>OV725077.1:57087260-58458877 GCA_928085145.1 Nezara viridula
GGCTTTCTCAATGAGCATCAGCCATTCGGCTCTACCTTTTAAAGCCGCCTTCCAGTTTCTAAAGAGTTCCTCTCTAGGAGGTTTCCGTTGCCATTCCAACAGCCTATCTCAGCCCTTATTGTTCGATAAAGAACCTCAACAAGACCGTTGGAGTCCAATACTCTTCAAGTTCGGTTCCTGGCAACCTGACCAACCCAACTATGCCACGGAGTCATAATAAACTTGGCCAAATAGAGCTCTCATAATGATCTATTCTTTCTGATTCTCCAGCATTCAATAACTCTCACTCGACCAATCATGCTTCACAGTATTTTTCTTTCCATAATTTTAGGTATAATGTTACTAAATCCTGTTTATATTTTGAAATTAATACTGAGTAAATCATCTCGTAAATACGACGATCCATTCCTATCTGTCCAAAGCTTTTCTTCTCCTGTCATACCAACTTTTCTTCCACGTCCTTTTGCTGGTTTTTCCTATCTCAAGGATTTGATTCGTGATTTGTTCGTTTCCTGACCTTTCAACATATCGAAGCCCAGCTAATTCTTCTGGACTTGATAAACCTTATAATGACCTTGTGTCTTTTTAGCTCGTTCAGTTCCTAGTCATTTCTCATTTGTTGGCGCACATTGGACAACAAATGTGATCTTCAGCTTGGAGACCCTAAGGGTCTGTTGGTTTGATCTAATTACTGAGTTAACCATAAAAAAAAAATCGCCACCATAAAAAAACTACAGGTCTAATAAGTAATTTTTTTATTTAGAATTTTGTACGTTCAAAGAGTAGATTATATTTAATCAAATTCACAAGATCCTCAGTACCCAATATTACCACTAACTATTATATTCTTCATCTCATTACTGACTTTATTTCAGTTCGGAAGTTTTACTGCTTCTAAAGTGTGATTATTTTTTTTTTGATAGTATACGCAACCTTCCTCTTGCTTCGATAATTGCAATTACAAGGTATTTCGTTTTCGATTTGTTAATCTCGAGTACGTCTTTTTACTTTCGTTGTCTAGTGTTACCAGTTAAACAACTCTTAACGCTTTTTTACTACTTGTCTAATTTGCAAGACTATCTACCTAACCATGAATCTGATGTGAACCGCATCCAAAATGGGTCTGTTTTATGCAAAGTTATGGCTAAAAGGATTGCTGAGAAGGAACCTCCTCGCATGGGCGGATCTACGGGGAGGGGAGGGGATGGGGAAGGGACTTCCGGGCTGAAGCCTCTCTTCCAAAATGGTAAAATATTACCATGTCTTCAAGAAAAAATATTAAAAAAACATCTCTAAAAGAATAATTGTTCGTGTAATTACATTTAACAGGACTTCAAGGATCTCTTAAGCACCATTTCGTACAGGTAGTTAGTTTCTTTCTTTTTATTCCAAAGTGATTATCGTTTTATTTTAAAAAAAAAAAGCTTCGGGCTGAAGCTCATCCCAAAATGAAATCCTGGATCATCCAGTGCCTCCTCGTTTTATTCGAGAATTGAACTGTATGTTTCTGCTATTACGGCTAGAAGCGAAAACACTTACCCAAGCTCGGAACAATGTCATTTTGATCATATTAATGACTTATACCGGTTATTATTAAAAACTTTCTAGGCAGTAAATTCAACATGGATATATGAGTATAAAGAAAGTATTGATGATTATTTTAAATCGTTATTTTCTTCAAACCTCTTAATTTCTCTTCTTTAAAAGATTTTATATTTTTACAGATTCTTTAAAATGATTTCGCATAGAGAAAAAAAATTAACGATTTGAAAGATAGTGTACATTATAGATATTAATATAATTCAAAATGAAATGACAAATTATATGTTTTTTTTTTAACTTTATTTATTCATTTTTAGGACATAAAAGTTCATATATTTTAAACTTTTATTGAGAAAATGTGGCACTATAGTAGACTAGTACCCATACAAAATAACTAGTAATACTGACTTATAGTTTATCTTTAAACATTTCTTTATTGAGTAATATTACATTTTGTCACAATCAAGGATATTAGTAATAGTGGTACGAGATGTTAATCATTGAAATGTGCTATTACTTTTTTATTTACCTATTGTGTAATTCATTGGATATTTTTTTTTGTGAAAAAAAAACTCATCTTCTTCTTCTCGTCTTCGTTACGGTCCGTCCCGCTTTCTATATGTAAAATAAAATATGACACGGTCACAAAAAGCATATTATATAATAGAGAAATTATATATATATATATATTTGTGTGGGTGTGTGTATGTGTTTGTGTGTGTGTGTGTATTTTATGATTATATTATTATACTTAACTATATTTTGATAACCAGTTGACTAATGCCAATAAATTTATTAAATAATTGTACTAAAGTAATTATAATATAGTAATTATTATAAAGAAGAAAAAAATATAATAATAAATAAACTAGTACTTATCGCTCACAATGGGCCTCGAATTATTTCGATCCTCCTAATTTAGTATTTTATTTTCATCTTTAGAGTGCTTTCTTGGGTGGTTTCTCAACAAGCGTGTTTCATGTGATAATATTCGTATGTACACATTTACTTGATGTATTCATACTAATACAGTTGTAAATATCATAATAAAAGTTTTAAAAAAATTTTTCATCTTGTTGACCTATAGAAGTATTCCATTCTTAAAATTAATTAAGGAACATTTCATAACATAACATTACAAAGTACTTTGATGAGTTTTCTTTTTGTGAAATGTATAGATTTTGCACTTACAGTTATTAATTTGTACGAATATAAGACTTAGTGTCATTTTGAAGCTCTATTGTGTTTTTTCATCGATAAATTAGGTCGAAATTCATAAAATGTTTAGCTCCTTTAAAAATTTACTGATAAGTTTTTTTATAGTAAACCGACGATTTTCTACACTAAAAAAAATTTATAATTTTATTTCTGAGAATTTATTTTCACACGGCTGATTCCTTTATTTAGGATCAATTAAAATGGATCAATCGGACTGGCATGTAATGATGGAAACTATCAAATTAAGAAAATATGGCTTTATAAGCCCTTAGTGGAAGTAGCCCTTAGATGGGCCTTTATCCCGACCGGCCCTTTCATCCTTTGAAGCTCGCAAAGAGGAGGATCCTCTTATGCGGCCGTGTGTTATCTAAAATTATTTAAGCATATTATTGCAGCCGGTCAGATCTATTCATCTAATCAAAGAGTTCCTCCCTGCTAAGCTCGTTAATCCTTTTCGGGCCTGATAGCGAGCCCTATACGAGTGCCCTTTCCATTACCTCAACTTCGTCTTGTGTGAAATTAGGAAGTCGTTCCTTTATCCCTTCATGTTTTTATAAATATATTCCATTTACGTGAGTAATTACTCGACTTATGAATCGATATTCATTCTGATGACCTCCCCCTTCAAGCAGTACGACCCACACTTTTGAGCCTTTCATTAAACGATTACCGTTTGCCTTTCATGTTAATTGAAGCGCGTTATTTCGACAGAATGTTTATCAAGAGCTGGCTTTGGTGTAGCATCCATTTACAAAAGGAATCTCCAAGCTGTTCAGTGTCTCTTTTCTTTTTAAAGGTAACTTTATTTATATATCCGCAACTAAAGTGATATGTGTTGAAGTAAATTCAGCTAAAATTGTCACAAACAAACTTCAAATTCTATAACATAAGTAGGGAACTTTTTTATCATTTGGGACTGCAGTAAGGTTAGGCAGTGCTAATGGAGACCGCAATAATTCTTTATATTTTACTGTTGTTCTTTTTTATTTATCAATAAATACAGGCACCTAATGTATGTCTGTTAACATGTATTCAGCTTAATTCTGTTAATTTTTAAATTATCCTAACTTATATAATTAAATATTAACTAATTCTAGCGCTAGATTAATAAATATCGCTCAAAAACGTTTGGAGGCCGCAGCTACGTCACTTAGGCAACACGCGGTCTTAAGACCGCAGATTCTCCACCTATGATGTGATAGTATATACACCTTATATGTATTTTACTTAATCTTGGGGTTATTTCATTTCAAATTAGCCAATGAAAAATAAATTTTTATGAACATGGCTCCAATTTACATGATTTTTAAAAGACTTTTGATTTTGTTTTATTAATAATAATTTCTTTATTCTGAGACAAGTCCCTTTAGAATAATATACAAAGACAGAGATGTGAGCTTTGGAACCTCACAGGTATATAATAATAAACAAATAAACATAATAAAAATCATATGAGTTACTCACTAACTTTAATCGATTAAGACAAATAAATAAATAAATAGTGAAATAAAAATAATAATGGAATGAACTAATAATTTATACAAATATTTATAGTCCGTTGTAAAGACCCCTTTTTATCGAATTATTAACATCCGCCTAAAACTTCACAAATAGTTTCATCTCATCGTAACCTACAACTATTTTATTTACGAAAACTCTTGGAATTGGGGCGTTTTCAATCTGCCAAACTTTGTATATTTAAGTAGGCACTAAAAACTCGTAAATACATATTTGCGTCCTACTTGGATCATAAGATGAAAAAATCGAGAAAAAATGGTGGCCTTTTGGGGTGAACTACACCCCCAAAATTTCAAAATAACGAGGTTATATAGGACAAACAGCCCAATATTTTTGTAGGCCACATTTTTTTATTTATTTTGTGATCAAATTACCTTACGATCCAAGTAAAAAGCAAATGTGTATTTACGAGTTTTTAGTACTTATTTTTTTTTTTTTTTTAATAGCTTATTTATTGAAATATATTACAATCTGTCTCAGGGACATTAATAATAGTGTTCACAGATCACATTCACACTCTATATACAGTAAATAAAATAAATTATACAGAAAAATAATATATACAATAAAAAAGAATAAAATAACCTAAAAATAAATAAATAAAAAGAACACATGCACACCTATATACAATATTTACAACTTGGCGAGAGAACTCCAAACCAGGCTTGTCCCTCCAACTGTGGAGGGAAAAGTATGACTCCAGGAGTTCCCTGCATTCCTCTCTCAACCGCGTCACTAGGGCTAAACCCAGTGGAGATTGAGCAAGAGTACTTTAGCCACATACACTCATGTCGTGAGTGGAGAATCTGGCCATTGCCAGAACTCCAATATTTACAAACTATAAAAGATCGCGGGGCCACTGCCGTTTTAACCTCCTTGGAGGATTATATGGATGGGTGGTGCTGGATGGAGATTTTGCAAAGGGATTTGGATGATGGGTAAGGTTCTGGTGGAATTTGGAGAATTTTGCTGGGATAAGGTCTAGGACAAATGGGATATTAAAGTCATGGTGTAGGGTTTTGTTGGTTACATAGAAAAGAGCATTGGCTATTGTTCGAAGGACTTTTGATTGGAAGGATTGGATGCGTTTGATGTTAGTAAATTTTGCTGTTTCCCACAGTTCAAGTCCGTAAGTCCAGATAGGTTTCAGTATTGTCTTGTAGATCAGTAACTTGTTTTCAATGGAAAGTTTTGATTTTCTGTTTAGTAGCCGGTATAGTTGCCCGTTTCGTCGGTTTAGTTCCTGTCTTTTAAGTCTAGTATGAGGGTTCCACGTTAGTCTTCTGTCTAAGAGAAAGCCAAGGTACCGGACTGTGTCCGAGAAAGGAAGCTGAATGGAATTAAAGTGTACTGGTGGACAGGAACTGCGTCGGAGCGTGAAGATGATGTGTTGGCATTTGGATTCGTTTACTTTAATTCGCCATTTATTACACCAGTGCTCAATCAGGGAGAGATGTCTTTGAAGGTTTAAGGATGCTATATCAGGATCTGAGTCGGATGATAGAATGGGTGTGTCTTCAGCAAAAGTTGCCAGGAAGGTATCGGGATGGACAGGGATATCAGCGGTAAAGAGGATGTAAAGGACGGGACCCAATACGCTACCTTGAGGAACACCTGCCTCAATTGGATAGCAATTCGATAATTCACTACCGCAGCGAACTCGGAAGGAGTACCTAATTAAATAAACAATGTTTGCTCCCCTTCAGATTGAAAACGCCCCAATTCCAAGAGTTTTCGTAAATAAAATAGTAGGTTACGATGAGATGAAACTATTCACGAAGTTTCAGGTGGATGTTAATAATCCGATAAAAAGGGGTCTGTACCACAGACTATTACAGTAACATCTATTTACAATTGTTTGGAAACAAAATAGGAAGTGATTGAACAGACGGGATTTAAAGGTGGGGCTTGGAACGAATTGGAATTGGAATTGGAGGGAGGGATGTAGATAGAATTCAATAGGGATGAGTTTGTATGTATGTAGCGAAGTTGTGAGTGAACGATTGATCTATTTTTAAGGTTGATGGCTTAAATTCCTCATCATGATCCCATAAGTGTTTGAAATAATTTGGACTCTTGGCAATGATAAATTATTGTATAAAATATGCTTAATCTCTCCATTAAAAGGTATGTAACGATTTTTTGTACAAACGGCTGGAATTTTTTAACGGCTCAATAAATTACTCAACGAGGTGTTGTGAATCTTTTGAAACATTTTGAGCTCAAAATACTGAAACAAATATTTAATTATATTTTACCGGTTGGATGTCTAAGTCTTTGTATGACAGGAACGTCCAATCGGTTCAGACGCTGTAGCAGAATACTATAAGGTGAAAACGTCCATTGAAGACTGACTTACAAAATCAACCCTTTAACTTAATTTCACTACGAACCAATTTATCCTACAACGACTTTTAAACCGGTGGCCCAACTTGTGAGCCCTTAAAAGCTACTTGGATATGACCTCATATTTCCTTGTTGCAAAACATAGGTGCTGATGGCAAATTTCAAGTCTGCAAAACTTATATATTTCTACAACTAAAATTAAAATAAGTATTCGACATTTCCGACTGCTCCAACACTTACTAGACAAACGGTCTAAACTTTTAATTAATTATAAAAGAATCATCTACTTAAACATAATAAGACATATTTGGACATGTTTGGAGTTGAGCTTTGGGGCTCTACCAAACCATTGAATTTCTATCGTATCCAACCCTTGCAATTCAAAATCCTTCGTAAAATCGTTTGAATAGAGTTATTTTTATAGTCAATTAATATTTTATAATGTAATAATAAATAAATAAATAAATATTTTTTGATGTATTATAAAATACAATATAAATTTATATATAAACAAATTTTCTCTTAAGTAAATTTTTTAAAATTAATTTTTAAAGAATGCAGAAGCAACTCAATTTCACCCTACTTCTGAACACAAAAATGCTTATGCTTTTACAACCAATCTACTAATGTACAAAAAATCATGTAAATTGGTGATGTACATTTTCAACATTTATTTTTCATGATATGATTTGATATGCGATGACTCCGTGATTTTATAAGAAATAAGCAAATACCTCTGTAAGACTTGAAATGATAGGATTTTAATTTTTTAATTCCCTATTTACGAATATTTTGGTGATTAAAAACATCAGTTCGACTGTTTCCGCAATAGTAAAAAAACTAATCAAGAAAATAATAATTAAAAAAATGGAATGGTGGCATATTTATTTGATATAACTGATGTACCAAAAACCATTTAAATAGGAGATATATATTGGTGAAGGCTTCTGGTGATTTCAAATGGAATGACCGGATGGATTATTTCACGCTATCCAACAGAACAAGCTCCTCAATAAATTTATTTTCTATGATCACTTCATTTAGCAACAATAGTAGGAAGGAAGTAAAATCCTTTGTAATACAAAGAGGTGGAAGCAAAATAATAGAGGCTAAACCACTCAGTTAATTGTCATTTTAATCATCTTCAGAATTTCCATTCCTTTTCTCCTGAAAAGTCTTCAATTGTTAAGAGCATTTGCGTCGTGATACTTCTCAATCCGCTTAAGCGGCTGATTAAATATTCAGGCGGTTTAATGTTTTACGTATCTTAAAGAACGAATGTACTCCCGATGGGTCTTATTCTTCTGCTCCTAGCGTCTCAGTTATCCTTTATTGTCTTTCGGTCTCATTTCATCGGCAAAGGAACTTAGCATCCACTCCTCAACTTCTTGTATTCTTCATGTCCAATTTTCTCAGAATATGTTACTAACGCATAGGTAAATTGTGTCTAGTATTACATGAATCACAACCTTTTTCAGCACTTACTTTACAAATTATTTCTCTTACTCTTGAGGTTAATTTTGATATTAATTTTGTATTTAGATGTGCCTCCCCATTCTTGGTTTTTTTTTCTTCTGAAAAGTACTTTCCTACCAAGTTTCTAACAAAAACAAAACGGTTCTCAGTATGTAGAAGCCTATATTCATTGTTGAGGAATTTACAACTGACTAGATTTACTTACTACACCATAATCGGCGAAGCCACACAAAAGTTTTTGTCTTTGGATTGTCCGGTAAAAGTTATGTAATTTTTTTAAGCAAAAATTTCTTTAGTCACGTTTTGCATTTTTTTTTATAGACTGTGAATTAGGTTAAGCCGTCAGATCTCCGATGTGTAACGCTCGGGTAAAGTCAGCTGGAGTAGACTAATTAAAGTCTTTTTGCATATGGATTAAAATATCTCAAAAACTTAAACTCGAAAGCGCATACTGAGAGAAATCCTCATCATTTCATTCTCTTTGTAATGAGCTATTATTTAAAATTGTATCTAAACGCGAAGTCGTATCAGAGAGGAAAAAAGAGAACAAATAGGATCGAAAACATAATGATAATTTTATTGAAGATATTAAAATATCTCAGAAAAAATAAATCCGGATCTGCATACTGTAAGCGAGAGAATTGTTCAGTATTTCATAATCCTTATAATGAGCTATTATTCAAAGTTGTATTTTAACGCGACGACTTTTTAGAAAGGCGAAAAAAAGAAAATAGGTCTGAAAACCAAATTCTAACGAGTTCTATTGAAGAGATGGATTAGAATATCTCAGAAACTAAAAATCGGACCTTCGTACTGTAAACGAGCGAAATGTTCAGCATTCCATCGTCTTTATGCTGAGTTATTATTTATAATTTATTTGTCATATTATTAATCTAGCCTTATTGATACTTGGAATCCTCATACTAGACTGAAACGACAAGAAACCGCTCGACGTTTCCGATTACTTCAGCACTTACTAGACAAACGCTCTAAACTTCCCATTAATTACAAAAGACTCATATACTTGACTATAATAAGACCTATTTGGACTTACGGAGTTGAGCTATGGCGCTCCACTAAACCATCGAATTCCTCTCGCATCCAATCATTACAATCCAAAATCCTTCGTAAAATCCTCAATGCTCCTTACTTTGTCACTAATAAAATTATCCATAAAGATCTTAATGTTCCTTATGTTTCAGATCTGGCCCAATCCAAATACCTATCCTTCCATAATAAACTTCAGAATCATCCCAACCCTCTCGTTTCTAACCTTGCTTCCTCTTATAACCCTCCGAGGCGTCTGAAAAGAAGATGGCCCCGTGATCTCCTAATGTAGTCATATCATTAGAGTGCTACCATTGAGTAGTTACTCAGCAAGTGTATTCATGTCATTATATCAATTATGTCCAAATTTACTTGATATATTTATGTAATACAGTTGTAAATGTCATAAAGAAATAAAAAAAAAAAAAATCCTTGTTGATGTTTTCACTTCTATCGTGTGGTCTAAAGTACAGACACTTAGTTTTTACTTCCACTTAACTATATATGTTATATATAGTAAGGGTAAGTATTTTCGAAAATTTTCGAGTCTGAGTTTTCAACGGAAATACATGTTTTGAGGTACCCTGAGTCCAAATAACCAAGTCCTGAAAAATGGTCTGTGTGTCTGTGTGTATGTGAACAATCTAACCGGAAGTGCCACTTTATATCAACGCTGAAATACATTTTTAAAATTTTCTCATACACGGCTCTAACGATTTAGATTAAACTCGTTGTATCGTATAGATGAATGGTCTTTAATATCATTTAGGTCTTATCCCTGTTGATGTCACTTTACAGGGCTTAAATGCCCAATGTTCCTATACGCCTTCCTCTAAAAAACCTTTAATATGGTTCATTTCAAATAATTAACTATCTTTTATTATTAAAAGTTACGAAAAAATTCTAAATATAACATTTGAAAAAAATTTATAATTGAATAAAGGAGAAAAACGTCTGCCATATCCACAATCAATCGGTGATATAATAAATAGGACTTTCATTTTAATATTATTTATGATTTGTTAGCTGTAATTTTTTAGCTTTAGCTCATTTAAAAATTTTATAATAGCCCAACGTAGCCAGAAAATAATTTCTATTCAAAGTTGAGCGGTAAGTGGAAGTTCTGTGTTGCGTCCGCCAGATTTTTTAAATATACAATAGAAATACAAAAGTTAAAATAAATCGATATTTGTGTAATCTGTGTGATCGCGTTTGTGTAATTTTAAAATCGATGGTTTTGTTAAAAACTCTCCCTCAAATAACTATATGGAGAACCTCATTTCATAGTAGCCGAGAAAAGTAAAAAAATAGTATACAACAGCGCAATCGATAGTGTTCTTGAGAACTCTACCTCTAATACTAAAACTAACCAAAATAGTAGTCCGAAAAGTTTAAATAATTTGTTATACAATAGCGCAATCTCAAATCGATAGTGTTTTTGAGTAATCCACCTCTAATTACTTTATATCATAGTAGTCCGAAAAGTTTAAATAATTTGTTATACAATAGCGCAATCTCAAATCGATAGTGTTGTTCAGTAATCCACCTCTAATTACTTTATATCATAGTGGTCCGAAAAGTTTAAATAATTTGGAATACAATAGCGCAATCTCAAATCGGTAGTGTTGTTGAGTTATCCACATCTAATTACTTTATATCATAGTAGTCCGAAAAGTTTAAATAATTTGGTATACAATAGCGCAATCTCAAATCGGTAGTGTTGTTGAGTAATCCACCTCTAATTACTTAATATCATAGTAGTCCGAAAAGTTTAAATAATTTGGTATACAATAGCGCAATCTCAAATCGGTAGTGTTGTTGAGTAATCCACCTCTAATTACTTTATATCATAGTAGTCCGAAAAGTTTTAATAATTTGGTATACAATAGCGCAATCTCAAATCGGTAGTGTTGTTGAGTAATCCACCTCTAATTACTTTATATCATAGTAGTCCGAAAAGTTTAAATAATTTGGTATACAATAGCGCAATCTCAAATCGATAGTGTTGTTGAGTAATCCACCTCTAATTACTTAATATCATAGTAGTCCGAAAAGTTTAAATAATTTGGTATACAATAGCGCAATCTCAAATCGATAGTGTTTTTGAGTAATCCACCTCTAATTACTTTATATCATAGTAGTCCAAAAAGTTGCAATAAACCGATTCCTCAATCCTGAATTACACAATATTTTAGAAAACTTTGATTAATTATTAATATAATAATAATGGAGGAATTAAAGATGAAAAAGTTTCAGCAAGTAAATCAAGTTAACAATAATTTAATCAAGAGATTTATTATCTATAATTTAATTTGTTGTTCTTAGCATTGTGCCACTAGAGGAGTTGTTTTTAGAGAGGGTTGTATTTTCTCATTGATTCGCCGCTAAAGGAATAAAAAGAGACGAGGAGCTAAAGAGGACAGAGGAGGAATAAAGGGGATTGGAGCATCCTTTTATATTTGCTGGGGGTAGAGATAGTGCCCTCCCTCTTGCACTCTTTTCTTATTCAGCACCATCTTTTCATATTTCACTTTTGTCACGCCTCGGGAATACATTAGCCCTCTCTTTTTCCACATCCCAAAGCAAAAAGACATTTATAAAAATTTCAATCTATAAATTTGGTAGGATATTTATTATTTTTAATTTATTGGAACAGAAAATTTATGAAGTAAGTTTTTCCAACAAAAGCGCAAACTATTTCCAACCTGACGGAGACCCGTAACGGTCGACAAGCCCTTTAAGTTTATTACACTTTGTATACCTAACATAATTTAATTAATAATAATATGTAATATCTTTAAATAGCCTTTGTTTGCGTACTTGTAAAGGAATAAAATAAGTTGAGAATTTATTAATAGAGGGGAACCCGAGTTAATTTGTCCCTCGTGCCTTTAGTTTTTCTCCACGGTTCTCCCTCCAATCTCTCCAAGTTGGATTCAAGAAGGAAAATTTTAACCTAAGTCCACGGTGGACTGTCCACCTAAATACATCTTATTTTTATTTCCCATACCATCTTGCTTTTTTTTAGCAGTACTTATGTTGCAGATAAGGAATGTTGCGCAACCATTCATATTCCAGAGAAGCGATGTAGAAGTAACAAATAATGCCCCAAGCCAAAGCATAAAATGTTTTAACTCTAAAATTAGTATATGCAGACTTGTTGTGAGTGTTAGTTTGCCGAAGGATTAAGAAGTATACATTGTTAAGAGACATTGCAGTTTTCAGCAATATCTTCTATTTTTTTTTTTCTGTTCAAACTACATTTTAAACTTTATTGATTTTTGAAGAGATGAATAGTTGGGGTGTTCAGTCAAAAAGGAAGGCAAAAATAAATGATAATATTTATTTTTTACATATGCCGACGTTTCGACCTGAAGTTCAGGCCTTCATCAGGGCTGTCTCCTTAAGTGTGGCAGAGAGAATGAAAGGGAGAAGGGATTCTCCCTGCCACACTTAAGGAGACAGCCCTGATGAAGGCCTGAACTTCAGGTCGAAACGTCGGCATATGTAAAAAATAAATATTATCATTTATTTTTGCCTTCCTTTTTGACTGACCACCCCAACTATTCTTCTCTTCATTATCCACGACAGTCAACCAATTACCAATTATGAATTTATTGATTTTTATATTTTGTTTAAATACGGATCATTTAATATTTCTTATATTTAACAAACAAGAAACAAATTTGAAAATCAATATTATACAGTTGTATTACTTTCCGTTCCTATTGTCGTGGTCAAAGTGAAGTTGGATGTATCGCGAGTCCTGCTTATTTAGTCATTATACTAAAGAGAGGTAGAAAGCACAATATATTGCGTGTAAGCACACTGCTTTTTATGCTTCAAATGTTGTATTCGTTTTTTTTTTATGGATACCTAACAAAGGCTGCGCAGAAAGATAATAATGAATCTGAACATTTTAGAGTTAAGTCGCACTCTCCGAAAATTATCTATGATGAGAAAACCATTTATATTTTTTAAATATTTTTCTAGAGGATAATAAATACGGCTTGTCAAAAGTTGAAAACAGAATTTGGTTCATCAAACTGCAAAAAAAAAAAAAAAAAAAAAAAAAGACCATGACAAGCTCACTTTTTTCTTAATACCGCCTCCAAACTTAAATAGGTAGCAACAGTAGGGTAGCGAATAATAATTGCCCTGTAGAGTTACAATGCTGACACCCAGAACCTTGATGAGGTAAAGTATCACCTATTTTCGGGAACTTCATCCAAAACGTGGTTCAATCTTGTTAGGTAACCTCCAACAGGTAAATCGCTTTTATACAGTTTCATCAAATACATATATTATCTTTTATCGTTTTCTATTTAACTGTACATGTAAAATTCTGTTACAAGAGCAGAAATGGTTGGAAGCTAAACTTAACCCCCTCACTTTCGGATGGATAATCCTGAGGATATCAACGTTAAACCATACAATTACTTTAGGAGAAGCAAGAATTACTTTAGGTTCATCGATAGCTCTAGTTGGCCGATTTATTCAACTGACACATTCTTTTCACTTATAGATATATTTTGATTTTATATCTGTCTTCCAAGCTTTTTTTATTATTATTGCTTGGGTAACATCTTAATTCCACTTTTTGATAGTTTTAGTACCTGTACTCTTTCGATTAAAGAAATTGTCAGTTGCGCGGAATATGTTTCTCTTCATGTTTCTTCATCTAACTCATCTATATTTTACACTTACATCAGAATTGACTTCAGGTAGCTCACTCCTTAATTGTAACTTATATAGGATGTTTCTTTTCATCTTACTTTATTAACTCGTTCGTGTTCCTTATAACAACTTTCCTTAGTTTAGGAGTCTTGATGTCTAGAATAAGCAGTCGGTGGTCTATTTTTTTGTTAATTTTTGAATGTCATTTTAATATTTGAAAATTATTGTTGAAATTGTTTCCTATTTTTGCTTTGTCCTCAATCTTTTTTATTTATTTTTTTTTTTGTACTTCTCTATATTTCAGTACAATCGTTGGTTGCCTTAAGTACGAAAACATATTAGCATTCAAACATGAAACTATAGCAAAAATTAACCTATTTCTGTTTTTATTAAAAACACTTTTGTACTTGTTGAAACCATATCATTTTAACCGTTAGAATGTTTTATCGATTTAAAAGATATCCCTCAACTTTCCATTTTACAAATTATTCCACAACATTTTTAAATTATCAACTTCCCTTAATTAACAAATTCTTTACCAAATATATATTTATAATAATGTACTATATATGGTAGTAGAATTAAAATATAAATAGCTACCGTTTTATAGAATATTAAGCTCCATAGTCAATGAAAAATTTCTGTTAACATACTGGCTTGTGCATTTGGGCATAAATATGGCTGATAATTATTTCGATTTATAAATATATATTTTATTCCCATCTCCCAATTTTGTCAATTGGCTTATTATGAAACATTATAATAAATGAACTCCAACCTGTGTCTTTTAGTTCTATGGCTTAATCGTCTTTTTTCGGATTCAGGTTCTCTAAAACCTAATTACTTTAAAAGTTCCTATTTCATAAAACCTTACTTGTTTGACGTTTACGATAACTCCTCAATTGCTATTTGTTTGTAACAATTAGCACTTTGTACTAATGTTTAATAAAATTTCAGTGGGAGCAGGTGTTACTTAAATAGCATCCATTAAAATGTTTCCCTAAACTAAAATTAGTGTTTATTTATTTGGAACTATAATGCAGACTTGACAAGAGAAAATGATGAACAGAATGTTAATAAAAAAAAGGAGAAAAAAAAAAGGGAAGTTGGAATGGTCGGTGTAGCTATGATAAGAGATAGTATGGAGGTGGGGAGGTGTGGCTTAAATCCAGAGGAGTCGAAGGAGGAAATGTGTAGATGGCAATCTTGAGGTATGGGAAGAAAGAGGGTGGTGCTGTGGTCAGTGTTTATTGGCAGAATCTGAAATATTGCCTATATCTGGCCGGAATAAGGTGCCTATTAAACGTAATACTGGGCGCCCCTCACAAATTTGGGATCAGAGCCCCCATGTGTGATGTATTGTACCAGCCCAGGGTAGCCAATATTCAATATCCCGTCTATTTCGAGGGGGTCTCCCTCTCTAGGTCTTTATAAATGCAAACCGATGTCCTTGTCCACGGCCCCTTCGGCTGTGCGGGTGTAATGTATCGATCTAAAGTTAGAGTCAATTGTGAGGAATAAAAGTTAGGTTGAGGAAATAGGGAATATTTTTATTCTTATCAATTAGGTTTAATTTTCTTCTAATACCGTCCTCGTTAAAAAAAAAAAACTCCGTTTCATTGTTAAGGAAGGCATGCACTGTATTTAGCATATTAAGCACTGTATAAAGCAAACTATATAATAGTTGAAATTGTACGCGAATTTCCGGAAACGAAAATGTAACTACTGTCTGTAATAATTAAAACTTCCAGGAGCAAATCTCATTAAAAGTTTAAATTTTATAAGGTATCTTGGTTATACGGCATACGAACTTTTACACCGGATTCGTGTGTTTTTTTGTATACCAAGAAATAAAATATTGTTTAAATAAAAATGTTGAATTTGAAGAAGGTACGTAACTGTTACAAATTTAAAGGGGACCTTACACGGTCAATCGGAATTGCACTAATGACGTTCCGAATTGTCGTGTAAGTTAGTGAATGAAGTACTGATGGTGGTGCGCTGCGGATTTCCGAACATCCGGAAATCAAAGGTTCATTCACGAGAAGTGGAGGGGGAACTGAGGTAAAAGTAGTGGGGAGACTAACCATACTACTAGATAGGTTAGGTTACCTAGGCCACGCAATCATTATAAATTTCTGATTTTTAATATAAGTAAATAGTTAAATAATTTTTCATATCCCTTGTTTATATTTTTAAACCATCTTCATATATTTCTTTTAAATAGTCAAGTGGGCAACAAATTAAAAAAAAAAAGAAGCGGAAACTTCACAATTTACTTTAAGAAAAAAAAATCTTTAACTGTTGTATTTATTTGTCATTAATTTTTCCATTCTTCTTAACAAGTTGATTATTTTCGCAATAGTTTTCCTTAATTTTTTTAAGTAGTAGACTTATATTTTACTAACTTTTGTCAAAACGATTTTCTATGAGACTAACCTAATTACTAGATAGGTTAGTTTACCTAGATCTCGTTATTAAGTAAATAATTTCATAAAAGTAAATAGTTGTTTGTATCCCTAGTCTATATTATTATTAACCATTTTCAACTATTTTTTTTTTTAATTAGTCAAGTAGGCAATAAATTGGAGAGCAAAAAAAGTGGAAAATTCACAATTTACTTATAGAAAAAAAAATCTTTAACTGTTGTGTTTATTTGCCATTAATTTTTCCATTTTTCTTAACAAATTGATTATTTTCGCAATACTTTTCATAGATTTTTGTATGTAGTTGACTTATATTTTGGACTAACTTTGGTCTAAACGATTTTCAGGCACTAGGAAGTAATTATTATATCTCCGTTTTTCTCTTGATGCCCAATATTATAAGTGACAATGTCCAAATAAGCATATCTATGCTGTTTCTTTGTTTACAACTGCGCTAAACTGGTCAGCAACGATCTAACCTAAATCAGCAACGATAAGTAATGAACAGCAATGATTGAACGTGTAAGGGTCTTCATGATCAAAGCGATAGCGGGCAATCTTGGAACTTCTTGTGACGTTCATTCATGAATTAGCGTGTAGGGTATGCTTAAGTACCTGGGGGGAAACAATAACTTTGGAAGCCGAAATAAAAAGTAGCATGGTTGCAGAAATTAGGTGTTTCTACGCCCTGCAAAAGGCGTTCCGATACAAAACTGTCCCTAGGAAAGCAAAGCTTGAAATACATAGAACGGTGATTAGACCGGCTGTTGTGTATGGCAATGAGACGCGGACCCTGAGCAAAGAACATAGAAGAGTCCTGCTGATGTGGAGTCCAAAGAAAGATATTTGGAGACGTCAGAGAGCACCATAGATTCAACGCCGAACATGAGCCTTATATCCTCAGTGTTATTGAGATGAACCAAACATTTTGCCCATAAGTGGCGTAAAATGATAAAATGATGATATTTTTTTTCTCTGAGGAAATAGGATATTGGGCTTAGTATAACTAATTTTGGCATTTACAAGGATTTGTGTCATTTTGGTCTCATATCGAAAAATAAGTTCGAATTATTAATAAAAATGTACACAAAAGTTTATTCTCTTGCTAAAAAAAAAGATTTACTCAGTAAGAAGGGTATAGTCATTGGGTTTCAACCTGATTTCAACCAATATTTATTTATTGTATGTATTTTTTTGGTGATACTACAGCGAAAAATATTAGACTCATGTAAGGTCCATTGAAACGAAGGCTGAATCGTTTCAATGGACCTTACATGTCGAGAAAAAATAGATTACAATTTAAAGCTGAGATATGCCTCTTATGATTTTTTTTTTTAGTATCAAAAAAATGTACAAGTGACATAATGTTGTAATATTCAACAAAGAAATAATAAAAGAGTATTTAAAAAAAATACTCGGATTAGAAATTTTTCACGATCGTTATAGTTTTTCCTTACTATATATTGGAAGTGAAACTAAAAATTGGTTGAAATCGGTGACCCACTGACTCTGACCCCTGCTCGTTAGTTATTTTTTGCAATAAGCCGACGATACATCTCTGTCGTGTTTTATTCTTAATCTAATATCGGGTGGAGCAGGATCTAATGAAATTTTTATATGAGATAGATGTTAATACCATGTTCGCAATCAATCTTCATTTCCTCAGTTACGATTTTCCTTTTTTCTCCTCTCTGTGTACACTTTGTCGATTCATTTATTAAATAATCTCTCTAATCTTTTGATTCAACAAGTTTCCTTGTTTCTGTTAATCCTTCTTTGCAAATACTTATTCTTATCCATCATTGAGTACTTTAATCGAGCATTTGATAATTCCGCTCTATTTAAGAATACTATAGTTTTAGATTAAAATGAATATTCGTATTAAAGAAAATAATTACGAAAGTGTAATTGAAAAGACCGTCCTGCTCATACGGTGTTAGCGTTCGAAGACGCTAATCTAAAGATTTTTCAAGACTTTCTTCATGGAACAAATACTTTTTTTTTCTTCCTCACTGCCGAAGGTAAAGAAACTTTGTATTCGTGTGAGAGATTAAAAAATGTTTATGTATTATATAATGATAATTATTTATTTTGTGGTAATCAGCTCTAACAATGCCAAGAGTATAGGACATTCAACTTAAAAAAAGTATATTTTCTCTCCAAAATGACCATCCGAAAAATCATCACACGGCATAAATAACGAGAGTACCTATGTAAATTTTGATAGATGATCACCAAAGGGTTGGTTTAAACAAAAGAGTTATTAGGTTACACGAAACTGTTTTGTGTGTTATACGGAAACACATACTTGTCTCGACCAATCCTGTAACAAACCCTATACACATTCGTATTATTTTTTAATGCTAAACCGAACAATTATCATTCTTATATCACAACGATTCTTCATCATGCTGAATAAACTGAAATTGCGACTGTCTATATAATTTGCACTGGCGAATTAGTTGTTTCATTCAAAACTCAATAAGGCAGCTGTAAATTCATTTCCATGCTTAAAAACGTACAAGGAACCGAAATTAATTGTATATCATGTTAAAGCATTCCTTTAATTTTCTGGTAAGTTAGGTTCATTGTTTGTAGTATAGGATACGAAAAGCAAAGAATAGTCCAAGAACCCACTCCATATAATCCAGCTTTTAAAACTTATACCTGTAATAATTTATTACTTATACCTGTAACTAATATTAAAACGCTGCAAATTATCACACAGTGGTTTATTACTTTCAAACAAATTAACATTACTTTCCATGTAACATTAAGGAAAATAAATAAAAAGGAATTTCTAACATTGGCCTAAGTAATTTTCTTTTTCATCATTAATAATTTAGTAAAAACAAATAGGCAACATTGTATCAGTTGATGTAAAACTTTCGAAAAATCAAAAACATATAAACAAGAACATATAAAATATATTTATAACACCATATCTTTCTATCAAATTTTCCGATTTCAACGATTATTTTTATTGATTTTTTAGGAAATTTCTTAAACTTTAAAAAAAAACTATAACGACATAAACAAAAAATGTATATACTTCTTGAGTTATTCGAAAATCTACTTTTACTACTCCTCGTAAATTTTTTTTTCTGTTGTTATTTAGATTAATTTAAAGTTCATGAAGGAGATGACTTTAGTCAAGTTCATTGAAATTGGTACATTCTTTAGTCTATACCAACACAGGTTTTTCGGCCTCCATCTAGGAAGGAAAGGGCGGATAGTAATCTCTATGTAGGAGGATCATTCTCGAGTGATCTCTAACATTGATTCCAAATTTGAAAAAAAAATCGGTGCAATCGTCTCGGAGAAAACCCGCGGATGGCGGACGGAAAACATTTTTTTTAGTAGATTTTTGAATTACACTTATCTTGAAACGTAAAACCTCGGTGGTTAAATTTCCCAAAGATACTGCACTATTTGTGACTCACAAAAACCAAATATCGCATCTCTTTATCACACAGGACCATCCTGATTTTATTTATAATTGGGCTATCCAGTAGAAAATAGAAATGAACGAAACAAAATGTATATTCATTTTCTTTACACTAAATTATGATTTATGCTCACAGGTTTTAATTTATTATTATGTTCTTATTCCTACATCGGAAAAAGTGCTTTATTTGAGACTTTCCTTGGACAAGAAGAACTCATACACACTGAAGAGAAAATAACTGAACGTATGATTTGGGTTATTGCCCAGGTTACTTGACAGGCGCTTCAAATTATCCTTAATTAACAAACATACCATCTACTTATAAAAACTTTACGGGGTAGGGCTAATGAGCATTGCGCAAACTTCAAACATCCTCAAAATTCAAACTTTTCAATCTAACGTTTTGCAAAAAATAGTACACACACACGATATATGTGACAAATGATTTGTTACAAGATTTGAACATCCAAAAAATTTTCAGATGCTGCAACACAATACTATTAACTTACAACTTACAACTTACAACTTACAACATGGATCCATTAGCCCCAACACTCAATTCCATGATGAATCCGTAAATCCCACATGGAGACTTTCTAAGCTAATCCCTTTCCGGAATGAGTAAAGATTTATTTGTTGCAAAAAAATACTTTGCATGTAGCAAATTTCAAGAATGGCAAATTTACATATTATTTTAATAAATAAAAAAAAAATGTAACCTTATACATGTGCATATTAGCTTACATGTGCAATATACCAATTCATATAAAGGAATTCTTAACAGTTTATTTTATTTTAAATCATAATCCTAAATAAGACGCACATAATTTTTGGTCTATGGATGTGAGAATAGCAGGAATTGTTGCAGGGAGAGGATAATTATTTTTGATGAGGAAATGGTAGAATAAATCACGGTCTATGGATGTTTGGACAGGGAAGGAGAACATGGTTGTCATCGGCTATTGAGGAATGGTCGCAGGAGCAATAAGGAGAGTCCAAGGTGTTTATTTTGAAGAGATGGGATGGTAGGCTATTGTGGTGGAGGCAATGGCGTGATATGGAAGCTAGTAATTTTATGGAAGCATTGTAGGGTCGGAGCCAGAGAAATCGTGGAATTTGAGTTTGGATAGCTTTATATTGTATTTTAATTGGATTGGATAGTTTTATATGTTTTTTTATGGCGCGGTATCACAGAGACTTATTCTTCTATGTTAAACTTTAGAAATAAATTTTAAATAAATTAATAACTTTAAAAATATTACTTTAACTTTAAAAACTTGGAACCCCCATACCAGACTGAAACGACTTGAAACCGCCCGACGTTTTTGACTACTGCAGCACTTACTAGACAAACGCTCTAAACTCACAATCAATTACAATCGACTCATATATATGACAATAATAAGACCTATTTGGACTTACGGAATTGAGCTTTGGGGCTCCACTAAACCATCGAATTCCTCTCGTATCCAATCCTTACAATCCAAAATCCTTCGTAAAATCCTCAACGCTCCTTACTTTGTCACAAATAAAATCATCCATAAAGACCTTAATGTTCCATATGTTTCCGATTTGGTCCAATCCAGATATCTATCCTTCCATAACAAACTGTAGAACCATCCGAATCCTCTCGTTTCAAACCTTACTTCCTCCTCGATTCCTGATAATCCTCCGAGGCGTCTGAAAAGAAGATGGCCTCGGGACCTTCTAATATAGAACTTTAATTTGAGTTCTACCAAAGGGTAGTTTCTCTTCATGCTGTACATGTCATGTTACCAATGTTTATTGGTTACCTTATTGTATTTTCCATGTAATACAGTTGTAAATCTCAATAAAATAAAATTTAAAAAAAAATTTGAAAAAAAAGACAATTATTATGAATACTTTAATTAAGGTGCACTATTTATGTTTATTTTTCGGCTTAAGTTAAAAAGTTTCTGTCTAGTTCCATTTTTAAAAATTTTAGTTTCTGATCCTTTACCTGTAATTTGTTTTTACTTATTTATTGGGAGAATTTCCACTGAAAATTGATTATTTTTATTTCCGTTTCTGAAATATTGTGTCACAATGGGAAGAAACATTGAGGAAAGATATAGAGTGATAATTCGGTTCGGAAGAGACTCACCTTCTCGGTGAAAAGATAAGAACTGTGTATATACAAACAAGATCTCGAACAAAGAGGCCTTTGTAAGCGCAACGGTAAACGGTTCTTTCTAGACGTCATGTTTGATGTTTGATATGAGTGTGTCAATTTTTAGAATATTGAAAAAAATAGTTGCATAAACGTTGGAGGATTAGACTTAGGCATAGACGTAGGTTAATGTTAACCTGAGATACGTGTGCAATGATTTGTTATTTATTACTAATAAGATTATTATTGCTCACTGAACTATATACTACACCAGGGGTTCTCAAAGTGGATGAGACAGCGGCTGAGGGCATGGTTCCCAAATGAAATTTAACATTTAAGGTCTCAATTTTAAATTTGCTTAACAGACAAAAAATAAAAATCAATCAAATTTAGAAATACAAAATTTTAATTGGTTAATATACATCGCACTAAAAATGGATATTGGTTCTATTATATTATAGCTCAGAATAAATGTGCTGGTAATTTTTTTCCGAAAAAAATTTTAGCCCGACAAGGTTGCAGCTGCAAAAAAAGTTTGATAGTCGAAGATATTTGGAATGAGAATAGCTTCGGTCTTCTCAGAATTCAACTTTAAATAATTGCTTACTGCCCATGTGTTGATAACTTCTGGTTAACTTGGGGTTGTCTCAAGCATCTCTACAGAATAAATGGAAAGGTAGTTAGTTAGGAAATAGGTAGTATTGTGAATTGTTAATGGAATCAGGAGGATTGCTAATATAGATAGAAAAAAGTGATTGGTGAAAACGAAAGTCCATTAGGACCACCACGAGTTAGGAGTTTTCCTGGGAATACTGATTGTTTGGGAACGAAGAGATAAAAAGAATAGGAACAAAACTTTAGGACACTATTTGATGTAGATAGTTTTTGGCATTTTGAAAGGAAGGTATTGTGATTAACCGATTTGAAATCTCTTAAAATATCCGATAGCCTAAATAGTAATTTACGACAAAGTATGTGGAATAGTGGAATAAAAAAAATGGCGATTAAGGAGAGCTATTTGCTTTAGAAAGGCATTCATCTGTGAATAGTTCATTGTTTCGAGTAGTTTTGAATTATTGCAGAAAAGATTTGAAGAGAGAAACTTTACGAAACCGGGACTTAGCTCATCGGACGGACTATGACTTTTCAAAGTTGTTGAAAACCTGCTGTGGAAAGCTGAGGAAAACTAGAATTTCGTAAGGTCGAGTTACAATTATGTAAAAAGGCATGGAACATGGGAGGAAAATAAAGTTGGACTGACTTTACATAAATTCGATCCAGATTAGTCATTTAGTCATTTGAGGGTAGGGGAATGATGGTCTTCAGGGTAAATATTCATAAAATAGAAATTTTCAGTAGCAAAAGAAGTTTTCGGAATACATATCTGGAGAGGACTCTAAGACAATAGCAGGGATCCAACAGTTTTTAAAAACTATAATAAAATGTAGGTTTTTATCGGTAAAATGATGAAGTTAAACTTCAATTGACTTATAGGTTAGTAGCTTGTACGTAATCAATATATATGTTATTAATTTTCTCTAACTAATATGTTGAGCGCAAATGACCCTATTGGTCAAAAAATTTAGAAGTAAATAAATATAATAACCATTAAAAAAAGTTAATAAAATAAGAGCAATAATGTAGTTAGATTATTACTCTCATTTACATGTTCATGAAATACATAGATAGAGAGATAGATAGATGGATAGAAATAAAAAAAAATACGATTTTCTCAATACTGTTTTCAAAAGTATATATGTGAATTTTGATTTATTTTTAGGTATTAATAAAGTTTATATTGAAATAAAACATACAATACTTCGACTTGGACCCATCAGAAATCAATGATATTTTATGCCAAGCTATAAATTAAGTACCGGCCTATAAAATTAAAGGAGAAACCTGTGGGTATTAAATTGCTTTTTCTTGCTGCCATTCAAAAGAAAAAAATAACCTTCTTTTCTGTGAGTGAAGGGAGTTAAAAATCTACCTAGAAAGAGAAATAATTAAGACCTACATAAAACCGTTATAATATACTATTTAAGTAACCTATTGTCCTTTATTGTATTATAGGAGAGATTCTCCTACATCTAAAACGGTGGTGCTCAGAAGTGGGTTTTGAAGCGCAAGATGCACCATTAAAATTTTTAGGAAACATATTTTGAAATGGTTTTGAATTTTTTAGGGAGAACCTATTTTGACTAGGTTATTCGGAATAAAATTATAAAACCAAGGGACTAAGGGGAAATTATCGCAGCATGTAATTGTATATTTTCAACGATTTTTTAAATTCTATTTTCGCTTAAACTGTTTTTAAGAAGTGGAGAACAATAAAATATCATAGAAAGGGGAGGGGATTTCTCGCGCCTTCGAACATAGGTTGAACCTCTAAATATATAATTATAATATCGAAAAAGTTAATTATGCTTGATATAATTACTTTAAATATATAATTTATAGCTTGTAATATTTGATGAGAAAGATAATGGGAGTAATAAATTAATTATTATTAGTATTACCAATTATTATATGAACCATAAATCATTGGAGGTGTTGGGAACACGTTTATCGCACAACAGAAATTAAAATATCTGAAACTTAAGTTTTCTCTCAAAACCTCCGTGATAAAAGATAATCCATAGTTTTGAAATGACTCATATATTTAAAACACTTCGTTTGTTGAAGCATCGTAAAAAACAATAACAAGAGTTTGTCATATGCCACCAACTAAGATGGATCGTAAATGTGCTCAAATATTTAAAAAGAAAGTTTTTTTTTCATTATTATATTTATACTTACAATCTATGAGTGAGTCGAGAAAGTAGAATTAGGAAAAGTAAGTAAGTGAATTTTATCTATTCAACAGATACTTGAATAGAGATGTTAACGTTTCCTTGATGATTCTTCTGGAACATGATGACAAGTTTTTAATTAATTTCAACTTTCAATTCAATCCTTTGATGAATAGATCGATCGAATTAACGTTGCAAGATAAAGAAAACCTACGTGGGATCGCCCACATTATTCTTGATTGCCAAAATGATTATGGCAGTCGCTCTGAAGCTCGCACAAGTTGCGTTTTGCAGATCCCACAGAAACCTGCTTCCACCTCGATTCCTACCTGGAGCGACGCTACCGTCTCGGTTAAATGAAGCAGTTCCTATTTATTTCTTCTTATCCGTTTTAAAATGGCGAAACGTCTCGCTAACGTTTGGGATAAGTGTGTACCAGGCCTCATAATATGTATTAATCGTTATATGTTACCTATGAATATACATAGCTCAGATATATTATTGTAAACAAAATAGTTTTGAATGTATTTTTTTTTTAAATATCTGTATTAACTTAAAAGTTTGCTTCTTGAGAGGATTTCATAACTCGAAAATATTAATATTATTTGATTTCATCCAGTGTTCGTCATTGTTTTTAAATTTTGTTGAGGAATTGTCCAATTATTATTTTTTTATTTATTTAACATTATGGTGCTATGTACCGCAACATTAGGCTAGAGTTATTAGCTATTATGTAAGTATGTAAGAAAAAAAAAGTAGCATTGTCATAAAGCTGTGAGTTCTATAAAACTAAATTATCTTTATTCGAAGTTCTCTCTTCCCGAAACATGGCTCCTATTTTCCTAAGGGTGGCGTGGATTTTTATCCGGAGATAAGAGAAGCGAGACAGAAGCGTATTATGCTTGGTGGTCTGTATTGAGGGAAACAATACCTCAGCTTAGCGCCCATAGCACAAACCCTCCTTTTCATATAAATATATGTTATTCACGGTGGATGAAAACATTAAATCCCCTCTTGTTATGAAAGGATTTTCTTTCTCTAAAGATATTTCCGGAAATAGAGGCATGGAGAGATGAAAAATGAATATGTGAAATGAATTTGTTTTCTTACTATCTTAAAAACATATTGTATTTAAATGGTAAATTTATGTCAATTTTTCATTAGCAGGAATTATTACAACATAATTACCAATGTGACAATATAAGTTCTACGACACAATACTATCCTAAATTTTATAATACCGACGGATTGGCGTCCACTATAATTTATACCGAACACGAGAATCAATACATGTTTCCCATGTTCTTATTGCCCAGTTGGTAAATAATCTTCAATATGGTAAATAAAAAATAAAAAAAACTAATTATATAACGGCTCCCCAATATCGGCGTATAACTAACGCAAACAGAGCTTTATTCTTCCTTTCAGAGGTATTGAAATCCCGAATAATCTCAAGAAATCTCAAACTAAGGTTGTATAATGCTATAATAAAGCCAGTTCTAATATATGGCTGTGATACTTGGACACTAAGCAGCGCTGTGCAAAAAAGTAACGAAATATTTGAGAGAAAAATTCTCCGCACGATAACCGAAGTGATCTGGGGTCAGAGTACTAACACATGGAGAAGAAAGAACTTCTTACAGAAACTGGTCAATCAATATTCCATAGCACGGAGGTTAAGATGGGCGGGGCATGTAGCTCGTAGCAATCCATCTCGAAGCCTCTACGTAACGATGAATGTCTCAATAGATGGCAATGCAACACGTGGAAGACCGAAAAGCAGATGCATAGATAGAATCAACAAAGCTGCGTGGAGATAAATGGAAAGAAATAGTGAAAGTTTTTATCGTTTTAACTTTTACGTAAATAAAAAAAAATGAAACACGTTAAGATAAAAATACTAAAAAAAAATAAATAAAACAAATACGTAAAAAACAATGCTAAGATCTTTCAGGAGAACTTTCGATAGCTAAAAACTACGATTTTTCTGATTCGTTTTTGCGCATAAATACTAAACGGTGCATACAAGCGGAAAAATACACTTTAGAAAATTATATAACGTTAAATAATGCATCGAATGAGTACTAAAATATAGTAATTTGGGTAACTCATTTATTGAAAATACCGTTAACAAATATTGTTTTTTGCTTTATTTAAACTTGTCAAAAACTGAGTAAGTTACTATAAATTACACTGTAGCTAGGAATTGAGTTTCCTAAGAGAAAGAGCACGTAGTATGATTGTTTTTGAGAATCAAAATTTTAAATTACGTCAGGTACAACTATCGAAATTGGAAACCTCTTGATGTCTGGCAATCGGCTACGGAACTACATATGACTTGCAACACTTCAATATCATGGGTGTTTATTCTAGTGAGTAACTCTTTATTATAATATGCTAAATGTACTATATATATACTATTTTTTTTTTGTTGCTTTAAAAGATCCAATACTTGGTCAATTTCATTGAACTTTTAATTAATGCTTGTATAACAGAAAATCAACAAGTTATGATGCATTTATGTTTATTCTTTTCGTTTTATTTCATTCTTTCGTTGGAAACTTGCCGGAAATAGCTAACTTAAATCTTTTCTGATATTAAAAGTGTCTTATCTGCTGAATAAAAGGTAAATAAAAATTTGATAAGCTTACGATTTCAATTAAATTGACTCATGGAGTTCTTATATATTTACTTACAAAGAGGTCTTATTTCCTGTATATCATCGGGAATAAATAAATAAAGAAAAATGCAATATGTTTAAAATTCATTTAATAGTTTTCTTTATGTAATATTTACAGATATAACAATAAAATATTCTATGCTTTCTAAAAACACGTTCAACATCACAAATCTATTTATTTTAAACCTTAAACTTTATTTACACATCGGAATTGCACTGTCCCAGAGCTGTGTGGCAGCTGAACAATAAACAATTCTACACATTGCCAAATAACATAATTTATTTACAAAATAAATTGAAAAAAAAAATGAGGTAACGTGTTACTATAATTAATTTTGGTTTCTACAATGTAAGGAGTAACGTTTTTAAATCTACCTGGCTTACGGGCATTTCCCTTTAATGCTATTTATTTACATATTAATATACATGAGATAAAATTAAATTTTGTACATATAGATAAGCGTACCTATTTTCTATACAATAAAATTTAACATTTTTTTCATCATTCATTCTTAAAAATCAACAATACAATCCTTCAACATGAACAATAATAGTTAATATAGGCTGTAATATCGGTGGCATTTAAATTATAAATAGTTAAGATTATAATTAATTAAAATTTCATGTTTAAACAATAAAGGAGGTCAGAACTGAATATGAGGACATTGATTTTTATAAAATGAAATACAGAATAAAATACTGGTAGCAGATCATATTATATAAATATGAAAGATTTACATAATAATATATATATATATATATTATATATATATATATATATATATATAATATTATGATATATATATATATATATATATCATAATTTCAAAATTAACATTTTAACTAAAATCATTCGTTATGAAGGTTTTTCTTTCGACATACTTACTTTATTTCTGTTTAAATTTGCAAATATCTGCTCATTTAAAAATTAATAAAAATAAGTTCCATTCAAAAGTAATGAAATAAAATAGAACTATATATGCCACAGAAATATAAATTAAGTAAATCGAAAGCAAAATTAAATTTTCAGTTCTTTTGCTATCGTATTGTTTATTCTTGGTAAAAAAAAAATATGAGATTCCATTTTTGATAACATAGAACTGAATAGCAGTATCAGCACTATATTAAAAAAAAAAAAAGGTGGTTTTGAAAATGTTCAACAAAACGAATTTTTTAAAGATAAATATAAAAATCAGATATTTATTTAATTATTGTTTATAAATATCGTCAATTCTATAATTTCATGCATACAAAATTACATTTACATGTATTCTCCTTTTACTTGATTAATAGCTAAAATAAGATGTAGTATTTTTAGTGAATCATTCTTTTTCGTAATAGTATTTCAGAAAAGTAAAACCATATTGTAAATTGATTAGTATATATATATATATATATATATATATATATATATATATATATATATATATATATATATATATTTAAGTTACAAATAAAATTATATTTGATTATTGACTTCAGTCATTTTATTTAAGAGAGAATATCCACTCGTTGATCAAACATAGAGAAAAAAAACTAGTTCGTCATAAAAAGATGTCATCATCATCATCATCATCATATTCCTGATCCCAATACCGCTGTGTGGGCTATATCTTTTAGAGCTTGGACCAGGTTTCCCTTTCTTGAGCCAACTCTCTTCTCTTACTCCAATCCATACCTCGCTTCCTGAACGCCTCTTGTACACTGTCTTCCCAGGATATGCGTGGTCTTCCTCTAGGTCTTCTCACCTCTACACGGGTCGGCTGTTTTCTCTTGATCCATTCTAAGAAGATGTCTGAACCATCTTAGCTTGTGCTCCTCTAGGATTGTTTCAGCCGGTTTGACCCCGAGGCTAGTCCGTACAGTGGCGTTCCGGACCCTATCTCTTCTGACCTTTCCCTAGACCTTCCAAAGGTATCGCATCTCAATGGCTTGGATTCGACTTTTCTGTTTCGAGCTGAGGGTCCACAATTCAGAGGAGTGCGAAAGGATAGGGAGAAATGTCGATTTGTAGACTGCTACTTTAGTTAGCTTCTTTACCTCTCTTCTGCCCAGAAATCCCCTCCGGAGCAGATAAAACATTCTGCCAGCTGCCTCGATTCTTTTACTCAACTCTTCATCAATATAACCACTTTCGTTGAGATGAGCACCCAGATACTGGAAATTATCTACCTGCTCCAATCTCGCACCACTTGCTCTCATCACCCTCATTATTCTCCAGGGCTTCTTCCCTATTCTCATAGATTTAGTTTTTCCCGGGTTAATCTTCATGTTTATCGTGGCTATTTCTTCCTGGAGGATGTTAATGTTATATTGGAGGTCTCGATCGTTGGCAGCTAGCAAGACCAGGTCGTCAGCAAATGCCAGCACAGAGAATCCTGTCGGTTGCAGTTTTCGGTGTCCTAACTGGAACTGCCTCATCCTTACTTTAGCCTTTTTAAGTGCCATGTCTAAAACAATTACGAACAGTAGCGAGCTTAAGCTACAACCTTGGCGGATACCTATTGTCGTCTCAAATTCTTTTGAAATGTAGTTCATGGTCCTAACTACATTTCTGGTCTTGTTATAGATGTTCATCACAGCCAAAATTGTTCTTTGATCGGTCCCTCTTTCAGACAATGCCTGCTTTATATCTTTCTTCCTCACTCTGTCAAAAGCCTTTTGGAGGTCCACAAAACACACAGAAAGCTCCTTATTCTTCTCGACAGTTTTTTCTGTAATTTGTCGCATTGTAAAGATAAGATCCTGTGTACTTCGTTGCCCTCTGAAGCCGTACTGTTCTTCCCCGAGCTGACTATCGACCAACCTTCTTATCCTCCTCTACAGTATTCTGGAATAAACTTTACTGGGTACACTGAGAAGCGATATTCCACGATGATTCCCACACTCTCTGTTATCTCCTTTCTTATAAATGGGCACGATCACTGCAACTTCCCAGTCTTTCGGAATTTTCTTTTCCTTCCAGATCAGGTGCAGAAGATGGAGGAATATCTCTTGGCCTTTGCTACTCATGAACTTAATCATTTTGGGATTGATTTCGTCAAGTCCTGCTGCCTTGCCTAGCTTGATCTTGTAGATGCCTTTTTGCGGTTCCTCCTCACTGATGTAGTCGTCTTCAACCGAATCATTCTCTACTTTGCTCCGAGTCTCACACATCTCTACATCTCTACCCTCAAGCAATTCTTTAAAATAGTCCCTCCATCTTTCCATAATCACTTCTTCCTGCCAGATGATCTTCCTATTGTTATCTTTGATTCCTTTAAGTGAAATCGGTCGTCATGTATCAAAAAATGACATGTGTAGTAAAATTTAGAAAAAAACAACATATCAACACATAGATTTAGCCTGTGTGTTGGGAATCTATGGTGCCTATTGATATAGAATGAAGCAAATTTTATTTAGAGATGGTTTAATGAGCAGAAACAGTTGTCCATGCGATCAAGTTGTATTGCATCTGATGAGATATTATATTAACCAGAATTTAGCGGAATTTAGTAATATGGATAAGTATTTAAGTAACATTAAATGTAATTTATGTTTTTTCCTAATATTTTTAAAAGCTAAAGTGTGGATGGTACAGCAGATTTTAATTTATTCCTGTACTAAATTTATTTAATTTTTAATTAATAATTGCTTTAGCTAGGTCATTGAGGCATTCACATAAAATTATATCCTGTAAAAATTCCATCCGGTTAATAATAATTCTGGACGTTCCTTAAGGATATGTTCGACACTTTTGATATGTTACTTCAATTAATTAATACTCAATTAATTAATAAAATAACGTATGGTACAAAAGATTTGAATTACGGTTATCTTTCATACCCTATCAGAAATAAATACAAGTAGAGACTGGCGTTGTTATCAGGTCTGCCTTGAGACCTTAGTGTTTGGAGAAATCGTTATCATGTTTCAAAATACCTTAAATCTTAAACAGATTTATAAATCATCTTATTTATGAAGCTTTTACAAGAATAGACAAAAAGTAATTAATGCACTGTAAAAAATTGCTAAGATTTGCGTTTTTATTTTTTAGGAATAGCATCATAACTTAAGACAGAAAATAAAACCTAAAAATATCTGCTGTGAGATGTACTACTCTGGCGGTGGCGGGGGCGCCCTCGGGGGCTGCCACCAGGGCCAGATGCGGTGTCCCAGTCCCACCCCATCGGGCAGGACTGGGAGCGGCCTTCATATCACGTGTTCCGGCGACGGCGGCCTCTCGGGGCAGCCACAGGGGCCCTGCCAGGAGGCCGCGGCCACCGCCGCAGAGTACAAGGACTTGCCGTACAGAGCGTGAAAGGCGAGGTCGGCCATCTTGCTCTGGCCGAGGTCTTCGAGGCGATAGAGCGGGTAGGGGAAGGGTGGCAGGAGGGGGAGCTTGACCTCGGTGTCCAGAAGAGGCGGCGGCGGAGGCAGCAGGCTGCGGCCCACCTCGGGGTACAGCTTCGTCTCCTTCTTCGGGGTCAGGCTCTTGGGCTTCCTCCTCGGCCGGTACTTGTAGTCTGGGTGCTCCTTCATGTGCAGCGCCCTGCAACATACAACGCAAGTTCAACTTTAAGTCGGCTGTCAGATGAACCCCTAAAAAATCGTATAAGAATGGGTAAGGTGTTGGATGTCAGAGGAATTGATTAGTTTGGGAAAATTAAACATGTTAGAAACATATTGGTACACAACAAGAGTAGAAAAGACTATTTAAAACTTAATAGTATATTTTGAAATGTAAATAGAAAAAATCAACATTGTTATAATTTTTATTTAATTAAAGTTCTTCTGTATGTACGTTTTACATAATATTTTATTTTAAAGTTTTACATAATACTCTTACATGATATTTCTATATATATTATAGAAGAAAATGGATTAAAGGGTTGTATGTATAGTCACTGACACAGGCGGATCTCCAAGGGAGGATGAGAAAGGGTGGTCCTCACGGGCTGAAACCGTGATATAAAAGAATATTACCGTCTTAACAAAAAAAATTAAAAAATCATTTCTAAAAGAATTTTCGTTGGTATAATATTTATAATAATTAAATTTAATTAATAAAGGACTTCAAGAATCATTTAAGCACCATTTCATATAGGTGTATATATATATATATATATATATATATATATATATATATATATATATATATATATATATATATATATATACACTGACAGACAAAAAATTCCACCCACTTGATTTTTCCATGTTTTCTTCTAACAATATTTCTGTAAAGTTGTATTTGTATATAATTCATGGTATTTGTTGATAATACTAAGTATTTATGGAATTTTATAATCTTTTTTACCTTTAATAATCAAAATGTTATTGAGTAAGAAAGATTAGAGAAACAAAAATTGAAAAAACGAACGATTATTATTCTAAAAGAAATTAATTACATCATCGTTTAGTAGCGCGTGTTTCCTCCTCTTGCCTTCACTACTTCTTAAAGACGCCTCGGCATACTTTCCACCTGTCGGGAAATGTCCCTTTGCTGGAGGATAGCCCATTCCTCCCGAAGAGCCCTTTCAAGGTCCTGCAGTGTATCAGGAAGTGTTGCACACGCTCTTATTCGTCTTCCGAGGTTATCCCATAAATGCTCAATGGGGTTCAAATCTGGAGAACGTGCTGGCCAGGCTAAAACCTCAATATTGTTCTGTTGAAGGAACGTCTGCACTATGCGGGCGACATGTGGGAGTGAATTATAGTGCATTAAAATAGAACGATCGCCGATTTCGTTGAGGATAGGCAACACATGAGGTTCCAAAATCTCATCTCGGACATAGCGAATGGCCGTCAAAGACCCTCCACGAACAACAACCAATTCTGTGCGGCGCTCCATTGAAATCCCAGCCCACACCATTAAGGAACCACGTCGGAAAGGTTGGCTCTGGGAAAAATTACAGGCTGCATATCTTTCGTTTCTCCACACCCTTCACGCCCATCTGGAGATCGAAGAGCGAATCTTGACTCATCTGTAAAAAGTACAGCACTCCATTCGTCTATAGTCCAATGGCTGTGTTCTCGAGCAAAAGCCAGCCGTGTTACTTTGTGAGTTCTGGTAACTCTGGTCCTCTTACTGGACGAATGTAATCTTCTTCGAATGGTACGTTCCGAAATTTGCACACCTCGAACTTCTTCGAGCTGATGAATCGCTTGAACAACGGTAAGGTGCCGGTTTCATAAAATTCTCAAAGTCAAAAACCGGTCATCCCGTGGTTCTGTTACCCTAGGCCGTCCAGAACCGGGCCTTCTATTGTAAGAACCAGTTTCCCGAAAACGCCTGACGGCGTCTCGTAAAGTTTCATATGGAACTCCGATGGCATTAGCTGCATATCTAATGGAACGTCCTTCAACAATAAGTGCCACACCATGCGCAACATCCTCAGCACTAAGAGGCATTTTATAACTTAATATTTAAAAAATTAGAAGCCGAAGACTAAGAAATGTGCTGCAAGAAACGGCACTGAACTAATGATACTGAATAAACATTGGAATCTAGAATCATTTCATTGAATTAAGGATTAAGGGTTATTGTCCTCTATATTAACATTCCTAATAGAAAACAAACAACAAGATTACCTATTTTTTCATTGAAAACAATAGACCGATCCAAAGCAGGAATATTTTTAGATGAAAACATGAAAAAATCAAGTAGGTGGAATTTTTTGCCTGTCAGTCTATATATATATATATATATATATATATATATATATATACATATATATAGTTTCTTAATTTTTCTTCCAAAGTAATTATCGTTATATTTAAAAAAAAAAACTTTCGGGCTGAAGCCCCCATCAAGAACCACTAGCGACTCCTTAAAGGATTACTCAAACATTACTTTACATAGGTTCTTTCTTTGTGTTCTGTTCTGTTCTAAAGTTAATAAAATTATTGAAACAAAACGCACTTATGCACTTCGCTATTGCTTAAAATACTAAGCTATGTATATTCACAAAAAACGATATAATTTAATTAGGTACTATTGATTGAGCTTAAGTGGTTCAATACCAAAGGATGGTTATTAAGAATAATAATTTAATGTCAGAAATTAATTTTTTTTTTTAACGAATGAGATGGTCAGGGATATCTATCTTCTTCTCCAAGGGTGATGGCCCAGGCCTCTCTTTCAAGATTTTTCTCTCCTCTTCTTACAAACGATGCAAATGAAAGTAAAATTATAAGTATTATAGTTTATTTTTTCCTTTGTTCCTTGTTTTGAATGAGTTTTTCAATTGAAATCTCAAAAAAATATGGTTCCCTACAAAAACTCATAAACATCTACCTCCCTCAAAAATATAGATGGTGCAATTTGTGCTACGCAACCCTCCCTCTGAGCACTCTTGTAGATGCTCATTGTAATGGAACTACCGATAATGTAATTAAATAAGAAAAAAAAAACATTTGTATTTAATATAATAACTTTTGAATTTCAATGATGAAAAGAAATTGAAAAAGATATTAACTCTATTTTTCGTAAATTTCTGAATTATTATTTTAGTAAATATTATTATTTTGCTGAATATATATTTATTTTTTTTATATAAGGGCTTTTCTTCATACATTGAAGTTTCTCTCGGCTAAACTCCTTCCTCAGTCGGTTCTTCCACTTCACACTGCCCAACGCTTTCTCTTCCGTCAGCCCTCGGCCTGTCTTACTCTCAGCCACAACATCTCTCTACCTTACACGAAGTCTTCCTCTCCTTCTCCTGCCCTCGGCCTCCCACCCAAATGCCGTTATGGGAAATTGTTCGCTATTCATCCTTTTCATATATTATTTGTGAAATATACTTATATGGTATACTTAAATATACCACTGTAATCCTCTTTCTTTCATTATTTCAATTATATTATTCTTAACTTCCATCCTTTCTCTAATGGTATTTTTTCCGCCGATTCTTTGCGTCCTTGAGACTCTAGCCGACCTCCTCCAAAAATCCTTTTCCATAACTAGAAATCTCTTGCTCTATGATTTTTCGAACGACCACGTTTCCGAACATTGCGTTCTCTAGCAGGGCCTTATATATATTAATTTCTTGACTTTATTATAAATATTTTCGCTCCAGAGACCTGAATCGAGCATACTAATTGTTTTCCGCCCTTTTGTCAATCAAATTATTGATAAATATTTAATAAAAATCTAATTTGCACCTTGAAACACAAAGCTACAAGAAAAGGTTGATCAATTTGTTAGGAATATATTCTTTCAATAGTAAGCTTTTTTTTTTCTTTTTGTGTTTTATTTGCAAAATTTTAAAATCCGAAGTTATCCCAGTTTGCTAGTAGACGTAGTAAAGCATCGATTTCTTATTCAGTCAATCAGCAAATACAGTCAGACTACATAATACAGTATAAACATTCACAAAGACATGTGGTATAGGCAAGGGAGTATTTTTTTGATCCTGTAGAAATAGTTTTTAATACATGACTATATTCTATCTCAATTAGTTTAGATGTAACCTCAATAAAATAATGTAACTATGCTGTGTTCCAAAAAAAAAAAAAAAAAAATTAAACAATTTTATTCTATATCCATTCAACACGCGAATTACTTTGTAAGGAATTTCTGATTGTCGGCCAACAGTGGTGCTGATTTGGCCAAAATCAAGCTCAATTTAAAAATAAATAAATAATTTTATTTCATATTTATTCAGATGGAATATTTATTTACAGTTCAAAAAATATTTATAAGTTTTAACTAGCACTAATATAATCAGATTTTTTTTAATAAAAAGGAAATGTTTGAAAAACATATATTTTTATTGATGGGAACTGTCTGTAATACCAAATATTACATTTCTTCCAAATTTCTGCAATATTATATTACATTTCTGCAATATATAAATATTACATTTCTGCCAAATTTCTTCAATAACTGATTGAGATTTAGTTTGATTTGTTCCGAGATTCGAAATGAGAATATTGCTACAGTTGTGGGGAAAGATGTTATCAAAAGTAGCTACTACTGACAGGTGAGACCCGTACCGCGCGACAGGATAGACAATGCAAGAACCGCTCATGAAGGGAGAAAGATCCTTTATTATCCGTGGATAATGGCCGTCAGGAGGAAGAAGAGTTAGGAAGAATGGCTCTGTTATCTTGTGATTTCAGCTTCCCATTCTTCCTCTTCAGTTCTCCACGTCCCTGCCTGTCCTATTATACACCGCCGCTTTGTAGCTCCCTTCCTATCTCTGGTATCATATTATATAAAACATATAAATAAACACCATGCTCTATCGCTCCATCTTGTGAATTTTGGAGTTTTGTCTTTGTTCTGAAAGGGAGCTTATTCAGTGTGTTCACAAAACACAAACACAACGACATTTTTACATTACGATTAATTCAATGATTCTCTCTCATAGTTCGATTTAGACTTCACACTTTAATGTTAAAAATCATTGTCTGAAAGCGATTTTCATTTCATCTCACTATTGACAAATCATCTTATGACAGAATTAAAAAAGATATGTATTTCAATCATGAGGAAAAGCGCTTTTCTTAGTGTCAACAACACATCAATTTTTACGATCCTCCTTATTTTAGGTTTGTTTTATATGCCCAATGATAAATGTTTGCTGAAATTCCAAGTCCAGGCCTGGTCGGCGATCGCCTAGGGCCTCCGAGCTAGAAGGTCCTCAGAGGAGACTCCAAAATAATTGTTCTATATTTGTTTAGTACTAAAAAATACTTTTTTTGTACTTTTTTACAGTAGAATGATTGAGGATCCTCTCAGAATATCATCATCCCAAAGGTAATTGTTTTGTATTCGTTTTTTTCCGCAAGTTTTTGGGACTCCTCAGGTGGGAACCAATATAAATATTTATTTTTTTTATCCCCGTAGAATTATTGGCCCCATGTAGAAATATGTATAAGGAAACCCCAGTTCAGACTTCCGAAAACGTTCAGTTAATATAATATTTTATCAGATGCAATACCATCGCATGGATAGCTGTTTCTGCTTATTATACCTTCTCTAATAAAATTTGTTTCATTTTATATCAATAGGCACCACAGATTTCCAATACAAAGGCTAAATGAATGTGTTGAGGTATTGTTGTCTCTAAATGTTAATACACGTACCATTTTTTTAGGACGAAATCATTTGTTTTTAATGTTTGATAGTGACGTGAATATTCACTCTTAATTAATATGACTGAAGCCAATAATCAGATAGAATTATTTCTCCTAACGTAAAGAAATATATAAAAATACTAATCAATTTAGAATATGGTTTTACTTTTCTGAAATACTATTAAGAAAAAGGAACGATTTGCTCAATATAACTACTTAACCTTATTTTAGCTATAAATCAAATAAAAAGAAAATACATGTAGTATTTAGCCGAAGGTCCCAAACGGAGCCAGATCGAGCCTATATCCACCTTTTTTTTTGTTTGTGTCCACCTATGTACACCACAAGACATGTTACAATAACAAACTGTGAGTAAAGCATAAGGAAACGGTTCTAATCAATAAGAATTATTACGAAAATGATCGAACCAGAGAAGTGAAAATAAACACATGCATTATTGCTTAACACGGGCGGATCTACGGAGGAGGGGCCCAAAGCTGAAGCCCCCCTCTCCCCTCCCCCCAGAAATGGTAAAGTATAACAATGTTTTATAGAAAAAAATATTAAAAAATTAACTCTTAAAGTATTATTGTTTGTGTAATTACATTTAAAAGGACTTTAGGAATCACTTAAACGCCATTTCGTATAGGTAGTTCGTTTCTTCCTTTTTTTCCAAAGTAATTATCGTTATTTTTATGAAAAAAAAGCTTTCGAATTGAAGTCCCTCAAAAAATTTAATCATGGATCCGCTAGTGTTGCTAAGCGATGGACATAACATTGCGTACAGTGTATTCTTTCAAAATTGTTACGCTATGTTTTGAAAATGTATCGTTAACGATTGCGAAAGATTTATTATCTTCAGAAAAATAAAATCTTATTGATTTATACTTTTTTTAGTTAGAAGATACAATTCTATTTTATTATAATTTTATTTAGATTCACTCGTTGACGTCACAATAAAAAAAATTGTAAATCTAGTTCGTCGTAAGAAATTAGAATGTGTATTATAATTTAGAAAAAGAAAGAAAATCTCGACACATGCATTCAGCTTGTGTGCTGAGAATCTATGGATGTACCTATGTTAACGTAAATTATTTTAAAATTAGTTTATAAAATAAGAGAAATGCAAAGAGTCCTATTTTCTTTTCTGATGAATATTTGCAAAGATAATTATTGCTAAAGAAAAGTTGTGGGGATGGAGCTACGTTCATGGCCTGTCAGTGCCTAGCACTTACCGCTGATTACTTATACTTATTAGCATGTACTAGAGTTTCCAGCTTCAAAAGTTGCATCCAAGATGTATCTTGACGGTTTTCTTTCATCGTAAATAGGAGTTTATGATTTAAAATTATTTTACTAGCTTTTATAATTGGATATTTATAAAATAAAGCCGAGATACGCTTTGGTAGCATCTTGTTTTCTTAAAAACATATACATCACACTACCGTGGACTCAGGTCATACACCCAGTTCCACCACACCTCTAGGATGTACTGTTAGTTCTAGGTTTTAACTAAATATGAATTTCTATTATTATTTAAAAGTGCAATCTCAATCTCATATGCATTCCTTATAGCTTTAATGTGACTCGACCTCCATCTTTCTCCAATTATTTTCCATCTTAGGAAATATATTTTAGATTCATAAAAAAGCTCCTAAAGTTGTGATATGTATATTACGTTAAAGGATTTTTTTTTGTTTATTTAATGAAATTAACAACTGTATACACATACAACTAGTAAATAAGAATAACAGGCTTGGAGAGGTACTACCCAGTAGTAGCACTCCCTAAATAATTCTAGGTAGGAAGGGCATCTCCTTTTCAGACGCCTAGAAGGATTATCAGAAATCGGGGAAGAAGCAAGGGTGGAAACAAGTGGATTTGGATCGGACTGGAGTTTAGCATGAAAGGATAGATATCTGGCTCGGGCTAGATCAGCGACAGATGGTACATTAAGATCTTTAAGAATGGTTTTATTTGTGACAAAGTACGGAGCATTTAGGATTTTACGGAGGATTTTGGATTATAAGGATTGGGTACGATAGGAATTCGATGGTTTGGTGGAGCCCCAACGTTAAAGGAATTAGATTTAAAAAATTAAATTTCGATAACGGATTGAGATATGAATGTGCTTTTGCAACGCTCAACTATAGTTTCGGTACACTGTCTCTCCCTCGTTTATTGACATTTCCTTCTACGTAACCTTGTTTATTACTTATTGTTAGAGGCAATCTGTTATTACATAAGTTAATCTCAAATGTCAATAGTGTTAGCAAATAGTTGCCGGAATTTCGTAAGTGTGAAAGCTAATATAAATTAAAATAATTTTGCATCCAAGGCAGAAGTAATAATAGACAACCTTTCCAAAAGAGAAATCAGTGGACGGAATTGGAAAGAGGATTGTGGGCTCTGAATAGGGAGAAGAAAAGACGGTAGCGACGAAGCAGTAGATCAGGCTAAATACACAATAGTGATATCGATAAGGGCAGTGTAGGTGTGAGATAGGGCCATTGTGGGCTCTATCTGAGGAGCTGTCGCTATCTGGGGCCCTTAACATCGGGCATTAGCCTCGTACGCCCTTTTTCACCGAGACAACCACCTCCGCCTTCCTCCCAGTTTTCTCTCTACATTTTGGCCCATGTATCATACCCTTCTCTTATCTTTCGTCTTGTTTCTATCCTGGTCGGAAAATTATTGCCCGATTCCGAAACGAATAAAAACGGAAAGTTAAAAAACAAAACAAAATACCTTTTACGAGATGCTTTGCAAGTTTCTGAGAAATTTATTATTGAAGTAGTATAAAAACCTTAATGTATTGGGTTGTCCAGAAGATAATGCATTATTTAATGTTTGCTTTACATTAACACTCTATATAAGAAATTATTTTTCTTTGAGGGATCATTCTCTTGTATAGATGTCAACACTTATTAATCCTTTTTCTAAGAAAAATATTTTTTATCTTCTGTAGCTGGATATTATAGTCTTTACTAAGATGTAATTTTCACATAATTTCATTTTACGAGCATATACTCGGTTCAAGCGGAGCCAAACGGCCAAAAACATTAAAGAGGTCTATGGCAATGGTTGTATGATTTAGTAAACGCACCGTTCAAAAATAAAAAAAAAAACTTATTATTAATGGTTTTATAATAAGTAATTGTTTAATATAGTAGTCAGTTGCTTTATTAATAGACTAAAATTAATTATTTTCATACGCTTCGATTTTTTTTTGTTTTATCTCTAACAAATGGCAGACGCCCCCGTGCAAGTCGGCGCCCCGAAGCGATTGCTGGTTTTACCCGACCCTGAGGCCGTCATTCCCTCATTCTCCAGACTTCTCGCCTAGGTAAAATTTAGTGGATCATAAATTCTTTTATTTAGTGGAAGGGTGAACTCAGATGCAGGGTGAATTGTTGCGCCTTGAACAGGAAGATTTCCTTAAAGCTTTTGAAAGCATTTTTGAGAGCTTCCAGTTTATGAGAATTATTTATAAAATAGTTGTTTTTTTAAAGAAGGCAAATATTCTTTTTTCTATCATTTTTTTTTAAATATGACAATAGCCGTTTGGAAAATCCAGCAGCAAAGAGGTTTAAAAATGACAATGAGAGAGTAGCGTAGAATTGAGTAACAAACAGACTAAAGGAGAGACAGTGACCCTGTAATTGTATGCCGGTTAGGGCGACAATGGCCCTGTTATCAACAATTCGACAATAGCTTTCTATCTGCCCCGATACCTCTCCTACCAAATCCTCTCAATCGCTTTGCCGATTGTCGTTTCAAGGGGTCCAGCTTTTTTTCTTTTGATTCGTCAATCGGGTCATTGTTCATTATTTCGACCGAGGGATTTACAGCCCATTGTTTCATCTGTCCAGCTCGCATCTTCAGTTGCTTTTCACTTATTGTCTATAAATGAAGTGTTCACTTTGCTTTTTGTATTTTATTGAAAAACAAGTGTCCATTGATTAATTCACTCCTTATTGTAAGATTTTGGAATTTTTAAGAGATGAATGCTCATTATAAAAACTATTCAATATGCAAATCTTGTTTCAGTTATTATATGAGCCTTTCAGTAGACGGAATGACTAACTCCAATTTCAAAATTTTTGAGTAATGTCGTTTTAGTGATATTAATAATTGAAAAAATTATAATATTTGTTCAGATAGCCACTAAGTTCATTCCAGAATAGGTGATTTCAGTGTTGAAATATAGAACTGTGAATAGAGGTATACGTTTTCCCGCTAGGAAAATCACTAAAATTAAGAATCAAAAATGTTGAAATTGGAGTTAGTGAAAGTAATGAAAGTTTCATTTGATCAAAACTACACTCTTATTGATAACGTTTTGTTGACATTTCCAACAGTTATGTTTATTATTTCGATAGATGGATTTACCGTCTATTGTCTCCTTCATTTGCTTATTTTATAAAGAAAAATTCGATATTTTATTAAAAATGTAAAGTTGTATTGACGTGGTTACTTCTTACAGTAATAAAGAGAGTTCCACACCACGTACTTTTTGTCTAAGCTATTGCTTAGGACATTAAGCGATGAGGGAGCACAAACTATAGAATTTGAAGTGTGAAAAATATAGAAGGACCAACTCATTAGTGGATCCAGGATTTAATTTTTTTGGGGGGGGTTCCAGCTCGAAAGATTTTTTTTTTCATTTACATATTACGATAATTAATTAGAAAGAAATTAACTACCTATATGAAATGGTGTTTAAGTGGTTCTTGAAGCCCTATCAAATGTAATTATACGAACAAGAATACTTTAAGAGATAGTTTTTAATATTTTTTTCTGTAAAACATGGTTATATTTTACCATTTTGAGGGGAGCTTCAGCACGAAAGACTCTTCCCTCCCCCGTAGTTCCGCCTGTGGACCAGCTAATGGAAGACCAAGAAAATAAGTTATATAATGTATGCTTATGATATGATTTTCAAAAACAAATGGAAAAACCTATAATTTATAATCAGAGGTAATATCCACGGAGTTTCCTAAGGCTCTCCAAACCGCTCAAGCATATGGTAAAATTTTAAAAACTATTAAAAAAGTATAACATTTAGCTAATTATTCATATAAGAGGTTAATAAATCATTTAGTGCATGGGTTTCTTTCTCTTAGAAAGCTAATTCCACAACTGAAATGTCATTAATAGAACAAGATTTTTTTTCATAAGCCATGACCCGCGGGACTTTCTAGTCTAAATTTCACCCGCGTATCAAACAGTTTGGAAACTCTTGTTGAGTACTGCCTTGGATGGTTTATTACAATGCGCTTAATTTTTTTTAGATCTGAAATCTAATGGTTTTAAATAAATTTTCAATTCCTTAAACTATATATTTTAATATACTGTAAGCCATGCTTCATAAATGACAGTTATTGCAGTCATATGAAACTTTAACAACTTAATACAAAAGACAAACAGCTTGTATATTTAAAAACATTATATTTAGTTACATGTGTAAATTTAAAACTGATAATAAATAAGCTCGAATGTGTAAACTTTTATAATGTTTGGGGGCTGAGATGGCCCTAGGCTACCAACTACATGTTGTACAAGACAGGCAATATAAAAACCTTCCTTTTTCGATTAAAAAATAATATGAGAATTAAAAACGTGTATTAGATAATGAATAGTGTGGTAGAACATAATTTTCTTTAAATCCATGCCATTTTTATCTCCTAAATATTTTTTTCTTTTTTAATGACTATAGACTAAAATTCCTCCATAACTTCATTTCAGAATCTTCTGATAACCACAGCATCGAAACCATATTGAATATAGATACGTTAAATAAAGTTTAGTATTATATGATGAGAATACACAAAGTGCATACACAAAATTGTTGATCATAGCCCATGTTCTATTAAGTTTATCTTAAAAGTAATATTTTGTTTATATATATAAATATTTTTATTTTTTATTGTTAACAGGTTCATACAACTATTATTATGCAGTAATCGTTTTATGTTTTTCATTTTTATTGTTATTCATGTTTTGTAAAACCCATTATAAACGTAAAATATTGTAAATTTTTTTTATATTTAAATGATATGAATGTAACTTGTAAAACCATATTATTCTACAATAGGCAAGCAAATAGAGGCTCTATTTGTATGGAGAACCCCCCAAAAACAAATAAAATTGCTATCTATCTATCTATCTAATCTTTTATTTTATTTCTTCTTAAGGTAAGGTAAGGTTTCTGTACTTGAACTTCAAGATAATGATGGTTGATAGTTGAATTAATTGAACAATAAATCTCATTGTAAATCTATCTATCTTGCAGCTATTAAATATTTCTTGAAAAATCATATTGCAGCAATTTCTAAGCGTTATGTTTCATTCTCAAGGTCAGCGTCGTGGGGAGGACACAAGAGCACCATAATTTCCCGAATACCTAGGATAATTTTCAGGGGCTTACTCAAATATTAAATATACCACTAAAACTGAGCTGAATATGTTATAAATTAAACTGCAAAAATACACAAAGGTAATTATTATATATGTAATGTTAACTATATTTTATTTTAATTTGAATTGAGAAGTTAAAAAATAAAATCTCGTAGGCCACACTCTGGATCCCGGCTTACAACCCCGCCTGAGCCCCTTCTCGTCGGCGATGCTCAAGAGATACTTGATTGTTGGAACTAGATGATGACTTATACGTGATTCCAAATTAATAATATGTCACTATCTCCATCTTGAAATATCAATTATATCTAACCCATTACATTCTAAGCCCTCTGCAAGAAAAATTAATTCAACAGGTTATTACATATTTCAATTTAATAAAAGAGGGGCTTAGTAACCCTTAATTAAAGAATGTTTCCCTTCGGGGAGGACAGAGGCAGTTAATACAGGAGTTAATATTAAGTATATTTAAATGGCGGATAGAGACGGGTTCAATTAGGGCAACAATAACCCTCGGGAGCCCCCATTAGCATTGGAAGGAGCCTCGGTAATCCTCCCCTTATCTCCCGGCAGTTAGGAGTTGATTTGCTACGGCCCTCGGTCGCCAAATAGAATTTAAAAACACTCCTCCGGATCCTTCATTTCCAATCCTGCCCAGGGCAGTGGAACAATTCAAGTGTCATTACATCTCTGATAGGGGGGGGGGGGGGGGAGACATCGATTTCTTCCGCTACATAGTGAATCAGCTCAGTTCGTTTCATTTCAGCTCTCGAAAGCTTTCTTTTGTTTGCCAGATGTTAGGACTAATCTGAACAAATAATAACGCTTAACATTTTTTTTAGAAACCTATTCAGTTTAAACAAATATTAAAGCATTTATGCACACGGCAAATATTAAAGCATTGAATTTATAGTAATTAAAGAGGGTAGTAATTTTTTTTACATTTATATATTTAGCTTCATCTCTACAGAAAGGAGAGCTGTAGTTGTGCTGAAGGTGGTCATGCTCACAATCGAAAATTTTTTCTGGAAACTGTTAATTAGATTTTCATGAAATGTCCAGAGGGTCTCATGATAAATTCATCAAATTCCATTAACCATTTTCGCATAAACACGTGTAAATGTATTTTCATATACACACCTATATTTTAGATACGCCTCGTTCGATCTGGTTTAATAAAGATGAGAAAAATGGTGAATTTATGAACTTTTTAGGGTTAGTAACCATTAAACCTAAATGTTGCGATATAGGCTTTATGATATTCCGTCTACTTTATTCCGTTTGACGAGCATTTTTCCTTGATCAGTCTATGTTTCAAATTATAGTCTGTGGTACAGATCCCTTTTTATCAAATTATTAACATCCGCCTAAAACTTCGTAAATAGCTTCATCTCATCGTAAATAAAATATTTGTATATTTGGTTATGGTGAGATGAAGCTATTTACGAAGTTCTAGGTGGATTTTTATAATTTGATAAAAAGGAGTCTGTACCACGGACTATAAGACTTCTGTAGATTTTATTCCTGTATATACCGACCCTACTGAGGGGACGTTTTTTTAGAAAATGGTGTGAATATTATGTTATCGCAAGATATCACAAGGGCATTTACATTTCATGTGAGAGTGACCTGAACGTTCTACTGACAGTAGACCCATCCTTTGAGTTGATCCTATTCTTTTCCACTGCCTATTCGGATATTAATAGGCCTATATGCCTCTTAAGATTTGGTTCCTTGGAGAGAGATGCATACCGCAAGATAAGCAGTTCAACTTCTTATAAATCATTATTGTCGCTGGATATGACCCAAAACTAAGACAAGATGAAGCTCATTCCGTCTTCAGTCAGCCAAGTTGCCAGGTAATCCATGCGAGGATTTTTTTCAATGTCTTCACCTAACCTTAAACAAAGTTCTCCAATTCACCCGATTTTATTTGTTCATCTCTAAACATAGATAAGGCATTCCCAAATAACTCGTGCTCTTTAAGACTTATGTCCTCTCGGCATCCATCATCTTCTCCTCACACCGCTGCGTAACGTTATAACACAGCATTAAGCCAAGTTAATGTGGCTCTACCCACCCTGCAGGTCTCATATAATGCATATTTTCTTGCGTCCTTCATACATCATGCAATAACAACCAAGCGCCCTTCCTACATGAGTCAGAGTATGCAATTTTCATTTTCTATCCAATCCCGTTCTACCCGATCTTTCCTTCTAACTTTTACCTCCCTTCCCTCCGAACTACTGTGTTTGACTATTTCTCTCTGGAACTCCATCCCACTCACCATACTTCAATCAACAATTTCCTAAATCGACAAATTCAAAAATATCTCCTTTTGAAAGAGTCATTTCCGCGTCCAGTTTTTATAATGCTATTATATATGATTTTACTTGTTGATTTAGAAAAAATCTCTTATTACCCAACGTAATTTTTATTATTTTGTTTTTATATATTTATATATTTTTTATTTGATTTTAGGTTATTGGTTTAGTCTTATTCTTTCTCCACCTTTATGTTTATTGTATTAACGAATAGAAATGAATTTAGTTAAAGGCAGTAAGGCCACTCGGCTTTAGCCAATATAAAATGTGCTTATAATTTATTCTATAGAAGCATAAGTTCCAGAGCAATGAAGATATTTTTCATTTCTTCTCATTTTGCCACCATTCGAGTAGCTTCCTAAATTGTTCAGTGGATTCCTTTTTATCCATTAATATATATATTACAATATTTATAATACTTAGCTGTTTATATTTTTTTCAAGGACTATATTTTTCTGAGTAACCAATATTTTTGTTAGTATTGATCTCGATTTACTTAAATTTTGGTTTAAATATTTGACAATTAACAGATCGTAGCAGTAGCCAACAGAGCTATTTAAAATTATGAGAAGCAGACTAATAAGTTGCTCTAAAAATTAAGACTGTACACATGTCTTGCAAGGTCAAAACTTACGCATGCGAAATGTTGACACTTAACAAATCAGTTACTCAAAGAAGATCTTGACACACATTCTTGGGTCAGTAAAAATTAATGAAACTTGGCGAAGTGCCTAGTTGTATGGTTAATACTATGATTTGAGTATCTCCAGCTTCGTCGCAGAGTTTAAAATGAATTGGTCGTATCATCAGGATTGAATACTGCATACTATCTAAAAGCGTACAAGAATACGCCGTGTGGGGGAAGAGATCCATAGGAAGACCAGAAGGATGGTGTCCGCATAGATGAGGTAGGAATGAATGATCATAGTCCATGCTGCAAATAGGATCGTTTGGGGCAAAGCGATTGCGCCGGCCAAGGACTACTTCATGTGAGAGCGCCATTAAAGAAAGAAAAAGAATTTTAGATACATTACTTATGCCTTTGATAACATTACATATAAATTTAATAACATATAAACAGAATGTGACTTCAGGGATAGTCAGAATTCACGCCGCCAATAAATCTCATGAAATCACCAACTTCCTCAGGAACCCCTTGAAATCTGAACCACGCACCTTAAAAACTGGTATGGTAATAAATGTGATAGCAGCGATAAGAGGGAGCTGGCTGCGGTCGGTCTGCAGACAAGAGGCCTTAGTCATGGGAGGAAGAGGCTTTATCTCCTCTGGGCACTGGAGATGGCTGATCGGGGTGGGAGGATTAAATGAAGATATTATAGGCCATAAACGGACATTGTTCCCCTTTCACGCTCCTCCTAATCTGGATTGATTCTTTTTTGCTCCCCTCCCCCCCCCCCATCCCAGAGCAAATTGCCAAGCTGACAGCCCCTCCTCAATCACTCCTTCAAGTCATCCCCCTCATCTGATATTTTGTTTACCGGCTCTATATCTCTCCTATCGGGCAAGCGCTCTTAATTACCTTTTATTACTCTGCACATCTCATGCCTCCGAGTGGTATAAAGAATGCTATAAAGGAGGGATTAATATTTATCGAGAATTCCTTCTTCTAATCCTCGATTGTTTGGAGTGAAGTTCATATTAAAGCAAATTAAAGCATTATTGTTTCAGAACAATTACTTACATAACATTACAAGAAAAATGAAAATAGATACGGTTTTACAAAATGTAAGATAATGATGATGTTAGCAGATCTTACTCATTAAGTGATTTAAAATATCTAAACCAATATCAACTTTTTTTTCAAACATTTCATCATTAGCTGCATTTTCAGAATTCTGAATTAAAGACTCCACTTAATTTAATCAGATCAATGATTTTTTACATTTATTACTCATATTATTTAGGATGTTAAAATATTTTGAAAAAAACTATAAATTTCTTTTTTACAAATAAAATTTTAATAAATTCCTTTATATTTAATATGGTAACATTTCAGTTCTTTTTCACTTTACCCATACTCAAACACATCATATATCATTGTCAGCAACAATAAAAAAGCTGAGGGTTTTAGAAAAAAATAATATCTAAGTTATAAAGTCGTAGAAAGTACTGGAGAGTGACGAAAAAAATAAATACATTTTTTGAACAATATCGTTAGAATTATATTATAAATGGAAAAATAATATAATAACATTATCAGATACCTGCTAACTATTGACTCTATATATGTATTGCATAGCAATCATATAATCATACAGTAATACTGTTCTTTGTTAGGTATTGTTACATACATCTATTTTTAAAATTTTTTTTTTTATTCAATTATCACTAACATTATTTTTTTTATATAAAATTAAACGCCAACACGTATCTTTCATAACTGATGTTAACGCTCTTCTTATGGTGTATTTACATTTTATCCACCATTTATATAATTAGGTTTATATTGACAGATGCAACTTTCACTTTTTAAAATAAAACTTAGAGTTTTTTTATGAAAAGAACTTATTTTATTTTGTCTCTTTTTCGTTCATCATATCTTAAAGTGTCTATGTATGCTGGTATACCGTTATATATAGTTTTAGGTGTTTTGTACATAGTTTTATCTGTTTTTTATATATCTTGTTCACTTGAGATTTTCTTTACTTTTTAGTTTATTTTATTTGTTGTTTCAAACTTTTCTTAACTAAACCAGAAGTAGTCTTTTCTTTTTGTACAATTTTGTTATTCTAAAGGAATTTTGTCTCCGAATAAAGTTTTTATTTCTATCTATCTAATGACATTATATCTCTCTTATATTTTTATGCTTACTTTACTTAAAATTATATTTGTGTTTTTAATAAAAAAATTTTCACCCTATTTGACAGCATATAACAAAAAGTCATCGACAAAGTTTTATTAATAATAAACAACATATAAAGTTTTTAAATAATATTATATATAGCTACATATGATGATTCGCCGCTGTAGTTCGTATGATTGTATATAATGGTAGTCTGTGTGATTGTGATAATGTAACAGATATTATTAGATCAGTTTCTCGCCTCTGCAAAGATCGTATATCACTCCAACTGATCGCGCTCTGATTGATGGAGCCTATAGTGATTTCTTCGCAAAATCTCTTTTAAACATTATGAAGTATGTTTCTGCCGATTTTCTAGAGTTATGGTCATTGCAGTTGTTTTATTTAATAAAAACAGTTTCTAATTTTAAAAGATAGATATCAAAGTTGGCTAAAAGCGGTGCCACAAGCTAGTCATACTTTTTTTTCCCGCCTTCACCAGCCTTCTCCACCCCTGTCCATCTTGGTATAATTCTATCCAGTTTTCTGCATTGCATCTTACTTGATTCGATCTACCCGTCGATCAGTTAATCATACTGACTGTTAAAATATTTTAGTTTTAATTTTCTTTTATAATCTATTGAAAAATCAATGCAACTGTTTAACTGTCAAGGGCAATTGTTTAAGTGTTACTGTGTACCCAGCGATCTATTCTTATGTAATCTCTAATGCCATACATCATGACCTTAATATCCTCTTAGTTTGTTTGTATATTTTGGCGTTAAGGCGTAAAACCCTAGGGTCATCAACGCCTGTGAGTGGGTTATATTTGTAAACTCTTTAGAGGAGAATTAATAATTAATAATAGATAAAGTAATAAATGAAAAAAAATTAAAAACATAGAAAAAAAGAAATATATTAAAATAAATTTTAAAAAACAAAGCACAATAAAATAAAAATTATATTTATTTTTATATTTTATTTAATAGCCTATGGATTTTAAGAAATTTCATCACTGTTTGTATGTTTGATTCGTTGTTGCTTAATACTGCTGATATATCCGGTTTTAGAGATAATCGATTTAGGCTTGAAGTATAATAAGTGCATTCCTGGAAAATATGATTGACTGTGAGAAGGCTATTGCAGTGCTGACAATGTGGTGGTGGCTGCTTAGTGATGAGATGTACATGGGTTAGGTTCGTGTGTCCTATTCTAAACCTGGTCACGGCGACTTCCTCTCTACGATTAGGGCGGTTTGATGTGATCCAGGGCTTCACTGATTTTTTAACAACTTTTAATACATCCTCTTAGTTTTAGATCTTATTCAATACATTTTTCCAAATTTCATTAGAACCTTACTCCCCATCCTAATCCTTTAACGCAATTTAACTCCATACATCTTTTTAACTCTCCTAGAAGGTTAAAAAGCCGAGACCGTCTGTAAATGTGTATATTGGGATTTAGACTAGGGATATTGATTTTCATAGGCTTTTAATACCAGTAACGAAATTGAGAAAAGCTCTGGGATCTACTTTAATACCCTGGATAATATTTAAATAGTTCATATATTTATTTTACTTCTTAGCATTACATATATTTTTTGGTTGTTTTTCTAATATTTAATTCGCTGTATTTTCTTTAGACATGATGGGAATAAACTTATCTCTATTACTATTTCTTTTGATTGAGACAGTATTTAAAATTTTATAAAAAAAATAACAGAGCTGTGACGAATCATTTTTGGGTTCTAATTGATAATGTTTACTTTATTATTCTAATTCGCATTATTACTTTCGAAATGCACTACATAAAAAATGAAATAAATAATAATAAATGATTTAAACATTTAAATTACTCTCTTTTGATTTGTTTGATATTTTAACATCGCTATGAGCAAGTTGCCGGTAAAATGTATCAACTTTAATTTAACTGGAAAATCTTAGTGAAATTGATCAGTATTTGTATGATATTATTGTCTTTATCCTATTTACTATTCACATTAATCTTGCTTAATGATTTAAAACAATTTACCTGATTGTTTTCCTTGATCTAAAGTTTAATCGACGACATAAACCAAAGATATACGATCCTTGTAATGGCTAATACAGGAAGAGTGTTATCGATCGGACTTAAGAACTTATGATACGTTTAATCACATTTATTTCCTTATCCGAACTATTGTAACATATATCTTAAGATATATATATATATATATATATACTGCAAAAAATGAACTAAAGACCTCAAAACAAGAACAATATTTTCTCAGAAGGTAAGACAGCATGTGACGAAAAATAAAATACGGAACAAAAATAGTTCGTAAAATAATTTTTAGTTTTTGTAAATAATAATAAGTTCTTTTTTTTTTATTAACTCGAAGAGGGTTAAATATATAATTAAGTATTTAGTATTAGTTTTAATAATAAGCAATTGTTTATAATAAGTCTAGTTTTAAGTATTAGTTGTAAATATTATTTTTAAGTGAGTGTAACAGAAACCAGCTGATTGGGAGGAAAAAAAAAAGACAGTCGAGAGAGAGATGGCGGCACCTCGCGAGGGTTGAGGAACGTTAAGGATTTTGTGTGTAAAATGTTTTAGTTTTACGGTGTACACCGGTTTTTCTTTACTATTCATGAACCTGTGATTATCAGCGACGGGTGCCGCTTGGTCTTACAAGTTGGTGAATGAACATTTTCACAACTTGAGGAGATAAATTGGGAAGACACTGACGACGCTAGCTGGATTAAGATCCCGATTCCTCAGATAATTCAATGTGCCAATTGGACAAAGTTCGGCATTGAGATTTTGTAAATATGTATATATAAGTTTTTATTTCCTATCTATTTTTTTTAAATGTTTGTAATTGGTTTATTGTATAGTCGTAAGTTAATGTTTAGTTCAATAATGATTTTATGTTGTTTTATGTATATATTATATTGTTTTTTTTTTCTTTTTTTTAAGGTTTAATAAGGAATTGTAAAGCCCTATTCGAGGGATTAGGGAAAGTCATTATTAACCAAGTAGGAAGGTTCGATAGGTTATAATGTTAATTAACATATGTTTTTAAACCCAAAGGTTCCGAGTTCGTAGCTCACTCCGCGTCCTAATCTTTTTTTTTTTTTAATTAAATTTATTTAATTTTTTTTTATTTTTGTGGTTTTCGCTATTTTCCAAATTCAATAAATCAAATAGCATGGCGCTCGTTAGAAAGTTATTAATATTTAATTGACTCTTGATTATTTTTTTAAATTTATTTTTTTTTTTTTTACGAACCCTGCCGTCTCCACTGAGCATCAGGCAACTTTGTTGAGGAAACGATTCTTCGAAATTAAAGACCGTAACAGTTTTTAACATATGCAAAAATGAAGTAAAGACCTCAAAACAAGAACAATATTTCCTCAGAAGGTAAGACAGCAAACGCTTTGTTTAGGAGATATTCACATCTGAAGATTTTCGATGTTATGTATTATTTACGTTATATGAAATAAATAAAACCTATTTATTTGTTCTAACTAGTTCATTAATTAAATTTAAACATTAACATTTTTATTAAATGTTGTTCAAAGTGATTTCCTTGAGCATTAAGACATCTTTAACAGCAGCAGTGGCAGAACGGCACTGGATATATGTCAATGTTTTACAATATTCAATTACCCTTCTTTGTAAGAATTAACGTCATTGACCGGACTTGCTCAATCGTATCCCATATCTCAATCAATGGATTGGCCGTGCAGGATCGTTTGCTAGGCCTGCACTCTCTCCAGATCTGACACCACTGTATTTCTTTGTTTGGGGTGACTTTAAACAAAAATTCTATGCATGTTCGGTCAATGACCTTGATTCCTTGCAAGCAGACATACCTTCAGAGGAAATATTTTTCTTGTTTTGAGGTCCTTAGTTCATTTTTACAGTTTGGCCAATTATATATATATATATATATATATATATATATATATATATAAGTTAAGGTACGGAGCGGGACAGTATTAGCGTTAATACCAAATGCAGTGATGTAAACAATCTCAGAATGTATTTATAGAGGATTAGAAGGAGAAATAAACCAGTCTTGATTTCGTCTTCATGCGTGTTATTTCTTAACCCTAGTACTTTTTTTTTAAGTGTTTCAAGCCCGCTACGCTTAACTTATATATATATATATATATATATATATATATATATATATATATATATATATATATATATAGAGAGAGAGAGAGAGAGAGAGAGAGAGAGAGAAAATTAAACATAATAATAGACAAGTACGTGCATGTCATACCTATCATATACTAGAAGTTCGAAATCCCACGGTTGAATTAAAAAACACTTGCATCATGTAACTGCTGTGGACACTATAAGATACAAACTAAGAAGTCTTGGCAATGAGGCCACAAGTGTTTTAAACATTAGTTTACTTTTTAAAAGTCCACTTCCTATGTTATTTGTTGACGTTAGTTATACTACTCTACTTCCAGACACTTTTTGCAGGTATTGCTGGCTGGTGTGAATGAAGGAAGTGAGTTAAAAAAAAAAAAAAAAATATATATATATATATATATATATATATATATAATGACGGCAGAACGATAATATAAAAAAATAATTTATTAATAGAATGTATCTAAATTTTTTTTTCAATTGATTATCATCTTATTGATCTAATAGTTTTAAACGTTTTAAGGCAAGTTCTATTTATTCCACATATAACTTATGTTGCAAAATTCGTCATATATAATATAAATCATTTCACTTCCTAAAAAAAAACTCCTTCTTAACATTTGAAGTAGTGAGATAATGTTTTGGTATTTTATAAACTTTAACAATATTCTTAAAAATAAAGGAATAAATTTGTTTCCACTGTATTTTACGGTTTCATAAGGAAAAGAATTGCAAAATCAATTACTGGATTGAAGTAACGCCCTTCACGAGTTATAATGAAACTTATATAAGTAAACATCTACTTTATTGGTAATTGTTCCAAAAATAGATTTATTTAAGACTAATTTGATATTTTGTTTCATCTTGGAATATTTATTTATTCTGTATCAGCCTCTGAAGGGCACAATCAACAATAATTGGGAATATGAAGAGCCTTTGGTTTGGGTGGGGGAGGGAGGGGGGTTGTTGGCTGCTGGGGTGCGATGCCCACTTCAGCTCCCCTTTTCAGTTTAGTTTGATGATCGCTCCTCCAATAATCGAAATGCAACATAATTGAAACAAATAAGAACATTTTCCTTATTGGAGAGTGCATAAGTCAATTTGTTTTAAGATACCTCATTAGATTATTATTATTAATACAAAACTCTGATTTAATATACCGTTCGTTTTCTTATGAATTTATAAAATTGAGTATTCTTATGAAATTAAATACATTTTTGATTGAAATAACTGTATAAATTTTATAATGATGTAGAGATGGTTAACCGTGATATAATATGAGAAGGAGTTGGTCGGAGGGTGTGGTCAAATAAATACTGAATTTATAAAAAATGGTATTTTTAATTTAATAATTTAATAATTAATAGATGGTATTTTTAAAATACTATATTTTTAAAATTTAGTATTTATTTGACCGCACCACCCGATCAGCTCCTTCTCATGTATACATTTATGAAATAAATCAAAATGAAAAATAGATAGTTTCAAGATAAAAGGTCAAATCCAATCTATTAAATACTAATTGTCTAAGTGAGGCCGTGACCATTATTTTATTGTATTTTTGATTTTTATCAATAATTCTGTCTACACCTATTGATATTTGGTATTCCATGTTATTAACTTTTTTTTTTGGTTCTCCCTTTCCTCGCCTTTAAGGCTATACGGGATTTTCCCGGGCCAGGGGTGTGGGCGGGAATTTAAAAGACTCCCCCGGCTCCCGGACGCGAACTCGTGATTATTTGTAAATCCATTGTTTCATATATCAGGTTACCGGGCAATGGCGGTGCTGTGCACACACGTTAGCCCGTGCGGCCACCCCGCCCACTTGTTATTAACATTTGACTAACAATACAAAAAAAAAAAAAAAAAACTAGTAGAGTTCAATAGATTCAAACTTCATCTCATTGTAACCTACAACATTTTCATTTAAGAAAATTTCCGGAATCAGGACGTTTCCCATGTAGAGATCGCCAAACTTTGTCTATTTAATTAGATACTAAAAAGTCATGAACTCCCATTTACTTTCCACTTGTATCTTAAGATAATATGATCAAAAAAATTGAGAAAAAAGGCATACTAAAATACTGCATCGTTTAGCGAAACCTCCACTCCTACGCGTCAAAATAACGTGGTTAATAGGCCAAACGGAGCAATATTGTTGGAGAACAGTTTTTTTATCGATTTTGTGATCAAATTATCTTACGATTCAAGGGGAAAGTAAATAAGTATTTATCAGTTTTTACTCATTAAATTTATTTTATGAGAAAATGCATCATTTCTCAGGATTTTCGTAGAAAAAAAATTGTAGATTACGATAAGAGGAGTTTAAGTTAAATGTTAATAATTTGATGAAACGTGGTCTGTATCACGGATTACGACACAATTATTGTTTATTTTCTTATGAGTATATATCAATTTTGATATATAGTTATATATCAAACGAAACATTGCTTTCTTGACCACTTCGGAGAACATACATGAAAGATGTTTGCTAATATTAGTATGCATGAGAATTTTTTCATTTTTTTATTAGAATTATATACTATAATCTCGGTTGCATTAGTGAAGTAATGATTTTCAGTAATCAAAAAACCAAACAAAGGAGATCAAGGAAATTGCATTTTATTATCATAATTTAAATACGAATACCCCGTCTTCAAATTGAGACCCTGAGAAATTGCCACCACTATTTTTCACCTTGCTAACTGGTTCAGAGAAGGAGCTATGCACTCAATAAAAGTCAATTGTAAAAATCCTTCTTTCTCATCTTGGATCAGGTTTTTTATAATACCCTTTCCCATTACATCGCTGAAAAGACAAAATATTTTATCGATCCCTTTTATTTACTATGACACGCCAACAGAATTCGCTGGAGACACAGACTTCCATTCCCACATTAAGGCCGAGTGGCCGGAGGCGATTTGGCAATAATATCCTACACAAAGCGGATCTACAAAAAGTGCACGCATGGCTCAGCATATAGAGCAACAGCAACCCCTCCATCGGTCCGTGCTAACTAATCCACTCGTCTTCGCTCCGTCCTTCCTTACAGCCTGGCTTAGTTCTTCTCTCTCGTTATTATTCCATTTATACTATTACTCGCTTTTCCTCTCGAAATTAGAGATTTCGCGATATTTTTTTTTTTTTTTTTGTCTATAAAATGTATTTGCGTCTGTCAACTGATTGTTGACAATCAGCAAATATGATGGAGATACATGAAATAATGACATGACAGGCATGGGAAAGGAAAGTACTCCGCATTACCTCTTCCCTAACTTGTTCCAATTACTTAGGTTGTTTAAACAAGGAGATCTCTCCATCCAACATCCAATGCGAACATAGAAATAATAAAAATTCAATTTATTATATCGACGGTTGATTACCGATTGTACGATCCATTGGTTATGGATTGCACGACTATTAATTATTAAACTATTTTTTTTTGTATAGAAAAGTTTACTAAAATGAAATTACGAGGTTCGCATTGCCTCTCATAGATAGTTCAAACGATGTAAGTGGATACAGTAGGGTATCACAGAAAGTTCATCAAATTATTCAATCATTTTCTAAAAGTTTACATGATGATTTTTCGGAATAAAAAGACGATAGATACCTAATTATTTAAAAATAATATCAGATCTAGAGTTATTAAACTACAGTAAATGTATTTAAGGTTACATATCCCTGAAATAGTTTTATACTTCACCTTTTCTTTCACACAAATACAGTGATTACAATAGTATTTTAAGTAATGTCATTGCCTTGATTCGGAGGATTTTAAATACTTTTTTAATTTAAAAAAAAATGTTAACGTTTACATATAGTATGAAAATTCTATTTAATTTCCTTGGAAACATGTGGTTTACGTTAAATGATGTTAGTATTCAGAAGTTATTATTTATATTTCTTCATCACTCACCGTTACCTTCTACAACTTTATTTATTTGATGTTATTTTTTCTAAAATAACGATGATACATATTTTTACGATTTTCTCGAAAACGGCTTCAACGATTTTGATTAAACTCGGTATATCAGTGTATTATTGAGTTATTTTTAATGTCAGCTAGGTCTTATCCACATTGATGTCACTTTACAGAGCTTAAATGCCCAGTGTTTATTTACATCTTTCTCTAAAGTGCCTTTAGTTTGGTTTATTTTTTTTTTTAAATCTCCTCTTATTAAACAATTGAACAAATAAGAAAGAAAAGTGCTTATCCATGTCGAAAATGAATCTCCGGAAATAATAGTGAAAAGGTATACGTATAATATACCTTTACTACTTTAATTTAATATACCTGAAAGACTTTAAACATGGGACCGAAAATACTATATTTTTTTTTTCAAATCAAAATTGCGAATCAGACAAAAACTAAATACATACACATAACTACTTGAATCCATTTGGACACAAGGCTAACAGATATAGGGTTCAGCAAAAAAAACTCACTTACAAAAACTACAATCTAATCAGTCAAAATTTTTACGACTTAACAACAGCTCTCTGGAACGTTGACAACAAAACTTTACATAATGATTTATGCCAACCAACTACCGACCAACATATGCCTACTCTTTACTCACGATTTCATGTGAAACTACAAGGACACAACGATAGACTCATAGCCGACATTGCCATTAGAAGGAGATATAAGAAGAGCTGGATGAGAGATCTCCTTCCATGATATACGGAGGCAAACCAAGATCAGGAATAGGTGCCGCTGAGTGCTATCCTTCCTCATGAATGTCATGCCATTATCACCTATAATCCCACCAAATCTGCTGATTGTTACTCTCATGACAGGTGGAGATGAAGGTATGAAGAGCGAAAAAAAATTGATTCTTCTAATAATTAGTACTTTTCTTCAGGTACCCAAGGTGGTTGGAATAGTCGTTCCTCTACTCTACTTATACCTTTCGTCTAAAAAGAGTAATTTTATTCCTTTTAATAATCAGTCTAATAAACTGAATTAAAAAGGACTCCTTTCAGTCAATTGGATTAGAGATACGCTTCTATAAAACACTATCATTATTGTAAATTGAAACTGTCCCGTTACCTCCTTTGCATACTTGGTGCTCAATATTGATTTTTTAAACCATTTCTTTGAAACCTAATTTACAAGGTTCCCAAAAGACACAAACACACACATATAATATACATACATCCCCTTCTATATCCCGTCTATATATCCTTCACACACACATATATATATATATATATATATATATATATATATATATATATACTCTTCTAAACTTTTGTTACTGAGAAATAATTCGATTTAAACTACATTTATGTTTTAAAAAAATCAGAGAAAAGCACTCTAGACGTGCAAAAATACTATAATATTACATATTAGCCTCGCTCATTCACATGTTTTTTTTCATGTAGTGTAATTTTACTTCGTGAAAAAATAAATAATAGATTATGATCAAGAATGGTGAATAAGAAAATTGAAGAGTTATTCACTGCAATACAAATTTCCTTACAAACCTCTTTTTCACAATTTTCACTAAATATTACTTTCTTATTAGAGTAGCCTATGTCAGGAATTTTAAATTTAGCCTTTTTTTCTGATTAAAACTCCTAATTATATTAAGAGAATACAATGACATTATCGTTGTAAACTTTTCTTTTTTACTGTCATAAAATCTTGATGAAAATTTTTTAATAAAATAAATTTGAACTTATTCAAATCTTGCGTTCAATGAGAACCAAAGCAAAAGTTGAATCATCCTAGTGTTCATTTTTTATGTGTATACGTAGATATTGGAGTTCCGTCAATGGCTGGATGTGCGTCTGTGGTGAGAGCAACTCATTTGGCTTGTAACAGTAGCGAGGCGATTGAGAGATAGCCAGTGCTGGGACCTCTTGGAATTTCCTCCAAAAGTGGGGGATAAGCCTGGTTCAGAAGAGTCCCCCTGGTTGATTATAACTAGTGTAAATTTCCTGTGTTTAAGATGTTTTTTAGTTTTTTTTTAAAGTGATAGTCTTCTATTTATTTTTTAAACTTCAATTTATTATAGTTGTATTATCTTAATTACTGTTTTATATTATTTTTATATATGGTGTGAATGAACTCTTTGTTCTCTATTGTCTAATATTGTGACAGAATGTAATATTGCTCAATAAAAAACATTAAAAAGAATACTGCTTGCAGCAAGAGTAGTTCGCTTGGCTAGGAAAAATATTTTTTACAAAAATCAGATTATTCAGCGGGCATTTCGTTAGACGTGCAGGCTTAAACATAATTTGTCGTGTGAACATTTGTCAGAACTTCTAGGATTCGTTGATGCGATTTTCCGATACTAGGCTAGCAAATATGACGCCGATGCAGAGCTCGGAGCATATGGGGGTCAGCGAGCCGACCCTAAAACAAACAGGCCGGGCGCGATTGTCGCTTTGTCCTCAGGCGGCTGAGTCAATCATTGGGCTATTGTCCCCTTCGTTTCCCTCCATTGTATGACGCGTGTCCATCTTCAGTTCCGTTCCTGATTTTTTTTTTCTTTAGAATAGTTTTTATTTTTTACAACCCTTCTATTGTGCCCCGGCCCTGCCCTTTATCGAATGCTAATTAAAATTGTATCCGCCGTTTTGGTCTCCCATTGTCTGTTGACAATGCAGCTGCTCGGCGCCAATGCACTTCGTCAATAATTTAGAAGGTAAGTACTCAAAATTTATGACTGTACTCTTTAGTCGCTCATTGTTTGTGTTTCAATCTTATTTGGAACTGTCAACAAGACAAATGTATATAACATATCGATAGTTTTGGTATTATATATCGACTTTCTCAACAGTAATACCTGTATCACATATTTTAAGAATGAAATGTCAGGGTGCTTTAAATTTTAAAATGGAGCTCCCTTTTTTTATAACCCCTTTTTTATTTATCTTTTTCTCGAATCCTTGGATTTTTGTTGTCTTCTTAATAATCATTTTATTTTTAAAAATCATTGTAAGGTGTATTTTGTTTTTTTGTCGTTTCTGAGTATTTTTTCTACATCTGTAATATAATCGGTGATGGGTCTCACCTCAGGCTTGAGTTGATCTTATCCTCTAGAGCTTCCAACTAAATTAAAACACCTATCTTATGTGAGTTTCTGCCAATGTTTTGGAATTTTTGCTGGTTGAAAAGAGGGTTGGTCAATTGTTGAGACTTTTCGAAAAATGATTTTTTAAGTTTTGTGAGAAAATCTTTTACTGTTGATAAATTTAGCGCTGCTTGAATATCTAATGTTTTCATTCTCTGCATCGTGGTTCCTCTTACTATTTTCCTGATTATTCTATTTTGGAAATATTGTAATCTTTTTCCAGTTACTTTGCAGACATGATCAAACATAGGTGCACCATACAGCAGAGCCGGCCGTATTATACTTGTATAGATGAGGAGCTTTATGCGTAAAGATAGGTTTGTTGCCCTAATTAAATTTTGTAGTCTGTATGGCTTAGATTTTACTGTTTTAATTTTTTTTTTTAAATTTCTAGTAAATTTTAAATGTCTGTCGAAGTGAATACCGAGATATGTTAAGTCAGTCGATAATTTAATACTGTTATTGATAAGTTGGAATTCATTTGGCATTTCATTTTTCCTATTTGAAATGAAAATATAATTCCTTTCATCTTTTCAGGATTAACATCTATGTTTAGGATTTTAAGCTGTTCTGTAATTTTTTCACAAGCTGTTTCCACTTGCTGCATAGCTTTTTTGGCATTTATACTGCTACTTGATACAGCTGTCATCTGCCACAGAAGCATTTTAGCGTAGCATTTCGATTCAATGGAGCCTGTGTGTTCTCCTTGTTTAAATGTGGCATAAAAAAACTTAACAGAACAGCAAGTAATTATAAAATTTCTGAATTTGAATGAATGGTAATGTATCACAAAAAGTGACGCCATCAATTATAACATAATAAAATATAAAATGTATCAAACAACGGAAGCCTCATAGCAGCATGTTCCAGGGTGTCTCGTAAGTAAAGGGCAATATCGGAAGAGGTGGCAGTAGACATCGAGTGCTACAAACAAATATTTTATATAAAATATGGTCAATTTCTCACAAAAAAGGCAAGAATTTTTTGCGTTTTTTTAAGCAGGTTTTCTTGTAAATAAGTAAATAAACAAATATTTAATTTAATTAATTGAAAACTTCTTAAAATTAACAACAAGATAAAATTCCCTTTAAATAAAAGTAAATTTGTCTTCGTTAAACACATTTAACAATCCTCTTTAGCGGCTACACTACGCTATATTTTTTTCATAAAATGATTAATTATTCGCGATTTTTTTTTTATCTCCATCGATCTTGACCTAAGTTATTCCACTTTAAGAAAAATCTTCCTTGTTTAATATCCTTAAGCTTTAAGTTAAGAATAATTAGGTTGAGGTTTGTTGCGAGATATGTTGAGATTCACCTCTAGTTTTGTAAAAACATTACGTGATGTGAAATTAAGTCATCCTCGAGTACCTGTTTTCAGCAAAAATAACGAGACCTTATTACAAATTTTTAATTTATTTTCTTCCTGTAATCTACGATGTATTGTAATTTATTTTCTCATACCGTTTTATTCAATATTGCATCTTCGTAGCTTTTGGTAAATATCGAAAACTTATCATTCTGTTCGTAATAAATATAATAAAAACAAGGTTTTCCTTCATAAAGGAAACATGAAGAATTATGCATGTTATCCAAGTATGTAATTATAATATTCTGTTGAGCAAAACCCTTATATACTTCCAACATGTGAAAATTAAAAATATTACCTTATATTTAATGAGAATTGTTTTACCTTGTTGTCAACCTTATAAGAAGAAGCAACAAGTAAAAAATGCTGCAAATTATTTCACAATGGTTTATAATTTCCCAACAATTATACATATAAAGTAACATCACCTGTCTAGTGACAAATAAAAGTTAATTCCAATTATTCACCTAAACATCTTTTTTTCACCAATAGTAATTGGCTAAAAAAAACAAAAAAAAAAAAAAAAAAATTCGCAAACTTAAAAAAAAAACATTAATATCGTCAAAAAGTGTATTCTTTTTGAGTGATTAAGAATCTACTTTTACCATCCCTCGTAACTTTTTTTCCAACTTCTTTTCGTTGAAATATATTATATAGATAAATTTAAAGGGTACCAAAAAGAAGACTTTGGCTAAGTTTCATTGAAATCGGTAAATTCGTTTAGGTGCTACAGTCTATTGTAACGCAGGTTTTTCGGCCGCCATTTTGAAAGTAATAGGCGGATAATAATACCAATGAAGGAGGATTATTCTCGAGTGACCCCTGATTAGAAAGCCTAATTTGAAAAAAATCGTTTCGGAGAAAATGCGCGGACGGCGGACGGACAAAAACATTGTATTCGTTTTTCGAATTCTACGTATCCTGAAACGTAAAACCTCAAATTTTGAGAGAGGGTTAAGTTTTTGAATTTTTTGTTCGATTACAATGGTTCGTTATTGAATATAATAAACCAAAATAAATGAGTAAAAAATATAATTACTAAGAAATTTATGTAGTACACAGATGTTATTATATAAATAAACATTACATCAAAAATATAAATAAGGAAGACGATTTCTCTTGAGGAATTCTTGAATTATCACAAGGAAATAATCTCAAAACGAATCAAAACAATGCATACTTGGAATAACTTATGTCTAGTTCAATTAAACACTTATGCTGTCGTTTCTATAGTGGCGTGATAATTTCTTTTTATTATTCTTAACTAATTGTTATTTGGAATTGATTCAATAATTTTGATGAGAGCAAACATATTCAAAGGATATTTCCTTCCTCCAAAACTCTTATATATAGTTATCATTGAAAAGTTGAGAACTGTGTAAGATAAGAACATTTTAATGACTGAATTATTGGATATTAATTTTATATTTAAAAATCAACATCTTATAATAAATTGCTAAGAGGATATGTTTTGTTCTAATAGGATACGACTTGTCCTTAATTGACTTGCACACCAGAAACGTGTAAGCAAAGACCCTGTTTTTTAAAATATCTGCAAGACATGATAATGACAAATATTTTATAGTTTATTATTTTGCGTTTCAGGGATTAATAATCTTAATACCCTTAAAGAATATTGTCAGTGGTATTAGGCACGGGCGGATCTACGGGGGGAGGCTTTCGGGCTGAAGCCCCCCCCCCCCCCCAAATGGTAAAATATAACCATGTTGTATCGAAAACAATATTAAAAAAGTATCTCTTAAAGTATTATTGTTCGTGTAATTACATCTAAAAGGGCTTTAGGAATCACTTAAACACCATTTCATATAGATAGTTAGTTTCTTTCGTTTTTTCCAAAGTAAATATCGTTATTTTTATGAAAAAAACAACTTTCGGGCTGAAGCTCCCCCCCCCAAAAATAAATCCTGGATCCGCTAGTGGTATTAGGGTACTTTACAGATTATAAAGATAATTTTGCTAGTTCTTGCAGCTAGGGATGTAAATATCTAAAAATATGTCGTATATTGGGCCTCAATATTTTTAATCTGTTACAGAAGAAAAATAGGATTCTCATTAAATTGACGTTAGATTTTTAATAGCAACAATTAAAATTTTTTAAATTTCTAGTAAAAAAATCAATAACATTTTTCAATCAAGAAAAGCTGTACAATAATCCATGTAGGGTTTGGATTCAATTGTTTGTAAGGAAGTGCTTTTGATGTAAGTTTGTGCAAGGAGCTGATTTAAACGAGATCACGCTTAAATGTCAGATTTTTTCCTCTAATTAAATTATTTGATTAAAAGTAACCATATTATAGGGGCTGTGTGTACTTCAGAAGTGTCTCTCAACCCCAGGATCGATCCACGGATGATGTAACAGATTAAATAGTTACTTGGAGCAGCCAGATTCGAACCCGAGACCTTGGGCATAGGAGCGGAGTGCTCAATTCACATTCTGTCAATAAAGAATAAAGGAACTAGAAATTAAAGACTATAAACTGACAAAAATCAATTAAATATGATAAACATAAATAAATGAAAAGGATGGAAGTAACTCAAAATGGAATTAATAATTACTGAAACCTGTAAAAAGAATTTACGTTTCACAGTAAACAAAAAAAATAAATTTCATTTATTGTTAAGTGTGATTCACAAAACAATCTTATTTTTATGAGATATATATATATATGGGTTACATATATACTCCGATAGTAAACTTTTAATAATGATCTATCAATATGAAAATATCGATATATACAGCTATCATATTTTTTGCAATCTCTCTGCTCAAAGTCGACGGCATCCCGCATGTTAAAATGCGTTTTCGAAAATTTCAGAAATAGATGAAATGATGTTATAAAAAATAAAATAAAAATCAAGAAAAAATTAATAAAAAAGGAGACAACAATCGGCTGGGTGTTATATATATATATATATATATATATATATATTTGATAACATCCTCTGTATTTTTACTTGATACTATTTCTTGTTATTTCATATTATTTCCTTATGTTTTTAAAAATAATTTACGCCAAACTTTTGAAAATTAGCTTCTCTGCTAAGGTCGAAAAATAAGTAAATTTTTCAGAACAAGCAAAAATTACGGATAAAATAAAACCATAATTATAATAAACTTTAAGGTTGATTATATACATAATAATAATTGAAATGTAACTAAATTCATTATGAAAAAAAAATGATCGAAATAGGTGTAGGAAAAAAATGATAAGTTCTCTCTCAGAATAAACCTAAAAAAAAGGAGGAGAAAATCAACCTATTTAGAATATACATGTCAATTATAATACTCCTGACTAAATTATCATTCAATAGATAGAGGAAAATTAAAAGATTGATTTGCAATGTGCAAAATCGGTTGGTGTAAGTACATTTTTTTCTTCCCTTCTTCGCTTTTTTTCCCAGTCCAGGAAAGAACTTGGAGAAATTATGGTAGAGTTAAAAGTCTCCATGGCACCAGACTTTTAATTCGGAATCTTCGGTTTATCAGATTGCGGAGCAACGAGTATTTTGCACACATATTAGCCCAATCGACCACCCTACCTTCTGTGTAAGTATATCGATGAAATAAATTAATTATCTTGAGCATGACTACAAAACTTCCAAAATCTGTGATCACCTTGATAGTGAGTATCCCAAGGGAAAGTATTGCTGTCTTAAAGAATGTCAAATTTGAGTTTTAAACGAAATTAACATTTTCAGCGAGTTAAAAAAAAACAAGTATGGCAAAACGGTTGGTCCGTGTATGCAGACATACATGTATCTGTCGGTTGATCTGTCCGTACTCAAATCAATGTGACGGGCAGGGGCGCCCAGAAGGGGGTTTCATGGCGCCATCAGAATTTTTGAGGGGGCACATTTTGACGGGGTTTGGAAATTTTAAAGGGGCACATTTCGAGGGTATTATGAACATTCAAAATGAAAAGTACCAAATCAAAAGACAAGTGTATGCATGGGACTGGGTCTGGAGGATGTATAATTATATATAACCTACGATTTTTTAAATACCCCTTTCGCTTGCACTGTTTTTAAGAAGAGGAGAGCAACAAAATATTTTGGGAGTGATGGGGGAAGGTTTATGAGCAACCTTGGGAAGGATGGGCACCTCTGGTGACGAGGACATCAACTTCAATCTGATTTTAATGAAATTTCCAGAGATTATGCGAGTTGGTAATGTATATACTTAGTGGCATACCTAGACCATTTGGAACCCGTGGGGTGTATATTTTTATGCATCCCTGCAAAAAAAAAAAAAAAAAAAAAATACAAGAAAAACGTCTGCTGAGGAAGGTCAGTATAGCTTCCTAACTATTTTCATTGGCTACACAATTATCTATATTTTAAAGTCTTTTTCTTTTCATTTTTCGTGTGAGAATAAAATCTTCGAAACAAGTGGTTTTTGGAAATACAGCAAATCCTCAACGTTCCCGCAATATTTTAGATTTTTTTTTACAAATAAATAACAAAAATTAATTTAAATTTCAAATATATATACTTATTTAAATCCCCACAATCACTCTAAATTAGTTGAAATCGGGGTAAGGGCAGTAAGTCATGTGAAATAAAATACAGACCAAATACTAGTTTAAATTAAATTTTTTAATACAGTCTAAAATTTTATAACCTCACAAAACAATAATAGGAGTATTCGTCCAATTGTTGTAAATGCTGAATGTGCTAACCTGCTAAAGTGTTATTAGTTATAGTAAGATTATGCCTGTACTGTAAACAAAATTTGTGGGTTCTCAATTGATTTACTAACGTTTTGATTTATTTTTAAAATGCCAAAGCAAAATGCAGAGTGAATCAAACTCATCAAAACCTTACATTGTAAGGCTTACAATAATCTTCTCCGGGCGTTTACGAAGTCAGCAACAATTTACAGGACCATAGCTTACGTTAAAATTGAGAATGCTAGTGGCCATCTTTAACACACATTTCGTAAATAATTTTCTCGACTTTACACAATTAAGAGGTTTACAATAGCACTGGTTGCATGAATACACCTAATATCAACTTAACCTCTCTTCTCATACGATCAATGCCATTCATATTTCACAGTTACTTATATTAATTTTAATTGTTGAATGGAATGGAATGAAATTGATACTAAGCAATTTGTACATTATTTTTAACATTTCCTTCAATTTTGGATTAGATCGAACCAGCTGTTTTCAAATTATAGGCGTCTCAAAAACAATGCGTTTGCTGATTAGAAAGCAGAATTATTTTTAAAAGTAGTAGATAGAAATTGATGCTTAATTGATCATTTGTTAATCGATCCCTAACTTTCCTCCAAATTTATTAAATGGTTCTTGAGATATAGCCCCGCCCCATCAAGGAAAACAAATTGCGCATATTTACGAAAGTAATAGACAGAATTCAATAAAATTCTCCAACCCACAAGATTTTTTTTTTTATCCCATACGAATATTCATTTAGCTTTGTTATCAATTATAGCATTCTCACTTAACCCATTATTATTTTTTTGATGAGATCCAAACAAAAGGAAAAAAAAAAGAATAATAAATAAAAATGAATGACAAAATAAAAACCTAAAAGATTTAGCTATTTACGAGTTTTAGGTCATTTCTTCTTTTTCTGAAAATTTCTTAGTTCCAAAATTCATCGTTGAAATATTTTAAAAGATATTAAGTACCATTTAGAGGCTACTATGTACAAAACTAGGGTGATAATTTTAAAATAAGGTAATATATAAATATTAAAATAAGATGATATATCTTTTTAAAAATAATTTTTGAGAATTAAAAATATTTTATTTTGTGCCAAGGTTTCGGCCTAAGGTTATGTCAGGACTCAGTTGACTTCCTAAGTGCATGTAGCCCTCATGAAACTCTGAAACACAGCCCGAAACGTCGGCACAAAATAAAATACATTTTTTTGTGTGTTTTTTAATATTACTGCTACCCTCAACAATTTTTTTTGGGAACCAAAAAAAGCAACCGTTGTTTGTTTATCAAATTGAATGACTTGTTAATTGAACTTTTTAATAATTCAAAAAAAACTTACTGTTTTTCTCATTATGGATTTATTTAATTTATCGTAATTATGCAATTTAAAAAAAGAGCACCAGACTCCAAAAGTGTTATGGCAGCAATAGGTAACCCATTACCAAGCAATTCCCTAATAAGGGATATATTGAATCTATATCCGATTCCATCTCATAGTGGTATCTCAGGCAATGAAAGAGCAGACCAAGCAGCTAATTTAGCGAGGAAGGGAGAGGCACCAACCACAATTTCAATAAACTATACCACAGTAGAAGACTGGGTACACGCAATAAAAAAGAAGTTGGAAAATTGGGTAAATAGATGGAAAACTTAACAGTCATAACTATTAGAAATAAAAACAAACTGCAACGAATAGGCTACAAGCACATGAAATCCAGAAGAGAGGAAATCATATTGTGCAGAATACGAATTGGTCACTGCTTTTGTTTACTCACGGGTACCTTGTCAGAGGACTAGAACCACCCACGTGTCAAAAGTGTGACAATAAACCGCAGTCAGTAAAACATCTTTTAGTAGAGTGCCAAGAGTTCAAAAACTGAAACTACCAATAGCAATGAAGGAGATATTAAGAGACAACGAAGATGGAGTCACCACCCTATTCCGATACTTAATAGAAACCCAATATTACAATATAATATAAATAAATAAAAACTAGTCGCAAATGACCCTTTAGGGTAGAGACGATTACAAATTAAAAAAAAGAGAAGAGTAGTAATTCATTCTTAGTTTCGTTAATAAATCGTCATAAAAAGAAGATGAAAAAATATATATTTCTTTGTATTTATGTTTTTGTCAAGAGTACTTGATATTATACGTAGTTATATTAAAAGCGCTAGCAATTTATCTATTCATTCTAATTCTAATTTGCAGTTATCCATATTCGGCCTTCAAAGAAATTCATACATTTTCAATTGTCCAACAACCCTTGCATTTTCAATATTCCATCTGATTCTAAAAACAGACACAAAACAAAACTATTTGGACCTACGGGCTGGAACTGTGGGGAACAGCAAAATTTTCTAACATCAAACGCATTCAATCCTTCCAGTCCAAAGTCCTTCGAACAATAGTTGATGCTCCGTTCTATGTAACCAACCAAACCCTACACCATGACCTTAATATCCCATTTGTCCTAGACCTTATCTCTCAAAAATATTCCAAATTATACCAAAACCTTAGATATCATCCAAATCCAATTGCACAATCCCTCTCCAGCACTACTCATCCCTACAACCCTACTTTATATATATTTTGTATTTGTAACAAGTGGCGAGCGCCCCTGAAGGTGCTTCTCCAGGTCAGCGCCCCGAGACGATTGCCTCAACATAAGACCGATACTGTCCGGGAACCCTTGATCCGCTCATAGCTTGATCCACCCTGCGAGCCGAGTAATGTAGCCAATAATTGTTAGCAAATGATAATGAAAAGATGATTGTGGACAAGTGTTACAATTAATGTCATTGTGATAACTCTATATTGAACTATTGGGTTGTTCCGAAAATAATGCAGAATTTTGGTTTAAAAAGAAAAACATCTGGTGTGTCCTATCATACTACTAAGTCCGGTCATACTAAACTTTCCTACCTATTTCAGAAAAGTTTTGATATCTTTACAAATGTTCATGAAGAAACAAAAAGAATTGAACTAGATTTATATTCTTGAAAATTGGTCAAAGAAAAGATTTGAGTACGATGTATTTGATAAACTAAAGCAATGTAAACCGGCTTAAGGTAGATCAGTGTAAAAATTTCAATACTCTCTAATATTGCAAATCAAAAACTTTTTAATATAGCTTAGTATTTTCAAACAATAATTTCTGTTAAAAGTAGAGGAAATAGTTAAGCTTGTTAGATGCGAGCAACAGATTTTCTTACTTTCAATTAGTCATCTTTTTTCTCTTATTCACCCCTTTCTGACACCAGGATATGAACCCGTACACTTACATTGGAAATTGAATAGCTGTAATTTCGTTAATAGTTATCCAAAATGAACGATTTTTATATAGTTTTGGAGGGAATTTTATAAAAAACAGGCTCTTTTTAAACGGCGTTTTTTCGGGCGCTGTGAAACGTATAGAAAACCGCATATCGGAAATTTGACTTTTTAACATTTTTCCTCAATTTTCTCGGGAATTTAGTCCATATACGAAAATTGAAAGGACAATTATTAAAACATTATAGGAAAGTTTCATCAAAATCATTAGAGCCGTTTTCGCGCTGATGTCTATAGAAAAACACGTTTTTCATTTATTGCGCGCAATAATATATATATATATATATATATATATATATATATATATATATATATATATATATATATATATATATATATATATACACGTAGAATGAAGCAGTTGTCCCCAATGAATAATTATAATAATTGACTTAGCAAAATTATAAAGGTACGTTATGAAAATATTATTTTAGATATTTAATGATTCTTAAGAAGAATAGATTATTGAAGAAAAAAAAGTGCTGATTACTTTTATTAAATACTTAAAATGATAAATATTACGTACATATTTACAATCATTTCTGTTTATTTTTAAATTATTTATTTATTGAATATTACATCTATAAATTGAACATTGGTCATAGTGAAGTAAGATCACATTCACACTATACGTACAAACAAATATAAAATAAATATTTTATAATAATAATAAATATAAAACATATTTCTGTTTTTAAAATAAAGAAATTATTTATTTATATATTTAGTAGAAAATTCTGGATCACGTATATTAATGGTGACATAAGCGTGACTCATATCAAGGATATAGAGGCTAAGATCCAATGACAAATATTATGTCTGACGAATTAAAGATCTTATCGAATAAATTACGAAAAATAATATTGATATTACTAATCATGTCGTATCAGATATTTATAAATATTGAAATATAATTGATTATAGAATGGTACGATAAACTTTAATAAATTGGTTTACAATAATTAAAAAGACAAACAATCAACTTGTTTGTGATGTATTAAGACCTAATACAAAAGCATCATTGAGTATGTACAATAATTCGATCAATAATTATTATTTACTTTTATAATACCAAAAGGCACAACCGTTAATATCAGAATAGTACACGAAACATTCAGAATTAAGAATTAATGTGATTCAGTTAAGATCTGTATAAGATTTACGATAAAATACTAGGAAATAATTCCGCTTATATCTATTCAAAACTATTTATTAATATATCATTTAAAAAATTCAAAGTTCATTAATCAATTTAAGTTAAAACTAAACCTCAGATTTTTAATTTTTTTTATTTAGTTAATTGAACAAGGCTGAGAGTTTAGATCTCTCGACTTTGGCTCAACGTTTTGTGTTAATTTAGAATAAATATAAATATTTTATAATGAAGTAAGTTTATATTAATATTAATATGTAATTAAAACATTTTTAGTATATTTAAATATTATTGTTCTCTATTAAAGCATGAATTTATGATTGATCGTCCGAAATTTTCATCAATGTATTTTAAGGCAGTCCAATTTTTTATATAAAATTGTCAGGTTAAATTTAAGTCAGATATTAATAGAAAATAAGACCAGAAATAAGCAATAATTGTGTGTTTGGAAATATATAAATAAGATAAAATAAAGTATTTTGCAAGACTGTAGAAAAATATATTATTTCACTCCAAGTTAGTCTAATGACCGCAATTTATTCTTAAATAAACAGAATTTATAAATTAAATATATATTTTACCACGTACTTGTATGTATAGGGTGTCCCGTAAGTAGAAGAAAAATTTTATAGGAAACATACCAGACCTCAAGAGCTAGAGAAAAGTTCATATAAATAATGGGCCAATATTCAGCAAAAAAAAAAAAAGGAAATCCAAGTTTTGTGTCTTTTAAAGTGTCATGTTTTTTTTTAAATAGGAAGCGATAACTAAATAAATATTGAATTAAAGTAATTAAAAATAGCTTCGCTGTAAACTTGATAAAATTTACTTTAAGTGAAAATATAGTTTGTCATTGTTAAAACCATTTAAAGAGGGCTTTAGATTGGCTTAATTAAGCGAAGTTGTGTTTTTCAAAAATCACAAATTATTCACGATTTTTTTTTTATCATCATCCAACTATGCTACAGATAGCCCACTCTGAGAAAAACTTTCTCGTTTAATAAGCTTTAAGCCCATATTAATTAAGTTGAGGTTTAGTAGACAAAAACTTGGGATTCACATCAAATTGTATAAAAAAATTATGTGATTTTTTTATCCTATCAGCTGAAAGTACCCGTGTTTCTAGCAAAAAACTTTTTATGAGAAGGAGTTATATATACTAAGGAAATATATACTAAATTTTAATACATAGTATTTTTAATTGTTTCGCCGACCGGCCTATCAACTGCTTTCTGCAGTGCCTGATACAATACCCTGATGAAGACCTGTAATATGCGTCGAAACGTGAGCGAAACAATTACAAATAATATTTTCTAAAATTTAGTATTTTTAATTGTTTCGATCCAGCCGATCAACTGCTTCCTGCAGTGCCTGATGCAACCCTCTGATGTGATGAAGACCTGCAAGGTTGGTCGAAACGTCGGCGACACAATTAAAAATACTATTTTTTAAAATTTAGTATTTATTTCACTGCTTCCTCTCTCCCTCCTCAACCTCACCCGATTAATTCCTTCTCATATTATCTGTCAACTATCTCTACATCATTAAAAAAAAATTTTAATTGAAAAAGAATGAAAACAATTAAAAAGAAGGCATGACTTGATACTCCTATCGTAATAGCTTCTGACTTTGTTTGTTTATAAATAGCAATTAAAGAGAGAGAATGAAAATTTGAGAGCGAGGCAGAGGTATCGCAAACTAAACTCACAGATAGTTTAAAAAACTTGAAGATTTTTTGAGCCCCAATTGTTAAAAGAGACAGTTTAGGAAGAGGAATATACGTTTGTGGGAAGAACATTATGGATTTCTGTGAATATTTGTTGTTGTTTTTTCACGTTATGTAGATAGGTACGTTTTTTATTTTATAATAATGATTAGAATTAAAAGTTTATTTTATCATTTAAATTCTTATTTCTTGCATTATAATTTTAATGCACCACGTTACTTTTTGTGAAACTGTAAGATATATACATTTTTGGATAAATGTTTTTCTAGCCTTTCCATCACTGTTCCTGTATGGAAATCCTAATCGTAAGTATATGTATATTATCTAGTATTAAAAATAAAATACTTATCAAATAAAAAAGCTTACTTATGACATAAAAATAAAATATATAGCTGAAGTACAATCTATCCATTTAAATCATACATGCTATATATATACTTATATATGCTATATATATACTTATATATGCTATATATATATATATATATATATATATATATATATATATATATCACATTAAGTTGCAAACATTTTAAATAAATTAATGACTTAAGATTAAATAGTAGAAATAGTTTTTATTATTATAATTATTAGTTATTTTCAAAACTTTTTGCATACTATTAGGAGAATTTTATAGTATTTTTATAGGCCGTATTTGAAAAAATTTTTGATAGTATAATGTTTTGTATAACTATATATTTATATATATATATAAAATCTTGTTTAGTGTTAACTGTAGATAATAACGATGTTAGATTAAATAATACATTAAATACTAAAACTATACCTACCTAAAAAACAAAATCAGTTTTTATAGTTTTAAGTACAATGAAACACAACAATAAACACTTAATAACTTGAAACAATTGCAAACCGTACCATATGGTTATTTTTATATAACATCATGTGTTAAATACATGAATTAAATAATTAACTTAAAGGTGGGCATTCGTTAGAACCTGAAGCTTCTTTACATATATATATATATATATATATATATATATATATATATATATATATATATATATATATATATATATATATATATATGCACAAACAATCATTGTACATTAATCCGGCTGCTTAAAGTAAACAAGTCATTGACTCATACTTTGTATATACCCATACGGAAAGAAATGATTTAATCTATTGACTCACTTAAAATATTTGTTCAAGTGACAACAGGTAACAAATGACGATAATGTATCAATCAATTATAGCATCTGGAATTATTGATATTTAAATGGAGTTTATTGTGTGTGATAGGTCCTTTATCTTGTTATCTGTCATTCATATTCATCCCTCTCGTGTTTATACTCCTCGACACTTTTGGAATTGGTGATGTTTACATGCCATTGGTGATTGATACCAATTTTCTTCTTATCAAAAATTTGAATATCAATCAATAACTAATAAGGATCAATATAATTAAATAACTTTCACTGCTAACAATATCTGTTAAAATAAAAGGAACTCAATTAAATATTGGATGATTTGATAAAATCTTAAATTGAGTATCGTATTATTTTGCATCCTTGTACTTCTGAAACAAACGGAATTTTATTTTTTGCAATTTGATTTAATAATCCTAGTTAAAGTTAATTTCTTATTAACCGGTGAATATTTCACCCAATTTTGAAATCTTCCACACTGCAAATTTACTCTATAGTTTCAAGATTTATAAGTCTGGATGGAATATGGTGCAGCAATTAACACAAATTAATTTGTTAAGGGTTTGATAGTAAATGAATAATAGTAAAATTTCTGAAGATTGAAATAAAAGCTCATTTAAACCAACCTTTCGGTTGACTCATCTAATATGGATTAGCAGGATAATAATATACAGATGTATATATGTGTATTTATGAGTATAGGTTCATTTAGATGTAATTAACAGGAGGCTAGAGAATTTTTTCTCTAATTTTATAAAAAATAACACAACTATAATACTTATCTCGCAATTTTACACATAATTGTCGTTTTATTGTAAAAAGTCACCAAGTAAATTTTTAATGTAGATTAACTTTCAATTATGTTTTGGTGAATTTCGTCTTTATTTATAGATACACAATAACACAATAAGTCCAACAGAATGACACAAATCCTGCTATAACTCAATTAGCGGTACAAAAAACTCACAATTTTCTGATTTCAAAAAAGGAACATTATACAAAATTCTTAATTATTCGAAGTTATAAAATGCCACTTTTTACAATAAACCGATGGTATTCACTTTTTAATTTAAATTCAATTTTGACAAGTATTTCTCAATGCAATAATTGTAATTTAATCTTCAATTAACTGTTAGTATTTGTTGTGATGTATCGGGAAGAAAAGGAAGAGGGAAAATGCTACGGAAAAAAGAGGAATATAAGACTATTCACGAGATCTCGACTGATGTCAAACCACATGGTTACCTTCCCTTTTCTGTTTTGCACGCATCCTGTCCCCTACTTTTAAGGTAAGAACATTCTGCCTTCCGGATATGAAAATGCAGTAAGCAATGGTCAGGAGAGAGATTTAAATTTCAAACTAAATAGTAACTGTGTGGACACTGGACTAAATGGTATTATGTCCTGCTTCGTATTATTAATTAAAATAAAGTTAACGTACCTGAGCCTTTTGGCCTCATCGATGAATGGCCTCTTCTCCGCCTCGGTGAGAAGCTTCCACTCAGCTCCTAACCTCTTGGATATCTCCGAGTTGTGCATCTTCGGGTTCTCCTGTGCCATCTTCCGCCTCTGGCCCCTGGACCAGACCATAAAGGCGTTCATCGGCCGCTTGATGTGCCCCTCGCTCATGGTGTGGCCGGCCTGGCCCCGAGCCGAGGAGAGGTTGAGATAGGCCACGCCCCCTCTAACCCCATTGGCTCCCCACCACTCGCCGATGGCGGGCTCAGCAACAAGTGTACCCCTGGCTATTTAGCCGCCCTCTCCGCTCCGGCTAATTGTCATCTTCCTCAGGACTTCCTGCTTGGTCAGTGTTCCTTCCGATAGGGGGGGTTATCCCTGTCCTTGTTCTAATCATCAGGTTAATCCCTTTTAGGGTTACCATTTTTTTTTATTGAAAACAAATAATTTTACGTTTTCCTACTCGTAATTTTTTTCTTTTCACCTAACAATAAAAATAAAAGTTTTCAACAAATTAATAAATAAAAGAAGGGATGGTTGATGATGCTAAAACAACAACAACAACAAGCCTGACCTGCGAGACACAAGAGTCTTGCAGGTCAGGTTAAGTCAAAGTGAGACGAGCGTTATTGACTTGGTTTCAATATTGATATTGATAGAAGAAGTCGATATCAGAACCATGATTCCTTCCGTCTAGCAAAAAATTTGGTAGTTGTATATGTAGTATGAGGTTCAGTACGTGGCTTTAACATTTGTACCATGCATTAAATCTAAATAGATTTTTCTAGTTAAATCCGGTATTGGAGCTCTCCATTAGCAAATTCTCTTAGCTCTTCAAATATTTATTATAATTATTTGTTATTATAATAACAAAATATGGATCATTTGCCAAGATAAAAAGATAAAAACAACGAAAACGTTTTTTGTGGATAAAAATCAAGGTAAAATAGTTTACTGGACAATTTTAAAGTATTTTATTATTTGATTGAACTTTACTATGTCTAACGTCGATATAAGCTTCAAATATATCTACTCTATTGCGTTGTCCTAAGATATAAATTAACGCGTTTAATAAATAGTAATAGAAGAATAGGTAATTGTTAGGTTTGCGAAATTCTTGTAGCAAGAACCAGACCAATACCAAGACTGAATCCATCATACCAAAACCAAGACTGGATATGTCTCCTCTTGGTCTTCCATTTAGGCAACTGATCCTAAAGATACGGCCAAGCAGGTGGGTAAAGTTTGCTTCCAATGATTCCCGCAAGGATAGCCACACCTTGTACCACGGGGATAGATGATCTACCCATCAAAATCTTTGAGGGGAGCACATTATTACATGGTTATTAATTTCTTGGAGGAACCATGTTTTTGGGTGGCTTCAGTGTATAGAAACATTCAAACCATTGAATATATGGTTCAGACAATAGCAATATTAATTTTAAATAAATTAGAATTGTGATGATTCTACTTTCACTTCCAACGTTTTTAAGATCGAGAGAGTCACTAATAGTAAACTAAAATTAAGAATTCAACCGAACATCAACCGAAATCAAAATTTCAACAAAAAAAAAAGTTTAAATGTTTCAGAAACTGTTCATTAATTTCACCTTAATAACTGATGAACTCTATTGAGCTTCCTCCCTTGGATGGAACCTGATTTCTTTAAAAATATTTTTTGTTTTTTGTAAATACCTCGAAAAGATTATTCCATACGAAATTAAGGTAATTCAAAATCATTATTAAATTATTCTATAAGTTTTTTTTTTTTAACTTCACTGGTTACGGAGATATACAAGACAGAGGTGGCCAGATGGGGGTTCATGGAGCAAGTTGCGCCATCAAAATTTTGAGGTTTTGACGACCTTTTGAATTTATGGGGAGAATGGCACATTTCGATGGGGTTATGATTTTTCGGAGAGAAAAAATTCAATCTAAGAAACAAGGGGAAATCAGGCACTAACCGCATCAGTATTTGTATATATGCGTCTTGGAAGTAAAGGTCACCATGTCCATTTTATATTAAATAATTTAGTAAAAAAGAAACAAATTTTAGTTTCTCAAAATTTATGGATACTTGGCTCTTTGAACAAACATAAAAATGTGACAGGGTGTACCTTACCTCCGGTGTGCAGATTTAGTAACTAAGAAAAAAATTATAATAGCTCAAAGTTATGGAACATTGGCTCCACTGAACAAATACCTCCTTTACCTCCGGGTAATAGATATATTTGATTGATTGATGATAACAAATTTTCTAATTCTACTTTCGCTTGGACTGTATTTAAGAAAAGATTAAGAAAAGAAAGCAATACAATTTCTTGAGAGAGAGGAAAGAATGCATCATCGAGCTTCTGGAAGGAGGAGAGTGATTGAGCTTCCCCTGATATAAGGTATAGTATTTATAGAATATCCACTTTCAACAAAATCATATCATTTAGAAATTTTGTAATATTAATGTAGTCATTTGATTTGATTTATAAAATGAACTTGGTAACATTTTTAACCGTCATCTTATCATCCAACTCAGATTCCGGAATAGCATCCTGAAATCTGCAAAGGCACCTCTTCCTGATTGAGCACTGGTGTAATAAATGCTGCGTAAACAAAATCGAAATAAATTAAACGAATCCAAATTCAAGCACATCACCTTTATGAACCGACGCACATTTTGCCCACCAATCCACTATGATTACATCCAGTTTCTTTTTTCAACACAGTCTGGTATAATGGCTTTCTTTTAGACTCAAAACCAACATGGAACCAACATACTAGACTCAAAAGACAAGAACCGATGATACGCACAACTATACAGATTATTGGCTAGAAAATCTCAACTTCCAGTTGACAAAAACTTACTGACTTACAATACAACCCTGAAAGCAATTTGGACTAGAACTTTGGTAGACAGCAAAATTTTCCAAAATCAAAGGCATCCAATCCTTTCAGTCCAAAGTCCTCCGTACAATACTTGATGCTCCATTTTAGGTAACCAATAAAAACCTACATCATGACCTCAACATCCTATTTTTCCTAGATCTTATCCCAGAAAAATTATCCAATATTCACCAGAACCTTACGTATCATCCAAATCCCCTTGTACAATCCCTTTCTAGCACCAGCCATCCCTATAATGCTCTCAGAAGGCTAAAACGGCAGTAGCCATACGGCAAATTACAGTACGTTTTTATGATTATATGCATACAAATAAATGGCCGTTTCCAGATAACTAAAAAAATGCATATGGTTGGTAAAGCGCTCTCGCTCAATCTCCACTGGCTTTAGCACAAGTGATTGTATAGAATCTGTAGTACTGTATTAATTTGTAGCACTCTAATAAAGTATCTAAATTAGGAGATCACTAGGTCATCTTCTTTTCAGACGTCTCGGAGGGATATCAGGCATTGAAGTGGAAGAAAGGTTAGAAACGAGAGGATTAGGGTGGTTCTGAAGTTTATTGTGGGAAGATAGGTATCTGGATTGGGCCAATTCGGAAACATATGGAACATCAAGATCCTTATGGATGATTTTATTTGTGGCGAAGTAAGGAGCATTGAGGATTTTACTAAGGATCTTGAATTGTAAGGATTGGATACGAGCGGGATTCGATAGCTTTGTGGAGCCACAAAGCTTAACTCCATATGTCCAAATAACCTTACTATAGTAAAGTAAATATATATATATATATATATATATATATATATATATATATATATATATATATATTGGAGTATTCGGAGCAGTTTCTTGTATTTTTAATCTGGTATGAGGATTCCAAGTTAGAAGTTCGTCCAGGTACAGGTGCATCGGATTTGTTCAACAGAGGTAAGCGGAGTATTATTAAAAGATAATGTAGGACAGGAAGGCATATGTTCCGCCGAAGGGTAAAGGTAATTTGGTGGAATTTATTGGACTTTATTTTGACACCGTTCTTCAAGATTTGTGATGTCTTATTGGAGAGTCTGGGATGCAATTGATGGGTCGTTATTAACCGATAAGACACATGTGTCATCGGCAACGACCTAGGATATAACCTTGAGGAACAACAGCAGCCTGTGAAAAAAGGGATGAATAGGCATTTTTGTGATTCACTTTAAAGTATCTATCGGTAAGATAGGAACGGATTATGAGGAAGTATGTAGCTGGTTGGAATTTACGAAGTTTGTACAACAGTCCGGTGTGCCAGACTCCATCAAACACCTGTCGAAAAAGACTACATCTACCACGCGATGACATTGCTGGATAGTGAAATGAGAAGTGCGGAATTTAAATTGGTGATCTGGGATTGTGTGATTAGAATCTAGGATGAGATCCAGGTGTTTTAAGATGTAATGGATAAAAGAGAGATAGGACGGTAAGAGGATGGGCATTCTGGTTGCTTTTTGGGTTTATGTATCATTTTAATAATTAATTATTTCCACGGCTTAGGAAAATATGTGGATTGAAGTACAGCATTGTATTTATAAGTAACGAATAGAATAGCCAAGGAAGCATCTTAAGGATCTGGGATGTAATTAGGTGAGACCAGGAGTTTTGCGGGAAGTTAATCTATGTATGATATTGGATATTTCTGAAGGATGGAATGCTTTAGGTGGCAGGGTCAGTTGGAGTGAGATTTTCAATTCTGGAAACGAAATTCGAAACTTAAAACTTGTATTCCAGGAGTTTAGTTTTTTATTGTTAGAAGTTCTCCTATGTTGTCTTGTATGCTACGAAGACCTATCTTGAATGTAGAAATTAATAATGGCTGAAATTACATTAAAACATTGCCAAGATAAAATTTAAGAGGCCTTCCAATAGATTCAGTACAAAAAAAAACGACCGTATTACTATACTACAGATAGTGTTGCCTAAATGCAAGGCCAATACGAAATTGAGGAAGTCTTGGTCTTGCCTCAACACACCTAGGCTTGTTCTCTTAGTCTGTGGGCCAGACCCCCTTACCGTGCACCCCCCCCCCCCCCACATCCCTATAAATTGCATATCGTTGTGTTCCTTGTAACTATTTATTAAAAAAAAGCCAATGTTCCCACAAAAAAAAGTGAACGCACTGCCCCAAAATGGCGTCCAAAGATGGCGGATTGACGACTTTGACTTTAGTTAGTTTTTTGGTCACTGAGAATCAGCATTTGGCTTAATTTCCTCATAGTTGGTCTTTTATTAAAGCTGAATAGTCATAGAATAATAAACCATGAAGAAATATTAAAAAATAATTGGCTTAGGCTATGAAAAACACTACTAAAGTCAATTTTTTTAACAAAAAAATTTTCAAGTTAAAAATCAAGCGTCATTTGTAATTAAACGGCCTACAATAACGCAAAATGTGCCGAAATAAACCATCTGGAGAATATATTTTTCTTTCTAAAACGCTGATTATTTTTTAAAAACTTTTAAACAGTTCCGTAGAAAATGCACTTATGCGGCAGAAAAGCGGTACTGGCGTGGGTGCTTACAGGGCTCTACCACACCATTCAGTACACATAAATGGCTTAGTTAAAGTGATATAATAACATTTTTGGTACATTATATTGGTTTTATTAACGAACAAATATTAATCTAATAATTTAATTGTAAAAAAAAAAATTAAAATTTTAAAAAAAATTTATTATTATTTTTTTTATTTAACCTTCATTATTCTACAAGGTCGTTTAAGAAGGCCTTGATTGTAAAAATGATATAATTATAATAATAAAACTTAATTAAAAACTTTGCTAAATATCTTGATTTTTTTTTTATTATTTAACGTTTGCAATTTAACACTGTGTTTTGTATATTTACTGATTCTTAAAGGTAATTAAAATTTATATATACTTCCCAGGAAATGAGTCGTATTAATACCTGTTTTATAAACTAAAATAATATATACCTAATCTGAACTATATATAATGAATAGCTGCTGGGTTGTATAGTAAAACTCATACATCACTAATTAAAAAATTAATTTTTATTTCCTTTATTTTGTGCGGAAGTTGGACTATATCATAAATAAATAGGAAATTTTATTATTGAATGAATTATTCACTCTGCACAAAGAAAGATAGAAACGGTGACGCTATAAGTTCTTCTATAAACCAGAACTGATTGTTTGGATTTGGTCTTGAAATGAGGAAAAAGGCGAAATTGAACCCGAAAACTGGAAAAATACATTAAGCGAACGAGAAAGGAAGTGCCAAAACCTTGGAAAAGATAAAAAGGACCAGTATCCATTATATGGCTAAACGAATGTATAGTAGACAGATGAAGAGAATATTTCAAGATGCTGCTAAAAGGGGGTCAATTGCAGTTTGGATGATATTAAGTGGACGATGTAGGTTTATTATGGTGAAAACCTCTTCATTTTTGATTGCTGAAGGTGCACATCGGGACTATCTTCACTTTGAAACAGGATATAGAGAGTTATGTCGAGAAAGTTATAGCTCATAGCTCTCCTTCTGTCTAGTGCATTTGCAAACGATTTTTTAAGGAATCTAAAAGGAAAACCTGCTTTTCTGAAAGATAATTAGATATTAGCACAATCCAAACAGTAAGGCACTAAGCAGATAGAGAGATATTTTTCGTCGTATATAGACTTCTCTATAACCGGCCTTAATAAAGTGAAGGCAATTTTCAACTTCTCTTCCAATGTGCAACTTGAGTTTCTCAATCCATATCACTCTGGCAATCGACAATATTTCTTATTCCAGCTTCTACGATGCTTGTGTATAATTTGTTTGGTACACTAAACAGGAATGGGTCTTGATGGGTATTACATTTCCTAGTACCTCCTTTCTTGTAAAGGTAAAAACCACAGTCCTTTCATATTATTTTCTAATATGCTTGTTGCCTATGTACGCGCAAAACTGTCAAAGCAGTTCGGTTTCGCCCTTTCCATCTTTCTTTGTGCAGAGAGAATAATACATTCAATATTAAAATTTTCTATTTTTTTATGATATGGTACAACTTCCGAAAAATTTATTCCGCAATTTCTGAACAATAACGAGCTATAACTTATATAAGATTCCTTAAAAAATCTTTTGCAAATGCACTAAACAGAAGAAGAGCTATGAGCTATAACTCGATATCCCTCTCTACATCCTGCTTCAAAGTGAAGATAGTCCCAATGTACACCTTCAGCAATCGAAAATAAAGTGGTTTTCACCATAATAAACCCACATCGTCCACTTAATATCATCCAATCTGCAATTGACCCCCTTTTAGCAACATCTTGAAATATTCTCTTCATCTGTCTACTATACATTCGTTTATCCATATAATGGATACTGGTCCTTTTTATCTTTTCCAAGGTTTTGAAACTTCCTTTCTCGTTTGCTTAATGTATTTTTCAAGTTTTCGGGTTCAATTTCGCCTTTTTTCTCAGTTCTGGTTTATAGAAGAACTTATAGCGTCACCGTTTCTATCTTTCTTTGTGCAGAGTGAATAATTCATTCAATAATAAAATTTCCTATTTATTTATGATATAGTCCAACTTCCGCACAAAATAAAGGAAATAAAAATTAATTTTTTAATTAGTGATGTATGAGTTTTACTATACAACCCAGCAGCTATTCATTATATATAGTTCAGATTAGGTATATATTATTTTAGTTTATAAAACAGGTATTAATATGACTCATTTCCTGGGAAGTAAATAAAAATTTTAATTACCTTTAAGAATCAGAAAAGATACAAAACACAGTGTTAAATTGCAAACGTTAAATAAAAAAAAAAATCAAGATATTTAGCAAAGTTTTTTAATTAAGTTTTATTATTATAATTATATCATTTTTACAATCAAGGTCTTCTTAAACGACCTACGTGTAGAATAAAGAAGGTTAAATAAAAAAAAATAATAATAAATTTTTTAAAAAGATTTTAATTTTTTTTTTACAATTAAATTATTGCATTAATATTTGTTCGTTAATAAAACCAATATAATGTACCAAAAATGTTATTATATCACTTTAACTAAGCCATTTATGTGTACTGAATGGTGTGGTAGAGGCCTGTAGGCACCCACGCCAGTACCCCTTTTCTGCCGCATAAGTGCATTTTCTACGGAATTGTTTAAAAGTTTTTAAAAAATAATCAGCGTTTTAGAAAGAAAAATATATTCTCCAGATGGTTTATTTCGGCATATTTTGCGTTATTGTAGGCCGTTTAATTACAAATGACGCTTGATTTTTAACTTGAAAATTTTTTTGTTAAAAAAATTGACTTTAGTAGTGTTTTTCATAGCCTAAGCCAATTATTTTTTAATATTTCTTCATGGTTTATTATTCTATGACTATTCAGCTTTAATAAAAGACCAACTATGAGGAAAGTAAGCCAAATGCTGATTCTCAGTGACCAAAAAACTAACTAAAGTCAAAGTCGTCAATCCGCCATCTTTGGACGCCATTTTGGGGCAGTGCGTTCACTTTTTTTTGTGGGAACATTGGCTTTTTTTTAATAAATAGTTACAAGGAACACAACGATATGCAATTTATAGGGATGTGGGGGGGGGGTGCACGGTAATAGGGTCTGGCCCACCGTGTATCTGTCTTACGTAACAAACCTAGTCTTGGTATTGCAGCAAGATTCCCGTAAGTGATGCAGTCACCGACTGCCCTATTGTTATTTTTATTATTGTTATTTATTATTATTATCATATTTTAAATATATTTATTGAGTAATATAATATTCTGTCTGTTGGACAATAATTATAGGGAGGTAAGACCATATTCATACTATATATCCAAAAAAGATAAAACAAATAGAATAAAAATAACAAATAAATAATAAACAAAAAGTGTACAATAAATGAAAAATAAAATAACTTACACATAAGTAAAATTAAAAAAAAAACACACACAGGTATACCTTTATATGCTTGGCTATTTATTAAACACATTAGAGTAAATATTTTAACAACACAAAAGAATTGTTAAATTTTCAGCTTATATTGACATAGACACTATAACTTCCAACCAAATTAACTTGATAATACTTGTGTTGTTGATGATACTTATAATAACTGTCCTGTTAACTTTTTTATCACAATTTTTATACACAAAAAGGCGTTCTTTTTTATCTTGCTTCAGTCTTGACAAGCTTTAAATTTTTTTGTAATTATTTGGAGATCTTAGGTCAAATACACGATTTACCAAGAAATAAATCACTGTTTAGATTGAAAGCAATCTTAAAACGTTATGGCACCACGCTTAAAATCTAATAATCAATACAATAGATTTTGACACTATATCGACAAACTTTCTTGTTTGATAGAAGGAATCATTGTTTGACTACAGAAAATCCATCAATATAGATATTGATACCAAACACTCAATAACGCAAGGCGCAGAGTCTCACCGGTCAGTGTTGTTCTTGCTCAAATCTAGCAGAATCAGTCTTGGTATTGGTCTTACGAAAACTCAAGAACAAGACCAAGACCGTTATTGTGCAAGACTACTATAAGATATTAAAATGTCTCTGTGTAGTTTCTTAGTGTAATTAAAACTACATACATATATTTGTTTATGTAGTAGATGGTAGCTTGGTTGTTTATTATATAATTTTTAGTGTAGAAAATATAAAGTTTTTTTGGGGGAGGGAAAAGGGGAAATCATAATTATTTTTCTACACAGATTTTAATTGATCTAATATAAAATGATATATCTTTTGATGTTTCCAAAAAATAAGATATCTGGTAAGCTAAAGCTTATTCTAAAGATTGAAGCTGCCAACTAACAGAGGAGATGTCTGAAGGTGTCTCATGTAAAACAATATTGTTTAATTTGAATTTTCCATTGTACTTTGTTTATAGAATCTAAAATTTATTTTCCATGTCGAGTTGATTATCGACAACAGAGGAAAGAGTCTATTCATTCATTTATACTAAGTGAATTGGTGAAGAAAGCAATCGATTATAAAGAGTTGCTACACGGGATTGTATAGGACAATAGTGATGTTAAATAATATAATTGATGAAGCAGTTTTAATCGCTAGAAAAGGATCAAGTTGAGAGCTGATTACTGATCCATGGATTGAGATATCACAACCTCCAATCCGATAAACCATTTAATAAACATGTAGGATTAGGAATTATTCATGAGTTTTGTCTATTTTCTAAAACTATTTATTTTTTGTTAGCTTATACAAAATGATTCTTTCCTGCTATATTGTTTGACATATTTATGCTCTCCAAATAGGATAGGAAAATTGTTATCCTACAATTCTAGAATTTCATTTTGAAAAGATCGAAAATTATTTCGTGGACCTTAACAAAAATAAAAATCAAACGTTTAATTTGAACTGATACCGTTCCCGACTTGAGACTGCTTCCTTAATATATTTAACCATCACAGCCTCAAGCAAATAATTTACAGTAAAACTTGAAAATTCAACTAATTTTAAAATTTAAATTCTAATTATTTTCAATGCTTGTGCAATTCTTTATTGAGAAATATTACAATCTTCACATCTAAGGACAATAGTTATTTTGATAGAAGAGCAGCTCATTCACATTATGTACAATAAATAAACAGCAAAATAATATTACTAAAAGTAAATATATATATAAACTAAAAGAAACTAAGCTAATCTTTTCTTTTTTTTGTTTTTTTGTTTGTTCCTCCCCTTCCTCGCCGTTAAGGCTATACGGGGTTTTCCCTGGCCAGGGGTGCGGGCGGGGATTTAAAAGACTCCCTCGGCTGTTTTTATTTCATTTTAATCATATATCAGGTTGCCAGGCAATGGCGGTGCTGTGCACACGCGTTAGCCCATTCGGCTACCCAGCCCACCAAAAAAACTAAACTAATAAAAACAACTACTTAAATACACCCATGCTTTTATACAAGATTAACAAAGTTCATTCACTCAAGATCTCCGAGCCAAGCCTTTCTCCCCACTCGTGGAAAGAGAAGTAGTGATAAGAGGAAATTTGGAAATTATAGTTAAATCTAGATTTGTAAAGAGTTTTCCTCCGATGAGTTCCAAGAATAGAATGCCAGTTGAGAGAAAAATATTTCATAACAATTTTCTGTTATAAGCAAGAAAATATATCGCCTCACTTTCCATTAAAAATTACGAATTCTATTTCCGATCTGAATAAACCATGAGTGTTAAAAAAATGTAAACTATTTGTTAAAGGGATTTCACCGGTTTTCATTTTATTATAAAGATTAACGTGTCAGAAATTTATTTAATCAGAGCAACCTTGAACTGTTTCTGCAAAATGTTAGAATTTGGTTTGAATCATTCGTTTCTGTTGGACGATTCAGTTGTTAATTAAGAATTTAAAAATGAATTAAATAAAAGTATAGGTTTTATTTATTTTGGTTTAAAAATCATGTCATAAATTTATTAATTTTTTAGTCAATCTCAGGCTCTGGAGATTTAGACCTCCTCTCCATTCCCTTTAATTTTGTGGAACTATTACAACTCACAACACAGCAATATATCAGAATCACACATATTTTACAACTTTGTGAAATTATGGAAAATATTTTTAAGAATTTTTTTTTTTATTTGAAAATTAATAGATCCTGCCGCATTGGAGGACATTAATATTAGGGCTACATTAAACATTCACACAATATATACATACAAATGATAACTAAACTAGAGATAAAAGAAAAAGAGTCGTGGAAAGTAAAATAAGAAAATTAACGTACATAGGTAAAAAAAAAAAAATAAAAAAGAGAGAAACTAAATGAAATTGAAATATGTAAAAAACATTCACACCTATATTTTCAACAGTAGCAAAGCACATTTATTTTTTGATTGTATTGATTCTAGTGATGTGAACTTGAGTGCCCTGAATTATCATACATTATCTTAACAAACCGAAGCCTGGCTGTACGAGTACAAGATAAACACTCTTGTACTGTCCCCTTAACCTGCGGTGCACACCAAGGAGCAGTTCTTCCACCACTATTATTTTGCATCTACACGGCGGACGTCATAGGTCAGAACTACAAACGCCGTTTATAGTGCAAGCGTAAACCCTACCAAAGCTTTTGCTCAAGCCGAGACTGTTTGCCAAACAATTGTTCAGAAGCTGGAACTCTTAAATATTAAAGTAAACAGCTCAAAAACTGATTGCGTAGTATTCTCACTTCAAAAAGGAAAAAAATGTAGGCTACCAAAGATCTTTAAAATTGGAAAAACAACTCAACCACCGTCTCACTCCATCGTCTACCTTGGCATTAAGCTAGATCGGCATATGAAACAGTCGACTCACATTTATAACAAAATCAAATCTGTTAGACTGAAAACATATAGACTCCAACATCTTCTAACTTCCCCAATACGGCCACTTAGACTTAAATTGCTAATATATAAAAGCATTTTACTGCTTACTTTGATGTACGGCGCACCACACTTCACACATCTTACTGATGGCACACTAAAACACATCCAACGATACCAAAACAGTGTATTAAGAAAAATTACTCGGTCCACTTCATTAAAAAAATTAAAGGTAGATCAGCTGCATGAAATCTTTGAATTTCCCACGATTGAACAGTTCATTCTAAAACGACACGTACAATTTATGGACTTTTTGAAAGCACTTCCAAATCCTCCAGCACCGGCTCCAGTTCGGTGGCAAAGCTCAGTCTCCTTTCAATCTTAGTAACTTAAGTAGTAAGTTAGTTATTAAGTAGTAATAAGACACTTTATAAACACAAAAATGGGTAAGCTCCATCACCTTTACTGATACATTTAATAATTATTGTTACAACAAAACATAAAGATAATTTCAATAAGGCCTTAAAATGTAGCACAGTTACAGTAAAAGGCGTTCAACACAAAACTAAATTGTAAAATAAATTGTTCATTTTGTATTATATTATTGGGGTTAAGAAAAAAAATATATAGTGGTGTTTTACAATTACTTAATTATAAGGATAGATTGAATCATATATTTATTCACACCGTTTAAACGGTTTATGATCCGAGACTTATGTATACATAAAAAGAATCTTTGGTTCAACTTTTTTCAGGGAGCTTTAACAGGTCAGAATAAACTTTATTAATTAACAGATTTATTTATAATAATTTCGGTTTAAACTCTTTAACATTAAGATAAAAGGTTGGTAAGATTTATAAAAGAGTAACAATCATTGATAAATATTTATAAAACGCGAAAAACTATACTTTCTATTCCAATTGTAATTTATGAAATTCTTTATATGCTTATTAAATTCTTTATTTTATTACATTTCCAAAATTACCGGTCTTTTCATAACTAATTAGAAAAACCATTGAAACAGGTTTCGGAACGTTTGGAAAAAATTAAACTTCAAGGCTTGTTTTTGAAGGTTATTCAAGTTTCGGTCAGGAAAAAATAAAATATATATATATATATGATTCGGTGAGGGAAGTGTTTTTTTTAGAGTAATGGTACAATGAATTTAACTTTTAATTTATATCGGATTTTATTTTTTTAAGAATACTTAAGAATTGCAAATTTCAGTATATTCGTTAAAAAAAAAAAAAAAAGTTTCGGAAATTAACTTATTTTCATATAAATTTTTTTTAATATTTAGATTCATTTTAAAAAAAAAAAATTAGGAGCGGGGTAGCTCAGTGGGTGAGCATTGACTACCAGAGCTTCTTGATCAATTCTTCATCAGTCGTGGATCGACCCTGGGGTCAGGAGACTCTCTTGGGTCACATGCAGCCTCTCTAAAGTGGGTACTTTTAATTAAACAAATACCTTTTACGCAAATGTAATTAACAATATTCGCATATAATATAATAATTAATTTAAATATAAAAATCATAAATTAGATAATATAATCCACCATTGCAAAACAATTGCAAAATAGAAGAAAAACCCCTCTCCCCTTGACTATCTCCACCAGGACGATATAAGTCAGTCCCTCCAGAACTGACGTAGGGGAAGCTCTTAATACTTAATTCGAACTCTTAAAAAAATATTACGACATTAATAATGAATATCTAATGGAGGACTCAATAAGGTATTAATCAATTGTTTATTATGAGTAAAGTTACGTACATGAAAGGTTTTTAATTAAAAAAATATATACAAATCTATGTGTATTGAAAATGTTATGACATGGATCGTTAGATAAGTTAATAATGTGAAATAAAAAAAAAATTGCTAATGTTAAATGTTAACTTGCTATGTTCCTGGCCTCGCGTTTCTACGGCGAGTAAGGGGTTCCAGGAATCGCATTTATTCGTATTAAAATGTATTTAATACTTATATTTGTATTGAAATGTTAGATACCACAGACCCCCTACTGTAATATCCTAGATTGAACCATATAATTTTATCGGATTTCCTTTCTAAAGGTATCATGTTTATAAATTTACTATTTGTTTCTATTACTAATTGGTGGCATGCAAGGTAGAATGTAAAAGTACTAAGATGGTTTACTAACTATTATATTTACAAACTCATATATAAAACCAAAAACAATACAAAATAATAACTAAACCTATATACATAATGAATAGTTGAGAATCATACTAGAGGAGAATGCTTGATGTATTGATTTTATTAATTAATGATGTATGGTTGCCAACACAAATTTACATTAGTATAACTAAATGCTTGTTACCACTTAGCTGGTCCTTCATAGTGTTTCTAGCTGTCATATCTGGATTCCCTGTCTCTGCTCTCCTTCAGCGTCTAGTCCGTCCATCTGCTCTCTCCGGCTGTCTTCATCTTCCTCCCTCGACTCCCCTCATCAAGTCCTAGCCTGTGTCTCCTCTCCGAGTCCCAAGAAGAAATGTTCAGTCCAAATTCTCTATTTCCCACCTTCCTTCATTCCCCTCTCTTTTGGTAGTCTTTTTCCTGATTGGCTGAATATTCTCAGCCTAAGGGATGACCACGCCCTCTCCCCTAGGCCAAGGTAAAGCAGCAGGTACAGATTTCCATATTTCTGGTGGAAGGTGTGAAAAGGTCTTTCGGGATCCTTTTTAAACACTTAGTTGTCGGTCTTTGTCGGTGGTCCTTAAATGCTTTTATTACCACTTACAAAAGGTTGGGCTTGTTGACCTCAGTCAGGTACCGCCAGATGTGAACACTTATGTTTATTTATACATTTAAAATAATTATTCCACCGGCGGTCTTTACAATACATAGCAAACTAATAATGATATTACAATTTTCTACACTTGAAAATGGCCCTAGTGATGGTCGAAACGTCGTAATAAAATAGCTAATAAATAAAATGTTATTGATTAATGGCCTAATTTATAAAACAAATAAAACCTCAAGACACCAATTCTAGGAATAATGAACAGAAGAAATTTAATTAAATAAATAATTAAGGGAGAAAGCGGTTGAGGTTGTTCTTCGCCCAATCACCTCCCTGCACAACCGTTGGCCTTGTTACGGTACTTCCGGTACTTCCTCACATAGTACTGAACCCAAGACCCTTCATGTTTTGTAGTGGTACAGGTTTTTTTTTTTAAAATGGGTGTTTTAATCAGATTTATTGGGTGTTTTAAAATGGGAATCAATACATATCTCTATTAAAAAAATTTATGGTTTCACTTTGAAAATAAGATGCTCAATTGGTCTTTTATATTATGTTTTCAATAAATGACTTATTCACCGCATAAGTATAGTGATGCAAAAGTTATATCCATCCCAGTATCATTAAAAATATTTCACTGTATATTTTCTATATAGGTATAGAAAATTGACTCAGAGAAAAGATTGAATCATAAGCCAATCACATCAGGAAAAGGATCCCAACAGGCTTATTTTGAAGGAAGGACTTGAAAGAAAATAAAGGGAGGAAGAAAGGGACGACAATAGACCCTTTCTTGTGGCATTGGTAGGCGACAAACGGTATAGAAGGGCTCCATAGGATTCCGAGAAGGTGTGTGAGGTTATAGGATGAAGCCAAAGCCCCTATACGGAACATTCCCTTTAACAGAGACGGGGGATTTACTTTTTTCTCTCCATTCCCTCTTCCAGAGTGAGTTGACTAAAATGAATACTACTTATTTTTTCAAAAATAAATTTTATAACTTATATCAATAATTCACATTTTTCTCTATTATTATTACTTTTTTTTTAAATGACTGTAACATCTAATAGGAAAAATAAATAATGAAAACATCCACATGAATGTATCAAGATCAATTTTATCTTGTTTATATTTGATATTCATGGATTCAGAAGAAAAAACACGTAACTTCTTTTTTTTTTAGATTGTTCTAGATTCATTACATAAGTGATATTAAGAAGAGATTATCCTTAAAAGCTGCTGAATCACATTAAGAATCTACGGATTTTAAAATGAAAACAGAATTTGGAAATTATAAATATTTATCGGTAGCAATGTTGATTAATATCTTTCGATTATCTTTGAATATTTATAGTAGTACTTTTATTATTATTGTTTATTAAAATTTGTATTAAAGTTAATTAGGTAATTGAAAATCTGTTATTTCATACATAGAGGCTCAAAACAATCTTCTTAATTGGTAATTTGTTATTTCTCGTCTAAATTTACCAAAGGCTCGGAAATGTTCAAGACGATGGATAACAAAAGAGTGGGTATATAATATAATTTCAAACGAAAGTGCAGCCATACGGATATATTCAGTTCGAACTATAGATTCATATTAGTCTCGCAAGCAATCTACATACCATATAAGCTAATTTTAAAAAGTAGATTAAGATCTATAGTCGAGCGTCACATCTCAGAGAAACGAATACTTCAGACCTGACTCAAAACCATTTCTCATTAAGAAATAATAATAATAATAATAAGGCTTAGCGAACCCGAAGGTTCGATGCCGACACCACCAATCGCTTGTTACACACCTCCCTCCACCGTTTGCCGTCCAAACCCAGTCCCTTAAGATCAGCTTTAATGCAATCTTCCCACCTTCGCTTCGGTCTACCCCTCGGACGCTTACCATTTGGCACAGCAAATATTAACCTTTTCGGAATTCTCTCGTTACTAAGCCCAACAACTTTACAAGCCCATTTGATTCGCCGCGATGAAATTACCTCAATTATATTACCCGGATACAGCTCACGCAATTCGGCGTTGTGTAACCGTCTGAAATCTCCGATTAACTCATCCTTCTTCGGTCCGAATATTCTACGCAATACTTTATTTTCAAAAACCTTAAGACGCTGCTCATCCCTTAATGTAAGCGGCCAAGTTTCGCATCCATAAAGAACTGTAGGCAAGATAATTGTTTTATAGATTCTAATTTTTAAGTTTCGAAACAAGAGGCGCGAACTAAGCAGTTTTGTCACAGAAAAATAACAAGCATTCCCCGCCTTCAGTCTAACCTTAATCTCTTCTTCAATTTCGTTTTTTCTAGTTATCGTAGAACCTAGATACCTAAATTTATCTACCTGTTCAAACATATTACCATCTATATCGATATCACCAATAGTATCGCCATTTTTGCAGCTAACCATATATTTTGTTTTATCCACGTTTATTTCGAGTCCTAGTTCTTTACCGGCTTTCATTAACGTTGTCGTATTTAGTTTTATAGTTTCAACGTCTTCGTTTAACAGTACCAGATCATCAGCATAGCCCAGCACGGATGTTGTCCTGCCCAGATCCAACCCTTTCTCGGTTCACATTACCTCCCTAATGGCATTTTCTAATGCCAAATTGAACAGGACAGGCGAAAGAGAATCCTCCTGTTTTAAGCCCGAACGAACCTCAAATTTTTCGGACAAATTATTACCGATTCTAACTTTATTGAGTGTCTCCGTCAAGCACATCCTGACTAGATTTACTAGTTTTTTTGGAATCCCCTGCTCGATTAGAATATTATACAGTTTCTGGCGGTCAATAGAATTGTAAGCCTTTTTAAAATCTATATACAGCTGGTGAACAATAACGTTATACTCCATTTTTTTCTCTAATATTTGCCGTAAAGAAAATATTTGATCTCCGATAATTTCCTCGGCGTATTCCGTGATTCGACTGGTTAAGATTAAAGTGAATATTTTATAACATACCGGAAGGAGTGAAATTCCTCGATAGTTATTACAATCCGTCCTCGGACCCTTTTTATGAATCGGAATAAGAATAGATTCTTTCCATTCTTCAGGTAATTTCTCTTTCACCCAGATCTTTTTAACCAACCGATGTATTTTAGAAACTCCAGCTTCCCGGCATACCTTAATTAGTTTAGTAGGAATATTATTGATTCCCGCTGCTTAATATGATTTTAATTTTCTGATAGCTACTTCAACTTCCTCTTTACTTGGTCCTTCTATTAACGGTTCAGCACTCTGGTACTCAGAAGGAGGACACAGATCATAATTTACCGTATTTAAAATATTGTCAAAGTGGTCCTTAAACTTATTCAATATGTCAACAGGATCGGTCAGAATATTGTTATTATCATCCCTAATTCCAGACGTTACGGGCCCTACAGATTTACGTGATCTGTTTATACCTTTGTACATGTCTCTTACGTTGTTTTCGATTCTATTAGTTTCTATTTCAATTATTTTATTTTTAAGATACTCCCTTTTTTTATTTTTGAGCAATTTTGTCGTTTCGTTCTTTGAGATTCGGAAGTATTCCAGATTGTCTTCGCTAGGATTATTTAGAGCTTTTAATTTAGCGGCTTTTCTTTTTTCACACATGTTTAAGCAATCTTCATCAAACCACGGTTTGATATTCTTATTTTCCTTTTTTCCTAGACACGAGTTACAGACCGCTTTAATATTATCCCTGATCTCTATCCATAACTTGTCAATATCCTCGTGGTCCTCGTCAGGAAGCTCTAAAGCTTCAAACCTATTCTTAACATCTAGCTCGAATTGGTTTCTAATTGATGGCTTTTTTAATTTTTCCAAATTAAAATTCTCAAAATCGAAACGGTTTTCTTTTCTCTTTTTTATATTAAGTTTTTGTCGAAGTTTCGCGATTACTAATTCATGATCCGACCCACATTCTGCTCCGCGATAAGACCGTACATTAATTATACTGCTTTACCAGCTATGTTGTATCAAGACATGATCGATTTGATTTCGTGTTTGCGAATCCGGTGATGTCCAAGTATATTTATGAATATCCTTGTGTTTAAACTTAACACAACTTTAAGATGGAGCTAAGAACGTTCAAAAGATGTTATAAAATGTTTACATCAATGCCCAATCGTCAAGCTGAATACCCATTCTCAGTATACTCGGTATACAGAGGCAGTCTCGGTATTTTAGGTGGCGGGGTGGCCTCAAGGGCTAACGTGTATGCAATGTTCGTTGTTCGGAACCTCATAACCGATGTTTGAAATAGGAAAATAAGTAGAGAGTGAATCACTTTATTATCATAAAAGGTTGCTGCCCAATTACATTGGGTTGCTTTAAACACAGCATACTTATTAATCTCTACAGACAATTTTCCAAAATTAATATACAATTATATAGTATTAACACCATGTATGAGCATAATATACAATTTTTTTGTTATCTATATATATATATTTTTTCCTTTATTTTTATTTATTTATTTTATTTTTACTATTTCTTTCATTCATTTATTAACATTATACATCCCTTTCTGTTCCTTCTCTCACTCTATACATTTTTCTCGTTCCCTAGATTTTCTCCTCTCTTTTCCGGACCTAATTCATAACATGCATACAAATACATAAAGTGCAGTGGCCGTGGTCAATAAATAATGTAAAAATGCTGTAAAACACGCATGCCTCCCCCCATGAACAAACTCTCTATCCATGCGCATGGTGATGGATAATTCCCAGGGAGTCAAGGATTATATTCTTTGCCAACCTTGCCAGTTGTTACGTCCTTTATGTCGACACCAAGGCCCTCCATGAAGCTCCTTGTTGAGTCTGGTATCGTTCCGCGAGCTCCGAACCAAAGGCCTCTCACGTGGAACTCTCTCGGCCCGAAACTCTCGCGAAACTTTTTACTAAGGAAAGGGATGCATTTCTCATATGTCTGTTTTTTCTCCCTTTCCACTTTTCCTGCCTGATCGAGGTCGTTGGTCTCATATCTCACGGTCGGATCCGTGAGAACTTCATAATAAACTGAGTGGAGTAGCACTACATAAATATTACCTAAATGCAAAACAACAATACAAATATTCACTAATTTGGGAATACTCACAAAATAAACTGATCTTTACAATAAGATAATTATAATAAAATACAATGGTCCCTTTCCATAGCTTTATTTCTGTATACTTAATAAAAACAGTTATTTGTTCTCAATAAGTAGGTAATGTTCATTAATAGTTCTGTTCTGTTTTGTTTTTAATTTCATTTATACTTTCATTTTTTTGCTCATTGGTCAAAGTAAAAGCTCGATTTTCCAACTCATGTTGATACAGAAATTTATGATGTAACACAAAGTTTCCTACCCTATGGTATATCATATGAGGGAGTGGGGTGGTTCAGAAGGTAAGGCACTGACTTCCTGGGTTCGAATCCAGTCTCTATAAAATGGGAACTCTGAATTAAGTAATTATTTAATTATTAAATATATAATTAGTCTTAATTTCATGGGTTGTAGTGATACCAGTATGCCATATAAAGATGTATGCCTATGTGATTCTATCAAACATCTGTTGTTTAGTCAGAATGTTCAAAATGTTTTAAATTGAGCTGTAAAGAGCACATCTGTGAAGTAGTAGAGTTTAGGAAAAATATATCACATTCTTTCACAATAAAAGTACATTGATCTTCAAGACCATTTATTATAAAATCAAATCAAAATGGTGTTATAAAGATTGGAATTAAATCAATGTTTAAGAGATAATAGCAATAGTCTGGTCCTACGAGGACAGCCTGGAGTGACCAGATTTTGCTTTTGAACGTATAATTTTCTCTAACAGTAGGTTGATTATTGCTCAATAAACAGACTTCGGTTATAGAACCGAAATAGTCCATAGGGTTATGTAGTTTACATTATAAATAATGAGTGGATACGATTGGATTTCAGTGGTGAATTACTCAATTGACTGGGGTCAGCAAAAATTTTTCCCCGGGTACTTGGTTTCCATTCACGGTCTTGGTAAATATCTCAGGCTGCCTCTGAAACAAGCCACGCAATATCTTCGACAAAGGACAAAGCTGTTGCCAAGAAGCAGTAATAGTTAATAATATTTTCTATCAAGCGAATCCTATTGATTATTTTAATTAATCAATAATTTATTACCTTGTATTAAAACAATAAAAAATAATCCGTTTTTCTTAGAAAATACTATTTTAATACCATTATTGCTGATAAAAGTAATGATCCTATTTGTATTTCATCTGTCTTATCAAGAAGTTTGATAGCTAAATCATCAAGAACATGGTGGAATTCATGGGTTAAATCAAATTTAGCAAGGGCTGATAAACCTAAGGACTCAATTATTACTCATATAAACAATATTTTTATTTGACACATGGATTTTGACAGGTTTAAGGAAAAGACAGGTGGTGAGAGGAACAGGACCAACGATTGTTAATGTTGCCATCTTCGAACCTTCTCATTAGCTATACCTTATTAATATTTTTATTAGTAAATGATTAAACATATCAATCTTAAAATGTACTGTTAGATTAGACTGAAAAGTATCTACCATTCACATTTACAATGCAAAGCATGACTCTCGTACAAACGTATTTTTCGGAATAGGTATGATTCGTGAGAACTGAAATCATTTAGTATCGATTTATTTTCGAGGTGGAAAAAACTTTTCCCCATCCAAAATGAACTCATTGTCTTTCACAGATAGCAATATTTATTTTAACTTGTAATTTGTATTCACATTTGTCAAAAATAGTATCGACAGTCAGTGAATTAGGTTTTGTTAAAAAATATAATAGCACATAACGCATGAACGAGAGCTGTGCTCAGCGACGCCTCCTCTTGTTGTGTTATCTACATTAATTATTAGGCCAAGAGAACCTTCATTCAGCTCATCTTCAAACTTCTACGGACGTTGTGTATGTGCGGTCATGTCATTGATGAGTTGCTATGTATCAAGGATGGCTAGTGAACGAATCAAAATATATTTCAAATGTAAATCAATCCAATATATCACAGGATATCTGATTTGATATCTGTAGTATCTAGCTTTCAATAATTAGTATATTTTTAAGGAGATCAATTCCCTTCAGAAACCGATAAAACTATAAATGTAAATGTAGATAAAAAGCTGGGTTTTTTTTTTTTTTTCAGAATTACTGAACCTTAACACAGCATCAACAAGCAATAAACGCATAGGGACAGGGTGGCCGAGTGCGTTGCTTGGCAACTTGATAGAAAATGTAATGCAATAATTATAAATCTCCTGGTACCAGGGGCTTTTAACTCTGGCGTTAATTACTGCCCTCATCCCTGGACGGGAAAACCTGGTATAGGCTAAAAGGACAAAAAAAAAAAAAAAAAAATCCCAATAAAGGCAAACTGCCCCAATACAAAAGAGATTGGTTTTGGAGGACGAAAAAATAAGAAGAACTACCAGACAAAGAGGAAATAGATGAAGTAATCTGAGCACTCTATAATGATAAAGCTCCAGGAACAGGCAGTATTCCGAATGAGGTTCTGAAATATGGTGATGATGCATTGTTGGAGGAGATTCACAACTTATCTTTGACAAGCATCTGAAGGAAAATGAAGATGCCACAGGATTAGAATATGGTCCGATACTTAAGAAGGTAAACAAGTTAACATACCAAACCTATCGAGGGATCGGCATGCTGAGCACTGTTTACAAAGTCCTCTCAGTTGCAATAAACAGAACAGTTATAACATGGGTAAAGAGAAATATTGATGAATACCAAAATGGCTTTCGACCAGGAAGAAACACAATAGACCACATCTTCTCCATTCGACAAATGCTGGAGAATGCATATGAATATAATATTTTATATATCACATCTTGAAATTGTGTATATTATATCTCCATCACCTCTTCATCGATTTCCATCAAGCATATGATAACCTCAATATAAATGAATTGGTTAGTCATGAAATATTTGAAGTTTCAGAAAGGCTTGTAGACTTGAGTTATATGACCCTTGAACACACTTATGAAGGATGAAGATACAGTCCACTCTATCAGAAAAATTCGAGGTAGAGAATGGTTTACATCAAGGAGGTAGAATCTCTCTCCTGTATTTTACAATATTGCACTGGAACAATTAAGATGGACCCAGGGGGAACCATATATCATAGACTTACGGCGTATGCTGATGAATTGGTAATATTATCAAGATCTAAAACCGCACTATTAGGAGATTTACAGGAGTTTGAAGACGCTTGGAAAAAAGCAAGCTGGTGGTCTTGGAGGAGAGGAAGGCCCAGATTGAGATGGATCGATGATGTGGAGAATGATTTGCAGAAGATGATCAGCTGATTGGAAGGATTGGAGAGGCTTTGTTGTGGGGGTCAAGGCCCTGCAAGGGCTGTAAAGTCACTGATGTAAGTAAGATTGTTTTATGTTATACTAGCTTTACCCCGGCCACGCGCTGCTGTGCCATAGCCTGGCAAAATGAAAAAGAAATAAAATAGAAAGCACATATGAGTAGATTAATAGCAAAGGACATCTGTCATGTTTAAAAAGTTGGGAAACAAATTTGTCTGTAAAATGGCTTCAATTTAAACTAATTGTAATGATTTTTTTTCTAATGATTCAAATTGAACAATAATAATCATCTGAGTGAATACGCTGTCATTCATAATCATCAGAAACAGACGGAGTTGAACTTATAAAACTAAATAAAAAAATTAATTAAAAAAACGTATAATAGTATTGACCTACATAAGGAGAATCATATAAATTCTTCAAATGATAATTTCAATTACTGTAGTAATTATAAAATTTTCGATTAATCAATAAAAAAATAAAAAAATGCTTTCCGGCGTTCGGTAGTGAGGAAGCAATCATTGTAATTATGACAGAACATATAATCACATATTTTTTTACACAAATTGAGGTGCCTTAAATTTTCCTGTTATAAACATCAACAAAATTAATACGGACCTAATGCTTATTAAACGAGGATTTTTTTTCTAAAAGTGAGGTATATGCAGTTATGGTTGGAGGATGATAAAAACCAATTTCAAATAATTTATGATTTTTTTAAAAACAAAACTTATCACTAATTAAAAACTAACAAAGCTTATCTTAACCGCTCTAAAGTCCTCTTTAGGAGCTTTTAAAAATTACAAATTCTACTTTTTGTTAAAGGAATTTATTTATTTATTAAGTTAAATAGTTTTTTTTTCTATCGCTTCCTATTTAAGAAAAAAACGTGACTAACCTAAAAAACAACAAAACCTTAATTTCCTACTTTTCTGCTGAAAATCACGCCCTTGTTTATATACACTTTTTCGGAGTTCTTGAGGTCTGCAGTCACTTTAAGTATTTCCCTCAACTTGCGGTTGACTCTGTATATGAATCCTAATGCGGTGGTACGTATTAATCTAAATAATGAGATGATTAATAAACCTTATTAATGCGAAATAAAATTACGGTCGCTACATGCACCTGACTCGATGGATCCTATAAAAGACGGAGATTAGACAAGAGGTAGTAAAGGTGACCATGAGACGACTAAAACAGAAGGCCGCTAATAGAGGGCGGGGATAATTCAGTTAGGGCCGGGGAGGGGCAGTGGCTGCTGGTGAATAGCTGCGGATAAAGCCGTTGATGACGGCTATTCAATCCGGATGAATAGCCGCTCTGATTGAAACAATGTACGCTCTGTTTTATTCTCTTGTCAGCGGGACACAAGCCTCTCAGATCCGATCGCATCCTTCTAAGGGATCCTGTTACCTTCTATTGCTTAGATAAACTCATTTGTACTATCCTGCGGGGAGGGAGGGATGAAGGGATATTATGAAGGATATGCCTAGTGAAGTTTAAAAAATAGAAAATAACTTTATTCTGGGACAAAGTCCCTTTAGAATAACAAAATAGAACATAAATAAAATACTACATCTGGCCAAAAGAAAACGATAATAAAAAAGAAAATATTAGTTAAACAAGCTACATACAAAAAAAAAATCTATATACAAAACACTTAAAACTATGATAAAACACTTAAGACTATGTACAGTAGGAAAAATTATAATTATACTCTTTTGAAAAATAAAATAATAAAAAATACATTGAGTTCTTCTATAAAATGAGGTGTGTTTCTACTAACAAAGAAAAGACAAAGCTGACAATATAAAATGTCAGTGTATTTAAATAATGAATAATATGTAGACTCGTCATTGTCAAATGCTAGCTATAGGTACAGATTTAATTATATACGTATAAAAAATAATAAAAAAACAACAAACAATAGATGCGGTCGGTGGCATTAAGAGCAGGAAGATATTGTAATATCCCTAGTGAAGTTCACAGTATAGAATAGTACTATCGTTTGATGATGACTAGAAATGTATAATATCAAAAGTTTAGCAAGTATCTGACTGTTTTTGGGATAGGAATTGGAATAGGAGGGATTTGAATGTGAATATGGAGGGGGAATGCCGAATTTTGATAGGTAGAGAATTCCAGAAGGGATGTAGAGGTCAGAAGGTCGAGATCTTGTTGAAAGGAATGGACTGAGGACTTGAATTGGAGAAGGTTGTAGGCGTAAGAAGGACGATGATTGTTGATGATTTGATAGAGGAACGTACCTAGGAAATATTGTCGTCTAAAGGAGGGGAAGAGCCACCTTAACTCAGTGCAGTGGTGAGAGACATGGGAGTATCTCGGGGCACCAATAACAAATCTTACGCAACTATTCATTAATCTTATCAGTCTATCACGGAGCTCCACCGAGAGGCCATCATACACCACACAGCTGTAGTCAAAGTGGAGGAAGATGAGAGAGGAAATTAGGAGTCTACGGGTATGTTGAGGTAGGAGATCGCGGAAGCGATGAAATAGTTTGAGGGTAGAAATTGTCCGATGCGAAATGTGCGAAATATGGTAGTTCCAGTAGAGGGTTTGATCTATGAAAAATCCTAAATTTTTAACAGAAGAGTAGAAGGAAATTGGCTGGGCATTAAGGTGTAATATGGGAGTCAGTATGGGATCTAATAAGGGACATATAAAGAAGAATTCGTACCTAGAAAGTATGTTTTAACCAAATCGTATACTAGTACATATGCAAAATAAATATAAGAGTGGGGAAGTAAATGGGTTTGCTACAACATACTTTAGGTAAAGAAAAACTGATATATACACACTACCACAATATGAATGAATGAATGAAAAAGTGTTTATTATAATTTTTAAAAAAATTATACAAAGTAAAAAATATATATATATATATATATATATATATACAAACAACAACACATAGACAATGGAAAATTCCGTCTGACGAAGTCTGTGTGTAATTAATAATAAATATTCATTACATTTATAAGTAAAATACATGAGTAACAATATATCTACAGTATTATTACATATGTATACATTCATTCAAGCCATTTTCTTCTTCACTGTTTCATTTGTTTAAATAGAGTCTTCAAAAAACAAACATTAATACATCATAAATAAATAAGAAATTTAATTTCACCAACAATAATAATAACCATCAAATACAATATAACAATAAAACAAACGTTACAATAAATAAACACGATATTGGTTGTATCAATAGTTTACTATCTGACCAATTGAGATCTTTGCAATGTATCCTGCTATAATTGCTTAAGGCTTTCCAGTTATAATCCTTTAAGAAACCAAATAATTCTTTCGGAGAACAGATCCGCTGCACAAAACATTTCTCTCTTATCTCACTGTACATGTGACAAGTACCCAAAAAGTGAATGATATCCTCTTTTTCTTGAGAGTTACAAACCAGACAGTCATCGTTGTCCCCCACCATCCATGTTTTTACGCTTAAATCGAGCAATTCTGTCCTACATCGAAACATTGACCCTATAGTCACAATATCAAAACTATCATTAAGATAGGGTGTAACAGTGCCCACTGAACATAGTAATGCGTAAACAGAAAAACTTGAACGAAGACATTTTTTAAGGTTATTTTGTTTTTTTAAGTCCTCTACCCTACGTCTAACAACCGTCAATTTTCCGCGCATATTAGTGATATTTGCAGTATCAAGATTAGTTTTACAACTATCCTCGAATTCTAACCACTTTTGATACCAATCAACTCTCTTAGTCTAACTACAACAATATGTATATATATATATATATATATATATATATATATATATATATATATATATATATATATATATATATATATATATGTATGAGATTTTTTTTCAAATCAAGAAATGTGTTACTAAATTACATCAAAATATAAGACATATTTAAGTGCTGTGACCTCCCCCCTCTCTGGATGATTCCTGACCCCTCAGACATGTATCTAATTTGCCATTAGGAACATACGGTAAGAAGACGTATATGCCATGTTTGATTAATTTAATTTGATTGCGAGATTTTCTTTAACATGTTTAAAAAAAAAAAAAGACCATATAACCAAAGACCAAAAAACCAAGAAAATATTTTAAGAAAATACCTTATCAATTTTCTTTAAGTTAATTCTATGTTGAAATTGAAATAACCAAAGAGTCTCGTATTAATTTGGTAGTTAATACAATAAAGTTATAATAATAATAATAATAGTATATTAATATAATAATAAAAGAGTTCTTATTATAACTTACAGTGACGTGCCTAACATGGAGGAGTCGGAGCGATTTGTTCCAGCCGCTGAGTCTGGGAACAAGACCATCACTCCAAAAGAAGAAAACATTAACTAAACACTGTTTCAAACATTTTAAAACATGAATGTTAAAAGTTAAGAGTTTTTTAAAAAATATTATTTAGGTCCTCCTTCATATTTAGTTTAACTTGTATGTATTTCCTATATAAGTTGCAGATGGGTGTGTACTGATTTTGAAAGAAGTTAGGGAGGGGGAATCAACGTGACAGCTCCAGGGCACTTCTAACCTAGTTACGCCACCGAGTAATGTGGCCCTTACATTTTTTTTTTGCTAATCATTTCACAACTTTCAACATAAAACATAAGTATCAAATTGGCTGAAAAAACAAAACACTTTTATGTTATCTTCTGTTAATAAGGCCCTAAGCAGATATGTACATTAATGATTTCTGCGTTATACATTAAAATACAAATTATGCTTCAGCATTTAATATCCAACAAAACAATACAATTATTTACTTATGTAATGGCTCTACCCTGAAGGATCATTGGCACTTTTCGTCTTAGTAAAACTTGATTAATTTGAAGAATACCTTGAAATCTCTTATTTCACGTCAGTTTACGAATCTTCTAGTATTCCTTGCATTGTATCACTCATCTTCAGTTTGATTCTTGCTTATGAATAATGCTGGTGCTCAGCCAGTACATGTGTAACTGTCATAGGTTCACCATAATCAACACATGTAGGGGTTTCTAGACCGCGAAGAAAATAGGCATGGAGAATACGCAATTTATTTCTATATTTTCGTTAAACGTTGAAACCAATTCAATAATTCTTATTTTAGCATCGTCCTAAGGAAGCTTTAATCTGAAGCTTCTAATTGCATTCAATGGGTGGTGTGGTTGTGAGGCCAACTTTACTCTATATCTAGCCGAGAGGTGTGCTCATCTTAGTTTAGTCACCTAAGATGGGCAATGATTTATTGATGGAATTTCATCTGAATCACTTCAATCATCCAAATCCTCTGTTGTAATTCTTATCCTCTTTTACTCTTCACAATAATCTCTCTCCAATAATGACTTTTTCAATCAGTAATAAAACATTAGAAACCTCTCTCCACTGTCTGTTCCGGAAACATGTTTTCCATAAAATATCCTAAGCTATATACACTCCTACAAGCTCATTTTTTACGGAGACATCCTCTTGGTAAAAATTAAAGTACATTAAATCATTGCTCCATGTGCCCACTCTCTTTCCACAGGCATTTTTCAAACCGCTTTCCAAAAAACATAGACAAAAAAAAAAAAAATGCTTCCAGCTGTGTGGCAATATCTCCTGCCATAGTGGCAGTCTCCTTCAATCCAGTAGTCTTGTTGAATGTGGTAAGGTAAAAATGTGATTATATTTTAATTAAATATTTTTCTGCAGGATTTCATTATTTAGCAGTGGTGAGTGTTATTGTATAACTTTTATCAAAAGACAAAATTCACGTCTTTCTCCATTTTTTCTGCTTTTCGAGTGTTGAGCTCGGGAATCATTAGGCAAACTTCTAAAAGGGACAGTCTAAAGTAGAGCCTTGAGAAACTCATGGTGCCATCCTTCTCCTGGCATATTATTTTTAAATTTGGCTATTTCATTTTTTTTTTTGTATTATTAACTTTTTAACACTCAACATTAAATCAATCGTACGCCTAAGAAATCCTTGTCCTGCACATTCCAGGTCCATTTCACCAGCATTTAGTCTTCTTATCGTCTTAAGACTGTATCTGTACAGCATTTCATTCTTTCTGTCCCTTTTTAATCTCCTAATTAGTGTTACTGAAGGAATCGGATACTTGAATGCAACTGATTTCACTGACATCTTTGATGTCCTCTGTTGCTAGAGCGGCTTGTTCTTCATTGTAAGTATTTGAGTTACGTGACATGATTTCTAGAATAAATAATAATAGAAAAAAATTATATCAAAAATATATATTATTTTACAATCATTCTATATTATTAACTCACTGAGTAATTGACTATATTCATTACAAACAATATATCAAAACTTCTGAAATTTATTTATTATTTAAAATTTATTCATTATTTTAGATGTGTGTCCATAACTAGTTGAGTAGTTCCTGTTTCTGATTTGGACACCCCTGACCATAACTGATTAAACTTTGGATTATACTAAAATATTTAGGCGAAAAAATGCAATATTTTATAATTAAAACCTGAAAATAAAAATTTCAATTACTTATGGACAGGGGTGTTTATAACTAGTTTTACCACTTTCTCTTCCATTAGTAATGAACACATTAATTTAAATTAAATAAAAAATTAGTAAACAAAAATACTATGAATACTTTAAGAAAACTATGTACAATGTGTACATACCTTCAAAGTTGTAAAATAATTTATCTGTCCCGAGGAATAATCTTAAGAAACAAATCACATGAAAAGGCGTCTGCTAAAAAAAAAATGGTGTTTTTCGAACAATTGTGTTGACATTTGAAAAACTATCCTGAACTGTAAACAAGAAATAAAGAAGGGAGAGAAAGGGTGGTAGTAGGAATAACAGTGGGGCATAATAATCAACAAAACTCTTCTGTTTCAAGTGTATCTGGTTCTTATTGTTGGTGATACAAATTAAGGGTGTTCATAACTAGTAAAGTGTCCATTACTAGTCATTTATTCTAGACTAGATATTCTCATAAAGGTTAATTCTAGTAAAGTGCAAAAGTTAATATAAAATGGGCATCAATACCTTCTTCCTCTAACTCCTGTGTGCCTACTGGTCTCTGTGCAAGGCTAGTGTTCTCATCTCCAGCATGTCGTCCTCTTATTATCTCCGTTTCCCGTACGATAATCCAGATGTAATGTAATACGAGTACATACATCTGGGTCTGTCATCTGGGCGTCTTCCTTGAGGCTGGCTTCCAAGCACCATCTGACTTTTCTGGTATCGTCCATTCTACAGACATGTCCGAACCATTTCAGTTGCCACTCTTTCATAATGTCGCACATTGATTTGACATCCGAATCCTCCCTAATTCTTTCATTTTCGCAGTCTCTTCTGGTCTTGCCAAATTTTGTTAGATGGAATCTCATCCTACTTACTTGTTTATCGAGGGCTCTACAGCTTTCTGATCCATATTGGCAGAAACACAGATTTATCTATACCAATTTCGGAATTTTTACTCACTTCTTGCTTGCTTATAGGTTTTTGATATCTAATGGCACAAAATATCCTAGGCTCTGCGTTTTCTCATCCGACACACATGATTTTGATTGTGGGTTTATTTGAACATCAATGCCTCTTTGTTGAATTTAAAGGAGCCTATAATAAAGATGACTACAATGAATTATATCAAGGAATGGAAGAGATATGTACACCTCAGAACTTCATTCATCTTGTAAAAATGATCATGTAAAGATCAAATTACACAATACAATTTTTATCTATCGTCTTGGAGGAGTTTTTTATAGACAAGGGGGTGAGACAAGAGGAAGTTCTTACCTGTATGCTCTTCAATCTTGCAGAAGAAAAAGCCATTAAGAACTCAGGACACCAGATGGATGGAGGACTCTGTCTACCAAGTTGTGTCAAATTCTGGGTTATTTAGACGACCTCAACATCATAGAAAGTCCAAAAAAGACAATAAAACAGTATTCCTTGCAATAGAAGAGAGAGCGAAAAAATTGGTTCTAGTGTTAATATGTAGAAGGCAAAGTACATGCGAGAAGAATGGAGAGAAGTCTATATGATAAAAGGCTGCGGACATTCGAGAGGACAATCTCACGTAAGACCTTTGGACCCATAAAATTAGACAAAGTATGAAGACGTCATAATAGAAAGGATGTTGTTAAGGGAGCTAAGTTGGGGAGCCTACGATGGGCAGGCCACGTGACAAGAATTTCCCTCCTCATGGAAATCCATGGAACAAGAAGAGTGGGGAACTGCACATCAGAAGAAGAGAGGCTGTTTCAGAGGATGCAAGAACCCTCCTCAATATTCCAAACTGAGGAAATGCTGCTTAAGATAGGACCAAGTGTCGGAGGCGGCCCCTGACTATGAGCCAAGTGATGAGTGATGTTATCAACTTCTAAGGATTTTTTTCCTTCTTTCCTTTCTCTAATAATGTGAACTAGCAGTTACATTTGTGTATTTACAACACGAAAAAAATATTCAAGGTTAACAATTTTTCAAAGGTTATTTTGGATTTATAGTAGTTAAATTATGCTTCTTTCCTTCCTCTTCAATGAGCTAGAGCATCGGCTATTTCTTAAAACTTGAATGATTTCCTCATTATCAAACAAATTATTTCAGTATTCCTGACATTTTTTTTTTTTTTTTTCCATACACTTTAAATTAAATTTAATAATTTTGCTGGTTTGAATTCGACTTGTAGGGCACTTATTACCTGGCGGATTTGTGGAAGATAACTTGATTTCACTATGGCTTGAATTACTTAAAGAACATAAAGTTAAATTTGAAAACAAATAAACAGAACCTTAAAACCATCCTTCATAATCAATATTTTAAAAACAACTCAAAGAATGATATTTGGTTACGAGTATGTTGTCACTAATGTTCGGATCTGAAGATCTAAATTTTCTAAAAATTTCTAAAGAATAGATCATAGAAATAAATTTTTAGATCTGAAAAAGATCTTTGTCATTTATTAAAAATATAATATATTATACAATAGTATTTGTATATTTTATTATGGAAAATATAAAGGAATATAGTAATACTGAGTAGAAACTTTAAATCACAATATTTGTAAAAATTAGAATTTTAAGAATTAACAAAACGGGCAAAGTCACCATATTCATCGGTAATTCTATCGATGGATTCCATCAATCGATTCAAACTAGGAGTGATGCATAGCGATGTATGCTCAGTTCAGGAGAGACCAGCTAGGTTCCACCGGAATGTTACCATTACTAACAGGTTACTAAACAAATGAAAATTATAAAAATGTATAAAGAAATATCTGTCAACCGAATTGGAGAATTTCCAAACAGATGTTCCATTAAAAGGGTAAGTTCTTTAATTCATCGTTTAACTCATCTATGACGTAGTTTCGCCCATTTTAGAGAGCGATCCTATGCCATTGATAAGTACAACAAAATACAAACATGTGAACTAAATTGAGATATAACAACACTGAGGTTTCCTCTAGTGAATCCATTGACCAAAATCCTCTGAACATTTAGTATTATATTATATTAATAACGATCGGAATATAGCTAATGAGAGAAACTTTTTAAACAACTTTGTTAGATCGCACTATCTATTTACTATTTCGCTTGGGTTTATAATCAGTGTTATATTGATGGATGTTATTATTGAGTTTCCTTAGGTATATTATGTAACAATAATTTCCTGGTGATTATGTATATTGCTTCACTTCTTGGCAAAAAGAGAGCTCGATATAATAAATGGGTTTTAATATTAAATTGTATTAAATCTGTTGGCATAATAATCATGATAATACCCGTGATTTAATTCTGGTATTGATGCAGTGCGTATAGAATCGGATAAAACTGAGCGCCTGCCGTTAATCCAAGGATTGAGTTATCGCAGCCTGACAATCAGATAAACAATTTAATAAAGATAGCTAAATTAATATTAACAAGATAAATATTTTTAATATTTATATTAATTTATAATTTATAAATAAGGTGAAAATTAGTATTAAAAATAAAGTAAGTAGTTAACGTATAATTTAGTTGCCTTACGGTATCCAGATATTAAACAAAAATATGCGGTATCTTATTTCATGTGAAATTTATACCTCTGTTTTAGTCTATATCATACAGTGATATTTTTTTAATTATGTTAAAAAACCATGACAACTAATTTGACAAAACTATGGGACATTCATAGATTAAACTATATGCAAACTTTTACCCATATATCGTAATTAGAATAATATTTTTAAATAAGCTTACATTTCTTCATGATACAAACCAGTTACGTAATATTATTATTTTTTTTACTTTCACTTACTTATATGTGAAATATATTGTAAGAGAAAGTATTGCTTTCACTTACCTTTATATCACTTATGCTGATATAAAGGTAATATACCTTTATTTATTACGATCACGAAAATTTTCGAATCTGAGTTTTCAACGGAAATACACGTTTTGAGTCCAAATACTCAATTCCCGCAAAATGGTCTGTCTGTGTGAACAGTCTAGCTCAAAACCGAAAAGTCATACGCAAGTGAAATTTCGTATTTAATGTTTGTACATACCTAAGATGTTACAGAAACTTTTTCGTCAAAATCGGATTTTACACGTTTTTTTACAATTTTCGCAAACACAGCACTAACGATGACGATTAAACTCGGTGTATCAATGTATAATTAAGATTTCATTAATATTAAATTATATCATTTAGGTCCTATTCCCATTTATGTCACTTATCATGGCTTAAATACCCGATTTTCAAAATTTGTTCCTCTAAAGTACCTTTAATTTGGTTTATTTTAAATAAATAACTATCTCTCATTTTCAGCAGCTATGAAAAAATGTTGAATATAACTTTTTTTACAATTTAATAATTGAATGAAGGAGAAAAAAAATGTTTATTTAAGTCGAAAATTGATCTCCATAATTAGTAGTAAGGAGGTATATCTAACTTACAAACAATATCTAATGTAGAAGATAATGGAGAGTGACGAAAAAATTAAAAATAATAATTTCTGAAAAATAAATTATTTAACCGAAATCACATGTTTCCAAGGAAATTAAATTAAAATTCCCAACAAAATGTAAACTTATAAAATACGTTCAAGTTTGAAAGTATAGAAAATCCACCTAATAAAGGCAATAGCATTATTTAAAATACTATTTCATAGTATAGGTGTGAAAGAAGGAGTAAAAGGTAAACATATTTCACGGATATGTAAAATACATGTTTATAATCTTAAGTACAATGACTATAGATGGATCCGATGTTATATTTAAATAATTAGGTTTCTATCGTCGGTGTATTCTGAAAGTTCATATGGCATTCTATAAAATTAAATTAGTGAATAATTTGATGACTTTCCCTTTGTCGTCGACAGCATTTTGGGAATAATTTAGAGCCTATATCCAAGGAACCTATACTCTTCCCCACTGTGCGGCGCATTGAATTGAACTGCGAGGAGAAGAAAGCATCCCTAACTACTGGCGTCAATGTTCATACTTGCGTAAAATCTATATTTTTTTCATATTATTAATTAACATTGTAAGTGTTATCATAATTTGTTTTCTTATATTTCTTCCTTAAGAGCGTATTCGACCAGACTTGAGGGAGGGAGAGAGAAGCCAGTACTTGACAGGCATGATTAGCATGTGTAGATTGATGCGTACCGTTGAGCATTTATATCACCGAGTGAGTGATATAAATATCAATAATGAGAGGATAATTAGAGCCCTAGTGAAAATTGCTTCGAATCATGGATTTGCAACACATTGATGCGATACAGAAATATGCTACATTAATAAAACCACCTTTAGGACAATGCTTTGAAATTTGAAGAGAATATAGTTATCTGGCGGGCTGGACGGGAGACTACAATGATCCTTTATGCCCGTGTTTGTGTTTAGGTCCCTTCTTCCTACTTAGATAAGATAGTTTGGATTCAATAACATTCTTTTTCTTTTTTAAATAGAACAGTACTATCACAGACGCTTATTTCCCACACTCTTACTACGATTGCATTTTTTAAAATTTTATTATTTGTAGTCATCTTTCTATTTTGTCTGCAATTTGATTTTTTTTTTCTATCAATACTTTTTTTATCGCACGGCGTGAAAGATGTAAGTACAATATTTGACAATACAAATTGTTACTAAAAGCGGAAGTTTGCAATGTTTCACCGATTTCATGCATTTTTTTTTTTTTGCATTTAAAATTAAAGGGAGTGGGATAAGTTTTTGAATTTTTTAAACGATTATAATGCTTCATTATTGAAAAAATAAACCAAGAAGTAATGCTGTCTAGAGAGATGTGGAAAGAATCCTTTACCATAAATTCCTTAATGTTAACCAAACTATCACTAAAGAACTCTACTGTAGTGAGCTCGATCGATTGAACCGGACAGTGAAAGAAAAACATCCATCACTTATCAATAGACGAAACATTTTATTCCATCATGACATGGAAGGCCCCATATTGTAAAACAAACATTGCCTGATATTGCAAAGCACATATGGTGAGAAAAACGAGGTGTAGGCAAAAAACTGCTGGCGGTTTTCATTGCCCTCAAATTGTACTGATTGATTTATTTTTAAATCTTAAAACTACTATTATAAAATTATATATATTTAAAAAAATAATAATAAAACAAAAGCAATATATAAATTACTATCGAGAAGAAAAAAAAGAGAGAAAAAAGTATAGAGTATATAGAAATAAAGTCAATATATCGCAAATTTGTGAGAAAAAATAATTTAGTTCATATTACTTGAATTAACCCTATGTTCTTAATGAATTCAATGGTACTATTCATACGTCGTTCGTTATCTGTTAGTGCCTCACAGAGCTGACGAGGTACACCACGTCTTTCCATCTCTCTCCTGTAGCGAGGACACTCCTCAAAGATATGCCTCTCTGTGAGAGCCACTTTACAGAGTTGACAATGAGGTGGATCTTCCTTTGCCATCAGGTAGCCATGGGCCAACCGGCAATGTCCAATTCTGAGGCGTGTGATGACTACTTCCTCTCTTCTGCACTTCCTGGAGGACGAGGCCCAACAACTGACGTTCGGTTTGATTATCCTCAGTTTATTATTGTCAATTATGAAGAGTTATAAGAATTTCAAGCAATTTTTTCATCCACATAAGTTGTGGATCAGTGTCACCGACCTACAGTGCAGGTTGTACGCTTTTGTACTATTCAAGAATATTCTTCAGTTTATATGGGGTGAAATTTGTTTGAAACTCATTTGTTTCTACTGTCATCTGTCAGTTGCACTGCGGAAGGATTGTTTACAATATGTGCGAATGATTTTAGATCTTGTAGAATGCAGTTCGGCTGCTTTCGGATTCTTTAAATAAACAAGTTTTTGAATAATTGCAAAAATCCGAAATCCTCTTTCGACGTAGTGCTGGTCCCGCATATAGAACCTGTTTGACAAGCATCATGGAAACGATAAATACAATCAAATGTAGACATGGGAGACACGACACGGAGCGGATGGACAATCAGAGACGGAGAGATGAAGGAGTAAAGAAAGGGAGAGCGATTTGGTGTTGACTTTGTGACTTTATTATAGCTCCCCAGGGAGGTGGGTCTCCTTCATAGAGAGTTGTTGAATAATTCCGGTCATGTTCCCCCGACAAGGGCCCCGGGCCGCCAATAGCCGAATATCACACACCGTGAATATCACAAATCCTTCACAAAGCCTAGTCGTCGCTGTGTGTCGTTCCGTCTCCGTCCTCTCTATTCAATATATTTATAACAATAAATTTATTCCCCGCCCATATAGGGGAGGAAAGTAGCTCTGGCGTAAAAGTCTGTATCCGCGAACATTAATATTACTATAGAGTTGAATTCGCATTTTTATCCCTTTTCATTGGTTTAGTTCTTTACTGCATATATAACAAAGAGCCCTCAAATACTCCATTTATTCCATCCATCAGACAAAGGACCTTGATATACTCTTTTATAACAACAACCACTAATTTCTACTCATTTCTAATAAGTCAGACTATTATTTAACAGCTGAATGATTGTCTTGTTTCTAAAAACTCATAGTTATCTACATCTCGAAATATTATAGGTATTCGATTGAGAATAAGAAAAAGTCTTTATATTTATCAAAATTATAGAATATAAATTACAAAATAATATTTTCGGATTTAAAAACGAAAATCAGACGTGCTACAGGGTCTGTTGACCGTCAGAGGAGTCTGTGTTTTATAAGAAAATTATATTTCAATCCATTCATATACAACTTATTAATAAGAAAATAGGAACAATTATATTTACAATGTAAAAGTTATATAAATATTTTAATTACAAAAAGAGTGGTACCAAAATTCTCCAATTTATTAACTGTTAAATTCTCTGGTGAGCATTATTCAATAGGGGAAAGCAGACTTGCAGTAATTTACCAATGCTATCCAATTATTTCCATTCATTAAATCTATTACTTGATCCCGAGATATTACATTTCTAGATTTTATCCATTTAATTCTAAATTCAGAGAGTATCAGAAAAACAGCCAGGAAGTGATAGAGATCTACTGTTTTGTTTGTAATACACACGTACTATTTTTTTGCTTGAAGTGTTTATAATTTAAGTTCAAAACATCATCTCTAATCTTAATAACCCATCTGATCACCTTCAATGAGCTTTTGTCATCAATATAATTTACTTGAGTTAAATGAGGGTAGAAAGTGGAAGTTTTTAGAATTCTGGACTTTAATTACATATTGATTATATATGTCTTTCCGAATTTGAGTTCTTAGTAAATATAAATTAGCTCTCCATACTTTAACATCATCACAGTTAGATTAATTTAAGTTGAAATTTAATCCATGCAGTTCTATCAGATTAAGTAAGTTCCTGAACCATGCGATTTCTTTTTCAATTATCTGTAGTGCTAATATTTTTGGATATCTATGCGGTGGAAGATTAAAAATTTTTATAATGTAATCAAAATGGAGTTTAATTGTGAAGATAAATAACGGATCTATTTTATTCTCGAAGTGAATAAAATGTGTTGGCTATTCGATTGATTTTACATGAAAACTACAACAGATAGGTATAGGTGGAGAAACGCGGCCTCTGTGACGTAGTTCCTGGAAGTAAATAGGGAAAGAAATATAACTTTTAGTGCAAAATTTATTAATATAATTCAAGAAATAATTATAGTCCGTGGTACAGACCCCTTTTTATCGAATTATTAACATCTGCCTGAAACTTCGTAAATAGCTTCATCTCAACGTAACCTGCAACTATTTTATTTACGAAAATTCTTGGAATTGATGATTTAACATAATTTGATCACACAATCGATAAAAAAAAAGTGGCCTTCAAAAATATTGAGCCGTTTGACGTGACTTACACTCCCAAATTTTTAAAATAACGAGGTTATATAAGCCCAATATTTTTGTGGCCCACCTTTTTTATCGATTTTGTGATCAAATTATGTTACGACCAAAGTAGAAAGGAATTGGGTATTTACGAGTTTTTAGTACCTAATGAAATAGAGAAAGTTTACCCCCCCTCCAGATTGAAATGGCCCCTATTCAAAGAGTTTTCGTAAATAAAATAGTTGTAGGCTACGTTGGGATGAAACTATTTACGAAGTTTCAGGCGGATGTTAATAATTCGATAAAAATTGGCTGTTTCGCGGGCTATTAACGTACGTTACTCTGACAATGCGGAAATTAATAGAATTAAGTTGAGTGTATGTGGTTTTGTATATTTAATGATAAATAAATATGGCAGCGGTAAAATATAAATCCAAAACTACGAAGCCAAGTCTCCAACATATAGGTGAATAGTTAACTATCCAAATAGGTAACTATTCACCTGTATGTTGGTGACTCATTGTTTCTTAGTTTTAGATTTTTCCATTTATAACGTGTCTCTTTTCTAGAATTATGCTTATTTTAGTAGTAAAATATAAAGAATTATTGCGACCTCTATTAGAGCTGCCTAACCTTAATGCGAATTCTAATGATTTTAAGGTACAATGATTGGAATATACCATAGGTTGTGAACCTTTTGGCCGTGTGTGAAACTGAAGGCCGCATTCAGATTAGAAATTAATAATGGAAGCCACAATAATTTTTTATATTTTATTTTTCCTGAGCTTACAATGTATCCTGAGTATCCAACAATTCCTGAGTATCCAATCCTTACAATCCAAAATCCTTCGTAAAATCCTCGATGCTCCTTACTTTGTTACAAATAAAATCACCCATAATGACCTTAATGTTCCTTATGTATCAGATTTGGCCCAATTCAAATATCTGTCCTTCCATAATAAACTTCATAACCATCCCAACCCTCTTGTTTCTAACCTTGCTTCCTATTCAATTCCTGATAACCCTCCGAGGCGACTGAAAAGAAGATGGCCACGTGATCTCCTAATATAGACATATTATTAGAGTGCTACCAATGGGTAGTTTCTCAACATGTGTTTCATGTCATTATATTCGGACCATGTGCGAATTTACTAGATGTATTTTTTGTATACAGTTGTAAATATCATATAAATAAATAATAAAAAAAATACATCTGCTTTTGCTATTTTTGAATAAGTAAACATATACCCATGGACGTATATTCAAGTACATTTTATTGATTTTCAATTTTGTTTAGCCTAACTAATGAAATATTAATTAATTCGTTAAATTATTAATGAACATCGCGCAGAAGCTAGCTTGCGGAGATCACATGCGGTCACCAGGCCACCATAGGTACTCCACCTATGGTATATAACTTGGTCTTGAATTGAATAAAACGATTTATGTTAAGGCTTCAATACTCAAATCTTTATAAATAAAAAAAACTATTATGTGTGCTTTAGAAGAAATGATGAGATTTTCTGTCTAGTCACCTAAATTTACCTGTGTTTTCAGCAAAAATGACTACAATAAACTGTTGCAAAGCTTATATTTCTCATTTTTCTATGATATGGGATGAATTGCAATAGACACAATTGCCTCAAAATATATTTTATTCATAAAAATAAAAATTTAAAAATGATGATTTTTCAAATATTTTTCAGGTAAAGTAGTTATGAAATTGAATTGATAAGTATTTATCAGTGGCAAACTTAACGTGCCTTACATTTACGTTTTCATGAAAATAATTGAATAAATCAGAAGGTTTCTTTAGAAGTAAATTTTATTAAGAAACATTAAGTTTGTCGCTGATAGATAACTATCAATTCCTATGACAGAGATCTGAGAGCAAAACACAGTTTCATAGCCACTTTACATTGGTACTATTTGAAAAATCATTATTTTTAATTTTTTTTCCTTTTATAAATAAAATGTGTTTTTATGCAATTATGTTTATTAATATACTTTCCATATCACAGCAAAACAAAAAATAAAAACTTTGCAACAATTAATTGTTGTAATTTTTGCTGAAAACACGGGTGCTTTTAGGTATCATTTCTTTATAAAACTTTAGGTGAATCTCAATATTTTTCATGATAAACCTCAACTTAATTAATAAGGGCTTAAAGCTTATTAAACGAAGTTTATCTGGAAGTGGGGTAACTATTGCACAGTTAAAGAGTGATGAAAAAAATCACAAATGATTTATAACTTTTTTTAAACTGAACTTAACTGAGGTTTTTTTCGATCTATAGTCCCCCTTAAATGGTTTTAACAATGGCAAACTCTGTTTTCTTTTAAAGAAAATTTTGTCCGGTTTTGTATGCAGTCATTTTGTCTAGTTTGTGCCACCATCATCTTGTCTGGAAATGTAATGACTAATAATAATAGTAATAAGTTTCTAACCGTTAATTGGGATACCAATCAAATCACATATTTGTATGTATGCGTTGAATAGGTTTGGAGACTCGCAGAGCATTTAGAAAAAGTCATTGCTTTTCCTGAAATCATCTGATGATGTATGACTCTCTCCATTATTAATTAATTTTTTTACATAAATTAGTTGTTTTTTTAATATTATTTATATTTAATGCAACATAATAATACTTTTCAGAGATACTGTGTAAGAAATGAAAAGAAGAAAAAAAAACTGCAAAAAAAAAAAAAAAGCAACAGACTTCTTACAGATTCCACAAGATCGGTATTTGATTGGGACCACTTTTGCACGCATAGGAAAAAGGCTTATCTTTCTTTTCAAACAGTTGTACAAATAATAAAAACAAAACTATCTTCAGTATCTCTGATCTCTTCTAAACACTTCTTTTTACTAAATGTAAATTTATGTTTTTTTACATTTAAGATAATTTATTTTCACACGAATAATCTCTTCTCTAAATATTTGTCTTTTTATATACTAGTAAAATGGGCCTCACATCAGTCTTTTATCTATGTGTACATGTCAAGATAGGAAGCATTAAGTCCTCATAGGAAACATAGAGAGCAAACTATTGGAGCTCGCGGTGTGTGTATATCACTGTTCACGTATTGGGTACCAACATTTCTATTATTTGTCCAGGTGGTAAATTAGTTCCTATTGACATTCACTTTTGAATAAAAGTTTAAATTGTTGTAACACCTGCCATTTTACGTGACATATCCTTATGGCGATTGGTTGTAATGAATGATTTCAGATATTTACTATTTGTCTTCCTTATATTATTAAATGTGCACCAATGTGTTTATAATACAATTTTGCCGACGTTTAATAGAAAATTTTACATTGTTATGTTAATACCTGACCATACCTACAATTTTTTAAGTAATAACAAATACGAAATGTCTTGACTGTATAGAGTTTTTATTGAAAAATTAATTTCAATAGAATCAAAAAGTTGGGAGATGTAAAGTTATTGTGAACATTCTTTCGTAGCCCCCAGTTATGTTTACGCTTCTGTTATGGATCATTTCTTCGAGGCCCTATTTTCAACCCCAAAAAAATATTATAAATACTTTTTTGTTATAAGTTAATTAAGCAAAGTTTTTGTTTTGAAATCATTTTAATATTTGAGCCTCATCTAAATTGTTTTATACAAATAAGTATATTTCGACGGAATCCCGGCCTTATAATAATCCGTGCCCAACGACATCTTTCTTACAGTTTATGTACTTATGCTATCCTTTGTTTATTCTTGATTAGATCAACATAAATTCCCTTTTTCACACTCATTTTCTGTTTCTCGCACTCTTTCTATTGAGAAGTGAGGAGAAAGGTATTCAATCGGGTTAATCTTAAAACGTTTTAATAAAACACGAACTCTCCGCCGCACTGTGGGAGGAGTATGGGAAAACTCGTGAAAACGGCAAAATCTATTTTTTTTTTTTTTTTTTTTTTAGAACTCCAAAAATTAGATAAACTGTTTTATTCGTTCGTGGAGTTTCCGTGAATATTTTCAGTAGACGAAATATACATTTTTCACTGTTTTTTTTATTGAATAGTTCAATTGAAAAAATAAATAGATTTAGTCGACCTCGCGAGTTTTCCCTTACTCCTCCCACTATTCGGCGCTATAGGTCAGCATGAGCCTTGTCCTGGCTTATTCTCCAGATCTGTGCTTTCCTCTTCCAATTGCGTACTCCTAGCTTGTTGGCATCTCCCTCCACTTTATTCTTTCACCTGCTTTTCGGTCTTCCATTTTTTCCTCTTTCCACTGGATTCGCTTTTAGTATTTTCTTCTGTATCCGTTCATAATACATTCTGGCCACATGTTCTTCACACTTACTAGTCTGATAACAGTTAATATTGTTATTATTCTTTAATATAGTCTCGATTTTACCATTGCTTTAATTTTCCTCTCACCATTAACTCTTGTAGCACCGTAAATCCTTCATCTTATATTTCTTTCAAATACTTTTAGTTTACGAAAAGTTCTTGCGACAAAGACCAGGTTTCGGCTCCATGGGTGACCACTAGTCTAATAATAGTTTTATATAGATTTCATTTCGTTGCTTTTGATAACAATTGAGACTTGAAGGCTTTAAGGTTTGCGTAGTAGGCTCTATTACCATCCACTATTCTGTTTTTAATTTCACTACGGATTAAATTTTCATTATTTAGGAAAGAATATAAATATACAAATTTTAGCACAATACCAGATTTAAAATTCCTTCTTTTTATATCACTGGAGGATCTTCTACTAGCAGGCGAAGAAACTATTCGTTATTTTGTTTTGCTTTCATTGATCACGAGCCCTACTTTTTTTAAATTTTTTTATTTTATTTCAAATCCCTCATTAAGTCTATTTTCATTTCTAGCAGCAATCACTTGACCATGAGCATAGGTACGAAATTGTCATATCAACGATATTGCGTTTTACAGTTGCATCTTTCACAGCAACACGCAAAGCTATGTTGAATAGCGTTGCCGACAAGGAATCTCCTTGATGAACTCGAAATTGTAACTTAAACAATCGACCAGCTTTTCTATTAACAACTTCGCATGATGCATTTTACATTGTTACGCCTATTAAATCAATTAACTTATGCACCTCTAAATTTTTTACTAGCACTTTTAATAGTATCAGCACTTTAACATTCGGTACTTTGGATGATAGTCTCGCAAAACATAATCCTTTTCTTCCCTCTCTTAATAAATACTATCGACTAAGGCTGATCAGTATGCTGGGTGATTTAGTAACTCAACATAGTTGGGCAGCTCTAAAGGTTTTTTGTCCTTCTCTCTGATCTCTTGATTCTATCAAATACCTGCTTGTAGTCGATAAATAGTAAGTACAGATAAATATCATATTCATAGTATTTTTCCATCATTTGTCTTGCTAAAAAAAAGTGATTCGTGGCAACTCTAAAACCACATTGGTAATGGAATCATTTCTCAACCAATACATTTTCCTTTCTTCACAAATTACAGATCAACTAATATATTAGGGCCTTCATTTTACCACTGCAGCTTTTAATCAATTCTGCAACTATTCTGTCTTCACCGAGGGCTTTACAGTCCCATGATTTAAACTAGATACCCTCTCTGTCAGTCTCATCAACTAGTGTTTGTGGGCACGATACTTGACACTCTTCTTCATCGTCAACAGCCTTCTCCTCATGTCCAATATTTGGTAACTCCGAGACGTATTAGATCCACCTGTTCATCACCTTGTAAATAGCCTGTTAAAAGTTAATTTTAAATAATTAGTTTTGGCGAGAATAGTAAACATTCTTCCTCTTTTATATCGGGGATTTAGGGTATTTACACTCCCCAATATTAAAACAAAACCCCGGCACTGGATATAGAATTTTATCCCTTCTCTCCCTCTCCCTGGCGTCTTTTCCAGCTGCTGTTACCTGACCGGACCTTTTTCCTTCTTCATCGATTGTTTATCGATATGTGATTTTTCAATGAATTTGTCCTCTGCACAATTGAGTACAATTCATCGTGCAACCTCACATTCCTATATATTATATATTCCTTCTCATTCCCTCACACAATGTCAACTAAAGGAGTAAATAAAGGGGGGTGTCTGCTACAACCTCTATCTAACTATAAAACCCTCTCCATTAAACGTTAAGAGATTTTTCTTTCTAATAAAATAAGTTATTCTTAAACCTGCATGGTTCAATGAAATTAAGATAAGAATATAGTGATAATAAATCTGGTCATCGTATTTACCTTTCAATCATAGAAAAATAGTAATAAAAGCGGTTTCAAATTTTAAATCCAGACAAAAAATATTAGAAATCTTATTATCATAGCTATGCTGAAATATCAGACGCTAAATTACGCAATTGGGTTGGACTTTGTGTAAAGTGATAATAGAAGGGATTGAAGAAGTGCTAGGACCGGAAGAGAAAAAACCAAGGTCACCCTGGTTTGATGTGGAATGCAGAGAAGGAAAGAAAAGAGAAACGTTTATATTGCAAACAGAAACGATAGAAGGAGAGCGAAGAGATAGGAAATATATGACTGGTCCACCGTAACAAAGAAAGTAGAAATTTCTTCAGAATGGTCAACAAGAAGAGAAAGCAACATATTAATAAATTAAACTCCTGTAGAGATAAATAAGGTAACCTGATGACCAACATTTCGGATGTGCTTGACGGATCAAGAAATTACTTCAATAATCTTCTCAACTCAAGTGAAGAAGATACCTGTGATGCAGTAATAAATCAAGAAGAAATCAACAGAATACAGATGGGAGAACGAGAGATAGACCTTGAACAGCCTTATGAAAATGAGGTTACAGATGCCATCAACGGATTCAAAAATAAAAAGGCTCCTGGTGCTGACGCACTCCCTGCTGAACTTTTAAAATGTGGTTGAAACGAGCTTACCAAAGGATCTTCTCCTTGTGATATGGACTGATGAGATGATTCCTTCTGACTGGAATAGGTCAATTATCTGTTCTATACATAATAAGGGTGATAATTCGCTGAGCAGCAATTATCGAAGTATATCGCTGGTGTCTTATGCCTCATATTCTGATTGGACGTCTTTTGCCATATGCTGAACGTGAGTTCGGTTCGTACTGGAGTGGGTTTAGGAAAGGAAGATCCACCTCTGACCGGATATTCTGTGCGCAAACCATTCTTTAAAGAGACCATGAGTATAAAACCAAAACTTACTGATATCTTTTCATCGATTTAAGGGCAGCGTAGGACATAATACGCGAAGAACTGTATAGTGCTCTCAGAGAATTTAACATACCTGAGAAACTTATTCGTTTGATAAAGCTTACGATGGAGGATGTGAGATGTATGGTTAGAGTGAATGGTGACAAATCAGAAGAATGACTTCGACATGGGAATGCGCCAGCCTATATGTTGTTTAATCTAGCACTCGGGAAAGACGCTGGTTTAGGCGAACGACAAGGAAACATTTTTTACCAGACTTGTCCAACTATTGGCCTATGCCGATGATATAGACATCGTGGAACGCTCCCTACAGCCCGTGACTAATGCTTTTCTGGCACTGCCGGGTCATGCCAGCAGACTCGGACTGGAAGTTAATGAGTCCAAAACGAAATATATGGTAACTGAAGAAATTCCCACGCCAATCCAGACAGTCACTATTGGATCTCATAAATTTGAGTTGGTTTCGTATCGGATAATAACTCCGATATTGAGATAAGAAGAGCAAGCAGCTAAGCAGGTGGGTACTTTCCAGACAGATCAAGCTCCACCTTCACAAGACATTGGTACTTCATTATGGATCGGAGTGCTGGACAACTTCGAAGGCCACTGAAACGGAACTCCTTATTTTTTAAAGAAAAGTTCTCCGCCGTGTTTTTGGGAGAGTGGAAGTTGGAGAGGAGTGGAAGCGAGGCATGAACCAGGAGCTGTACAATGCTTTTGGGGAAGTTGATATTGAGAAAACAATGAAGTTGAGGCGTCGAAGATATGCGGGGCATATTGCCAGAATGGAGGATGAAGAAATGCCCAAAAAATTGCTTCCACAACCAATCTATAGAACAAGAAAAAGAGGAAGAGCAAGGCTGAGATGGTCGGTTGGTGTGGGGGGGAGGTGTGGGGGGGAGGTGTGGGGGGGAGGTGTGGGGGGGGAGGTGTCTACAGCATGCTGGGATTTAGGAACTGGATGGCGTCGGCGCAAGAGCATGACGATTGGAGAAGACAGTTAGAGGCGGCCAAGACCTGTAACCGGGTCGTGGTGCAGTGGAATAATAATAATGAACTATCGATGGATGTTCATCGACTGTTCTACAAATAATGGGTGACCGATAATCAGAACTGAGTCAATTTTTAGGGATTTTTTTTTATTGCTTAAAATACATCCCAAACATATTGGTCATCCAAATTTTATATCAGAGATACAAAACTAATAAGAAATAATAATTAATGAATATATATAGTGTAATCTACTGTTTAGATTCGAATATCAGATATTTGAATTTAAATAATTGATAGTGGTGCATTCATGATAACAACGATACATGGCAACGAAGTAGTAACTAATATAGATAATGATGTGAATACATAACATGGTAATGAATACATGAGTGGTTTTATAAACTATGAAATAATAAACATAATAGATTTAATAAATATAATAACTACCATTACTGGCCATATTTTCAGCACAAAAGATGTTCAACCTGTTTGGGTAGAAGGGATGGGATAGGATTTACCAGATTTTTTCCGAAGATCGCACGGATCGGTTAAGAATATTGCAATTAAAATAAAACACTGAATAGATATAATATCTAAGTTAAAATCTATAAACTAGAAACAGTAGTAGTAGGAAAGGGAAAATAATGAAATGCTTGGCCAGATCAATTATTGACCTAATCTTTGAGGGTGGCTCCACGTGATCTTTCCATAACCGCCTCTTGTGTAACCCAACAAATTATACAGCCGGATGAAACGTTTTCTGAAGGATCAAGGGCTATTGTTTTGAGAGAAACGGTTATGAATCATTTGAATTCGGTCGGTTTTTACGACAATCATCAGTTTCATAATGACATTTTACAATAATATCTCTTTGCAAATGTAACTTGCCAAAGAACGGTGTGAATGAATAGGCAATTACATAAATTTGTTAATTAACAAAATATATTGATTGTTTTCTGATTTATTTGAATAATTTTTTCAAGATTGAAAAATTGTATTGAGTTATATCGCATACGGTCTCAATTAAGCCCAATGGCCTATGGTCTTTTAGCAGAATTCATTCACACCATATTTACTGAAAGTATAAATATATTTATTAAAATAACTACATATAATAAACATCCTGTACTCCATTGAGACAAGAAATCTAAGTTGGTTTGCGCACGTTATGAGAATGGCAGACAACTGATGGCCAGAAAGGATACTTGAACATGTACCATTGGAAAGGAGGTATAAAGATTGACCAGAAATCAGATGGATGTAAGGTATACCAGATGCAATAGCAACAAGAGGGCTCAGATAGGAAGACTGCTATGATAAAAAGAAATGGCGGCAGGGTTTTTTAAACTACGACATATGACCATTAAGTGTTGTAATAAAGTCGTCTGTATATATGCAAATATTTTGGTTAATTTTATCTTTTACGCCATCTTCAACTTCGCAGTAGCACATCCAGCAAATATTATATTAAAAGTATATGCTTTAGTGATTTTGCTTGATAATTGCCTTGCGGTTTTCTTTTTAATCTACGTCAAGCAACAGAGAGGAGTAAATTGATCGAGCGAGTATACATGTTGTGGAAGTGAGATATTTTTAAGTAGATAATATGATTTGATGATTGTGAATGCCCGTGTAGTCCTGCCCTGAGACCGAGATTTGATGATGTGTGGCATTCATCTATTTTTAAAGTGTGGATGGAATGGGGGTTCTGGATGAGAAGTAAATGTACTAAGCAAGGGTTTCAAGGCTAGGTTCAATATTTTGATCCTTAGAAATATTTAAAATTACTTGGTTTATTGCAATAGTAACTGAGTATGGTGTAATGACAAGACTATCAAATAGCAGATAATTGTGTTCAAAACAATGCTTGTTTCGAAATTGTGTGAGGGACGATATATATAGCATTTCCAAGTCAATTCCAACCTTTTCTAAGTCAAATTCAACCTTTCCTAAATCAAATTAAACTTTTTCCAAGTCAAATCCAACCTTTTCCATTTCAAATTAAACCTTTTCCATTTCAAATTAAACCTTTTCCATTTCACATTGAACCTTTTCCATTTCAAATTCAACCTTTTCTTATTTATTTAATTATTTTTAATTTTTCGATGTGTGGATCTGTTATCGTATGAATAGTTTTTGAAAATAACATCCATTTTAAGATAACACCACTCCATTTCGATTTATTTATGTTCTTTAGAATTTATTCGATATTAGGGTCTACTTCATACGTTTACGGGCCGTAAATTTTGAAAATGACCTCCATTTAAGATTATGCCCACTATGTTCTGGCATTTATTTAAGTTTTTCTAATTTATTCGATATCAGAGTCTACCATTATGTTTTTGAAAACGGCATCCATTTTAAGATTAGGTCACTATGTTTCTGTTTGTTTAAGTTTTTCAAAGTTTGTTTAAGTTTTGTTAGATTTTGAAAATTACCTCCATTTTATTTATGATTACGCCATTGCGTTTAAGTTTTTCGAATTTATCCAATATAAAGATTTATATGAGAACCTAACTATAATATAGAAGCAGATTCATCTATAAACGGAAATGTAATCCACCAGAACTTTAAAAGAAATAAAACAGCACTAGAATATCTTGTCCTATCTTAATAATTCTTTACTTAATTGAGTCTAATAAACAAGCTGTGACAATTACAGGTATTTTTGGTAATTAAATACTAAAGAAATTAATTTGTTAAGATTTACCGTACATAAAAAGATTCTTCTATAGTGTGCTATTTAGGACTCGAGCAGATTGTACAATAAACACAAGTCCATAAAGACTTCCCCTCATCTTTTATTTTCGCAATATAATACCTGTTTGTGGATATTGTTCAGATCGATTCCTATTGTCTGAACGGCTTTATTGCGAAGTACAATCGGCTCTAGTATGAGTAAGGAATGTGTGATAAGGAGAAAGGCAAAGATGAACAAAGGTTTGTTTGTTTAGAGGGGAAGAACTTATCCAAGGATCCCCTGGCAGAAAATAAGTTACATTTAGAGGCTATCAGATAAACAATCATAACCATCGATTACAACGTTTTATCAGTTGAATACAAAGTTTTTTAGCCATTATTTTTTATTATTCCTTTAAATTTTACAGGGAGTGGAGAAGCTCAGTGATAGGGTACTGAGCTTCCAATGCTTCGAATCCTGGCTTTATAGCAGATAAATTATTTATTCTGTTTCATTGACGGTGGATTGACCATTGATTGGATTGGATTGCAGTCGTGAGACCCTCCTAGGGCACATCCAGCATTCATAAAGTTGGTACTCTTGAATAAATAATTGACTAAGGGGGAAAACCTGGCGATTGAGCGTGATCCCGGTCATATCACTTCCTTGCATAAGTGATTTTAATTCCTTTTTTTTTTTAATTCGATGATATGGTATTTGTTTTGAACAGGAGGCCGATTTAAGTTACAGACACTTTCAATAGAATTATTTTATCATGAGTTATAATTTTCAATATAATTGGCAGAAATACTAGCAACGAATGAAGACAGAGTACCATAGTGCATACACAACCGGAATTTAAAATTTTAATGGGACCACATTTTGATGGGGTTATCAATTTTCTGGCTATCAACTTTCAAATCGAGGAACAAGAGGAAAAAAACAACAACATGGAATTGACCACAGAATGTGTAGGTGCTCAAAAACTATATTTTTTATAATTATACTTTCTAGTTAATATTTGTAATCTGAAATTATGCATTTTTTTTTTTTATATTTCCTCGAATGTTTTCTATTTCAAACTATTAGCTCCTATCATCCTTACTATGTCTACAGTCTCACGCAAATCAAACTCTTGGTCTATACACATAAAATCAAATCCCATTTTCCTGACTTACAAAGGCTCAATCAAAATCTCTGAAATTTCCTTTTTCTGGCATTTTCACACCTTTTTGGGATTCCGTACCAACTGGGGTATACATGTCATACCACTCACTACCTAAGTTTCGATCCCTTCTTTTTAATTAGCTTCTCACATCTCAAACAAATGCTCTCCAATTTTGAAATTTTAACACAAGATAAAATTGTGGGAGACAGTAAACAAGAAGGATCGTGTCTGAATCAAATTTTTTGTGGTAAAGTTAATTTGAGTTATTTGGAAAACAATGTTGAAAAATAACGTTTCTTATGTAAAATAATAAAAATAAATAAATAATGATTTATTAAAAAATTTGCCTAACATTTCTTTCTTTTCCAAGAAAGAAATTCCAAACCGGACATACTATTACATTTTGGCGTTTATAACATGATCATTTTGTCTGACAGGATGGTACAGGATCCATTTATTCATAGACATTTTTTTTCGCTTCCTTTAAAGATTTTTATATCAAAGTCTTCAATCACAATTTTATTTTTATGCTTGCTAATGTTATAAAATTTAAATAAAAAAGGCTTTTCCTGTAGAAGCTTAGCTCAAGACATGGCTATTTTTGTGTTGAAAGAAGAAAAAGAAGAAACTTAAGTCCTTACATTTATGGAAGATAAAAAAAAAAAAAAAAATGAGGAAATTCTTAGAAACTTATGAAGCTTAAATAGAGAACGTTATGATACTTAGGTGTGGTAGTTTTTTTATTATATTTAAAACTTTTTTTTTATAATAAAATTTTTTTATAGAGTTCAGAGAGCCCATTCACGCCGTATCATATTTAGAACTAAGTTTATGTTTTGGACAAAAAGATTATATAGCTTAAAAAAGGATGATCGAGCGGACTAACTCGTGAGAAATAAAATAATCACGTCCTGTTACTAGTGGCTTTTAACTCTGGCATTAATCCTCCACCCTCTCCCCTGGGTGCGGAAAATCTCTGTATAGACTATTAGACGAGGAAAGGGTAGACAAAAAATTGAATAGTAATAATGTGGGCAATTGGGGCAAGTAGGGGAAAACTCATGACGTCGGCTAAAATTAAAAAAAACATGTATAACTCGGAAAGCTTGATAAACTGTTGTATTGATACTTTTTGGAGTGTGTGAAAATATTTCCAGATGGCAAAATATACTTTTTTTATTGTTTTTATTCAATAGTTTAATTGAAAAACTAGTAATTTTGTGGGACCTCGCATAGTTTGTATGTTTTGTAAAATTGCTTAGTTTGAGCTCGTGGTTGATAATTACTTCCTGAAACTTGAACATCTTTTTAGTATTATTCATCTTAATCTGAAAACTTGTATAAAACTTTCTAAAACTTATATTATGTTGAAATTATTTCCTTTTTGTTTAAAAAAATAGGTGTTTTTAAATCGAATTTTTACAAACTTATTTTTTTTTTTTAAAACATTTTAGGAGCCATTGTTCAATAGAAATTTGTTATAATATTATCCGTCATAACTCGCCATAGCACACTTTTTGTCTGTATGATAGTCATAGGCACAGATTTCTGGGAGGCCGAGAGGAGTGAGGGTGACGAGAGGGGTGACGGCCTCCCAAATAAAAATAGAGAATGTGCGAGCACCGCTTCACCTCTCCTTCCCTCTCCCCACCCTTCCTCGATATTTAGAAGAAGAAAAATAAAGTCAATAACGATTAAGCTATATAAATGAATAAAATATGTAAACTAAACTCAATTACAAAATTAGTAAAAACATGGCTAAGCCTAAGGGTTAGAAGAAGTTACGCAATTATTTTACGAAGCCTTATGTCCTCATTATTGAAATTGTTGTTTTTATTCAAAGATACTTATAATATGTAACAACATATCCTAGGATTTAATGATTCATTCCTGAGCACCCTTTCATTAATCTTTTTTAATTTATTATTATCCATGGTATTTCCAACTATATAAAAATAAATATATATCTAGTAAATGTGATACGAAAAAATACAATCACATAAATATACATTTTAAAAAACTACCCATTGGTAGCACTCTAATAAAGTTTATAAATTAGGAGATCACGGGACCATCTTCTTTTCATACGCTTCGGAGGTTTATCAGCGATCGAAGAGGAAACAAGGTTAGAAACGATAGGATCAGGATAGTTCTGAAGTTTATCTTTCCATTTTTACTGGAAGATTTTATCTTTCAAATTAGAATTTAAATTTGAAATTTGAGTGTCAAATTTGAAGCATTGGAGAATCGAGAGCTCATTTCATTGCTCCAAATCTTTCAATAAAAATATATATTCAATTGCTTTGTTAAAATATTTTTAAATATACCCATATCCAAAAAAACACCTAATATACAAATATATATATATATATATATATATATATATATATATTTAATTATGGTATCATATTGTTAGTTTTAAATTGTTAGTTTTACAATAATTATGTTGATTATGTTAAATTCACTAATTTTCAAACATGATATAAACTCCAGATACTTTTTTTTGTGAAGGACATCGACCTCCCCCCTCCCCTAACAAGAATGGAAAGTCTGTGCCAATGATAATAGACTATCTTTCTTCTAGTTAATTTTTCTCCGCACAAGAGAGTTTATATCCCGAAAAGTGAACAGGATTTAATCTAAGACATTCTTCATGATATCCTCATTAGTTCTGACTTGTTAATTTCTCAAGTGAGACCTCAAATCTCTCAAAACTTAGCATATAAGCCTTTGCTCCAGAAGCACAGAGATTGCAAAAACTTTCAAACGTTTCTGAATATCACGATGATTTTTCGTTAGTCGAGATACTTCTTAAAAATATAGATGGATACTTGCCGAATAGGATAAATGATTCCTCATTTTTCATAGCAGAAGAAGCGAAGTGAAATGAGTGTTTCGACATAAATGTTATTTAAAAAAATATGGGTACACCTTTTCTTTCAAGATATTTCAGTTGTTGTTACGGAACCAATTCCAATGTATTTGTTGCATTATTATAATTACTATAATGTTGTTGTTTTTTAAAAAATAAAATGTTTATTATTTCATAGAAATATTTGTAAAATAAATGTATATTTATAATCTTAAGTACATTAACTGTAAATATATCTGATATTATATTTTAATAATTAAGTATCTATTGTCTGTTTATTCCGAAAAATCATCATGTAACCTTTTAGAAAATTAAATTAGTGAATAATTTGATGAATTTTTCCATTGTGAAATCCTAATATTATCATGTCTTCCTGTCTATATTTGTTAATTTTTTACAGCGTAAGTCTGTGACACGGAGGTAAACACACCATTTCCATTTTTTATTAAATAATTTAGTAACTAAGAAATAAAATTTTAATAGCTCAAAGTTATGGATAATTAGCTCTCTGAAAAAACATAAAAATGTGACAAGGTGTACTTTACCTCCGGAGTTCAGATATGAAATGAAATGGAAAATAATATTATTCTGGGACTGAAGTTCGCTTAGAATAATAGCAGAGTTTAAAAAATATGTACATTAGTCTGGCATGTAAGTATTATACAAATATATACAAAAAATACAGAGGAAATTGTAATCATATATATATATATATATATATATATATATATATAATAATAATAATAATACTTTATTTATTCTGGGACGAGTCCCTTTAGAATAATACAGGAAGACAGAAATGAGGGCTAAGGAGCCTCAGAGATATATAAATAAAAATACAGAGTAATTGAACAGTCTTGGTTAAAAAAAATAATATATATATATATATATATATATATATATATATATATATATATATATATATATACACATATACATATAAGTTGCTTTCCAATTTTGATCAGTTGATAATAAAAGAGAAAAAAAATAGATAAAAAAAAATATATATATATATGATATATACAATGAGATATATGGTATAATGAGATATATGATACGATGAATATATGATTGAATACAATGAGATATATTGGCGTAGGGAGGTGGCGGTCCCATCGCCCGGTCATTGTACCGCAACCAGCCACTGGCCCTCCAGGTTGGGGGAACAATTACACGAACACTCACACACCAAGTACACTTTAGACAGCACACTACAACACCTAAACACTACAGACAAAGGTCACCTACAGTACACACCCTAGGGTCACCTTCCCTAGGTAGCCGCCCCGGATGGGGGAGCTAGTCAGGATGCTCGGAGGAGGCAGCCCCTCTACCTGACTCGGGGGCAGTGGGCTGATAACCCACCCCCCCTAAAGTACCTTATTACGAAACCTCAAAGAGAAGAAGCCGGACTGAATTACGGTAACAGACCCAGGAAACGCCTAAATGACCTAAGAATTGGATTTTGGAACATTTTATCATTGCATAGACTAGGAGCACTTCGTGCGCTCCTTGCAGAAGTGGACACATACAGAATCGACATAGCAGCTATCCAAGAGGTCCGATGGATAGGACAGGGAATTATGGAGAAGAAGTACCATACACTCTACTATAGCTGCCATGAAAAGCATCACATCTTCGGCACCGGATTTGTTGTGAGAGGCAGAGCTCGACAGTTGGTGATGCGATTTACTCCCATTAACCAAAGGTTATGCTACATTCGGCTTAGAGGAAAATTTTTTAATTTCTCTCTAATCAACTGCCATGCCCCAACAGAGGTGTCACCTGAGGAGGATAAGGAAGCATTTTATGAAGAACTTGGACGCGTGACAGAAAGCTGCCCCAAAAATGATGTTAAAATCATTCTTGGTGACTTTAACGCACAAGTTGGTAAGGAGGTGGCACTCATGCCGACCATAGGAACCCACAGCTTGCATGAGACCAGTAATGATAATGGGCTACGGATGGTGAACTTTGCTACATTGCACGGACTGGTTGTTGGAACAACTCTTTTTCCTCGAAAGAATATCCACAAAGCAACATGGATCTCTCCAAATGGGCAAACAGCATCATAGATAGACCATGTACTCATTAGTGCCCGTCACAAGTCCAACATGATAAATGCAAGATCTTATAGAGGTGCAAATATGGATACGGATCACTATTTGAGCATTGCCGAGGTCAGATCACGAATTTCGCTGATTAAAAACCACTACCAACGACCAAAGAAGAAGATTGATGTGGTTAAACTTAAGGACTCAGACCACCAATATTCGTATCAACAAGCTGTGGAGACGAAACTTAATGAAGAAGTAATTAATGACAGCTCTATGGTCGATGAACAGTGGAAGAGATGCAGCAACGCAATGAAACAGGCAGCAGAAGAAGCTCTTGGCTACGAGACTAAATCTAGAAGGCCCCCATGGTTTGATGCTGAGTGCCTTCAAGCAGTAAAAGTGAAAAATGAAGCCTACAGAAAGAAGGTGCAGCGTCCCACAAGGCTCTCCCAAGAAACATATAGAAGAAAAAGACGCGAAGAGAAGAGATTATTCCGCGGAAAGAGAAGAGCTTGGGAAAATAAGAACATGGAGGACACAGAGGCATTGCGAGGCCAAAATGAAAGTCGCCTGTTCTTTCAGAGAATAAACGAGGGTAGGGCAGCTTTTAGGCCCAGAGTGACGGCATGCAAAGACACAAATGGAACTCTTTTAAGCCACAAAGATGACGTACTAAGGAGATGGGTACAACATTTCAAAGGCGCATTAAACAGAGGAACGGTGCCTGGAGAAGTAGGTGTAATGAAGGAAGACTCCCTGAATTCTATTGAACCCCCGGATGAGGAGGAAATGGAAAACGCCCTGAGGAAATTGAAAAATGGAAAGGCGCCAGGCCCGGACGGAATCCAGTCAGAGCTGTTGAAATGTGGAGGTGAAGAACTCAAGAAAGCTCTGCATGATTTAATGCTGACCATCTGGGAGAAGGAAGCTATGCCTACGGAATGGGCAACAGCCATTATCTGCCCAATACATAAGAAAGGAGATCAAACAGAATGCGCTAACTATCGAGGAATCTCACTCCTTTCGTGTGCTTATAAGCTGCTCTCTAACATTCTTTTTGAGAGGATCCTCCCGTATTCTGAAAAGGAACTGGGGAAATATCAGGCTGGATTTCGAAGAGGACGCTCAACGACTGATCAACTGTTCTCTCTGAGGATGATCCTAGAAAAGACTATGGAGCGTAAGGTAGTCACCCACCATTTATTCCTGGACTTTAAAGCAGCATACGACAGCGTTGATAGAACGCAACTATACTGTGCCTTGGAGGAGCTAAGCATCCCTCAGAAGCTCGTACGCCTAATCAAGATGACCATGGACAGCTCGAGGTGCAGAATACGCGTCGGTTCTGACGACTCCGAAGAGTTTAAAGTGAGCAGTGGGGTTAGGCAAGGGGATACCCTCGCCTGTCTATTGTTCAATTTGGCAGAGGAGAAAGCTGTAAGAGACTCCGGTATTCAGACCAAAGATATAATCTTCAATCGCCTGACACAGCTTCTTGGTTTTGCTGATGATATTGACATAGTAGGTAGGTCTGAACGGGCTCTCAGAGAAGCGTTTATAAGCCTTGAAGCAGCTGCAAGACCACTTGGTCTAGAAGTCAACGAGAGGAAAACTAAGTATATGAGAGTTGGCGGTGAGGTTGATCTGAACTCTCCATTTGAGGTAGGTTCTTTTAAGTTTGAGAGAGTGAAAAGTTTTATATACCTTGGGTCTGAAATCAATAGCAAGAATGACATGGCTCAAGAAATACAAAGAAGGATCACGGCTGCCAATAGATGTGTCTTTGGACTTGGCCGACACTTAAGAAGTAGGTACCTCTCAAAGAAGACCAAGCTGATCATATACAAGACACTTGTTCGGCCTGTTTTGACATATGGCTCAGAGGCTTGGACGATGACCAAAAGGGATGAGATGAAGCTGAGTGTCTTTGAGCGAGGAGTCCTCAGAAGGATTTATGGTACAGTAAAGGAGGGTGATCTCTGGAGGAAAAGAAAAAATAGGGAGCTCAGTTCTCTCTATGCAGACATCGACGTAGTCACGTATATTAAACTGGCCAGACTAAGGTGGGCAGGGCATGTGGCCAGAATGAGCACCCTTGAAATACCAAAAAAAATAATGATGGAGGAGCTGCACCTCGTAAGACGGGTAGGAAGGCCGAGGACGAGATGGTTGGACAACGTGGCCTATGATGCGAGAACCCTGCTTGGTGTGCGGAACTGGAGAGCTGCAGCAGAAGACAGAGCCAACTGGCGGAGGCTCTTGGAGGAGGCCCAGTCTCGGTGACGGGATGTTGTGCCATACATGAATGAATGAATGAGATATATGATACATACAAGAAAATACAAATATATAAAAAAAAAGACCAAGGAAAATATAAATATCTACAAAACTTACTAACGATAAACACAGATATATACAATAAAATACTGATATACAAATACTATCAATTAACTGTTGGTGGCCAACGTAATTATATAACCCAGAAATTAATGAATAGGAGTTGTTTGAAGGAGTTTATGGACGTGGTTTGACGTATGGATATGGGTAAGGAGTTCCATAAGGAGGTAGCACTAATGACGAAGGATTTACTTAATGAAGTGGTTTTATAGGAGGGAATATATAAATCTATAGGTTGAGATCTGCTTTGAGAGAATGGATAGAGGAGCGTAAAGTAAGAAGTTCTAAGATTTAGGGAGGAATTTTGCTTCTGAGAACTTGAAAAAGAAAAACACCAAGAATGAATTGCCTTCGGGAAGTACGATATAGCCACTTCAACTCGGAGTACCAACAAGAAACATCAGAACGCTTGGAAATCCCAAATATGAATCTTATGAAACAATTCATAATTTTCTTCAGTCTCGCCTCCAGTCAAGTGGACAGTCCTCCATACACCAGACAACCGTTGTCGAAGTGGGGAAAGACAAGGGATGTTACAAGGAGCTGTCTGGTTTTTTTGAAATGGAATCAGGGGATTGGAATATGAATGAATGCAAATAATTTTATTATTCTGGGACTAGTGTCCCTTTAGAACAGGTTACAAATACAGAATATATATTAATATTTTGGTGTGTCCATAAAATACAATTTAATATTTACAGGTTGATTCGGAGTACAATACAGTTATAAATGATAAAAAGATATAAATACGTGTAAATATAAAATATACAGAGAAAGTAATTAAGTAAACGAAATATCGAAGAATTACAAAATAATCTGAGTATCTGGGTGTACTTTGAGGTTTTTACAGCTTAGGTTTTTAAGTGCATTTCGTGACCAATCGGATTGGTAATGGAGTAGGTGTTTAAAGAGGAGAGATTTGAAAGAAGATATGAATTTTGCGTGTCGAATATCTGAAGGTATAGAGTTCCAGAGGGAGACAACTTGTATTAAAAAGGATTTATCAAACGCAACAGTTCGGTGAGGAGGAGGATAGAGGTCGGACGCACGGGATCTGGTGGGGCGGGATTGAAAGGAGCGTTTGAATTGTAGGATCTGTAGAATATAGGCAGGTGGCCGTGTTCTAATGGCTTGGTATAGGAAGGTAGCAAGGAAATATTGACGGCGGTAGGATGGATAAAGCCACTTCAACTTGGTGTAGAACTGGGTGATATGCATATCAGTTGAGATCCCGAAGATAAAGCGGATTGAGTTTAAGTTTGGCATTAAACGTTTAAGTTTGGCTTCGAGTTCACCCGAGAGTCCACTATACACCATGCAGCCATAGTCGAAGTGGGGGAAAACATGGGAGGAGACCAGGAGTTGACGGGTCGAGTTGAATATGCTGGTTGAACTTTGCTTATGTCATTTCTAGCCAGTATTGAAGTAAATTTATTTGTACGGATGTTTTTATTCTCAAGTTATTTAGTCCTGAATAAAGTTTATTGTTTATTCTATTCCGTTTTACAAACATGTTGGGTGCTAAAATAATTTGGAATTACTATCGCTAATTAATTACTAAGGATTCAGTATAAGAATACAGGATAATGTCACTAATAAACTAATAAATAAAGGAATTTTATTTATTATTTAGCCGGTAATACCGAGGGTACAATTTATTTATAAAATATTGGGAGATAATAGAAGAAGAGAGCTGATAATTACCGGGAGATGGAGAGACGAGAGGTTAAGGGAGAGCTGAGGTGTGGAGATAGGAGATAGCGGCTATTAGGTCTCCTCTGATTTAAAATAAACGACACGGCCCTGTTTTCATTTAGCCACTCCCTCGGGCTTTATTCCCTCCCCGGGCCCTTCTTTCATTTACATAAGTTCCATTTATTTGTCTTGCGGATTTAGCTTCTGCTCTCATTCCTACCCCTTCCTCTTCCCTCCTATGTATAAATAATTAATTGTATTTCTTTTAGTATTGTTTCCTTGTTTAGAACACTTTTCTACCCTTTTTCTTCTTCTCCTGTTTAATACCAAGAAGTAATTATGTGTGTTAATGAATAACACGTTTATTTTTATTATTATTTTTTTTTTATTTCTTAATGGGTTGGGATGATTCTAAAGTTTATTATGGAAGGATAGGTATCTGGATTGGACCAGATCTGAAATAAAAGAAACATTAAGGTCATTATAGATGTTTTTATTTGTAACAAAGTAGGGAGCATTGAGGATTTTACGATGGATTTTAGATTCTACGGATTGGATACGAGAGGAATTCGATGGTTAAGTGGAGCCCCATAGCTCATTTTTATTATTAAATATTATTATCATTATCATGTAGGATTTTAGGATAAAAATCAATAATATTTTAAATGATATTAGTCTAGTAATCTAATACACCGTAAGTTACATGAAGAGGGGGTGGAAGGTTTCTTCTTGCTTCCTCACTACCGAAGGTAGAGAAGCTTTGTATTCATTTGAGAGGTTTAAAAAAAATCCTTGCTCAGAATTGAAAATTTTCAGTCGTGTTTCACGTTTCAGGCATCAAGGATCAAATTTGGTTCGGCGTCTGTATGTAGTCAAATTGATGTAATTGGCATATCACCTACTACCGTTTACCCGATTTTAATGAAATTTTCAGAGATTGTGAGGGTTGGCGAGTAAATGGTCCTATTTAAATTTTATTAAAATCCATCCAGCGCTACTGCTTGCGCACGCGTAAATGTATTTTCTTGGATATGCTAGTATTTCAGAAACGGTACATTCAATTTCGCTCTATGTTGGAAAAAAGGTAAGTATTAATAAAAAAATAATGTAATACAAATTTTATTCAATTCCGTCACTACTTTCTATTATATATGCGCAAACGTGTTTTCCTTGATACGTCAATAACTCTAAATAAAAAATACTTACGCTCTCAGATCAGAAAATGCATTTTTTGACACACCTATAGTTTGAAAACGGTTCTTTCAATTTGACCCAAACTTGGAGGAAATTCGTAGAATAGTATAGAAATCACGTAGTATTAATTTCATCGAATTATATGTAATAATAAGTATTACTATAAATAATTGTAACAATATAACGGCTGTGAAATGTGGAATGCATTTATTATATGGAGAGGAGGTTAAGTTGATAAAATATTTTTATGAGGTAATAAAATATTAGGTTTTACGAAAAAACTTAATTTAACTTAACTTAATTTATACTGTTGATTCTAAACGTTGCTGCCATGACACTTACTTCTGTTACTTTTATTTCGTGTAATTTTCCTTTAATTTAAAATAATTGTTACTCTGAGTTCGTAAAAAAAGGTCTTATTTTCGATTATGTTTATTTCTATTGAAGTTCAATTACCTCGTCGTAGTATCGATTTCCTCCTTAAATATAAAATAAATTGTGTGAATTTCACGCATATTTTTATATTTCAGCTTTATTAGTTTTGTTCAGACTGAAGAAAAGTATTGGTCTCGTTAACTCCGAACAAACAAAAAGTTGAATTTTTCCTATGAATTATTTGTTCCATCCATTTTACGAAAGAAAAGATACCTATTAAGTATCACAACTGTTAGTGCAAAAGCTGGTATGTTAAAGTTTTACATTTGTTATCTTTTTTTATATTATGTAATCTGCAATTGATATAAGTAATCTACTACTATGGAAAATATCAGAGGGCAATAAAATATAAAATTATACTAATAAATCATAAAGAAATAATTAGTTTTTATGCGGTCATGTAAAACACTCAATTTCATTAAGTGCAGGATTTCACTTGGCCCTGTTCATTGGCATCAGACAGGTTATTAAAGATTGGATATGAATTATTATAGTTTAAAATTTTGAAAATTGTCAATGTTTGAAACACTTTTATTCGAAACCTTTTAAGTTTACAGATTCTATTCTGATCTTAAATTGTATTAAATTTAATGTAGTTTAAAAAATTGTTGAAGTTTGGACGCACCAATGACAAAAACCAGTAGAGATGGGTCCATTTACCTTACGTCACGGAGAAGAGTTTTCTTATCAGGATCTTGGATCAATCAAACAGAATTTCTGTCAAAATTTGTCAGCTCCTTAATGCCAATATATGATATTTTGGCTTGAACAGAATCTTAAAAGTTCCTCATTAATCCGCTCTGCCAAATGTCTACAGTACCCTAAATAGGCCTGTCCTAACTTACGGCTATGATTCCTGGACTCCCACAAGTTCGGAGGAAAATTATCTTCTTATTTTTGAAAGGAAAATTCTTCGCTGAATATTTGGAGCTCTGAAGGAGGGTAACAATTAGAAAAGTAGAACAAATGTTGAGGCTTATGTGCTCTAAGGAAGAGCGGATTTAATGCCGTATATATGATTGGGTAGACTACGTTATGCTGGCCAGGTTGCACGGATATCATTAGAAGAGATTCTAAGGAAGTTGCTGGATGGGAGACTATGGAAGCAGCATAAGAGGCAGATCTCGATTAAGAAGGTAGGTTAGAGTAACACAATGGGCACACGCCATTGGCGAGAAGCTGCCCAGGATAGACTGATTTAGGGAAGACTCATTGAGGAGGTCAAGGATCTCATCGGTCTGTAGTGCAACGCAATAGCTGTAGTAGAAATTTAGTTGGGTCGAAGCACACAGTGGTGAAGGTTCTTGAACTTAGCTATAATTTGATTTTTAGTAAAACACTAAAACGACACTAGCTATCAGACAACACCCAGTAAAATTTGGATAATTATGTCTAAACACTTAATGCCCACCAGAACAAGAAGTGGGGTATATTAATAAGGGCATTAATATATTAATAGGGTATATCCTATGGCAGCCGAGGTAAGATCACATTATAGCTGTCGTTAAAACGACCAAACTTTCTCAAATTTTACACTTTTGTGATTTACCTTACTTCCTTTGGTTTCCCAATATCATATTTATGTACGGAGATTACTTTTACTTTATTATTGTTATTTGAATGTATAAAAAAAATTTAGTAGTAGTCTGTCCGTTGCCCCATTGATGTAGATAATCAGTCCGAAATTTTTGTTGTGTTGGAGTATTTTAAATTATTCTTAGGATTGTCTTAACAGTCGGTATCGTTTCAATATATTTTTTAATGCCACCAAACCTCACAAATTATTACGGAATTTCAAATTCAAAACATTTTATCTTATATTAATTAAATAATTATGCTATATTCTAAAGTTGAATCGCACAGAAATAAATTCATTTTTTTTTTATAAAGAAATTATGATTTTTTATTTAAAATAAAAATATAGTAATAAAATACTAAATCAAAGTATCAAATGTTATAAATGATAGCGGAAGGATATATCGGTTTATCAAGCCCGCGATAATCTATATATCACGTTCCAATGTCGCAATGGATAGATAGTTTAGGCTTAAGAGTAAGGAGGGAAATAAAAGAGCATACACCCTCTCTTAGGCAAAATTAAGTTATTTTTAGTAGACACGCACCCACGCGCGTTGCCTCCAGTTACAGACAACAAACGTTGGTTGATGAATACTCGCTTATCTGTTTGTCCTGTTCTCATCGGATAGAATTTTTACCTCCTTTCAAAGATAATCTACGAGATATTTTGTCAAGTAAAACACTCAAAACTGTCGTGATTAATTATGTAACACTAATCATAAAATAAAAAGACTATTTTCCTTAATTTCTACTGAATAAATAGACCCATTCTCAAGAAGTAGTTTTGTTACATTTTGCGATTAAAGCTCGGTAATCCGTGGGCTATACATTATGTTCTTAAGAGTTTCATTATATCTCAGACTGAACGGTGATAACAAGAACTCAACAGATTAAGGTTGGATCAAAAGAGAAAATAGTCTAGCTTAAAGATGAGCGAGTTGTATAGTCGGCACTATTGCAAAAATATAAAAGACCTGATGATCGATTAATTGGGATGAACCACTCAGGGACCTAAGCCGTGCTGTAATTTAGCTTCAACTGTTTACACACAATTTATAGCTTCTTTCGTATAATTTATTGTGGGGCTATCGAAAGCTTTAAGGGGATCCAGAGCACTCCCATGTTATATCTAGAAATAAGTAATAAATCCGTCAGTTATAGAAAGAGTTGTATTATTGCTGCAATAAACCGTCTTCCTGTGAACCAGCTAACGGTTTGAGGAAATGTTTTAAATGTTACTTGCTTCGAAATCACCCAGATCATGTTGCTCGACATTTACGCTTTTTGTAATTTTGTTACCAGCTATTTCCTATTTAATGATGGTTCCAAAACTATAGTTGAAATAATTTTCATACTTTCATTTTTGCACCCTTATTGCCGAAGGTAGGGAAGCTTTGTATTCGTGCGGCAGTTTAAAAACATTTTTGTGCTCAGAATCGAAAACAACTCAGACATCAAGGATCAAATTTGGTTCGGTGTTTGTAGGAAATCGATGTAACGGGATATCATCTACTACCGTTTATCCAATTTTCAAGAAATTTTAAGAGGTTGTTGTCCATCTCGGCATATCACATGTCAATTTCATCCATTTTCAATCCAGCATTTCCGTTGACACATGTGCAAATGTATTTTATTAGATTTGTCAATATTTTATGGTGGGGATTTCCTATTCTTAGTTCTTAGTTCTTAGTTAGTTCTTATTTCCTAGTCTTTTCGGAACCTTTACAACCGAAAAGGCATCTTACCTTCTTGATTTGTTTACTGCTTGTTCCTCTGTTCATTCGTTTAACACAGGATTCCAGCCCTTAAACTTTTCATAGAACTGTTACCTTCAAAAAATCTTTTTTCATACGTGTTACTTTTTCGTGGAACCCCTTAACTACCTCCATGGGCAAATCCTGTTCCTTAACTCCAGTTAATCAACATTTATTCTTTTACCTCACAAGCATTCAACCTTCTGAATATATGCAAGAATAAAATTTTCGTATTTAAGAGCTGGCACCTTCGACTGTTATCTTACAGATACTTATGTATGTGCCTTCCAGTCGACAGATTGACTAATTCCAATTTCAACATTTTTGAATAATGTCATTTTAGTGTTATTCCTAGTTGGAAAATTTATAATAACTGTACAGACAGTGTCATTGTGTCAACTGAAAGGCTCATATTATCAAGATTGCTAATCAGCACACATATATTAACACACTCATATGTATTTATGTACAATTTAATATGTTTACTTGTGTTTTTTTAATTTTTATTTCAGTGTTTGATTACTATGTTACTTAATTTTTTAATATTAATTCAAATATCAATTTTCTGTTCATTATAATTATTCTTAGGATACTAAATGTCTCAGAATAAAATTTACTTTTCTTTCTTTCATAATATTCTGTCCACTATCTTAAAAAAATACTCCCACTTTCGTATCAGTAAACGTATTGTTTTTGACAGGCTTATCAAAAACAAACAGTTTGAAAACTTAATTAATTAATTAAGTGACCTTATTTCCAATTTAAATAATTAAGTTAAAATATAATACTAAATAAAATAAACTATAAGGTCGATTGAAGAAGTTTTGTAAATATATATATTTGTATATTTAAGTTAAATTTTGATCACATACTGAAAAAACTAACGTCGAATTGGTTGTTAAAATTTGTGTTTGTTTCTTTTGAAGTTTAACCAACTCAATATGGTATCGACTTTTCTCTCAAACTTCAACATAGTAAGGGATAAGGGATCATGTTCCTCAGCTTTTTGAACGAGTTATTGTTGAATTGTTAGTTAAAAGCATCAATAAGATTTAAGTACGTATAGCTCTTCTTTTTCTCTTATTTGTAAACATCACTGTTATTTTCATATCTCTTCTTTCTGTTTTCTTCTGACTGATAAGAAATTTAATTTTTTTTAACACCGAACAAATAAAAAGTGAATTTTTTCAGTGAATTTTTGTTCCATCAATTTTAGCAGCAAAAAATACTTATATGTTTATATGTAACTGGATTGTTATATATGTAATATATAACTGGATATGTTATATATAACTGGATTGTTATATAAGTTATATATAACTGGATTGTTATATAAATTGTATATAACTGGATATGTTTATATGTAAAAATACCAAAACTGGATATTGTTTTAGTTCTTGATTTGTTTTATAATCACGAAAAGGCAAATACACAATCCGCCGATGTCCCACATTTTAGTATTCACTGATAATAAAAAGTCTTGCATGTCAAACCCACAAATGTTGGGAGATTACTGTATTTCGAAAACGACTTCTTCGCAATATTTTATTCTCAAACAAAGAATAGTAGGCCTTGAAATATAGGCAACTGTTCAACCAACCAAAATGGTGTGGAAGCTATATTGAACTTACTTGGCAGACATTTTTTTTTTTTAAATAGAAAAAAACTTCTTTTACTCTGATAATTTAGTAGATATCTGGCCAAAATGAAAACTGAAATCGTGATTATGATTTTCCCTCTGATTCTGAAAAACAAAATTCAAAGTCGAATTTTACAAACGGGACCGAGTTAAAATGATGGAACTAGTACTGGTTTATACCCATCTATGATTGGAAGTCATCGCATGAATTCAGTAATTGGTACTCAATTGCTTCCAGAATTATATTCAATTACATATTGCTGAAAATCCCATTACATAAACAAAACATTATCACTCTACATTATAAAATTATGACATTATATTGAATCTTGTTTTATCGCAACACGAATTCTATGATAAGTACAATATATAAATTACCACGCTGCAGTTACAACTACCACATGTTAACTGCTGTATGTAACCGCCTCGACGGTAAAACTTCCCACCTGATCACCTTAACTTATGTAATAATGACAGGGCGAGAAAACGTTATTAAAATCAGTAGCGGATTCTATATTCATTTTTGGGAGCCTAGGACTCCACCTGGACAAACATCTAACTTGGAATCCTTATACCAGACTGAAACGAAGAAACAGCTCGACGTTTCCGACTACTTCAACAATTACTAGACAAACGCCTAACCTTTCAATTAATTACAAAAGACTCATTTACATGACTATAATAAGGCCTATTTGGACTTACCGAGTTGAGCTATGGGGCTCCACCAAACCTTTAAATTCCTCTCGTATCCAATCCTTACAATCCAAAATCCTTCGTAAAATTCTCAATGCTCCTTACTTTGTTACAAATAAAATCATCCACAATACCCTTAATGTTCCTTATGTATCAGATTTGACCCAATCCATATATCTATCCTTCCATAATAAACTTCCCAACCCTCTTGTTTCTAACCTTCCTTCCTATTCAATTCCTGATAAGTCTCTGAGGCGCCTGAAAAGAAGATGGTTACGTGATCTCATAATATAGACATATTATTAGAGTGCTACCAATGGGTAGTTTCTCAACATGTGTTTCATGTCATTATATCCATGTGCGAATTTACTAGATGTATTTTTTTTATACATTTACAGTTGTAAATGCCATATAAATAAAAAAAATAAAAATAAATGAAAAAACATTTTTTTTTTAAATAATTGTAATTACAGGAACTATGATGGTTTTAGAAATAAAATGTCTATTCTTTGACTTGACTTGTGTTTACATTTGGTAGGTGATGCTTAGTTTTAATTTAAAAAAAAAAAAACATATTGGGATTGATTATGTATTTGACTCCGGTCAATGCTCGTTGATAGGGATGTATGAATGCTTATTTCTGAAAATTGATTTCTATATTATCAAATTCTTTCTACTATTGTTATTTTTCTTCCATCAATTTATCTTTCAGCGTGGTAGTGACTTTAGCCCTCGATGCCATGCTTTTCTGTCTATGGCAAGGTACCTCATTTCTTCCCAAGTCTTCGCTCTGCGCCTCACTGTTCGTTTAATGTAGGTGATATAAGTTAGGTTCTTGATCGCACTATTGGTCTCACCTCCATGGTTTTATCCGGACCTCTGTGGTGGTCCACATTATTAAATTCCTTTCGATAAATAAAAAATATTTTCAATTTGAAAACGATTTTGGTTTGTTTGATGAACGGAATGTTTTTGCTATCTAATGAGAACTATAGTGATGATAATGGTGATACCAGTTTACAAGGGATGTAACAAGATATGCTAAGACTCTACTGGAGGAATTCGATAGTAGTTTATATGCCATTATTAAAATATATTATCAGGCTAAAGGTATTGAACTAACGTTATTGAAGGTTATTATTTTAACATATATTTTCCAACTCGTAAACGTAGGTTGAAATATTTTCAGCGGCTTGCTCTTGCAACCATGTCTTTGCTTACGAAAGTACGCTAAAATCTTTTTTTGAATAAGACCAGAAAGACATTTCTATTATGTATTTGTGGATGTCAAGCTTAAAAATAATTATGAAAGTTTATTTGAAAAAAATCATTTAGTTTTAATGGAAATATTTAGTTTTTGTTACATAATGTTAGTTTATAGAAATTATTAATCATACTTTTTTCATCATTCTCCGTCACCTTATGCGACTGTAAACATTTCATATTGAGTTTTCTAAAATCTTTAACTTCCCAACGAGTACACATTTATATTCTCTCATTTCTATTTGTTTTCAACCCGACAAAACGTTTCTTCCTTTGTTAATTACCAATTTGTTTCATATTGATATTTATTCATTTATTATTAATACTAACGAGAAAGTTTGAATTATTTCAAATAATTAAATAATCGTATATTGGTATAAAGAGTTTAGTCAAAATCGATAGTTTTTTTTTCGACAAAATCATAACAATTTTAGAATCGGTAATTTATAATATTATCACTTTCGCCAAGCCGATTTTAGTGAAAAGTTAACATCTCAAGTATATAAGTAGCGTAATTTCATTATTTCAATTTCGCACATCTTTTCGGTTTGAAGTACACTGATCATTTTCTGAAATTTGGTTATTGAAACCACAGATTCAAGATTTTTCACTACCACAATTCTTTCTTCTCATTTTATGTTTTATGTAAGTGACAGTAAAAAAATTTTAATTAATTAAATATTTGAAATTAACAACTTTCTGGTGGGGAAATCGATTTAGTGAACAGAATCTAATATAGATATGTATAATAAATATATAATGAGTACATTTTATCGGCTAGATTATTTTACTCTTTTTTAGTTCGGAGTACTTTTTTTGCAACGTTCTGAAGTTATTTAAATTATATATTTTGAATTATCAATTGATAAATTTCAGATAAAATTCAATATAATAAGTAACGAATAATTATTAATTAAAGATATGTTAATATATAAAATTTAATAATAAAAAATTATTTAGGCTTATATAATGAAAAATTTCCCTTCCATGTTAATCTTTATTATATTATTTTGTCTAACGTTTCGGGTTACTAACCCATTCTCAAAGACAATTTAAAAGTATTAGTAGGTTTTTCGTCCATCTTACTGTTTTATAATGCATGTTAAAAACATTTTACCTCAATTTTAAGTAATAAATTTAAGTTCAAAATGGACGTTTTCCATTCCACTGGAGCATTCATGTTGTTTATGTATTTATATCGCAGTGAATTTTGACAATGGAAAACATCCATCTTAAAAAAAATGTATTTCATTTTAAACTTAAGTAGTAAATTAAGGTCAAATATTTTTAACATGCATTATAAAACAATAAAATGGATAAAAGACCTACTAACAGTTTTGAATTGTCTTTGAGAATGGGTGAGTAACCAAAAATATTTGAAAAAAAGAATATAAAGAGGATTAAAATGGAAGAGAAAATTTTCATTATATATTATATTATTATATATATACTGTTACATCTCTTCCTTCGAAAAAAATTAAATATCATATAATATTTGAATATAAAATTATCATTTTTTTAATATATTTATTATTTTTCTAGAGTATTAAATAAAACTAGGACTTATTAAAATTTCAAATTTAGCGGTTAAAAGTCGAAATTGAAGAAGTTTCTACATTCGCCCATAGAGTACAGGCGTGTACGGACCCTAAATCCGGGTCCTGGCTGCTAGCAATACCTGTCGGTGGTTGGCTGAACTTGCTACTCTCTACCGCCAAACAACCTAAATTTAAAATCTTAGTAATCATATTATGTATTCATAGTAATTATAAATTGCATTTAGAACCCAATGTTTCGATTTGAAATGTTATTCCTTATGAATCAAGCAGTTGCCTAGCAACAACTCTTTAAAGGTATTGACAAATTCCTCTTATTAGGGTAAACAATAATGGCTGTCGGTGGTAATGTTTCATTCCATGGCAAATTATCAGATAAAAAAATGTTTATCTAATATTAATACTCAAATATGAAAAGATTCCAAATTTCAACAAGTAGGCGCAGAATTATAGTTGTTTTAAATTTTAAGGTTTTTATTTTTATTTCTTTTTTTTATTTCCATGTTTATTATAAATATAAATGTTAATAGCAATACAATATATCACAAGAGCATAAGTACTAGGGATACAAGTGTTCATTCGTATAATGCATAGAAATAAGAACTAAATATAGGCAATTAACAAAATAGATTTTATATAAATTCAAAAAAGTAATAATAAATAATAATAATAATGAAAAATAATTAATAACATAATAATGAAATAAATAATAAGGACTTAAAAATAAAATGGAATAATATAAATCATAGCTAAATTACTTTCAGAGCTATTTACAGTATTTAAATTTTATGAGTTTCACCTCTTGAAGATTATTTGTAGTGGAAACAAGATCTGAAATTTTATTTGTAAAATCCAACAAAATTTATTCGTCAATCTCACATTTTATGTTGAATTAGATGATACCATAATTGGTGTTATCATAGATCACAGATAAAATTTTTATAATTATATATAAAAAATATCTATTTGAAATCTCTGTCTAGAAAATCTAATGCAACCATATATTCCTGATCCCAAATTGCTTTTAAAATGATGGAATAATATCGGCAGACTTTTGAGTTTTATTAAATTAAAGTGTGTATGACAATTTAAATTGATTAACTTCAAATTAAAAAAAAAATCACAATTCAAGTAATTATGGCTTATAATTAATTTAACTTGTTTATATATATATTTTTTTTAACTCCCCTCCTCTAATATCTGTCACATAGGGCATGTTTCTCCTGGAGATAGGTTATGTGGCTGGGACATGTATTCCTATTCAGGTACAATAAGCTTTCCTTTTAAAACAACATGATTATTCTTAGTCAGTGTTGCCCAAAATCGGTCTTGGTTTTTCACTTTGCAAGACCAAGACCAGGACTGGTAAAAATAATAAATTTTTTTAATAAAAATTTAGGCGAAATAGTTACTAATACTTGACAATCTTATATTTGTAAATAATTGGTATAACCAATATACTTTAGCATTTAACTCTTTTTTTTTTTCATTTATCTAATTTTTCATTTGGCCTTAGTAAGGTTTCTCCTATCTAAAAAATTACAGTTATACCTCTACAATTATAAGTTAATAAGTAAATGTAAGACTAAGACCATGATCAAGACTGAGTTTGCAAGACCAAGACTCGTCTCGGTCTCGCATTTGGACAACACTATTCTTATTGGTGGTTAGTGTTTAAAAAAACTTTCTCTATATTCTGTAGTCCTGAGGTAGAACCCTCTCTTCATCTCTCTAGTTTCAGCCCTAGTTCCAGTCATTATTTATTTATTTTCTCACATCAGAATCAATCTTGTAAGATCAACCGAATTGAGAAGTTAACTATGGAGGCACCCTCCAAGGTGCATCCTTTCCTTTTTTTGCTTTTAAAAAAATCTACTTATTTATCAATTAGTATAAGCTGTTTAAATACTCTCCAGTAGATGTAAAAACCGTCATAGAATGATATATACTCCAACCTTTGATTGCTCAAAAAGTGGGTATAGATAGGAATGGAAGGAACACATTTTTTTTATTTGTGGATTTTAAATTGACTTACAATCTAGGTAGGAGGTAAACATATTAAATTAACCCACTCCTATGAGGTGAATCAAATGTGAGGGGAGCCAGAAAATCATATTTTTCTAATTTGGCTCAAATATATAGTAAACCAATGCACAATATAGAGATAAATACGCTCTTCAAAGTCCAAAGTAAAATTTAGTTTCTTGCATTTCCCTCTAGAATCATGCATTGACTGAATTAATGAAGCATGAGGAGAGAAAGAAAGACAACTTTTCTCAGACACTTGTCAAATATTAAATTTACCACTGAAACTCAACCTCTTCTTTCACAGTACAATAAACAAACAAAACTATTATAAGAAGATATATTGTAATTATTATGTAGTATATAATGTTTCGTTTTAAAAAACGTAAAAACAAGGTTGGTGGCATGCTTAATTCACCATTTCGGCGAATAAATCGAAACCTGTTTTTTTATAATCATAGAATTATAGCTATTATTATCATTGTAACTAACATCTTATATGATAAGATAAAAGTTTGTGAATCTTCATTGACGTAATCCTTCGGAAATAAGGCATGATTTTGGCTCGAGCTGAGATCATTTTGGATTTCTGGATAAAAAAAAAAAAAAAAAAAAAAAAAAAAAAAAAAATATATATATATATATATATATATATATATATATATATATATATATAAGTTAAGCGTAGCGGGCTTGAAACACTTAAATAAAAGTATTAGGGTTAAGAAATAACACGCATGAAGACGAAATCAAAACTGCTTTATTTCTCCTTCTAATCCTCTATAAATACATTTTGAGATTGTTTACATCAATGCATTTGGTATTAACTCTAATACTGTCCCGCTCCGTACCTTAGCTTATATGTTTATATATATATATATATATATATATATATATATATATATATATATATATATATATATATATATATATAAGTTAAGCGTAGCGGGCTTGAAACACTTAAATAAAAGTATTAGGGTTAAGAAATAACACGCATGAAGACGAAATCAAAACTGCTTTATTTCTCCTTCTAATCCTCTATAAATACATTTTGAGATTGTTTACATCAATGCATTTGGTATTAACTCTAATACTGTCCCGCTCCGTACCTTAGCTTATATGTTTATATATATATATATATATATAATATATATATATATATATATATATATATATATATATATATATATATATATATATATATATATTTACAACTTATCCTTAATCGACCTTTGAGTATTATATTTAAGTTTATTTAATTATATTTAAGTTTAAATATATATATATATATATATATATATATATATATATATATATATATATATATATATATATATAATTATATTATCCTTAATCGACCTTTGAGTATTATATTTAAGTTTATTTAATTATATTTAAGTTTAAATATATATATATATATATATATATATATATATATATATATATATATATATATATATATATATATATATATATATATATATATATATACTCATGATTGCTCAGACGTCATCATGATGGATGATCGATATATGTTTAGTTTAGCTGAAGTTGTCAATTATTTACTTTAACTATACTTGAGAAAATGGTAGTGTCCGACCATAAGATTTTGCCTCGCCGCTTCCTGCTGTGAAATCAACTTTTATCTTTATAAGTGATAATTTCCAAAGTAATATTTCAGTACGGAACAGCCAATAAAAATTAGATCAGTTTCAAATATAAGAATAGAAGCAATTTTTTTATCTCGACTTTTTAGGGAAATTGACGGAAGTTTTAAATAAAAGTTTTTAAAAATTAATAGTTTTGTAAAATATTTGCTTAAAAACTTTCAATGGGAAAAGTTCTAGACTTAAAAGAACTGAAAAAAATTGGACAATAACAATTTCAGTGATACCGAAACTTTTTAAAAATAAATTTTGTTTCCTCATTCAAGCCCTGATAAAAAAATAATAAAGAAAGCAGATTATATGTTGTATGATGTGGTTATATACCCAAAAATAATAATAATGTTGTGTGATATAGTAATGGTTTGAGTTTGATATAATAAAACTGTAGTGTACTGTATGTTGTGGTATTATATTCGATAAGAAAAAGAAAAGAAAAAAGATAGGTATTTATATCGTCTCCGAAGTTGATTGATATGAATGCTGTGTATTTTTTAGCAAACCTATATAATTAGGACACCATTACTTCCATTAAAATGTTTTTTAAATTAATTTTACTGATAAACAAACTGTGAATAAAAAATTTAGGCATTTAGTGTCCTGTCTGTATTGTTATTCACTCGCCCAATGCAGGTTCAGTGTAATAACATTCTAAAATTAGCTATAATTTAACATTTAAAATTAGACATTGCTTTGGTTAATATAGATACCTAACATAAAAAATTTAAGAGGAAACAAACTTCATAATTCCCTTCATCTTTATTAATACACGTATACAATAGACAATTTATCCTATCTTAAAAAAAAAAAAAAACTTTTATTATGATATTTACAACTGTATTAGGATGAATACATCAAGTAAATGTGTACAGAGAAATATTATCACATGAAACACGCTTGTTGAGAAACTACCCACTGGTAGCACTCTAATAATTTGTCTACATGAGAAGATCACGAGGCCATCTTCTTTTCAGACGCCTCGGAGGGTTATCAGGAATCGAAGAGGAAGCAAGGTTAGAAACAAGAGGATTCGGATGGTTATGAAGTTTATTATGGAAGGATAGGTATCTGGATTTGGCCAAATCGGAAACATATGGAACATTGAGGTCTTTATGGATTATTTTATTAGTGACAAAGTAAGGAGCATTGAGGATTTTATGAAGGATTTTGGATTGTAAGAATTGGATACGAGAGGAATTTGAAGGTTTGGTGGAGCCCCATAGCTCAACTCGGTAAGTCCAAATAGGCCTTATTATAGTCATGTAAATGAGTCTTTTGTAATTAATTGAAAGGTTAGGCGTTTGTCTAGTAATTGTTGAAGTAGTCGGAAACGTCGAGCGGTTTCTTGTCGTTTCAGTCTGGTATGAGGATTCCAAGTTGACGTTTGTCCAAGTGAAGTCCAAGGTACCGGATTTGTTCAACAGGGATAAGTGGGGTATTATTAAAGGATACTGTGGGACATGAGGTCATAGGTTTACGTCGAAGGGTAAAGTTGATTTGATGGGATTTATTAGAATTTATTTTAGTCCTCCAGTTTTGACACCATTCTTCAAGGCTTGTGATGTGAGATTGAAGAGTTTGGGATGCAATGGTTGGGTCATTATTAACGGATAGGACACATGTATCATCGGTATACGTGGTAATAACAGTGTTAGGAAGGGTTGGGATGTCTGTGTACAGGATAGGACCAAGGATACTACCTTGAGGAACTCCGGCAGATTGAGAAAAGAGGGATGAATAGGTATTATTGTGATTTACTTTGAAGTGCCTATCAGTAAGATAGGAACTGATGATAAGAAAATATGTAGGAGGAAGGAATTTACGGAGTTTGTAAATCAATCCCGGATGCCAGACTCGGTCAAACGCCTGTTCAACGTCGAGAAAAGCTCCAGTGCAATACATTCCACGCTCCAATGGTAGACGACGTCTACAACACGATGACATTGCTGGATAGTGGAATGGGATGTGCGGAATCCAAATTGATGATCAGGGATTATGTGGTTAGAATCTAGGATGGAATACAGGCGTTTTAAGATGAGCTTCTCCAGGATTTTGCCCATGATGAGTAAAAGAGAGATATGATGGGTATTCTGGTGGCTTTTTGCAATAGACAATTATTATTTTAAAAAAGGTGTTATTAAACTTTATTCTCAAAATCTCACGAATATTCATATAAATATACATCGTTTTAATGGGAAATCCAGGGATGAATATCTGGAGGAAGATATTGGCCCTGTTTAGAAGCACATCATCGGTTTATTCCTAGAGTCAATAGGTGCATTTAAACTTTTAAGTATGTTTTTTCTAAATTTTAATATTATTTATCAGTGCATAAACACACTGAGTGTATCAAAGTGGGACAAACCTTTTTGTATATCAAAAATACTGACAATAAGTACATAATATTCTGATTTAACAGAGAGAAAATTGGCCAAATTATTTAATGATATAATTTTATAAAAATATTAATGATTTTTTGTAATGAACTGCCGATATGTAACTTCTGCATTCAATTTGAATTTATTCGATCTATATTGGAATCAAATACTATATTCTTAGAAACATTAACATTAAAAAACACATACAAATAAAAAAATCCATATACATTACCGTAATACATCGTTGTACCATGGTATCGAAAGAATTTTTTTTAGCAATATTCACTTGTATATGTAACTTGTAAATTTAATAGATTTGAATTAGAATAAAACTGCTTGGAACCAAAAGCCCAGCATTATCATTTTATATATTCTAACCCGATCCAAACACCTATCCTTCCATAAAAAAAACTTCAGAATCACCCCAACTCTCTCGTTTCTAATCTTGCTTCCTCTTCAATTCCTGGTAGCTCTCCGAGGCGTCTGAAAAAAAGGTGGCCCCGTGATCTCCTAATGTAGACACATCATTAGAGTTCTACCATTGGGTAGTTTCTCAACAAGTGTTTTCATGTCATTATATCCATATGTTCAAATTTACTACATGTATTTCTTTAATGTAGTTTTATATATCATTAAGAAATAAATATATATATATATATTTTTAAAGGGAAATTCTTACTCGTTTCAGTAATAAGTGGTTGTCTCAGGATGTCCGAATTATAGGTAAAAATGTATTTTTTACTTTCCTACTTTATTTCTAGTTAAGGAAATTATTGTGAGTTTTCGACGGATCTGTACGTTTCAGATTTCCTTGTCTCCGAATAACACATTTTCAGCAATTGTTATGTCTGTCTGTCTGTGCCAAGATTATCACGGGAACTAGTAGACCAATTTGTTTGCTTCTTTTTTACTTTTGTAGGGTTTTGATCACTGATGTCTGTGACTGATCACTGTATTTTGATAATACTTTCCTATAATTTTCTAATTAGTGTCCTCTCGATTTTCTTAGATTTACTAAATTCCTGAGAACGTTCAGGAAAAAAAGTTATGAAGAAAGAAAAAAATGTTTTGGGGCTAACTTGCTAAGTATATATTCTATGGTAAAATTTATATGCAAACTTTTGAAAGGTAAATAAATTTCCTGCAAAACAAAACAAAATCAACGGAATTGAAGCATCATTAGATATGATACAGCGTATTCTATTTTCTACACATGCTTTAATTACTCTCCTACCTTTACTACGTAAGGAAAGTATTGCGATTGGGTCAAATTTCCGATGTTTTAGACGGATTAACGAAATTACATCTATTCAATTTCGTGCGTAATATTATGAGTTCAAATCCTGGTGCCAGAAAGAAGTGAGAGACAAAAAAGAAAAGTAAGAGAAAGTAAATAAAATCTGGTGCTCGCATTAAATTTTTTTTATTATTTCCTCTACTTTTAACAGAAATTGTTGTCTGATAAAATTGGGCTATGGAAAAAAGTTTTTGATAGGCAATATTAAAGTGTATTGAATTTTTTATGCTGATCTTCCACAAGCCGGTTTACATTGCTTACGTATTCATATATTTTCAGTGATCAATTTTGAGAAAAATAAATCTAATTCAATTTTTTATTTTATTCTTAATGGACATATTTAAAGCTATAATTTTTTTAATAAAATAGGTCGGAAAGCCGTCTTGTGAGTGGACACGCGAGATTTTTTATTAAATTAATCACAACTTTGAAAGAATATATATATATAAATATATATATATATATATATATATATATATATATATATATTTATATATATATATATATATATATATATATATATATATACATATATATATATATATATATATATATATATATATATATATATATATATATATAAGAATTATTCTGTCAATAATAATAAATCATTATCCCAATACTCATGGTATTGATCCTTCATAAATTGGGCAATAAAAAAAGTTTGAAGTACAGTTTTAATGGAGCTAAACATTTGTGAATTTAGGTAATATTTATCAATGCAAAAACTTATTAAGATCACCAATAAACAATAATTCTATTTATCATGTCGAAGATAGGCAATAAAAACCTCAACTCCATCAGTTTATTTGAATCACACAGCTCTAGTCTCTGAACTCTGTATATATAGAGAGATTGTTGATGTTATTTAGTGCTTAAAGGCGTAAAACTGCGAGGTCATCAAAGCCTATCTAGTCTTACACACAAAGAGAGGTTTGTGACTACGTGTATACTATATATTTAATCTATAAATAAATAAGGAAAGTAATAGACAGCAAAAATTATAGGGACTAAATCACTTTTTACGTGTACATTTTGAAACTATTGGTTATTTTTTCTCTTAAAATGTGCCAAAATAAAGTCACGAGCTTTTTTCTTTGCTTACCATCCCTCCGTCAAAAGTTGTTACACTGATTTTAAGTGGATAATGTGATTTCATACAGGGAAAATTCAAATTATTCATTATTTAAGGGATAAAAAAAAATTTAGGAAAGTTAGGAACTTCAGTCGATATTTTTTATTGGGTTAGCCGACGTTTCGACCGAAACTTGGAGTTATCCTCAGGGCTATCGTTCAGAAGTCGAGATAAGATCCTCTAGAGTGAGTTCTTGTCTCGACTTCCAAACGATAGCCTTGAAGATGACCCACATGTTTGGATCGAAACGTTGGCTATAACAATAAAAATATCGCCTGAAATTCTTGACAATTTTGATTCATGCATATAATTGATCAGTTGGTTACTTAACCACTTTATTCATTGCTTAAGTTTTCTAAAACGTTATCCTTTTTTTTTTAAATATAAATTTTTAACGATATATCCCTAATTATTTATTTATTTATTAAATTCTTACTGCAATCTACAACAGAGGTGATGTTTGCCGGCATATAATAATGGTGGTTTTTAATGATATACTTGTAATAGTTCTTATTACATAGTTTATAGAAAAAACTATCAAAATTACTTCATTATTTAAATATATTATCGGATCTAAAGTTATTAAGTTTTTGTGTGAAATGGGCTTAATTTGGCTGTGACGCATCTTGTCATTTTTTTTTTATTTCTTCATGATATCTAGTAATTTTGTACAAATGGATATATTGACATGAAAATACTTGTTGAGAAACTACCCACTGGTAGCGCTCTGATAATATGTATACATTAGGAGATCACGGGACCATCTTCTTTTCAGCCGCCTCAGAGGGTTATCAGGAATTAAGATTAGAAACGAAAGGATTGGGTTGGTTCTGAAGTTTATTATGGAAGGATAGGTATCTGGATTGGGTCAGATCTGAGACATAAATCATCATAAATGAGGGTCATTATTGATGATTTTATTTGTAATAAAGTAGGGAGCATTGAGGATTTTACTAATGATTTAGGATTGTAAGGATTGAATACGAGAGGAATTCGATGGTTCAGTGCATCCACATAGATTGTCCAGTAAGTGCTAAAGTAGTCGGAAACTTCGAGCGGTTTCTTGTCGTTTCAGTATGGTATGATTCCGTTTGTCCAGATGGAGTCCTAGGTAACGGATTTGTTCAACAGGAATCAGGGACGGCCGTCGATAGTATATATTATGGAAATGAATATATATTTTCCTTACGATTTTCGATATTTTACCATCGATATCTACTTCGATACTATCCTTTATCGATATCGTCCCTCCGATATTTGAATATTTTAATTTAAAAATTAAAATTAAAACTATCGATTTCGAAAAGCGCTAGGAATTATATATGAATCAGATCGTTGAAAAAAAAAATTATACTCATCTTGTCTGCTTCATATGGAATGTAATGCTTAGTACAGCAAAATACCAATGTTTAATCAAATTTGTTAGTAGTGAGAAACTTATGTAGGATGCAAATAAATCAACATTTCGCCAAATTTGATCGATGGCTGAATGGAAGGCATGATTGGTCAAATGGAAATTTCTGGAAACAAAATGAGGATGACAAAGATGGACAGGACTAGAAAATTAATTTTATCAAGGAGGGTAGATGAATTGATATTTCCATTAATTAATTTAAAAAGAGAAATAACATGTACTACATAATCAAAATTTGTCTTGAGATTTATATTTCAAAAATGTTTTTAGTAGTATTGCCCAAAATATGTCTTGGTCTTGCACTTTGCTAGACCAAGGCCGCCTAACTGTTGCAAGACCAATACCAGGACTGATAAAAAAAATCAATGCTTTGAATAAAAATTAAGGCAAAATAATTACTAATACTTGACAATCTTAGTTACTATATGTAAATAATTGGTATAACCAATATTCTTCTGCATTTAATTCCTCTAATTTTTATTCGGGCTTAGTTAGGTTTCTCATATCTAAAACATTACAGTAATATCTCTACAGTCATAAGCTAATAAGTAACCGCAAGCCTGTTGCGAGACTCTTCAAGACCAAGACCATGACCAAGACTGAGTTTGGAAGACCAAGACTCGTCTCGGTCTCGCATTTCTGCAACTGTAGTTTTTTAATATCAATGAAAATATCACCTATCGATATTTCAAGTCCGATATTTTGATGGTGACGAAAGTTATAGGCAAATACAAGGCAAAATGAGGAATCGTTAACGTATAACAGGTAGTCATAGTGTAAAGGTAATTTGATGGGATTTATTGGAATTTATTTTAAATACATCATCAATTTAAAAACAATATATTAAAAGATGTATTTACGATTATAAGCATTATAAGCTACCTTCTGACTCTTATTCCCAATAGTTTAGTAGTATACAATAATTAAATAGTAAACACACAGCCATTTTGTGGGATCTAGTTCATTGGACTCAGCAGACCTCATAACGTGTATTTCTGTTGAAAAATTAAGTTCGAAATTTTTCACGTTCGTGTACTTTCCCTTACTATATATTACACGTATATAAGTAAAAGTATTAAGAAAATTTGATTTTCTTTTCTTATTTGTGTATTCTCCCAAGGTCATATTCATTAACAACTTATTGAACTTTTGTTGGATGATTTGGGATGGTCCAGCTATATTACATATATTAATAGAATCCAGTAAGTGTAAGCTCTAAAAGAAATTATAGTTTATAATTAATATCTATTTTAATTAAGTTTAAATACAATATTTAAAATAATGTTATAATGAACTTAGTTCGTATTTCACTATCTTATAATTTATATAGTTTCTCAAAATTTTAATAATTACAGTGCTGTTAAAGATTTATTACAATTACTAATAAATGCATTGTTTTAGTAATTATAGCATAATGTGTAACTTTACCAGAATTCAGAAGCATCTAATGCTATGGAATATAATATATTATTATTAGGAATCGACCGAAATCGAAATTTTGGCCGATACCGATAATCGGCAATATCTGCTTTTTTTCGCTTTTCTGTCAAGATTTGTACAGTTTCACATGGAATATTCTACTTATTGCTAAACAAAGGAATAAATAGACCATTTACACAAATTTCGACCAATAAAAGATAGATAAACCTATGTCTAGTTCATATATAATAATTTATTATATTATAATATTTGTTAATAATATCGGATACAATTTCTGTTTTAATTTAGATATATAAATTATTTTATATTAATTAAAGTTCCTGGCCATGAGATCATAGGCTGCTTTGAGTAGGAAAAATTACAAGGCGTATATTTTTTAATCTACTTTCCATCGTTTCTCCAGTATCTGCTTTAAGATAAATATCTGGTATAGCATGCTGGTGGTCACCTGTTACTTTTTCATAGCACACCCGTTCTATAAGCATTATCGGATATGCCTATATTCGATTTAATAAGATGCTTATCATTATCTTATAGGCATACGAAAGAAGTGCTATATATCTGTAATTTGTCCACCATAATGTACATAGAACTCCTCATAAGCATTGGACATATCAGGTCTGTGTTCCACACATCTGGTACCCATTCCTCTATAGGTGTTTTATCCCATCCTTAAACAGCCATAATGGTAGGTTGTTAAGCACGAAAACGTTTCTTATTTTAACCCGATAGATAGCTATTTTCAATTTAAAATATTCGGTAAGTTGATCGGGGTCCTTAATGTGGTCCATGTCTTCTTCGTTTAAGTCCATGTCGACTGCCTTTGATTAAAAAGCCGCTGAAAATGTTCTTTCTAGGAGTTTAGGATTTTTCTGTCGATGCCGTCAGTTTCCATCGCCTTGTCGCTTTTGTTTTTTTCTTGCTTTATATCCTACTTTTTCATTCTTGGAGTCTGTGTTGAATTCACATATGTTTATGTACAGATACCTCCGAAATCTCCAAAGTCGTCTTTTAGGAGTCTGAAACGGATTCAAAATTCAGCGCCAACCTCCTACCATGACCTTCCATGCAGTACATAAATAACATTATTAGGGATGGTCTTTGTCCAATTGAGTGAATCGTAGTTCTTTTTAATAGTAACAAATTAAATAACTAGATAATCTTGAGAGTTGGTTAAATTTGTATTGTCATTGAAATGACTTCGTGATACCAACGCTTGAGAAGAATGACAATGACAATGGTTGGCAACCACTTTGGTAGCGAAGAACTATTTGAGGAGAGAGCAGCCCTACCTGGGCGATATAAGAGAGGGATAAATCGGGAGCTTATGGTTACTAACGAGTGGCTGGCATGTTTACAACGAGCCTCGTAAATCCACTCATTATCTCAGAGAGCGCTGAGTCGCGTTTCTCTCTGGCGTAACTCAGTCAGGCAGCAGTAACTCTGCTCTGATTTGTAGGACTTATAACTTTAGGTCTCTAGACTCCCGCTCGTAGTTCACTACCGAATGAGTATTTCCTTTTCGGCAATGTCTTGTGCGCTTCTCGTCAGAAAGGTAATTAAGAGAGGCTCGACATGAAACTAGGCCTAATAACGCCGGAGTTTGTTTCTAAGCGTCATTAAGTTTGTCCGAGATATCGTGACATAAATACGAAGTAAACCAGTGGAGTCATATTTACAGCTGTCTGAATGCAAAAAAAAAAGCAGATTATTTCAGTTTTATTAAACGTCATGATGAGTTTAAATTACAAATGAGAAGGAGTTGATCGGGGGGTGCGGTCAAATAAATACTAAATTAAACAAATAGTATTATTTAATTCTTGCCGACGTTTTGACCCACATTGCAGGTCTTCATCAGGGCGTAGGATGTAGCACGGCGTGAGGCAGTTGAGGCAGTTGATCAACTCCTTCTCGTATTATATCAACGGTCAACCATTTCTACATCATTATAAATTACAAATGGTTATATAAGTATCAAAATAAGAATAATATAAAATACGAATATATATAAAAAAATAAATCTGAGCATCTGTATATTTGGGATCAGCGATAATAGCGATTGGCTGATTTTTCAATGTAGCAATGTATGGGTATTTGTTTCAGGTAGATTTCTACATAATTTTTATTTAGGAGCTAGGTTTGAATTTTTATTCATTCATCTGTTGTTTGCCATTTTCTGATTTAAAATTGTGTAATTTTTTTTTTAGTTATAAAAAATATGTTGGCCCCGAAACCTGTGTGTCTATTACTGGTGCAATTATAAACTAATTGACTGTATAGAAAAAAACAAAATTGGTAAAAGACTAAATTTTCTGTCAATTAAACCCATTTGCAAAGATCCGCCGTTCGAACTTAAGTTGTGATTCACATTAATGTACTTATCTTAAAGTTTCTATTACCAGTACCTTGCATCGAAAAAAAATTATATGAATTTGTGCTATGATAGAATTTGAGTGATTAAGAACGTATAAGGGATTTAGATTGCGTTTTTAATAACAGAAACGGTTCATATTTAGATAACATTTTGAAATTACATTGCGTTGGATATATAGTAGGAACTTATTTGTTTATTTAGAAATATTGCATTCTGTCACATCAAGGACATTTATAATAGTGTTCAGAGAAAGCACACTCACACTCTATTTACAATAAAAGAAAAAAAAAATAATACAGAAACTTAATAATAATAAATACAATAAAATAAAATTAAAATAAATACAATAAAATAAAATAAATGTATATAAACAAAAGAACTAACCTAATCATACACACTCGGGCTTGAGTGGAGGATCTGGCCATTGCCAAAACTCCAATAGATGCTTATTTACAAAAGGTCTCTGGGCCACTGCCGCTTCAACCTTCGAGGAGGATTATAAGGATGGGTGGTGCTGGATAGAGATTGTGCAAGGGGATTTGGATGATAGGTAAGGTTCTGGTGAAATTTGGAGAATTTTTCTGGAATAAGGTCTAGGACAAATGGGATATTAAGGTCATGGTGTAGGATTTTGTTATTTACATAGAACGGAGCATCAACTATTGTTCGAAGGACTTTAGATTGAAAGGATTGAATACGTTTGATGTTAGAAGCTTTTGCTGTCCCCCACAGTTCAAGTCCGTATGTCCATATAGGTTTCAGTATTGTCTTGTAGATAAGTAATTTGTTTTCAATAGAAAGTTTGGATTTTCTGTTTAGTAGTCTGTATACCTGGCCGTATCGTCGGTTGAGTTCTTGTCTTTTGAGTCTAGTATGTGGGTTCCACGTTAGTCTTCGGTCTAAATGAAAGCCAAGATACCGGACTGTGTCTGAGTAAGGAAGCTGGATGGAATTAAAGTGTACTGGTGGACAGGAACTGCGTCGGAGTGTAAAGGTAATATGTTGGCATTTAGATTCATTAACTTTAATGCGCCAGTTATTACACCAGTGCTCAATCAAGGTGAGGTGGTTTTGGAGATTTAAGGATGCTATGTTTTGATCTGAGTCGGATGATAGAATGGCGGTGTCATCAGCAAAAGTTGCCAGGAAGGTATCGGGATGGACAGGGATATCGGCGGTAAAGAGGATGTAAAGGACGGGACCCAATACGCTACCTTGAGGAACACCTGCCTCAATAGGATAGCAATGCGAAAATTCAGTACCGCAACGAACTCGGAAGGTACGATCTGAGAGGTAGGAACGGAGAACAAGGTACAAGGACTGAGGAAGATAGTTTTTCAGCTTGGAAAGAAGCCCGGCGTGCCATATCCGGTCGAAAGCTTGAGCTATGTTCAGAAATGCACCCGAGCAATATTGCTTGCTTTCCAATGCTGCGGAAATATGATCAACCACTCGGAGTCCTTGTTGGACTGTAGAGTGTTGTGAACGAAATCCGAACTGATGGGAAGGAAGAGTTTGGGATTCTATAAAGGGTAGGATGCGTTTCAGGAGGATCTTTTCAAAGATTTTTGAGAGAATCGGAAGAAGGCTAATTGGTCTGTAGGACGTTGAGGTGTTGGGAGGTTTGCCTGGTTTCGGAAACAGGATAATAGTGGAATGTTTCCACAAAAGAGGAAAGTGGGTGGTTCGTAGGATGCTATTGTATATGTATGTAAGGAATATGACAGCTTTAGGAGGGAGTTGTCTAAGGATCTGAGAGGTAAGGAGGTCGTATCCAGGTGATTTACGGGTAGGTAGTTTTTGTAAGAGGAATTTGACCTCAGAAGGATTAACTGCTTTAGGCGGTAAGGAGAGTGGGATGGGTGAATTAAGGAATTCCTCTACTGCTGACGTGTGGGTGGGATTGGATTCTGGATGAGAGGTGAATGTAAGGGAAAGGTGTTTGGCGAATTCTTCGGCTCTATCTTCGTCAGATGCTGCCCAAGAGCCATCACCTCGACGGAGAGGATGTGATATATGATGGGGTTTTAGGATATGTTTGGTGGTCTTCCATAGGGAATTGTCATGAGAAGAGAGGGAAGTGAGGTAGGAGTTGAAGGATTGGGATCTGAAGGTGGCCAATTCTATCTTTAGTTTTTTGCAAAAATAATTATAGGATTGGCGATCGGTGGGGTGTCTAGTACGTTGCCATAATAATCTGGCACGGCGTTTGGTATGGATTAGGTCTATGAGGTGTTGAGGTAACTTATTTTTCTTAGGAGTTCTTGAGGAGTGGTTTGGAGAGGAAGCAGTCCAGATTGCTTGTTGGATAGTGGTGGTAAAAAAGTGTACGGTATTGTCAAGGTCATCTGGGGTTTTCAGGGTCATTCTGAGGTCAATTTTATCGGTAAGGATTTGGTGAAAGAGTTTCCAGTTAACTGGGCCTCTGATGAAGGACGGTGGAGAAGACTTAGGAATAGGAGCTAGAGATAATTGGAGTAATAATGGACTATGATCTGAGGATAGTTCGGCAAGAGGGGTAAGGGAATGATTGAGGGGACCTAAGCCACTGTGGATGAAAAAATCAAGGATATCGGGATTGCGGTTAGGATCTGTGGGCCAGTAGGTAGGTGAGTTGGGTGGAAGGAGACTGAAACGTTGGGTATTGAGTGCAGACAGAAATGTTCTGCCACGAGAATTCGTGGTTCTTGAACCCCAAACTTGATGCTTGGCATTTAAGTCTGCACCCAGGATGAAATGATGACCTAAGGAGTTGAGGAGAGAACTGAACTGGACTTTGGATATGGATCTGTTAGGAGGGCAATATGCTGATGCAAGGGTGACTGGAAAGGAGAAGGCTTTGATTACAATAGCGGTTGACTGTAGGAAATCTTGAGTAGGTAATGGGAGTAAGTGATGGGAGAGGGATTGGTTTACGATGACAGCAGTGCCGGCATGTGCTCTGCCATCAGGGTGGTCAGTACGGTATGTTAAATACTGTGGGATTTTTAAATGCTGTTTTATGGTCAGTCGAGTTTCTGTAATTAGGGCTACGTCAATGTTCTTGTCTTGTAGTAAAGCTGTTAGTTCGTCTACGTGATTTCTAACACCATTCGCATTCCAAAGGAGAATGGACATGGGTTTTGGGATGTGGGTCATTAAGGATTTTTCAAAGGAGGGATGAGGTGAGATACGAGATTTGTAAGGAGTGATATGAGTGGAGTGACTAGGGATTTGAAATCGGTTAGGAAAGATGCTAACAAACTAGTGAGATCTGTTGCATTTGAAGGAGGAGGAATATGAGGAATTTGAGGTTGTTGATGATTATGTGTGTTAGGATGAACAGAATATTGAGATTGGGGCTGAGGTAGTTGCTGCGGCAGGGCTTCACATGTATTATTGGGGTTCTTACCTCCAAGTAGTTAGGAGTATGATAAATTATTGTTAACAATTCTAGAAGGTTCTCTTCTTGGTCTGGTTGTCTCATCTTGAATCCGGTTCTTCTGGTATCTGGATTTGAGGCTCTTATAGGTTTGGCAGCCTTTGTAGTTGGCCGGGTGTCCCTCCTGGCATAGTGCACACACTGCAGGATCTTGTATTGGTTTGGTGCACTCCACAGATTTGTGCTGTTCACCGCATTTCACGCAACGCGGCAGATGGTGACAATAAGTTTTCGTGTGGCCATACGCCTGGCAATTGTGGCACTGCACAATTTCCTTCTTGGGGTATGGCTTCTCTATCTTCACGATAGTGTAGTACAATCTCTTGATATCATATATTTTTTCAATGCCAGGTGATGGCTCTAGATCCACGAAAAATAAAGGTAGTGGAACTTTATTACTCACTCCTGGCTGCTCCTTATTCTCCTTCAGAACGTTGGTTACCTGACGCACTTTGAAACCAAGCGTCGCTAGTTCTTCTTTTATCACTTCAGTTGGGGTTGAGGAGTGTAAATTTCTTACCCACTCGTAGCGATCTCTCCTGTTTCAGCTGGTACGTGTGGAAATTTGCATTCGTTTCTGACAGGTACTTCACAATTTTTCGGTAGGCTTCTGCAGTATCAGGTGTTATTTTTGTGTCGTTAGTCCTGTTGAGGCAAGAATAACTGCCGGAGCAGATTTCGTTTAGCTGTGTACACAGTAGTTGAAAATTTTTGATATTTTTTACAAATATCGGAGGAGGCCTTGGTTCCCTGGGTACTGCTGCTGACTCCATTACTTCTCTGTCATTATGAAGCACTTGGAACGGGTTTGGAGTGAAGAAAGGAGATTCTTCAACCATTTCTTGCGAAGAGGTACCTGGTTGAGGCTGAGGTTCTGTATCTGAAGTTTTCACTGTGGTTATTGGAGCTATTTCTCGCAGGCAGCGACGAGTTTTTTGTTTCACTGGTGAATCACGAGGGGTGCTAACGCCGTCTGACCGAGTCCTCTTAGTGGGCACCTTACTGGACATCACTGGCTGACAATGCCGCATATCATAAGAGAAGAAAAAAAAAATTAAAAAAAAAATAATAAAAAAAAAAAAAAAAATTAAAAAAAAAAATGTAGCAAACTGTAAATAACAACTGCTCTGGTGTACACTTCAACTATATTCAGTAAATAATCAAAGAGATTCCGCTGAAAAATAGGCAACAACTGAGAGAAGATTTCAGAACACGTCCTTCGCATCAGCTGATCCACTGCCTTATAGTAGGAACTAGAGGAGAAGCCAGAATCAAGCTTTGTAGGTTTTGTACTTCTGCCTAACACGATACTGTTTAAATCTCTCAGGTTTATTGTATTTTTACTCTCGAGAACGAGAGTCATTCTTCCTTATAAACGAAGAATAATAGCTGCATTTATTAATTTAACTAAACCATTATATATAAAATCAATGAAATAACGTGAAAATTTAATTGCAGTTATTTCATAAAGGAAATTGATTTTTATTATTCTTCAGAAACTGTTTTCTTAAAAAACAAAAAAAAAAAAATCAAAAAAATGTATAATAGAAAGTAGAAACAATTGTACACCGAACTTCCATAAATCAGTGATCTATAAAGAATGAATCTTAGGAATCTTAAATTTTAATTCTATTAAGCTTCCAGAGGAGAGACAAATAAGTTGAGGAGATGGAGTTGATGTGTGTAAGAAAGAGAAAAGCTTTTTGAGGTATATGGTGAAGGATGAAAGAAATTATTTAATCATAGCCAGGAGCTCTTTGGTTTGGAAGTTTGTTGATTTCTACAAGTATTTATTTTGGAGGAAATGCTGATTAAGGTAAATATAGGGAAGGAGGTGCTGTCAATTTTGATGGTGAAAATATTGTCTTGCAGTTTTATTCCTGAGTAAGACATTTTGTAAACTTCTTTCAGTCACCCACAAATTGGCACAACAGTCCATATAGGATCTTGATCTCCATCAACAGATTGCTCCATTGGGCTCTGGCCGTAGTATATCTTCTCCAGCGGCATACTTCCAAAGTCTTCAGGTCGTCCTCGACATCATACAGCCATCTCAATCGAGGCCTCCCCCGCTTTTATCCACCACCTTTTATAGGGATTCTACCAGAGTCCATTCTCTCTATATGTCCCAACCACCTAAATCGGCCCAGTTGGATATAAGAGACGGTGTCTCCCTCTCCAAACAACTACTGCAGCTTCTTATTGTAAACTTCTTTTTGTTTTCGCCCTTTATGGTCCATGTGTTGTTTGTATGTTGGAGTGCACAATGTACATATTTTGTCTTCACTTCAAGTCATGCCCAAATCGATCAAGTTTTTATTTACAGTTATGGAAACAAACTATGCTGACTTGACATTCTGAGCAGCCTCCCTCTCCTCTACCTATATGTACTCCTCCTAGGCTTGTTAGATCTGTAGTAGTAGTACTTAGCATGTCTTAATGTTCATTGTATGATTTATTTTCTCAATAAAGCTTTTTTTTTTACACTTTTCGACGGTCGAGTTTCGTAATTTATGATCCTATTTATTATTGTATTTAAATGTTGATAATTTTTGGTAAAGTTTGCGAGTAGGCTAGTTGAGTTGTGACTAATGTGATTGATATCTGGTTCTTTGCCGAAGAATTCTCATTCCAAATTTCTCTTTTATGAGATTAAATATGCGTTGAGCTATTTAGAATCAGATTTATGGTATGTTCTCGTTGATGTAGTCGAATGCCAATTTAGTTAAAAAAGAGAAACATAATGCTATAAATATGAAAAGTTTTCATTAATTACTCATTTTCCATTCAACACAATACGACTAATTATGTAATTTCTTCGTTAAATAAATAATTATCAACCATAAACACTTTTTTTTTAAATTTTAATATAAAATTCATTACAGTAAAAATATTTTTAAAAAGTTGAGACTTCTGGGAGATATATTATAATCATGGAGTTGCTTTAAATTTTCCACGATATTTCCTTTTACATGATCAATATTTTGCAACAAATGTTTAGTTGTAATATGCTTAAGCACTAAGAGATAAAAGCTGTGTTTGAAGAGCAGTTAAAAACCATCAGGTATTTAAATTTCACAGTTAATATAATAAACCCCCCAGGTATGGTATGAAAATTTCTTGAAGGTCACAAAACGAAAAATTATTTTTTCGATTATATTATATTACAAATTACTTGTTACATTCATACGAATGAGACGGACAATAACCAGTATGGATAAGTTACGCGGATATGGATGTGTCGCGATCTGGGAATAACGACCGGACTGAGCTGTCACAGCCTACATGATTTATATCGACTCTTCTAATTCCATTAATCATTGTTAAATGCGAACGGCTATGGAAAATAAAATAAGAGGCATTGTCACAGCCGTGCGGCGGTAGGTAAGGCCCTGCCAACCTTCATTATCCCCTAATGTCCTCAGGGAACTTGGCCGGTCGAGCCGATGACGGATGGAACCTGATGAGATCTTCTGTGTACCGTCTGGAGGGTCTATTGTCTACTCTATTACCGGTACTCGAGGTCTAAGAACGGACAATGTCAATAAGGTAATCATCCAGCATCTGACCAAGGATTTTTCAACTTGTCTCTTTCTTTGGTTTTTTTTTTTTTTGCTAAATACTTAGAACCCATCGAATAGGCCATATCCTTTTTTTGTAAAAATTATGCAGCATTGTTGCATAAAATAGTAATTTAGCAGGTTTTAAAAAGTATTCTAATAATTGGTTTTTTTTTTTTTTTATGCAATGCTTGATTACGACGATGAATAACCTGTTAATTACAATAGAGCCATTTCATACCAAATCATTCAGCAAAAGTTCAACTTGACATCCACTCACTCAGAGTTCAATGAAAATTTGTAAATATTAAGTAAATATAGAAATAGAAAATATACCAAATTTTTCCAATTCTAACGTATAGTTTTAAAATTATGGCCTGTGTGCGTGTGTGTGTTAACCGTCTAACTCAAACACGAAAAGTCTAGCAACTGTTGTGCAACGTCAAAATCGGCTGACCGTAAGTGGCACTTTATATCTTGAACTTAAGACATTTTTACTGTTTTCTCGTAAACAGCTCTAAAGATTTTGATTAAATTTATTATGTCAGTGTAAAATTACCAGTTTTAAATAAAATGTCGGTTTTTTCTGATTGATGTTCTCTAACAGGTCTTAAATGACTAATTTTCAATATTAGTCTCTCCTAATTTTTTTTATTTAAAACAATTGACCATTTCACATTGATTTCTGATAAAAAAGACAGTTAAATATAAAATATGAAAGAATTTTATAACTAACTAAAGAAGAAATAAAAGATCGTAACAGAGAATAGTTGTGTTTGAGAAACCAAAGAAATACGAGCGCGCCCGAGCTCGCCCGAAAGATTAGAACAGGCTTCAATACGTAACACGAGCTTAATATAATACGAACTTCTACAATATTATATAAATATACATATGCGGTTTTCATAAATTCTATTGTTGGTATTATTTAATATCGTATAGATTATAGAGATATAAATATTAATATTTGTATATATATATAAGGGTACTTATACAAAGAAAAATGCCTACAATGAAATATAAATAAATATAGCTTATATAATATTTACTTTCACTTCCCCCTTTGTCTGAAAGTGCGTATTTCTTCTAAGAAGAGAGTGGTAAGTGGAAATTGTGTGATGCGCACACCGCACCAGATATTTTTAATAATGAAGCTGTTTTTAATTTCTTCTTCGTCTTGGTGGAGGATTTCATCGCTTGCCTTATCCATCATTTCGACTTAGAAAGTTTAAGTTGTTGCTCTTGAGAAGTTGCACCTCTGCTTAGCTATTATAGAATTTTGTAATCAGTTACAATGGCATATTTCAACAGTGACCTTTGAGGGCGTAAAAGATTCTACCGTGAAGGCAATACAAACTTTTTTTTTAATTTGAAAATAAAAAAATAATGGATTTATGTATAGTTTAATTTCTAGGAGACTCCCACTTGACACTATGTTAGGCTGCTTTTTATTTCAGTTTTGGTTCATTCCTAAGGTTAATACAGTTTCTCTAAATTGTGGGGCTCTATCAAACGGTTCCGATTTTGGCCTTATCAGAGAAGGTTATTTCTTAATATAACTTGTGACACGTGATATTTACGTATTTTCTTTTTTTTTTTTTTTTTTTATACTTTATCATTTGGTAGTATCGGTTTCAAAATAAAGTAGTATTTTTCAATTTTTACTTTCACTTACTTATATGTGTAATGTATAGTAATGGAAAGTATTGCGATTGTGAAAATTTCCGAATCTGAGTTTTCAACGGAAATACACGTTTTAAGGTCCCCTGAGTCCAAGTAACCAAGGTCCGCGAAATGGTCTGTGTGTATGTGAACAGTCCTGTTCAAAATCGAAAAGTTGGTCGAAACTGATATTACGTATTTCAGCTAGGTATATGACTCAGATGAGGTGGCAACTTTTCTTTAAAATCAACTAATCGGAAGTGCCACTTTATATCAACGGTTATACACATGTTTGTCAAAAACGGCTATAACAATTATGATTAAACTTGGTTTTCCATTGTATGATTAAGTGATATTTAATATCACTTTATTATTTGACTGATCACCCCAACTATTCTTCTTCTCATTATTCACGACAGTCAACTATTTAACCACTATTATGATATTTAATGACATTAAGTTCTTAAACCCTTAAGTCACTTTACAGGGCTCAAATGCCCAATGTGCATATACGTCTTCCCCTAAAGTACCTTTAATATGGTTTATTTTAAAAAATGAACTCTCTTTTACTGACAGTGACAATTATAAAAAATGGATAGATATGAATTTTGAAAGAATATCATAATTGGAAACTGAAGAAAAAAAGAAAAATGCTTATCCAGGTTGAAAATGAATCTCCGGAAATAAGAGTCAGAAGGTGTATATATATATAATATATATATAGATATATATATATATAATATATCGTTGAAAAGCGGAGAATTTTAGAAAAAATAATTTTAAATAAATTAAGTTATTGAAAAATTAAAGAATAATTTCTGAAAACTAACATTATTTAACGTAAATCACATGTTTCCAAGGAAATTAAATTAAATTTACATACTAAATGTAAACTTTTAAATTTTTTCTATGTTTGAAAAAAAAAGTATTGGATATCCACCGAATAATGCCAATGTCCTTGTTTAAAATACTATTTCATTGTACTTGCGTGAAAGAATAAGTGAAATATAAAAATATTTCATGGGTATGATTATAAAAGTAAATACATTTATAGTAGTTTAATAACATTATATCAGATATTATATTTAAATAATTAAATATCTATCGGCCGTTTATTTCGAAAAATCACCAGGTGAACCTTTTAGAAAATTAAATTAGTAAATAATTTGATTAATTTTCCCTCTCTGAAATCGCAACATTATCCACTTGCAATTAGTATGACAAGAATTTACCATGGCGCGCAATGAAAATCATGTAATTTCATTTTAGTAAACTTTACAATGCATAATAACAGCTTAATAACTAATTGTGCTATACTTCATAATCATTTATAGGTTAAGTATTTAGATGTACTTTCAAATCTCTCTAGGCGTATATGAGCCTTTCAGTTGACAGAATGACTAACTCCAATTTCAATATTCTTCATTATTAATTTTAGTGATGTTTCTAGCGGGAAAATTTATAACTTAATTCACAGTTCTATATTTCAGCACTGAATTCACCTACTCTGGGATCTACTTACTGTCTGTATAGATATAACTTTTTCAACAAGAAATATCACTAAAATGATATCACTCAAAAATGTTGCAATTGGATTTAGTCATTCTATCAGCTATAAGGCACAAATAGATTAGATACTGAAGTTAGGTGGTTTATAAAAGCAGATGGAGTAATTAGATTTTTATTGTCTAACGTCGATATAATAAATAGATTTTTTTTTAAATTTTAATGGTCTTGATGATTTGTTATCTGTATACTTTAAACTTTAGCTCCCTTTAAAATGTACTTCAAAAATTTTATAATAGCCCAACATTGCCAGACAATTTCTATTCAAAGTTGAGCGGTAAGTGAAAGTTGTGTGTAGCGTGCACCAGATTTTTTGTTTAGGAACTAGATCGATTAATACATCTTATCGTTTTTGAGCACCAAACTTTATCTCCTATTTGAGTACTGCAAATGAGCTTCAATAGAAAAGACTATGTTCAATCTGAATATTTTATTATTTCGGACTTTTGTACAGGCCTGCTGTTCTGAATGAAATTATCTTAAATTCATATAAATTATTCTATTGCTTGAGCTCTTTCCTACATGCTCGATAAGATGAACGTATACATTGCCTTTTTTCTTTGTTACAGAAGAGGATGAGTACATTATGGAGGACACAATAAGATGCTGGGGACAAAAAGCCTTGGCTACTTTATCCAGAGGGGCGACTGTAGCAAATGGCCCCGCCGCTGAAGACAACTTTCTGTTTTCTTTCTTATGTCTTTTTTTTCCTCCTTAACTACATTTTTGAGACCCCCTCCTACAATGGGATATAAATCAATGGCGATGCCATAACTCAGCTGTTAGGGAGCACTCTCCCCTAACCGCCATTTATATATCTTGCTATTATATCCGCCTTCCTATATCCGCTCCATTAAGGAACTCTTTACCCCTTGGCATTGCTCATTTCCTAATCGATCTCCTTCCTGTTGACATAATAGCATTGAGCCACTGGAACAGCGCATTTGTCTCTCGTGATGGCAGGCGGCGTATTGTGCCATTGCCTTTATGATCCCTGTTTACTTGAGTGGAAATTATTACTAAAGCGAACTATTAGTCACATCTAATTTACTGTCACTAGCAGTGTTTGTCTTTAGAAACAATGAATGATCGAACGTTTGTTTTCTGTTATTTGAAATATAAAAGACTCTCAGTTATATGTTTAATGCTATTGCATTTCCATTTGCAGGAAATTGATTTCATCGGATTAATTTTTCAATAAGCTGTATATAAAATTACTTTTTTTAGTTTTTAACAGTTAGGACCTCTATGAAGTGAGCGTGGGAGTGAAGTTCTCAACATCGCCGCCGCAAATATTTTTGTTCAAAATTTTCACCTGTTCGATATTCCCTATAAGTATTCCACATCCCAAACATAGATACCATTATTCTCTTATATACTGGCAAAAATATAAAGCTTTAACGCTTTTATATTTTATATTTTAAAAATTGACCAAGAACTTTCTATATAGATAGAAAAGTTGTGGCTTCAATCCATATTATCTAGTTTATCTAGTCCAAAAATCGAGTCTTAGGAACCTTTTATAGTTTTTTTCATACACCGTCATCGACTTCATAATAATGACCTAAATATGAATACCTTCATGATGACGATTCTCAGAAATCTTCTTTTTCTTCTTTACCATCCTCCTTGGTGGCTCTCAGCGTGGAAGTGCACCGATCCAGGACTGCCAAGCCTCTCGATCCTGAGCCAGCGCTTACATTTAATTGACAGACTTCTCTTTCTTTTCACCAATTCTGGAGGTGTGGTCCATCAAGCTAGGTCTTCCTCGAGGACGGAGGACGGTCCTCATCCATTTTGCTTAGATGACCAAACCATCCCAACTTCCTCCCTTCAACTGTTTCCCTCAAAGCTGACACTCCCAGGTCTCCTCGTATCCTTTCATTTCTAACTCTGTCCCTTCTGGTTTTGTCTGCTATTCTCCGGAGGTACTTCATTTCTGCAGCAGTAGCTCTACTCCAGTGCCTGTCCAGCGGGACCCAGCTCTCACTTCCATAAATTAGAGTAGGTAAGTATACGGACTTAAAAATGTGTAATTTTACTCATTTTTCCAATTCCCTTTTCTCCACCACTGTGCAGCATAGCTGGTAGTATATGCTGTTGACTTTCCTAATTCTATTTGAGAGCTCTTGGTCCATTTTTCCGTTTCTGCTTAGTACTACTCCGAGACAAGTGTACTCCTGCGCTGTCTCCAAGGTTTCCCCTCCGCAGCGAACCAATACTTCCTCCTCTTTACGGCCAATGTGCATCACCTTGCTCTTCCCAACATATAATATCATGCCCTTTCTTTCTATCTCAGCCTCCCACTCAGTAACTCCATGCCGATCCTCATCTGTCTGCTGCAGATTTTCTTTAGAATCGGCTATGAGGACATCATCTGCGAAAACCATCACTTGAGCAAGGATTGTCCTCATGTTCCACTTTCCCACGATCGTCTGTGTTGTCCTCTGCTTGCATATTTTCAATATTTCATCCATAAATATTATGAACAGGAGAGAATTAAGACAGCCACACTGTCTAACACCCCTTCTCATGGCGAAGAAATAGGAGATTCTTCCGTTAAATCTAACTACTCCTTTGGAGTCATGGTAGCTAGATTTTATGAGACTAATTAATTCTGTGGGAACATTTTTAGTGGCTGAAGGTGTCCATATTTCCTCTCTGGAGACGGAATCGAATGCTGCCTTTATGTCCAGGAACGCCAAGTACAAACTCTCAATAATCGTCCTGTGTGAGAAAATGTGGTCCTGTGTTTGACGGTGATGTCTAAAAGCTGCTTGCTCCTCTTCTAATTTGCCTTCAACATTTAGTCTAAGTTTTCTTTCCAGTATGAAGGAGTAAAGTTTATAGACTACCGGATATAGACATATTTTACCTATAATTTTGGCATTCACTTGAGCTTCCTTTCTTGTGGATCGGTGTGATGATATTGCACCCCTATTCATCAGGCGTAGATTTAGAAGGAAAATAGATTCTGAAACAGGTACTGTAAAGCTTCCTGTAATTGTGGACCTCCAAATTTTATAAGTTCTGAATCAATACTATCTTTGCCTGCTGCTTTGCCAATCTTCATTTTCTCAATAGCCCACATGACCTCTTCCTCCCAGATCAGGTCATCATATACTTCTGTTAATGTTTCTTGCCTGTCCTCCACTCTCTCTTCCGAACCGCCAGAGAACAATGCAGAATAATGGTGCCGCCATCTCTCCAATTTTTCGTCATCTTCAGTAATTATTTGCCCCGATTCATCCTTAACATTTCTAATTGGGTTTACTCGCCTTTCCTTTCATTGATTTAATTATTTTCCAGAAAATCTTGTTATTTTCCTTATAATCATTCTGTAGACTTCTACCGAATTTCTCTCAACTCTTTCTCTTCGCCACACGGACAACCATTTTCGATTCTTTTCTTCTTCTGACGTAGAGCTCCCAGTTGGCTGCAGTCTTTATTTGACAATACTCTTTCCAGGCTGTCTTCTTTCTAACTACCGCAGCTTTCAACAGATCACTTCACCACTCAGACCTTTTACCTTTAGTGTAGACTACCTTCGTTCCACATACACTTTGAGCAGTCTCTAGTAATACATTCTTCAACGCAGCCCATGCAGTGTTTACATTTCCTTCAGCATTGACATACCTGATTTTCTGATCCAGAAGTTCTGCATACTCACCTTTCTTATCTGGATTCTACAGCTTTGCAATGCCAATCTTCTTGTAGGCTTTGGGTCTTTTCTTTCTAGGCCGTAGGATCATAGAAATCAATTTCCACTAGTCGACCAAATCAAAGCGGGGGATTTAAGATGGCAAGGAGAAACCAAATACGTAAATAGTAGAGTTGAAGATGATTTTTTTACTTCAATATAAACCTTTACAACCCTCAGATACAAAACAACGTTATTTCTTAAAGTTGGGAAGAAGTTTTGTACCGAGTCTTAATTCAAATTGTTTCCATCCGCTAGGGAATTTTCACAAATTTCAAAGAAAGAGCGGTTCCTGCGAAGATAATTATCACAAACTAGTTAATATTCGAACTAATGAGTAGGTATTTTAATATGGCATATGATGGTTTGAGAAGAATTAGGGGCGGGGTGGCCGAGCGGGCTAACGTTTTGGAGGTAATAAAAATTACGAGTTCGCGTCCCGGTGCCCGGGGGTCTTTTAATCCCACTGCCATCAATCCCCCGCCCTCACCATCTGGCTCGAGAAAACCTCCGTATAGCGTAAAAGTTGAGGTAGGGAAGAATAAAAAAAAAAGAAAAAAGAAAAGTGATGTAGAGATGGTTGACCGTTAATATAATATGAGAAGGAGTTAGTCGAGTTCCTGCGAAAAAAGTTAGTCGAGTTAGTCGAAAAAAGAAAAGGTTCGAGAATAGTTTTATTGAAATATTTTTAAAACAATCAAGTTGTTTCTATAGGATGAAGTAGGATGAAGTTGGTAAGTTTACTTGTACAACAGAGCCTAAAGATAGAATTTTTTTTAATTTGCATGTTTGTCTTCAGTGGGCTTCTTTCTTTGCCAGTGTACCGCAACACTGTGAAAACACCCTTCTTGCGATATTTCAGAGAGAGAAAACTGTTTGTTGGATTATTTTGGTTTAGGAATATTAAATTAACTTAAATGAACTGTGAGTTAAATTGACTTAAATTAGTTAGATGAACTGAAAACATACTTAAATCAGTTAGATGAACAATTTTTATGGATTAAATTACACTGTATATTTTTTTCCATCATATTCTAGTGCTACAGACATGATGGAAGATATATTGTATTTTGGTCTGGTGCCAGAGCAAAGTCTGCATGTTGTTACAGTGAGTTTCAGTGTAAGTGACGTGTTGCATTGTTTCACAACAAGGTGCAAGCTTCTCATTAAGTAATCGTGGGTGATGGCAGCATGTCATATCATATCGTATCATAGCATTGTCAAAATGATTTCTTCGTATCTGCTCTTTCTGAAAGAAGTTGTTCATAGTTGAATTATTTTTTATTTTCTTGTAACTCTTTTGTTAATTGGCAATTTTCGGTTTTCCGGAAAATAGCATTATGGAAGTTCCTTTCAGCAATGAACATCGTTGAACTTAATGAGTCCTTAGCTAGAAGGGCTTGTCTTAAGTTTGTTTTTCTTTTATTAACAACAAGTCCTGGTATATGATGAATATTTTGCCTATGACCAGTGGCGGTTATACGAAGGAGGAGAGGCTTTGGGGCTGAAGTGTCCCCAAAATGGTAAAATACAACCATGTTTTATGGAAAAAAATATTAAAAAATAACGTCTTAAAGTATTATTGTTCGTGTAATTACATTTAAAAGGACTTTAAGAATCACTTAAACACCATTTCATATAGTTAGTTAGTTTCTTTCTTTTTTTCCAATGTCTCCAAGAAATACGGTATTTTCTATTCCATAAACTTCATTGATTTGCTCCTGACAATTATTGTGAAATCATCTGCAAACAACGTACAAATTGTTGGTTTACAGATACTCTATATAATATCATTTATCGCTATTATAAAAATATCTTTGTTTAAAACTGATCCTTGGGGTATCATATTTTCTTTGATGAAAGTAGTTGATAGTTCTTTTGACTTGGAAACCTCTCCTTTGCCAAAAGTTGTCAACGTATCTTACCATCCTTCCCTTTATACCCAACTGCAATAATTTGAAATTTGGGACAAGAGTCTTTTCATTTGAAAATAGGAAGTACAAATCCCATTAAAAAACACCTCTAAACCATATTTGCATATTTTGTGGATTGGTTCCACTGTGCTAAATACTGTCTACTTCATATTCTGGGTATTGTACTTATCTATTTGCTCTTTAATGACTAATTATAATTAAACTTTCATAATAAATATATGGTATGTTTTTGTAAATATATGTGATAAGATGTGTATTATAATAAAGGGCCTAATACTTTTTTTTCGTTTTTCTGATTATGTTCGAAAATATTTTTGAAATCTCAAATCAAAAAATTTGTTAAAAATTGAAAGTAAAATTGGTTAAAAATTTGGAAATACGGCGACAGCCATGCATACTCTGAACATTCACAGAAGTCCCCGGCTAATATATTTTGTTTCAATACTAAATAGATTTTGATTTTAATAACATAAATAAATGGAACGTACGTTTTCAGAAAATAAGAGAAAAACTGGCAATAGAATTAGAAAATCGGTTCAAAACCCTAGCAAAAAATTCAAATAGAACTAATATATACAAAAATTTAAATCATGGTATATCGGGGAGCAATTATTTCGATAAGAAATATAATGAAACATTTATAAATGGGATATTCAAGGCCAGAGAAGAATTAATACAATTAAACTGTAGGGTGTATTATGAAACAAGTAATAAATTATGTTCATCATGAAATAGGAATGAAAAAGAAAATATCGTGCATTTCCTTGGTATATGTCCTATTCTGGCGGAATTTAGGAGAAAATATTATGGAAAAGCCTGACATTTCGAGAAATAATTGCACATTTAGACGGAAAAAATTGGGTAAGTCTATCCAATTATTGTAAAGGAGCCTGGAAATACAGATATGCCTTATGCCAAGAATTTAATTATTAGATGAATAATGTTTAAGCCGGAACAATTATTTATGTAATTATATTAGAATATCTATATTAAAAATGTATTTATATGTTTATGTATTTATATACGTGTAATTGTGTTTGCGATATTATGAGCTGATGCATTGTATTTCTGTTTTTGTTGTTAGCATTAACACTGCATTTATTAACATTAATATATTAGATTTTAGTTTATATTATTGTATCAATAATATATATTTAGCCAAGGCCAGCCTCCGGCTGACGGTTTTAAGAACCAAGCCGTTTATATTTTTTATTGAGCTTGGATACTTTTGTTGTATTCATTCATTCATATTTTGTAATTTTGTGATATCACCATTTATTTCATTGAAAGAAATTTAGTTCTGCAAATATGCAGGTGTGTGGTGGGTAAGCTATGTATTTTATGTCACCTTAATTTTGACATTTTAATACTGATAATTTACCAAATCTACTAAAAACCAACATATAACTTCTTCAGTATACCTAATACAACATTCAATTAAACATTTCTCCTTAGTAACACCATGAAATAGCCGTGTTAAACAAACACAGAAGGGTCGATTGTTTGCAATAAATAGTGGAATCAATACCTTTTTCCGCTCACTATAGCTATTCAAGTGACCGAGTCAAGTTGGGACTTTGCCGGAAGAGATGAGACAGACAGAGACACCAAGTTCAATGAGGTAAGGAGGGAGGTAAGGAGCTGAGGGGGCAATCAGGAGACGACAGAGGTAGGGAGATGACATCCCGATGAAAAGGACCATTATAAGGTTACAACAATAGTGAGCCGAATAGACAAAGGAACACTGGCTGCTCCTCCTCCGGGCCATTGTGCCGTCTCTTCCATTCAGTCTTCGGGGGATGCCCATCAGAATAATTAAGGAGCTCCCTCTTTATCCGGCTATAATAATTGAATCCTATCGGCAATCGATGCTCCATTTGCCGACCGTCGGCCCTTAGGGGATCCTATATCAGCTGACCGTTCTCGACTTCCTATGCCATCAGCGATAGCAGAAAAGGGGGCGAGGCCGTCAACAAGAATAAGGAATCAACTTGTAATCATTTTCTCAATAGTTATCTTGGTAAATTATTTATTATAGTTTCATCAAAATCTCAATTTTAGATGCATTAATTTGAGTAGAGTAATAGCTAAATGTTGGGCACTGATTTCTTTATTTAATCCTACATTGCTTGATATTGTTAATACCCAAATATATTATGGAAGTGATAAATTCTTTAGGCACATGTTCAATTTTTTTCTGGAGAGTGAATTAGGTTGACCCGTCATACCTCCGTTGTGTAACGCTCGGATAAAGTCGGCTGGGATCGACTAATTGTGTATGGTTGTGTATAAGTTTTTTTGTGTATGGATTAAAATACGCATATAGAAAATGTTCATCATTTCATCTTCTTTGTATTAAACTATTATTTATAATTTATATTTTGTATTATCAATCTCTCCATCATAATCTGAAGGTACAATAATTTTGAGATGTTAAAAGGTAATGGTTTATGAACAGATTATGTGTTTTTAAACAAATATCGAATGTAGTTTTTTAACGGTTTTTAATATTTAAATAAAATAATTATTTATTATATTATCTTAAAAATTTCTTCCAAAATCAGTTTGTTTTATTGCCGGATTGCAGATGCCAGCTGTACGGGCCGAATCCTCTGTTTTGGGTGGCGGCGGTGTTATTAACACATCATTGATCCCGTGGAGGGAAGGAAGCAGCCGGCGAATGTCCACGGTCCCTCACCCTCAGCCTATTATGTAATTAGGATTCTTTATCCGCAAACAAACAACTTAGCAGCCATATATAAATCATGATGCTCATTGTGGCAGCCCCACGCATCCCATTCTCCTCCATGGTATTGATCTATGGTGCATTATCCTGTTTTAGTGTATTTTGTTTAGTCACAATAGCCACGAATGGTGGAACACAATGATAGTCCCAGCCCTTATGTACAAAAACCAGCTTGCTTTCAGAAACATTTCTGATTTATGCCTATGACAGCTTTTTGAAAAGGTTCACTAACGAAAGCTTAGTAGCATTGCCATGATGATGAATACCAGTGTATTTTAGTTAATTTGTTAAATGCTTTATTAATTTCCGTAAATATTGATGCCGTCGGAATGAAACTCAAGTCTCACATACTATCATTTTATTTGTTCTTATCTTATATGATACATGCTAATAATAGTTTTTAATTTATATACTTTAGAGATGGGTAAGTAGGCTACTGTTAAGAAACTATTTATATTTATTAAACTCTATTTCTGTTTTTTTTTTTTTCTATTTCATAACGTCATATTTGTTAATTTTTATTTATATAAGTTGTTTTTGTACACCACTTATTTATTAAATTATTTTGGTTCTTGTTTTTTACACTAATTGTTTGGTTTATTAATTCTTCTTTTGGTATACTTGCCTATTTCATGTAAAAATAGGATTTATTTCAAAATCCAAGTGTACAAGGTGTTGTGATTTTCGTTCGTTAAGAACATAAACTTTTAGTTAATTCAATATTTTTTCTAGATGTATCCAGTCCCAGAATCATTTATTAATAGAAAGGTTTGGAGATCGGTTGTCACCTTTTGCTTTCGGTCATACCTGGCGAGTTTTGCCATTCCGCAAACAATGTGATCCTGTGTCAGCCTGTACATAGCACTGCTGCTATAAATTTACGAGCTTATAATAGTGCATTAATAAGAACGATTAGGCTCAAACAACACAGATAATAGTGTACCAAAAAAATTAAAAAAAAAAAAAAAGAAGATTCGTTTATTAACTACTCTAAATTTAGTAAATATTTTTACATCTCAAAAACGAGAACAACGAGCTAACGAGAAGAGAAAACAAGAACTCAGAGCTAAGACAGGATACCGTACTGGCACCATTACTATTTAATATAGTACTAAACACTATCGTTAGCAGGACAGGACTGAACCATGGCAATACAATATTTACCAGAATTGTATAAATACTAACGTATCCTGATGGCATAGCAATTGTTGGGAGATCACAAGCTGCTGTGGAAAAAGCCTTTTGTTGCAAGTTAGAAAAATAATGGGAAAATATGGGCCTTAAGGAAAATAAAAATAAAACGAAAAGGCTGTGCATAAGAAAACAGGGTGTGGCCCCACAACAACAGCAAGTTAGAAAGAGAGATTTTACTTTTGAGGTGGTTCCATGAGTCCAATACCTGGAATCTACAATCACAGAAAGGATGCAGGAAGAAACTCAAATAGGATGCAGATTAACAGCAGCCAATAGAGCCTATTTCTCCCTAGCCAAAATGATTAGAAACTGATTATTAAGTCGAACTACGAAAATAAGACTATACAAATGTCATGCGCGTGCGAACAAGGTCAATCAACAAGGCAATCCCACAAAGGCTTGATTGCTTTTGAGAGGAAGATCCTGAGACGCATTCTGGGACCAGTCAAAGATAATAAAACTTGGCGTCTGCGCCTAAATTCGGAATCGTCTGGTGAATACTAGGATCTCTAACTTCGCCAGGTTGCAGAGACTGGAATGGATTGGAGACATCAGCAGGTTGGAAGACTACAAGTTTGCTCTAAATGCATACATGAACACACCAGGAGGGACAAGACCCAAGGAAAGATCATGCTGGCAGGATGGTGTTCTCACAGACATGAGGCAGGCAGGGGTGAGCACAGTACATGCTCCAGATAGTTTGGGGGCAAAAAAAAATGAGCAGAACACGTACCGCTTCTGTCGCGTCATTACAGAAGAACAATTTATATACATATTTACAATTTTATGGTGACTGGATGTATAAGAAATGATCAAACTGGCGGGGTTTAAAGGTTGGGAGGATATTCTAGCGGCGGATAGAGAAAGAGATGGAGTTCCATTGGAATGAGGATCGGATAATGAACGATCTATAGAAAGCAGCGGTTCGATGGACCGTAGAATATAGATCTGAAGACCAAGAGCTGGTACTGCGGGAATGAATCGAGGATTTGAATTGAAGGAGTTCGGAGATGTATGAAGTACTCTGGGATTAGATGACTTGAAAGAGGAAAGATGCCAGGAAATACTTAAGACGGTAGGAAGGATAGAGCCACTTCAACTCTTCATAAAAACGGGAAACAGTGGCGTCTCTTGGGATCCCGAAGATAAATCGTACAAAGCAATTTATCAAACTTTTTAGTTTCGCCTCGAGATCCCAAGAGACGCTCATATATACTGTACAGCAATAGTAAAAGTGGGAAATATTCAGGACGTGGCTAGAACCCTACGGGTTTCAAATGGAAATATGTGATGGAGGTATTTTAGACGTTTTCAGATAGAAAGGGTATTGGAAACACAGTTTTTCCTGTAAAGGATTTGATCAAAGGCTATTCCTAGGTTCTTAATGGTGGAATAAAATTTTATGGGATTATCATGTAGGAATAGGGTAGGGAAGTTACGAATAGTTTCCAATCAGTTAAGGAGGTGATTGGAGCGTATTAGGATTGCCTTGGTCTTCTCAGTATTCAACTTCAACTTGTTACCTTCTGTCCGGTCACAAATTCTATTTAAATCTTGTTAAAGTTTTTTTGTAGCTGGTAATAGGTTAGAAGGCGGAAAAGACAGGTATATTTAGAAATCGTCTGTATAGATGTTGTATTAGTAGTGATGGATCAGGAGAGGAAGGTCATTAATGTAAGTAGCAAGCAGATTAGAGGATAGAGAGGAACCATAAATCATCATAAAATCTTAAGAAACGTTTTTAATTGAGCTTTTACTTCTGAATGTTAGGAAAATTAAGACTCCTTTTGACATTACTTTTTCGTTAAGTAGATAGAAAATTATGAAACATTGCTTAAATCTAGGTCATTATTGCTGAAATTGAATCATTCTAACCTCTGAACTGTGTATTTTGTCTATCGTTATTTGAATAATAACTGCTTCTATAAAATGTTTTAATATGTCTAAAAATTTGTCTCTTTCTTTGATATCTTGGCTTTATAACCAAGGGAAATATATTATTAAAACTTATAGAACTCACTGGTGTTGATCTTTATCCTAGACTCATTTATGGTCTGTGAAATAGAACTGTAATAAATGAAGAGACATTTAATGTTATGATTTAGTGCAATTAATTCTTTCAATCTAAGATAATGAATTATCGTTTTTACATTTTTCAAAATACATGAAACATGTTTCGTTATTTTTGATGCTATTGTAAGATTTTTACAAAGTTGTGGCTTATAAGAATATATATCATGGCTATGTTTCCAGTGAAGCTATTTACTTCATACACACAGTTTTCCCACTAAAAAAAATAAAAACTGTACCACTAAAACCCATGAAGGGTCTTGGGTTCAGTACTATTTAGGTAAAGCACTGTTTCAAGATCAACGGTTGTGCAGGGAGGGGATCGGGCCAATATCACGTTCAACCGCCGGGTTTTCCCCCTTAATCAATTATTTAAATAAGGGTACCCACTTTATTTTTCCCACTAACAACATAATAAGTTAATCCTTACATATTTTCAGATAGATTCTACTCTTTTCAATTTCTTGAACATCCAAGATGCCTTTTACTGACCTGAGTCTCTCCGTTTGTCGAAACTATAATCAGTCCAATTGTTTAGTTTGTTCTACTGTTAACACATTACATGATTAGTCAAATATATGCTTAAGTAAAAATTCTTAGTTATGTAAAAATTAGTTTTGTTTAATGTAAATTAAAGTACAAAGCGTATTACTGCCGTGATATACGAGGCAATGTCATGCAATAATACAGATCACGAATGCTTAGCGAGACAACACGCTTTATACCGTAAAGTATGTTTGTTTTTTTCAAGAGTAGTCACTCATGAGATTTGTAGAGCTTATCTCGAAATAATTAATTTCTTAGTAAATGATTTCTTTCTTGGGATATATTAATTATGGCACTGCCACCTTGAACTTGAGAATTTATCAAAGTTAAAATCAGACTAAATTTGGGGGTGAAAAAATTGAATTATATGAAACTAAATAAGATCAATTTGTATTAAAGTTATATATGGCATAATTAAAAATATCCTTTACCCCACATATCAAGACCATTATCGTTCCCAGAAACTCTGTAATAATACTTATGTACGTTGTTAGATGAATGGATTATTTCACACCACTCTCAGCACACACAATTTAAGGAAACAATTTACTTTACAAATAATTAGCTATTTACAGATTTAATGATTGGCCTGTCCCATTGCAAATATCCATTGTGTTTAATAGTTAAACAATATGACACAGCTATATCCAAAGTTTTACTAATCCATTATTGTACTCCTACAAAGCCTGTTTGTTGCATTATAGCCTTCATTGTTTTGCAGATCTCGGACTGAGGGTATATCGGTCTACAACTGAGAGTATAGAAGCCATATTTTAATTTTTTTTAAAAATGTTTTTATTCAGTATTAATACAGACTACCACACTGAAGGGCATTGGTGCTTGGGCTATAGTATTCATTCACACAATATGTACATAAGAAAGGAAAATAAATATAAATAACCAAAGTAGAAAAAAAAAAATATATATATTTTATATTACTGTTTATTTATTTTATATATCTTATATAAAATAAATAAACAGTAATATAGTGATATAGTGATTTGTTATACAATGTGTATCAAGTCACTGCTGCAAACTCCCGTATTGTCTTAAAGGCAGGGTAGGGAGAAAAATAAAATAAAAATAAAAATATATATGTATATATTACACTCCGTGATAGACTTAAAAGACTTATGAGTATCTTCGTAAGATTTGTAATTGGGACCCCGAGACGCTCCCGTGTCTCCCACCACTACACTGAGTTAGGGTGGCATTTTCCCTCCTTAAGAAGACAGTATTTCCTAGGCACATTCCTTTATCAAATCATTAACGATCGTCCTTCTTATGCCTCCAACCTTCTCCAATTTAACTCCACAACCCATTCTCTCACCAAAAGATCTCGACCTTCTGACCTATACATTCCTTCTCATAGATCTGCCTCATTCCAAAACTCTTTTATAGCCCGCTCTGTCAACTTTTAGAATTCTCTCCCGATCGAAATTCGGCATGCCTCCTCCCTATCCACATTCAAAAACCTCTTATTCCAAAAAACAGTCAGATACCAGCTAACTATTAACACTATATATGTTTTGTGTAGCAATCATATAATCATACGATAATACTTTGTAAGAGATAGAAGCATTTTCTACTTTCGATGTAGGAATTTCATTACATCTATTTTTTTTTTATTCAATTATAACTAACTTTATATATATATATATATATATATATACATACAAGTAAAGTTTTTTTATAAAATGAACTTATTCTATCTCTTTGTCGTTCTTCATTTCTCAAAGTGTATATTTATGTTGTTCAACCATTATATATAGCTTTGTTCATAGTTTTAAGTGATATATATATATATATATATATATATATATATATATATGTATATATAGAGAGAGAGAGTGAGAGAGAGAGAGAAATAAAAAGATATAATAATATACAAGACAAATAAAATAACAGATTAAAGCCGAATGATAATAAAAAAATAAAACATTTTATTTAAATTTATTAAATATATCCAAAAATTTTCTTTTTATAACATCCGGAATGCCCAATGGATGATAGAGCTTTTCTCTTCCATTTACCTTTTCAATAGATTTTTACATCGTAAACACTGTATTTTAATTTTCCAAACCTAAACACATGAGAAGTACCCCATGGTAACCATAGCCCCCCCGAGGAATTCTGCAAGAATTATTATTTATCTTGAAAATAGAACATGTTTGGTCTTTAAAACGTAGGGCCCGATACTCCATCCTATGGATTTGATAACTATGCCGAAATGTTCCAAATACAATTTATCCTGCCCCGATCCTGTGACTTTAAAACCAACTGAATTTTTAAACATAATTTTTCCAATAACTCTTATTTAGTAATTATAAGTTTTATGTATTCAATATGAGATTTGTCTTTCCCCTAAAACTCACTCTTGTCTGATACCTTATTCATCGCTCCTAAATGTTGGAAAAGGAATTCACAATAATATTATATATATTGTAGGTGTTTATGGCATTCCGGATTGTAAGTTAAATTTGCATAGTGTTAAGAAACTTTTATTATTATGTGTAATCCTAATTTCTCAAAATAAGTTTTCTGTGTATAACTATAACAGGTCACCATCATCTTATTTGGAGTTCCCTACGAAAATATGCAGTATCTCAATTTAACCTCTAACAAAAGAGTTAATTGGCTCCTGTCGAAATAACAATTAGAGAAGAGTTGGGTAGGGTCGGAAGAAAAAGATTTATAGAAAAAGTGAGGGAGGATTGGAGAGGGTTAATCGGGGGCGGCATTGTGAGGTAGAGACAATGGACCCGAGGCGGTTTTTAAATAGGACGAAGGGTCGCTAGGCCTGCGGAACCCAGATTAAGGGCAGAGTCACAATGTCCCTCGGGATGGAGGAAGGAGTCATCTCATACCCGCACCGCTTGTACGGGGGAGGTCGGTCCGGGGTATTGAAATCCGCTGGGATTTTTCCGTCTTGTAATATTAGGGGAGAAGACGAAAGATATCCAAAGAGCACTAGCAAAGACTTTATCACGAAAATGTGATGAGATCGTTTTTAAACTTCACCAATGTACATATTACCGATGGTTTTATTTGTTGTATTTTTATGTCTTGAAGCTAAGTAAGTTTAAGAACACCTAATATAAGGTATCACGTTTCTGCAGTGCAGGACATGTAGTAGAAAATTGATCAGTTTTCCCTTTCGGTTGTTATTCATAATTTTTTTATTGATGATATTTACAACTGTATTACAAATATAAATACATTCAGTAAATGTGAACAAAAGAATATAATGACATGATATCACTTGTTGAGAAACTACCCACTGGTAGCACTCTAAAAATGTATTTACAAAAGGAGATCTCGAGGCCATCTTCTTTTCAGACGCCTCGGAGGGTTATTAGGGATCGAAGAGGAAGCAAGGTTAGAAATAAGAGGGTTTGGATGGTTCTAAAGTTTGTTATGGAAGAATAGGTATCTGGATTGGGCCAGGTCAGAAACATAAGGAACATTAAGGTCGTTATGGATGATTTTATTTGTGACAAAGTAAGGAGCAGTGAGGATTTTACGAAGGATTTTGGATTGTAAGGATTGGATACGAGAGGAATTCGATAGCTTAGTGGAGCCACAAAGCTCAACTCCATATGTCCAAATAGCCTTATTATAGTATAGTATAGCATATATATATATATGAGTTTAGAGTGTTTGTCTCGTAATTGCTGAAGTATTCGGATCAGTTTCCTGTATTTTTAATCTGATATGAGGATTCCAAGTTAGAAGTTCGTCCAGGTGCAGCCCTAGGTATCGGATTTGTTCTACAGGGGTAAGCGGAGTATTATTAAAAGAAACTATAGGACAGGAAGGCATAGGTTCCGCCGAAGGGTAAATGTAAGTTGGTGGGATTTATTGGACTTTATTTTGATACCATTCTTCAAGATTTGTGATGTGTTATTGGAGAGTTTGTGATGCAATTGATGGGTCGTTATTTTTTTTTTTTTTTTTTTTTTGGAGATAAATCTATCTGTTTATTGAGTAATAATTCATTTTGCCACACTTAAGGGCACTGAGTATTAAGGCTGAGAGAGGCACATTCATACCATATATACAATACATAAAAAAAAAAATAATAATAATAAATAAGTTAATAAATAAAAAAATATAAAATATAAAAATCTATATAACAAAGGCAAAAACTATAATAAACTAGGAAATGTAACTAAGAGTTAAAATTAAATGACATACAGAAATTCGTAGCAAAATTAAATAAATTATAAGTAATAGAAATAAATAGAAAAACATTCATACTTAAATACAATATTTACAATTAGGTAAGAGATCTCCGAGTCCAGCCCTTTCCCCCACGTGTGAAGGACAAAGCGAGACTTTAAGAGATCCCAGCGCTTCTCTCTCAACCGCATCGCCGGCATTACCAGTCCGGTGGAGACTGAGAGAGGGCACTAAAACCACAAACACTCATGATTTGAGTGGAGAAGCTGGCCATTGCCAGAACTCCAGTGACGTCTTTACAAAAGATCTCGAGGCCATTGCCGTTTCAACCTTCGAGGAGGGTTGTACGGATGACTGGAGCTAGATAAGGATTGTGCTAAAGGGTTAGGATGGTGGATTAGGTTCATGTGAAAATTTGAGAATCGGGATGGAATAACGTCAAGGATATAAGGGATGTAAAGGTCATGATGTAGGGTTTTGTTTGTAACGTAATAAGGAGCATTGACTATCATACGGAGGACTTTAGACTGAAAGGATTGGATGCGTTTGATGTTCGAAAATTTAGTTGTCCCCCACAGTTCAAGTCCGTAGGTCCAGATGGGTTTGAGTATGGTCTTGTATATTAATAGTTTGTTTTCTATTGATAGATTGGATTTTCTGTTAAGTAGTCTGTATAGCTGGCCAAATCGTCGGTTAAGTTCTTGTCTTTTAAGTCTAGTATGTGGGTTCCAAGTTAGTCTTTTGTCTAAAAGGAATCCAAGATACCAAACTGTGTCTGAGGCGGGGAGAGGTACAGAGTTGAAAAGGATATGTGGACAGGATCTTCGTCGGAAGGTAAAGGTGACATGCTTGCATTTGGATTCATTGATCTTAATGCGCCAATTGTTGCACCATTGCTCAATTAGGGAGATGTGTCTTTGCAGATTTAAGGATGCAGTTTCAGGATGTAGGTGGGATGACAGGATGGCGGTATCGTCCGCGAAAGTTGCTAGAAGGGTATCGGGATTGGTTGGAATGTCAGCGGTGAAGAGGATGAAGAGGACTGGGCCCAAGACACTGCCTTGTGGGTCGTTATTAACCGATAGAACACATGTGTCATCGGCAAGGACCTATTACACAACCTTGAAGAACACCAGCAGACTGTGAAAAAGGGGATAAATAGGCATTTTTTTATTCTCTTAAAAGTATCTATTGGTAAGATAGGAACGGATAATGAGGAAGTATCTATGTCATACATAGCGTTTGTCTAGTAAGTGCTGGAGTAGTCGGAAAGCTCGAGCTGTTTCTTGTCGTTTCAGTCTGGTATGAGGATTCCAAGTTAAACGTTTGTCTAAGTGGAGTCCGAGGTATCGAATTCGTTCAACAGGGATAAGTAGGATTTTATTAAAGGATACTGTAGGACAAGAGGACATAGGTTTACGACGAAGGGTAAAGGTGATTTGATGGGATTTATTGGAATTTATTTTTATTCTCCTGTTTTGACACCATTCTTCAAGGTTTTGTGATGTGTGATTGAAGAGTTTGGGATGCAACTGTTGGGTCGTTATTAACTGATAGGACACATGTATCATCGGCATACGTGGTAATGACTGTGTTAGGATATCAGCTGTATAAACTGTGTAAAGGATACTATCTGTATAAACCTTGAGGAACACCAGCGTACTGGGAAAAAAGGGATGAATAGGCATTATTATGATTTACTTTGAAGGATCTATCAGTTAGATAGGAACGGATAATGAGGAAGTATGTAGGGTGTAGGAATTTACGGAGTTTGTAAAGCAGTCCTGGGTGCCAGACCCAAGGTCAATTTTAAATATAAATTACTCCCCGTTACTATTCACTCTATAATATTCGCTGCTGTCTGATTCCGGATATTAGGGAATGCCCAGCAGGTCTGTATAAGTTTTTATATGAATTACTGATTGGACCAACATAATGAACTTAAGGTCAAATCGTCCGTGGTGGTGTACATAATTATTGATAAATAACAAACCTTCTAACTTTGGCATTAATATTTCTTAATAATCTATAGTCCAATGTAAAATTGTAATAGTCGTTAGTAAAAATCGCTAGCGATAACAGGGCACAGTCGATATATGCCTAAAAAGTAAGGATTTATGACACAACTTCCTGGGATAGCCATCTCCTTATAAATACAAACGAGGCAAAACATAAAACGGAAACAGCTCAGTTAAGCCTGAATTTAGTGTCGGCAATAAACTGCTTCCTCTAAATTAGTCCTGAGGAGTTGGAGTGGCTGGAGCGGGCCGCCAAATCTGCCCATTCACCTCCCCCCGCCTTAAATCATTATATATTTAATCATCATAAAAGCCTACACAAATACGTGATCGTAGTCTTGATTATGAGTCCACATTCTACATATTCATTCAGCAATATGGTGAAATATGTTTTTAAGAGGAAAATAATTTTGTGTATGGTCAGAAATAAAATTCCACCGATTTTAAAATAGAAGAAGGTTGTTAATAAGATTTTTTTTCTTCTTCCTCACTACCGGAGGTAGGGAAGCATTGTGTCCTTGCCAGAGATTAAAAAAAAAAATTGTGCTTAGAATCAAAAATTTCCTCTCGCGTTTTACGTTTCAGACATCAAGAGTTACGGAATGGACTTAATCCGTAACAACTATTGATATTAACTTTTGTTTTATTTAATCATTTAATCATGCATTGACCTTTATCAAAGCATAAAAGCCCTACATAGCCAGGTCAAGCTATCTCTGATAGCTTAGAAATAGTTATCTAGAATGTATTGATTGGACAGAAGACACTTATCAAGACTTAGGGAACAATAACCGATTTCAGCTAAAGGGTACTTTCTCACAGACTTCATATCAATTCTAAAAGATAAGGATATCAACTCTTAATAGATATAACTTCATTCACACGCTTCCTAGACCGACCAGAATTGATTCATCCCCCCTACTATCCCTGAGCATATAACCCCCATCCTTCTAAGACCAAATCACTCATGCAGTTTCATTCTTGAGTCATACTTTTCACTGTAGGAGACCTGGAGTGGACTGATGTAGTCAGGTCATATATCCATAGTATATTATTCTGTATTTTAGATGCCATTTGTATCATTATGAATAAAAACCATTATTTATAAACTCTCCACTGCCTGAGATTCGTTAACTAAGGATCAAATTTGGTTCGGTGTCTGTCTGTCTATAGTCAAATCGATGTGATGGGCATATCATCTTGTACCTTTCTTCCCATTTTCATGAAATTTTCGAGGATTGTGTAGGTTGATGCCTAGATGGTCTCATGTCAATTTTATCGTATTCCATCCAGCACTTCCGCTTACGCAAGCGCAAACGTACTTTTTTAGATTACCAATACTTCAGAAAGGATTCGTTCGATTTGGCTCAGAGTTGGATAAAAAAATAACGTAAAGATTGGTACAATCCCAAGTTTCCAATTTCCTAGAAAAGTCTAACCAACTCGATCCTCTCCAATCTGGTTTCCGTCCCGGCTACTCCACACAATCCGCCTTAATCAAAATTACTAATGATGTTCAGACTGCAATAGATAATAAACAACTAACTGTCCTTATACTTCTTGACTTCTCTAAAGCCTTTGATTCCATTAACCATCCCATCCTTTTCAACAAACTAAAATCACTCTCCTTCTCCAATAGCTCCATCTCTTGGTTCCAATCTTTCCTATCACAACGCACCCAAGCAGTCTCCATTCCTAATCAACCACTATCTGCCTACCTGCCTTTATCCTCTGGAGTCGCCCAAGGATCTAGCATATCTCCTCTCCTTTTTAGTTCCTATATCAATGACCTCCATGACTCAATTCTCCATTGTTCCCACCACCTTTATGCAGACGATTCTCAAATATACCTATCCTTTTCTCCCCCTGAGCTATTGGTAGCATTTACTAAGATCCAAGCAGACCTAGATCGAATCTGTGCCTGGGCAAAATTAAACGGATTAAGGTTAAATGCTTCAAAAACTCAGGCCATTGTCATTGGTTCCAAGCCCCTCCTTAGATCCTATACGGACTTTCCCATACTAAACCTTGGTGACCAGCCAATCTCCTTCTACTCCTCTGTAAAAAATTTAGGACTATTTATTGATCAAACCCTCTCCTGGAGTCACCATATTTCTCACATCTCCCGACGGACAGTCTCTACCCTCAAACTATTCCATTGCTTCCGCCATCTCCTACCTCAACATACGCGCAGACTCCTCGTTTCCTCTCTCATCTTCCCCCACTTTGACTACTGCTGTGTGGTGTATGATGGACTCTCGGTGGAGCTCCGCGACAGACTGAAAAGAATAATGAACAGTTGCGTGAGATTTGTAATTGGTGCCCCGAGATACTACCATGTCTCTCACCATTACACTGAGTTAGAGTGGCTCTTCCCCTCCATTCGAAGACAATATTTCCTAGGTACATTCCTCTATCATATCATCAACAATCATCGTCCTTCCTACGCCTACAACCTTCTCCAATTCAAGTCCTCAGTCCACTCCCTCTCCACAAGATCTCGACCTTCCGACCTTTACATTCCTTCTCACAGATCTGCCTCGTTCCAAAACTCCTTTATTGCACGTTCTGTTAGTTTCTGGAATTCCCTTCCAATCAAAATTCGACATTCTTCATCCTTATCTACATTCAAAACCCTCCTATTCCAATTCCTGTCCCAAAAACAGTCAGGCACCAGCTAATCTTTTATGTAAAATTACACATTATATATAAGACCATATTCACATATAGCTCATGACCTGAATACTTATTATAGATTCGACTTTCTTTTTCTCTTTTTTTTTTTTTTTTTTTCTGTTTCAACAGAAACAGATTTTACTGTTAAGAAGAATATACATTTATTTTTTCTGTATTTTTTATTTTTTCTAAAAGGGTTTATTTATATTTTAACATCGTACATAGTTTTAAATATCTTAGTATGGTTTCAAGAGTTTTTTATATAGATTTTTATATTTTATTTTGTATATAGTATGTATAACCAATATTTTTTTCTTTTCTTTTCTTTAATGACTTATCATTATCTTAATTTGTTATGTTTGTTTTTATCTGGCCAGATGTAAAATTTTAATTTCTGTACTTTTTTGTTATTCTGAAGGGACTTCGTCCCAGAATAAAATTATTTTTCTATTCTATTCTATTCTAAAGTCAATTTTATTGAATTCCGTCCTCTAGTTTCTCTTATATATGCGCAAACGTGTTTTCCTTCATATATCTCTAAAACCGCATGTTCGATTTAGTTCAAATTTGGAGGGAAGTTAGGGATCGATAAACAGATAATCAAGTAGGTATGAATTTGATCAAATGCCATCCAGTAATCCTAAAAAAAAATACTTTTGCTTTCGGATCAGTAAACGTATTATTTGAAAAGTCTATAGTTTGAAAACTGCGTGTTCAATTTAACACAAACTTTTTTGGTTTTTGGAGCTTCAAGAATTTTGGAGAATAGTATAGAAAATACTTAGTATGAATTTCATTGAATTCTATTTAATAATTAAAATTATTATAAATAATTGTTAACAATATAATGGCTCGCTGTGGTTCAGAATTTTCCAACTCCTACCCAGTTGAAGCCGGTGTTCCTCAAGGTAGCGTCTTGGGCCCCGTCCTTTATATCCTTTTTACCGCCGATATCCCTGTCCATCCCAATACCTTCCTGGCAATATTTGCTGATGACACCGCCATTCTATCATCCGACTCAGATCCTGATATAACATCCTTAAATCTTCAAAGACACCTCTCCCTGAGCACTGGTGTAATAAATGGCGAATGAAAGTAAACGAATACAAATGCCAACACATTACCTTCACACTCCGCCGCAAATCCTGTCCATCAGTCCACTTTAATTCCATCCAGCTTCCTTTTTCAGACACAGTCCGGTATATTGGCTTTATCTTAGACCGAAGACTAACGTGGAACCCACATACTAGACTTAAAAGACAAGAACTTAACCGACGATACGGCCAATTATACAGACTACTGACCAGAAAATCTCAACTTTCAATTGACAATAAATTACTGATCTACAAGACAATCCTGAAACCCATTTGGACCTATGGGCTTGAACTTTGGGGGACAGCAAAATTCTCTAATATCAAACGCATCCAATCCTTTCAATCCAAAGTCCTCCGAACAATAGTCGATGCTCCGTTCTATGTAAACAACAAAACCCTACATCATGACCTTAATATCCCATTTGTCCTTGACCTTATCCCTGAAAATTTTTCAAAATTCCATCAGAACCTTATCAACCATCCAAATCCCCTAGCCCAATCCCTATCTAGTTCCACTCATCCCTACAACCCTCATCGAAGGTTGAAGCGGCAGTGGCCCAGAGATCTTTTATAGTATTTATTTTGGAGTTCTGGCAATGGCGAGATTCTCCACTCAAGACATGAGTGTATGTGGCTAAAGCGCTCTCGCTCAAACTCCACCGGCTTTAGCACCGGTGAGGCGGTTGAGAGAGTAGCGCAGGGATTTGGGTTCCCCGCCTGATTGTATATAGGTATGACTGTATTTTTATGTTTTTAATTTACTTATATTTAGGTTATTTTATTTTTTTTATTGTATATAGTTTTTTATTTATTATTATTTAGTTATTTTTACTTTTGTTAATTTTGTTTCTTTTTTGTATATACGGTGTGAATGTGTTCATTTATCAATATAATTATTGTCCTTGTGACAGAATATTATATGTCTAAATAAAAAAAAATAAAATAAAAAAACAATATAATGGCAGTGAAATGTGAAAGGCACTGATCATATAGAGTGGAAGTTAGGTTAATTTATACTGTATTGTTTCGTCGATTCGAAACGTTATGATACTTACTGCCGTTAATTAATTTAATTTAAACTTAATTTTTACTCTGAGTTTGTAAAAAAGAATAATCTTATTTGTGATTGTGTTTATTTCTATTGAAGTTCTACTAGCTCGTTTCTGTGTGATTTTTAGATATATTTTTTAATTCCAGCTTAAATATAGTTTTGTTCTGACTGAAAAAAAGTAATGGTCTCGTTAACTCTGAAAAAAACAAAAAGTTTAGTTTTTCTTACAGATGTTTTGTACCAGCTATTTTTGGAGTGAAAACATACCGATTAAGTTCATATTACTACTGTTAGTGCAAAGATGAGATTTTACAACAGACATAAGCATTCTGCTACTATGAAAAATAACAGAGGGCAATAAATTATGAAATTATACTAATAAATCATAAAAAACAATTAGTTTTGTGCTTTCATATAAAACACTCAATGTTTAAGTACGACCTTTTGCACTAACTGTAGTGATATTCATGTTCAGTACGCATTGGATTTTTTTTAATCCCGAATCAGCAAATATACAATCTACTTATGCGGATCTTTTTTTGCATTTTACTATTCGCCGATGAACAAAACTCGTAGATATCAAACCTGTATTTTATTTCCGAAAATGGCTTCTTCCAGAGATTTTATTCTCACGCGAAAAATTTTAGACCTTGTAATATAAATATTTTTTAGCCAATGCAAACGGTGAGGAAGCTATACTGACTTTACTTGGCAGACGTTTTATTTTTTATGTGTGTACACATATTGGGGCGGGTTGGCCGAAGAACCTGTTGACCGAATTTATAAACGATAAAATAATTTCGAGTTCGCGTCCCGGTACCGAGAGGGTTTTAACTCTCGTATTAATCCCAGGCTCCCACCGCATGGTCCGGAAAATCCCGTGTAGCCTAAAAGGCGAGGAAGGAGAGAACGGAAAACAAAAACAAAAAGTGTGAACACATATGTCAGTATGAACGCCTTATCAAGTGCTGAAAGAATTCTTTTCAAATAAGTAATGAATTTTTGCTTCCGCTCTTAAACTATGGGGAAGGTGATAAAGAACATAACGTCAAAATAGAGGAGAATCCATGTTTATGCGGATCATATAGCTGTCCCCAAAAGTGATCAAGGGAATATTAAGATACTTGTTAAAGTTGATATTTTACTAAACTATTTTTTGCAATCTAGAACGTATCCAATAAGGTTGTGATTCTCTGCGATATTGTGAGGCTGTAGCCTCCAGTTAAGCTCATTGCATTGACAAGAAGATATATGATGTGACCGGGGCGTTCGGAATATTATTATCAACTATTTTTATAAAATAATATTTGCGTGTATGTTTATTATTACGCAAGTAAAAATAATTGTTTTTCGATTCTTCCTGGCTTGCCCAGGCTAGATGGTCAGATGTGCAGATTCATCTATCTGCTGTGCAGAACAGTCATCTAAATTAATATTTAATCACCAGTAGAGAAGAAATATAATGTAGTAACCCATTAACTATAATTTTTGTCTAAAACAATATTGTCAATATTTTAAAATCTAAGTAAAATAGATCATTGCTTCAAACATTCCCTTGTTCGAGATTGAACATTGTACATTTGAGATGTTGATTTATCTTTTTTTTTTAGGATATTTTACTAAATTATAATACTTTCCAGAAAAGTTACCTGTAATTGAGAAAGAATTTTAATATTGAAATGAACAGTAGAGACGAGGTTCGAAGCCTGAACCTATTGTTCCATTCCAGCCTAGCACTGCCCCTAACTTCACACTTAGCCGACCGGCCTGTTATTGAAGTGTTTCTAAGAGAATTCATTTACAAATGGAAGTCGGTGTAGGGTGGCCTTTTAATATAAAGCCCGGGGATCGATGGGCGCATTGTCCGCTCCCAACAACAACTTTAGGTCCCTAATAACTTGACGCTCTAATCTACACTCAACAGTTTAGCAAGAGGTGCTAGATCTGCGTTATAGTATCTTAATTCGTTAATCTGAGAAAGTAACTATGAAATCTACAGAACCTAACAAGCTATTTCCATTTGCAATGTATTCCAGCGTTTCGTAATATTTAAAATTATCGAAAAGTAATCCCAACTTTCTCGTTCAAAATTAGTTGCCATTACTAATTTAATTAAGGTTTGTATTTTTTAAGAACTTATGAGTACTTTTTTGGGATAAAACATAGTTTGAATATTTTATAATTTTTTTTTCCAAATTGCACGAATGCCCTTAGAAGAGATTCCAAGTAAGTTACAGGACGGAAGACTGTATGGGACAAGAAGAAGAGATAGGCCTTGATTAAGATTGTAGGATGAAGTTGGGAGAGACGCCCGGGAGCTGCTTTCTATATGTAATTTAACGTGCAATATTCGTTAATGACATGTGCATATTATACATTTATCATCGAAGTTTATTTCAAGAACAATCACCTTCTGAACAAAAATTATAACTGATGTCCTACTAGCATTAAAACCCCTTCTAGTGCAACGGAAATAAATAATTTAAATATATTTTTGTGTAGTTTATTTAATCCGTGTATTTTATTAACTTAACTATCTTAAGTTTAGTTTGTAGTGTACTGAGTTAACCTATAACTTTAATTGAAAATTAACAGTAAAAGAGATTTTGTTAAAAGTGATAGATTGCAGTTTTGTCGGCCATTTTGATTTTTAGTGGCATACAAGAAAATTTTCAAAAATATCAGGGGGCTCCTAGGCTAACATTAATAAGTGTGTCCAAAAGTACATTCATACCAAATTTGGTAACCTTAAAATTCACCCCTAAGTGACCTGTCAATAAGATGCAGACTAGGATATATTGGGTATGGGGCATCGAAGGTCCAATATAGATTCATATCGGCCTAAACTATATGCCTACAGTCAAAATCTCGGACCCAAAACATCGATATTCGGTATTTTCATAGATATTATAAACATTTTTTATATATGAATATAAACATAAGGATTGATTTTCTAGCACATCAGCGCATCGAAAATATATATTATTTTCCTCTTTATATTAATCAATGGAAATATGAATTCTTCTACCCTCCTCAGTAAGGTCCTATCCATCTTCGTCAACTTCATTTTTTCCAGAAATTTCCACCCAACCAATTATGCCTTACATCCCCCCATAGATAGGATTCAGTGAAATGTTAATTTATTTGCATCTTGTTTGATTGTCAATTTGGACTCACTTTCTGTCTGAATTTGAGCTTCATGATTTTAGCCACCTCTTCTTCCTCTCCATACTTCCTCCACCATGCTGTTCTCTTAAAGTTTAGCAACTCATATTGTCTTTTCTTTCCATTTTTTAAGAGAGTACCTTAATGTGTGCACACTTCACCAAATGAACAGATTAACTCTACAGGAATGGTTTGCAGCAAAATGGTGGCCATAAAATAGTGGTGAAGTTCTGAATTGTACAATTGTTATTTTTTTTTTATGTTTCAGGGGTTGGTTCCTGAACAATACTATCGATGGCCATCCCTACGATATATTGACCGTCTATAGAGCCATGTAGTAGCAATAGTTACTTATTGTTCGTTGTGGATTGTTGGATGAAGTTCTAGAAGTAGTGAAATGGTATGTTAAGTCCTGCAGAATATGAGGTCTTAAAGGTCTACAACTGGGAGTAAGAGTTAGACTGTTTATCTTTCTCACCTTACATTTCCAATGTTTGACATTAGTCAAGCATTCGATAAAGTTTGGCATGAAGGATTGCTTTCCAAATTTAAAATTTTACTTCCTCCTATTATTTAATACTACTGTCATATTTAACAGACAGACAGTAGTACTATAGTAAAATTAGGGACAGAACATTCAGACATTAAATCCATTGAAGCAGGAGTACCTCAGGGTAGTGTCCTTGGACCAATATTGTTTAATATATATATGTATATATATATATATATATATATATATATATATATATATATATATATATATATATATATATATATATATATATCTGACCTACCTCAACACAGTGACACTCAACTAACTACTTTTGCTGACGATACCGCCATCCTCAGCTCAGATGTTCGAGCATGCACCACTCTTCAAAACCACTTGAACGATATTGGTGATTGTTCCACAAGGTGGAAAATTAAAATAAATGAAAAAAAAAGTGTGTACGTAGTATTCACTCTTAATCATACTCCTTCCCCTGGAATATATTTTAATAACATTGAAATTCCTGCATCCGATGTAATTAAATATTTGGGTTTTTACATGGACAAAAGACTAACTTGGAGGACACACATTAGACACATTATTTCCACAAACGTATGGAATTAAACAGGCGATACAGTGTTTTATCTAGGTTACTTGATAGACGTTCAAAATTATCTTTGACTAACAAACTGTCTATAAAGTTTTACTTAAACCAATTTGGACTTATTGTATCTGCTAAAACTTCCAATATTAAGAAAATCCAGTCTTTCCAATCCAAAATTTTACGAAAAAGAGTTGACGCACCATTTTATGTCGCAAACGATAGATTACATAAAGACTTGAACATCCCAACAAATATAGACACTGAAAAAGAAAACTACAATAACTTTCCCCAAAGACTAACTTACAACATAAATCCTCTGACAGAAAATCTTAAATGCACTAGAAACCCGTACAGCCCACCTCCGCCGAGGGTACGTAGGCGGTGGCCAAGAGACCTGCTGAACTGAACTATTTCCTGTATATTGATGGGACGCTGTGAAGCTGCCAAAAAATTTGCTCATTGCAAAGAAATTAGTAGATCACAAATTTAATTTTATATTTTAGTATTAATAAATAATATTTCCAAATTTGAGTTGCAGTACTCGGTAAAAATGATAGATAAATTGCCTTGTGTGAACTACAGGCTTGCTATTTCTATAATTATTGAGAACACCAAAGGAAATTATAGTGAATTAAAAAACTTGTCTTCAATAGCGGTTGCTTTGTTTCTTTCCGAAGCAGTATTACTATTCCATATACCTTCCCCCCTCCGTCTTGATGCATTTAAGCGTTCTTCACGTACATTCATTTCAAAAAAATTTTTAATTTCAAGACTTTCAGTAGTCCCATTAGAGTTTGTAAAATAGGCATATTTTGACGGTGTTATGAGTTTTGAGGGGGGCATATTTCGACAGGCTAATGATTTTTCAGAAAAGAACAGTTTCAAATCTGGAGGCAAAGGGAAACATGGAACAGACCACATTAAGAATTATAATTATCCAATAATTCATTTTTTAAGAAGAGGAAAGTAATCGAATATCTTAGAGGAAGGAATATTCATGCGTCTTCAATCATCAATCATCAATCTTGAGGGAATGGGCACTCCTGATTGTTTCCATATTCATATCAACAGAAGAAATTTTGCTGCGTAATTGAATTAAGATACATAATTAATGGAAGTTTATACGGTAATGTTCACAGTTACTGAGAATGAAATGGTATATTAATTAAGAGGATCGAGCTCATAACTTAACATTACCATGAAATAAGCGCCCTAAGCCGAGTCCATAGAAGAATTAGGAGGACCGTTAACACTAACAGGACTTAATGAAAAATAATTATTCTTTGATTGCGATCGGAGCCGAACAGGTGTAGAACAGATCTGGATAAGAACTGGAGACCGATAGGGCAAGCCCTCCGAGGGCAAATCTTTATTTATCATCTCCTTGCCCTCGGCTTTTCCTTTGTCGGTCCCTTTGTGAAGGGAGATTTGCTGGGTTTCCAGGATCTACCGCTCCGCCCTAATGCCCTTTCACCCTTTGTGCTCGCTCCAAATCCCTATTTGTGTATATCAAATGGCACATTTTTCCTTGGCCCTCCCCTAAGGCGGGGGTATGACAAAGGCAGGGAGCCCTTTGACTATATTTTATCGGTAGTGGGGTGGGGGTATTTCCTTCCGCGGCGCATTACCCACCCGCTGGAAATGGGATTTGCATAAGGGCCTCGTTTCCAGTTCTGTGTCCCTCTGGATCCTCCACTCTCCCTCCACACATTAGGATCCTTGTGAGGATAAGTGTCTGCTAATAGTTTCTCTAGAATGCACCCTTATGAATCAATTCTATTAAATATGATTTAATTCTATTCAAAAAATAATTATCATATGAAATAGTATGATGCCCATTACTTTATATACAAAACTTGTATTACGGAATCCTTTTTGGTTAATCTAAAACCTACGAGGGAAACTACATTTCTGAAAAATGTAAGCATCGGATTTTAACCTGATAACTGTCTGATAAATAATAAGTAAATTCTTAAAGCTTTTATGAAAGTGAAGTTTGGTCAAATCAAATATTATTACTCATGACAACAGGAGTCTAGTCGAGCCATTAAAATTTTTGAGGGGCCTCTCTTAACGGAGTTATAAATGTTGGGAGAGATGCATATTTTTGATTGAAGTTTTAATTTGATGAAATCTTTGAAAGATTAAACAGCATAACATCAAGTTTAATAGGTTTAAAAACTACAGTTTTTTATAATTCTACTTCTTTACTTATGAATAAAAGACTTATGAACAGCTCATTAGAGTTTGTGAGTTAAAGCCACAACACTGAGTTAAAGTGGCTCTCCCCCTCCATTTGAAGACAATATTTCCTAGGTATGTTCCTCTATCAAATCATCAACAAGTTATAGAGTTTGTGAGTTAAAGCCACAACACTGAGTTAAAGTGGCTCTCCCCCTCCATTTGAAGACAATATTTCCTAGGTATGTTCCTCTATCAAATCATCAACAATCATCATCCTTCTTACGTCTAAAGCCTTCTCCAATTCAAGTCCTCAGTTCACTCCCTTTTCACAAGATCTCGACCTTCCGACCTTTACATTCCTTCTCATAGATCTACCTCATTCCAAAACTCGTTAATTGCTCGCTCTGTTAATTTCTGGAAATCCCTTCCTATCAAAATTAGGCATTCGTCCTCCCTATCTACATTTAAAACCCACCTATTCCAATTCCTATCCCAAAAACAGTCAGACAACCCCGCTAACCTTTTATGTAGATTTACACATTATTCAAAATGATTCACATAATGATATATTTACATATAATTCATCACTTAAATACTTACTATCAGATTCGCCTTTGTTTTCTTTTTTTTTTTTTCTGCAGAAACACAGAGTTTATTGCTAAGAAGAATGTAATGTATTTTTTATTTATTTTTTTAAAAGTTTATACTGAGGTTTTATCACTGTACACAGTTTTAAGTTTTTTGTATATAGATTTTTTTTATTTTGTACATACTATATTTAACTATATTTAACTAATATTTTCTTTACTTTTTTTTATTTATTTTTACTTTTTATGTTTGTTTTTACTTAGGCCGGATATAATACTTTAATTTTGTACTTTTTTTGTTATTCTAAAGGGACTTCGTAACAGAATAAAATTATTTTCTGTTCTTTTCTATTCTACTTCTGCTTCCGCGATCTTGAAGAATATGGTACTAGTAAAATTTCTTAGGAGGAGGGATACACGCCATTTTGATAACTGAGTTATCATGCACCACAGACTAAATCTCAATCTTCCCACTCTGGTTAAAATAAGTTTGGTTATAGAACGATGCCTTTACCCTCTACTCTCATATTTCAGAAATGGCTAGGAAAGAGTTATCGAAAAGAAAGTTACATATTCTTAATTCAATACTATTGAAATCTTTTTAATTATTTAAAAGAAACTAATGCCACTTTATGCTCTAGAGACTGAATACATGGACTAACCATTATGTCAACATAATTTATAGTCATTCATAAATAGATCGGTATATTAGTTTATTTTTGGATACACAATATTTTCTGTCTTTACATCTTATGCCTAAACGAGTAAATCCTGTTTTTCTGTGTGTGAGCAGTCTACTTACAGTCAGTCGTAAATGTAAGAGGCACGAAAATCCAAAATTTAATGCACACATTTTTACTAATTAGACTAGGTTTTGGTTAGCTAAAGTAAAACCAGTTATATATATATATATATATATATATATATATATATATATATATATATATATATATATATATAACTAATATTAAATGTTTATATATTAAATTTTGTTAGATGTTCTTTTTTGATATGATACAGTGCCTACCGTGAAAAGAATTCACCTCGTCAACATCTTTTAAAATTACATTTTACATTTGGTTTAATAAAATTAAGGAGCGAGCGAGATACGTGCTCAGTAAGTAATGACTCCCTGTCCAATTCTTTGGAGCTCTGGTTCAAGTCTGGCGATGCCGGATTATTATTTATAGTTATAACATCCGTAGATGTAACCTGAGGTCGGTGTGTGCTCTGATTAAATAATTATTTAAGGATTATAGTTTTTTTTTTAATAAAAATAAACAACGTCATTTTTAAAAACCGTTGTAGTATTTCTTAATAATGCCGTTTAAATTATATAAATACTTTTATTTAAAATTTTATGAATAATTACCGTTTTAATAATAATTAAAATCTGTTTTAATAGTTAAAATTACTGGGTTCAGATTCTAAATTGATATCTGCTTAATCATTCATCTCTTTTTGTCTTTCTAAACATTGAAAAATAGGCACTTGGCCGAATCAAGATACGTCCAAGATAACTGCCCTGGTGAAATGTAAATTAGTCAGTGCAACTGTTTCTTTTGGGAAACAATGTGTTAGAATACAAGTTATTTTTCATTTATTCGCATATATAAATATTGTGTTTATTGATGAATAAATTCATTGCTATTCTTTGGAATGGCTAGTTTAAGATGGTTGATGAAAAGAAAAGGAAGATGAGCGAATAGAATAGTTACTGCTATAGAAGGATCAATCTAAAGATCGCCTGATCTCCTCTCAAGTCAGTGGTGAAAAGATCCCTTCCTTTGTTTAAACCTTACTTTCCGCCGTTAGTAAGTAGTTCGTGAGAGGGTGGGGAGGGTTAAAAACTAAACTTGCCCCTCCTTGAAAGGTCTGAAGGGGCGTTAGCTTTTCCCCGTCGGTGACAAAAGCGACAATGGGCAAGAAACTTGATGAAAGGGTATAAAAAGGGTGAATAGAGAAAGGCTTTTCTTCGCAGTCAGTTTCTTTGGCCTTTCTTTGGCCTGTACCCATTATCTTGACGGGGAGGGAAGGGAGGTGGGGCTTTGTTCTCCAGCCTACGACCAATCAGGAGCCGAGCTTGCTCCCTCCCCCGTTCCCGGCTCCCCCACCTATTGTCTCAATGGCCCCGCGCTCAAAATCCTTCTATCCTCTTCTTATTATGCTCATCTCCAGGCCGCCTCTGCACTCCACCATCCTATTCTTCCCCATCTATTCTAGGCCTAATGAACATTTAACCACAACACTGGGCACTTGCTCCTCGGAGGTCTAGTTTGTAGAAACTTATCCTCCCAACCGAAATAAAAGGAACTTGAATCGGATTGTTTCTATTTGACACAAATAACAAATACAAAAATTCTATTTTCCCATAGCTGATTGTATCATTGGTATTCACATATTAATTCGGGAGAAGACAAACAAAATAATAAAAACGAATATTTAAATCTATTGACTTAACTGACTAAAGAGTTTGGAAATACTGGAAGAGTAGAGAGAAAAATATTTGACAGTGCTAGTGTTGTTTAATGTGCTAAAATTGAATTTGGTACCATGAGCCGATCTCATTTTTTTCATGCACTGCAAAAAATGCAAATAATGCAAAAAAAAAATCTGGTGCGCGCAACACACAACTTTCACTTACCGCTCAAATTTGAATAGAAATTAGTTTCTGGCCATGTTAGGCATTATAAAAAGTTTTTAATTGCATTTTTAACCGAGCTAAAGCTGAAAAATTACAGCTAATAAATCATAATTACCATTAAAATGACAAAAGTCCTATTTATTTTATCACCGGTTGATTATGGAATGAACGATCCGTTGATTATGGATTGTACGACTATTAATTATTAAACTGTGATTTTCCATTGCAAAGTTTACTAAAACGGAATCAACTATTTGCATTATCTGTCGTAGACAGGTCAAAAGTTGACACACTAATTGTAAATGGATACTGTTGGAATATCACAAAAAGAAGATTTATCAAATTATTCACTAATTTAATTTTCTAAGAAGTTGGATGACAATATTTCAGAATAAACGGACGTTGATACCTAATTATTTAAATATAATATCAGATCTCAAATTATAAAACTACAGTTAATGTATATAAGGTTATAAACGTTTGCTTTATGCATCCATGGAATGATTTTATATTTTACTCCTTCTTTTACACATGTACAATGAAATAGTTTTTTAACAATTGCGTTGATTAGGTGGATTTTAAATACTTTTTCAAACTTAAAAATATTTTAAGAGTTTAAATTTAGTTAGTAAAGTACATTTAATTTCCTTGAAACCATGCTGTTTAAGTTAAATATTATTAGTTTCCTAAAATTATTATTTATAATTTTTTTACCACTCTCCGTTACCTTCTACAACTTTCTATATTAGATATTGCTTTTTCTAAAATTCTCCGCTTTCCAACGATATGTCATACGTATACCTTCTATTATTTCCGGAGATTCATTTTCGACCTGGATAAGCGTTTTTATTTTATTTTTTCTCCTTTATTCAATTATCAAATTCTTTCAAAAGTTATATTTAGCATTTTTTCGTAATTCTTAATAATGAAAGATAGTCAATAATTTAAAGAAACCATATTAAAGGTACTTTAGAGGAAGACGCATATGAACATTGGAACATTGGGCATTTAAGCCCTGTAAAATGACATCAACGGGAATTAGACATAAATGATATTAAAGATCACTTCATTATGCAATGATGCACCGAGTTTAATCAAAATAGGTAGAGCTGTTTTTAAGAAAATTGTAAAAATGTGTTTCAACGTTAGTATAAAGTGGCACTTCCGGTTAGCTAATTTTAAAGAAAAAGTTGCTGTCACATCTAAGGCATATACCTATCTTAAATACATAATATCAGTTTTGTAGGACTTTTCGTTTTTGAGCTAGACTGTTAACATACACTCATACACACACACAGACCATTTTGCGGGATTTGGTTATTTTGACTCAGGGGACCTCAAAACATGTATTTCCGTTGAAAACCTAGATTCGAACATTTTCAAGATCGCAATACTTTCCCTTACTATATATTACATATATATGTAAGTGAATAATAATAACAAAGGGACTAGCGAACCCGAAGGCTCGATGCCGACACCATCAACCGCTTATTACACACCACCTTCCATCGCCCAAACTCAGTTCCTTCAGCTTTAACACATTCTTCCCACCTTCGCTTCGGTCTACCTCTCGGTAGAGAGGTTCAGCAAATATTTTACAAATATTCAACTTTTAGGAATTCATTTGTTACGAAGCCCAACAATTTTACCAGCCCATTTGATTCGCCGGCGATGTAATCACCTCAATTATATTAACCGGATACAGTTTGCGCAATTCGATAAGTTTGCGCAATGTGTAACCGTCTAAACTCTCCTGTTAATTCATCCTTCATCGGTCCGAATTTTCTAGGTAATACCTTGTTTTCAAAAACCTTAAGACGTAGCCTATCCCTTATTGTAAGCGGACACGTTTCGCATCCATAAAGAACTGTAGGTAAGAGATTGGTTTTATATATTCTAGTTTTTAAGTTCCGGTACAAGAGGCGTGAGTTGAGTAGTTTTGTTACAGAAAAATAACAAGCCTTTCCCGCCTTCAGCCTAACCTTAATCTCCTCTTCAATTTCGTTTTTTTTCTAGTTATCGTAGCCCATAGATACCTAAGCTTCTCTACGTGTTCAAACGTATCATCTTCTATATCGACATCGCCATTTTTGCAACTAACCATATGTTTTGTCTTATCCGTATTTATTTCGAGCCCTAATTCTTTACCGGCTTTCATTAATGTTGTATTCAGTTTGATAGTTTCCGGATCTTTGCTTGATAGGACCAGATCATACGCATAATCAAGCACGGGTATTGTCTCACCCAGATCCAACCCCTTATTCAGTACGCATTACCTCCAAAATGGTATGTTCTAATGCCAAATTGAACAGGACAGGCGAAAGAGAATCGCCTTGTTTTAAACCCGAACAAACCTCAAACTTTTCGGATAAATTACTACCGATTCTAACTTTATTGAGTATTTCCGTCCACATTCTGACTAGGTTTACTGACTTTTTTTGGATCCCCTGCCCGATTAGAATATTATACAGTTTATGGAGGTCAATAGAATCGTAAGCCTTTTTGAAATCTATATACAGCCGGTGAACAACACCTTTGTTTTATTTAATTTTACTTCAATATTTGCCGTAAAGAAAATGTTTGATCAATAGTAGAATAGTTCCGACAAAATCCGCACATGTATTCTCCGATAATTTCTTCGACGTATTTGACTTGTAAAGATTAAAGTGAATATTTTATAACATACCGGAAGGAGTGAAATTGCTCTATAGATATTACAATCCGTCCTCGGACCTTTTTTGTGATTCGGAATAAGAATAGATTCTTTCCATTCTTCAGATAATTTGTCATTTTCCCAGATCTTTTTAACCAACCGATGTATTTTAGAAACTCCAGCTTCCCCGCATGCCTTAATTAGTTCAGAAGGAATATTATCGGTTCCCGCTGCTTTATAAGATTTTAATTTTAGCTACTTCAACTTCCTCTTTATTCTGTTCTTCTATCAACGGTTCTGCACTCTTGTACTCAGAAGGAGAATACAGGTCATAATTTCCCGCATTTATAATATTGTCAAAGTAGTTTTTAAACTTATTTGATAGGTCTATCGGATCGGTCAGAATATTTTCATCCCTAATACCAGATGTGACGGATCCTAAACATTTACGTCACATGTTTAAAGCTTTGTGCATGTCTCTTACGTTATTTTCGATTCTATTAGTTTCTATTTCTATTATTTTATTATTAAAATACTCGTTTTTTTTATTTTTGAGAAATTTTGTCAATTCATTCATTGAGGTCAGAAGTATTCAAGATTGTCTTTGCTAAGATTATTTAGAGCTTTTGATTTAGGATCATTTCTTTTATCACACATATTTAAATAATCTTCATCGAACCAGGTGTTGTTCTTTCTATTTTTTATTTTTTTCCGAAGGCACGAGTTACTGTCCACTTTAATATTAATTCTGATCTCTATCCATAACATATCAAAATCATCCTCGTCAGAAAGCTCTAAAGCGTCAAACCTATTCCTAACATCCTGCTCGAATTAAGTTCTAATTGATGTATTTTTTAATTTTTCCAAATTAAAATTATCAATATCGAAACGGTTTTGTTTTCTACTTTTTATATTAGGTTTTAGTCGCGATAAGACCGTATATTAATTGTTTTGCCAGCTATGTTGTATCAAGACGTGATCTATTTGATTTCGTTTTTGTGAATACGGCGGTGTCTAGGTATAATAATGAATACCCTCATGCTTAAACGTAGTACCTTCAATTATTAGATTTTTCGAGATGTTATAGTTGATTAGGATTCCATTATCATTTCTGTATTCGTGCAAACATTCTTTATCAAACATCAGAAAAAAAACTTCTTCCTTTCTCATCTATGCGTTTGCGTCACCTAGAATTATTTAAATAGAGTTTCGCGGTAGTTTATCATAAACCCATTTGAGTTAATCGTAAAATTCGCATTTAACTTCATCGTCACTGTCTTCGGTCGAACAATGTATGTTTATTTACGCGATTTTAAACCAACGTCCCTGAAATATGGCTACCGAAATTCTATCACAAAAGAATGTACGTCCCTCAAAGTGGATAGCAATTTATTTCTAATTAAATAACTAGGTATCTAACCAATGATTCCACCATTTGAAAGAAATTGTTTTACCTCTGTTAGTTAAATAAAAAATAATTTTATTCTATGATCAACTAATATTTTTAGCTTTATTTATTGCATTATTATAAATTATTTATTTATAACAATGCGGACTTTTCAACCAATTATGGGTCATTTCATTCCTTACACAGTATTTACATTTTAGCTGTTATACAATATTTATATTTTAGCTCTTATACAATATTAACTCTTAAAGAATATTTGAAATTCAATTGTAAAGAATTCGTAATAAGAAATCAACGAAAAATTAAAACATTAAAAAGTAACAAACAAACAAAACTTTCCAGTTTTTTGTTATTAGTCTTCTTGTGATTTTTCAAAATAGTACTAATATCATTTGTCAATTCAACTTCATCTCGATGAGCTTCATGTGCACAACACTGGACAGTGTTAAATGTACTCACTAGTAAATACACTGTGGGGATGTCCCGTTTGTCATAACTAGAGGCCGGATTTTCGTGCAGTATGAGTCCGAAAAACGTGCAGTAAAAAACTCAAAATGTGCAAAATCGTGCTGTATAAATCCGAAATATGCAAGATTGCGTAATTAACCACTAAAAATATGCAAAATCATCAATATAGTTTAATTTATAACATTAATACATCGAAATCTTATCAGATCTTGTAGTGTTGCCCAAATGCGAGACCCAGACGAGTCTTGGTCTTGCAAACTCAGTTTGGTCATGGTCTTGGTCTTGCACAAGAGTCTCGCAACAGTCTTACAGTACTGTAAGATAGGAGAAACCTAACTGAGCCTGAATGAAAAATTAGACGAATTAAATGCAAAACTATGTTGGTTATACCAATTATTTACATATAGTAACTAAGATTGTCGCGTATTAGTAACTATTTTGCCTTAATTTTTTATTAAGAACATAGATTTGTTTTACTAGTCCTGGTCTTGGTCTTGCAACAGTTAGGCGGCCTTGGTCTTGGTCTTGAAAAGTGCAAGACCAAGACCGATTTTGGGCAACACTAAGATCTTAAGTTAACCAAGAGATAAAAAAACCTGAAATGTAACATTGAAAATGTAATTCCACATTACAATCAACTATTATAATAACGATTATTATTAAATAATGTTTCCGCAACAAACATGCCGGGATACTCAGTGGAGACGGTAGGGTTCGCAAAAAAAAAAAAAAAGAAAAATAATGAAAAGTCAATTAAACATTAATAACTATCTAACAGGCGCCACGCTATTTAATTGGTTGAATTTGGAAAATACCGAAAACCATAAAAATAAAAAAAATTAATTAAAAAAAAAAAAAAGAATTGGAAGCGGAGTGAGCTACGAACTCGGAACCTATGGGTTTAAAAACAAATGTTAATTAACCGCAAAAACCTATCGAACCTTCTTATTCGGTTGATATTTATTTTCCCCGATCCCTCAAATAATGTTTTACAATTCCTTATTAAACCTTTTTTTTTAAAAAAATATTGTAATATATACATAACTGAAGAAAATAAAACTTGCTATTATTAATACTAATGATGAATTTACTTATTTCAATTGATTAAAATAACTGTTAAAGGAAATGAAAATTATGAACAAGAAATTAGATTTATAAGAAAACAAATAAAATAAAATTAACTTTAATTATAAAAAAAAAATATAAAATTATTACAGAACTAAACATTAACTTAGACTATACAATAAACCAATTACAAATATTAAAAAAAAAATCAATAAAAACTTATATATACATATTTACAAAATTTGAATGCCGAACTTTGATTGGCATATTGACTTAACTGAGGAAGCGGGAACTTATTCCAGATAGTGACATCAAGGTCTCCCCAGTCCTACCTACTCAAGCTGTAAAAATGTTCATTCACCAACTAGTAAAATGAAGCGGCACTCGTCGCTGATAAACACAGGTTCATGGATAGGAAAAGAAAATCCGGTGTACGCCGTAAAACTAAAGTATATCACACACAAAAACCCTTAGCGTGCCTCAACACTCGCGAGGTTCCACCACCTCTCTCTAAACTCTCTTATGTTTTACAATTATCTGTTGGTTATTCCAATCCGAAGTAAAATTAATAGTTAAAACTAATACTTATTATAAAAACTAATACTAAATACTTAAGCTTATATTTAACCCTCTTCGAGCTAATAAAAAAAAACATTACTTTACGAACTAATTTTTTTTAATATTTTATTTTTCGTCACATATGTTATAGCATTTTTCATCTGAATGAAAGAAAAGAGAGTATAAAATAAGAACATGACAATGGATCTGTCGGGTTCAATTTTTACCAGTGTGGGAAACAAGAGCAGAGATGAGAGGGGGATGGAGCCGTTAGGTTTCAAGTGGCTACTCGGAGACCCTCCGCAGGGGTGACGGTACGGTACGGTACACTTGTGCGGCCGCGCACGTCAAGCTCCATCAGTCTCAGGATATCTCTTCTGATGGATCAGGATGTTCGTCCTTCACGGCCGGCATCACACGCCTTCTATTTTCCGAGTATAACGAGTCGCGACGTTGAGTACTCCTGCCGATATTCTTTCCATTATTGGATACATGCGTTAAGGGTACCTGCAGGTTTCAATATTGAAAAAGAATATTCGGTGGAAGTTGGGTGTAGAAAAAAAAAATCGCTTTGAGCCAATAAAAGGGTTAGAAGCATTCCCATTCAATATGTTCTTCACCTGCTGCTTATACAGTTTTAAGGAGTTATAGATAAAACGGTTTGGTTATACTCTTTACATTTTCAAGTGCTTATAACGATGTAAAACTTATTTAAGTTTGGTATAAACATCAATAACTTACTTAGTATATGACATGGCATCTGCTCTATTTCTCCAACGTACCATAGAGTATCATAAGTTGCTGATCAGTAGCAAATTCGAGTTTGACAAATTATAAAAAACTTCTCGAACTGAACTGGTGGAGCAGGTAGGATGTTAGTAAATATCAAATATATTTTGATATGTTTTGCATTTTTATATAATTTGCAATATTTTATGTACATTAAATCTCTATAAGACTCAAAAAAATGTTGTGAGGACATACAATAATTAATCAAAAGAGTTCACAACTAAACAAGGTATTAGTTAAGGGTGCAGTCTTCCTCTGTTATTTACACTAGTGCTAGACAATGCAATAAAAATATCAAAACAAAATATTAGACTCTATCTAATGAGATACAATAATCTACAGCCTGTCCTTTATCTCTTTGCTCGCTTATGTAGAAGATTTGGTGGTTTTCGGGAGCAATGGTCAAAAGCTTCAATTCTTCTTACGAATCCTTCAAGAAAAATTAAATAAGATAAATATGCAAGTAAATGTATAAAAAAAAAACTCTGTGAGGGTTGGCAGGAACGAAGGAAGAAGTTACAGAATAGTTCACTTGAATGGAGTTCCATTGGGACAAATGAAGAATTTTAAATACCAATGAACGTGAATGGATCGACGGAGAAAGGAAAGAAAGAAGTCTTCAGAAAGTTGCTTCAACGCCATCGATAAAGGATCCTTGTATAAGCGAGAAGTGAGCTAAGAGAACAAAACGACTATATACAAAAATACTTACTACAAATCACATTAGTCAAATTCAGGCCATGGAGATGAAATACCTGCGCAGGGCCGAAAGAAAAACAGAAACGAGAGAGACCGCATAACGAACTCCACAATGAGGAAAAACCTTAACGTAAGAGCAGGCTAGACTTTTTAGGTAGCTGAGGAAAATCGTTTAAGGTGCTTTGTATATTTATCTTGAATGCCAGAGAACCGAATGGCCAGAATTGAGTTCGAAAGTAAAGTTGAATGAAGAAGACCTCAAGGAAGGGCCAAGAAAACATGGAAGGTCTGTGTCCAGGAAGCTTTTGATAGAAGAGATGTAGACTGGAGAAGGCGGCAGTTGGAGAATCAGGGATAGTGTATTCGGCTTTACTAGAAGGCTCCTCTTACCGCTCAGCGGTTGAGAGGAAACGATTGAAGAAAAGAAAAATAAGATATACTATTACCCAAAATTATTTATGTATATTATATACATATTATTTGTTTGCTTTTTGGACTTTTTTCTTCTTCTTTCGTCGGCCCAAGACTACCGCTGAAGTCCTATACTGCAAATATTATTTTAGGTGATAAATAGTCAGGACGCAATCATTATACAAATCGTTTTTTTTTAATTTGTTTTAACGTTTCAACCCAACATGTGGGTCATCTTCAGGGCGTGGTTCGAGCACTGAAGGCTTTCAAGTATTGAATAGTATTTGAAAGAGTACTTGAAAGCCAAACCACCAAAGCCGGTGTTCGAACCACACGCCCTGAAGGTGACACACATGTTTGGGTTGAAACGTTGGCACAAATAAAAAAAAAGTTATATAATGACTGCGTCATGACTTTTTATCACCCATGATATGTAGAACAGTCGACTAGCTTCCTCCAGTAATTCGCAGATATTATTTGTTGTACTTCAGGAATGGAATATATAAATAGTTCATTAAATATATTTGTTTAGTTAACTCAAATATGCTACCAATGTGTTACTAGTAACTAACTTACTTTTAAATCATTACGTAAGGGAGAAAATAATTAAAAGTTTTGGAAAAAACGAAATAATATTAAAAATACTAGATATAATAGTAAGAATCAGGAAAATTGCTGACTCTAAGAGGAAGTTAGTCACATTTCACCATTCCACCCCAAAATTGACCGTTTGTTTCTAATTTGTATGCACAACCAGTTAAAAATATTACAAAACATTAAATATTGCTTATAAATGTCTAAAAGGTCCTATGTATGTTTTACGTAAGACAAGCTGTTTTAGAGATAAAAGAATTGAGAGAGAAGTAAAAATGCATTCATTAACTTAGGACTATGTCCTGATTTTCAACTTGGTTTATTTATTTCATGTTTCTTCAGATTACCTCTAAAACATAAATAAGTATATTTAACATATAAATGTTGGTGCTAAAGTCTGAAGGTTAGTGAGAAAAAAATAAAAATAAAACTAATCTAAGTACTATCTCTCAGTCACAATCGATAATAATTGGAAATAAGAAAACAAAGGGAAAATAGTTAATACAATTTTGGAATGTGTGGAAAACAATAATGGGAGATGTTTTCGTAAGAATCAGAAAAGCTCCTTTAGTCATAAGGAGAGATTGGGTGGACATTTTTTTTTTTTACCAATAAATGCGATGCTTACACATTACATACTTCATACCCTGTAAATTACATATATATCCCGGGAAAACCTCTGTATAGTATAAAATGCGAGGAAGGGTGAACAAAAAAAAAAGACGCTTATACATTATAATGAAATGAAATGCAAAAATTGTCTTGAATATCCTGGGACAAAGTCCTTAAGAATAGAATTAAAGAGTGGTTTATGGCTGGACTAATTAATATAAATAACAAATGAGTGAAAATACAGCCTTTAGGAAAATAAATTTTACAATAATTAAAACTACATTTTAAAAAATAAACAAATGAAAACGATATTTTGATAATTTATACTTTGTGGTGGAACAATAGTTTGCTTGTGTAGGCCTAATGATGAAACTATACGTAAGAACAAAAGTCTCCTGTAAAGGAATATATGCTTAAAGGGATATTTAAATATTAAATGTATAGTAGTATGGAATACTGTTGCTCTTTTTTTTTGACATAGTTTTTACATCATTATTATCGCTTATTATTGTGTTTTTTTTATGTAAGTCAGGTTTTTGATGAATTGGAAGCTATAATTAAAATATATTTAATTTTAGTTGTTAAAAATTGCTTCACAGTAAATTAGACTAAATTTACTTAAAATTAAATTGGAGTTTGTCGTGGTCAAAATAAAAAATAAAAAAATCATTGTCGAAAGTGGAGAAGTCTGTCATGAGCGGCTAGTGACAGTAAGCAAATTTCATAATTGAGATTGTTAAGCCTTAAATAAGACTGTATGCAGCAACACCTCTTCCCACACTTGATTCGAGCACCATATTGCAAGTAAGATCTCTCTGTCTTCCCATGATTGAGTTAGCAGTAGTCATATCACTCAACAGCTTGTTGGTTGATGTGTTCATGAAAATCATGGCAGAGATAAAGGGATCAAAATGCACATAACACTATTAAAATAAAACTAGTTGCCAAGTGCAAATAATCCCCCATAGTACATTGGTCAGCATATAGATGCAAATGCAATACTTAAATAATTAAATGAAATGTATTTATATCATGGAGGAATTAATTATAATACAAGATAATGAACAAAGATGTAAATGATTTTGATAATTGTTTTGTAGGGAATTAAGAAGCCATTGAAGACGTACTGAATATAATCATAACCGCCATAAACTACTATAAATTGTATACTATTTAAGTTAAACGCAAGTATGCACGTGCAGAACGAGGCAACTTTCAAAATGAACCCTCAATCATTAGATTTGACGAATAATTAACGAAGATTTGGCGTACCAATAAAAAAAAAAAATAAGAAAAAAAAGCTTGGAGATATAATATTTAATACCTACAATTTTAAAATAGGATATTTTAATTTTTATTATGATTCCATAGCAACCGCGACACCAACAATGACTATCGCTAATGAGGTCAACCCAAGCTTATGGAATAAAAATATTTTTTATTATTCTGGAACTGTTGTCATTCGAGAATAAGTTATAAATGCAGCGTAAATGCTAGTGTGGCCATACATGAAATTAAATATTTACAAAATAATAGGTAATTAAAAATAAAAATATAGAAAGAAATAGTGAGAGGAAAAAAAAACCATGCACACACACACACACACACCCACACACACACACACATTTATATATGTATATATATATATAACAAACATAAGAAAATAAAATAATATAAGTAAACAAAATAGTTTCTGGGATACTTAAAGAGGTATGAAAGAGGATACGGATTATGCATGTCGGATATCAAGAGGAATGGAATTCTTAGGGGGGAGGCTTGAATTACAAAGGATTTGTCAAACGCAACAGTTTGGTGGTGAGGAGGATAGAGGTCGGATGTACGAGATTCAGTGGGATGGGATTGAATGGAGTATTTAAATTGTAGGCTCTGGAAAATATAAGAGGGTCGCTGAGATCCTTGTTTTAATAACCTGGCATTAAAATGTTACAAGGAAATACTGACAGCGGTAGGATGGATAAAGCAATTTTAACTCGATGTAATACTGGATAATGTGCCCATCTTTTGAGATTCTGAAAGCTTATGCGACATCACGAAAACTGTTCATTTTAATACTTTAAAGTGCAAGTCCCAGGATAGCTCAAAAGGTCTATAAATATTTCTAATGAACTATACTAGGACTTAATATCTCGATCAGTCGAGTTTTGAAACCTCCAATTTTTTCAAGCATTTTAATTGTAATAGTATTAAGATTTTAATTTTTGAAATTATTATTCTTTACTTCTCCATGAAGTTATCTTTTGTTTGATTCCTCAGTATTCAAAATCCATCACTCCTAGGAGCTGGCAAAGGTATCTATATTATCGTATCATGTATAGTGTAGATTAATATAACGTTTTAAGACGTTCCATTTAAAATAAAGTAACGGTAAGCTTTTTAAATTAAACTGTAACATCATTTGATAATTTAAGGAATTTTTCAGTACAAATTGGTATTAATGAATATTTTGAACCTTCTAAATCTAAAGAAAATATAATCAAAACTTTTTCCTCTACTGAATAAAGGAACTTGCTCATCAATATGTAATCTCAAAATGGTGTCTTTACCATTATCCTAATAGCTATTAGGTAAAATCAAATGCGTAAAACACTTGAACCGTGAATTATAATCTACTCAGAACCCCTATTAGCAAGGGATCCTAAGGATGTGACAAACCCTAAACAAGAGCTCGTTATGAAGAGCGGGGGGTGGGGAGGGGAGGTAGTGCCAGCGGGCGGTATCGACCCCGCGATGCAACAGCTCATGAGTAGGCTCCTTCTAATTGCTATTTAGGGCTGCCTCAGCTCAGGAAGGGGGGCTTTTTTAAAGCTCGCTTAGCTGGTTTTCGCTTTAATTAAAGTCTTCACCATAAATCCATAATTAACCGGCTTCAAGAGGAACCTCTATGGCATTTATGTCGTGGAACAGTTCATAGTCCACTTTTTTCCACGAAATCCTACATAAAAACATAACATAAACAAATAAAAATAACGTGTACAAATAACAACAATCCTATTCAAAAATGTTTCATTGTCAGAAGGTGCATATTTACTTATAAATACAAAAGATATTGCATTGGTAAACAATCTGTCATTAAAAATTTCTAATCAATATTCAACTTAGATTCGCTGAAAAATAAAACAACTCTCTGTAATCTTTAAAATACTTAAATTCATCTCATATAACTACTATACATTTTTTATTTAATCTATTAAAATTAGGTGCAGAACTAGGATAATAAATCTTATTGTCTAAATATTTACATAAAAAATACACAATACATTTTACCACAAAAAGATCTATCACACAAATAAAAATGCTTCTATGCAGCAAATATGAATTACTTATCTAAGACAAAATACGCTGTTCCCATATAATATTTACGAAAAAAATTGACAGTAAGATTACTATGCAGCCTCTTCAAAAACTTGAGGATATAATTTCTCACATAGACTATTTATTTATACGAATTGATCCTGTAGGAGAGTCGGAGTGTCGTCTACTGCTTGAATATTTAGAAGTCGTAACAAACTATTTGTTCAGCGCTCTATAACTTGGGCACTACTTCTATACCGAATTCTGGATCTTTATTATTTTCCGAGAAGAAAGTTGTTTTGAAGGAAAAAGCAGCTCTTACGATACAATGTAAAGAGGACTGTATTGTGTGAAAAGTTTTGACGGGTTTTAGGGCAGCTTTTGAAAGGGACTTATCGTTGAGAACTACAAAGGGAGTTAAGCCTCGGGGGTAGCAAATAATGCGTTAAAGAAATGCCCGAGCCATTGTGGAAATACTGGAGAGACCCTTCTTCAATCAGGCCTCAAATTCGACTTTTCTCAGCCTCAGCCGCTCAGTACAAAGCCCCTCCACACTTGTAGAAGCCTGTAACACCTTCTACTGGAGCACGCTATTGGATGTCTGGCGGTAATTTTGCTGGAAAGAGACAATTGAAAAAAAAAATCTGTTTAGCAAATATAACATTGTAACTTTTAATCAATGGTGACCAGAATAAATGTAGGAAAATTATTTGTCAAAACAAAACGTGATCTACGGTTTCTGGCCACGACTAGTAAAGTCAAAAAATAGTCCTCACGATTTCTGTAAATTAAGACCATTTTCCAAGCGTTCTAAACACCAAGAAGAAGTTAGTTAATTCTCATTTCTCGTCTAGACCTCTAAAATTTTGAGTACTGTGAGTTACTAACAAGGTGTTTAGAACTATTGAAAAATGATCTCAATTTACACAACTCGTGAGGACTGGCATTTTTCGACTTAACTAGTTATGGCCAGAGATCATAGATAAAAGGACAGGAAAGTTAATCACCTAGTGGTATAAGCATCTCATTTTTTAAAAAGAACTTTGGTGCATTCGGTTCTTAGTACAAGCTTTTGACTGGTAGGGCCTTCTCATTGGTTTTAGTCGACAAGGGCGAGGATTCACTGAGCGCCCTCTCCTCTGCTCCATCCCAAATATGCTAATTGCTTATTACCACATGTTTAAATAGAAAAATAGAGATGATAATAACACAGATTTAGCTAACACGAAGGTTCGATTCCGATAACACAAATCGCTATCTACATACACACATCCACCGGTCGCCGTGCAAACCTAACCAGGCAAGATCAACCTCTAATTTTAAAATGTATTTATGTATGTATTTTCATAGGATAAGTACCTTGCGCCCGTTGGCCCGCCAAAGTCTTACTGTAATCAAAATTTTTTAAACCCTGTGCTAATGATTAATACAAAAATCCGCAGCGTTAATTAGCGGTTTTGGTGATTATCTGGCGAATTCATCTGAGAAAACTGTATAAAAAAAAAGGGCATAAAAAACTCTTATAAATTATAGATAAATAGTTCCATAGTTCCAGTAGTTCCATCTCTTGATTTCAAGTTTTCCTCTCATAATGTACCCAACCAGTCTACATACCCAATCAACCTTCATCAGACTACCTTTTTTTTCCTCTGTAGTTGTCAAGGGCTCATGCATATCTCCTTTCCTTTTCAGCTCTTATATTAACGCCCAACATTAGTCAGTTGTTTATTGTTCTCATCTTTATGTAAACGATTCTCAGATCTACCTATCGTTTTCTCCCTCTGAGTTGCTTGTAGCGTTTGGCAAGTTCATGAAGACCTAGATTGAATTACTGCCTGGCAAAAGTAAACCGATTAAGGTTAAATGCTGCCAAAACTTTGACCATTGTCATTGGTTCCAAGACTCTTCTTAGATCCCATACCGACTTTCTCATACTACACGTTAATGACCAACCCATATCCTTCTACTCCTCTATTAAAAATGTAGGATATTTCATTTATCAAATCCTCCCCCGGCGGACAATTTCTACCCTGGAACTATTCCATCGCATGCGCCATGTTCTCCCTCAACATATCCGTAGACTCCTGGTTTCCTCTCTCATCTCCCTCTACTTTGACTACAACTGTGTGGTGTGTGATGGCCTCTCAGTGGAGGTCCGTGATATACTGCAAAGACTAATGAATAGCTGCGTAAGAATTTGTAATTGGGGCCCCGAGATATCCCCATGTCTCTTACCACTACACTAAGTTAGGGTGGCTCTTTCCCTCCTTCCAAAGATAATATTTCCTAGGTACGTTCCTGTATCAAATCATCAATAATCATCGTCAGTCTTACGCCTACAATCTTCTCCAATTCTACTTCAGTACTCACCTCAAGGTTCCGTTTCTACAAGATCTCGACCTTCTGATTTTTACATCCCTTTTTATAGATCTGCTTCATTCCAAAACTCCTCTGCCAAAATGCCTCTGCTCCAAAGCTCTGCCATTTTCTGGAATTCTCTCTCTATCAAAATTCGGCATTCACCCTCCAGATCTATATTCAAAATCCTTCTATTCCAATTCCTGTCCCAAAATCAGTGAGATACCTGCTAATATTTTGACATAATACATTTATTTCACGGTAGTCATCATTAAATGTTAGTACTGTTCTTTGCTAAGGATATAACACAATTTTTCAACTTTTGATGCCACTGGATGTATCTATTTTTTACTGTTATATTTTATATACTTAAATTTGTACCTATAGTTACTTCAAGAAATGATCATCATGTGTTTAAATATTATTAATCATTTAAATACTCAAGTACTACTTATTATAAAGAAGAAGTTAATGTATTTTTTTTTTCTTAAAAGTGTGTATTTATAATGTTTTGCCAGTGTTATAGTGTGATGTATATAGCATGTTTAACTAAGGTTTTTTTTTACTTTGTTTTTTCTTCTTCTTTTTTGATATTGTTTTTATTTAGACCAGATGTAATCTTTTAATTTTGTACTATTATGTAATTCTAAAGGGACTTTGTCCCGGAATAAAGTTATTTTCTATCTGTCAATCTACTTAAATAAACTTAGACCTAATATAATTTATTCCTTTCCCTCATAGTAAAATGGAGAGAAATTATAGAAGAAAAAAATGAAAGGAAATGTATAGGAAAAGATTTAAGAGAAATTCAAACTTGTTATATTTTCTCACTACTGTGTATTTCGATATATCTTAGTTTACTAGTAGACTGATTTAATTTTTTTTTCTTATCACAGTTTTGATAAGAAAAAAAATTGTTTTGAGTTTATCTATTAGTTGCGAAGCCCGTGGCAAAAAAAGGTGTCATATTTACTACTAAGGTTTGTCCTTATAAATTGACCATAACGACAGTCCTGATGAGAAAAATGCACGTCTGTCAGCATATAGCCGCTGAAATACAAAATGGTAGCCATGTGAAGATAGATAGAGGCTCTACATAGTTTGTAAGCGTATTTATAGAAAGGGCTTGTAGATACATAAAGTTTCAAATCCTTTCAATTTATAATATACTTCACTTATATCAGTGAAACTATGAGTTCTATTTATCATAATGGCACATGTGAAATTAAAGCTTTAAAATTTGCAATAAAAATGGTTATATTAGTTATTTCGCTGTATTCTATAGTTTCCGTGATATCCGTCCTCGTAATTCACTAATTTCGGGAGAAAAAAAGTTTACATCGCATTTTTATCATTATTTGACTCATAAATTCTTTACCTTTTCATTTTACGGAAAAAGTCATGAGGAAAAAAAATTGTTTAGTATTAAATTTTCTTTAAGAATATATATCATTTTACTATCTTATCTTCAACTATTCAAAGGCTAGATCAAATATAATTTAATGATTAAACTCTGAAACATTACAGAATAACTTATTTTAGATTTTACAGAGCTCTTAATCTGTATATAAGACAACATACATGTGAATACATCGGCTTACATAATATACAGATTAAGAGCTGTGTAATAACGAAAATTGCAAAAAGTAAGATTTCCTGTATAGTTTTAGAATTTAAACATTAAATTATAATTGCATTAGCCTTAGAATGGTTGAAGATAAGAAAGAAAAGTATTATATACTCTTAAAGAAAATTTAATATTGAACAACTTTCTTCCTCATGTCTTTTTATAAATATAAAGAGTTGATGAATATAATATATATTGACAAATAATGATAAAAATAAGATGGAAAAATTATTTTTTTGGGGAATTAGTGAATTACGAGGACGGATATCACGGGAACTATAGAATACAAGGAAACCACTAATATAACCATTTCTATTGCAAATTTTGTCAGCTTTAATTTCACCTATGAAATTATTACAGATATAACTCATAGGTTCAGTGATATAAGCAAAACGGAAAAAAAAACTTTTTAATAGTAAATTCAATGTTTCGAGTCGAAATTCACGGTTATGCTGTAACTGACTATTATTTAATGTTTAAAGACTGTTAATACTATAAATTGAAAGGTTTGGTTGCTTTATTTACCTATGAGCCCTCGCTTACAACTTGTGTAGGGTCTCTATTTATCTTCACATTGCCGCCATTTTGTATTTCAGCGGCTATATGCTGGCAGACGTGCATTTTTCTTATCAGTCATGTGGGTATGGTCAATGTAAGGACAAAGCTTAGTATGAAATATGACACTTTTTTGCCACTGGCTCCCGGACTAGTACGAAACAATGAGCAATGAGTTGGAATAGTAGTAAATATTATATAAACAGAGTGGAAAATAACGGCTCATTTTAATTTGTAAACATAAACGTAGTAAATAACAAAAGTTCACTAATCCCACTTTAAATTTCGTAAGTAATAAAAACGAACATTTTATATGAAATGACCTAATAAAAATTAATGCGATGTCATGCAGTAATTTAAAAAAAAAATCAGACCTGTTGTCTTAAAATGTTTAAGAGAGTTGTGATTTTTTTTTTTTAGTGTTAAGAGCAGTGCATTTTACCACAACCACAACAAAAGGGCATAATGGACAAAAATGTTAAGCTGACACTTACGAAGTCCTTGGTTCAAAAAAGAGTAAAGGGCATATAATTTGTAAAAACAACCTTTCGCAGGTAAGGATCCTGACGGAGGTGTGACTCTGAAACAATCCTAAAAGATTTTAAGATAAAAAGAGCTGTTCTGAGAACGCTCTTTTGTGACGACTAGCCGATGCCGACTTCCTGCAGACAAGAGTTCCAGGTAGCCTGGCCGTCCAGGTGTCAACTCGCCACATTAGTCTTGCAGTCCCTGGAGGCTCCACGCTGTCTCATCGCTCCTGCTCTCCTCCGCCTCCTTTTTCTTTATCTCACGCTTAGCCTTCCTCCTTCCAGTGCTATTCGCATGTTAATGTACCCAACAGATGTACCATTTCCTGGCAATTCTAACGTCAAGGTTACCTTGGCACACGTAACTAACTAACATCTGTACTTGCACACCATACTTATTTTAAATTCAATAAAAAGAAGTGTTGTCCTCCCGTATATAATATTTTATCTTTACTACTGGTATCGGTCTTTAATCAGATCTTCATCATGCTAGATTATTAACATAACATTAGCAATGGCAATAAAAAAACAAACAATATATAACAATGATAAGAAATAATATAATAAAATAAGAAATAAATATCCAATTTAAATAACATTATTAAATACAAAACGTCTGTCAAGTGAGGCTAGTAGAGCATCATCTACATTTTAGCTGGTTCCAAAAATATCTATATCTCAAAGAATAATTTTTGGTTTGTGAATAAAACATTAGGGAGAAGCCATATTCGAAAATAGTCCCAGTAATCCGAAAGCGAAAGTATTTTTTTAAAGTATTGGACAGAATCTGATGAAATTGATTCCTACCTGATCACTTATTTACCAATCCCTAACTTTCCTTTAAATTTAGGCCATTGAAGATACAGCTTTGAGATAAAGGAATATCAAGAAAAATACGTTTTGGTAAATATATATATATGAAAAATTATTATTATTATTTTTCTGTATAATTTATTTTTTCATTGTACATAGAGTGTGAATGTGATCTCTGAACACAAGTTAAAAAAACGTCTGCCAAGTAAGGTCAGTATAGCTTCCTCACCGTTCCCGTTGTATATTAAAAGGTATACAATTTTTCGTATGAGAATAAAATCTGTGAGAGAAGCAGAATCGGAATAGCCGATTACAGTTACCCTTCAACATTCAACAAAGAGTGTCGTATTTGAAGATTCCATACTTGATTATGCCTAATAAAAAAAACAAAAAAAATGCATACTGAACATGAATTTCAATACTGTTAGTGCAAAAGGTCTTACGTACAAATTTATTTATTGTTTTACAAGAGTGGATAAAAACTCATCATTTCTTTATGCTTTATTAGAATAATTTCATATTTTATTGTGATCTGCTATTTTCCATAGTAGCAGACTACTTATATCAGATGCAGACTACAAAATGTCACCATTAACACATAGAATTAAAGCTGAAAATTTTTACATTCGAGCTTTTGCTCTGATAATAGTGATATACACTACCGGATCCAGATTAAATTTTGGGGGAGGGGCTTCAGCCCGAAAGATTATATATATATATATATATATATATATATATATATATATATATATATATATATATATATATATATATGACGATAATTAATTTGAAAAAAAATCCACTGCAAATTATTTCACTATGGTATATTATTTCCAAACAATTATACATATAAAGTAACATTAAATTCCTAGTTATAAAGAAAAATAAATAAAAGGTGATTCCAATTATTGGACTAAACTTTATTTTAATCATTAGTAATATGCTAAAAAATAGCATTACTTCAGTAACACATTCAAAAATCAAAACAAAAGATATACCTTTTGCAATAGCACATCTAAAAAAAAACTATAGACCCTATCTTTGCTCCTAATTGTCCGATTTTAACGAATTTTTTTTTGGAAAATTCCGCAAACTTATAAAAAAACATATACAATATCAACAACAAAAAAATGTGTATACTTCTTGAGTTATTCGGAATTTAATTTTACCATCCCTCGTAACTTTTTTTTGAGCTTCTTTTCGTTGAAGTATGTTGTATAGATAAATTTAAAGGCGTAGAGAAAATGACTTTAGCGAAGTTTCATTAAAATCGGTACATTCGTTTAGGCGCTACCGTCTATAGCAACGCAGGTTTTTCTGCCGCCGTTTTGAAACAAGAAAGCGAATAGTAATGTCGTTGAAGGATGATCATCCTCTGGTGACCTCTGATTTTATATCCAAATTTAAAAAAATCGGTCCAGTAGTTTCGGAAAAAAATGTGCGGACGGCGGACAGCGGGCTAGTAGTGCATATATAAGAGAAAGTGGTGGACAGAATTCAATAAAATTGACACTACGTTATTTTTTCACCAAAGTCTACCTTTTATCTAACTTTGAGCCAAATCGAACGAGCCCTTTCTGAAATATTGGCATATCTAAAAATATACGTTTGCGCGTGCGTAAGCGGAAGTGCTGGGTGGAATTTGATAAAATTGATATGGGACCATCTAGGCACCAATCAGCATAATCCCTGAAAATTTCATGAAGATAGGATGAACGGTACTAGGTGATATGCCCGTCACATCGATTTGACTACAGACAACAGACGACACAGACAGACAGACACCGAACCAAATTTGATCCTTGATGTCTGAAACGTAAAACGCGAGTGAAAATTTTCGATTATGAGCAAAAAAATTTTTTTTTATCTCTCGCACGAACACAATGCTTCCCTACCTTCGGTAGTGAGGAAGCAAAAAAATGATCGCTATTTTGTGTAAATATATAAATTGGACAGGTAGGGTAAGTTTGGACAACTATGTTTTAAACCCTTTGGGAGAATAGTCTTCAGTGCAGAAAGTGAAAGGACACATTGAAGGAATAGTCGTGAAAGATGGTGAAGTAGAGGGGGTATTCAAGACGAAATGCCAAAAAAGCTAGAAAGAGCTCTCATGATGATAGTTCAAATGTATCTGAGGAGGCTGGAAGTAATTGTATACTCGAAAACAATTCAAGAAAATCTCAGAATGTTTATTAAAAAAATAGATAACAATGTGAATAGTAAGGTTCAAAATTACATCGATATCAAGGTTCTGTCATAGAAGATCCGCTTTTTTAACTTTTAAAAAAGTTATTGGATGGCAGGAACTGAGGAACAAAGGGCAAGAGGCTAAACTAGCCTTGAGGAAGAAGCCCAGGATAGTGATGAGGAGTGTATCTCACTCCTAGGATAGAGCTTAGTGGTTGAGCCACACTAGTCCGATTTTTGTCTGGAAGGATAACCGAGAAGTCGGTCCCCAGTCCATTGGTCATTTTGTCCATTGGACAAATTGATCTTCGGTCGCTTTCCTCCTCAGTGGCTTAGAATGGCTTCACCAAGAATTTGGTGTTAGAAGTGCACCCAATGGTAAGATTTAAGTTATTAGAAATGGAAAGCGTTGACAGAGGATGGTGGTCGATGATCTTTAAGGATCATCTTGACACTCCTCGGTGTACGAAGTGCCAAGGTTATTGCCACATGCTGTTGGCCAAGTGGCCAATTTCTGAAGGAGTGCCCAAAGAAAAAGGTTTTCGCTGGCCCTAACCACATTAACTGTGAGCAATAAAAAAAAATCCCTGAATGATAGAAAGCACAAATTGGGCAGCAGAGAGTGCCCTGTGCACTTAAAATGGACACAATAGGTGGCTAAATCGACCTATTATGAACAAAATCAACATTCTTCAGCACAACATGGGCCGTCGGCATCTCTACAGCTCTCGCTCAACGCTACGGCATTTTGACAGTCCACGAACTTAGTTGCCGTGAGCATCTGGTTTCGGGTTTGGCCTCATGCCAAGAGTTATAGCCCTGAGTAGTAGAGAGAAGAGGCCCAGGACTGCTGTAGTCCTGAATCCAACAACCCGAACTTGATGTGATGGATCTAGGGCAATAGACCATGGCAGGTTGTGCAGTATGCTTGGCACTGGATGGGGCATCAGTGTATATACTTGTTGAAACAATATTGAAGAAAGCACTTCTGCTATGGGAGCAATCAATACAAGCAATAAAAATGTAACATTATGTTCAGACAAACTCCTGGAACACAGTCTAGGGGTTAAACCACATTGATAGAAGGCACTAAGGGCCAGGCTGCTGAGAGAAACCAAAATCTATATCCTCACATAGAACGATTTTGGCCCAGTTGGCAGAAAATTACCCGTACTTCTTGGATTTTATGAATTGATGAAATGAGTAGCCCATTTAAACCTTAGACAACGAAGACCCTGGAAAACTCCTGGAAGGTGACCGAGTGAAAATGTATAAGGTGATGAAGACTGAGGAAATATATAGAAAATTTAAAAAAATGAAAAGAAGATCTGATTTGTATAAAATTGTAAATTGTTTATTTTCTGTAAATGAATGTTGATTATTTGTTGTTATAATCGTTTTTGATTTGTTATATATTATGTAATTTTTATGCAATATTAAGATGTTACCCATACTTGTGCTGCTGCAAACACCTACAAATAAATAATAAGTGGATACAAATAAATAAGATTTTACTACACGGAGAGTGACCGACAGAAAGTCAATTTTTTTCTCAAAATTTAAGTTTATTTATTTGTTTATTGATAAATATTACAATTTGTCTCACTTAAGAACACTTATAATAGATTTCAGAGAGCAGATTCAAACCATATTTACAGAATCATAAATAAGATAATAACAAAATAAATGCAGCGAAATAAGAACAAAATAAAATATCATAATGAGGGAAGAAAATAATAATAATAATAATAATAATATAGGCTTATAGGAAACATGTATCAAAAGAAACTCTGGCCACGGATAAGTGTCGGCTTTGCTCGAAGAAGCATGAATCTATCCAACACATCACCAATGGCTGCGATACTCTGGCAGGAATAAATACTTCATTAGGCATAATAATGTCGGGAAAATATACCACCAAAATATATGCAGAAAATTCGGACTACTGAAGAGTAATGAGTTATCCTGTTATCACTATGCCCTGGAAAAACTTAAAGAAAATAGAAATGTAAAAGTTCACTGGGATATATAACAACAGACCATATGGTATTACATAACCGTCCGGATTTCTTGATTACAAACAAAAGAAATAAAACTGCAGAAATTATAGATATGGCAGAGCCTTGGGATACCAACATGGTATCACCACCAGGGTCGAAAAAATTAGAAAAAACCAAGAACTTGCTTTCGAGTTAAAAGCGCTTTATCACTCAGAAAAAGGGAAGATACTCCAATAATCATATCTTCTAATTGTTTAATATTGAAAAGCACAGTAGAGGGTACCCAAGAGCTTTTACTTGATTTGGCACATTTAAAAGCAGCACGAAACGCAGTCCTGCTCGATACATGGATGATTCTCAGAAAGTTTCTAAATAAGTAACCGTTTTTATTTTTACGATTCTATATTCCCTTGAATGTTTTTTTGCGAGATATGGCTGCTATTCTAGAAATCCTAGAAAGCTGATAAAATAAAAATAAATAAATAACATAAAATAAAATGTTCTGAAAAAGTAAAATAAACATCATAGATGCAGACATACCTATATACACTATTTATTATCAGCTAGGGGAACTCCGAACCAGACTTGTGGATGGATAAGCGAGGCTTCAGGAGATACCTGCGCTTCTCCCTCAACCACTTCACTAGTATTAAAAGCCAGCGGAGGCTGAGAAAACATATACAGCCACAGACACTTATGATAGTGGAGAATCTGGACATTGCCAAAACTCCAATATATACAAAAGGTAAACAGGCCGATTGTCTAAGGATTCACCAGTGTGTTATTCTGTCTTGCGCACAACATTGTCGTTTTCTTCTTCTTTGATACCACTAGACCCCTTAAATGGTCCAATAACCCCTAACATCTCTTACTTCAACAGCAATCACCTGGGTCTCTGATATATGCTACTGCCATCCTGTTTCACATTTTCAGATGTTTTCTTGGGTCATGGGCTACACAATCTAGCATTCTGAATTTTGGCATTCCAACTCTGCGACGACTAAAAAGGGGTTCAGAATCTTATTGGAGGGTAGACCGTTGATAGAAAGGTTAGATAAATGTGAGGAGTGAGTTGTTGTTCTTCAGTTCTGGTCGAGGTCTATGTCTCCGAGAAATAGCATGTACAGGACGAATGAACGACTAACTTGGTTATCATATTGTTAGAGAGATGCTCCCGGGGTCCAAAATAGGAGTGTTTGGAAACCAATATTTTTCTCCTAATTTCAACTGTGAGAAAATGATGATCAGCTGATGCGAAGGTTGTCTCCTCAACACCTCTCTCAGTTTTTGCCAATTTTATAGCGGAATCTCTCTGATTATTCACGTAATACAGTTAAAGTGTATATCAGAGCAGTTGATATTTACTGTTGACATCTTTTTTTTTTTTGTTATTTAAAGAAAAAAAAAAAAATTTTTATTTATTTATTTTTTTTTTCTCTTATGATATGCGGTATGATCAGCAAGTGATGGCCAGTAAGGTGCCCAAGAGGTCTCGGTCAGACGGAGTTAGCTCACGAGCCAAACAAAGGACTCGTCGCTGCCTACGAGAAATACCTCCAGTGACCAAAATGAACACTTCAGAACCAGAACCTCAGCCCCAACCAGGTATGTCTGCACAAGAAACGATTGAAGAATCGCCTTTCTTTACTCCAAACCCCTACCAAGTGCTTCAAAATGACCGAGAAGTAATGGAGTCTGCAGCAATACCCAGAGAACCAAAGCCTCCTCCGATATTAGTGAAAAATATAAAAAATTTCCAGATGTTCTGCACCCAACTAAATAAAATCTGCTCTGGCAGTTATTCATGCCTTAACAGGACCAATGACACCAAAATAACACCTGATTCTGCAGAAGCCTACCGACAAATAGTGAAGTACTTATCAGAAACAAATGCGAATTTTCACACTTACCTGCTGAGGCAGAAAAGAGCTTTACGAGTAGTGATAAGAAATTTACACTCTTCAACCCCCACTGAAGTTATTAAAGAAGAACTAACAACGCTTGGTTACAATGTACGCCAGGTAACAAACGTTTTGAAGGAGGACAGGGAGCAGCCAGGATTACGAAATAGGATCCCACTACCATTGTTTTCCATGGACTTGGAGCCATCACCAGGTATCGAAAAAATATATAATATCTCAAGAATATACTACACAATGGTGAAAGTTGAGAAGCCATATCCCAAGAGAGACATCGTGCGGTGCCATAATTGTCAGACCTATGGCCACACGAAGACATATTGCCACCATCTGCCGCGTTGCGTGAAGTGCGGTGAACAGCACAAATCTGTAGAGTGCACCAAACCTATACAAGATCCAGCAGTATGTGCCCTATGCTTGGATGGACACCCGGCCAACTACAAAGGCTGCCAAATTTACAAGAATCTCAAAACCAGACACCAGAAAAACCGGATTCAAGATGAAGCACTAAGAACAAAAAGAGAGAGAGAGCCTTCCAGAATTGTAAACAATGATGTATCATTCTCCCAACTACTTAGAGGTAAGACTTTAACCGATAAATGCCAAGCCCTGCCACAACAACAACCTCAACCCCAACCTCAAAATCCTCTTCATCCTAATATACCAAACCACCAACAACAAATGCCTCATATTCCTCCTCCTTCAAATGCAACAGATCTCACAAGTTTGTTAGCATCTTTCCTCACCGATTTCAAATCCCTTGTTACTCCACTCATATTACTCCTCACGAATCTCGTATCTCACCTCATCCCTCCTTTAAAAAAATCCTTAAATGACTCACATCCCTAAACCCATATCCATTCTCCTTTAGAATGCGAATGGTGTTAGAAATCATACAGACGAACTATCTACTTTACTACTTGACAAGAACATTGATGTGGCACTAATTACTGAAACTCGACTAACCACTAAACAGCACTTCAATATACCACAATACCTGACATATCGTACTGACCACCCTGACGGAAAAGCACATGCCGGTACTGCTGTAATTGTACACCAATCCCTCTCCCATCACGTACTCCCATTACCTATACATGATTTCCTACAGTCCACCGCTATCGTGATAAAAACCTTCTCCTTTCCGGTTACTCTTGCATCAGCGTATTGCCCTCCTAACCGATCCATATCCAATGCCCAATTCAGTTCTCTCCTCGACTCCTTAGGACATCACTTCATCTTGGGTGCAGACCTAAATGCCAAGCACCAACAATGGGGTTCCAGAACCACGAATTCTCGTGGCCGAACCCTGCTGTCTGCACTCAATTCCCAACGTTTTCACCTCTTTCCCCCAACTCTCCTACCTACTGGCCCACAGATCCCAACCGTAATCCTGATCTTGATTTCTTTATCCACAGCGGCTTAAATCCCCTCAATTGTTCCATTACACGTCTAAATTAACTTTCCTCTGACCATAGTCCTCTAATCCTTAATGTTTCACTTGAACCCGTTCCCAAACCTTCTCCACCGTCATTCATTAGGGACCCAGTAAACTGGGACCTTTTCCGCCAAATAATCTCCGATAATATTGATCTCAACATATCCCTCAAAACTCCCGATGACCTTGATAGTGCCATAAATTCCTTTACTACCACAATCCAACAAGCCGCCTGGACTGCCTCCTTCCCAAAAGACTCCTCCAGAATTCCTATAAAGACCATTCTACCCCAACACCTTCTTAACCTAATCCACAACAAACGCCGTGCCAGATTATTATGGCAACGTACTCGACATCCTACCGACCGCTGCTCCTATAATTACTACTGCAAACAATTAAAACTGGAATTAGTCACCTTCAGATCACAATCCTTCAACTCCTACCTATCCTCCATCTCTTCTCGCGACAATTCCCTTTGGAAAACCACAACAAAAATCCTAAATTCTCACCGCATTTCCCATCCTCTCCGACGAGGTGATGGCTCCTGGGCAGCATCTGACGAAGATAAAGCTGAGGAGTTCGCCATTCACCTATCCAATACATTTATTTCACATCCGGAATCCCATCCTGCCTACACTGTAACAGTAGAAGAACTCCTTACATCACCAATCCCACTTTCCTTGCCCCCAAAAGCTATTCATCCTTCCGAAGTAAAATTTCAATTAAAAAAACTAATCCCCCGTAAAGCTCCTGGACATGATCTCCTTACACCTCAAATCCTTCGACAACTTCCATCCAAAGCAGTCATATTCCTTACATATATCTACAATTGTATCCTACGCACCACCCACTTCCCTCTGTTATGGAAACACTCCACTATTATCCTTTTCCCAAAACCAGGCAAACCTCTCAATAGCTCAACATCCTATAGACCAATCAGCCTACTCCCAATCCTTTCAAAATTTTTTGAAAAGTTCCTTTTGAAACGAATCCTACCCATTATAGAATCCCAAAATATCCCTTCCCATCAGTTTGGTTTTCGCTCTCAACATTCTACTGTTCAACAAGGACTCCGAGTTGTTGATCATATTTCCTCAGCCCTAGAAAACAAGGAATACTGTTCGGGTGCCGTTCTGGACATTGCACAGGCATTTGACCGGGTATGGCACTCCGGACTGCTCTCCAAGCTTAAAATCCATTTACCTCAGTCCTTGTACCTAGTCCTCCGATCCTACCTCTCTGACCGCTCCTTTCGAGTTCGCTGTGGAACAGAATTTTCCAATATCTACTCCGTTAAAGCCGGTGTTCCCCAGGGCAGCGTCTTGGGTCCCATGCTTTACACCCTCTTTACTGCTGACATCCCTGTTCATCCCGATACTTTTCTTGGAACATTCGCTGACGACACCGCAATCTTATCATCCAACTCTGATCCCGAAATAGCATCCATAAATCTCCAAAGTCACCTCACCTTGATTGAGCAATGGTGTAATAACTGGCGCATTAAAGTTAATGAATCTAAATGCCAACATATTACCTTTACACTCCGACGCAATTCCTGTCCACCAGTACTCTTTAATTCCATCCAGCTTCCTTACTCAGACACAGTCCGGTATCTTGGCTTTCATTTAGACCGAAGACTAACTTGGAACCCGCATACTAGACTCAAAAGACAAGAACTCAACAGACGATACGGCCAATTATACCGACTACTAAGCAGAAAATCTGAACTTTCCATTGAAAACAAGCTACTGATCTACAAGACAATACTGAAACCTATTTGGACTTACGGACTAGAACTGTGGGGATCAGCAAAATTTTCTAACATCAAACGCATCCAATCCTTCCAGTCTAACGTCCTTCGAACAATAGTCGATGCTCCTTTCTATGTATCCAACAAAACCCTACATCATGACCTCAACATCCCATTTATCCTAGACCTTATCCCAGAAAAATTCTCCAAATTTCACCAGAACCTTACTTACCACCCAAATCCTCTTGCACAATCCCTATCAAGCATCTCCCATCCCTATAATCCTCCATGAAGGTTGAAATGGCAGTGGCCTCGCGACCTTTGGAAGATTGTATAAATTGGAGTTCTGGCAATGGCCAGATTCTTCACTCAAGACATGTGTGTATGTGGCTAAAGTGCTCTCGACCAATCTCCGCTGGCTTTAGTACCAGTGACGCGGTTGGGAGAGTAGCGCAGGGTTCTCCTGGAGTTCCCTCGCCTGATTGTATATAGGTATGCATGTGTTTTTTTTTTCTTAGTTTTAATTTTCTTATTTTTTAGGTTATTTTATTTTATTGTCTATTGTATATACTTTTGATTATTATTTTGTTCTATTTATTTTTTTTTTTTTGTACATATGGTGTGAATGTCATCCTACCTCACTATAACCAATGTCCAACAGACAGATTGTTATAATACTCAATAAAGAAATTAAAAAAAAAAAAAAATTTCAACTGTAGCATCGTTGTCATATGTTATCATTTTCCTCACACTCAGACAAACTCTGAGGCCTTCTCAAAGCTGTAGAAACCAAAAGAAAAAATTGCACCTTTCAATTTAGTAACTTAATCCAAAACCAAGTACATACATGGTTTTAGATTTAATTATTTTTAATTCTTAATTCTTAGTAAAATGAATGGATGCTTTATCAAACTCTTTTCGGCGAATGATAACAGAAGGTGACTTGAAGTCAATAAAGAGACAAATTCTACTCTCTTCCTTTCTCTCTGGTATAGGTCGGAGACTGAAAATCTGGTTTGTAGTACAGGACCAATGGCAGTGTCTTGGCTGGGCGATAGGATCACCACTATCCTATGCCATGCATAAAATCATTTAACAAATATAAATACAGAAAACTAACTCTGTAATAAATATATATACATATTTTCTACCTTCACTGACTGATGATTCTGTAGTATTATAGCGACAATATTATCAAAAACTGTGTGAAAATGTAATCGGTATTTGTTAGCATATGCGAGTATCTTGTATAGTAATAATTGGTATTCAAAAATACATTTGTCAATTATTAATGTATGTATTTGTAATTGTGTATACAATGTGTATAACTATGTTTTAAAGTATTATTTCTGTGAGAGTAATTTGAATATTGCTGAGTCAGAAAAACGATATAAGTTTGTCACCATTGCAATCAAACTCCCAAGTTTTAGCATTTCTTTTTCCTCCTAATGTCTAATAGGACATATATGCTCCTCCCAATCCGCACCATTTCGAATCAGACATTTATATCATGTCGTACAAACGGAAATGAATTTAACCTTCCCATTTTGGAAAGAATAGATTTGCTACTTGCTAGTCAACTCGGTATAGAATTACAATTTTTCAAAATATAAACTCAAATTTTTAACTGGTTGATAGATTGATATTCATACACCCTCAGTTTATATAAATATGCATTTATATTTCCGCCCTCGCAGGACGACATTCTGGTTGACATTATAAGCCGAAGGAACGGCGGTAGCGATGGGAGGCCAGTGGAGTGGCAGTAAAGACTTCTCGCTCCGGCGGCTCTTCGAGAGAGGACCATTACTGCTCGAGGGCCAATTAACCATTGACTTCCTCAAAGGACATCGAGGGCTCTTTACCGCACCGAGTCCTTTATATCCGGCTCATGTGTCAATATTATCCAACTTAACGGATTAGCTTTATTATTAAATAAATAGAATAATGATACGGTATTTTATGGTTCGATAATATTTCTCCACTCTGAAAATTTATCAGGAAACTGAAAAACTAATTTAAAATAATCCTCATCCCTGAAATAGTACTAAGCGAAAATGGTACTGAGTATAGATCAATTAAAATATATTCTATATCTTGCAAAAACATTTGCAACTGCGGTACACTGCATCCATCAATGGTGTTGTATATATTTTCTTAGATTTTCGTAATGTTTCTTTATTGTCACTAACATTGGATCGTTAGTATGCAGCAGATCCATGGGTCACTGTATTCGTTCAGTGTCAGCCTCTCTGACATTTTACTGTTGGTATGTTAATGTCGATTGTGTATGGTGTGATTTGAAATAAACCAAGATGAAATTACAATTTTTTGAAGAGTTTTGGATTGTACGGTTGATATTAATAAAGTGATTTAAATTAATGTTTGTATGAATATTTCATAGTATTAATAAAAAAAAAAAGAATAAAAGTTATGTGTTCGATTTGATAATGGTCTAGGTAAAATCCTCATTTAACTAGTCAAATATATATTCTAATCAGCTACGTCTATTAAATATGATTGACGGTAGTTTTATACATACCTTAGAATGAAATTATTCTTTCAATGATTTTTCTTTTTTTTTTTCTTTTAAATAGAATAGTGAAACAATAAGTCCCGAAAAGCTGCCGCTGCTCAGTCATGCCTCCTTTAGCTGAAACAGTACTAACCCTTGAATAGAATATTCAAAGGAAAGCGGGTATTGTTTCTGCAGGAGCGAGAATGGCATTATAAAACCCGCGAAAAAGCTCATTAAATCAAAACGGATACAAGGGAGCGGAAGGGAGAAATTTTAATGGCCTTTTTATCCTTTCTTCGCAGCCTTTTTTTCCGCACATTTGAAAAAGACTTAAGACAAAGACCGGGCTCGAGGTCTTGATAATAGGCACTGGGTACAATGACTGCTCGCATTCTGGAGGCTGGCAGGAATCCAAACCTGGAGGGTAGTAATTACAGCTAGAGATGGCTGTTCTTTTTTTCTCCAGTCAGTGCGGGAGAAACAACTTCTTATGCGATATCGCTTTATTTATGTTGTATCTGTCATAATAAAACAGATCGCCAAATATAATTATTGTTCTTCCAAATTATCATTATTTTAAATAAAATAAATATTGTAAAAACAATATATTTCTTACTAACTGATCGCTGTCGAAAATTTATATGTATGTCGGAAAAATAATGCTAGTTTGTCACTATACCTTTAAAACTTCTTAAGTTGGAAGGCGGAAAAAAATAATTTTTAAAGGCATTGGAAAAATAATTTTCTTTTCATCAATGATAAATCGATCAGTTACCCAAGATATTTCAATAATTAAATTGGTAACATACTGATTTTTAACGTTTTAACAAGCCTTCGAAATCCGACCATCGAATAATATTACAATTACAACGGAAGTTCTTTGACATTATTATTATTTATATCAATCACATTTTGTATATTTTATTTACAGTTATTTTGCTTTATATTCATAAACAAATAGTTCCACTGCGTCGAATAAGTAATCATAAAAATGATCTCTTCTTACTTTTTAATTATAGAAATTACAAAATAAGTATTTAGTCACCATATGGGTAAACGCACTAGCGGATCCAGGATTTAAATTTTTGGGGGGCTTCTTTTTTTTTTTCATAAAAATAAGGATAATTACTTCGTAAAAAAAGAACGAAACTAGCTACCTATATGAAATGGTGTATAAGTGATTACAAAAAGGGGGCGGGGTGGCCGAATGGGCTAAAGCGTCTGCAAAGCACCGCGAGTTGTCCGGCAACCAGATATATGAAGTTTTGAGAGACAAGAAAAGTACGAGTTCACGTCCCGGTGCCACAAGGGATTTTAAATTCTCCGCCCTCATCCCTTCGGCCCGGGAAAATCCCGTATAGCCTAAACGGCGAGATAGAGAAGGAAAAAAAAAAAGTGATTACTAAAGTCTTTTTAAATTTAATTAAACGAACAATAATATTTTAAGAGATAGTATTTTAATATTTTTTTCCATAAAACATGGTTATATTTTACCATTTTAGGGAAGAGCTTCAGCCCCAAAGCCCCCGTCCTCCGTAGATCTGCCCGTGGGTATACGTTTATGTTACGCATGTTCCCTTGCCTTATAGGCAAGTATCCTATTTTTCATTCCGTAACCTCGTGTTAATCAATTAAGTGAATTACAAGATGATGACATATATGCTGAAATATATTAATTAAAATACTGTAATAAAACTATAAACTTTTATTAATTAATTAATAAAATTAATTAATTAATTAATTTGGAGGTTAAAAGAACACCAGAAAAATAAAGACAAATTCTTGTTCTTGCTCAGGCCTTGACTGCCCTAGTTAGGAACAGAGTTGGGCGTTAGCGCGCTAATTTTTAACTAGCTAACGTACCGCTAAAAAGCTAAAATTAGCGGAGCTAAATATTACGCTAATTTAGCTTCCAGCTGTTTTAGCGCAGATAACTTTAGCGCTAAATTAGCTATTAGCGGAAACGAACCGCTAACTTTTAGCTTAAGCTAAATTATCTATTAACTTAACTAAAAGCTAACTTAACGCTAACACTAGAAGAAATTTTATTTATTTCATTTTATTAATTGATATTAGGATCGACTGTTATGTAATCAGGGGCGCTTTTTATGAAAATTGCCCCGGGCACCGTCTTTTTGTAACTTTTCTGATTTAATCGATATAAGGGATATTAGGGGGCGTTTATTATAAAAATATTGTCGGATTTTAGATACGGTCCCCCCTCCCCTCGGGCACCGACTTATCGTAACTTTTCTGATTTTATCGATATATGGGTCGACTATTAGGTTTTGGGGGGCGCTTTTTATGAAAATAATGTCGGATTTTAGGTGTGACCTCTTCCCCCCCCCCGGGCACCGACTTTTTGTAACTTTTCTGATTTGATCGATATCAGGGCCGACTATGAGGTTTTGGGGGGCGCTTTTTATGAAAATAATGTCGGATTTTAGGTGTGACCCCTCCCCCTCTCAGGCACTGACTTTTTGTAACTTTTCTGATTTAATCGATATCAGGGTCTACTCTTATGTTTTCGGGGGCGCTTTTTATAAAAATGATTTCGAATTTGAGATTGGGGTCCCCGGACCTCGACTTTTTTTAACTTTTTCGATTAAATCGATATTAGGGTCGACTATTATGTTTTGGGGGCGCTTTTTATAAAAATGATTTCGAATTTGAGATTGGGGTCCCCGGACCTCGACTTTTTTTAACTTTTTCGATTAAATCGATATTAGGGTCGACTATTATGTTTTGGGGGGTGCTTTTTATGAAAATGATATCACATTTGAGATTGGGCCCCCCGGGCCTCGACTTTTTTTAACTTTTTTGATTAAATCGATATCAGGGTCAACTCTTACGTTTTGGGGGGCGCTTTTTATGAAAATTATATCAAATTTGATATTGGGCTCCTCGGACCTCGACTTTTTAAAACTTTTTTGATTAAATCGATATCAAGTCCGACTGTTATGTTTTGGGGGGGGGCGATTTTTACGAAAATGATATCGAATTTGAGATTGGGTCCCCCGGGCCTCGACTTTTTTAAAACTTTTTGGATTAAATCAATATATGGGTCGACTATTAGGTTTTCTGGGGGACTTTTTATGAAAATAATGTCGGATTTTAGATAGTGCCCCCGGGTACCGACTTGTTGTAACTTTTCTGATTTAATTGATATATTGGGTGACTATTAGGTTTTCGGTGACGTTTTTTATGAAAATAATGTCGGATTTTAGTGCCCCCGAGCACCGACTTTTGGTATCTTTTCTGATTAATTTGATATATGGGTTCGATATAATCCGAAATGTTACAAAAAGTCGGGCCCAGGGCACTATATCAAATCCGACATTATTTTCATAAAAAGCGCCCCCCAAAACCTAATAGTCGGCCCTGATATCGATTAAATCAGAAAAGTTACGATAAGTCGGTGCCCGGGGGGGGGAGGGTCACACCTAAAATCCGACATTATTTTCATAAAAAGCGCCTCCCAAAACCTAATAGTCGACCCATATATCGATAAAATCAGAAAAGTTACGATAAGTCGGTGCCCGGGGGGGGAGGAGGTCACACCTAAAATCCGACATTATTTTCATAAAAAGCGCCCCCCAAAACCTAATAGTCGACCCTATATCGATTAAATCAGAAAAGTTACGATAAGTCGGTGCCCGGGGGGGGGGAGGGGTCACACCTAAAATCCGACATTATTTCATAAAAAGCGCCCCCCAAAACCTAATAGTCGACCCATATATCGATAAAATCAGAAAAGTTACGATAAGTCGGTGCCCGGGGGGGGGGAGGAGGTCACACCTAAAATCCGACATTATTTTCATAAAAAGCGCCCCCCAAAACCTAATAGTCGACCCATATATCGATAAAATCAGAAAAGTTACGATAAGTCGGTGCCCGGGGGGGGGGGAGGAGGTCACACCTAAAATCCGACATTATTTTCATAAAAAGCGCCCCCCAAAACCTAATAGTCGGCCCTGATATCGATTAAATCAGAAAAGTTACGATAAGTCGGTGCCCGGGGGGGGGGAGAGGGTCACACCTAAAATCCGACATTATTTTCATAAAAAGCGCCCCCCAAAACCTAATAGTCGACCCATATATCGATAAAATCAGAAAAGTTACGATAAGTCGGTGCCCGGGGGGGGGGAGGGGTCACACCTAAAATCCGACATTATTTTCATAAAAAGCGCCCCCCAAAACCTAATAGTCGACCCATATATCGATAAAATCAGAAAAGTTACGATAAGTCGGTGCCCGGGGGGGGGGAGGGTCACACCTAAAATCCGACATTATTTTCATAAAAAGCGCCCCCGAAAACGTCATAGTCGACTCTAAGGCCAATGAAATCCGAAGAATTAGCTATTAGCTTTTAGCTGAAGATACAGATAAAGATAATTAGCGGTTAGCGGTAAGAACAGCTAAAAGTTAACTTGCGCTAAAAGTTAGCGCCTTGGTCCCGCTAATAGCTAATTTAGTTGCAGAATTATCTGCCCGCTAATAGCTAACTTAGCTGTTATCTGTTATCTGTTAGCTATAGATAATTTTTGCCCAACACTGGTTAGGAAAGCGTGAGGATTTCACACATTTTTACTTAGGTTAAAATTTTTTCAGCACTTTGAAAAAATTCAATTTTATTTTTTATATATTTGTTTTAAATACAATCAAATAGTTAAGTTGCTTTTGTAACCTAGCCAATATTTCAATATTTTTAGTGAGCTACATAATTAATTTACCTATTGTAATTTTAAGTTTCAGATTCCTATGTAATATAACGTTAAAAAGACAAAACAAAAGTTGGTATGTTTCAACATCCCTAAAAAATCATTTTAATTAAAAGAAGACATGAATTCGATGGAAAAAAATAAAATAAATTAGTAAAGCCACACTATAAATGTCAATTTATTATGGCGGTCTTTGTCTCTTAGAAAGGGTGTTTTCTCCGGAAGGGTCAGATAGCGGGCATTGTGGAAGAAGAAACAGACCCGGGATGTTTCGAGGGAGGGGAAGGAGACAGAACAAAATAGTTAGCGGGTAGGAAACTGGCTTTAATGGTTTATTAGTGGGGAAGAAACCCCGGCGTCCGAGGGGTCCAAACCGAACAAAGGGACAAGACAATGGGGGGGCTAAGTGTTCAGATTGCAACATAACTGGGAGTATTGTGGCCAGTGGGGGGTAACAATGTGTATTGTCGCTCCTCTAGGGCGGTATAGTGAATTAATTAGTACCTATTACTATTGCTACCATAGTCTTAGTGCCTCAGAGTACTACCTTCCATAAAGGATAATGAAGAATGAGTCAGCTAACAGTAAACGCATTTGTATGTATTCATATTGTTAAAAAAGGAGAGAGAAATCCTTTTATTTTTTTTTTTTTTAGACAAAAAGAGAGTTAGTTTTTGTGACATATTTTATTAATACCCATCAAGTATACATATTATATGTATGATTAAGTATACATACTACTACATGGAATTTAATCATTTCATAGTTGTAAGTATTGTATATTTCAATAAGTACTCTTACTATTTTCACTTGAGTTTTGTTTTTATTATTAACAATTTTCTTAGAATTGTTTTAAAATTCTGTTTTATTAAAAGTCATCTTGTTTTTTTTTTAAAATTATTTATTTCTTCTATTTCTATATTCAGTAATATTACATTCTCTCACAATGTTTAGCATTGATAAAAGTCAGGAATGGGTTCATTCATACAATAAATTCGTGAATATCAAACCCAGGAATGTTAAGAGATTACTGTATTTCCGAAAACGGCTTACCTCGGATATTTTATTCACATAAAAAAAAATCCTATACTCCGAAGGTTAAGAACACCATGTCCATTTTTTTGTTTATTCAGAGGAGCTAATGTTCCATTACTTTGAGGTATTATAATTTGTTTCTTTGTTACTAAATCTGTACTCCAGAGGTAAAGTACACCATGTCACATTTTTGTATTCGTTCAGGGAGCCAATTATCCATAACTGTGAATTTATTTTTATAGTAACTAAATTGTTTATCAAATAAAATGGACATGGTGTCCTTTACGTCCGAGGCACAGAATAACAAACTTTGAAATATAGATATCGTTGAACCAATGAAAACCGTGAGGAAGCTATGCTGACCTTACGTGGCAGACTTTTTTTTTTTTTTTTTTTTTCGTTTTGTAGGGAATTCAGCAAGCTTTTAAATACTCAGATGTACAATAAACCAAAAATTCTATACTTTTCGAGTTATTTGCAAATTATGAATTCATTCGTAACATCGCGGTTCGTTGTGATGGAACCATCACATGGTTTGGAACTTCGCACTTTTACATTAACCTTTATTTAAGTTCTGGTATAAAATTAGGAATCAAAATTACGATTTCCGCATTCTACGCGATATTCCCTTTCTTTTGATACCTCTTCGTAAAAATCCATCACTCCTGAGAGCCGGTAAAGAGACGTATATTGAGAAATAATACATAAGATAATTATTGAAGTATGTTGTATTAACAGTTTTTTACTTTCCTATCTATACTAGGTAAGGAAACTAAAAAATTTCCGGGTCAAATTTCCGATATGCGGTTTTCGACGGATCTATACGTTTCAGAGCCCCCTGAGTATGAAATACACATTTTGAGCCATTGGTCTGTGTGTCTGTCTGTTCATTTTGGACAACTGTTAACGAAGTTACAACTATTCAATTTCCAATGTAAGATTACGGGTTCATATCCTGGTGTCAGAAAGGGGTGAATGAGAGAATAAAGATGAATAAGTGAAAGTAAGAAAATCTGTTGCCCCCCCCCCCCGCATCACATAATCTTCACTATTTCCTCTTCTTTTAACAGAAATTATTGTTTGACAATACTAAGCTATGGCAAAAAGTTTTTGATCAGTAATATTAGTGAATATTGAAATTTTTACACTGATCTACCTTAAGCCGGTTTACAATGCTTTAGTTTATCAAATAAATCATACTCAAGTCTTTTATTCGACCAATTTTCAGGAAAATAAATCTAGTTCAATTCTTTTTTGTTTATTCATGATTATATGTAAAGATATAAAAACCTTTCTGAAATAGGTAGGAAAGTCGTGTGAATGGACACAACAGATATTTTTTTTTCAATCATCCTTCATCATTTTTTGTCAAATTAATCTTTCATAATCTTATTCATAGTTTAGCCCATAAATGACTGTAAAATTAAAATTGTATAATATGAGACATAAAAAGAAAAAAAATCCAATTAACTACATCTACCACTACTCAATAGATCAATATGCCAAAGTAATATTCGGCTAAAATAAATAAACACGGATTATTGCAGAGAAGGGATAAAATGTTGAATTATTATTTCATTTTATAATATCTGAACACGACAAGTAAATATCCATGTCAATTTTTGTATTGGTTTACGAAGCCTATTTTTCATTTCTTTAAACTATTAATATTTGTTTCTTAGTTACTAAATTATTTAATTTAAAAATGGAGATGTTGTTCTTCACCTCCGGGGCACCAGTTGGTAATGGTGCTTGAAGACTTGAAGACATTTAGGATTTTCGGGATCTTTCACTTCTGCCTGTCCCGTCTAATAAACAGAAAAAGAGTTTGCTAAGGATTTTATATATATATATAAAAGCATACCAGCAGGTGGTAAAAAACTCCACTTCCATGAATGAAAAAGTTGAACGAGTGCCGGGTCGCAAAGACACGCATTCAGTAGGGGCTTAATTCGAGAGGCTTTTAATAACAAAATATAAATAATAATAAAAAGAAAAAAAGGAATACATAAATATATATCGTAGGAAAATAAGATGACTGCTATAAATTTGGAGCTTTAATCCTTTTGGGAATGCAGGACATAAATAAAGGTGGAGTTGACCCATCTTTTTGTGGAGTGGGGGAGTGCTGTAGTGGCTGCGGCACAGCCCTCCCAATCTACATGGAAATCTACAGAGCCGTCTCCAGCAGGGCTTCTGTTTGACGAGCCGTCTGGACTAATTAATTCCTCATTGTCATCTGGCGGCTGCTTTCTTTAATGGGGGGAGTCCGTCCTCGATATCGATCTCCTTTGGCACTTTGTTATAACCCTTCCTATCTACGTCCGGGAGGAACCGAGAGCTCCATATCATTTTAGATACTAGGGAATAGGCAGTAGCCAATCGATACCATGCAGAAGAGGAAGAAGATGTACTCCTATCTAGGAAACAGGCGTTCCCCTGGTTTTGTTAGATTAAAGGATTATTCTCTTAATTTTATAAAATAGTCCTCTACCATCTTTCCTGTAGATAGTGTAAAATAAAGCATATTCATATCCAAGAGGTTTTACTTCATATATGAAAAATGACTGTTGTACAGTGGGGAAGGAAAAATTATAAATGCAATTAAAATTACAAATTTTCCAAGTTCCCTTCTTTTTCATAACTCTAAGGACGTATATCGAAATGCATTAATTATATTTCAATTTCATGACTTTTTTTATACGATGATGTTTATAATTTTTCAGATACCAGGTATTTATGGTATCATTATTCGATAATGCTTAATTTCATGATAAATTGTATTTAGTTGGTTATTTTTACGTAGAGATTATTATTATTAAAAATGACAAAGTAGAACAGAATTATTTTACTTTGAGTATTATTCAAAGTTAACATCTGTAGAGTGTGTTTAATTGTTTATTTAATCCTGTGAATTTTTGGTTCCAGAATTTTCATGATGGCTTCACGTTCTTTTTTTTCTATGTATTTTTCATGTTCGAAATGGTTTCTATAAAAATCTACATTTATATTTATATTTCATTTAAATTTTTTATTATGCCTAAACTAATTTTCCTTATTTTTATTTTATTTATTTATTTAGATATATAATATTCTGTCTCGTGGACAATAATTATAGTGATAAATGAACACATTCACATCATCTACACAGAAAATACAAAATTAACTAAAGTAAAATAATAACTAAATAATAATAAAAAAGAACTATGCACAATAAAAAAAAAAAATAAACTAAAGATAAGTAAATTAAAAACATGAACACAGTCATACCTATATACAATCAGGCAGGGAACCCAAAGCCAGGCTTCTCCCTCCAACTATAGAAGGAAAAGCAGGACTCTAAAAGATACCTACGCTACTCTCTCAACCGCGTCACTGGTGCTAAAGCCAGTGGAGTTTGAGCGAGAGCGCTTTAGCTAGCTATTAAGATTAAAAAAAAAAAAAAAAGAATTCCAATAGATCTATTTATTTCCTAGTTAACGTTTCGGGCTTGAATATCCATTACCATCTCACAATGGTAACAATCATGATGTTCAACGTCCTTTGGTATTAAATAATGTCAAATAATATTGAAATAAATATATTTTATTTTAGTATTTTTATATTACTGGTACATATTTCGATCCCGAAACCTGAATAGTAAGTAAATGAATATATTGCATTTTTTTTTTTTTTAGTTGATTTCATTATTTTTCAAATAATTATCTACCAAAATAAGTGAACTTTTTGAATAATATGCAAATACAACTCTGCATTATTGGTGACCATTTTTTCCAGTATCTTTTGGAAGAAGTATGTTATATAAATACCGAAAACTCCCAGTTTCCTCCCTTGTGTTCCTCCACTTCGACAATGGCTGTCTGCTGTACGGCGGACTCTCGGGAGAATTCGAGGCCAAACTTAAACGCCTAATGAAATGCGCAATACGTTTTGTTTTCGGAATCTCAAGAGATACGCATATAACCCAATATTACACCAAGTTGAAGTGGCTCTATCCATCCAACCGCCGTCTGTACTTCGTTGCTACTTTTCTATACCAAGCCATCAGAACTCAGCGACCTTAGTATATTTTTCACAGCCTACAATTTAAATATTCGATTCAATCCCATCCCACTAGATCCTGTACTTCTGACCTCTATCCACTTCCTCACCGAACTGCTGCGTTTGACAAATCCTTTATAATTCAAGCCGTCTCCATCTTGAATACCATGCCTCCCTATATCCGACATGCGCAATCAGTTTCCTCATTTAAATCTCTCCTTTTTAAGCACCTACTTCTTTCCCAACCCGATTGATCATGAAAAGTAGATAAGAGAACTTTTTAAGTTCCCCCAGAAATGATTTTGTTTAATTATGTTATTTTATTTTCACATGTTTGTATTATATATATCTGTATGTATTTAGTGTTTTTGTTTTATTTTTCTTCCAATATTTTTATTTTAATGAGTATTGTAAATATTTAACTTAATTTTATGGCCACACAGGCATTTCCTCTGTATCTATAATTTGTCCTAAAGGGACTAAAGTCCCAGGATAATAAAAATCTATTTTATTTCATTTCATACTTACATGTATAGGTTTTCAAGCATGTTCAGGAAGACGTTTTTAATCGAATCGACGTAGTTGTAGGTATAATGTAAGGCTATTATAAGTTTTACACTAATAATTCTGATTATTCTGCTTCTCCTATAAAGTTTATGAATTGTATTTATAAAATTCTATGGTTTCCAACGGATGAGGGATATGGTTTGATTAATCTCAAGATGATAGATTTTATATGTTGAATCTGTAATTTTCTGCTGAGGAACATTCAACTGCGCTAATTACTTGTATTACAGAGAGGAGAACAACTAGTAACAAACAGGGGAAGCTAGTTAGATCATTATAAGAGTATGTTAGCCGGAGGTGGTATCCTATTGGTACGAACAAGGAGCCGGGGGGCGGGTGGAAGCATTGTGCCACCGCCCCAACAGGCTCCAACTCGTTAGCTCTGTTCCAAGTTGGAAGCCTTCTTGTCACAGCCATACTCCGTCAACAGCTACTCTACTCCCTCAATAATCCCATTCTCCTCTCGCCTCCTCACAAAATCCTCCTCAGCAATATAGCAACATGATATTGGTATCGGCATCGTTATTTATATAATGATTCTTTATTTAAAGATAGTATAAAGGCTAAAAAAAAAATTCATTGTGAAACTAAATTTTCTGGTCATATTGATTGATTTTTTGTTTTTTTCATCACTGTTGAAATTTATTAGTTTTAAAAGGAAGGAGATGGTCCGGGGTGGCGGTTATAAATAGGCTAAATAGTGGTAAAACTATTATATTAAAAGCCAACGTTTCGACCCGACTTTGCGGATCTTTTTCAGGGCTAGAACGGACAAGATACAAAAAGATTGAGAATTGTTAAAGTTACATAATATTTACACAAAAAATTATAAACAATTTTAATAAGCTTATTCGTATTGTTTATAATTTTGTCTAATTATAATGTAACTTCCAGAATTCTCTATGTTTTTGTGTCTTGTCTGTTCTAGCCCAGAAGAAGACCTGCAAAGTCGGGTCGAAACGTTGACTTTCAATAAATTAGTTTTGCCACTATTTAGCCTATTTATGACCGCCACCCCGGACCATCTCCTTCCTTTATAATGCAATGGTCAACTATTTTTATTTTATTTATTTATTTATATGATATTTACAACAGCATACAAAAAAAAATACATCTGGTAAATTCGCAAATGGATATAATGACATGAAACACATGTTGAGAAACTACCCATTGCTAGCACTCTAATAATATGTCTATATTAGAAGATCACGTGGCCATCTTCTTTTCAGACGCCTCGGAGGGTTATCAGGAATTGAATAGGAAGCAAGGTTAGAAACAAGAGGGTTGGGATGGTTATGAAGTTTATTATGGAAGGACAGATATCTGGATTGGGCCAAATCTGATACATAAGGAACATTAAGGTCATTATGGATAATTTTATTTGTAACAAAGTAAGGAGCATTGAGGATTTTACGAAGGATTTTGGATTGTAAGAATTGGATGCGAGAGGAATTTGAAGGTTTGGTGGAGCCTCATTGCTCAACTCCGTAAGTCCAAATACGCCTTATAATAGTCATGTAAATGAGTCTTTTATAATTAATTGGAAGGTTAGAGCGTTTGTCTAGTAAGTGTTGAAGTAGAAAGAGAAACGTCGAGCTGTTTCTTGTCGTTTCAGTCTGGTATGACGATTCCAAGTTAGACGTTTGTCCAGATGGATTCGTAGGTAACGGATTTGTTCAACAGGAATAATTGAGGTGTTGTTAAAGGATACTGAAGGTCAGGAAGTCATTGGTTTACGACGGTCAACTATTAAATATTATAAGTTTTCAAAAATTATTATTTTTAATTTCTTCCCCACTCTCTATTAACTTCTACAACTTTATATATTAGATATTGGTTTTTTTCTAAAATAAAAGCTTTCCAACGATATATTATACATATACCTTCTGACTGTTTAATATTAACTACCTAAATATTACCTTTAAACTATCAATATTCATTACTTGTTTTTACAATATTTGTACTTTTTCCAAGTAAAACATGTGTGAGTATTATTTTGTTATCTTGTCGAAAGGAAGAAAAAATGTATTTTTAAAACTTTTTTACTGAATAATATAAAATTCTGTTACAATAGGTAAAATGGTTATAATGAGAAAAGGATATGTTCAAACCATATTTACAGAAAATATAAATAAAATAATTCAAAATAACTACTAAATAATGATAAAGAAATGTGTTCAGTAAATAAAAATATAATAAACTTAAAGACAAGTTAAATAAAATAACATACGTACCTGCATACGTATCTCAATTACCACAATTTTAATCAGGCAAGGCCACAGGTCATCGTTCTCTAATCTCTCAACCGCGTCATTGGTAGTAATGCCAGGGGAGATTAAGCGAGAGCGGTATAGGCACACATACATTCATGTCTAAGATAATAGTGAAGTTTAGAATCAAAAACTTTGGATCATACATCGACAGCGTTACAATTTAGGCATGAAGTAAATTGACATGTTTGAAGTGAAAATTTCTTAAGGCGCGCTTTGCGCTTCGTGAGTAGTGAATGAGACTGAGCCGTTACGCTCGGATATGTAAAGCTTATTCGGGTAAAGTCGGCTCGATTAGACTAATTGCAGTGTTTTTGTATCTGAATTAAAATATCTCAGAAATAAAAATCGGACCTGCTTACTGTAATCGAGGAAAACGTTTAACACTTCATCCTCATTGGAATGAACTATTATTCAAAATTGTATTTTGACGTGACGCCGAGTTAGAGTCGAAAAGAGGAAAATATATTGTAAAAAACAAAACAAAAAAAAACAAGTAAAGCTTAGACATTTTTGAACAAAAGAATTGTATAGAACCATCCACAATTCCTATATAGAGATGAAGGTGCACGTTGGTCTATATTAAAAAAAATAAGAAAATATTAAATAAATCTGGGTATGGCACTGTGGGACAAAGATAATACTTCAACTTTCCGATTAGGAGATACAGTATTCGACACGCCTGTAGTTTGAAAATTGTCCATTTCATTTAACCCAAACTTGTAAGAAAATTGGAGAATAGTATAAAAAATTACCTAGTATAAATTTCATTGAATTCCATCAAGTAATTGAAATTTATATACATATTTTTTAACAATATAATGACTGTGAAATGTGAAAGGATTTGACCATATGGACTGGGAGTTAATTTAAGACAGTATTTTCATGGAGTTATAAAATTGTAGGTTTTATTCAAAACGTTTATTTATACTGTTTTGTTTGGTCGATTCCAAACGTTACTCTCATGACACTGCCGTTACTATGATTTCCTGTAATTGCCAGTAAATTTAAATCAATTTTCATTCTGAGTTTGTAAAACAGTATTATTTGTGATAAAGTTTATTTCTACATAAGTTCAAGCAGCTCTTCGTTGTCTCGATTTTCTCCTTAAATATCAAAGTTGTGTGGACTTCTTAAATATTCTTATATTCCAGCTTAATTAGTTTTGTTCTGACTGAAGAAAAGTATTGTTCTCGTAAACTCGGCACAAACAAAAAGCTGCATTTTTTCTATGGATCTTTTGTTCTATCCATTTTAGTTAACATACCTATTAAGTATATTCACTACTGTTAGTTCAAAAGATCGTATGTAAAATCTTCAATTTTCATTCTATTTTTTATAAAGGATGGAAATAGTAGAGGGCAATAAAATATGAAATTATATTAAAAAATCATAAAGATATTTTTATTTTAATCCTGAATCATCAAATATGCAAATGTTTTCTTTCATAAATATCAAAGTTGTGTAAACTTCACGCTTATTTTTATATTCTAGCTTGATTAGTTTTGTTCTGACTGAAGAAAAGTATGGGTCTCGTTAATTCTGAGCAAACGAAAATTTGAATTTTTCCTATGGATTTTTTGTTCCATCCATTTTAGAAGTGAAAACATACCTTTTAAGTATATATCACTACTGTTAGTGCAAAAGATCGTATATAAAAATTTTCAACTATTATTCTATTTGTGCTCTAGGTGTCATTTCGTATTCTGCAATTGATATAAGGAGTATGCTACGATCGGACATAGCAGAGGGCAATAAAATAAATAATAATAAATTATAAAGAAACAATTAGTTTTTTAACAATTAGTTAAGCTCTCCTGTAAAACACTCAATTTTTACATAATAGTTGTGATATGCATGTTCATTACAGGGGTGTCCAGAACGGAGTTTCATGGAGTTGCGCCATACAAATTTTTGAGGGGACATAATTTTAACGGGTTTTTGAATTTTTGAGGGGGGTAAATTTCAACGGGGTTATGAAGTTTTGGTGTAAGGGAAAAGGGGAAAACATGAACATCCCGCAGAAAGCGTAATCGTATATGATCTACGATTTCTCTAATTTTATCTCAGCTGCTCTGTTTTTAAGAAAAGGTGAGCAATAAAATATTTTGAGAGGAGGGGGGAGGGTAGGTTCTTGCGCCATCGACCTTGAGGGGAGGAATGGGCATCCCTGGTTTAATATGCACTTGATTTTTTTTAATCACGAATCATCAAATATGCAATCTACAAAATATCAAATCCATATATGTTGAGGGCTTACTGAATTTTCGAAAACTGTTTCTCCCAGAGATTTTATTCTCATACAAAACAATTTAGAGGTTGTAATATGGATATTTTTTAGCCGATAAAAGCGAGGAAGGCATACTGACCTAACTTGGCAGAGTTTTTTTTTTATACTCATTTTTAATTGTATATCTAATTAACTCTACGACAAATTCTTTCTTTTGGATTTTGATTTTTCAATGTGTACTAAGTAATGCTATTTTATTTTATTTTTTTTTTGTAGCAAATTACTAATGATACTAAAGAAATGTTTCGGCAAATAATTGGAATTAACTATTTATTTCTTTTAATTAATCACTAGAAAGGTAATGTAAAATTTAGACCTATAATTATTGGAAAATAATAAACCATTGTGAAATAATTTGCAGCGTCTTTTTAGTTAAAAGTAAACAAAAAGTTAGAAATACAAAACTGACAATAACGATTAACAATAATACTAATAAATAATTGACATTTGAAATGCGAGTGATTCGCAGCGTTATCTAAACTTATGCTATTGATGTATATTTATTTTTAAAATATGCTCGGTTTACAGATTAGATCTGAGCGATCTTCCGTTTTTATGGCAGTCCTCTTGGAATAAGTACTTGCTGAGGGAGAGATTAATAAACCAATAGAATAAATAAACCTTTCAATCTACTATGATTGGGGCTTTTATCCTGGTAGGTCATTGACTTATCTATAATTCAAAATCATCATTGGACAACATGTTTGTTTTGGCTTGATTACTGCTGGAGGCCCTAGAGAAAATTCTTTCTGCGGGAGCAGAGGATCGTTAAAGAGTGTTATATTCCATTATTTTTAAGTTGTTCGCACTTTTATCGTACTGCAAAAAATCGTACTGCTTGTAATTCAGAGGAAGACGAGGGACAAATATAATCGAAAGTTTGAACCGAAGAGAAACATTTTCTAGAAATAGGGCAAATAAAAGGTAGCATGTTAACACAGTTCCAGCTAGTATTCCGTTTTGGACTGTGAACGTTTTAACAGTCAAAACCATTATATTATCAAAAACCGTTCACGTCTACGACGGTTGATGATTTCTTTCATTGTTTTATTGATATTTGATTAATTGCATAAAAAAAGTGTTTTTGTATTATTTCTAAAAATATAACCTTTAATGAAACTAAGATAAATTTTAATAGTTTCTATACGTCTAATAGGAAGTATTGGGTAAATTCACTGAAATGTTACATCCAACCATATTTTTAACATTAAATAGTAACTAATTATATCAATAATTGAATAAAAAAAATATATGGAAAAACCCTTATACGTCCTAATGGCCGAATATAATCTACTAACATAATATATCTACTAAAACAAATTGGAAGACTGTTAAAGCAAAAAAACCTGGTGCGCGCAACACACAATTTTCATTTATCGCTCTACTTTGAATAGAAAATATTTTCTGGCAATGTTGAGCTATTTTTGAATTGTATTTTTAACCGAGCTAAAGCTTACAGCTAACAGTTCATTAATACCATTAAAATGACAAAAATCCTATTTATTGTATCAATGGTATCGAAGGGAAAAGTCATTAAATTATTCACTAATTTAATTTTCTAAAAGATTACAAGATTTTTCGGAATAAACGGATGATAGATAACTAATTATTTAAGTATATCAGCTCTAGAATTTTTATATTTCACTTCTTCTTTCACACAAGGACAATGAAATAGTATTTTAAACAATGTCATTGCCTTGATTCGATCGACTATAAATACTTTTTCTTTAAAAATTAAATAAAAAAATTAAACGTTTACATTTAGTAAGAAAATTCCATGTGGTTGAAGCCTTTAATTTAAAAAAAGAAAGAAAATTCCATTTAATTTACTTGGAAACATGTGATTTACATTAAATAATGTTAGTTTTCAGAAATTATTATTTTTAATTTTTTTCGCCACTCTGTTACCTTCTACAACTTCGTTTATTATAGATTTTTTTTTCTTCTGAAATTCCTCGCTTTCTAATGATACATTATACACATACCTTCTGACTATTATTTCCGGTGATTCAATTGCGACCTGGAGAAGCATTTTCTTTTTTTCTCTTTTATTCAATTATAAAATTCTTTCAAAAGTTATATTGACCCTTCTCTTATTACTATGAACAATGAGAGATAGCTAATTATTTACAATAAACTAAATTAATGGTACTTTAGAGGAAGACATTTCGAACATTGGGCATTTAAGCTCTGTTAAGCTACATCAATAGGGATAAGACCTAAATGATATAAAAGATTACATGATTATACATTGACATACCGAGTTCAATAAAAATAGTCAAAGCCGTTTTTGAGAAAATAATAAAAATATGTAAAATTGATTCTGTAAAGTGACACTTTCGGTGAGTCTATTTTAACGAAAAAGTTGCTGTCACATAAATACGCAATTTCATTTTCTCACGACTTTTCGTTTTTGAGTGAGATAGGCTGTTCACACACACACTGACCATTTTGTAGGACTTGGTTGTTTGGACTCAGGGGATCTCAAAACGTGTATTTCCATTGAAAACTTAGATTCGAAAATTTTCATTAGATCGCAAAACTTTCCCATACTATACATTTCATATCTTGGAAAGTGAAAGTAAAAACATTATAATTAATTCATGAATATACGACTAAATTTTTATTAGCCAGTTCGAAAAACAACCAGCTTGAACCAAGCAACTTTACAAAATATACAAATCGCTCGAAATTTCACAAACTTATAGATTTTCAATTGAACTTTTGTATGAAAACAGTGAAGAATGTTGTACATTCTGTCAATTGAAAATATTCTCACAAATAAAAAAAATATATATAAATGAAACAGTTCATGTAGTTTTTGGAGTTATAAATTTTTTTTTTTTTAAATCTATTTATTGAATAATAATACAATCAGCCACTGCTGGAGAGCTATAAGCATTAGGGCTAAAAGTTCTCATTCATACAATATATACAAATAATAAAGAAATAAATATAAATACAAGAAGTAAATAAATAATACTGATGAAGAAGGTAAATAAAAATAAAAATAAATAAATAAATAAAATAAAATAAAAACTTCTAAACACAATCATAACTTATAAAAAAAAAAAAAATAATAATTTTAGCGAGTTTTCCCTTACTTGTCCCACACTGTGCGTAGGAGATGACGACCCTACTCCATGTACGTTAATCGGAGATTTCGGATAAAAAATTAAATTTGTTCATAAATTGGACAATAATACACTTTTTATTATAATTTATTAGAAGTTAAAAAACAAAACTTCGCTTGTCAGACATGATAAAAGATAATTATGTAAACAATAAAAATGACTAGAAAGCTATGCTGATCGTAATCGCTAGATTTCTTTCTATTCTAACAATTGATGGAAGGGAAAAAAATTATATATGTCTGTGTTTATAAACGTGCATGCTAATAAAAGTGTGCATCCACGTAGAGCTGAAAATGCAGTTAACGAATAGCTAACAAAATCATTCTGGTGAGGATTAACGTTATTATTCATCGATTACTTGTTAAATGGTAAAAAGTTTTATTCCATTTGAGAAACAAGCCTGAATCTTCCAATGGACGTTAATTTTTCATTATATTCCTCATTGTGATGTACTAATATCTGTATTTTTCTGGAAAAGCTAAAATAAAACTGATCAATCTGCTAAGAAGAAATAATAGGATATTAGGAATTAATATTTATCAGAAAAACGAATTGAAAACATAAGGAATAACTTTATTGAAATAAATTTGTTAAAAATCATATTAAATAACAAGAGGTTTCCATTTTGATATCAAGAATTGTCTTGATTACAAAATAAAATCCACTTTAATTCTTTTTATAGGAACATTTTAAAAGAAATATACAACTAACCTAACATCTATCACAATAGGTACTACTACATAAAACTATGTTTTCTAATGTTTTAACATCACAGAGACGTAACATTATTTACATAACACAATAACTTATACACAATTATAAATAGAATATTTTTGTATAATTATTTTATAAGACCTGTTATGATTGGTCATAGATTATATTAACTTAAATTATTAATGGGTATAAATCGATTAAAAATAAATAATATTTCACTTATTAATTATAAGCATCAACATTTTTTCTAGGCTTTGCAAAATATCTATTTTACAATAACTGAGGATTGATTTAATATAGAACATTTTCTAGTACAGTAAATTTATCAGTGGAATTTGTGAGAATCTAAGTAGTTTAGTAGGAAAACAAAATTACCATATTAAAATATTTTTTAAAGTTAAAAGACGTCAAATTATTTAATAAATTGTTATTTTTTAAAATAACTAATAATTATTATTTATTTAATGATTAATAATTATTTTTAAATTGGGTTTAGGTAAGGAAATTTTATATATTTAAGGAATTAATAAAAACATTACATAAATTACGAGGTTTTAAAATATTTAAATCGTCGCTGATGAAAAAAACAAGAATATAAAAAATAAATAAATAATAAAAAATAATGATTTAGATCATACTTTTTTCAAAACTAGAATAAATAAAAACTCGTTAAAAAAACTTACGTTGACTTGTAAGAATATATAAATAATTGATAATTTTATATTAAATATACCTTTTTTTATTTCAGAAATTCAAAGTTCGATTAGTTGAATGCTAGTTGAATGTTCACAGATCACAATGAGAATGATCACAAGAGTTATTAATTTTCTCTTTTTTGGATAATATTTACTATCAATCCAATAGATTGCGCCTATGATCATGAAAATATGCAATTTAGGAGTAATTTTTTTTGTGAGTTTAAACTTGGACACTCGGCAGCCTAAGATGCAAGGGACATTACTACGGCGTTCGAGGAAGGTAGTTGTAACAAACGGACCATTCGCAGGTGGTTTGAAAAAAAAAATTACATCCAAAACATTATTGGTTTCTATGTGATGGTCAATGGCAGGAATAATTGATTTCTCGTTATTATCCAGAGATAAAACATCACATCCACATCGTACTGCAGTGATATTGACATAATACCTAAAAAACTTTTCAAAAAACAACCTGCTTTTGTTAATCGGAAGGTAAATATACTCGACAACGTTACCTAGTCCTTCCATGCCCATTTTATTCGCCAGACTTCCAGGAATGCTTCTTTTAGGGAACGCTCAGATCTGGTAGCTATGTCAAAGTCATCGTACTGCTGAATAAGGTGGCCCGTGTTTGGATCCTTGATCTGCGTACTACTCGCTCCACCACCAAATTACAGGGAAGGGATGCAAGGGCATCTCCCTGTCTACCTATACTTGTCTACCTGTCTACCTATTCTAGGTCAGATCCGATACGAACCACGCTGTTCGACCCCAACATGGTCATTCTCACCAGACGAACCAGCTTCCTGGGTATGCCCATTTCTTCTAGCGCCTGGTAGAGCTCAGGTCGGGTTACGCTATCGTACGCAGACTTGAAATTAAGAAAGAGGTGTTGCGTAACCATCCTGTATTCCTTGGCTTTTTCTAGAATCATTCTCAGGTAGAAGATCTGGTCCGTGGTTGACCTACCCCTTCTGAATCCAGTCTGGGAGTTGTCTATCTCTCTTTCAGCATGGGGGTGAGTCCCTCGAAAAGGATGTTTGACATCACCTCGTAGGTACTCGAAAGGAGGACAATACTCCTGTAGTTGTCGCACTCCGTTTGGTCACCCTTCTTATGATGCGGGCAAATAACTCCTTGTTTCCAAACTTGTTGCATCCTTTCTTCTTCCCATATTGTAAAGACGAGGTTGTGGAGTTCCTTTACAAGTCCCTCGCCACCGTAGAGAATCATCTCCGCTTGTATGATAAATAAAATAACTTTATCGATAAATAAAATCGACTAAGGAAACACAAATTAATTAACATTTTTGTTTGGAACCAACATGTTTACAAAGTTCAATAAGCTGTATCGTTGCTAAAAAGAGTCCGATTTGGATGTTTTTTTTATTTTGTTTTTTTCCTTTTGTAGAGAATTTAGTAACCTTTTATATAATCATGGGTATGACCCACGTAAAAGTGTTTAATTTTTTAATTATTCGCAAATAAAATTTGTTTTCTTAACTTGTTTGCCTGAATGTTCAGGGGGATTGGACTATTTTGCGCGCCTGATGGAGAACGAAGCCTTCGAAATTGGTGGCTCAATCTTGAGATTTGGAAATTGATTAACGATGATATGGCTTGCTGTTCAAAAACACCATCGGTAAATAATTTAAACTCCTCCTCTCTCGATCATAGAAACCTCAAAGTCGACGAAATGAGACATGTATTCAATTATAGTACTACAATTAACGTAAGGTTGTGTGAATGCAAACCCTATGCCTTGTGTTATCTCGAAAATAGTATGTTTTTGGGCTTAATGCGCACTATACGGGTCTTGCTGTACGCATCAAAATATTCAAGGTCCAATTTGTCCCCTATCGATCTACAGACCTACCACCGTTCCAATATTGAAGCCTAGCAAAATGTTTGTATTGACTTTATTTATTTTAGAAAGAAAAACAAAAGTGGAGAATACGATTCGCTAACTCCCCGTGAAATTCTGAATCCAACGGTACTCCATTCATGGTATTTGAGCATGACAGGTATATTTGGTACAAAACCGATTTCGAGGCTTACTGTAATAATATATGTGGGGATTAGTGTCGTACTAAATATTTATCGATAGTCTTGGTCAAGGAATAGTTTAATTTGGATCAATTGATGAGTATCAATTTATCAATAGTTTTTGAAGGCTCAAAGAATTTACATTTTAATTTTTAAACAATATGCCCGAAAATATGTATTTACGAAAAATAATAGTGGAATTTCTATTGTGATTTGAATAAATTGAATATTTAGATCAGAAAAAAAGGTACATAGTTTTAAAAATTTGTCTACATTAATAAATTTAGATCGGGAAGTAGAGGGCTTACAATCATCAGTAAGCATCCCAATCCATTTTACCATTAAGGAGCTTAGGTGTTCCTGGGAGATTTATGGGCTCATCAAGGATAACCAAATGTATAAGAGAATGGTTAGAGCAACGATCAGAGCTAGTATTTACGGCGTAAGGTATGGTGCGCAGTCCTTTGGTTATAAAAAAGTCTGGTAGGTCTGGAGATTTGTGTATCAGTTGATATAGTGTCTAATGAAAGCTCGTGGATAGAAGCCCTCAGATTTCTTTCTCTTGGTGTGCACAGCCGTGACCCCCAAAATAAGGCTTCGAAAATAATTGCAAAACATCGAAGGTGTTAATATGTACCTCGGGGGACAATATACTGAAGCAATTGTTATTGTGTGATGTTTGGTACGTAGTGTTAAGCCTGTGGTTTGAATGTCAGGTGTAGTAGGTAAGTTTAAGGGATTATGTGATAATGATGTCTTTATTAGTATTGCCGTACCACCATGAGCTGTGTTGTCCGGATGGTCTGTGCTGTAGGTATTGTAACCAGAAATATGAAATTTAGTTCGTGGTGTAAAGTGTGTTTCTGTTATCATTACGATGTCGATACGTTTTTCGTGTAAATATAAGTCCAATTCTGTCCTATGTTGCATTAGTCCGTTTGCATTCCACAGAAGGATGGTTAGAGAGCCTACAGTTAGTTGATTAATGGCCATTAGGAAGGTACACGCCTTGTGTTATCTGTGGGAGCTTTTGGAGGAGACTAAAAAGGGGCTGAATGAGAGTGTTCAGACCATTCAGTAAATGGAATAGTTGTGGAGACATGCAGTTTTCGGCTGAAGGTGGCGGGTTACTTTTTCCCCTCATGACTGCTGAAGGTTGAATGTTTTGAGGTACTGATGGTGGAGGATGTAGATACAGTTCCTGAACTTGCTGTTGCGTTTGCTTCTGTGTTGGCTGCTGTTGCGCTGGAGGTTGCTGTTGAGGAGGCTTCTGCTTCCGCTTCTGCTCTTGATATGGGCTTTGCGAAGGTTGTGGAAGATCCGGGAAATTTTGAAGATTTACAGAAAGAGGTGATTCCCTCTGGTGAGCATGATTCCTCTTGGTCCTTTGTACCCTTAAATCTCTAAGGGTTTGACACCCACGGTAATTGGCCGGATGTTCGCATTGACAATTAGCGCATTTGGCTGGGGTTTCTCTTGTTTTACTACAAATGGAGCTGTCATGACCTTGTCCACATCTGACGCACCGTGGTGCGTGGTTGCAATACGATCGTGTGTGACCGTATTGTTATGATATGATGCATTGCGGGATGTGTTTCTTCCTTGTAGGTTCTTCAATGGTAACCTTTTTATAAAATAATTTAGTTATTTCAAATATTTTATCATTGTAAGTTTCCTTACTTACATCTACGAAAAACATTGGTAGTGGCCGTTTAAAATGTGAGATGGCATTGTTAATACCTACAATTTTGTATTCGAATATTTCGAGATCTTTTTTAATTTCTTCAATTGGTGTGTTGTAAAGAAGGTCTTTGATCACCACGCAAGGATTTCTATCCTAAGGAAGCTGAAACGTATGAAATTCAGCTCCGCTGTTTTTCAAGCAGTTGGCTATTTGTCTGTAATTGTTTGGGGTCTGGGTGTAAATAGTTACGCCCTTAGAAGTCGTTTTGAGTAAAAAGGAATCTGGTCCTGAATTAGATTGTAAATACGACACAAGAGCCGCATAGTTTTCAACACCGGTGATGTAGATGGGAGGTGGATTCTTTATAGCAATAGATGGTGGATTAGCAGAAGAAGTTTGGCAGTTGTCGTTAGTACTAGATAGAACCTGGAAACTATTGCTAGTAGTTACCACTACTTCCTGTTTTTTCTGTTTCCTCGGGTCCCTGTTTTCAATAATATTCTGTTTTCTGCCAGTTACCAGTTCCCATGCTCCTTTTTCGTTGCCTGCGCACGGGGGATTGTCATAGCAGTCCATTCGAGCCGCAGCTTGGGTTGCCTCGGCCTCCTTCATGACAGCGTCTGATTCCGCCTCACTCACAGGTACTTCGAACCTAAGCTTCAATGTTTAGTTCGCCTGGATATTTAGGTAAAAATAACTCTTAATCTCACAGTTATTTCCAAACATTTTTTAAACGAAAACAATTTTAACTTTTATCTTATATTACATAATACATAAACTTTTTTTTTTATATTACTATTTTTTGTCTTTGTCGTGCATTGGTTTCTAGGTTACTATCAATCAATATATTTAATTTTTTTGTCAGCATTGTGCAGAATAAGAAAAACACAATGCTGGTTGTTATAATGGAATTAAAATATATTATAAGTAACAAAACCAAAATATGCTCAAGTATTTATATTACATAATACATAAACTTTTTTTTTATATTACTATTTTTTTTCTTTGTCGTGCATTGGTTTCTAGGTTACTATCAATCAATATATTTAATTTTTTTGTCAGCATTGTGCAGAATAAGAAAAACACAATGCTGGTTGTTATAATCGAATTAAAATATATTATAAGTAACAAAACCAAAATATGCACAAGTAAATTTTTGCCATCAAAAGCAATTCTGATTAGTTATGTAATAAAAATTATATTATAAGCATATTATTTATAAATAAATAAATGTATAACTATATTATGTAATAAATATTATATTCTAAATTTTATATTATGTAATAAATATTATACACATTCGGATCACAATAAACAGAAGGCAAAACATCGAAAATATCCCTAAAAATATGTAATGGGTTTTGAATATATATATCGTATATGTATGTCATATATTAATATATTAGGTACTTTATTTTCGGACCGAATCTAGACAATCCGTGGGACATAGTGGAGGTTATAATAAAGCCCCTCTTTTTTCTACTCTGATACATTCGTTCATTGTGTATCTGTGAACAAACACTTTTATGCGTACTTACAATACAAAAACAGTTGAGTACCATTTATGTACTGTTAGGTTATTCGCAAATAAAATTCTGTATCCATCGTTACTTTTTACCGATTTACTGAATTTTTACTGAATACATCGTTAATTCATTGGTATAATTTCAAACATATTCAATATATTAAATAAGTTAGGTTTGTTTATATAGAGGGGTTTAATTAAAATTATCCATCTCTCTAAATCCTGTATAGAGTACATTGCCTGAATTGGAATACTTTGCAACACAATGTATTTACATTAACAATATTACTCTATACATAAAGATTGAATTACATTTGTTAAATATATTACGCTTAATTATATAGTAAGTATATTATTTACATGTAGTGGTGATTGCACTATCAGAATATAACTGTGAGGGGCCTCCTAAAGTCATGCGGGGACAGCGGCGGGGGTGGCAGGTAGTAAGGCGGCAAAGGGGACTCTGGTGACTTGGCCGCTTCCGAGCTGCGGGCCGCCTCCAGTGAAGGATACTTCTCCAGCGAGGAGTACTTCTCCAGTTGGGCAGGGTCGTGGTGGAAACCACTCATCGTCCTGTACCTCTCCTCCATTGTGTACCTCATCGCGTCCATGTGGCTCGTCATCTGGAATCAAATTTTAGCGAACACTCAATATGCATAATATAGAGGGTTATTGGAATAAAAATAAAAAAGAATTATTTAAGATACCATTTAGCGTTTTAAGGTATTAGTAAAAAATGAAAAAAAAATCCAAAGCAACCGAGTTGTTGAGTCCATTACATAAATGGAGTTGATAAATAAAATAAAAGGCATAACCTATGGATTCCTTAAATTTGGAGATGAGTAACTTCTGAAAGGCTGTCAAGATTGAAATCCTGTGGAATTATAACAGTAATTCCAATATGAAAGAAAGGTTTTCCAGCTTTGGTGTGCATTAAAGATCTAACAGCTCAATAAATGAATATTAAAAAAAATATTCCAGCAGATTTATTTCGTTTAATAAAATATTTTTAGGATTAATGGCTAAGAATGTGGTATATTTTCTCTTGATTGATAGTGAAACCTTTTTCATTCATTTACATTAGCTACAAGGTTTGGAAGGAATGGACAAGAAACAGCGAGTAGGATTTCAAAGAGGAATCGATAGCTGGTTAGCAAAAGGTAAGGAAATTTGTGTAGGTACACAATTATTTGTTAAACAACAATTCTTCCGATTCCCATCGACTTCCAATTTTTTGCAGGCAAATGGTGCAGGCCTTCTTTTCGTACTGCGACAACATAGTAAGATTACTTGCTATTAAGGTTTGAGCACCATGATTACTTATCACTGTTTACATCAGAGTATAGGTAAGTTCCTAACATTGATGGACATTAAGAAACAACAAGGCCGTTGAGTTGATGAACTCAACTATAAATATATAACTGGAATTCAGTACGTTTCTTTATTTAACGATTGAACCACCGATGCCTCAGTTTATCATCGGCTTTTGGGGTCGATTATCCGCTAGATGTAACCTCATTGTTGTTACTTCTCAATTCGCATTATATATTTTAATTCAGTTTACTATCCATCTCTTTTGAAATCCAACAATTCAATAGGTAAATAATTTGTATGTGTTTTGTAACCTTCCAGAAATGATAATCTTCTGCTGGAATCCAGCAGGCTGTTTCTAAGCTCAGTATATAGCACTGTTCATTGGTGCTGGATTCGATCGATTCTGGATTCTTTCGATGGAATTAGGACTGTGTTTTGGAACCACACCTATGCAAGACAGTCATGAAATATCTGTGTAAAGAAACAACTACAAGAGACTAAGTGCAAATGAAAGGAGCAAAGAGGCGTTAAAAGTATTTACGGTGAGCACAATCCTGGGGATTGTAAGTTTAAGAGCGAAAAATAATGGAATCGAGTCAAACAGGAAAATTACAAAGCGACCGTCAAAGGATATCTTATTTAAACTGAAGGCCGTAGAGAAAAAACACTTTTGAAAACGAAGCAGTTTAGTATAGGTATGGAGAAAATTGACAACATTAGATTACAGTCTAAGATAATGATGAAAAAAAAAAACAGTGATAAAATCTATTTTTTATAGCAATATATTTCCCATGTAGAGAATTTATAGTTTCAAAAGGTCTTTTATTTAAGAAATTTATATATTATTATCATTATTGAATAAATGATACGTTCAATTGATCAGACATGCAATAAAAATATTGAACTATTTTGAAAAAAAATAGTTCTTTTGCTAAAGGATAAAAGAATTATAATTCCACAACAAAAACTGCGGAATGTTATATGATTTTATATTACAGTAAAACTTATCAATGGACAATAAAAAACATCAACTAACAAAAAATAAAAGAAGTGAAGAGAGTAAGACCATACCTGAGGTGTGGGAGCTGTAAGACCTTGCTGTAGAGCACCGAGGTGGCTGTATGCCGCAGCTTGGTTGTAGTACGACATCTGGGAGCTGATTCCTGCAACAATAAACATAATCATGTAATATCCACTCATACAAAATTATTTTACATTAAATTTATTTAATTGTTGTAATTTATATATATATATATATATATATATATATATATATATATATATATATATATATATATATATATATATATATATATATATATATATTGTAGTTAGATTTTAATTTCTTAAAAAGAATGAGCACCTATTCCAATAGTCGAAGCCATATCCAATATTAATTGATATTTATTCCAGGGGCACTCTTGAATAAAGAAATGAAAACTTTCTGCTTGATATTATAATCTTTTAATATACTAGGGGGTAGTTCTCTGTCTGCAATATTCGTCAAACTCATTTGTACAGTGTTAAAAATATTTTTTATTTCAATCCACTACTTATTCCGGGGAGCCTGTGGCAAAAAAAGGTCCATATTTCATACTAAGCTTTGTCCTTATAAATTGATCATATCTACAGGCCTAATGAGAAAAATACACGTCTGCAAGCATATAGCCGATGGAATACAAAATGGCGGCCATGTAAAGATAGATAGAGACCCTACATAGGTTGTTAGCGTATATATAGAGATGGCTTGGTAGCTCTATATATATTAGATATATAAAGCTACCAATCTTTTCAATTTATAGTATTTACAATGGCGTAGAAATGGTTGACTGTGATATAATATGAGAAGGAGTTTGTTGAGGGGGGAGTGGGGAGGCAGCGGTCAAATAAATACTAAATTGTTAAAATACTATCATATACTTGGCTTATATAATATATATATATATATATATATATATATATATATATATATATATATATATATATATATATATATATATATATACTGTCTTATATACAGTTTAAGAGCTGTGTAATGACGAATATTGCGAAAAGTAAGTTATTACGTATAGTTTAGAAGTTAATTCATTAAGTTATTATCCAGTAATAGTTATAATATAGCCCGAAAGCTTTTTTTTTCATATGTAACAATAAATACTCTAAAAAAAAAGAAAGATACTAGCTACATATATAAAATGGTGTTTATGTGATTCTTGAAGTCCTATTAAATGTAATTACACGAACAATAACACTTCAAGAGATAATTTTTTGATATTTTTTATCGTAAAACATAGTTACATTTTACCAATTTGGAGGGACTTCAGCCCGAAAACCCCTCCTCCGTAGATCCGCCTGTGATATCAATAAGTTATCAAGCCTTTAAATATTTGAATATAAGATAGTAAATTAATATATATATAAAGAAAACATAAAGTTAATCTTAAAGAAAATTTAATATTAAACAACTTTCTTCCTCATGACTTTTTCGTAAAATGAAAAGATAAATAGTTGGCGAGTCAAATAATGATAAAAATGCGACGCAAACTTTTTTTTTTTTATCGATATTACGAGGACGAATATCACGGAAACTATAAAGTACAGAGAAAAAATCAATATCACCATTTCGATTCCAATTTTTTTCAGCTTTAATTTCACATATGATATTATTCTAGAAATAACGCATAGTTTCATTGATATAAGCGAAAAAGCGAAAGAAGTTAACTTTTTGAATCGTAAATTCAATTTTTCGACTTGAAATCCAGGAGTATGGGCTAACTGACTATTATTTCATGTCTTAAGATTGTAAATACTATAAATTGAAAGAATTGATAGCTTTATATATCTATAATCCCTCTCTATATATACGCTCACAACCTATGTAGGGTCTCTATCTTTCTTCACATGGCCATCATTTTGTATTCCAGCGGCTATATGTTGGCAGACGTGGATATTTCTCATCAAGTCTGTGGATATGTTCAGTTTATAAGGACAAACCTTAGTGAGTAATATGACAATTTTTTTGCCATGAGCTCCAGGACTAAGTGGAGTTCCTTACTAATCAACTTTTATACACACTACTGTGTATGTTATTTTCATTAGGAGCAGATTAAAATTAAAAATGTTTCCGAACTCTATGAAATAGAACACAGAAGGTCTTGAAAAATTAATATATATGATTATTATTTTACAGTATGATTTTATTAAATAAAATATTGCTTCAACAATCATTGTTTGATTCTTTTACCTTGTCTATTATTGAAAATTGTTCTTCGACTTTAGGTCGAAGTTGGCGAACCGAAGACAATACCCTATTGTGAAAGAATAACATCTCAGGGAGGAGGCCTACAAAAGGCAGGAAAAGAACGTGTCTCAAGAGAGAGCAAAACCGAGCGGAAATAGATTTAAAGGTTAAGAGTAATGCGCACGGGCGTCCACAGACACAGGAAAGGCAACTAAAGTGTAAATAAGCAACAGTCTACAATGCTACTATTCGGGAAACGGACAAAGGTGAGAACAAGAGAAACAAGGAAAATAAAAGAAAACCGAACAGAACAAGAAAAAAAAAGAGAGAGAGCCAAGTAAAAAGTATGACAAAAGGGTTGTAATAAGTTATTTGTAAGTCTTGCCGGGAAGGAGTAGACAATGGATTGTTAGGGGCCTGTATGGGAGCAAATGAGAAGAACAGCCTGTGTCCAGGCAACAATGGCTCTCATTATAAGTTAAAACTCTTAATGGACCGGCTGAGGACAATAGTCAACCACAACTAATGACAATATCGCTTCTCCTCCCAATAATAACATATTACTCACTTCATAGTTTTGTCAAAAGTTCAAAAGCGTCTAGTAACGACCTACTGACCTACTGCCGAGCTGGCTGGATAAGTCTGCCTATCATCTACTTCGAGAAACAATGTCAAGAACCTAAACCCGAAACTAACTGTGTAGTATTCAATACTCACATCTCGAGCATTTCTAGGAGAAACATCACAAAAGACAATAACGCTGAGATCAAATGTAGCACAAACTAGCACCAACTAACTCCATCTAGTTGGAGTCTTGAGTTTAAGAATAGAGTATGGTGACCTACATTTGCGTAATATCATAACGGAGTTATAGTCAAAAACAGTAAATGTATTACTTTACCACGAATTTAAGGGGTAAACCATTGCTGTAGGCATTACCAACATTTTAGCCTCCTTCCTCCAACCCAACTTTCTACTGGCCACTAATTCTAACCATAATCCTGATATTTCTGATTTCTTCATCCACAGTGGTCTAGGTTCCCTCAACTACTCCCTTTCTTGTCTAGATGAATTTTTCTCATACCATAGTAATGCTGACCATAGGACCATAGGAATGCTGGTAATGCTGACATTTTGGAGTTTACTCTTTTATCATCAAATACCTATTTGTAAAGCGGGAGTGTTCTATTCGCAGAGGAGTAATGACAAAGCCATCTTTCCTTGACGGTCCGTAGAATGTCCACTTGTTTACGTTTGATTTAACCAACAATTTCTATTTAATTATTATTACTTTTTTTTTATGAATTTTTATAATCGATCATAATTCCCCAAATTTGTGACATATTGAAATATTTTTCAATAACAATGTTTTGAAAAAGAAAAATCATTTCATTTAAAACCTTAATATTTCACCAACCCTCTAAATCGCTCCTGACAAATTACATCTTGTATTTCAGTATTACGTTTTTATCTCAATTAATTTATTATTTGATTTATTTATTAATTTATTTTTGTATGAATGTGCATCATTCATCATCATTTTTAATCATTGCCCAAGTCTGTGGCAGATTGTAATAATTTTCAATAAACGAATTTTTAAAACAAAAATCTTCTACATTCAGTAGTCGTCTAGTAACATAAATATACATATATAATCAAGAAAGTATGTATTAAAAACATTATATGTATATAGGTAACTATATAATGTTAGAGTGGTCCTTGAAGACCTGTCAACATTAGCGAATCCAGGATTTAGTTTTTTTTTTTGAGGGGGGGGGTGTGGTTCAGCTCGAAAGCTTTTTTTCTCATATATATATAACGATAATTACATTTGAAAAACAGAAAGATACTAACTACCTATATGAAATGCTGTTCAAGTGATTCTTGAAGCCCTATTAAATGTAATTAAACGAGCAATCATACTTTAAGACATAATTTTTTTATATTTTTTACAATAAAACATGGTTAAATTTTACCATTTGGGGGACGGGAGGGGGCTTCAGTCGAAGCCCTTCCGTATATCCGCCTGCGCCTGTCAACATTTTTTTAATAGGGGCCATTTTTTTAGTTTTATATTTTGTTTTAATATACTGAAGTCCAAATCGGGCTTATGACATATAATTTTTCATTAGCTATGGATCAACACTGGAGTTAGGAGACCCTTCTTGGGCACATTTAGTCTTTACTCTTAATTAAATGATTAACTAAGAAGGATATATGGAGATTGACTCTGATCCCGGTACGATCACCTTCCTTTACAATCATTGTGGTCTTGAAACATAAGTTTCTTACAAGTTACTGAACCCAAGACCTTCTTGGGTTGTAGTGGCACAAGTTTTTCTGTATTTTTTCAAAATTTTTTAGACACGTGCTTGTGTGCTCTAGAGACCTCTCTCAGTCAGAGGAAACTAAAGATTTTTTTTTTTTACTATCCTTTAGGACCACTCGAACATTATATAGTTTCTAAGAGTATATATAATATTTGTAATATATAGTTTCTGAATTGTATAGTTTTTCTGGGCACGTGCATGTATGATCCGATGACCTCTCGCAGTCTCCTCTGCATTGGATGAACAGAATGGAAAACGGATTGGATGAAAATCTCCACGATCTCCTGAAGTTCTGCTTTGCCTTTTAGATCTAGAGCTCACAAGATGAACTGAGATTCCTTTAGTGAATGTAAATATTTTTTTAGGGAGCCAAGCGGCTGAGCGGACTAATGTGTTTCGAAACATACGTTTTCCCTACAACGTGATAAATTGAAATTAACATGATTCAATTCTTAAGAGTTCGTGTCCCGGTCGCGAGGGTGAGAGGTTTTACATCTATCATTAATTTCCTGCTCTTTCCCCTAACCTGGTGAAAACCACAAATAGCCGAAATGACGAGGAAGGGAAGAAAAACAAAAAAAAAAGAAGCAACTGAATTATGGTCTACTATGGTATAAACATACAATCCAACTGGTTTTGAAAAAAAAACCGACATGGAAGGCACACAATACAGTAGCATTAGTGACAATGATCAGACACAATGGAGGTAACAAATACGTGTCGCAGGGAAAGCGGGATGCCCCGGACGGACGGCGGCGTAGGACATGCGATAGGACGGCCCTACTCTAATGAGCCGGCATAGAGTCTCCATGACAAAGGGCCTCTCTTAGCCTGGATTGTTGTTATGCTAATGTGCAGGAGGCACAAAATAAAATCGGTGAGGAGTACTCTTTGTCCGAGGAGAGGAAGCTAATAGCTACAAAAGCCCTTTAATTGTGTACAGCTTCACCATTGTCTATCTATCGTGTCTGCTTTTTACGGATGACTAGCTGCTTTACAACTGATTAACAGCACATTGATAAAGGTGCCCGCTTTCCGAATTAGTGGGCGAATAACGCTAGGAACGGTTCCATTGCTGCGCTATGGGCAGATTGCTATTGTCACATTCCTGCAGGAGTGGGTTCTGATATGGTATATAGTTTCCAGCGCAATGCAGCAAACGTTATAGCATCCACCTCATAGAAATGAGCGAGAAGCGATTGGAAGCCATATTTGAAAAAATATTAATAATAGTAATATTATAACAATTTTTTTTTTTGTATACCTATATGATATATAAATGTATCTATCAAGAAGTAATATATTCTGTCATACTTAAAGGCAATACGTATAAAAGCCATGTGTGACACATTGATTGCATAACAAAAACAAAAGAAAAAATATAACAAAAACAGAAAAAAATTCTGAAACATTGAATATAATTAAATCAGATATTAAAAAAACACATAATACATTCATACTTGATTAAGATTATTTAGAGTCCGCTGAGGAAGCTCCGTGCATGGTTCTTCTTTCCTCCTCCCCCCTCTCCTACTAAGACGATAAGTGGTCCTAATGTTCTTCTCTCACTGATATAGGAACCCAGTGGAGGCACGAGAGCCACAGACGCTTATGACTTTAGTGGAAAACTGGCCATTGCCAAAACTCCAATGACATATTTATAAAATATTTCGGGACTGTTTTAACCTTCAAGGAGGATTGTCGGGATGGAACTGGATAAGATTTAATAAAAGAATGATTACAAACGTATTATGAAAAAAAAAAAGGTTGTTTTTCTCCTTAGCTTTGTTTCAAAATTAAATGAAACTTTGTTACATTAAAGCTCACCTGAGGAAATGAAATTTATCTAATTTTTATGAGAAGGAGTTAGACAAGGGTGCGGTCAAATAAATAAAAAAAATTAAAATATATAAATTATTTTAATTTTTGCCAATATATATATATATATATATATATATATATATATATATATATATATATTGGTATATATTGGCCTATATATATATATATATATATATATATATATATATATATATATATATATATATATTTTAATTTTTTTATTTATTTGACCGCACCCTCGACTAACTCCTTCTCATATTCTCATATTATATCAACGGTCAACCATCTCTACATCATTATCTAATTTTTATTTTACGTATTTGTGCCCCAGAGGCAAACAGCGACATGTCACGTATATATATTCGACCGGAGAAGCTAAATTCTATGACTTTGTGCTATTAAAATTTGTTTCTTGTTTACTAAATCTGTACTTCGGAGGTAAAGGACACCATATCACATCTTTATATTTGTTTAGGGAGCAAATTTTCTATAAATTTGAACTCTTAAAATTTTTCTCTTAATCTCTAAATTATTAAATTAAGAAAAGGTTTCTTTTACCCCCGGGGCACATATTTTGTAACTAACAAACAAATTTCAATAGCTCAGAGTCATGGAAGATTGGCTTCCTGAATAAATACAAAAATATGGCATGGTGTTCTTTAACTTCGGGATATAGATTCTGATGCTTAGGCTTTGAATCACTCCTATCCTGAAGTTTTCTGTAGTTAGACTCGTATATATTATACTGGGGCAGAATAAAGGACTACAGGGCGGATTACTGGTATATGTAGAATCAGTTTATTTCTTCAAGTTAATTAGGAGGATCTTTTGAAATTTGGGAACATTTTCATCAAGATAATCATGCTTTTATTTTATGTTATGACGTCTTTCAGTTACAGTCCTTCGTGAGGGCTACAGGTACTGAGGACATAGACCGAAAGTGTTCGGCATGTGTAACCCTAATGAAGGACAGGAACTTAAGCCGAAAAAAAATAAAATATTTTTGATTCATTCATGTTTCTCATAATGACTGTAATCCTAAACTAACTTTCCATCCATGTACTGTCAACTATTTCTTTACAATTAATAACATTTTGAACAACTATATGTTATTGTTGAATAGTTATACTATGCCTCTTTTAATGTTAGGTTTTTTAAAGGACAAGATCATCTTGTAGATGGCTTATCTTTAATAATAAAAAAAATCTTTATTTATTTTATAAGCATCCATTAGGTTATTATAAGTGATCGCGACCTGGATGATACAACAGTACAGTTCCGACTGGGAGTGGCCGCAGGCCTGGAATGTTCCCACGTTAGAAGGAACCGAAGGCACAATGGCCTCTCCAAACTCTATTCTATTTACACAGGTGGCGATTAAGATAATAATAATAAAAAATAAAGTAAAAGAAGAGGGACCCACAATAGCCGAGCCGCTCCGCGCAGTATAAATAACTATTGTGGCCCTGGCTAATGAGTATTGACGCGGTGACAGTCGTCATTTGTTATTCCTCCGTCAGCCGATTCCCCTCCCATTGGCTACCTGCCGCTGTGTGGGAGTCTGCCAATAACATTCTCTTCTCTCTGGCTCATCTGGCCTCAATACCAACCGTGACAAATTAAGTAAATAGATCTTATAAATATCTAGAGATTTTATACTTCCACCTATATCCACAATTCGAAACACTAAGTCCAAGAAATCATTAGGGACCGCTGCGGATTCCAGTAGAACCGTTTACTTATTTACTGCATGTCTTACACTATATTGGAAACAGTAACAAAGCATTGGCCATATTGGCTGATCTTCTGTCCTTGGTTGCAGCAATAGAGCAATATCATTAGCCACTCTTGATTTTGTTTGAGAAATTCTTCTTTTGCCGCCTCCTTGGTGCCATCAGCGTGGAGGAACAGCCTCGGCCCATCTCGGCCACTGATCACTGCCACTAGCCCTCCTTCTCATATCCACCATGGTACTACCTCTGGCTAGCCCGAGTCTCTCCATCTTACCATGATTCATCATTGAAAGGTAAAAAAATTAATATTCGATCTATCTATTAGAAGGAACCCACGACAAAACAAACATTTATTGTTTTGATGGAGCCTATATAATAAATTTGGAATTTCTCAACCGATGTACCGAATGAGTGGTAGCCGAAAGGCAAAATGGTTCCTAGAAGCAAAACCAGAGGGCAAGCGACCTGGAGGCAGGCCCAGGCTGTTGTATTGTGACTACATGGAGAGACTCGGGCGAGCCAGAGGTAGCACCATGGTGGATATGGGAGGGAGGGCTAGTGGCAGGGATCAGTGGACGAGATGGGCCGAGGCTGTTCCTCCACGCCGATGGCACCAAGTAGGTGACAAAAGAAGAAGAATTTCTCAAACAAAATCAAGAGTGGCTAAAAATAATTAATTACCTGAAGTTTTAGTGCACAGATTTGTGTTTTGAAGATAGGAGAAGTAGAAAAGTAGATGCACTATCTCTTTATCTTATTTATATTTGTTTAAAAAACAACATTTTTTTATAAACAAAGAGTGATTATATATATATATATATATATATATATATATATATATATATATATATATATATATATTTATATATATTTATATTTAACATAATTAAATAGTTATGTTTAAATTTAATACTCAAAGGTTAATTAAGAAAAAGTTGTAAAGTGATTATGATATGTATATATATATATATATATATAATTTGAGAAAACGCGACTGAAATTCGATATAATTTGATTACATCAAAAATTGATATGTAATCAAACCTATGTTTAAGGAACGCAGTAACTCAGTTAGTTAGGCGTTGGGCTTCTAAGCATTAGGACCCGGATTCAAATCCGGCTGATTCAAATAATTTGTCATCAACCGTGGATCGACCCTGGGTTTGAGAAACTCTCCCAGTCTCTATAAATTGGATGCTCCATTAAGTAAGTGAGAAAAACTGACAGCTGAGCGTGATCCTGGCCCGATCATTTCGCTGCACAACCCTTGACCTTGAAACAATATTTCCTAATAAAGTACCAGATCCAAAACCCGTAATGCGTTGCAGTGGCACGGGTTTATTTTTTAATCGTTCGTTTACCATTTGAGTCATTTAATCACGGCTAATACTATTTAGTGGGAAGTTTTAGTTTAGCAAAAACTATTTCTACTTTTTAGTTGTTTAGACTTTAATTCAGTCTACGAGTTAAAATTATCTGATTATGATATTTATTTCGAAATATATTACCTAAAAGACTTAAGCTATGTGGGTTTTAGGAAGTGAAAGAATAGGCGGCGAATTTATGTTTGTTATAAATTTTGATACCAAGAGTAACGGGATCTTGGTTTTAACGTAGAGACCATTAGGCCTTAGGAAAGGCACGGAAAATACAGACTGGATTGTTTTTATATTTTAGCTTAAGTTAACAGTTTAGGCTTTGTCAGATTGTCTTTTAAGAGTATTTTGATCGTTCATGTGTGACGATGAATGACTTTGTCAGCCTAGCATTTGCAGAAATCTACATCAAAAGTGTTATTAAATCAAATAATTTATTCCTAGGATTAGCTAATTACATATTTATTCATTAGAGCAGGAAGACAAAGAGCGAGGACTATTGAGACGGGAAAGCAGGGGGAGCGTGCGGTGGGTCCACACCCACATATCACCCGCTGCTACATTAATCCTCGGCGAAGGGAGACAGGAGGAATCTGCCTCAGTGCTCTGCCTCGCAATGGCTACCTTCAAACGATCCCATTGTGCTCAGTTGGATTTAGAAAGCGGCTATAGCGGGATCTCGGTATATTCCCCAATATGTCCTTTCTCAACAAAGGATTATAAATTAGGTGCCGTTGCAAATATACGTCCTTTCTTGTTTATTAACAGCTATAAAAATGACTGACTACGTTCGAACATTATCCGTCTGCTTGATTTAGTTTTAATATATTTGTTTATGAGACATTTATTCGAAAATCTATCAATTAGCGGTTAACCAGAACTGATCACGATCTGACCTCTATTGCGATTTACCTTCATCCAGACAACTTTGGAGTAAGCTAACAACAAACATCGACAGAAAACATCGTATGTAACTGCTTTTATCTGTTTTAATCTCATTGTAGACACAATTTACTTACTGGATGCTCTTTTGAAGAATTCTTAAAACAACTAATTGATCATATACAGGTTAATGGTGCAGGAAAAGTTTACTGTAGAAACTATGATTTCGAAGTTAAATAAAGATTGCAGTCATAGTAAACAAAAACCAAATAACAATATTATTGCATACTACAACATTATTGTTCGAAGGATGTCAGCCGAGTGACTGACTTCTGAACTGAGTGAAATAACTTCGCAATCATAAATAAGTTAATTCTATTTCCAATCAAAAACAAATCTTTTTTAGAACAGGCTTTCAAGAATTACTTGAACACCATTTCATATGGTTTTCTTCCTGACTGCTTGGCTCTTTATTCCTTAGTCCAATTTCCTCTGATAAGATTTTTCTTTTCTTATCAGAAATCCTTATTTTCTGTAATACTTAAACTTTTGAGTTATTCCTTCATCTTTTCAATCATCTGGATCTTCAATCCAGTTGTATATTTCTTCATAAATGCCTGTAGCCTTCTTATTTTATTTTTTTAATTTAGCCATCTTGAATTTTACATTCCTGAACTTTATCGAAAATATATTTATTTCTTGTCTTTTACAAGTCCAAAGTTTACAGAAAATCGATAAGGTTATTGATAAGCAGCAAAGTTACTGTTTCTGACCATTCATTTAATAAATAGATTTATAATAATAACGACGTAACGGATTTCGACTGAATATTAACAGGTACCATGGTTTAAAAGTTTGTCTTAAATTTCCTACCGCTGGGTAAGGGAAGTATTCGAAAAGCGGTTTTGAACTGATCTTCACGTTGAAGAACAGCCTGAGTCCTGAAAAACACATTTAATTTTTGATCTGTCTTTCTTTCAGTGAAACGATTCTCACAAACGGGTCGACCGATTTTGTTGTTGCTTTTTTTGGTTTTGAGAGGTTTCGGCCTGAGACCTGTGAATCAAATCGGGCCCTCCCTGCGCAAAATGGGCTGCGCATTGAGAAGTTGTTTTTATACTGACTGTAACGGCTTTAACGATTTTGATGAAATTTTCCTTTAATAAGTCCTTTCAATTTTTATCTCTGTGGTGAATTCTAAAAAAAAAAACTATAAGCAAAATATAGTGTTTTTATGTATATCTCACAAAACATATTTTGGGAAATCGGACCAGTTTTAACAAAGTGTAAAATTGTATACTTTGGTTTTAAACGTGCATTTATTTTCTTGCATCCATCGATGGTTCACGTGCTCGTTTACTTTTTTGTGTTTATCATACAAAAAAAATATCTCAGAATATGATGTTTGAGTTTGAATAACCATACAAAACTAAAACGGACAGAGCAGTAAGAATTTGATTGTTTCCTTTGAGTTTTATAAACAGCCTAATCATACTTTGATGAAGTTAACTGTACTACATTCATCCGCTATAGTTAGTTATCTTCAGCTTGCGAATAAAATGATGGTTGTGGATTCTATTAGTTCCTAAATTTCGGCAGAAAGATTTAAAGTAGCGTCATTATCAGATATTATTAGATCATTAGCGATTTTAGAATTCACGAATAATGTTATTCCTTTATATAAACTATGTGACACGTGATGTTCGTATATTTAATGGTGAAATCACAAGGAATCACAAGATAATAATGCTATTTCAATTTTTCAAATTAATTTATATAAAATCAGTAAGAAGTGTGAGTGGACATACCAGATATTTACATTACTTCGCTGAGAAGCAAATAAATTTTTATAGAACCATCGCAAAAGTTATCGCGCCATTCCTCCCCACACTCAATCCTACCTCAATTACACGTTTATTATTAGAATATGTTTTTTATGTTGTCTTAATGGATGGATGAATTTAATTGAATTCCACCGATAACCACCTATATAATGACCTGATGTTGCCAAAAGAAGATTGAGGAAGGAAAAGCCTCTTTAAAAATTAAAATGGACAGAGGATAAGGTAGAAGGTAGGAGGTAGGGAGGCTGAAGTAGGGAGGTAAAAGAGGCGGAAAAGCTAAACTCAACAAAGCGGAGAAGTAAGCGTTTTAAAGTAATTAAAACTCCGGCTGAGTCGACGCCTATTGAACGGCCAATTATACCATTCCTCAATTTGCACCGCTCCTTCCCAGCTTTGTCGAAAAGTACATTAATGAAGTCCCAATCCAACCCTCCTTCTATATTCATAGCTGGTTAGTCTGCTTTCTGTCACTCAATTTCTTTTTCAGAACAGCTATTCTTGGAATATAATAACGAGAGTCGAAACTTGGGAATGGGACAGATAAAACCAGTAAAGTTTATAATCTTATAAAATGTTGTGTGATGTAATCCCTTGTTTAATGTATGGAAGCTGCGAATTACCAGATTGGAGTTCCTCTTCTACTAATTGTTAACGATTTTTATCGTTTATCCAATTATTTTTATAAACCCTTCAGATGATCTACACCTCAGACGACTTCTTGACTTAGGATTGGACACTCCAATATAAGTCATAAAGCTTGCTTATGCAAAAAGTATGACAATACCCCTTAATTGGTAAAGCCTTTGCTGCAAGAGTGAACTAAATTAGAATAAAACAGACGTGTCAAACTAATTTTTAAAAAACATGCAAGATGATGAAGCAAAATCTCCGCTAATTTCCACTTCTTGAAGAACATTAAGTATTATAAAAATATAAGTATTCTTATTAGAGTGAATGAGCCTTTGGGGTAAAGATATAAATAACAAAAAAAAAAAAAAAACCTACCAAACCGCAGATCATTTTCACGTTTGGTTTTGTGCTGGTTAATGCCTGGGTTTACCCGGATTGAGTCCATTTCAGATTGAGTCCGAATGGATTTTAATTATTCTCCCATTCCAGTGAGTATGTATGTGCTTGGACTTGCTGTTGTCCAATACAAAGCCGTCTTAACTAACCAATACAGGGGAAGAGATTTAGTGGAGGAGCTGTAGATAATGAGCGGCTAATGTGGACCAGCTCAGCTCCGGGTCTCAGCGGGGTGGCCATCCCTGGTCGCTACTGCACACCTGCTCCTATCGATTTATAGCATCAACATTCCTCAGTATCGAGTTTGTTTACGATCTTCGATAACCTTCCTCTCCGGTAGGAAGATAAAAAGCCTTCTTCTTCTTCAAAATATTCGAATATCTCCTTGGAAAAGCATACCGTTGGTGACAAAATATAATTAAATCCATCAATAATTTAATTGTTTATTACCATTTATTTAACAAATAATATCTCTTAACTAGGCAAAGAAACTCCTAACCCCTTAAAGTTTTTAAAACTTAAAAAAAAATGTGTCAAATTACATTACATCCACGGACCACGGAGGTAAAGAATGCCGTGTCACATTTTTTGTATTTGTTCAGGAGGAGCCAATTTTTCATTACTTTGAGCTATTAAAATTTGTTTCTTAGTTACTAAATTATTGAGTTTAAAATGGGCAAGGTGCCATTAATCTCCGGGGCACAGATATAATTATTTTTGGATATATCCATACATGTATTAAACATCAGAATCTTTTTTTTTTTTTTTAGCTTTAATGTTTTATTCACACCTGTCATAATGCTAATGACAACCAGTGAATGTGAGATCGATTGATTAATAGAATTGTCATGAAAGGCATGAGGAGGATCAGTGCCCAGCGGCACCTCACTCGGCGTGATATCTACATTAGGCGAGGAGGTCCCTCATCCAGCTCCTCTTCAGTCTCCTACAGACGTTACCGGGCATATTCGTAGTGGCCATGTCATTTATAAGTGTATTAGTATGTCCTTGTAAGTTGTCATGGAATCGTTTGTAATGAATACGTATGTGTTCGTTAACAGTCGGCATATGGAGGTCAGTATGTAAGGTTATGTTGCTAACGTACCAAGGTGCTTTTGTAATTGTTCTGAATGTTTTTGCTTGAAAGATTTAAAGTTTGTTTAAGTGAGTCTTTTTAGCAGTTCCAAATATCTGTGATGCGTAAGTCCAAATAGGTTTTAGTAAGTAATTGTATGTGTTCAATTTCTGTCTAAGTTTTAGTTTTGAATTTTTTGAAAGAAGTGAACTCAGAATTCTTAATCTTTGATTTAAAGTTTTTCGTTTTTTGATTATATGTGGGCCCCACGTCATTTTTCTGTCAAATGTCAGACCAAGGTAGTGAACGGTGTCTGTCTGTGGAATCTGTGTATCGTCAAGGAAAACTGGAGGGCATGTTTCATGTCGAAGCGTAAATGTGATGTGCTGTGATTTGTCTTGATTTAGTCGGATTTTCCAAATTTTGAACCAGTCATGTAATCTTGTTAAATACTGTTGTAGGGTCTGTGAGGCGTATGTTGGATTTTTGTGTCTTGCTAAAATTGCTGTGTCGTCTGCATATGTCGCTGTTAAAATGTTGGGACTACAAGGTATGTCATGGGTGTATGTGATATAGAGTAGTGGAGCGAGTACTGAACCTTGAGGTACTCCTGCTGAGATAGACCTGATGGAAGATAGTTCTGACCCGTGTCGGACCGAGAAAAATCTATCGGAAAGGAAGGATTGTAGAATTAGATAATATGTAGGTGGGAGTATTGTCTTGAGTTTAAAGAGAAGACCCTGGTGCCAAACTCTGTCAAACGCTTGAGCAACATCCAGAAATACGCCAGTTGCATATACTTTCTGCTCTAGTGCTGTAGATATGTAGTCCGTTACTCTATGTAGTTGGTGTATAGTTGAGTGATGTGTCCTAAATCCAAATTGATGGTCAGGTATTATTTGGGTGTTTGTTAGTATATCAACAAGTCTTTTGTTCAGTAAGCTTTCAAAAATTTTGGAACAGATAGGTAGTAAGCTGATTGGTCGGTATGAGGAAGGTGAGTTTTTATCCTTTTTAGGCTTGTGAATCATTATTATATGTGAGTATTTCCACTGTAGGGGAAATTTAGTTGTCCTCAGTATTGCATTATAAATAGTTGTCAAAAGCACTAGAGCTTTTCTAGGCATTTGTTGGAGCACTTCAGCGTTAATCAAGTCATGTCCAGGAGCTTTTCTTTTAGGCAACTTTTTGATTTGTTCAGCAATCTGTGAAGGTGTGAATGAAATAGGAGGTGAAGTTAGTTGTAAGGGCATGTCTAAAGTGTTTAGTACGTTGTTATCGTGCACAGTGTTAGTGAAGTCTGTGTGTGGTACAAAAACAGAAGAAAGATATTCGGCAAAGAGTTCTGATTTTTCTCCGTCCGTCACGGCCCAGGAATCATCTTGTCTTCGAAGGGGTGCTGACACTTCACGATGCTTAATAAGGTTTTTGGTATGTCTCCACAAGCTTCCATCGTCGGTTGAGAGATTTCTGATATAGTTGTCATAGGTTGTTCGTTTGAATTTTCCAATCTGTCGCTTGAGTTCATTATTAAGTCTGTTGTAAGTTCGTTTATCTGATGGGAGTCTGTCAATCTGCCATATTTTGCGAGCTCTCCTCTTCGCTCTGATCAAGTCCCTTATGTATTGTGGGTACATTGGTAGGAACTCATATTTTTGAGGTTTTGCTACTGATGAAGAACATGCTGCTTCTTGGATATTTCGTGTGAAGTATTCAACGGCATCCTCAAGTTCTTCTTCGTTTTTAATGGATAGAGGAACAGAGAGAGCAGTGTCCAATTGGTTCCTGTACCTGTCCCAATCCATTATGCCATTGATCAGGGACAGTTTTTTTGTAGCTTCACAAGGCTCTTCAAACAATACCAAATGCAAAAGGGAATGATCAGAGCAAAGATCTGAACTCGTTGTTATAGTGTGAGGTGTTGTTCGGAGTCCTTTAGTTATGAAAAAGTCGAGTAAGTCTGGTGTTTTCCGTCTAGAAGTTGGCCAGTACGTGGGTGAATTAGGTGATATTGTGTCTAATGAAAGCTCATAAAGAACATACCTAAGATTCCTTCCTCTTGGAGTAGATAGTCTGGATCCCCAGAACTGATCTTTGGCGTTGTAGTCGCCTCCTGCAACAAAGCATCTACCAAGACGTTTAAAGAAATTACTAAACATCATGGGTGTCAGAACATACCTCGGAGGGCAATAAACCGCAGCAAGAGTAATGTTTTGTTGTTGTGTTGATAGTGTAATGGCTGTAGCTTGAATCTCTGGTATTATGGGTAGTTGTAAAAGATTATGTTTTAGAGTTGTTTTGATAATTATGGCAGTGCCTCCATGTGAAGTTCCATCTGGGTGGTCAGTTCTGTAGATTTTGAAACCACGGATGTAAAATTTAGAATGTGGTGTCAGATGTGTTTCTGTTATTAGTGCAATGTCAATGCGTTTCTCGTGTAAGTATATGTCTAGTTCGGTTCTATGTTGATTCAGTCCGTTTGCGTTCCATAGTATAATAGACATGGAGCCCACAAACATCAGAATCTAAAAAAAAAAAAAAATGCTATAATACATAATGCGAAGTTTTTCTTATTTTCTTTTCCACTTTTCTTCCTTATTTCTTCCAAAGCACGTGTCAGGTCAATCCATGCCTCCGTCGTTGCAGAGGCTTTTGGTTTATTATTTTCAATAATGAATCATTGTAATCGTCCGAAAAATTTAATCCTCCTCTCAAAATTTGAGGTATTACGTTTCAGGTATGCGTATTTTTTTTATAGGTCGCATTGGAGTTTATGTTTATTAGAGATACAAATATTATTCCGGCAATTTCACCTTTTAATTTTTTCTTGTACCACAGTCTTAAGTATTGCCTTTGTCATATATGTACGCGCAGATGTGTAAAGTTCAAGTGGATCTCGTTAAGACATTAAAAAATCTTTCTTTACTAGAACATCTGCTACGTCGTTTCCTCCAATACCACAATAACCTGGTATCCAGTTTAGAGACTGAATGAAAATATTATAGAAGTCGGAGGCACGTACGTATAGCTAAACATAAATATTCTTTTAAACTCCCAACAGCCTGTGTTTCTGTAAATGAAATCATAATAGATTAGACTACGTGTTATCTTAGGTGATCAACAACTTGATTATTACGCCCTTGAGCTTTAAACATTTTTTTTTTTTTTTTTCAATTTTACTATTTCCTTTCATTAATATATTGCGTTATTTTTAATTTATCTTCACTTAAATGTATAAATTCACAACTATATTCGGAGGCTGCTTTAATGTAATATACATATATACATGCAGATATATTCAATATTTATTATTAATAAGTAATTCGGTCTACATGTAATTTATTGTTTCTTTTCATGTTTAGCTTTAATTCTTACATTTTAAAATACAATTGTGTTTCTTTTAAAAGCTTTATAATATTATCTATTCAATCTTTTTACGCTAGTTCTCTACAATGGAATATTTTTTTGTTTTTTGTAAAGGCTTGATGCAGTAATGTACAATCTTCCAATAAATACTGAATGGTCAGCGGGGTATCGCAACTGACAGGTATCGCAATTTGGTTAATCCTCTTTTGAGATTAAATGAACATGAGTCAAGTTAGTATAACCAATGCTTATCCATAACTATAATAAGGTTTCTAGTTGATATCCTTAACCACGCTGTAGAACTGTTCGATAGTTACTTTGAACTTGAAATTATTAAAACCAACTATTATCAAAGGTGATATTTTCAACTGAAATATCAAAACATTTGATAAAAAAAGTGATCCAAAAAAACTCGGACTGTTTTGTAAACTAATGTTAGTTCAAGTTATCTTGATGGTAGGTAAGTAAACAGACTTGAATACTTGATAGTATGTTTTTGTATGTTGAATATTTTGACGTCGGCAACTAAAAACCAACGAATTTTTCTATGATTTTTGTTTACGATGCCAACATGGCTGAAGGTTCATGTAGATAGATAAAGAAGTGATGGACTTTTTGGTCTTTTTCTTCAAGCTTTATTGGCTACCTAACCTAAGCGTTACCTCTCGGTACTGATCATTGGGAGTATTAAATAGATTTCCTGATCCAAATTGAAATAAATATTAACTGACTGAGGTGGGAATCGGACCCACGCATCTCAGTAAGGGATACTCTTACGTGCTCATTAGGGCCTCTTAACATAATTAGATTAGTATTAGTATTTAATTTTACAGAAGTCCCTTCCTCAGAAGCAAAATCTCAGGGGCCGATAAAATTTTATTACAAAATCTAAAGCAGATAAAGCAATCAAAAAAAAAAAAAAAAAAAAAAAATTTTATTGAATAAATATGTGCAAGTAAAAGTTTTTAAAAGTCTAGGGTTCAGTACTTAAAGTAGCCAGAAAGTACTGATTTAAGGCAAACGGTAGTGCAGGTAGATAATTAGGCCAAAATCACGCTCAATAGCTAAGTTTTCTCTCTTAATTAATTATTTAATTAAGTGAACAAATTTAGTTGAGAGTGCTCCATAATCACAGAATCAACAACTTATGTAACCGAATAAACAATTACCTGCCACAGCCGAACTCAAAGCAGTGACCTTGAGCATTGGAAGGTAGTGCATAATAGTTAAAAGAGGAAAGAGATTTGAGATAGTGTTTTTATTATATCAATTTTTATTAAACTACCCAAATCAGTAGAATAAGTGTGAAGAGATCCGTTGTTGCAAAGGAAATATCGGATAGCTGGCAGTCAATGTGGAACGAGATGCCACCAAGCAAATTAAAAGTCGTCAAACAATCAGTAAAGCCCTGGACCACATCAAGTTCTAATCACAAAGAAGAAATCGCCATGACAAGGTTAAGAATAGGTCATTCAAATTGGACTCATTTATATCTTATCAATAAACAGCTACCTCCAACACGCCAATACTGGAATAGTCCTCTCACGGTCAGTCATATTTTTCAGGAATGCCCCTATCATACCTCAAACTTAAATAGATTATCTATCTCTTAGACCGGATGTATCAGTGATATTAAGCGATAAGGCAGTTATTATTTTTCTTAAACCAATAGGTTACTTAATAATTTATAAAAATACACTTAATTTTTATCTTTTATAGTTATCGTTGTTTATTTATAATTTATATTTATTTATTATCTTTATTATTTTATTCTTGTTATTTATTTATTTTAATTCAGCTTTTAATTATTTTTTAAATTAATTAATTAATTTATTTTTACCATTTAATTTTTCCTTTTTTTTCTTATAAGGAGTTCCTGAACTCCTGTAAACACAAATAAATTAACAACAGGCGTTGATGTCTCAAGTGTTTTACGCCTTAAAGCCCAAACAAACAACAGATCCGTTGTTGATGACGGAGCCACTGATTTTCAGTTGCCGATTGAAACAAATTTAATAATTCTTAATAATAATATAATAATATTCTTAATATAAATAGATATCTGACGAGTTATATTTATAAAATAAAGTTTAAACCAGTACATTTATAAACCCTACCCTTTCTATTCCACTTCCTAAAACTACCAAACAAACAGCACAGCTCAAAACCAACAAAAGGAAAGAGCAAACTAGCTGTTATTTGGTAATCGGCGTCAAGTAAATATGCTGGTGGCACAAATCGATATGGGCCCGTCAACCGCGTTCGATTTTCTATTGTCCCGAGGAGCCTTTGTTATTCCAATTGCTGGGGTGGCACTGATAGTTTTTACACAACAAACCCGCCTCCCCCCCTTCTTGAAAACATTTCAACAATATCTGTGCCTTGTTACGAGTAGATGGCGATAGGGTAAACATTATTATAAATCGCTTATTTAGCTACTGTCGTGTAAAATGTATTGTGTTCCGTCCAATTATCGAACCGTTCTTTACTCAATTGTGAAAAAGCAGTGCTATAACAACTGAGCTTTGACTTTTATCATTGTAATATTTTTCAGTGAACTTGAAACTCACATTCGACCAAACTCGTTCTCATTATTTGTTAACGAGTTTTATTAAATGTATACAAATATTAAATAATATTGTGCAAGATTTATATATCTGTATTAAATGATATTGTGCATCCTCACCTTTAACGTTCAGGAAGTTAAGTAAAGATCCATACAATATACTTTAATGAAAATATGCGAAATAATTTTAAAAAACCTGGTGTGCGCAACACACAACTTTCACTTACTCTTTGAACTTTGCTCAACTTTTCTAGCCATGTTGGATTATTATAAAAGTTTTTAATTGCATTTTTAACTGAGCTAAAGCTAAAAGATTGCAACTAACAAATCAAAAATACTATTAAAATAATAAAAGTACTATTTATTATATCACCGGTTGATTATGGATTGTTCGATCCGTTAATTATGGATTGTACGACTATTAGTTATTAAACTGTTATTTTCCATTGCAAAGTTTATTAAAACGGAACTAAGAGATTTGCATTGTCTGTCTTAGACTGGTCAAAAGTTGTCACACTAATTTTGTAAAAGGTTACATAATGATTTTTCGGAATAAACGGACGATAGATACCTAATTATTTAAATATAAAGTCTGATCTAGATTTATTAAACTACAGTAAATATATTTAAGGTTATAAACGTATCTATGAAATAGTTTTATATTTTTACACCTGTTCTTTCACACAAGTACAATGAAATAGTTTGTTAAACAATGTCATTGACTTGAATCCGTGGGTTTTAAATACTTTTACAGGTCAAAAGTTGTCATAGTAATCGTAAGTGGATTCTGTTAGAATATTGTAAAGGTAAAATTTATCAAATTATTCACTAATTTAATTTTCTAAAAGATTACATGATGATTTTTCGGAATAAACGGACGATAGATATCTAACTGTTTAAATATTATATCAGATCTAGAGTTATTAAACTACAATAAATATACTTAAGGTTATAAACGTATCTAAATGGAATAGTTTTTTTAACAATGCCATTGCCTTTATTAGTTGGATTTAAATACTTTCTACAAACGTAAAACTATTTTTTAAAGTTTACATTTAATTAGTAAATTTCATTTAATTTCCTTGAAAACATTTGACTAACGTTAAATAACATTAGATTTCAAAAATTAGTATTTATATTTCTTCCGCCACTTTCCGTTACCTTCTACAATTTTATTTATTTTGATATTATTATTTTTGAAATTCTCCGCTTCCTATATTATACGCCAACCGTCTGACTATTATTTGCGGAGATTCATTTTCCACCTGGTCAACCATTTTTCTTTTTGTCTCTATTAATCAATTATCAAAGTCTTTCTATAAACTCCTAATAATGAAAGATAGTAAATTATTTGCAATAAACGAAATAAAAGGTACTTTAGAGGAAGACGCATATGAACATTGGACATTTAAGCCCTGTAAAGTGACATCAATGGGGATAAGAACTAAATGATATTAAAGACCACATAATTATAAAATGATACACCAAGTTTAATCCAAATCGTTAGAGCCGTTTTTGAGAAAATTGTAAAAATGTGTTTCAGCGTTGATATATAGCGGCACTTCCGGTTAGCCGATTTTAAGAAAAAAGTTGCCAGGACATCTAAGGCATATATCTATCTTAAATATTTAATATCAGTTTGGTACGATATAGAGTGTTTCGAGCTTTCGGTGTTTTCGGTTTCGAGCTAGAGTGTTCACATATTCACAGACACACAGACCATTTTTCGGGACTTGGTTATTTGGACTCAGGGGACATCAAAACGTGTATTTCAGTTGAAAACTGAGATTCAAAATTTTTCACTATCGCAATACTTTCCTTTAGTACATATTTCATATATAGGTAAGTGAAAGTAATAATTTAGAGTTGGCCTGGTCTTGTCCTCTGTAATGAAGTATATGACACAATACGTGACAGCACTCCGTTCTGAAACAACTGGAGCTTAGTTGCCGTTAATGCTTAAATATTTGATAGCATCGGCGTTCAATGAAGGTCTTAAGAAGCTTTCATAAATTAATAATTTGAAGCGGAAGAATTAATTTGGTAATGTCAGCAGATGATTTAGTCTATAAGACTTGGTCTTCACGAATTCGATCTTCTTCTGGCAGTGGTGAAATAGTGTAGATGAGTTTCCAGAGTGAGATCCAAGTACAATAAACTCTCTGCCGGCTTATTTGTTTTGGCTGCTGCCCTATCGTCCTCATGAAGTAGACTGTTATTCTGATATAGTATTATTATTAAAAATATAACAATAACAACAACATTGGGATTAATAGAGCAGGCGAGAAATATCAATAAACGTGGACTAACTTTTTTTCATTACTCAATCTAATAGTTCCTTGTATCTTTTATAGATTATTATATTTTATTGTTTACTATAATCAATACTAATTTTTGCGAGGTTGAGGTGTATGAAAACATGGTTTGGGTGGAGCTGAAACTCTTCCATGAACAATCGAAATGGAGAAATAATAAGTCATTTCGCGTTCCAGGAGGGGAACAAGAGGGCAGAACAATTTCATTCGTTAGAGATATGAAGCTGTCAGAGAGAGCGCGGTGGCCGATGACTGACACCGAAAGAGGTGGAGACAAAGACGACCAACCACTACCTGTCAGTGGGCTAATTACACCACCTCCTCTCACCTGCCCTTTTTGAGTAGCTCTCCACTGGATCAACATCATGAGGGCTCTAATTCCGAAATCGAATTAGCCCCTGGAGTGACCGTCCCTCCACTCACTTCTATGATGGCACTTCATTTATACCAACCATTCCGTATTCATTTGTTGGCTGTTGCTCTCGATAATCCTCCAATATCGGCATCGAAACAAAAAATCATTTTAGAGAGCTTAAATGGTACTTGCGGATAAATATGGAAAATAAGCGAGTAAGTAAACCCATTGTAAATTCATCCATAATTTTTCTGATACCAATGTTTTCGCATACAGCTGTCTATTTCAATTTACAATAGAAATTAAGAAATCTTATTGTAACAAATATCTGTGCATCTCATTACAATAGAGACAAACTATTCAAACAACTAAAAGAAATGAAATTTACAAGACTGAGGTGATCTGACAAGTACATGGTGGTACGGAAGAAAAATATTAACTGTTACAATACTTACTGTTATCTAATGAATAAAGCATTAGTCGCAATGATATATTGGAAATCAAAGAAAAGATGTAGACTAAATATAAAAAAAATAGTAAAACAAATTCACAAAAAGCTTATACAAAAAATTCACAAAAAATTATACAATTTAAAAAATAAATCTCAGTATGTTTATTAGACCACACGATAGAGGTGAAAACATCAACAAAGCGAGATTAATGATATGGATTAGATTTTTTTTTTATATGCAATCACAAAATAATAACATTTACAGTTTATATAAATACAGTTGTGTATAAACTAATTTTTGTTTTATATTCACAAAATATTAACATTTGCAATCCTTTTTCTGCTGGCATTACAGACTTTGTAGATCTTTTGCTGCCTTAGCAAGCCAGAAGCACATAAGTTCTTATTTGTTATTATAATGCCTACAAAAATTTTTATATCGACTTCCGCAAATCAGTTTCCGAATTCTTCTTGGTATTAAAATTCTGAAATAATTTTTTTTTTTTTATATATTTTTATTGAGAAATAATACATTTTGCCACATTTAAGGGCACTGAGTACTAAAGCTGAGTGAGGCCCATTCATACTACACATACAATACAATAAAAATATATATATAAATAAAAAATAAAAATATATATCTATATAACAAAGTTAAAAACTATAAAACAAGAAATGTAACTTAAAATCAAATAAAAAAAAAAATACAGAAATTGGTAGCAAATTAAACAAGTCATAAGTAAAACAAATAAATATATAAAAAAGAAAAACATTCATACTTAATTACAATATTTACAATCAGCCAAGGGAGCTCCGAGTCCAGCCCTTTCCTCCACGTGTGAAGGACAGAGCGAGACTCTAAGAGATCCCAGCGCTTCTTTCTCAGCTGCGTCACCGGCAGGAGTCCAGTGGAAACTGAGAGAGGGTACTAACTGAGATAATTTAGTTCAAATGTTCTTACTTGATTTTTTGGTGCTATCATTTTCTCTTTTCGCATCTCTAACAAGCCGTAGCGTTAAGATATAATTTTGAATGAATGGGATACAAAAAAAATAGCCCGTTACAAAGGAGATGAAATGCTGAATATTTCCTTCGCTTACAGTATGCAGGTCCGATTTTTAGTTTCTGAGATATTTTAATTAACATTTTCAATAAAACTCGTTATCATTTGGTTTTCAACATGATTGTTTTCCTTATTGCCTTTCTAACACAGCTTTGGTTCAAAATACAATTACGAATAATAGCTCATTAGAAACAGGATGAAATGTTAAACGTTCTCTTGAATACAATTCTGGGATATTTTAATCGATATGAAAAAAACACTTCACTTAGTCGACTCGAGCCGACATTACCCAAATGAACGTTACACATTCCAGCCTGACGGCTGAGCTTCTTTCACAAAAAAGATTAAAAAGCGCCTAAAGAACATTAATTTTTACGTCAAAAATAATCGTGTTTTAGTTGGATTATTCTAAAGTCATCGAGTGTTTATACTGGAACCGATAAGAGCTTCAAAAAACCTTAGGTTATGTTTATGTTGGGCCTTTTTTTAGTCGATAAAAAAAAAGTCATGGTGATACGGGCTAGTTTTGCTTGAATGACAACTCAAACAGAAACATTTCCACTGAATTTCTATGATAACTATCAGATCCTACACTCCTATCGGATTTATTTCTAAAATAAACACTCAATCCAAAGGGAGATCCTAATTAAAAGTAAGGAGTGAAATCTTCTTGAGAATGGTTAAATAATCTCGAATTAGCTGATTATCAATTTATTTAATAAAAAAGTTCTAAGGACCAGAGATGCCCAGAAGAGGGTTTCATGGCGTTCATCAACATTTTTCAGAGGGCACACTTTTACGTGCTTATGAATTTTCGAAATAAAAAGTTTAAAAATAGAGGAAAAGAGGAAAGCATAGAACAGACCACTGAAAGTGTAATAGCATAAGACCAATGACTTTTAAAAGTCTACTTTAGCTTGCACTGTTTTTAAGAAGAGGAGAGAAATAAAATATCTTGAGAGGAGGGGGAGGTGGAGGATTGAGGCATCAACTTTGTAGGGGATGGGCACTACTGGTAAGAATGTATTGATAGTTGCAAACAATGAAATACAAACAAGAAGGTTAAAATTAATAGATTAAAATGCAAAAATATAGGGAAAATGAAAATTAGAGGAAATGAAAACCAAATCTTTTTTTATCTTGAACCCTTCATACCTAACAAGGTGCAAAGTGAAAAAATGAACAGATAACTGATGGATATTCTTATATAACTTCCATAGAGTTCAATGTATTTTTTTCCAATTCTGTAAGAGTAAGGTGGTTGCATTCCTAATGATGAACAGCTGACTAAACGAAACGTGACTCATTCAAATCATTTTATATATTTTACATCTTCCAAGCGTACATAATGATTAACATAAATATTTTTGAAAATACTTGATTCTGAACAACAGGTACTTGATATCATATTCATAATGTACGGTCGTTATTAGACCGCAATAAATAAGTACTACCTTTGAATGGTAGTAAAATAACCTTTTTAAAGAAACTTTTTTTTTATATAACCCAAAAGAAACCATCTTATCAAGTTGGTCTATTGAATTAATTGAATTGAGAAAGAAAGTTGCTAGAGTGTAGCGGACATAGTTCGGGGAATAGTTGATGTAAAGTAGGTTTTTCATAATGAAACCAATAATGATTTGATGGTAATTTTCAGGCATAACCATGCCGTTACACTTTTCGCATTTGCTATTATTATTTCTAAAACCAATACTCCAAAAAAGTTAAGTAAACAAAAAATTAACATGTGTGCGTCCGATTTTTAGTATCTGAAATATTTTAATAATACCTCGTTATCATTTGGTTTTCGACACTATTTTTTCCTTTTTACCTCCCATAACGCGGCGTCTCGTTGAGATGCCATTTCGAATAATAGCCTATTACAGAGAGGATCACATACTGAACAATTTCCTAGCTTACAGTATGCAGGTCCGATTTATAGTTACAGAGATATTTTAATCCATATGTAAAAATATTTTTATTAGTCGACTCTAGCCGACTTTACCCGAGCATTAATACCGAACAAAATGTGATGGATCAATCTAATTCACTCTCCTCAAAAAACAGCAAAGCAGCAAAAATTGAGGGATTTGATTTATTTCTTCTACCTGTATATTTTGAAAAAAAAACAAAAACATAATTCTCAATCAAATTCACGATCCAGCCCGGAGGACCACAATATTTAGGTAAAAAGAATGTAATTCATATAGAATAGAATAGTTTCGACTATTCAAAATTTCTAAATATTTGTCATTACATTACTCGACTAATTATTTTATTCAAGTCAGCAGTGAATGATAAATAGAGTTAAAAAAGTTCATCATCCTTCCTAACCTTATGGTTATTTAGAAGATGTTTTAGGATATCTTTGATTTATAAAACTAAATATTAAAGAAATTGAAATAAGATATTTTCGAATAGCCTTAGTAACAGATGAAGATTCTTACCTGCCGCCCTGAAGCTATCAATTGGTAAAGCCTGATAGGGAAGAGGATAAGAGTATCCTTCTTTCTTAACAGGTTTTGGCTTCCGCCGCGGCCTGTACTTGTAATCAGGGTGCTCCTTCATGTGCATGGCCCTCAATCTCTTGGCTTCATCGATGAATGGCCTCTTGTCGTTCTCTGAGAGGAGCTTCCATTCAGCTCCTATTGAAAAAGATAAATTACTATTATACCTGGATACATAAATATAAGAGATAATTGGAAAAAATATTAAATAGATATATAACACAGAAAGTGAGTTTTCGTAAATGTATTTTGATTTTTTTTTCCTTTATGGTATGCGGGTAAGATATTCTCATCCTACATCATACAAACATTGGTATTTATATACGGTAACATCAGTTTATTTACTGTCACTGGAAATGGGAACTGGAAACAACTGGAAACAAACTATGAGAGTGCTTACCTAATTTTTCTTTCGTTTCTTTTTATTTTCGCTAAAAATATCATGGTTAATTCAAATGTATCTACAACAACAATAAGACCAAGGAGAAAATACTTGGAAAAGAAAATGTATTGAATTATATAACGATATAGTATAGTATATATATATATATATATATATATAATGATATTATAGAAGACCGGCAATTCATCGATTATATTTTTTGTCTTAAACAGTCGTGGATAAAAAAGGATTAACTAAAAAAAATAAATGCAATTTTTACAATTACCACTTTTTACCTGTTACGGTATTTGTTAAAAAAATATTTAACACTGGTAGTCATGAACAAAGAGTACATGAAATTATTATACTTGCTGCTTGACTTGTTTCATAGATCTGCACATAAATCTGTTTGAATAGACAATCTAACTTATAATGATGTGAAATATCATAATATATTAGTAACATATGAAATTCGTTCATCCCTCGATACCCAAATCAGAACAAGTTAATTGTGTCACTCGTAGTTTGTTGTGAAACTTCGTGAAGTGGAAACCCACAGGCTGATGATTCGATCCCTAGGAAGTACCCTGGTGGAATGAGATTGGAACGGTTGAGATGTTTATTTGAATACACGGCGAAGTTGGAGAGGGTGGTGACAAGAGGAAGAAGACGCAGATAGGAGGGTATTATGGGCGACAATGTCATTAAGGGCCAACATTGGTGCAAGAATGAGCGGAGCCAGGTGGCAACAAAGACCCAAAGGCGCTCTCTAAATTAAACTCTGCTAATGAGTGCTCCTTGCGAGGCACAATATCTCGGCTGTAATTACCTCCGCCGTCACTGCCTCGCACAATGCTTCTCTCCTCCTCTCTACTTCTTAACTTATTATTTATTTAAACTGCCTGGCTTGTTATTGTTAAAACGTTTTCTGGAGAAATTCCAGCTTTTATGGTTTTTATTAAGAAGTTAAACAGCAGAAGATAAAATATGTCGGGCTCAGCTCTAAAGTGAATAAGCCACGATAGAAAACGCAAACCACGATTTATTTTTTATTGACGATTAGATAAAACTTACATACGTATTTTTGAATAATCATTCATGAAATCTTAATAAAAATACTAATGATTTATTCAGGGGCACATTCCTGTAGACTATTAGTATAAACCTATTCCATTGTCATGATTACTAACAGGGACTTAACAGGATATAGTAATTTCCTAAGGTTTCCTATACCCCTATACTATACTTATTGTGACCAGCACTAGTGATTTCTGCCATGGTGCGCGCCCCCTACCCTGGATGGTGGAAAAATAATTCCGAAAAAAAGTTTCAAAACACAAGTATTGGGTTAACAACTAAGTCGTTTCGGTTTTTATGTCACTATGGAGCACTTTTTATCTGATGAATTAATTCCTAAGGTGGATTGTTTATCCTGTTTGTAATATATTGTTGAAACTAGCTTAGTATTGTGTTTGCTATTGCACTGTAATTATTGAAGAAAATAACATTGTATTGTCTTAAAAAAGGGAAGTGTGCTGCAGAGGCTCATAGAAAAATTTGCAGTGTTTATGGGGATGGTGCCTTAACCGAGCGCACCTCAATTGGTTTGTCAAATTTCATTCAGGACGCTCAATGGTTTGGTCATTCACAAGCAATGTTAAGGCTATATTTGATCAAAACGCACCCAATCAATGCGAGAGATTGCTAAGGCCTAAATGTGTCACACACAAGCGTAGAAAACGATTTGCAAAAGCTACGATGTGTTTCCAGGCTTAATACTTGGGAGCCTCACATGATTTTTTTTTCGAAAATCACAAAACATGTTTTAACTTCAATACGGCTTTAGTTATCTATAAGAAATTTAGCAGGATTTTAGGGGCACATAAACTACACAAAATTACAACAGGACCTTCGTAAACAAACTACAAATGGAGATAAAAAAAACCTATAAGTTTTAGTTTATTTATTCCTTATGTAGGCATTAAATCAAAAAAATATAGTAATATTTTATATATATCGGATATAGTAATATCGAATTTGGAGAACATCCTGAAGAGCTATGAATTATCGGGAGAATGTTGTGTTCCACCATGACAACGCTAGGCCCCACATCTCATTGGTCACTCGTAATAAATTATTGAGACTTGGACCTTTTGCCACACTCTCCCTATTCACCAGATCTAGCACCAAGTGACTACCACTAATTCCGGTCTCTGCGGAACTCCATGAATGGAAAGAAATTCCAAAAGAAAGAGTACATCAAAAACCATTTGGATCAGTGTTTTAAAAATAAACTCCAGACATTCTATGAACATGGCATTATGCAGTTAGTGGAAAGATAGTAAAAAGTCATATTAAATAATGATCATTATATTGTAGATTAAAATAAATTTTATGTCTATAATACATTGATTTTTATTTTACAATGAAAAACCGAAAGGACTTATTTGCCAACCTAATATTTAAAGAAAAGAGAAATATGGGAAGGATGCATCCTCTAAGACGAATTTTCTAATGTGATATAAAAAGAAATTACTATCATAACCAGTACTAGCGAATTCTGCCATGGGGAGCTCTTTCCTTCCTGGACGGTGGACGAAAATTGCGAAATAATTCCAATAAGCAGCTATTTGAAGAAAAGAGAAATATAGGGAGAATTAATCTTAAATGAAGAATTTTCTAATGTGATATTAAAAACAATCATTATCACGACCATTTAAATTAATCTTACGGTTCGTCACATCACGTCACCTCACCAGGCTGTGGATCAACTTGTGTCCGACCTTTGGCGCAGGGCGAGATTTTTGAAACAAAGAATAGAATTTAAGACCAAAAGTTGGCACGCAGGGAGAAGTGGTGTAGTTTTGGGACCGCCGCACGGTGGGATGAGTAAAGGAAAACTATTTTTTCCTAAACTAAATTGGCTAAATCTATTTTTTTTTTTAAATTGAACTATTCAATAAAAACAGTGAAAACTGTTTATCCTGCTAACTGAAAATATTCTCACCAATTCAAGAAGGTATCAATAGAACAGTTTCTATATAGTTTCTAGTTTTTGGTGTTCCAAAAAGCCCTTGGTGACCCGTGTTAGCAATTTTGTTTTTTATTTGTCTAAATCCATAGCAGAATACAGGGTGTTCCGTAAATAGAGGGCATATTTAATGTATTAATAGCAGAACCCAAGAGCTACAAAAAAGTTTATATAAAAAATGGTTCGATTTTCAGCAGAAAAGTATCAACTTAAAGGTTTTTAGTTTTTTAAGCAAGTCACGTTTTTTGTTGAATAAGAAGTGTCAACTAAAAAAATATTGAATTTAAATAATTAACGATTGCTTCTTCTACAAGCTTTGACTTTAAATATCTGTATTATATTTATTTTCCAAGCTAGATTTTCAACTTTTTTTATCTTTTCCAAAAATGATCCTAAGAGAATAAGTGCGGTACTTGTGTAACGGTTAGTGCACTTGCTTAGTATAGTCAAAAAGGCCTCTGTTCAAGACTTGTATCCTCATAAATCTTATTAGGGGCGGGGTGGCCGAGCGGGTCAACGCGTGTGCATAGCACCGCGCGTTGCCTGTCAACCCGGATGGAAGATAATTTGATTAAAATAATAAAGATTTCGCGTCCCGGGGTCAAGGGGGGCTTTTAACTCTGCCAATAATCCCCTGCCCTCACTCCTCCTCCCCTTCTCACCGTATAGGCCCGGCAAACTTCTGTATAGCCTAAAAGGCGAGAAAGGGAATACAAAAAATAAATAAATGAAAAGGTCCTAAGAGAATCATGTTTAACTATTTATAATTAAGTATAACACATTAAAGACTAGATTTAAATCACATCAATTTTTATAAAATTGATAATTCAATTAAGTAGTACCTAATGCTACAGAGTAGAACTTAAAAGCAAGTAAACTGTTAAGGATCAATAAAAATCACAATGCATACTGAAATTGAAATATTAAAATAAAAATAGGCTAATAGCTTTAAGCTAATTATACACCTCTGATATCCCTGAGCACAAGCGGATCTGCGGGAGGAGAGACATTCGGGCTAAAGCCCCCCAAAATGATCAAACGTAACTGTTCTATGGTAAAAAATTATGTCTTAATTACATTTAATAGGACTTTAAGAATCACTTAAACACCATTTCTTATAGGTAGTTAGTATCTTTTTTTTCAGTTATTATCGTTATATATATATATATATATATATGAAAAAAAGACTTCCGGGCTGAAGCCCCTCCCCCCCAAAAAATTAAATGCTGAATCCGCTAGTGTCCCTGAGCATACTTGCACCACTATTTAAACTTTGCAGACAATACAGCATTTCCATCTTTCTATAAAAATCCAACTTTTGCGTTAATTGGCCATAAGAACCATATATGTGGCCTAAAAATTCGATCCACTCGTTCTATCAATTTCCTTCTCTCTTTTACCTACTTGCTGCAAATGAGTAAAACGCTTGAAATTATTACACAATGGTTTATTACTTCCAAAACCGAACAAATTACATTACCTTCCTAGTGACAAAAAAAAAAAATAAATAAAAGGTGTTTCCAATTATTGCCCTAAACATTTTCCTTTTCCTCATTAGTAATTTTCTAAAAAAAAAAAATAGCATTACTTCAGCAACACTTTTCAAAAATCAAAAACCAAAACAAAAGATAACTTTTGCAGTATAACAAATAAAAATATCTAGAGGCCATATCTTAGCTCCTAATTGTTAATTTTAACGATTTTTTTTTTGTTTTCAGAAAATTTCCTAAAATTTTAAATAGCCATGTCGATGATGGAGGATCATCCTCGGGTGAAATCAGATTTCAAATCCAAATTTGAAAAAAATCGGTCCAGTAGTTTCAGAGAAAATTCAGAGGACGGTGTACGACCAAAAAATATTTTAATCGTTTTTTGAATTCTACGTATCTTGAAAAGTATAACTTCAATTTTGGGGTTACGTTTTTGTTCGATTACAATGGTTCATCATTGAAAATAATAAACAAAAATATTGCCAAGAAATCTACAACTATTATCAATGGAGCTGTGAAGTTTAATGTTCTAAACGTCAAACAAATATTGGAATAATTTAAAAGAAATTAGTAAAAAAAATATTCAAATTACATAAAAAATATTTAATAAATACATTAAGATTGATATAAATATATATACAAATTTGATGATCTTAATTTTCGATGAACGAATTTATATAATAATAGTCTATATATCAGAGACCCTTTAGGTATATACAATTGCTAGTCATTAAGGTAAATATGATTATGCTTAAATACTCTCCAGTGAAGCAAAAGCGTGGATGGGAAGATAGCGTGAAATCCGCTTTAGCTGAAAAGGGTACAACAGAGCTAATTGGAGGAAGATATGCAAGGACCCTTCGTTAGTGGATCCCCTTAGTAGTTGAAATTTTATATATATACTTTTGTTAATAATATGTTTTCATATGATGTAGATATAGTATATACATATCGGACATATCGCATATACAGATCCAATATTACGAGTGGCCCGACTCTAAATAAAAAAAATTGTAAGAAAGTATACAAACCATGTAAATGTTAAAAGCCAGCAAATTCGGATAAAAATGTACAATAATTAATAAAAATTAATTATTTTTACAAAATGATTATAAACTTATTGAAAAACGATTTTATGGTTTTCATAAATTTGGTTATGAATTATAAAGATAATAAGGTAAATTAAATAGAAATTAGTTTTCATGATTAAATTTACTATTTCTTCATCGGTTCAGAATATTATAAATCCAGTAAATTTATCGACAAAGACTCTACCATTTGCAGAATTTTCTTGATTAAATTATATAAAATCACTTTGTATTTATTGTTTTGATATTTCACAAAATTGTATATTGGAAGCTGTTAAAATATCAAATATTTACCTGTTTAAATGAAAGCTCCGAACTTGGGTTCATACAGTAATACCCATATATGCATATGTAGTATATTCTGTCTATGTATATGTAATGTATAACAAAATAACATGCATGCAAAACTATTTTAAAAAAATCTTCTAACAGATAACCTTCTAATAGTGAACGGTAAACATAAAAATAAAAAGATTAAATTTGTCAAGAAATTGTTCATTACCCTCCACTAAATAACTTCCCTGCGTAGGATTATCATAGTGGGAAAGGGAAGAATGACAAAAAATTAATTTTTTTTTTTTTTGCTTTTTGAGAATCTCTCATAAGTTAAGAGGTTTATCGCAAATATTGCTCAGTACAGTATCAATGTACTTTAAAAGCTCTATATAAATTCTTAACATTTCAAAAAAAAAAAAAAATCATCAAAATGAAATCTGTAATTACAGAGATATTTTTTAAAAAAAGTCACTTTAAGTAAAAAATTGACTCCTGAACCTTTGTTTCGATGATTCTAAAATGTCATAAACAACAGAATAGTATTCGATACCAATCAATACCGTCAGGAATACCGTGATATTTAGTTGATGTTTCAATTAAAATTGATAAGAGGTGATAGCGGATCTTAAAACCTACAAAAAAAGTTACTTTGGTTTGATTTCACCCAGAAAACCAGTAAATTATTTTATTTTATTTTTTGACAAACAGGTTTTTGTTAAATAGGAATCGGTCACCAAAAAATATGTAATATAGGATATTAAGAGTTGCTTCATATTAATTTTGTATTCAACAAAGTTCTCTTCAAAAACAAGTAGACATTATCTGTATCAAAACTGTTTAAAGGAGACTTTAAGTAGTTGTGTAAAAACATTATGTGATTTCATATTAAATATCTCCGCAACCATTGATTTCATAAAAAAAAAAAAAAATCGGAGTGTCATTTGTATAGGGAATTTAAAGTACTTTAATATTAGGCTGAAATATAATATTTCAAATTATATGTTAATAACCAAATCTCCATGTCACAAAGATTACTTTACATAAAGATCCAAACATGTGAACAGTTAACGACCATGTAAGGACCCAAAAAATTTCACAATAACTTACATGGACATAATAACACACCGATACCAGACATGGCCACGATTAACATGTCCGAAAACATTCTTCGGAGGCTCAAAAGAAGCTGGATGAGGGATTTCCTCACCTAAAAATAAAAAGAATTCAAGTCAAGAAGGGATGCCGCTGGGCACTCCTTTCCCTAACGCCGATCAAGCCACTATTGCTATTTTACCGACAGCTAATTGTCAGTAGTTCTGACAGGTGTGGACACAAAAAATAATGCTAAAAAAAATATGTTAATACAATTATTTCCGATAAACCTCATAGGTATTTCTGTTATTTCCCCAACAAAACCGATACGAGAAACTTCGGGACATTTCTCCAGTCATTATAGGGAGAGTAATGAACAATTTCGGACAAGTTTAATTTTTTTTTTTTTTTGCTGTCTGGGTTTAGAGTGTTTTTTTCTTAGTTTTAGTAAATTATTTTTGTGGATCTATTATTTTAAAATTTTATTAAACATGCCAAAACTATGGCGTTTTATGATTTCAGTAGCTCTCTTTTATATTTTAGAACTTTTTTTAAACTTTTAGGAAATATTAATTCTCCAGCTGACATAATGATAGATCTAGCCATTGAAGAGCGAGCTTCAGCTGTTAGTAATCTAGTCTACACAGCCGTTAGCTGATCCTATCTCTACAATTATTATTTGTCTGTTTGACAATTGACCATTGTAATTCCTTTCCAGCTGTCTACTTTGACAACTATCAAACGACTGTATCAAGATCTCACTGACAGATTATCTTCATCGGTGACTTGTACTAATTAGTTGTTGCAGATTTGTTTAGATTCAGACATTACAAGGAATTAAGATAAGGAGGAAAAATTATATAATAAGAAATACATATAATATTTAACAAACCCAATAAATACGGTATTAAGGAAATATACCAAGAGTGTGCTTTGAATTTGGGAGAAGAGGAATCCATTCAGAAAGTTTGTTTGTTTTCTTGCATGTTAAACAACTATTGGTAAAAGACAAGAGTAGCACATTTAAAATATATAAATTAATTCTGGTTGATTATTAATATGCTTTTGGCCTCCAACAAATGTACGAAGTGATGGTAAACCTTAACAAATAAAGCAATGCCGTATCGATTTATATTCTTAGAACTATACAACGACCGCTGCACAGCTGCGTACGAATCCGGAATACAGAGATATGTTGCCCGTGCATGACTGCAGTAGGATAGCGGCCGTACCTCCTGAAAGTCCCTTTAATCATTGACCTATATTTGACATTATTTTTTCTAAAATTCTCAGCTTTCCAACGATATATCCTCTTTATTTGGACTCAGGAATCCTAAAACGTGTATTTCATTTGAAAAATTAGGTTCAACAATTTTCGCGATAGCTATAATTTCTCTGACTAAATATATTATTACATATTGGAGTGGGGTAGCTCAGTGATAGGGCACTGATCTTGATTAAGGTCCAGAGTTCGAATTCCTTATGGCAGAAAAATAATTTATTTAGTTTCAGCAGCTGTGGGGCGACCATGGAATCAGAAGATCCTCCTGGGTCCTGGGGCACACCCGGCCTTTGTACAGTGGGTACTCTTAAAATAATCAATTAAGGGAAAACCTGGAGGTTGAGCCTGATCTTTTTCAAATCATCTTCTTACACAACCATTGACTTAGAAACTTTATTTCCTTTAAATAGTACTGAACGCTTCACGGGCTATAGCGGTACAGGGTTTTTTTTCTTTTTATATCACATATAGGTGTAGGTAAGTGAAAGTAAAAAAGGCAATGTTCTTACACATGAACGCACTATCCAAAATGCTAGACAGTCAGAGAATAATTGGGATGGCGATAAAAAAAAATCAGTTTAAGTAAATCAATTTTTCAAGTCGTTCAAAATAAATTTAAAAATCAAGTGTTGTTTGTAATTGAGTGGCCAACAATAACGAAAAATGCCTTAATATAAAACATCTAGACAATACATTTCTCTTTCTAAATTAATGATTAATTTTTAAAATATTTCAATTGGCTTCTTATAAAATGCATTTAACCGGCGGAAATGCGGTACTGCCGTAAGCGACTACTGTCCTTTGCCAAATCATTCAGTACTCATAAATAGCATAGTCATAGAGCTATAATAAGAAGTATAAACATTAAATAATACTAGGGGAAAACGGACCTTAATTAACTAAGTTATTCATATAATGCCAATTGGGTTGGTGAGTAGATAATGACAGAAAAGGGAATTATTTGGATATCCGCATTGAAAACCACTGTTTCTAGGTGACAACTGAAGTGTTTCGGACATTTATGCGATATAGATACATATAAATCTATAAATGCATACACAGACAGTTCTTATTCCTAAAAAACGCCTTTTTCGTCCCTTCAATTAACTCAAGGTATTCCTCAGGGCACCTGACTCTCTCCTACCTTTTTCTCTATTTGTATTAATCTTCCATTACTCCATTTATCACTCTTGCTATCACTTCTATGCCGATGATTTCAAATTTACTAATCGTTCCAACCTTTAGAGATGCCGGAGGCTACTCGCAAGCTACAAGAGGATATCGACTGTATCCAAAGATGGGCAGAAATAAATTATTTGAAGTTTGATACGGATAAAACAAAGGCTATCCTCATCGGTTAGCCATTAGCATTGAGATGTTGTAACAAAGAGATAAGCTAATGAGTTAAGTCTCTTCTTTACGACAATAACCGCCCCATTCATTTCCTAATGACAGTAAAAAACATAAGGGTACCCTTTGATCAGAACCTATCCTGGAACAAATATATTTCCCAAATTACCCGAAAATCCATATCTATCTTTAAGCAACATATTACATTCTGTGAATCTATTACTCAAAAAAAAAAACAGACAGCTCCTCCCTCATTTTCACACAGTTCGACTACGGTTGCTTGGTGTGCAGAGGGTTGTCTGCAAGGCTGGAGGCGAGCCTGAAGAGATTCGTGAATTCCTTCATTAGATTCATCTTCGGGATTCCCAGGCGTTCTCATGTTTACTCCAGATACACTGAGTTGAAGTGGCTATACCCTAATTCCCGACGGCAATTCCATCTTGGCGTTTTCCTTTTCCAATTCCTCAAAGCTAAAAATCCTACCTACATCTTAGAACTGCTTAATCTACGTTCCTCTATCAATTCACTTAATACCAGATCCCAACCTACAGATCTATCTATCCCTTCCCACGAAACCACTTTCTTCAGCAAATCCTTCGTCGTTCGTGCTACCTCCTTTTGGATCTCCTTAACTATCGTCATACGACAATCCTCATCCGCAAATTCCTTCAAACTATTTCTATTCAATTCAATATATTCAATCATCCGTAAACATTTTTGTCGAATTTTTAGATTTTCCTTGGCTTATAAACAATTGTTTGAACAACTTTTCAAATTAAGGCAAGAACTCTCATGAGTTCTTAATAGACAACATTCAATTTTATGGGAAACATTCTACTTTTATGCAGTGGACTGTATTTTACTGGATTGGTAATTTACACTGATTGTGTAAAAATAGTTTACCATCTTTATGCCAGCATACATCTCTTCATTACCTGAGGGCGCCCTCGTGGCAGGTTCTATCTAGGTGGCTACTAGTGCTGGAAGTGATATCTTTTAGATCTTCTGATCTGCCCCTACCACTCTCCGTAAAGCGGGAAATTAAAACCATTTTCACACAAACAACAGTTAATTGATTAGTACCATTTTATTTCTTTTATTTTTTGTATATTTGCTTAATTTCTATAAAGCCAGACTAATGCACATATTTTTTGAACCTTGCCATTATTTTAGAGGACTTTCGTTCCAGAATACAAATATTTTTCAGTCCATTTCATACATGAGAACCAATACACAGGAATAATAATGGAAGCTCCTCCGAGTGTTAAAATACCCAGAGGCTGACCCAGGATATCATAAAATGCATCCGATACCAGGATGGCCATTGAGAAAGGAATAAAAACAAAACTGAGGGAACTGGTTCCGGAAGGATAGAGTCTCCTCAACGCTGGGGCAAAAGAAGAAGAAAATGAATAATAATAAAAAAAACTATATCAATAATCGAAAGAACGGAATGATAGACGGAGAAACAAATTAGAGAATACAGTTTGTCTAATTTAAATTGCAAATAAATGGTTCTAATGTCATTAATCTAAAAATCGATTTCATTTTGTGCTAATTCTATTTGTGTTTTGAACATTGTGTAAAACAGAACCGAATTGTCTAAAAAGCATAGAATCAAAAGGTTTGAATTGTTGTAGAGAGAGACAGTTGGAGCTGACGAGGTGGACATAATGACAAGACGGATACCGCTCATCTAGCCGGCAGCGGTGGAGGTTATTGTGTTCTTTTTAAGTCGAATTGAAGGCTGAGGTTGTGAGTGTGGGGCCTACACAATTAAAGACTGTAACGGACCCACATGGCCGCCACAAAGAACCCATATCGTGCCTCTCTTAGATAAAGGCCAGAGATATGTTTTATATCCAGTCCCCTGGATCTGTTGCCTACCAATTGGCCTCACAATGCAACCCAAGCGATGTGGGCCTATTGTCATATCGGAGGTAAATATTCTGCACGAGACAATGTCCACTAAGTCAGCCACCCACTTTCTTTTATTCGCATTCTTCTCTTTTCAATTCATCAAGCACGAACTGTCTTTTAGATTATCCTTAACTTCCCTTGATCATCCTGTCTTATTCATTTGTCGTGTTAAGTCAATAATACACTGACAGTGGGTGGTTCTACTGTTAAAAACGTTGTCAGCTTAATTAAGAACACCCATAATATCCAAATGTATTCCTAATCGAAATTGCAATATCTAAGCAATTATTTAATTAACTAAAGCTAAAAAAGATTTGATTTTCTATTAAAAATCATATAATTTAAGACTTTATTTTTTAAGATGATTCTTCTCCTTTCATAGCACCAAATCTTTGAGTACTTATATTTATATTTATTAATTAGAGTCATCTTGTCACTTGAAATGATCGCATATTTTCTTGTTTTCGTGGTTCTGTTCCTTTATCAGCTTATATTAAGTAATGCGGATGATTATAAAGAACACGGTAATCCAGTTAAACCTAAAAAATAGACTAAATGAAACAATTAAGAATGTGTGGAACAATCACGAGATCAGCGATGAAATCATAAAACATTTTATTGAATCGATGCCAACCAGAATTACCTCAGAAATAACGGCAAGGAATGGTTCCACAAACTGCTTAACAGAGAAATTGTGAACTAAAGATATTTTAAAATATTTTCATATATGTTGTAAATTGTTTGTTAAAAAACTAATTTCTTTCATTTCCTCCCAAAAAATGTTATATTTAGATTTGTATCTTTTATTTTATAGATTTTTGTATTTGTGTTTAGGTTCTTTGCTTTTAATAAAGTCTATTATGTTTTATTTATATAGAATTTGTTGAAAATATGGGTTTATGTGCATTCTAGAAAAAATAAAATGTTTACTCGGTGATGGAATTTCTATGGCCACAATTGTCAGTAAATTCCAATAATAAAATTAGTTGACAACAAAAAAAGTCATCTAAAATATATTCATTCCTTCATACAATATTAACATTCGTCCTAGAAACTTCAAATCAAGCTTCGAACTCTACATGTGGAAGGTAAAACAAGACTAGAGGAGATCTCAACTCTTTTCTCCTAACCTCGTAACTGGTATGGAAGCTAAAGTATAGCCTCATGTCGAGCCAGCTTGGAAATCAAAATACAGTGTCAGTAAAATAGCTGAAAAATAAATTGTTGGAATAATGTGTTAAATTAACCTCCCAAATAACTTTGAAGACCACCCAATCAATGCCCAAATTATTCATATATTAATTTTTAATATTTACATAACATGAATTATTACATAAAATGAAACATGAATTAACATTTTTATTACATGGTTAAATTTGTATTAAAAATGAATATATTTCTTGTTAGGCAAATTTAGAAAAAATTGATATGATTGGAATTGAAGTTAGAGTTGGACACACAAATAAAAAATCTGATGCGAGCAACACATGACTTTCATATACCCCTCTACTTTGAATAGAAATTATTTTCTGGCAATGTTGGGGTATTATAAAATTTTTGAAGTATATTTTAAACGGAGCTAAAGCTTAAAGCTTACAGATAAGAAATCATTAAGACCATTAAAATGACAAAAATTCTATTTATTATATCAATGGTAGGCAAGTTTTATAAACCACATAACTTCAGTCTCTGAGCCTTTCAGCTGACAGAATGAATAACTATAATTTCAACATTTTTGAGTAATCTCATTTTATTGATATTTCTAGTTGGAAAAGTTGTATCTATTCAGACAGTGAGCAAGTTGATTGCAGAGTAGGTGATAGCGATGTTGAAATATAAAACTGGGGATAGAGGTATACATTTTGACAATGGATACATCACTAAAATTAATAATAAAGAATGTTGAGCTTGGAGTTAGTCATTCAGACAACCGAAAGGTTTATATATACCTAGAGAGATTTTAAAGCACGTCTGAATATTTAACCTATAAATGATTACGGGTCACATGGGATGGGATTTCACAAAGGGAAAATTTACCAAATTATTCACTCATTTAGTTTTCTACAAGATTACTTGATGATTTTTTGGAATAAACGGCCCATAGATACCTAACTATTTAAATATAATATCATATCTTGAGTTATTAAACTACAGCAAAAAGGTTATTCACATATCCATGAAATATTTTTATAATTCACTTTTTCTTTCACACAAGTACAATTAAATAGTATTTTAAACATTTAAACATTGGCCTTATTCGGCGCATTTTAATTTTTTTTTTTTTAATTAGAAAAAAAGTTTAAAAGTATACATTTAGTAAGAAAATTTTATTTAATTTAATTGGAAACATGTGATTTACGTTAGATAATTTTAGTTTCCAGACATAATCATTTATATGTTTTTCGTCACTATGTGTTGCCTTCTACAACTTTTTTTATTTAATATTATTTTTCCTAAAATTCTCCGCTTTCCAAGGATACATTATACGTATATCTTCTGACTCTTATTTCCGGAGATTCATTTTCAACCTGGATAAGTATTTTTCTTTTTTCCTCCAGTTTCCAATTATCATATTCTTTCAAACTTCATATTTAGCCATTTTTTATAGTTACTGCCAAGAAAAGAATTATTTTTTTAATGTACCATATTAAAGGTACATCAGAGGAAGACGTATACGAACATTGGGCATTTAAGCCCTGTAAAGTGACGTCAATGAGGATAAGACCTAAATGATATTAAAGACCACTTAATTATGCAATGATTCATCGAGTTGATTGAAAATCGTTAGAACCGTTTTTGTGAAAATTGTAAAAATGTGTTTCACCGCTGATATAAAGTGGCACTTCCGGTTAGCCGATTTTAAGGAAATAGTTGCTGTCACATCTAAGGCATGTATCTGTCTTAAATACGTAATATCAGTTTCGTAAGGCTTTTCGTTTTTGGGCTAGACGTTTTCACAGATCATTGTGCGGGACTTTGTTATTTCGAATCAGGAGACCTCAAAACAGGTATGTTCGTAAAAAACTCAGATTCGAACATTTTCACGATCGAATACTTACCCTTACATATATAGGTAAGTGAAAGTAAAAATATGTTGAACTTTTTAATTGATTTTTTGTTTATAATCAATTCCTCTATGAAAAATTGTGCTGGCCATTGTAAATAAACACACGTCATTGATACATATGAACAGATATTTGTTATTTGTTTCTCACAATGCTAGTATTGTTTCTTGCTATGTATAATATACCTGTAATAAACAAATAAAGAAGATATAACACTAGGTTAATGCGATTCATTTTTATTAAGATAGAATACATATTCTGTAGTTCCGATGAACGCATTTGTTTAGAGATAACAATAATTTTTTTTATTTTATTTTTTTGTAGCATATGTTTATACATGTTAAAACATTTATAAATAACATATGTGAATAAATCGTTTATAGTCCGTGGTACAGACCCCTTTTTATTAAATTATTTGTGTAAAGATTTGTGTAAAGATGAAATCAGTACATGAAACTTTGTGAATAGCTTCATCTCATCGTAATCAACTATTTTATTTACGAAAACTCTTGGAATAGGGGTGTTTTCAATCTGGAGATCGGAAAACTTTGTATATTTAATAAGGTACTAAAAACTTGTAAATACCCATTTGCTTCCCAGTTGGCTCGTAAGATAATTTGATCACAAAATCTAGAAAATATGTGTCCTACAAAAATATTCGGACGTTTGCCCTTTATAACCTCGTTATGTTGACATGGTGAAGGTCGCTCCAAACGGCTTAATATTTTAAGGCATCATTTTTGTGCTCAAAATTGAAGATTGAAGTGGAAAACAAATGGGTATTTACGAGTTTTTAGTGTCTAATTAGATAGACAAAGTTTGCCGATCTTCAGATTGAAATTGCCCCAATTCCAAGTATTTTTGTAAATAAAATATTTGTAGGTTACGATGAGATGAAGCTATATACGAAGTTCCAGGTGGATGTTAATTATTTGATAAGAAGGGATCTGTATCATTGCTCCTTATAGAGAGAGGAAAGTTAAGCTATTCTTTAGATTACAACAAAGCCATAAATCAGTTGAACTAAGATACGAATTGGGAACTCATAAGACGACCAAAGAGAAGGGATCTGTATCACTGCCCCTTATAGAGAGAGGAAAGTTAAGCTATTCTTTAGTTTATAACAAAGCCATAAATCTGTTGACATAAGATACGAATTGGGAACTCATAAGACGACCAAAGACGATGGTCGACAAATATATAAAATTATGAAGAACATTTTATTAATAAATCATTACCAAACGGTGGGATGATGAACATTAGCTTTGTGCAATCATGAACTGTTTGGATTTCAAGCTTTCCCATTTTTTCCACATTATTACACTTATTACCTTTATGGTAAGATCAGATGGCGATAAGATCTTTAAGAGCCCAAACATTGGAACGGACGGCGGCATATGGTGAGTTAAAAGACCGTGGAGGGGAGTAGGCCGATAATGCCGAATCACGTGCTATTGTCCTCAGGATGGCCGGTGATCGATCGGAAGCTCGCCAGGTGGAACACCACTTTAAAACACTTCACTAGTTCTTGTTCTCACTGCTCCCTTGTTCTGTCTAGTTTCTCTTATTTGCCACGTTCTTCCCTGCCCGTTCAGAAACAAAGGGAGTCGAAGGGTATCGTAAGGGGTAGAATAAACTGGACTTTCACGTCGAAAATAACAATGGTTAAGCTTACATGGAGGCTATAATGAAACTGTTAAACGATTATGTCAAATATCAAAAGAAGTAATCTTTCTAGATTGTTCCTTGCCACCACCACAAGTTAATACGAAAACTATATTGATAATGTTATGAAATGGTAAAATCATTATACTTGTTTATCAGTTTGCATAATTTTTTATATTAAAGACTATATAAAACAAGAAAATTTAATAAAATTAAAACAACAAAATTTCCTAAGTAGCATCTCTAAATACCACTTCTGTAAAATGATTAAAAATTGCAATGTTTTTGATTATTTTACAGTAAAACGAAAAGTTTTAAAGTTTAATAACTATGAAGAGTGGAGGTTCATTTTTCATTTGGTTCATTCCAAACTGTTAAAGTTTAAGGGTAGTCAAGAAAATTCATATTTATCATCTGAGTTCTTTTATTTATTTATTTAATTTTTTTTTTGTTTTTGGGTCTTCCCCTTCCTCGCCGTTAAGGCTATACGGGGTTTTCCCGGGTCAGGGGGAGTGGGCGGGGATTTAAAAGACGCCTTTGCACCAGGACGCGAAGTCATGATTATTTTTGTATCATTTATCATATATCAGATTGCCGGGCAACGGTGGAGCTGTGCACAACGAGTTAGCCCATTCGGCCACCCCGCCCACAACATCTGAGTTCTATCGTATTATAAATCTTCCTTTAGTATAATGCACGTTCTACTGACAAATCAAAATCAATTATGATTGCAATCAAAAGAATGCATCCCTCGGAGCTTGCCTTATAGACTTAAGAGATATGGAAGTTACCAAAATTAGTTGTAATAATAAGTTACTAGTACAGACCTAGCCTCTTTGAAATTTCAGAGTTGTGCATCTTGGGATTGTCTTGCGCAATCTTCCTCCTCTGCAGCCTGGACCAGACCATGAAGGCGTTCATCGGTCGTTTGATGTGAGGCTCCATCTTGGCCTGATGCATGTGCATTGAGTCCTGATGCACTTGCTGTCCTTGCTGTTGAGCGTGGAGGGTTCCTAGCATGTATGACGGTTCCGTCAGATCAGCCCTAGGAAGAAAGTTAAATTAAAATCATTATTATTATCATTATTCGAATATAATCAACATAAAATGTTCAAGAACTATAAATAAATTTCTTTGATAGGAAGAAAAAATGTGACATTTCGTAATGGCCAACTACATGCATGGCCCTTAAATATTTCATTAGATTCATTTAAATGACTAACAAAAACTTTTTTTTTTTTTCGACTTATCTAATGAGGGAAGAAGACGGCAAAGGACGACGTGATTCAAGCTTCTAAAAACTTTAACAAAAATATAAAAGTTATGTAGAAATTTTATTGGGAATATATAAAGGTTCTGCGATTTTGCCACCACTCGTTTTGTTGGAAGGCTAGGAAGAGTCAAATTAATAAATAAAATGAATCGGCGAATTATCAAATGGCAGCCTACGTCTGCCGATAATACCCATGAGCGTATTATTACACAGGGAAGTAAATAACTGAAAAATTTGAAAGAAGAAATTGCAAAAAGACTCATCAAAAATCTAGGAAAAAATTATTTTTAAAATTGTTCTTCTTGGTATATATTGTGTTTCCTATAAAAATATTAATACATTGTAATAATAATAAACTACTTAATATACGCCCTTGCTAGTAGCGAATAACGAAAACTGCACGTTTGAGCGCTTCAGTACTGCATACAACAAAATTAACTTATACGATTAGGTCATGAAAAACGTTTGCATTGTAAATAAATTCTTAAGAAGATGGTCGATTTTAACAACGGATCGAAACATAAATTATGATTTATTTGAAAATTAGCAGAATGTACCAAAGAATATAGGAGGAAACAAACAGCATAGCGCCAATGACACTATACGGTAGAGGCGAAATTAAATAAATAAATTTTAATAAGAATTAGCTATTTAGTATATTATAGAGTTTGAAGTCTTTTATCCACCTGAGATTTTCCTTTATTCAGTCTCCCTCCCCCTTCCAATATTAAAGCTGTATACGCCATTGCAAATACCGAATGAGAAAAACTTCACAGTGAGCTTCTGGTTGTATCACTTTATACAATAAAATCAACCTATATACGATTAGGTCATGAAAAATGTTTTCATTGTGATTAAATTCTGAAGAAGGAGATCGATTTTAATTAAGAGGACATAGGCAGAGAGGTAGAAGTTACTTGTTAACGATAAGTGCTCACTCGATAAGTCGTGTACTTAATAACAAAATATCGTCAAATGTTAAATACTGCTACGTCGGAAAAAATATTTGAAAATAATGAATGCTATTATTTACCAATTGACAAAGGTTCCTTTTATTTTCATTTTTTCAGCTGTTAATTATACAAGTGGCCTTTTGTTTTTAGAATTAGCAAAAAGGAGTAAAGAATAAGTACAAAAGAATAATTGCCCCGGGGGAATTTTGAAAGGCAAACAGAAGGACTCGCTGAAGAAAATTACGTAAATAATGAAGAAAACAGCCTCGTTTAAATCTATTGTTGTGTCAAGTGACTAGTTATTTCCCCCAAAATGAGAAAACGATAAGTTTAATAAATGAGATTTTCAATGTTGCGCAAGCTATTTTTCTATCCTAGTCAAACACCGTCACTCAGTTATTTTGCATAAACATTTATCATTAAAAAAATAAAAAGTTGCCAACACTCCACATGCTTTTGTTTTAAAAAAATAAAGCTTCAATGAGTATATTTACCTTTTTATAAACAAAATAAAATAGGATTAGTAGGAAAAACATAATCACAAATAAATATATGTTAAGATTCAGTCCATGAATAAAGAACTATATTTTGATGATCTATTGTTCTCATATTAATGTTCCACAGTGCAAATAGATAATTGAAGAACAATAGACAAAGAAACAGACATAATAATACTAAAAAAAGGTCCATCAACAAGTTCTATGAAAATTATTTTTTAACATTAAAAAATTACTAAATGTATGTTCATTCTTAATACAGCTGTAAATATCATAAATAAATAAAAACATTAAAATGAATAACAATTAGAATTCTTACACTTTAATTATTGATGTATTAGAACTAAATCAAGTAAAAGGAAACTAAAAACTAAATAATACTTAAAATTGTTAGAAATTACGAATCACTTCATTTGTATACTAAATTTACGCATAACCAAAACTTCCTGGTTTTAATAATGATAATTATGAAAGAATAATATATATATATATATATATATATATATATATATATATATATATATATATATATATATATATATATATATATATATATATATATATTAAGATAAAAGTAATGAAAAGAAGGATAGTTGGGGTGATCAGTCAAATATAAAAAATGGCAAAAATAAATAATAATATTTATTTTAACATCTGTGGTCGTTTCGAACTGAAGTTCAGGCCTTCATCAGGGCTGATCGCTATTGATCGAAGAGATCGTTATTGATAGCGATCAGCCCTGATGAAGGCGTGAACTTCGGGTCGAAATGTCCGCAAATGTTAAAATAAATATTATTATTTATTTTTACTATTTTTATTTTTGACTGATCATCTCAACTACCCTTCTCTTCATTATTCACTACAGTCAACCATCAAACCACAATTAAGATAAAAATATGTTGTTGATAATAATATTTACAATAAAAATAAAATAAAACACGCTACCTACTGATCTGAAAAAAACATGATATGGAAAACGTAATCAACTCCCACTGTTCTGATACCCAATCTCTTTCAATTTTTGTCAGTGCCAATAATTATTATTATAATTATGAAGAAGTAGTTGTGTATTAGGTTTTATACATCGTTCATTTAATTTTAGATAAAGTGATTCGTGATTTCCAACTATGTTATGTCCTGTTTATTTCATAGTTTCCTTGTATTTAATTTAGCTTTATTGTTAGTAATTTAAATATAATAAAAAAATTCTGAAAAACCGTATATAAACTATTTTTTTAAATTTTACTGTAGGGTATGAATGTAATGATAATAAATTCTTGAAACGTTCACTAAAATATGTTGTATAATTAGTGACTAAACCTCAAGTTTCTTATAAAACAAATAAAAATCAAATAAAGTAATATTTACAATATAACATATTGTAAAATGAATTATTATATAAAGATTAAAAAATATATAGAGAATTTTACTAGAGAAAATGTTTACGGGTTGCTTGTCCCTTAGACTTATTTTCCTTACTGTTGGCTCGTTCTGATGCTTTGATGTTAATTATAAATCCTTTTTTTAAATTTATTGTTAGTTACTGATTAACCTCAAACAAAATGAAAGCAAATGAATTCCGTAAATAAAAAAAAAACAAATAAAAAAAAAACCTGACATGGAGCAATGGTCGGTCTATTGATTTCACTGTTGAATGCCATTCATCTGGTATTCAAATCCCCGGTTAGGAAAAAAAAAAGACCGAACCAGCAATCATTTATTGGCCTTTATTCGACCAAAGACAATCGTAAACTGTGACGGTTTCAATAGCAATTGGAGGTTTTTGGATTTTGGCACCCAGCGCTACCGGCTTTGTCACAGGACGGGAGGAAAACATTGGAACATTGGAAAATGCATCAATGGTCTCCCAGGTAATGACAATCGTCGGACTAAGCAAACAACACTCGTTTTCAAAATGTTTATCGACTCATATAACAGATATTGAGCTATAGGTTGCTATCACTATAACTCGACAATTTTTCTACTTGTGTTTCCAGTAAAAAAACTGGCGATGCTCAACCCTCTAAATAAAAAATCTAAATAAAAACAATATGGTGCGGTGCGCGCATCAAACAACTTTTCCTTACCACTCTCTTCTTAGCAGAATTAAGTATTTTCAAACAAAGGGGGAGTGAAAGTAAAAATAATAGACGCTATATTTATTTATATTTTTTGTAGGTATTTTTATTTGTATAAGTATCCTTATATATACAAATTTTAATATTTATATCGCTGTAATTGATACAATTAAATATTAAATAATACCAACAATAGCATTTATGAAAACCGCATATGTATATTTACATAATATTGTCGGAGTCGGTATTACATTATGGAAGCGTGTTCTATTCTTTTGGTCGAGCTCGGGTGCGCAAGTATTCCTTTGGTTCCTCAATTACAACTAATCTCCGTTACAATCTCTTATATCTCCTTTAGTTAATCATCTGATTCTCTCATATTTTATATTATTTATAATCATAAATTCATATTTATTTAGATATCTTTTATATTAGAGATTAATGTGAAATGGTCAGTTGTTTCAAATAAAAAAAGTTATTTTTTTTTCTTTCCGAAAATTTCTTTCGGGGAAAGCTAATATTGAAAATTAGCAATTTAAGTCCAATTTAATTTTACACTTATATAATGAAATTAATCAAAATCGTTAGAGCCATTTTCGAGAAAATCGTAAAAATGTGTTTAGTCCATGATATAAAGTTCCACTTCCGATTCGCCGATTTTGACGAAAAAGTTGCTGTAATATCCAAAGCTTACAAAAACCTTAAATATGCAATTTACCTGTTGTACAACTTTCCGTTTTTCAGACAGACTGTTAACACACATACAGACCATTTTGCGGTATTTTAATTATATTGACTCAGAAAACTGAGATTCGAAAAATGTCTTTATCGCAATACTTATCTGTGTAACATCAAATCTAATCTTATTTGCACTCTGTTTTGGTCGTAAAAAGCTTATTACATTTACGTGTTAATGAGCTGAAAACTGCTTATTACTGGTAAAGTGTCAGTTATTAGAACATTTACCCCAATTATCTATCTTACCCAATCATAAATAAAAATTCTTGGAATAAATGGTATATATTCAAGTAATCTTACAGTTCAATAGTTCAGAACCATAATAAAATGTCGGATATGAAAATACAGATAAAAAGCAGCCAATATGCCGAGAAGACGAGTAAGAAATCCGGCTGTTATAATTAATGAAAATAAAAGATTTTATTCAACATATAAAGAACGAATTACGGAAAATGTGAAAGAACAGATGGCTACAAAATTAAATTAAAAATCACTGTGCCAAATGGAAAACCTCTAACCGACTCTCTAGGAAAGAAGAGACGATACAAGAGAAGTAAGGTGCAAAGAACAATCCAACACATCATCCAAGATAGCCCTATACGTAAAAATATATGAACACAAATTGGATAAGACTCAGAGCCTGAAGAAGAACGTGATTTACAATGAAAAACCGCGGAAAAAAATTAAAATTTTCAAAAATTATTTCAAATTTTTTAAAATTCTATAACAGAGTGTAATCAAAACGTGTTTCCAATGACCCTGCACGAATCCAACACAAAATCTAGTAAATAAATAAAAAAGCCATTTAAAAAAAAAATGCTTATTAAAATATATAAATTTATTAAAACATAACAATAAATCAATTACAAGTGAGTTATGATATGATGCTAAGAGAAACATTTGCATAGAAACTATCCAATTAAAGATACAAACGATACACACATACATAGTTTGTGTAATACACGCACACAAATGTATATATAAAGTCGATTAATGCTTTCGGATGAAATCGATTGACCGTATGGAAGCTGGTTATTGCAGTACACGCTCAGAGGTCTGACAGGTGGTCCGATTTTGAATATGAATAGGAGACCATTTCCTCGATTTAATTCGATTCTGCCGATCAAAAGAATTCGTTTGCAAGGTGAATAAGAGAAGATGAATGTGGCATCATAGAGAATATTTGCTTTTTTGTATGCTTTCATTGTTGACTATTTTTGCAAATTCATTCCATGCGGAATAGTTAGTATACTCCATATTTAACGTATATATATATATATATATATATATATATATATATATATATATATATATATATATATAATATATATATATATATATATATATATATATATAATATGGAGTATACTAACTATTCCGCATGGAATGAATATATATATATATATATATATATATATATATATATATAGCGCCAATGATTGCTAGTACCATGAGTTATGGAAACATTTTTATTTTGTTAAATAAAGGTATTCATAATTTCTTGTTTTATTATATAAGCATAATTTTTTTTTTTTTGCTTATAAAATATGTATTCCAGCCTGTCAACTTTGTCAAGAATCAGTAAATATGCTCAAAATACAAGAAATAAATGACGTCAGGCATGGAGAAGGTAAGTACTCAGCAGCACATCTTCCCTGTCTTGTTTTAATTACTTAACTTGTTTAACATCTTTCATCCAACGCCTTTTTAGTCTCCTCCTCTTGTTCTGGGATATTTCAGCTGTGCCCAAGTCTCTTATTAATCTGTTGTGACGTCCGTTCAAATTAGTATAAAATAGTTGGTAAAGGGTCGTTAAATGGTGGTCAGCTACTCGTTGATGGAGATCAGTATGTAGAGTTTTACTAATCAGGTACCATGGTGCTTTTGTTATGAGTCGCGTTAGTTTTGATTGGAAGGTTTGAAATTTTTGTAGTTGGGTCTTTTTAGTGGTACCGAATATTTGTGATGGGTATATCCATATTTAAGTAAGTACCTATATGTATTCAGTTTTTGCCTCAGTTTCAGTTTTGAAGATTTAGAAAAAGAGGGTAACTAAGTAATTTGAGTCGTCTGTGAAGTCATTTTAATTATTGAAAAAATAATCATAATTTACTGAACATGTTACATAAAATAACGGAAGGAAATTAATTATTTCCTTATATTTAAAAAAGGCTCCAACTCGATGTTTAGATAGGTCTTATAGTAGGCTAGACTTATTCAGTTATAGATCTAGAACTATTATCAAATTACAAAGTCAAAAGATCATGAACATATTAACCAGAGTCTGTTAATGAATTAAGCTGTATTTTTTTCCTGTTTGTTGGGGATTCTCTAATTTGCTGATAAACATAAGGAGTAAACAATAATAAAGTATTCTTCATTTTTAATTAATTAATAATTAAAGGATAGTCGACATGAAGAATATTCATTGTGTAAACCAACAGTTGTTTTTGACTTTTCTCAATTTTAATGCATTAATATTCTGATTAACTATGGGAATACATCATATTGTACCAGAAGTTAGCAATAGTATCATGAGAGTGTGCGGTCATCGACACCGGCAAGAGGACGTCGCCGATGCAGTTGGCAGCTCCCACATTGTGGTCACCCGAGCATTAGCCAGATTCCGAGAAACCGGAAGTACTAATAGAAACCTGCTAGTGGATCTCACAACACCAATATTTTTATTATTGCAAGATGCTATTTTTTTCATTGTGCCCGATAGAGCCTAAATGAAGTGTCTAATGTTCTGCCAATGCCCATATCAGTACCATTCGTAATCGTTTGTGAGAAGTTGGTCTAACATTTTATGCCCCTGAAAGACGACCTGCAGGCACAGATTTTCATTTTCTTGATGAAAATATGCGACCTCATAGGGGAAAAGTTGGATATTTCACATCTGTCCCTTCTGTATTGTCTACAAATCTTTATCATATTGGGCAGATGTGGGATGGCCTGCATAGGATTTTTGACCTCAATCTGTAGCCTCTTCAGGGTCAGCAAATAAGAGCATTTTGTGTTATGAAAATTTTGTGAAATCAGTGACAAAACTATAAACTGTATACCCAATAGGTGCAGATAGGTAGTGCGTAACAGTATTTTATAACATATATCATTAAATTTTACAAAAAATTTACAATTCGCGATCACAGAACCAATATCACAAACACATTTTAATTTATTATTTTTTCAAAACATTTTTCATAAATTTTTCGAGGTCAAATACAATCTTATTTGCATTAATTTTCAATGTATATCATACATAACTAACAATATCCCTATTCGTTTTTGAGCTCTATATGAAACAGCAAAAACTTAAAAAAAGAGACTGAAATTAAATTAGTTTATAATTGAAAAAATCCATACAAGCTTTAATTTTATAAAATGCAGATCAAAATTAACCAATCATTATTTCTAATTTAAACATCATCAGGACAGAAGATCTTCCTTATTCAGACCAAAACGAAAGAAAAAATCTGGTGCTCGCAACACACAACTAGCACTTACCGCTCTGCTTAGAACAGGAATTAATTTCTCGCAATATTGGGCTATTATTCATTTTTTTAAGGGGCATTTTAATCGTAGCTAAAGTTTAAAGCTTACAGCTAACAAATATTACTCAATATAAAATTGCGCCATTATTACACTAAAAAATTGTCTGTTTGCATTTATGTGAAGTTACGTTAATTAAAGAACTCTTGCTCAATCTCCACTGGGTTTAGCCCTAGTGACGCGGTTGAGAGAAGAGTGCAGGAAACTCCTCCAGTGTGTTCCACAGTTGGAGGGACAAGTCTGGTTTGGAGTTCTCTCGCCAAATTGTAAATATTGTATGTAGGTGTGTATGTGTTCTTTTTATTTATTTATTTTTAGGATATTTTATTCTTATTTGTTGTATATATATTATTTTTCTGTATAATTTATTTTATTTATTGTACATAGAGTGTGAATGTGATCTGTGAATTCTATTATAAATGTCTTAGAGACAGATTGTAATATTTTTCAATAAATAAGTTTAAAAATTTAAAAAAAAATATATAAACTAAAATAAGAACAATGAATAAAATTAAAATATAAAATTTGGAGATAGATTTACACTATATTATTTAGATCCATTCTTGTTTTCTATGCGAGAGATTGATAATTGAGAAAATAAATAGGTAAGTGATGTTCGACTAATGTTAGTGAGGAAACGTGAATTAAAATGGGTTGGGAATTCCAAAACAATAATGATAACGGATTTTTCAGAAGAAGCTGTTTTATGAAATGGGATATGTGATTCGGTAGATTTACCTGCCGCATATAAGGGGATGGAGGGTGAGGATGTCAAAAATATAGTATGGTATTTGGTTCTGAAGGATGTGAACAAGCAGATTGGAAACAACGATAAAGCCTTTTATTAAATTGTCAATAAATAAAATTTACCCAACTTTATCTCCTATGTTTATTTTCATCTCCAAAGACCAGTTAACATTTGTTTGAAGCTTAAGTAAATAGTCATTATAACGCAGCAGAACACAGAGTGAGCAGAACACAACTTTCTAGGATCCTCATATGACATGATGCGAGGACTAACGTTATAATTTTCGGTCTTTAGAGGGAAAAAAGAGTAGAATGATTTTTAGCTAAGTTAAAAGACCTACAAAATCACCATTTGGAATAATCATCTCATCTTACCCAAATCTTATATTACATCAGACTAGGGGTATCCATCCTCCCTAAGGTCAATGGCGCTTCTCCCTACCCCTCCCAATATGTTTTATTCCTATCTTGTTATTAAATACAGCGCTAACGAAAGTAGAATTTAAATATTCGTAGATTATATACAATTACACCTCCTGCGGTCTGTTCCATGCTTCCACTTGTCTTTTAAATTGAAACTTTTTATTGTGAAAATTCGTAACCCATCGAAATGTGCCCCCCTCAAAACCTTGAAAATCCCGTCAAAACGTGTCCCTCTCAGAAATTTTGATGGCTCAACTCGCGCCATGAAACCTTCTTGTGGGCACCCCTGCATTAGAGTGTTCAGCTTATTTTAAAAGATTCAATTTATAGTCGAAGTGCATCGGATAGAATTATAACTTTGAAGATATTCAAGAGTTCTTCAAGATATTCTGTAGGATATATAGGGTAACATCGTGGATATGAAAAAATATTTTTGATGAAGGGAAGAAAGGTGGACAGAGAAGACCTGCTTCGTTTACGGTGATAAATCAAAAGGCGGGATTAAGATGAGAAGGGCCAAGGAGCGTAGGACATTGAAGCGGCCCTATAAATAAAGCTTATGCAAATAGTACTTCCTCATAGCCGGCAGGTGGTGCACCTCAGTATCAGCTGCGTCACTTCACAAATTACAATTAACAACAAAAATAAATAATAAACATCTTCCGACTATTGATGTTCAAGCCTCCATCCACTATGTTAAACTTTGAAATTGTCAACATTTACTAACATAAAAGGTAGAGTTTAGAAAGTCGTAGATCATGTACAATAACAATTGATATATTTCATGTTTTCCGTTTGTTCCATGGTTTTTCAAGTTTTATTTCCGAAAAATCATAACTTCGTTGAATTTTGATCTCCTTAAAAAAATTGTCAAAAATTGTCCTCAAATTTTTTTGCTATTTTATGACACAATTTTTAATTTTAATTTTATAGTACAATTGGTGCAATAAAGTCCTCTCCTGGCCACCAAATATACAAACATATCTGAGTTTGATGAATGCGGGCCTGAGATGTTCGTCGGTCTCGGGCAATGGCGTCATTCAGCCTTCCTAAAATTTTTAATTTATTTCTTGAGCTGTATTAATTATATGGTGCAATGTTTAAATTTTATTTTATTTAACATTTCTCTGATACAGTTGGTTTATTGATAAGCTAAAATTAATTATTTTAATACGTTTTGTATTTTTATTAATTTCTAACAAGCTACGCACCTGAAGATTGGCAGGCGCCCCCAACGGACGCCCGGACAGGTCGGCGACTCGGGGCAATTACCCCGGTTGCCCCATCCTAAGCCCGGCACTTAAGTGGACATGAATGTAGCAAGTCTTATGCCTGTCTATTTAGTTTTTTCTTTGCTTCTCTTGCCTGCCAAGAGATGGCAGCAGTGCTGCTTGCTTCATCAGTAAATTCAAATTTAAATAAAGTGGGAACACGGCTGTGTTCAGTTAACAACGGTAATACATGAAAAACGGACACTAGCATTACTCAGAAACCAAACTGATAACGTTCGAAATAAATAAAAATATAATCCCAAACGAATGTATAATAATTTTTTAAAGTATATAAGGCAATTAATACTTGTTAAAATTAATTTTTAGAACATAACAGAGAGTACATCAATCATTAATTATTTATAAACGAATCAAACATTCACAACCAGGTATGGATGCAGCCACAGAAATTAAATTCTCTGAATTAGGAAACAAAAAAAGAACAGAAAGCATACCTCGATTTAAGTTCTACGGTAGAAAGGATTTTAAAGCAAAAGAAAAGAGAAGACCAGGTGAGGACGATTATAAGAGAAAAGAAAAAATAACTCCATAAAATGAACAGAATAAAATTCAAGCTTCATAAAACAGTTTCCAATGGTAAAGAGGTCGGATGGAAAAATTGGATGTATTGATAAGGATGAAAGATAGTTGGAAAAGGAGTTTTTGAGAATTGCTATGCCGTTGAGATGTGGGACATTCAGACTTAAGTACCAGCATTACGAAAACGACCTTGAAGTGAATCCTATGGCGGAAGATATACTTTTGTATAATTTATCATTAATTCTAACTTAAGCCTGTGCTACCTGAATCTATAGAATTAACCAGAGGAAAAAAAGCAGCCAAAGCAATATACCAGCAACCTAATGAAGTCAGACTTTGCGTAATACCGAAAGAAGCGAGAGGTCCCAGGACCTCGGAAGAGAGAGAAATCCATGGCAGAGAATATTCGAATGATAGTTATATTATGTAAACATGTAACAGTATGGGATGACTGGGCTAAGACAGTTGAGAGGACTAGCTGTAGCTATGTGCCCTTGCCAAGTCAATAAATAGACATTCAAGGACCATATCAAATAAATAAACCACATTTAAAAACAGCTTTTAAGACGAATTACACAGTCAATATATTTTATTTTGTTTTTAATCTAATAAATTATTTTTTTTAAATAATTTTATTATTTCTTTTATCCTGTATCACTACAACCCATAAAGGGTCTGGGGTACAGTACTATTTAGGGAAAGTAATGTTTCTAGGTCAACGGCAAGGAGGTGATTTGACCGAGATCACACTCAACCGCCAGGTTTCCCCCCTTAATTAATTATTTAATTAAAGGTACCTACTTTATAGCGGCTGGGTGTGCCCCAGGAGGGTCTCCTGACCCAGGGTCACCCCACGGCCAATGAAATAGATAAATAAATTTTCTGCCATGAGCCGGGGTTCGAACCTGGGACCATTGCATTAGAAGCTCAGTGCCCTACCACTGAGCTACCCCACTCCCATATTTCTTTTATCATGCTGTTTTAATATTCTAACCAAGGTGCAATATTACATTAGATTTTTACTGGAATATTTCAAATGATAATGTAAATTAGTGGATATACAAACCTACACCATATGTTGTAAGATTTGACATCTACATTTGAACAGAGTTTCCTCAACTTATGCCTAAACGGAACTACCCGCACTTTTAAAACTTGGGCGCGGATGGAAAGAAGATACAAAAGAAGATACTTCTTAAAGGAGAGAAGATACAGTATTTGGAAGTCCGCCGGACAGAACAGGATAGGAATAAATGAAATAGAGGAAGAAGAAAGGAACAAGAAATTAAATGAACTATGAATAAAAGCAGACTGTGTGCACAGTGATTTATCACAGTGTAGAAGATAAACTTGCAGCAATGATTTGTTATGCGTGCATGTGTATCAATTTACTGCTGCAAACTCCCGTATTGCCTTAAAGGTAGGATAGGAAGGAAAACAAAATAAATAAAGATAATTATTGTTGAAATAAAATTTATTTTATCTATTCGTCTGGTTTAATATACTTCATGGCCACCACCTTGAATTTATGCAATGCTACAGTTTATACTTGATTATAGTAGGGGTTGAGATCGCAGATACATTGTAAGTTTGGCACTAAATATCAACCAGCTGTTAAAAGTTTTCAATTAATAGCAACAAGCCTCCGCAGAAGAGAAATAAGAGTATAAAAAAAACACTCTTCCCCCAATCCCGTTTTAATGCCTGATCCCCTACTAATCGACTGGTTTTGATTGCCCTAGGGCAGGAACAAGCAAGAGAGGGAAAGGAAGGGCAGATTGGAAGTTGACCCTAAGAGAGCACAATACGGTCCCGAAGGACAGTCCCATTGAGAGTTCCCTAATCAGAGCGGAGGTACAAAGGCTCTACATCACAACATACTCTTAGTCACATTTTTAATCCCACAAACTCTGCCCTTAGGACCCTTTGTCACCTGTTTCTCCGATGAGAGCGCCTTTGTCTCATTCCATTTGTTCCTCACTCTTCCATTATCCGACCGGTTATCCCAGGTCGGTATTGTTCTCTTCTTTCAACATCGCAGTGTTCCGTAGTAATTTTTAGAAAAATATTTACTACCTTGGTTAGCCTCCTATTGCCTCCTAGAGGACAGTAGAAGCTTGTTTGATTCTCTTACCGGAAAATTAGCTTTATATAAGTAACCATTTCCAAGAAAACATGGAGGAAGGCAGAGGAGAGCAGGGAGGAGGACAAAAATAAAAGGTTTGCCAATAATTCGAGAAAATTAATTTTTTTAAACTTTCGTTCTACGTATATATTGTATTTCATATAGATTTTTTTGTGAATTTTAATAATAATAATAAACTTTTCCCGAAACGAAAATTTTCCCTTGCCCTCCTAATATGAAAACTACGTAACCTTTTAACGATCATATCTCAAAGCGCCACCTGGTAATTTCTCAAATACATAGAGTACGCTTCAAAGGATCAGTAAAATATTAAAATACGCAGGTAAGAAAGTGACTGGATGTTTCAAGATAAGAGGGATCTGTTCTGGGACCTGACTGAATTGTTTGCCAAATATTTTTGTTTTTAAACTAGAAATTGGTTTCTAGTCATGATCTTATATTTTATAAAAAAATAAACCTAATTTCATTAAAGACGTGATAAAGGCGGTATAGTTACTAATATCGACTAATCTCGTTTAAACAATTAAATGAGAATCTTAGTTCACAATGAGTAGCTAAATCAGGATTGCCTAACCTCCCCCCTACCCAAGGTCGATGATGGGGCAAGGACCTATCTCTCCACTCCTAGATATTTTATTGCTCACATTTTCTTAAAAACAGAGTAAGCGAAGGTATGATTTAAAAAATTGTAGATCATATTTAATCAGACTTGTTGCGTTATGTTTTATATATCTTCCTCTTGCCCATTAGTATGGAACTTTTTATTCCGAAAATCATCCATAACCACACCAAAATGTGCTACCTCACGCGACTTTTATCATTCATTCTTGGACCACTCTTCCTGCCATATATTGTTTGTTTAAAATTCCTCAATTTATTATGATTTGTGCAAGACTCATATATCAGTACCAATAAAAGGCATAGAATTATTGTATAGGAAAGAAATAATATGTGAAGAGAGACGGTAAAGGAAATGAAAGACTCATAAAACATATTGAAGATTAATAATTAAACCATTAATGATTCTTAATAACTAGTTAGTAGGTATAATTTAATTTTATGGAGTTTTTTTTTTAATTTAGTGCACTCGTCAATTAAATCTTTAATGACCGGTAATGTTCAAAACTATTCGAATCCTTCAATTGGACAGGATTAACTCTTAAGATATGTTTTAAGCTTTAATAATAATAAAGATTTTGATAAACGGCTATTCCTCAAGAAATATTTTGCTAAAGTCCTATATTAGTTTTCATGTATTTATAAAAAATAAAAATTGAAAAAATCATAAAACAACTATCATGCGCGAACAGATATGAGAAAACATCGAATTAATGACTATTGCAGCCTTGTGACCGGATATTTCAATATAAGGAGGATCCTGACTGAGTTATTTGCCAAATATATTATTTGTGTTGTTCAACTTAAAATTGTTTTCTCGTCATGATTTTATTTTTAAAAGAAAATTAGACCTAATTTCATTAAAGAAATGATACAGGCAGTATATTTACTAATATACACGAGATCTCTCCCAATCCTCAAATTTTTTTATTCCTTCTCATAGAACTCCTTCTCATTTAAAAAATCCTTCGTCATATGTGCTACCCCGTTCTCAAATTTCCTACCAACCTCCAAACGGAAATCCTCATCCTTGATCTCATTTAAACAAAATTTATTTTCCATCTCCTCAGTAATTAATCTTCCGAATATATTTGAAAATAAAGTTATTTTGTAGTTTAGAGATGTCTACTACGTTATACCGATATCTTGCAGATGTCTATGTATGTGTCATATTGCTTATGTGTACAAATACGTGAACTCACCCTATTCATATGTATACTTCAAGATCAAATATTTACTACAGTGTCTTTCTTTATTTTAAGATCTTTATATTAGACAGCTTTGTAAATTAATTTATTTTTAATTGTTATTTAATTATTAATAATCGCCAGACAATCCTTATTTCTTTGTTCAGTATAATTATTCTTTAGGGACTAAATGTCCCAGAATAAAATTTACATTTTTTTTTTCTTATCCCCAGTTTCATAAAGGTTTGTTTCTTTCAAATGGTTAACATATTCCTTGTACTGTATCTTAGATACATTTTAAGGGATTGCTGAGCCTTTCTTAGTTTTGTTTATATTTATTTCTGGACTTTCAATCAGGGTGAAGGGGCTCATCTCTATCTTGATAATTTTCTTAGGACTATCATAAATTTACATTCTTTCTTTCTTTCAATATCAATTAATCTCGTTTAAACAATTAAACGAGAATCTTAGCCCTCAAGGAGTAGATAAATTATCAACCAATAAAGACCTGATATTCAAAGTTTATTACGATTAAATGGCCCTTCGATAATCTCATCGTTTACATATGACATATACGTATATGTGATAATCTCATCGTTTACATATGACATATACGTATATGTGAGCTTTTCTTAAACTCCTCAGTAAAATCTTTATTGACCGATAATGTTCAAAACTATCCGAATCCTTCATTTGGACAGGATTAACTTAAATCAGGATATTGGCAATGAGGACAGAACACTAGATGAGCGCGTATCCTTAAAAGGTGGACAATGGAGCGCTGAGAGGGAGTAATTGAAGAAATCCGTTATCTGGAGAGAGGGAAGGAAAGGGAGGACTTAACTGAGAGTTCATTGTTTCGGACCACCCTGGGAGCACATCAATCAGCTGTAATCGATAGGGACACGCTGCTAGCTGGGGATGGGGCCGTTTAGTCCACCATCGACGAGTCAATCTGTTTGTCTCTCTAGCCTTTGACTCTTCATGACGTTTACACTGGCGATTTTTTTTTTAAATATTTCGAAATTTAGTGGACTGATGATAATTATTATTTCTTACATAAACTGCGATTAAATTGTTATTATTTATTTTTGAAGTGAAAACTTCTTTAGGCGCGTTTTGAACTTTTTTTCTGGAGCGTGAGTTAGATTGTGCCGTCAGATCTCCGATCTGTGACGCTCGGAAAAAGTCGCCTGGACTCTACTAATTGAAGTGTTTTTGCATATGGTTTAACATACCTCAAAAACTAAAATATCGGACCTGCACATTATACACGACGGAAATGTCAATTATTTCATTCCCATTGTAATGAGCTATTATTCAAAATTGTATCTTAACGCGGCGCCTAGCTTGATAGACGAAAAGGGAAAAATATTGTCGAAACTAAATGATGACGAGTTTTATTGAAGATATGGATTGAAATATCTCAGAAACTAAAAATGTGACCTGCATACTATGAGCGATGAAAATGTTCAGCATTTTATCCTCTTTATAATAAGCTATTATTTTAAATGCATTTTTATTATTAATCTCGTCGTTCATCAGCACACGCTTTAGTAGTTTTTTTTTATTTGGATGTATCTAATTTATTATATTGATAAAGATAAATAGATAATATTAACAGATAAAGATAAATACATAGATGGATAAAGATAAATGTTCTGTCCTCTAGAGTATTAATCAAATATGTTATAAAAACATAAACAAACAAAATAGAATATGGAACCAAAAAAATGATACAAAAACAATTTTGACCGATAAAAAAGTAAAAGATCACAAGAACACAGCTCAATGTCTCTTAGTCAGTGCCTCGAAAGCATTCCGAGCCGGTCATATGAATTTCTGGCAATGGGAAGTGCTTGGGTAAGTGGATTTGAATTTAGTGCCAGTCTGTGATGAAAAGAATGCCAAGGTCAGTGGGTAATGTCAGTTTAGAGATATAAAAGAGGACATCTGCAATACTCCTGAGAACTTTGGATTGAAACGATTGATTTTTTTTTAAATTTGATTAATTTACTGTTTGATTAATTTATTCCATTACATATGTCCAAAGTGGTTTTATGAGAACATTATATGTAGTTAAATTATTAGTCCCTGATAATTTTCGAGTCTGTAACCTGAAAGAAGTTCCCACTGATTAAGTTCTTAAAAAGTATAAAGTATTTCAGGAACGCCCAAAAATTTGCGGACCTTGAAAACGCGTTGAGTGGCGTACCCAATGTGTTAAAATAACGCAATTTGTCAAAACTTTAATTGACAGCTATTTCTTTGCGCAGCAACAGAAAAACGCGTTCAACACAGAAATTGTCAAATCTAATCGTTCAAATAAATGATGAATTATTTTGGTTAAGAAAAAAATAAATAAATGTTTAGTCAATGAAAATGGTTAGGAAGCCTATACTGATAGAAGACGTTTTTTGATATTTTTTAATTCTTACAGATTTAAATTTATTCAAACTGGCATTAGCCTCACGTACTCGAAATGACCTAAACCGCACTGATTAATCTGCTAATGTGGGTTTATTTTAATCAGTGTTAAACATAAATCAGTAATATCAGGAAAGTCCCTGATGCTAATTTATTTTTATTTTTAATTTTCATTTTATAACACATCAACGGGATCAATATACTCACATATGCTAAAAAAAATAATAAAATACAAACTACTCACGCTAATTAGCTTCAGAGAATCAAGAAAAGTCGATGCGATTACCTAACTCATAATTTAGATTCTGTTCTTAATTTACTCATTGAAATAAAATTTTAAAAAATAAAGAAAAACAATGTAAATTTAATGGCCAGAAACATGATCTACAGTTTAATTTAGTTTTGTTTTAATATTATCATTCTCTTAGACAAATAAATAAAAACTATTAATATAAGACAATACTAAAAAAGATAAATAGTCATAACCTATTGTAGGGGTGATGTCAGCGTAATCTCATTTCATTTTTCAAACCAAATCAAAAGGTTTCTTAAGAAATAATGAAAACAATGGTCGCTTTCTACGGTCGATTTGTTTTTACAATTTTACAATAGGAGCCTGGTAATTATCTAATGTTATTAATTCATCTTAGCCAACTACTGATTTTATGACGTCAGTTTCTAAATGCTTTTCAAATTACCATCAAATTATATAATTAGCCATTAAGTTAAGTCGTTTTCATAGCAGACATTAAAACTTATTCATGGAGCCAATGTGATTTATATTCTTTTTTACATGTATTATATGGATAATTCTTAAATGACAAGCCAATAAATGTTCAATTATTGTTGCTAAATATCGAAAAAGTAATCAGAGTTTAAAAAAATTGCAATAAGTCACTAAACACAGTTTATCAAATTTAATTAAATTCTAGATGTGGCACGCCGGACTACTTTCCAAGCTGAAAACCCATCTTCCCCAGTCCTTGTACCAAATCCTCCGCTCTTCTCCTACCTCTCTGATCGTACCTTTCGAGTTCGCTATGGTACAGAATTTTCCAATTCCTACCCTGTTGAAGCCGGTGTTCTTCAAGGTAGCCTCTTGGGCCCCGTCCTATATCCTTTTTATCGCTGATATCCCTGTCCATCCCAATACCTTCCTGGCAACATTTGCTGATGACACCGCCATCCTATCATCCAACTCAGATCCCGAAATAGCATCTTTAAATCTGCAAAGGCACATCTCCCTGATTGAGCACTGGTGTAATAAATGGTGCATCACAGTAAACGAATCCAAATGCAAACACATTACCTTCACACTTCGGGATCCTGTCCATCAGTCTACTTTAATTCCATCCAGCTTCCTTTTTCAGACACAGTCCGGTATTTTGGCTTTGTCTTAGACCGAAGACTAACGTGGAACCCACCTACTAGACTTAAAAGACAAGAACTTAACCGACGATATGGCCAATTATACAGACTACTGACTAGAAAATTTCAACTTTCAATTGACAACAAATTACTGACCTTCAAGACAATCCTGAAACCTATTTTGGACTTGAACTTTGGGGGACAGCAAAATTTTCCAACATCAAACGCATCCAATCCTTTCAGTCCAAAGTTCTCCGAACAATAGTCGATGCTCCGTTCTATGTAACCAACAAAATCTTACATTATGACCTTCATATCCCATTTGACCTCGACCTTATCCCTGAAAATTTCTCCAAATACGATCAGAACCTTATAAATCATCCAAATCCCCTAGCACAATCCCTATCTAATTCCACTCATCCCTACAATCCTCCTCTAAGGTTGGAGTGGCAGTGGCCTAGAGATCGTTTGTAGAATATATCTTGGAGTTCTGGCAATAGCCAGATTCTCCACTCAAGACATGAGTGTATGTGGCAAAAGCGCTCTCGCTCAAACTCCACTGGCTTTAGCACCAGTGACGCGGTTGATTGAGTAGCGCAGGGATCCCTTTGAGTCCTGGTTTTCCTTCTATAGTTGGAGGGAGAAGTCTGGATGAAGTTGGGGTTCCCTGCCTAATTGTATATATTGTATATAGGTATGACTGTGTTTATATTTTTGTAATTTACTTATCTTTAGGTTATTTTATTTTTTTATTGTACATAGTTTTTGATTATTACTTTACTTTTGTTAATTTTATATGTTCTGTATATATGGTGTGAATGTGTTCATACATCACTATAATTATTGTCCACGTGACAGATTATTATATTTCTAAAAAAAGAAATAAAAAAAAATCTAGATGGAACTCTTGACAGACAAATTATATTGTAAAAGTAAAATTTAGGACATAGATATTTTAAAACCTAGATTATTCAAAATTGTATTCATACTTATATATTTCAAGAAATTCAATTCTGCAGTTTCAATATTCAAACAGTGGGTACGTATGTGAGGATGTCCCATATAACGGAACCAAATAAAATTGTCTCTAATTGATATTTGGAAACAAATAACATGCAGATAAATTGAACTAAATAAATAAATTGATTTACTATTGGCAAAAATGAGTTTCGCTTTGTCCGCCGGCCGTCAACGTCAACATCGGCTCTGCGAAAGTTATAGAAAACCTTTTTCGTGGTAGTTCAATCTTTTGAAAATGAGTATAGGCGGTGGTGTTGTAGTCACGAAATTTGAGAGCTACCCTGAGGAACTGCTCCCCCCTCCCTCCATCCTGCGGCTCCAACCAGCTGGTCGCCGTACACAGCTAAGCCATTGTTTTTACTTTTATTTATTGTTTGTCACGACGAAAGGGCAGTGTCCCAGGTGATTGGAATGCATAAATTTGTTTTAGTCATTGACTCCCTTTTTAATATTTACCGGAGGAAGGGAAGTATACTATTGCATGATTTTATTTATCTATTAATGAACGAATGAATGAAAATAATTTTATTATTCTGGGGGATATTGTACCTTTAGAACAAGTGACAAGAACAGAATATATATTAATATTCTGGTGTGTTCATAAAATACAATTAAATATTTACAGGATGATCAGGGCTACAATAAAAGTATAGATAATAAACAGATATAAAAAGTGCATAAATATAAAATAAACAGAGAAAGTTCATCTATTATTGAGTATTTTTTAAATTATTTTTTCTCGGTCGCACTTATGTATTGATTGTACTAACAAAGGACTTGCATAAATATATCTTTACCTCTCGTAAATTTGTTTGTGTGTACATTTATATTGATTTAATATCTAAGCATGCCGCGTTTATTCTGATAATATTTATAGTGGAGGTACGGAGCATCCCTGAGTCTTGGTTATATCATTACGACTATCTAATTATTATATCATATAAAAAAAAAAATCTGATAATATTTATTAAAAGTTAATGTAATGCAAGAGCAACATTTATTATTGTATATATTGTTCTCAAACTATTTATGGGTGTGTATATGTTTGATCTATTTGAAACCTTGAGGAAAAAGTCTTTTGATGAGTGGAGCAAGTACATGTAGCAAGGAATTGGTGTGTCCCATTTTAAATCTAATCCATGAACAATAAATTTATCTATGATAGAAAAGTTCTCGCTGGCTCAGAATGGACGAACGCTGTGACATTAAACGTTAATTACGCTCCAGGTGCCGGAAGCCAGTTTAACGGAAATATCTTAATATTCCATTTCTTCTTTCACACAGATACAATGAAATAAACAGCTTTTTAAAACAATGTCATTGACTTCATTAAGTGGATTTTAAATACTTTTTTTCTAACTTTAAAAGTTTACATTTAGTTTGTAAATTTCATTTAATTTCCTTGAAAACACGTGATGTGTTAAATAATAATAATAGGATTCAGCAATTATTATTTATATTTTTTTTTCTTCACTCTCCATTACTTTTTACAACTTTGTATATTAGATATTGTTTTTTCTAAAATTCTTTGCTAGTGGTATATATCATCTATTTTATTTAAATCACAAAGGCTACACAATCTTTGTTCCTCACTCCTCATAACACTATTGTTAGAAACAACAATTATACCTGTACCACTACAAGCTAAGAAGGGTCTTGGGTTAATATTTAAGGAAAGTACTGTTTTAAGGTCTATGGTTGTGCAGGAAAGGGATCGGGCCAAGATCACGCTCAACCGCCAGGTTTTCTCCCTTAATCAATTATTTAATCAAGAGTACCCACTTTATAGAGGCTGGGTGAGCTCCAGTAAGGTCTTCCTACCCCAGGCTCATCCCACGGCCAATGAAACTGAATAAATATTTTTTCGGTCATGAGCCGGGATTCGAACCTGGAACCTTGAGCACCGGAAGCTTAGTGTCCTACCACTGAGCTACCCCGCTCCCTCCAATAATATATGTGTGTACAACAATTGTACACGCAGTTTAAATATACCTTTAATAAAATGCATTTTATTTACAACTGATATGTAATGCCTTTCACCCAAGTTTAAATCTTAATAAAGGTCATGAAATCTCTTTCCCTCACATCCGCTTTAAAATTATTTTCTAATTTAGTTAATATATAGGGAATTATTTTATCACCAGTGTATTCTATTGGGAAATTAATTCTATTACAGAGCTCAGTGTTTTATTTGTGCTAAGATATTTTATGTTTTATTATTTCTTTAGCCAAAATGTTCGGTAATCCCGATGCTGGTAAAGAAAGTGCCCTTTGTATATATTGCAAATGTAATGATAAATTATAGAAGAATATCGGTTTAAAATTGAATTGTGAATATAAAATATAATGAGATCAATTAAAAGGAAACTTTACCTTACTATATATTACATATATAGTTAAGTGAAAGTAATATGCAGTCATCAATGCAAAATTAAGCAGATTACGGTATAAATGGAGGGTAATTGAAATATCGAATACTGCAATCCAGTAATGATTATAATAATAATTATAATTGCAGTTTAATCAATCCTGGGTATGAATTATGACAAACACACAAAGTTGATTATCATGATTTTAAAATTCTGGACAAATAAAAAATAAATATAAAAGAAAATTATTAGAAGCAATAACACTTGCAGAGCCTCCACAAGATGGGTACTCTTAATTAACAATTGATTAGGGGGGAGGGGGAACCTGGCAGTTGAGCGTGATCTCGGACTTGATGTATGATATTTCAGATTTTCCTAATACTTCATTTTTTAGATACTTTTATTTTTATTTTAAGAACGTAGCTAAGTTGTTAAAGCTTTATATGTGATAATGTATAAATCTATACAAAGACAATGGGAATACTTAAAATTAAATAGAATTAATTCACATTAACAAGAAATAAAAGATAAACTGTCTTTAATAATGTCACTTTATTTATTTTAAATATTTTATTCATCATCGGTATCTATTTTAAAAAATAAAATGAAAAAGATAATGGAAAACAGATAGGAAAATAATGAATTCGAAGGGATGAAAGAGGTCGGAAATTGCTAAACTCAGCCCTTTATTCTCATTTCTGAACCTTTTGATTATTTTGTATAATAAAGCATTTTGTTCAGGAACCGTTCATGAAATACTAAATAAATTACTCCCTATAAGAGCGGTTGGTTTCGAATTGAACAAATAAATAAAATAACAACAAATAATAGATTTGAAAAAAATAAAATAAATAATAGAAAAAAACACTCTTAAAAGTTAAACTGACACGTTGAATCCAATTATTTATTTTTATGATGTTTTGTTATAAATTTGAATAAAATAAATTGCTAGAAACTTTCTTTCGTATAGATCTAATCGAATAGATCCCACGGATTAAGATTTAGATCATCAACAATAAATTTAGATAAAGTAATTAAAATAAAATCGGTACTTCTGGTTAGCATATTTATAAGATTTTTTTTCATTTTTCATCGTAATTTTTTTTTTCTTATATGATTGATAAAATTCATGATTAATTTTAGGAAAAACAAAATTAGTTATTTAATTTCAAGATCAGCAACGCTATCATTGAAGAAAGGCATTAAAAATTGATTAGGGTCATTTTATCGTCAGTGATGAAATATCCAAACAGCATAAACACATCCAAGGTATATAAAAGATACCCCCATATATATATAAAAAATATCAAAGTTGTTGAAAACTATCAAATGTTTTATTTTTTTTTATCTTATATCTCTTTTTAATATGGTGTTTTAACTTTCACTTACATATGAAATACAAATAGTACCTAATAGACAAGAAATTTTCCGAAAAAGAATCAGAGTTTTCAATAACATACATATTGAGGTTCCTTAAGTCCAATAAAACCAAGTTTCTCAAAATGGTCTACATGTGTTTAGATGAAAAGCACCGTTTAAAAAAGAAAAACCAGAAGAAACTGAAATTAGGTATTAAAAGATGTTACACGTCTTGATACATACGATGTCTTGATACATCGATTTTTAAAACCACCTCAGCTCTGAAAACTTACTGTTTATTCAATAAGTTTTATTAAAGTTGTAGCAGGCGTTGACAAATCGAAATTGAGATTTTTCACTGTTCCTTGAAAATCTCTTTCGTTTGATACCTCATTCATCAAAATCCATCGCTTCTCAGAGCCCGAATAGGGATTTATGCTACCATAATATATTTAGTGGAGATAATTGTCAATATGATTATTAATTAAATATATAAATATACTACTTAATGTTTTGACAAAATAAAATTTCCTATAGTTGATTTTTTGTCTTATAAACAAGATTAATAGCGATAACATGGAAAATGTAGACGGACGGTAAAAGAGGTGAACGGCTGATCTGCTATCGAACAGGACCATAGAAAAGACTGCAAGCGGATACGGCAGGTGGCGGACATGGTCCTCATTGTAAACGGACAATGGACACTGTTGCCTTGATAATTTATGCAAAGCTTCCTCACACAGTGACCAGAAAAAACCGATTAGTAAGTCGAGTGGAAGAGGGACCCTGTGGGATATGTCACCCGCCGCCGATCTAGATCCCATCCGTGGCAAGGGTTTCTCTTTATCAATGTTTATTTGGACCGCAAAAAGAGCAACTGGTGAGCGGACAATATGCTCTATCTCCTTCTGTCCCTCTGACAGCGCAACAATATCTCCACCGAGGGAGGATGCCCAAGGGGGAACTACAGGCCGGCTACCGAATGATTCACAACAGTCTTCAGCAAGTTCTGTTTTCACAATTTACAACATAGAAAAGAAATTGGTTGCTGGACAAATCAAAAAACATTGCATAGAAACAAAAAAATAGATTGATTTTTTCAGTATAATATTACTATTTTCAATCATATAACTCGAATGAAATGTCTTCCCGATATATTGGGATATCCTAAAATAATTCAGCATTTCTTGTTTTCTTTATTCTAGTCCTCTACATAAGAAACTATTTATGTTTGAGGGATCATTTGCTTATATGTGTGATAACCTCGTATGCCAGAAATTGCCAGGTTGGGAGAATAAAAAAAAAATTAGTATGTATGTAAAAACTTTTTAACCTTCCTTCGAACAAAAATGTACTCAATCCTATGTACCATTCCACTAGTTCGAAAGAGATGTGCCAGAAGAAAGTTTAATAGCCATGACAATTTTTGACGAGACACATTTCGAATATTGCATTTTAGATGGGAGTACATTTCGACATTGAAATTTTGGAATGTAAATTTTGTATCAATCAAAATCAGGAAACAAGGAAAAAAAACATGAAACAGACCTCAGCAAGAATAATTGTATATCGTCGGTTTCTTGGAAAACAATATTGTGTAACATTTCATAACCTCAAATAATTAAGAACTTTGATGAATGTTAAATGTGAAAATTGTGTACTTAGTGTAAGTAGATATGATGATATCACCCTCCCTAATGTCACAAACCACTCGCCAACCAACCATTTTTCTAGAGCCACTTTTTAAAAGGTGAAAATTATGTTGGTCGAACTTCATCAGAAAATCATTTTCAGTATCCATAAATGAAAACGAATCAACAATCTATTCAGAGGGAATGGAAAAGTTACCAACTGGGATAAATGTATGTAATAATAGACCGTATTTTGATTAATAAAAATAATTTCAATCATTTATTTTATTTTTTTTAAAAAAGGCAGCCCTAATTTCAGGAGAAACCTAATAGATCTAGTTTCCCCCTTACTAAAGGGGAACTGCCCAAGGACCTTGATCAATTTATTTCAGTACCAAGTCACCCAAGATCTAAGGCCCACTTATAAAAACTTCAAATTTTCCAATCAAAACCATTACGACTCATTACTATAGTACCTTAGTATGTGACTAAGAACATACATACTGACTACCACCTGCCTATTGTTGACCAACACATAAGTACTCTTTAGATTTACACGGACATACTAATAAGAGATAGCTTCAACTGAAGTGCCTATCAATACGAGGAGGCTAAAAAGACACTGGATAAGAGGCAGTTCATTAACAAGTACAGATAGATATTTGAAAATGATAATAATAATAATAAAAAAAGTTAAACTACAACACTAAAGAATTCATAGTGGCTGCCATGATGATGGATGGATACGCGAGAACAGTTCTGCTCCGCGGTCACTGTGTTAGTTTAATAGTTACTACTTATTCAGTTTATATATCTAGATTTTTATTTTATTATCGTAGTAGGATTATTCTGGACCTTTTCTGAGAACCGAAAATAAATAAGAATGGTAATCAAACACTTCTAATATTAAAATTGACCACTGTCTATGTGGTACGATCTGAAACTTCTTTCCACTCTCCAGTAAAATTTAACCGAGCCAGCGAGAGTGATGAATGATAGAAGCATTTAAAAAATTCTGCGACGAACTTTGAATCTTTGTGGGCGAAACTCACGATCACGACCTACCCGAAGGTCAGGAATGTCCGATTTAGACTGTAACTTCTGTAATTATTGTATTATTATTTATGATTGTCTACATAAACATATTTCAGGCATTCTTCGACTGTTCTTTGTATAAATACTTGTGGCTCCAGTGAGAACCGGGCGTGGAGAGCAACCAAAGAAATAAGGAATATTTCCGGATTCCGTCAAAAATTAAATTAGCCACTAAATGCAAAATTAGCCCAACCTCGTGTTGTCTAATGCAACAATAATATTATGCAAAGATATTAGTAATTTTTTTTTTGTTATTATTTTCTTGTCTTTTAGGCTCCACGGAGTTTTTCTCGGGGCGGGAGAGAGGGTGGGAGAATTATGCCTAGTTAAAAGTCCCACCGGGCAACGGGATTTGAACTCTATAATTATTTTTCACTTAGATTTTTCCGGTGGTAGATTCGTTTATCAGATTTCCGGGCAACGCGCGGTGCTGTGCTCACGCGTTTGCCCGCTCCACCACCCCACCTCCCATATTAGTAATTATATGAATACTGCGTATAATGTTATGTATACTTTATTTAAATGTAAATTTAGAAGTTAAAAACTAAATTTTTGTAGGCAATCCCGGGTCACTTTGTGGCCCGGATCAAGGAGCTGCGCTCCTCTCTCTTCGGGCCTGTGTGGCTGTAGATCCAATTGCAATCTGCATATTTTCAAATCTATAATATATAATAAATACTCCACCTATACTTCCGACAGTATAAATTTTATAAAGTAACTAATAAATTAATGAAGGAACACATTCAAATTATTACCGCTAATAAAAACATCAATTGCGATTAATACAAAGTTGTATTTATTTATTAATGTTTTATTGATCCAACTCGATCTTTCGACAAGGTTAACATATCAACATTTGAATATATTTATTACTATTTCAAAAAAAATTTACAGTACACTAACTAGGTAATGATCCTTATGAAAAGAAAAAAAATAGTTCCTAAAAATGGATTGATCGTTGAACAAATATTTTCTAACTTGTGATTGTTAGAACTTAAATAATTTAATGGTTAAATTCAAATAACAAGTGCCATATTGATCAATTAAGAGATACTCCTACGTATTGCAACCGCTAAGTATTGGGTCCATAGTCGTCGCAAAAGATCAGCATCAGCGAATTGACAATGGCAATTTTCCAGCTGCTCTAGAGTTCCTTCCTCTCTTATCGACTTTCAGTTGCTTAGTTCTTGTTTGCTGAAAAACACTAACGGATCCAGGATTTAATTTTGGGAGGGGCGGGATTCACTCTGAAAGATTTTTTTTTTATAATATTCTGATAATGACTTTGGAAGAAAAAACTACCTATAAGAAATGGAGTTTAAGCAATTCTTGAAGTCCTATTAATTGTAATTACACAAACTTTCATAGAACATTTTTTTCATAAGACATGGTTATAGTTTATCATTTTGGGGAGGGGGAGAGGCTTCAGCCCAAAAGCCCTTTTAAACCTTAGATCCGCCTGTGGTGAAACCTTAGCAAGAGCAGCGATGTTTTACTCTACCAAGTAGTTGAAGCTAATAAATCTGGTTTATTGTTTTAATTGACATTTAAAATGTACTTCTAGTAATAAATGAAGGAATAAAACATTTTTTGCTTAAATATGCTCATATTTTCTAAACGTTGTAGGCAACTTTATGCGATTTTTTATTGTCAAATAATCCTGAAAGCGAAGATACCAAAAAATAAACAGACCAATAAAGATTTCTTAAAATCCTCATATTGATTGACATTCAAATTATCACAATGAAGAAATTTTATTTTGTAAATTAGGATTTTAGAATGACAGTAGAATAAGTCGATTTTTGTTTTTGTCCAGAAAATGAATATCATGTAATATACTCTCATGGTATTTGTATTCTATACATGTATCAGCAAATTAATTATTACAAAAATATTCAGGAAAAAAAAAGCAATATTGCCTAACACCATTATTATTCGAACCATTTTAGACATTTAATACTGTCAATGTCATAGTAAAAATGCCTAGAATGGGAAATAAGTATTATTAATTTAATTTGGACTTTCGATATCATAAGGCATTGTCCCGAGATACAAGTTCTCAGGATCCAATCTCAATGTCCAAATAAACCTTATTATCTTGAAAGAAATTAAATATTAAAGTCGATATTTCATACTTAGTTTTTAAAAACTGTCTTAGTTTAACGCTTAGTCCTAAATCTCTTCCACTTGTCTCGTCCAGTCTTTTATAAATATTTTATATAATTGTCCAATTCTGAGTGGGATGGATTATGAATGACTTTCACGTAAGACACACAATCTAATTCCAGGTTTAGTCAGCTTGAAGTTTAGCCGTAGAGAAAAAAAATTCAAACATCAGATTTGGTTTGCAAGAGGGATTAGATTATTTACCTATGGCTCCCCTCACCCACTCTCTATAAAATAAGAGTCTGAACCTACAATTAAATGGTTATTTCAATCAACTTCTCACAGGCTTTGTTTAATTTAAGAAACACGAACGAATCTTCAATATTTATAATAGAACCGACATGGATAGAGTTATTTAGTTAATTATACATATATAGAGTATCTATGGGTAACAGATTTTTATGGTCGAAGAATTTAACCAACAATCCATTTTAGTTAACGGAATAATTATACAAACATATTTCGACAGTTTGAAATTTTTCATATTTTGGTATGTTTTTATTGTATTAAGTTGCAATAATTGATGCTATTTGGATGTCCAAGTACTTCTATAGCAAGCAATTTGTCAAATAGAACGGTACACACGCTATTTTTCTCAAAACCAGAGGTTTTCACAGTACCTCAATGCTCTATCTCGAGTGTCCACAAAGATTTTATAAGTAATTTGTAGATTATAAGTTTGTTAGTTACGGATAAGTGTCTGTCGAGTAACTTAGATAATGGTCCATATCGTTGGTTCATTTGTTCTCTGTTTAGTGAGGTATGAGTTCTCCATGTCAGTCTCTTCCAAGTGAAGTCCCAAATAAAGTACTTCTTGAGATAAAGAAAGAGGAATATTTTCATTTTAAACCTGACGGCATGAACCATGATTTATTATACGGACAATGTATATACTTTCCGTTTCATTCATATTTACCTTCCATCTGGCAACCCAATAAAATATATCATCAAGGTACTCCTATGTGATAAAAGATGCGATTGTATGGTTTTTGTTGGATGTAAGGAGTGCTGTTGAAGTTAACAAAATAAGTCACAAAACTAAAGTTTATAAGAATATATTTATTCAAGTATCTAGGATGCAACCTGCGTCGAGTGTGGATGGGGACAATACATGGGGAATATGCAGCTTTCCAGGTGAGTACGTGTGGCAACGGCACACCCCGCCCACTGACAGAGACGTCCGTCTCGGTTGTCAGGACAACAAGGGGTTCTAGCGCGGCGATGAGGCGTGAAACGGAGCGACCTCTTTCCGGACCATGTCCAACTTCAGCCTTTCATTCCGACGAAAGTAACGATAAAAGCCAATTTTGCGCTTTTCCACTGCTATTCAATCCCCTTTTTCTTTTATTCTTACACCTTTCTATTCTTTGTATATCTACTGCCGGAGAACAGTTCTGTCTACAATACCGCATAGCTATCTGGAAAATCGGGAAAATCCTACAACAGTTTGGAATGGCTGCGAAAACGTTTCGTTCAAGACTCAAGTGAATAATCCTCAATTGGAGGAACAACGGATCAAGGGCAGCTGAATTTCAACTCGGCGCATGAAGGAAATGGCTTCCTGTTCCTCTTAAAGTGATTCCAGAAGTTTTTTTGTTTTATTGAATTATTAATATACGTTATATAATCCATAACTGTTTCAAATGAGGGTGTTTAGGAAACTTTTCCAATTATGGCAAATAACTCTCATGAGTTTCAATAAGGCAAGATTCTAAATTTTAAGACAACATTCTAATTTTAAGCAGCGGATTGTATCTCAAGAGATTGGTAGGTTAATGATTGTGCGAAAAATAGCTTACCGTCTATACGCCAGCCTGCATCTTTTTCACCTGGAGGGTCCTCCGCGGGGCGCTTTTCACTGGGTGACTGCTGGTCAAGAAGTGGCTGGGAGACAACCAGCCGCTCACGAGGCTTGAGTGTTATCTTTTATCTTTTATATCTGTCCCCACCACTCGCCGTAACGCGGGAATATTTAAACCTTTTCTACCTTCCTTGGCACAACCAGAGGGTTATGGTAGCTGAGCGTTTCGGAACTTCAAAACTGGCATAAAGCGAGAAGCAATGCTGGTCCAATCATTTCTGATAAGTTAACTTAAAAACACATTTTCAGCCATTGGTCTGTCTGTCTGTCCGTCTGTCTGTCTATGCCAACATTATCTCGATAACTAATAGACCTAGTTTGTTGTATCTTTTTTTTATTTATTTTGTATGGTTTTAACTACTGATGAAGGCAAAGGAGAATCAAAGGAGGGGACTTTCGTGAGGTAGGGTCCCTTCCCCAAATGGTAAAATATAAACATGTTTTATGGAAAAAAAAAAAATTAAATATTTATCTCTTAAAGTATTAATGTTCGTGTAATTATATTTAATAGGATTCAAGAATCACTTAAACAGCATTTCGTATAGTTAGTTTCTTTCTTTTTCTTCCAGATTAATTATCGTTATGTTTGAAAAAAGAAGCTTTCGGGCTAAACCCCCCTAAATGAAATCCTGGATCCGCTAGTGGATGTCGGTGACACAAATCAGTGCAATAAATGAAATTCCACACAACACTGTATAAAAAACGTTTATTTCGGACAAATATTAAGTAACAGCCTTTCAATCGCAGTGCCAGAAAGGAGTGGAAGAGAAGGAAAAAAGAAAAGTGAATGAAAGTGAAACTGACGAAATTGAACTATGGCAAAAAGTTTTTGATTATCTTCCACGAGTCGGTTTTGCTTTTTTTTTATCATAAAAATCTTACTCAAATCTTTTCTTTGATCAATTTTCAGGAAAACAAATCTAATTCATTTTTTTCTTAATGGATATATAAAAACTTTGCTGAAAGAGGTAGGAAAATCGTGTGAGTGGGCACACCAGATATTTTAACTTACTGACATGAGTGGATACATATAAAATATAAGTGCTAATGCAGAGGTGGTGGCTCTCAAAAGAACTTGTAGCCAAAAAAATAAAATTTTACCATTTTTAAAAGGATTTTTACCAGTAAATCCTGCACGATACTACATATCAAACAATTATATAACTAAACAAAAAATTTTTAAAATTAAAATTAAGTAATGAAAATTGATAGATAAAATTAAAAATAAATTTAAAACTTGGCGTTATAACAGGATGATTTTCACCAATATAGTCAATAACTGAGATATATAACTATATGTCAATCTGTATCTTTGATATGAGTTACCTCAATCTTCCCAGGTCATGTGCAATCTTCCCATCTTCTCTTCGGTCTACCCATCTGACGTTTACCTTTCGGTACAGCAAATATTAACTTTTTAGGAATTCTCGCGTTACTAAGCCCAACAATTTTACAAACCCATTTGATTCCCCGGGTTCGTTATATTACGTCAATTATATTACCCGGATACAGTTCACGCGATTCGGCGTTGTGTAACCGTCTGAACTTTCCGGTTATCTCATCCGAATATTCTACGCTATACTTTATTTTCAAAAACCTTAAGTCGCTGCTCATCCCTTAATGTAAGCGGCCAAGTTTCGCATCCATAAAGAACTGTAGGTAAGATAATGGTTTTATAGATTCTAATTTTTAAGTTCCGAGACAAGAGGAGCGAGCTAAGTAGTTTTGACACAGAAAAATGACAAGCATTTCCCGCCTTCAGTCTAAACTTAATCTCTTCTACAATTTCGTTTTTTCTAGTTATCGTAGACCCTAGTAGATTTCTCTACCTGTTCAAACATATTACCATCTATATCGATATCACCCGTAGTATCGCCATTTTTGCAGCAAATCATATATTTTGTTTTATCCGCGTTTATTTCAAGCCCAAGTTCTTTACTGGCTTTCATTAACGCTGTCGTATTTAGTAATTTTTTTTATAAATTAGTTAAAATAATAAAATATATATATGATATGAACCAAAAATTTGGTAAGGCTAACTTGCTAATAAGATTTTAATAATATAAATATTGTACATAGATATGCCTGTGTTTTTATGTTTTTAATTGGATTATATTTAGGTTATTTTATTTTTTATTGTACATAGGTTTTTTATTATTATTTAGTTATTATTTTACATTTTTTAATATTATGTTTTCTGTATATATGTTCTGAATGTGTCCATATCTCACTATGATTATTGTCCACGTGACAAATTATTATATTTGTAAATAAATAAAAATAATAATATTAAAACATTAAAACAAAGTAGTTTAAGAAATGAAAATGATACATGATTTCTAATTCCTATCAAAAACTTTATATTATGTATTTAATATTAAACAATCAATGTCAAAAGTATTGATGATGCCATAATCCTTGTTATGATTATAGCCGGAGTAACGTAAAAGCAGCTAATCTGCTCATGTTTCTCCGACACAATATTATGCCAGTAATATGGATTGTAAACAAGTAAATAAGAGAGAAAACAAGCCCCTAAGTTGGTGTTATTTCCATAACTATGGCATTATCGAGGGGGGAGGGGGAGCCCGTGGGCCGGAACACCCCCGCCGACCCTCCTAACACTCCCCTAACGTATTCCATTTAGTGGGGTGCTTAATATTAATAGCTCCACCCCATTATCCCTTACATATGGTCACAGTTTGACAATTTCAATCGCTCCCCCTTCCATTTAAATTTAAATATTTTCGGCCTTGGTCGGAGTCAGGAAACTAGAGTGACCGCGCTTCTTTCTAAATACCCGCAGATCTCGTATCGTTTCAGAAAGCTAGCTGTCATTAAAAAGTAGAAAAGAAATAATTGTAATTACTTAGTGTACATCAATAAACATAAGAAATTTTTTCGCTTAAAAATGGTAATTGAAAACAATGTTGATATTGAACCAGTTATATGGATTAAAAAATGTGAAGAAAAAAAAATTAATTTATAGAGGAGAAAATGCCTTTAAAATAATTAAATAAAAGTAAAATAATAACAATATCGTAAAATAATCAAGGTGGTAGCTAAGTAACAGAGCCCTAATAATAGTTATTAGGATATATCAAGAATGTGAGATATCCAAGTAATAATAACAAATTAAATTTCAAATGATTACTAGTAATAAAATTACAGTATTCAAAACTTTTTAAAGGTAAACATAAGGAAATTATCAGCAAATACACCGGCTGCCTTGGGGAATGATGAAAAAATCCTAGGCAAAATCATATGTTTTATAGCCGAAGATAGAATATTAAAAAATATCTCAACCTCTCACGCAGCACTCCCCACCTCTTTTTTCATTTTATTTTTTTTTTACCTAACATGCGAACTTTAAATAACTAAACATTAATAACCATAAACAACTTTTAACCTTAACGTGCATATTACATTTTTTAAATTTTATCCAATTCTTAATGTTCATAACAAAATATGTAATAACATATAATTTTAATTAATGGCGTTGATGACCAACAGGTTTTAAGCATTTACTATACAACCAACCAATTGAGTAATTTAATATTGTGTAACTTGGACAATAATTAGAGTGAGGTAAGGCTATAAACCATAATGTTCATAACTAGTAATTTTTTTTTTTCTGTAAGCAGTTTTTATAGGTCCTTCTCCTCCATGTGTTGGTACTTTTAGATGACAGAATGAACTCCAATTTGAACTTTTTTTATTATTAATTTTAGTGATATTTCTATTGATAACCTTTATTCACAGTTTTATATTTTTTGGATAAAATTAACTATTACATACATTTTTTATTTTTTTTTTTATTTCTAACAAGTGACAAGCGCCCCTGATGATCGGCGCCCCCCAACAAGCGCCCCTTAAGTTCGGCGCCCGGAGTAATTGCTCCGATTACTCCACCCTGAGGCCAGTACTGTGGAGATATTTAGATAAACTTGATGTTCTCAGATTCAATATTTTTGTTGTGTTCAATGTTCAGTATATCCGACGTATTTATGATTGAAACGTTCATATACGAAATATTTATAGCTTTATTATGGCTTCGCAATACATTTCGAAAATAATAATTTATGTTATACAAGTTGGAATATACCAATTTTTCTTAGAAATAATTCATTCCAAAATCTGCTGAAAGTAATCCCACTATTACATTTGTAAGTGTTTTCTGTAGAAATGAATCTATAAAAAGTAAGCCTGTGTATTATGCTAATAGACCTACTAATATTTATTTAAGTAATAATATTAAGTTTATAATTAATGATTATTTTATAATTATTAATGAAACGGTTACATTAATAAAGGTTGATTATGATGTAGATTTTCTAGCGTTGAATCAAGCCACTTTATAATAAACTAAAGCGAACAATATTACAAAGATCAGGTCTTTCATCAAGAGGGTTTTATACTGACACGAGAAAATAATACAACGTAAAAGATTAATAAAAAGAAAGAGTAAAATTCAAAAATATCATTAATCATTGTCAAAGTAAATGGCGGTTATAAATACTATAGTCGTTTGGGGACTCTTAAAAAGTTAGAGCATTTGTCAGGTTCTTGGTTGACATAAAGTAAAAAATATGCCTTCTCTTCTTTCTGTAGCCAGTAGAAAGAGAAGTAGCTAGCAAACACGCGATCTTGGCATCTTCTCAACTCTCATATCTGAAATGTCTTTGGGGACTATAATTTTATAGCTATTCTCCATATATTAACATCACAGGGAACATATTTATGTATAGATAATATATCTAAATAATGTTTGTGTTATAACTACCGGAAGGGCTACCGTATAGTATGAGTTACGTCATTGCTATACAGATGCTGCAGAAAAGAAAGCAAAGAATGTTCGTCAATTCTGGAAAGGAAATCGAAAAGTAGAAAACAATACCAAATTCCGCCTTCATAACCATAACTAAAATTTCTTAACCATAACCTTAACATTAGGCAACAAAAAGAAACTTATTTTAATTGCAACACTGCTGTGATGAAAGTTTTTTTGAAAAACAGGCGTTAATAAGTATTATTAAATGTATGTGTTAAAACTCTGCTTTGTAAAATTTGCTGAAATATAATATAGTTTTGTGTTTGTTTTATTGAAATTTCACTCAATCGCTACTTTATTCAAGTTCCCATTGTTATTCACTTTTTTGTATTACGAGAAATGCTGATGGCGAAACCCGGGGAAAACAGCTGAAAATATCATTTAAATATGAAAAATAAATAATATTCCTAAGGTAATGTAGGCCAAACCAATCAACACGAACATATTTTATCGACAGAGTAAAAAGTGTAGCAGAAATACCTTTGTGCGCATGTAAGCATGCACGCACCCACAGTATGTATAATTTAATCTGAATCTAAACAGAAGTAAAAAAACATTAAAACATGCAAACTATTGCTCCATAATGACAAAATACTCTACTGGCTTAAGCACCAGATAAGAAAGTTGAGGGAATAGTTCAGGAATTCCCTTGAGTTCTGTTCCTCTACAGGCACTAGGATTTAGTTATTGGGAGGGCTTCAGCCCGAAAGATATTTTTTTTTTTTTAGTATAACCATGATTACTTAGGAAGAAAAAGAAAGAAACTAAATACCTATATGAAATATAGTTTAAGTGATTCTTTAAGTACTATGAAATGTAATTACACGAACATAATACTTTTATAGATAATTTTTATGTATTTCGTTCATAAGAAGGTTATATTTTACTCTTTTCGGGGAGAGGGGCTTCAGGCCAAAAGCTCTCTCTCCCCTCCCCCTCCGTAGATCCGCCTGTGTCTACAAGCTTAGTTTTGAGTTCCCTTAAATGATTTAAATAGTGTATATAGGTATATCTGCGTAATTTTTACTTTATTTATCTTCAATTCTCATTCCTTTTAATTCATTGTACATACTTTATGTATATTATTTTGATTTTATTTATTTCTATTTTCAGTAAATATGGAGTGAATCAGATCTTACCTCACTGTAACTATTGTTCTTATTGTGACAAAATGTTATATTGATCAATCAATTTAAAATATGAATCAGAAAAATGACAACTAAATTTACCAAATATAATAATAAAAATACAATTTAAAAGATTAAAACATTGGAGAGACCCAAAACATATTTTTTTAAAAATTCTCAAGGACTCACGCTGCTCCTGTTGAAAAGCGTCGAAAGGCTGCAGGAAACAAAAATATATATTGAGTCAATGTATCGAAGAAAAAAAACCAAAAGGGTATATAAAATTAAAATTGTATACAAGTCTGTACAACGCAATAAGTATTGTAAATAAATAATAATTAAAATAAAGCATTGATATATTATATATTGATATTTGGATTATCAAATCCCCGCTACCTCCCCCCCCAAAAAAAAAAATTAAAAACATTATTGAAAATAAGCCTTTGGTCTAACTGATGAAATGTGTATATTTTTAACGAATTTTAAATTCTTTGGTAGGGACAGTAACGGACAGGATTTCTTAAGTGTATTCAGTCTGACCATATGTGTTTAAAGTTTTCCTTAATAGAACTTCAATAATCATTTTGTTGTAAGTTGGGCCTGGTAGTATTAAAGCATTAAGGTTTTACTTTTTAAGACCATAATACATTTATTGATCCGCTCTCTGAACATTGACTGTTATGCAGATAGCGTTTAATTTAAGCCAGAATTTATAATGATTGTTGTCGTCAAAATTAAAAGAATATAACTAATATGTGATTGAACATTTCTTGCATGCGATCAGACAGAAGAAACGATAATATCTTACTACAATACCACTCTTGAATAAGAATATATATTAATATTATCTAATGTGTACATAAGAAGAGGTTTCCAAATCGCCAACAATCAATCATAGATGTGACGAAAACGCATAGGAGTACAAAACACGGTTACGTAATCATTGCTTAGGATTTTACGCAATGAAGTTTAAAATGAAAATAGAAACTTTGTGTCAAATTATTTACCCCATAAGTCGCAATAACATTACACATGTAACCTTAGGAATCCTAGTTATTATCAGTGTGATTTGCTGTAATTCTGTGGACATGTTCGATTATTAAAAGTAATTCGTTGTTTTTTACTAAACTGAAAAAAAGAATAACTAAATCATAAACATTTAAATTTAAAGTATTATGAAACATGGAATTAAATAATAAATTAGAAGTAATGAGTCGCGGAGATGGCATAATTATATTTATATTCTGAAATTTGTGTTGTTTTTTTTTAATTTTTAAGAATTAAGATAAGAAAATACATATATATAACAATAAGAATAGAATTTTAAAATAATAACTCAATTTTTTATTTGAAATACTATCAATTTTCTCACGCTTATATGCTCTCCTGCATTTGCAAGAATTAAGATTTTTGAGGATTACGGAAGCTATTATTATAAACAAATTTAGTATTTATTTATAATGAATGCTGTCATATGCCAAAGCGATTGTAAATCAAATCTGAAGCTTTGAGATATTCAACAGTTCAGGGGAAGTTCTATAAAGGTAGATGGTATAGAATAATAATGGGTATTTCTTGGCAAGGAATAACAGCTTATTTACTATAAGGATGTTGGACGACTACCGATATTTCTTATTTTGATATATACAAAAATAAATGATAAATGAAAAATTTAATAACAAATATTTACAAGTAAAATCGCCTCATTGGTTATTACATAAAAAAGATACAATTCAGAAACAATAACGCTCAATTTTTTTATAATTATAATTAGTGATGTTTTTCTTTTTTGTTTATAACTAAAATGCAATATTTTTTTTTTTTTTTTTTTTTTTTTACGGAAATCAGATATCACGAATTTAAATTTTGATTTTCTTTTCTTTTTTATGTTGAGCTATGAATTTTCTCTAGCTCTTACAATTAGGAATAATTATATTTAATAATAAATGTTAATATCAGTATAGGTTTTTCTTTCTTTATTTTATCTTTATTTACTTCCATCCTTTTTACCATTTTATTTTATTTCCTTTTAAACATATTTATTGAGAGATATTACAATCTGTCACAAAAAAGACATTTACAATAGTGTTCAGAGAGCATATTCATGCTCTATCAACAATAAATAAAAATAAATAATAAAGAAAAAAATAATAATACTAAAAGTAAATGTATATAAACTAAACTAAACAAAAAGAAATTAAACTAATAAAAATAACTACTCACATACATACATGCTTCTGTACAATATCTAAAAAAAAAATCCAAAATCATTCACTCAAGATCTCTGAGCTAAGCCTTTCTCCCTACTCGTGGAAGGAAAGGCAGGACTCAAGAAGATCCCAGCGCCTCTAAATCAGCCGCATTAGTGGTCTTAAGGACTAGTAGAGGCTGATCAGAGCCGCTATAATCACACATACACAGCTCGAGTGGAGAATTTGGCCGTTGCCAAAACTATACTATTATACTATTATACTACAATACTATCCAATACACTTATTCACAAAAGGTCTCTGGGTCACTGCCGTTTCAACCTTCGAGAAGGATTGTAGGGATGGGTGGTACTGAATAGGGATTGTGCATGGGAACTTGGATGATAGGTAAGGTTCTGGTGAAATGTGGAGATTTTTTCTGGGATAAGGTCTAAGACAAATGGAATATTAAGGTCATGCTGTAGGGTTTTGTTGGTTACATAGAATAGAGCATCAACTATTGTTCGAAGGACTTTAGATTGAAAAGATTGAATGAGTTTGATGTTAAAACATTTGCTGTCCCCCACTGTTCAAATTCGTATGTCAACATATGTTTCAGGATAGTCTTATTGATAAGTAATTTGTTTTCAATTGAAAGTTTAGATTTTCTGTTCAGTAGTCTTTATAGTTGGCCGCATCGTCGGTTGAGTTCTTGTCTTTTGAGTCTAGTATGTGGGTTCCATGTTAGTCTTTGGTCTAAAAGAAAGCCAAGATACCGGGCTGTGTCTGAGAAAGGAAGCTGAATGCAATTACAATGTACTAGTGGATAGGAATTGCGTCGGAGTGTAAAGATAATATGTTGGCATTTGGATTCTTTCACTTTACTACGCCAATTATCACACCAGTGTTTAATCAAGGAGAGGTGCCTTTGCAAATTTGAGGAGGCTATTTCGGGATCAGAGTTGGATGATAAGATTGCGGTGTCGTCAGCGAATGTTGCAAGGAAGGAATCAGGATGAACAGGGATGTCAGCGGTAAAGAGGATGTAAAGCACGGGACCTATGACGCTGCCTTGGGGAACTCCGGCTTTAACGGGATATAGATCGGAAAATTCTGTTCCACAGCGAACTCGAAAGGAGCGGTTACAGAAAAGATAAAGGTAAATGGATTTAGAGAGCAATCCGGGGTGCCATTCCCGGCCAAATGCCTGTGCTGTACAGAAAATGCACCCGAACAGTATTCCTTGTTTTCTAGGCTGAAGAAAAATGATCAAAAACTCGGAATCGTTGTTGAACAGTTGAATGTTGGGAGCGAAAACGAAACTGATGGGAAGGAAGATTTTGGGATTCTATAAGAGGTAGGATTTGTTTTAAAAGGATTTTTTCAAAGATTTTTGAAAGAATTGGGAGTAGGATAATAGGTCTATAGGATGTCAAGCTGTCAGGAGGTTTGCCTGGTTTTATTTTTTTTTATGTTAATTGTTTGTGCTTTTTTATTGATTAGTTTGCAAATATTAATAAATTAATACGTATTTTTACAATGTGCTATTAAAACTATTTAAAGGTCAATATCTTTCAAATCAATGATAATTAATCAACTCTTCTTATTAATGATGAAAATATTGTGACCCGATGAACCAATATATTTTTTCGACGTATTGAATTATTATTCCTAAATTTTTAAATAATATTGGTACCAGATATAGGACATCCAACAAGTAGAGGAAAAATTTTACAGGAGTAATAGCAGACGTCTAAGTTCATATAAACAATGGGCCAATTTCAAGCAGAAAAATAGGAAATCCAAGTTTGGTGTTTTCACAGTAAGTCGCGTTTTTTGTTGATTGGAAAGCGATTTAAGCAATTAACAATTGCTTCGGTGTAAATCAAACAAAATTCACTTCAAAAGAAAATACAGTTTGTCATTGTTAAAACCATTTGAGCGGTTAAACTAAGCTGGCTGTTCCCTTAAAAAAAAAGATAATAAATAAATAAAACTTGTTTTTCTCAGAAAAATTTACTGTAATAAATTATTGATAAGATTTAATTTCTTTTAATGACCTGGGGTGTACTATGATAAAAATAAATTAATAACTACAATTTTTATTTATTTAAAAAAATAAATTAAAAACAATGGTTTTTGGAATATTTATCATCTAATGTGATAATTAAACTGTGTCTTATACCAAGATCTTTATTATAGAAGTCTATTCATATTTATGAGTGACCAGATAAATGTTATCTATCATAATATTTACGTTTAAGTTAAAGAGATCTGCTGAGTGCTACAATTATTTTCACGAAAATGTAAATATTAGGATAAAGAATATTTAGTTCGTCTCTGTTTCGATTTTTTATTCCGTTAAAGTGCCCGTTTCTTTTAACAAAAGTGACTACATTAATTGTTGCAAAGCTTTTATTTCTTGTTTTTCCATAATCTTGGACGTATTGTAATAAACACCACTGCATTATAAACTTTAATTAATATAATTTAAAAAATGATTTTTCAATTTTTTTTAGGTAAAATGATAATGAAACAACGAGGAACTCTATTTATATATATATCCTTATGGTACTTTCTCTTTTAGACAGCCAAGCAAATCCGACTATTTAACAGCATGAAGTTAATACTATCTAAAATTAATTTATAATTGTATATAGAGTGTGAATCTCTGAACACTATTATAAATGTCCTTTGAGACAGATTCTAATATTTTCAAAAAAGAATAAATAAATAAATAATTTATTTATTATATTAATGGCTTACTCATAAAACGGCCTATATTATGAGGACTCGACAACTATTTCAGAAACGTGCATTACCAAATACGTTTTCATATGATACCTACTTCCTCCAAGAGAACTGCAATTTAAATGGGACACGAATAGATGAATTAAATAAAGCGTATAGTAGTTATAGAACTTCTGATAATTGTAAATAATAATGCATATTGTAATAAATAATACATATGATATATGCTACACATAAGAATATCTGTACATAATCTCTTTTAAGGGTTATCGACAAAATATCAAAAACTTCAATTTCAAATAATAACAATAATCATTCTCTGTTTTATGTGTTTAGGTCAATAATTCCCATTGATTGTGAACATCATTTCCATAGGATCAATTAACCTTCAAAAGAACCGATTAGCTCAACAAGTATAGTAGTATGTTTCTATACTCATTGACCCAGGTTCGAGTCAGGCTATGGCAAGTAATTTTGATCTTTCTAATTTTGCTATTCTGTTATTTCTTGGATCGATTCTAGAGGAGTCTTCGGTGGCACTTCTATATAGTGGGAACCCTCAATATGTAATTAATTAATTAAAAAGAAAAAAAAAATTTTAATAAATACCTTCCATATTAGTTAAATATTTTTAATAAAAAAAATTAAAAACAGAGCAGAATAATTTTTTTCGGTATATGATTAAAACTTATTAATATAACTTCTTGAATTAAAAATAAAATTAGATTCCCAAATACTTGATTAGCTCTCTGAACATAACGCTAGGAAGTTGAGACATACCGCCATTAATGTAGTCATACCGACATAACTAGTTCTGTCCTAAATCCGGTCATGGAACTAATGGTTGAATAATACACTATTCTCTTTCTTTTTCTTGCATATATAACTTTGTTGAAACAAAATTTATAATATAAATCAGCATAAATTGACCGAATTATGATTGGCAGATAATTTTTACGGTCTAAGGTGCGAAGGGCAACTAGATCAAGATGAACTGAACAGAATAAAAAACGACAAACGATATTCTTCTAAATATCTTTAGCACTAATAGGTAAAGGAGAAACAAGCAATATAGGCGAACATAGATAGCCTATTAAAATCTGTATTTAAAATCTGATGCTTCTTAATCAATCAGAAAGATCAATGATTCTTGAGAAACAAGCTAGCCAAACATCAGACACCTATAAGAAGTGGAGGGTAGAACCAGATGGGACTGTGTAAGAAGTATCAGCTTCAATACCACACTGGGAGCGAAGTCATCGAAGAAAGCTTGATAAAATGGATTGTTGAACAAGTTTCTCGACCAAAGCTTTGTCCTAAAAATTGTAGCCAAGTATTTCGCTTTTCAATCACTAGGGGAGATCAACGCAGACTTAGCAGACTCTTTTAAGCAGTTATTTCACAACTTCAGGATTGCATTTAACATATTTCTTCACTACGTTACACTCGTGACTGGATAATAATCTTATCTCCTAACATTTCATTTTTACTTTTCAAAAATGTCCAACATGGATCCATTTGATCCCGCGACCAAACGAAAGTCTTTCTTTGTACCGTGCAGTTTTTCACCTGAAGTGTGTTCTTCAAAGAAATTGATAAAGTAATCTATCAGTCTAAAAGGGCCATGAGAAAAAAGGAAAAAAAAGACAAAATTTGCGGAATATTTTTAATATTATATTTTAATTACAAATTATTTTTGTAATGATTATATTAGATATTAGATCTATATAGAAGTACTTCAAAAGTATTTTTTAATATAACATATACAAGCATTCTGACTGCATTGAATAATTAAACCATGAAACGTTTTTTTTTTTTTATATTGTTTTATTTGGTATATGTAATATACATACGCAAAACATTTGGTACATATAACTTATTTAACATAGTGTATAAGACACGATGTTAAATCAAATATATTATAATATAGATCTATAAATATATATTTCACCATAACCTTTTTTAAATATTCTTGATTTATTTTTGTTTTTTCCAATTCATTTAAAAACAGCCAGTAAACTAGTTATTTTATAGAATCAATTATAAAAATAACTATAAATAAATGATTACGAAAATACAAGAAATGGAGGATGAACTAAAATGGCTGAAAATGTTCAGATGATCAAAGGAAGTATTGCGCAGCCGTCAAATTTGTCGGCTTTTGACAATATATGGTTGATTCTTTGCTTCAGGCGGCAAAAGTGGGATATTCTTTTGTTTCATCATTGCCGAAAGATTTTGGTTGTCCTTGTTATTACACTATACACTATGCTCGTTCAAATATTATTGTTGCAAAGTTACCTATTAAATTACACATTTGATTTATTGTGTTTGTTGTTTTTAACTAAGAAACTATTCGTGGCATTAGGATCAGTTAGTTGATATATTTCTGTAATTATATTTTAATATAACAATTAAAGAATTTAAAACTGATTAAACTAATTTAATTTAATTATTATTTTAATATAATTTTGCTAACATCTAATATTTAACTACGATATTCGAGCTTATTATCACTCAATTATTCCATTAAATTAATTAATGCATTCTAAAATTAATCAGATAGATGACACTATAATTCTACATATAAGTCTAAATTTTCTTAAACTAAACAAGGTCATCAATATAAACTTATATAATTATATACATGTGATCGATGAAAGAAGCATTTTTATAAACCCTTATGTCAACAGTACTATTTTGTTTTGTTTATATTTAAAGATATTCTGATCGATATTGATATAGAACAGATTGCCTAAATAGATCAAAGAAAATCCATGATCTAAAAATTGGTTAGTTACTTTTTATCGTAACCTATTATCAGCTATAGACAACTTATCGCACTGGTTTTGCCTTATAGACCAATATGACCGGTTTGACAGTCAAATCTAAAGGGCTTTGAAATAGAAACATCTTAAATAAACAAGGGTATATCCTTTCAAAACAAGCATGAATTGAAAGGATTAGCACAAGCAGGACAAAGCAAGTTGTCATTGAATTTATGATAATGAACGTACACATCCTATTTGAATGTTAATCAGCATCACCCTTGCTGTCATCCATATGACCATAACAATAAATGTTACCTGACGTGGTTCGCAACAGACTGATAGTATGTAAACATTTAATTCTTTGTTATAATTACATGTTACCGTCAATGTTTACAACTTGTTTGGACTGATACATAATCCTGAAGGTTAGTATAGTAAACATATCAAGACTTAAGCCTACTTATGAATATGATGATGTTTATATTCTACGGTCTATCTACTAACATGCAACGCCAAATGCAGCTTATAGCGAAAAACTAACAAATGGTAAAACATGATAGATAAATTTTATTTTATGGCTCTACATGCAATATAATAGGGTAAAATACCTGATAAAATGTTCCGACATCAAATCCATGTGAAGCGAACGACAACGGCACTGATGGCGAAGAAAGAGGCGGTTCACGACTGAGCAGCGGTCCGCCCCCCTCCACCCCCGCGAAGGGCCAATCAGATTCGTCCTCCCCCCCACCTCGCCCCCCTCCCCACGCCCATTGTTGCCTAATGAAGCCGCTGCTTCCTTCAAGTCCCCCCTCCCACCGCTCCCCGTTGTCTCAGATATCGCACAAACTTCATTACCTCCACCCTTCTCCTCCACTTCCTTTCTCTTTTACCAGTTTCTAATTATGATAAAAGTCTTCCACACCTTTCGTATCGCGGTCCCTTTCGACTACCCCTCAGGCATTGTCCTCAGTCTGTCATTTTGTCCATTATCGAATGAAGAAGAATGAAACGAGTGAAACTGTCTTCATGAAAAGAAGCGCTATCAATAGCATTCTTTAATAATGCCTCATGTGATCACTATGCTGGAGTTAACAAACTGTTTTTTTTTTTAAATTATTATTTACTTGTCAAATATTTAAAGGATAGTTAAGGCAGGAAGAATCTTAAGCGTGAGCGATTCGGTGATATTTATACTGACAGCTGTTGATATAAATGAACTTGAATATAAAAAAGAAAAAACATAAATAATATATCTGAAAGAAGTCTGCTCGACAAAAATATACTTAGCTGTTAGGTTAAACAAATAAAAAAGGAAATAATAACTTGATTTAATCAAATGGGAATGGGATAACCGAGTGGGAGTTACTGTCTAGCGTGGTTTGGTGGCTGACTAAGGCTATTAAGTTATTTATTGTCTTATTAATTTCAGCCTTGGCAGAAGAAATTTGCAAAAGAAATATGGTGACGAGCGACTATAATAATCATAAAAATCATTTCTAAAGAATAAAAGTCCCTAAAAAAGCCGTTTTAAAACAAATGACAGAAATAAGGTTATATAATAAGAGATGCATACTTTTGAGAAATGGGCTGAAAAAGAAGAAGAGAAAATAATTTATGAGATATGGTCTGTTTTTATGGAAAACCTTAAAAATATACCAGACGTCTCCGAGGTCCACTTTATTATGTATTAAGTGAATAACTGATCCTTAGGATCTGGCAGAGAAACCAATGGCATCGAGGAAAAGTATTCTGGAGTCAAATACCACAACAAACAAAATCATTACTAATCTTGCATAGATTATATAGGAAAATGTCGGTTTTCTATGTAATCCATGCAACAAAAATATTATTTAACAATGTTTTGTTGAAAAAATTTAGAAGGTAAAAATCAAACATTATCAAGCCTTTGAGGCACCAGAGTATCAGCCCCGGCTGCCCTCTCCCCCCCCTCCTCATATCGTCGGGCCTGTTGATTCTCCAATGGTTCGGACGGAAAGACCGGGTGGTTATGTGACGTACTAGATCACCTAGCATAATCGTTGATCATGCTACGAGGTGACATGGTGTTAAATCAGAAAAAGGAACTTACAAGGGGAGGTTACGGACGTGGGATCCAGAGAATATACAGAGTTTAGTTTATGTAATCATACTTTAGATACCGTCTGGCTTAGTAAAAAAAAAATATATTTTTCATTGGCCTTCAGTATTAGTGCAATAAAGAAACAATTTGTAATAACCGAAGCAAAGTGGATTCTAAGATTTATAGAGATAAGTATTTCACACCACGAAAAACCCTTAGGTACGATTTTTTATAAAAATCAAAAAAGGATTATTTTTTCCTGTAAATAATTTAGATTCCGATAGCTTTAACGTGACTCCACTGTTTCACACGAAAATGAGCCAAGATTTAGGGTCATATAAACTACACAAAATGACATAAACCAGACCCCTCCTAAATAAATTAGAACTGAAAATATAAAATAAAAACGTTTAAGAACCTTTTATTTATTTATTCCTTAGAAAGGCGCAAAATCAAAAGGTATCGATATGGTTTTTGAGAGCAATAATACAGATTTTTTGGATTCTACAACAATTACAGAACGTTGATTAAGGAAAAAAATTCTGAATGCTTTAGTAAAAACAGTATTTCATAAAATCAAGTCCACAAATTCATATATTTTAATTCATATTAAAACTTTTTAAATGTTTGGAAGAATTTTAGGACTCTAGGAACGAAACTAAATCGTTTTTTCATCACAAAAAGTTACTTAGACTACATTAAAGGAAGCTCTTCATGGTTTTGGTTATTGCTTATATAATTCACTACGGTTTGGAGGATCCATGTCTTAAGACCACTTTTATTTAAGCACTGGAGAAGTCCAACTTTCGTTTTCGTAAAACTGCTTTGGTTCAACAATTGCATATCGATACAACATGTGGACGGGATAGCCGAACGGGCTAACGCGTATGCACAGCACCGCCGTTGCCCGGCAACCTGACATTAAGACAAATTGATAAAAAATAGTCATTAGTTCGCGTCCCGTTGCGGGGAGACTCTTTTAAATTCCTGCCGTTACCCCCTGGCTCTGGAAAACCCCGTATAGCCTTAAAGGCAAGGAAGGGGAGGACCCAAAAAAAAAAGAAAAAAAATCTATACAACGAGCTAATGCACTCACTACCATACGGTACTTAACCAGGACCGGACCCAAGTTAAGACAAAGTTTAGCGAGGTAACTAAATCTGAGAGCTGCTTCTCTTATCATAATTACGTAGGATATCTAGTGGCAGAAATACTGTAATTCGTTAGTTAGTTTGTCTTTTCATTTCAGCATAGACCGATGAGGAGATCCACTCGTAATCTATCTCCGTGTCTGCTTTTGTGAGAGTTGCGACCATCCGTTGTGACTTCTTCTCTTCTTCATCAATATAGTTGTCACTAAATGCTTGTGTCCTAAGAACCAAATGGCCACCCGGGGGTCGGAAAGCGCAATGTGGGATTGACCAGTGTCGGTGTAATATGTAGTTACTTTGAACACCAGAACTGAATGGTCATCTAGTTCAATGTTGATAATTTTTTGGCGAACCAAAATCTTCATTAAGGAGCAACTGGTATTTCAGGATCACCACGAGTTGAATTGTGCGTAGTGGGAGAGATAGTCATTGCAGCCAGAAAACAATTTTATGAACATAATTGGATCTTCCTGATTGGATTATGAGTGCTGAGACAATCTGTGGTCCACTGTCTCACTCAAAGTCGGAAGCATCTTTCTTCCATAATGCAGTCATACGGTTCGACTTCTGATTTTGCTTTCATCACTGCTACGGGGCCAATACAATTTCTTGAATTCCTTTTCTGTTACCATCATATGTAAGAGAAATAATGATGCTTCTTGTCGTCTTCTTTATATTTTGTCTTGTTTTAAATCAATGATCATGTAGGACCCACCAATAACTTTCTGTTTATTTAATTGGGTTACCCCAAAAAAGTATCACACGTAAGCCATACATTTAACGTTTTCTTCATAGATTTATTTGATTATTCTCTTAAGGCCTTTTTAAAAATATTTCAACATTTCTAAAATTTTGAAATAATGAGATGTAGCACTAAGAGGGTCCATTGCTGTCCGTAGTCAATGCTGCTAATTATCCGCATTCTTTCCTCTACTATGGACACCTTCCACACACTGATGATTAACTGCAGACCGGCTATTTAGGGTATGGAGTGTAAATAACAGTTTAAAGTTGACCCATCACTATTATGAATGTAGTTTAATAATCTAAAAAATAATTTAATTAAAAATTGCTTGGGTAATAAAAAATCCAATCTTATTAATTTGTGGAAATCGCAGACTATTGTTTAAAGTGCACAATCGTTTATGAAAGTTTACTTATATTGATCAAAGTCATCAATATTTTAACTTAAATTGAATCCAACAACTGTTCGGTTTCACTGAATAGCTATAAATAGAAATAATATTTAAAATTCCAAGATAAAATATATGTTTATACAAATAAAATAACAACGAACTGCTGATTATCACAAAAAAGTGTTATCAGTTTGTATATATTTAGAGAAGTTTATTTTGTAATCAATAGACTGATAAGTATTTTGTTTAGGACAAATGATATGAATAATAGTTAAAATAATCATAAGAAGGAAAATCTTATTTAATACCAATGTTAAGTTCTGTTATTTATTTAATTTATTAACTGCAACGAATGTAATATGATATATTATATTATAATCATATGCTAAGCAAAATTGTTAGGCGTTGAAGGATATTAACACATGAAAACATATTGGCATAAGGATTCATAATTAATTTTTTTAACCATTTTATGTGTATAAATAAGAAATTTATTAAAACTATGTGTTAAAATTATTTCATACTAAGAGGTATTTACTGGATTATGTATGTGCGTTACAAATTAATTTTATTAAAATATACTGAAATGAAAACATTTTTAAGGTAGACGCTCAATCATTCAAAACCTGTTATAAACATGGGCAAATTAATCAATGAGCAATTTTTTATCTAAAATGTCCTTCAGACATTCTCATTGTTTTGTAGATAAAGTAATAAAAATAAAGATTTTCTTTCTAAGAATTTCTACTTTATTTGTGATATTTAATTGTTGAATTTTTTCTCGTTAAATGTTAATCGTATTATAATTAAATATTGTCAACACAACTGCGACTCCTATTATCCTTTACATGGTGGATTATATCTAATTCTTATTTTCAAAACATGACCCACATGTTTGGGTTGAAACGTTGGCAAAAATAAAAAACATAATTTTTTTTTAAAAGACTGCGTCCTGAATATTTATCACCCATGATTTATCACCCATATATATATATATATATATATATATATATATATATATATATATATATATATATATATATATATATATATATATATATAATTCAATACTATTTGTGTTTCATTTATAAGAGAGAAATACTTTATTGAAAGTAATGCTGCCCTACTAGATAGAGTTGCTTTTACACAGCATTCCGATCAATCCACATAGACATTATATTATTATTATTACATTATATTATATTATTATTTCCATTCTTTATTCTCGCTTTGCGGAGAAAGTTTCTGAGGTGGGAGACCAGAAGTCCAGCCACTTCTATATATTTATTAATTATTATTATATTATTATTATTATATTATTCCATTATTTTATAAATATATTATTATTTTTTCTGTGCCTTTTCATAATACTGATCATATACAATATCACTAATATACCAATATAACATATAACTTTCTTGTCTCGACTTCCGAACGATATTCCTGATGATGACCCATAACATGTTTGGTTCGAAACGTCGGCTAACCCAATAAAAATACCTTGACTGAAATTCATGCCAATTTTGTTTCATCCTTAAGTTGATTACTTGCCCATCTCTAAAATTTATAACTTTTATTAATTACAATTTGTCTAATCCCCTTCTCGTCCTAAGGAAATTTTAACTATAAAAAAATCTTAAATAATTTGCTTTCGATTTGGTGAATGGTGATTTCTTTTTCCGCTACATCGCCTTTTCGTCCCTCCGGGAACTCTTCGATCCAGTGAAGTAAGTGCAAGAAATAAATGTCTGAGTTAAAACCCCTCAGGTGCGGAGTCATATTAAAATATGTATTTTTAATAATGTATTTATTTTAGTATTTTAAAATACTTTATTTGAAATACTGCCCAAGTCTGGTTTACTCTTTAACAATATATTTTCTCTAAAAACACTGTTATTCAACACAAATAAATACATTTATTATGCTATAACAAAAAATATTAAAATGAAATACATTTATATACACTGTTTCCAAGTTGGTTTATCGTTATCGTGGAACGAGATAATAAATAAATAAACAAAGAATAAGATACAAAAAAGTTTATCCATACCTATGTTATTTGTTTATATTTCAATTAATAATCTATATAATAACTATTAATTTGTTAAATCAATCGTTTCCATATTAAGATTTACCATCTCTGCAGGTAAATGAACTAAATCGCGTATGTTGTAAATCTAATTTTCAAAAAAGAACGATAGTAATTTACAATATTATAGCCAGTGGTACAGACCTCTTTTTATCAAATTATTGAAATCCGGTTGATAAATCGTAAATAGCTCCATCTCATCGTAACCTACAAATATTTTATAAACGAAAATCCTCGGAATTGGGGCGTTTTCAATCTGGAGGCCGGCAATCTTTGTCTATTTAATTAGGTACTGAATAAAAACTTGTAAATACCCATTTGCTTTCCACTTGGTTAGTAAGATGATATGTTTACAAAATCTATAAAAAAGGTGGCCTACAATTTTAAAAATACATTGGGCCCATATAACCTCGTTATTTTGACAATTTAGGGGTGTAGTTCAGACCAAACGGCTCAATATTTTTGAAGCCCATCTTTTTTTCCAACTTTTTGTGGTAGTTATCTTACTATTCAAGTGAAAAGCAAATGGATATTTACCAGTTTTAGTCCCCAATTAAATAAACAAAGTTTGCCGACCTCCAGATTGAAAACACCCCGATTCCGAGAATGTTCGTGAATGAAATATTTGTAGGTTACGATGAGATGAAGCTATATACAAAGTTTCAGCCGAATGTAAACAATTTGCTAAAAAGGGGTCTGTACCACGGATTATTAATTTATTGTCGTTAGTTTAGCTAAAAACAGTTTTACCCTGGGAAGCATATCAAATAACATAATTTTTTTACACAACTAGAAGTGAATCTCAACATATTCCATAACTACTTCAACTTAAAGTTTATTTAATAACGATGTTTTATAAGTGGCGTATCTGTCGTCCAGCTGTATGGTAATTACGAAAAATCGCAAGTAATCGATGCTTTAAGGAAAAAAACAGAACTTACATGAGTGTAGTTTAGCTGCTTAAAAGTCCTTTTTAAATGCTATTAACAAACAGAACTCTACTTTAATTTAAACGAACTTTTGCTTAGCTTGTTATAAAGTTATTTTTAATTATCTAAATTAAATATTTATTTAGTTTTCACTTTCTATTCAACAAAAAAAGATTGAGTTAACGTAAAAAAAAAAAAAAATACAAAACGTTAATTTCCTGCGGAAAATCGAACTATGGTTTATACCATGTGGGGGCCTCTGTAGTTTTGCCCGAAACTTGCAATTGCACTTTGCAAGACCAAGACCAAGGCCGCCTAACTGTTGCATGACCAAGACCAGAACTGGTAAAAAATATAAATTTTTTAAATAAAAATTAAGGCCAAATAGTTACTAATACTTCACAATCTTTGTTACTATATGTTAATAATTGGTATAACCAATATACTTTAGCATTTAACTCCTATATTTTTTCATTTGGGCTTACTTAGGTTCCTCCTATCTAAAAAATTAGAGTAATATCTCTGTAGTAATAAGGTAATAAGTAACTACATGACTGTTGCGAGACTCGTGCGCAAGACCAAGACCATGACCAAGACTGAGCTTGAAAGATCAAGACTCGTCAACACTAGACCTCTGGGACGTAGTTGAAGCCTCCAAACGTTTTTGTGCGATATTTATTAATCTAGTGGTAGAATTAATTAATATTTAATTATTTAAATAACGACAATTTGAAAATTAATAGAATGGAGTCAAATGGATTGGTGTGGCAAACAAGTCCATTCGGTTTTTCTGTTTATTTTGATACACTTCTTACCTGCTGAATTAATCCCTAAAGTAGATTGTTTATCCTGTTGGTAATATGTCAACAACTATGTCTGTTAACTCTTGTTGAAACTAGCTTAGTATTGTGTTTGCTATTATGGTACTGCGAATACGGAAGAAAATATCATTCGTTGTGATATATTTTGTTGTATTATTGTAAAAAAGGTAAGCGTGCTGCAGTAGCTCATAGAAAAATTTGCAGTATTAATGGGGATGACGCACCTGTCATAATTGGTTAGCCAAATTTCATTCAGGAAATTAACATCAATGATGCTCAACAATCTGGTCTTTCACATGAAATTGAAACGAGCAATGTTAAGGCTATTATTGATCAAAATCCCACCCATTGAGTGCGAGAGATTTTTATGGCCCTAAATGTGTCGCGCACAAGCGTAGATAATCATTTGTACAAGCTCGGTTTTCTTTCCAGGCTTAATGTTTGGGTCCCTCACTCTCTAACCGAAGTCTACTTGGCAACACGCATTTCTGCACCTCACACCTCATTGGTCACAAATTATTGGCAATAAATTATTGAACCTTGGACGTGACCTTTTGCCCCACCCTCCCTATTCACGAGACCTAGCTCCAACTGACTACCACTTATTCCGGTCTCTGCAGAACTCTATGAATGGAAAGAAATTACAAAAGGAAGAGGACGTCAAAAACCATTTGGATTAATTGTTTAACAAAAAACTCAAGACATTCTATGAACATGGCGTTGTGCAGTTAGTGGAAAGATGGGAAAAAGTCATATTAAATAATGGTCAATATATGGTAGATTAAAATAAACTGTATCTTTATAATGCATTGAGTTTTATTTCACCCTGAAAAACCGAAAGGACATATTTGCCAACCCAAGATGTATGTGGGTGTGTAATTAGTGATAAATAAAAATAGCAACGGTAAAATATAAAGTATTACCGTAAGAATTATAAAAAATATAATTCGACCTCCATTAGCGCTGCCTAACCTTAGTGCGGCCACTAATGATAAAAAGGTTACCCATCCATAGTTTGTACATTAACTTGTTTGCAGTTCTTGAGGTATAATATTAAATATTTCCCTTTACTTGCAGGACACCTCTATGTAACCAATAATACATTCTGTATTGGAAAAATACTGATAGATAAACATACCTTAGATCCTCCCCTTACAGCCTGACTTCTTCACATGGATACATTCTCAGCTATAATGCTTCTCGCTATGTTATTCTAAAGACTATGCCACTGTTGTGATAGGCGGCACACAAGGCCTCACCCTTCCTTTCGGTGTTTCTTCAGAAAACAACTCCTCCAGGTCGTTGGGGATTCCTTTATTCCGGGTTATCCGTTGTTTTTTCTCACCTCGCCAAGTCCAGATGTCTCCGCTCCTTTGTGCTCCTCTGTCTTCGCCGTCTTGACAATAGCCGCCCCTGGGGAGACCCCTTCCTCCTGCTCCTGGTGTCCCATTATAAATAACACACCCACATCACAGTTTATCGGTAGCTATTCTCCTCCTACAATGGGTTGTTACCTGAGCCCAAGGTGTAACAGTCTCAGGGGGTTAGGTCGGAGACAGAATTACAATTACTAATTCTCTTTGTATGTTATGTTGCATATTAAATGAAGGAAAAAGGAAGGAACTTTCAGTTTTAAACAAACAATTTCAGATAAATTGCTATATGCACACATTAGTTGAGAAATGATACTTGAAATGATTTTAGTTCGAAATCTTTTTGGAGCTATACAGAAATTATACAGTTAATTTATTTCTTCAGAATTGGTAATTTCGTTGTTGAATATAGATGCATATTAATGACTTGAAATAAATTTAAACCATTTTATTTTATTCTAAAACATTTAATTCATAAATTCCATTTATTAAATGTTTGTATCTACTATAACTTTAACCATATACTACACATATATATCTTAAACGTTTTCGATTACGTGGATAAACCGAAATTAGGACTGGTGTTGATTTGTATATACAGGATCTGAATTATATTGTTTATATTTTTCACTTTTTTTACTTTCACTTACCTGTATAAAAAATATATAGCAAGGAACAATATTGCGGTCGTGAAAATTTTCGACTCTGATTTTTCAATAAAAATACATGTTTTGAGGCCTCCTGAGTCCAAATAACCAAGTCCTGCATAGTCTGTGTGTGTATGTAGGTGAACAGTCTACCTCAAAGTCGTATGAAAGTGAAATTTCATATTTAAGGTTTGTGTAAACCTTGTATGTTGCAGCAACTTTTTCGTAAAAATCGGCTAACTGGAAGTACCACCTTATAACAACGGTGAAAAACATTTTTACAATTTTTTCAAAAACGGTTCTAACGATTTTGATTAAACTCGGTGTATCATTGTATAATTAAGTGGTCTTTAATGCCATTTAGATCTTGTCCCCATTGATGTCACTTTACAGCGCTTAAATGCCCAATGTTCATATACGCCTTCCTCTAAAATGCCTTTAATATGTTTTATTTTAAATAATTAACTATCTCTCATTCTTAAGAGTTACGAAAAAAAAATGCTAAATATAACTTTTGAAAGAATTTAATAATTGAACAAAATAGAAAAAAATGCTTATCCAATTCGAAAATAAATCTCCGGATTAACTAGTCAGAAGGTATACATATAATATATCGTTGGAAGGCGGAAAATTTTAGAAAAAAACACAATATCTAATATAAAAAGTTGTAGAAGGTAATGGAGAGTGGAGAAAAAAGTATAAATAATAATTTTTGAAAACTAATATTATTTAAAGTAAATCACATGTTTTCAAGAAAATTAAATGAAATTTACTAACTAACTGTAAACATTTAAAATATTTTTAATACATTTACTGTAGTTTAATAATTTTTGTCCTGATATTATATTTAAATAATTAGGTGTCAACATCCTTTTATTCTGAAAAATTGTCATATAACTTTTTAGGAAATTAAATTACTGAATAATTTGATGAGCTTTCCCTTTGTGGAATTACAACAGTATCCAATTATGATTAGTGTGACAACTTCTGACCTCTCGATGGCAGAGAATCCAAATATCTTAATTCCATTTTAGTAAATTTTGCAATGGAAAATAACAGTTTGATAACTAATAGTCGTACAATCCATAATTAACCGGTGATATAATAAAGACTTTTGTTATTTTAATGGTATTTATGATTTTTTAGCTTTAGCTCTGTTAAAAATGCAATTAAAAAACTTTATAATAGCCCAACATTTCAAGAAAATAATTTCTATTCAAAGTTGAACGGAAAGTGAAAGTTGTGCGCACCAGATTTTTTATTCATGAAATTAAAATTCATTAAAATAATAAAACAACTAGTTAATGGGAAAGTTGAAATATAATGATAAGAAAAGGATAGTAGAGAAACGACCCATTGGTAGCTGTTTAATATTATTGTTTCACTTTAAAGAAAACGAAAGGATGGCAGAAACGTTCAGAGAATTTCTTGTTTTAGGAGTAGGAAAACATGTAAAGAAAAAAATAGCGAGAATATATAGATGGAATATCGAGGAAAATAGTGAGAAATCATAGAGCGAAGATAGAAATATATATATATATATATATATATATATATATATATATATATATATTTATTTAGTTGTGTGTGTGTGTGTTCCTAATAATATAAATATTACATAAACAGTAATGTTAAAAAACACGGAGCACGCATATCATTATATAAATAGTTAAAATATAAAGTCGTAAAAAGAAATGGATAACGACTAGAGATGGGTAGTACCCCCTATTATTTTTCACGATTTGAGAACTTTTATTAGAAAAAAGTGCAGAATACTTTCAGTACTCGGCCCATCCTGGATATTAAGTACTAAGAGTGCTCACGCAGCGTTAATAGTACGAGCACGTTATTTCAATATAAAACGTATTCGCGTTGTCAAAAACCTTGGAGGAACCTTTAATCAGAACCTCTCTTGGAATAACCATATTTTCTAGACGACCCGAAAATCCATGATTATCCTTGAATAAATTCTAAGATTTCGTGATTTTATTAATAATAACACCAGACAGCTTCCTTTTTTAGTTTATTTTAATTAAATCCCTCGTTTCCCCCCACAAGGCTGGGGCTAAGACTGAACTGAAATGCATCTTAATGATTCTCAACCGTTCCCATGTCTCCTGAACACTAGTTGAAGTGACTTTACTCCCTTCATCCTAGAACTCCTTACTCTAAGTTTCTCTATCCACTCTCTTAATACCAGATCTCAATCTATAGTTCTATAGATACACTCCCATAAAATCACTTCCTTCATCAAAGCTTTTGTTATTCGTGCTACCTAGTTTTGAAAATTCTTACCTATCTCCATATGTCAAACCAAATGCAAAAATTCCTTCAAACAACTCCTATTCCACCATCTACATTTCATTCATACTTCCACAACGATATAAACTTTTCCTAAATGTTTTCATTGGTACTATTTAATATTTTATTGAATAGATTACATAGATTACGACATAAATATTAATATTTGTATATATATAAGGGTACTTAAACAAATAAAAATATCCACAATGAAATATAAATCAATATACCGTTTATAATTTTTATTGTCACTTCCGCTTTGTCTGAAAAAACTTATTTCTGCTAAGAAGAGGGTGGTAAGTGAAAGTTGCGAAAAGATTTTTTCATTATTGTTTTCCAGACTGCAGTTTTTAAAACAATAAAGAGTTGACTACAAATCGATTGTGTATGGATTTATTTAAACATTGTCGACTAATTTGGTATCAAGATCTGTTGTTAGTTTTTTGGGGATCTAGGTTTTAAAAATACTTTCGATTTACGTTAAAACAATTATAAAATATAGTTTAAACAAAACACAGTTAATTATTGTTCCTTATGTGTTTCTTTACTTTTTCCTTTCTATTGAGTACATAAATTAGATTAATATAAGTAAATATCGAGTTTTTTTTTCCTGCTTGGACTGGTTATTTATCCCAATGTGGTGCGGAACAATTTCAAACATTTGAGGGTGAGGAGGAGGGATAGTCTCCACCGTAGATATCCTTATTCAGACTTACATTTATCTAACCTAAATGACGACAAAGCAGAATAGTAAGAGGTTCTTCGATATAATTATTGTTAATTATTTCTGCTCTAAAGTTGTCTGAGAATCTCTTGAAGATCACAGCTGGAGAATTGTTTGGTTCCTTTGTTCAAGACCAGGAGCAAATTGTACTTCGTTGAAAAAGACCCGATTCTATAGAGACAAGAAGCTCTATAGAAGTTGAAATGAAATAGTTTGCAATTGAAGAGAAACTTTTGAAAAGTTTTCTGAAGCCCCTTGGAGAAATGACAGACACCTTATCTCCTGCTGTTTCCTGGATGCTTCCTAGAAGTCCCCTCCGAGAGCCATTCAATGACAAACTTTTAAATATCAGTTTTCTTTACTTCGTACGCTCCCTCATGTCATTATCATGATCAACTTCAGTTACATTTAGAAGTTTTCTTTCTTGTGTCCTTAAATATTGCTGGGAATATGAGATTTTTATCCCCCCAAGTGTATGATATCGTTTTCTATATAAAGTTAATAATTAGGCAATTGATTGTTTAGCTGTTAAATTAACTAAATTATATTTAATCTGTGTTTACTAACTAGTATAGCGGTTGTAGGGTTCACAATAAAATATGATAGAATCTTGTTGTTATATTATGATAGAAACTTGATTCTGTAAAAAAAGTTCCGCAGAAAAAAACACGGAAAATGGATCTAGGTTATTGTTAAAGTCATCAGAAATCCAAAGTGAGCTTGAAATCTTTAGGATGCAGAAGAATATATATATTTTTTATTTATCTTATGCCTTGATCGTCTTGAGCTCTTTCGGTCATGCGACGTTTAGCAACCCAGTAAATTTCACCTTCTGTCCTGTGTTTGTTTCTAATGTCCTGTAGTCCAGAACAAGTCGGTAGATGCAGAGCAGTCATGAATCCTTGTCGACACAGTGGAAATATTGCTGATTTGACAACTCCAATACGAGATAGTCATTTCCGGTTTTTATCCTAAACTGTGCAACTGCCTTACTTCTAGGGAGATCGATTGGCACTCTTCCATTCCCTTCAAGTAAAGAAGCCCATTGCTTCTCTTTTAACTCTTCTTTGCCGTCAAGAAAGGGACTGGCATATCTGGCTGATCATTTCCGGCACCTTGTTTTGCTAATCGGTCAGAATTTTCATTACCTATCAAACCACAGTGTCCTGATATCCACTGTAGAACGACAATTGTACCTTCTAAAATCAACTCCTCAATCAATTCCTGCCACATTCTAATTTGATTTGTGGAACAGCACGAAGGATCTGAAATGACAATTATTACAGCCTGTGAGCCAATTAGGACCACAAATTTTTGCGGTTTAGACTTTTTTTATCAGTTCTAAAGCTAGAAAGACTGCTTTTACTTCACTGTCAAATTTACTTGCTAGCTTTTCCACAGGCTCTAACATTTGAAAATGCATAAACACCAGCTCTCCCTTCCTTTCTTGCTCTATTCGCAGAACCGTCTGTGTACACGTGTAACCATGGGGGGCTGGGGTACCTCTTCCCTTATGAAAGAATATAACATTTAAAATTTAATCAAGAATACAAGAAGACATCAGAGTGTATTTGCGACGAGAGGTGTAAGGCAAAGCACAAGGCACAAGGTACAAGGGATGACCAGAGTATACAAAAACGGAATGCGTTGCTAAAAAGGGAAGTCTTGGAACGATTTAATGTTAATGAATCAGCCAACAATCCCAGTGGTATTCCGTACAGGATGATCTAGATGAATTAGACTCTGCTGGAGACCATGGCAGCTATGAAAATGGAGATGGCAAGGCTAAAACTTCTAAATATATTGCAAGAATATTAATTTAGATGAAGTACCTATTGGATGATCCGGCGCAAGATAACGAAGATATAACCTACATAAGACGCGCTGTAGTATATTTTCTAGAACAGTATTGTACTCACCAAAGGTCATCCATATCTTCTTTGTACTGAGGTAAAAAAGATGATCGTGTTCCAAGACAAGATGCTGTTGACGGTGCGATCTTCAAGGATATTGCAACTTATATTAATGAAGGCAGTTAAATCTTTTTAATTATTGGGTTAGGAGGTGATTTCAGGTAATCATACAAACCTAACCGTCTCTTCCCTCTTTGTTGCTCTAGAAGTACTATCTACTAACCAGCCTGCGACAGATATTAGATGGAGCAAACCATCCACAACATCATGGATTCACTAAAAGTAAAAAACTCAATTCCTTGATGCCACTGCGCTACAGCGTTGAGAAGAAGTATATTATTTTACATTTATTTGACAATTCCTCCATTGATTTGGTAATCAAATGTGCTATAACACCTGCAGAATAATGAGGCATTAGCGACTTGTATGATCTAATGGGAAGTTACCCAGAGGATCGAAGAGTGAGGATACGAGGTAGCTTTGTGGTTGGACTTGCACTTTGGAAGTTACTCTTCGATGGGTGCTCTGGACAGTGCTCGACGGGAAGCGGTTCTCTGCCGCAGACAACGTAGATAACCTAGCCACAGCAGGTATTAGGCTTTGAACAATAAAGTAGATATGTACATCTTGCCGGTAAATGGTATGAGAAGAATAAGATGGAGATGACAAGTTCCAAATCCATTGGATCCAGTATTCAACAATCGAGAATAAGGAATACGGTTGAGTCCGATAGAGGAAGTAACCTACCTTTGATAAAGAATCGGTTATAACATTCAATCACTCCTCATTTCGAATACATATGGGCAGTGTGATCCTTGTTCTCATTCTCTTCCCTGTTGTATTAAGTGCGCATTCTGTGGCCTCAGATTTCCTGAAACGATTAACATTTATAATACAATAGTACTGTAGAAACTGTAACTATTCATGGATTCGAACTGAAATGATTCGTGGGGAAAATCATTCTAACCTCCTTTGAAGCCTGATAGTGAAACGAAAGAAGAATATCTTTCGATTGTTGTGTGAAAAGTACTAAAATGGAAAATAAGCAAATTATTTTGTAGTTTTCTTTCTCTTCATGTTATTCTTCATTACAACTGATCTCAAGCTTTTATTGCTGGACTGCTTCTATTGATGTACAGACGTTAATATCTCTAAATTGTTCAAATTTTATCTGTGATTGAGAAGCGAATATCAGTTCTATTATGGATTCTGGGGAAACGGGATGGCCGAACAAGCTAACGCTTTTTCCCCATGCCTGAGGGAAAAAGCCGTTCTCTAACTCTCTTACTTGGATACAAATTATAGCAATAAATCCAATAATTGGTGTGAGGTAAACCATTTAGATATTACCTAGATTGCTCCATATTAATTGGAATTAAATTCCGCCGTCTTATGTCGCTAATCCATGAGGATATCTATTATCCTTGACAGACTTACATTTCGAAAACGATTTGTTGGATTTGGAGGAAAGTTTAAGGATCGTAAATGGGCAGTATTAAATTCAATGAGATATTTAACTAACAAACTCCGTATACTAAATCCCATCTTCCAACAGTTGACTGACACCTAAGAACTCTCTACCAACGAGTTTATTCCAGTTAATACTGACTAATAAGTGATAAGGCTACAATTGATATGCCTACCAATATGCGGAGTAGTCTATTACAGCAAGCCAGGGAAGAGGTACTTGCGTCATTTTCTATATTGTGTAAATTCATATATGAACAAATTAAAAAAAAAAAGATCAATAAATTTGTTATTAATTATAAATTAGTATTGATAATTCTCATATCATCTATATTTATATATAATACGATAGTTATTCGCAGTAACGACAAGGCTCCGAATCGGCTACTCACGGCTAACTCATTAGCACCTAATGACAAAGGAGACACCCCCTCAGTATCTCTGCTGCGGGGTCAATTTGACAGTGAGGCACATTTTGACTGAATGTCATGCATATGAAGCACAACGGAATGAAGTTGTATTGGAGAAGGATATAACTGAAATTTTGAAAAACACCACCACATTGGCAAAACAATTTTTTACATTCCTTAAATAACGCAGTAACGATCCTTTTTACGGCATTCAGGAGCGATGGATTTTAATGAATGAGGTATCAAACGAAATGTATAAAATGGAGCAGTAATGAATCACAGTTACATCCACCAGGAATTTCAGAAAAAAAGTTATGAATAAAATGAAACTTTATTCGCGATGATTATTTGAATTTACTAAATTCCCTAAAAAACATAAAACCTTACTAAATTTTTAAATTTAAAAAACAACACATCGGACAATTCTTAACAATGATGCAGGCTATAGTAACTTAGACATGTCTGGGATTATTATTTTGATAGAACTAACATGATACGACAGAGAATAAGAAAATTATTTGTTTTATCTCATACTACATATCATTAAGTATTTTTTATATTATATTGTCGGTTGGTCATAGACTAATATTCTTTGTGAATTATTCCCACGGACCAATTAGTCTATAGTTATTTCGAATTTTAATACAATTTTTGAAATCATTAAATTTTGTAATTAATTTTTTTTTAAAATAATTTTTGTATTAGTACTTAATCTTTTTTAAGCTGTAATTGTGGTAATATTTTATAATTTTGTATGTTGTAAAAAAAAATGGCATATAACTAAATATATGTTATATAGTCTTTGAATTGATTTTATACTTTATACAATTGAATTAGATATCCTTGATTTAAGCAACTTTCTACGTATTGGTATCTATCTATATTGACCTTCTTATTGAACCATTGACAATAGAGAGACACAATTCTGATTTAATGATCTTATTCAATCGTCAAAACAAAAAACTGAAACGAAAGCGATTCTAACCTTCATCGAGCAGCAATCGTTAATCTGACGAAGGTGATATGTCCATCGGTAACCTCGGAGGCAAATAGCAACTGAAAAGTGTTTTGATTGCGAACAGAGGAAGGAGGGCCGACAAAGAGAGAAACCACGATGACTCGGCAGAAGAGAAGAAAGGCCGACTCCATTCCGTTCTTTATCCAATTCTCCCATACCTTTCTTCACAACTCCCGATGGACCAGAACAGGCAGCACCGTGAAAACCCCACCCGGCAGAGAAACCACAGGATTTTCTTTATCCCCATTGCTCTATTTACTTCTGCCGGATCTTTCTTAGAACAATTCCAGTTCCTTGATCTGGTGAAAGGGGAGAGAGCTCTGGCTCACATGAGGTGAATGATTCGCGCACGTTTATTAGACCACTTTCAACAGTCATTCACTAGATCTCTAATCCAAGGAGTGAAGTAGAGATTTTCAATTGCTCTTTTGTTATTTATTGACATCAAATGGATTTTAGTCCAAATGAAAACACTTCATGAAAGTTCTTACTTTTTCTATTGAAGGGAAAGAAGTACCTACTTTTCCTCCATACATTTTTGTTTTTTCACATATACCTTACATTCATTTTCCGATTAAATTCACTATCACCGTATTATAAAAAGTCTCAACTCTCAAATAAAATGAAAAATGAAAAACTTAAATTCCTATTTTATTTTATTTTTTTATCAAGGTGGAAAAAAATTAAGATCATCTGCTTCATATACATTTCCTATAAAAACAATTTCATTTCATTCAATATTATAAAAGTACTCATTATTGGCTACAAAAAATAAAAGTCATTAGCTGCCCATAATCACTCCCCATTACTTTGTATAACTTCAAGTCTTACAATTAGGTATTCATTTCTCTAATGTCATTAGCTTTCGATTGGTATATTGCTATTCTTATTTCTTATTCTTCTTTGTCTTCCTCACAATGTCATTTCTAGCTTCGAGCGATTCTTATTTCCCGAATAATAACATTTATTTTGAACCTGGTAAAACATTTTCCCGGTTTTCTCATTAATTAGTTAAATAGTTATTTCATATTTTTAATTATATGTTATTTTAAATATTTCTTTCACTTCCTTATTATTCATTTTTAATTCGTCCGTTGTAAATTAATCCTTTTTTTTTTATCTTTCCCTTCCTCCCCTTTTACGCTATAGGAAAAGGGAGGTTTTCTCGGACCTGTGGGTTAGGGCGGGAGATTAATGTCAGAGTTAAAAGTCCTCCCTTTCCCGGCACCGAGACCCGAACTCGCATTGACGTTGGGCAACGTTGCCTGATTTTGGGAAACACTATTGACCAATCTGTTCCTTTCTGTATTACTCCTTTGAATGTGATCAATTCTATTTGAATAGAATTCAATACATTCTATTAGTTCTAAAAAAAAAATTATTTTATAAATAGTTTTCAAGAAATTTGTAAAATCGATAGTATAAAGTACCATTTCCGGTTAGTCGATCTTGATGAAAATGTAGTGGCATCCAAGGGGTATACCTTTCTTGAATATGTAATTTCAATTTTCTTTTGAGCTAGACTGTACACATACATACAAACACATTCACATTCTTGCGAGACTTCTTTATTTGGACTGGAGGATACTGAAGCATGCATTTTTGTCGAAAACTCGGATTTCATATTTTTTTACCATCGTAACACTTTCTCTTACTATATATGTCATAGCTGGAAAATTGTAAGCTCCAGATCCTTGCTCTCCCCCCTCCCCTAGATTCGCCCGTGTCGGGATGGAGCAGAGGTTTAAAAACTAGAATATTCGGATTTTAAAATCCGCATTATTTAAACTTAAATCATAAACAAAGTGTCATAAACAAATATTAACTCTCAGAAGCGTTGTACAAGTTCTAGAAATAAAACCGCCAGAAACGTCACTAATCACAGTCTACTGTGAATAGGTCTAAATAATACTTTAATGAATTTAAATATAATTTATTTTTAACTTTTGTAATTTACCATAAACCTATGATTCTCTGTCCTACATAAACCTTACATCTCTGTCCTTTCACAAATCCCTACTTATTCGTGTTGAACAATTCCGATACCTAGAAATCCTCATACAAGACTGAAACGACAAGAAACCGCTCGAGGCTTCCGACTACTCCAGCACTTACTTGAAAACGCTCTAAGATCCCAATCAATCATTAAAAACTCATTTACAAGAACATAATAAGGTCTATTTGGGCTTTCGGAGTTACGCTTTGGGGCTCCAATAGACTATATAATGCCTCTCTTATCTGATTATTACAGACCTTAATCCTTCGTAAAATCTTCAATGTTTCTTATTTTATACAAAAAAAAAAATCATCCATAATAATAATAATATTTTAAATTTTTCCAACTAGTCAAATCCATAACAAACCAATCCTTCCATAACAAACTTCATAACCATCCAAATCCTCTTGTTTCTAACTTGTTTTCTTTTTCGATCCCTCATAACCCTCTGGGTGTCTGAAAAGGAGATGACGTCATGATCTCCTAATGTAGAAATTTTATTATAGTGTTACCAATCGATAATTTCTGTACAAGTCTTTTCAAGATATTATATTTCTCTGTTCACATTTACTAGATGTATTTTTATTTTAATACAGTTATGAATTTCATAAATGAATATAATAAAAAAGTTTATATTATATTACATACCTAGATTTAAAAAATTTTTTTTTTTTTGATTATCCATTAAGGTATTTTCAATTTAGGACGTCTCAAAACAGGATTATTATTTTTTTACAAGCCTCCGAACTATAATAAAATTAATATAAGCCTTCCACCATCTGTTACAAATACGAGTTACTCCAATACGCCAAAGCAATAATCATTCGACGGTAAATTGTTAAAATGGAAAAAATAAATTGGTAACCACCGAAATAGAACAATAAGAAGAACAAGAGTCCATAGAGGAATGAAACCTATATTCCAAACTTTAGGCTCCTACCATTTTCTGTTTGTGATGTTTTTTTAAAATTTATTTTATCCCGATTATTTTTTAAACTATCTATATAATTAATTCTTTCTCTCTTTTTTTTTTTTTTTTTTAGTAACTTTTATCTTTTTCGTTCGCTTAGGTTTTTTTTTCCCACTACCTCTTATTATGTATAAGAGTATATTATGTATTTACTTCATATTATGTTGCATTGATACCTCACAAATGTTAGCACTTATTGTAAAAACATTTCAAAGGGGTATTATGCCAATTGGCATGGCATCTGTAAACAATTAAAAATATATGACCTTCCCATAGGGTTACTATGAAAGCAGTAAAAAAAAGCCTACTATGACATTATGTTGCTAACTCATTTTGCTGTACCCCCATTTCGTCTTTACCAATCTCTTCGCCTTGAAGCCTTTACGTTACTTAAATTCTGGGACTAAGACGAGTGTAACTCCTCCAACAGGATGACCAGGGTGAGTCAGTGAACCAGCTGGCCATTCCCAGAGCACCTGGGGATGACAGTGCAGTATCATAGCCTTCCCTTCCAGGCTGTTTGTTCTCTCCTAATCCCACTTGGGGCACAATGGGAACCTCTTACACCTGACCGGCCTCTGGGCCTATCACTGTGCTCCCATTGTCTGAATGTCTTATTCCATTAGTGCCACAATCCCTGTCCTCTTTCCCAATAAGATATCTCGCCACCGATCTCCCTCTATACCTCTATGTGTTAATAAACTACTGTATTGAAGTTCTAAGGACATATTGTTTCATTTAGACTACTATTGATTAGAAGTACCCCTACATTACTACGATATTTAAATAAGTTTAAAATCCAGAGAATTACATGCCAGTGTCGGATCCAGGATTCTTTTTTCCATTTATAATAATGTTAAATAAACTAATAGAAAAAACAAACAAACTATGATGAGATGTTTAAATGGTGCTTGAAGACCTAAAGGGAGAAAAAAAATCAGTAATTGTCGAAATAAGAATACCTTCACAGATAAATTTCTTATACCTTCTTCTTGATTATATTCAGTAGGTGTGTATTCATTACAACTTTAAAAGGGAATATATTGTGATTGTTTAAGATAGATCACACTCAAAACAAATTTGGACCAATGGAAAAAAAAAATTATTTTTCCATTTTGAGAGCTTCAGCCCAAAAGCTTCCACTGTAGTATGTTGAATAGTTAGTAGTATGAAGGTGCCCTTGCTGTGACTTTGTTAATGACCGCAGAATTAAGGGGTGGCACATTTCAAACGAGACTGAGTTTAGGTCAAATAAAAAAATATTTATTTCAGATTTGTTATTGTTTTGGTCTTAAATCAGCCAACAAAACAAAATATGTTACGATATTGTTTAAAATATTGTTTTTTTTTTTTTTTTCGGTCCTCCCCTCTCTCGTCTATAAGGCTATATGGAGTATTCCCGGGCCAGGAGTGGAGGAGGGGTTTATTAATTCCAGAGGTAAAAAGCAAAATTCTAGTTCCTGTCCTGATCATGACTATAGTATACTTTGAAAGGGCGGGGTGGCCGAGCGCGATAAGGCGTGTGCCGATCACCACAACCTGATAACAGATGTTATAAGATATAATAATGGAGTTCACGTTCCGGTGTTGAGTGAGAGACATTTAACTTTCTGCCATTAATCCCCCGCTCTCATACCTATCCAGAGAAATCCCCGTATAGCCTTAAATGGAAGGAAGGATACTTTGGTAAGTTATAAAATAATGTAGGTACATTGAAATTGTTCATTATATAGATAGATAAACTATTAATCGCAACTCCTCACATTTTTGTGGGCGGAGTGGCCGAACGAGCTAATGTGTGTGCACAGCACCGCCGTTGCCAGGAAACCGGACATATGAGACAAATGATAAAAAATAGTCAGGAGTTCGCGTCCAGATAGATGCTGGGGGATTCTTTTAAATCCCCACCCACATCCCCTGGCCCGGGAAAACCCCGTATAAGCCTTAATGATGAGGAAGGATGACCCTCCCTCCCCTCAAAAAAAAAAAAAAAATCTAAAAATTCATATCATCTATCCAAATATATATATATATATATATATATATATATATATATATAATTTGTTTATTGAGTAATATTACATTTTATCATAACTGAGGACATTGACATTATTAATAGTGATGAGTATCTGATTCACATACTATGTACAATAGCAAAATAATAATACTAAAAGTAAATGTATATGAACGAAAAAAACCTAAACTAAGCAAAATGACTTAAATACAGGCATACTTCCGCCAAGAAGACACATATATCCTTCACCAGGTTATAAATATCTATTAGTTTGAGAGAAATTTTTTGAGAGTCTCACATTGAAATAAAATAAAACAAGCATTTTAAATTTGATATACCATAACCACACAATATGACATATATTATTAAAACTGAGATAATAATCTTTAATAATCGTCTGTAAGCTAGTTCAATTATTCGTCTAATAAGGATGATAAGGTACTGATCAAACCAAGCAAATTTCAAAACAACAATCACTCTGGACTGACTTACGTTTATTGTTACTTTTCAATAAATTTCAATTTAAACAAAATTATTTTTCCTTCTCTCTAATAAATATAAAATACCATTAACTTGGATAATCTTCATATACATCATAACTTAACAAATGTAATCTGTTAGTGATTTGAAAACACAATCCGGAGGATAGCATCTTGGAATTATATTCAAGAAAGGTCGATTACACGGTTTTCCAAAAGCGGAAACAGGCCGAGAATAGAAATTTGTGAGATGGAAGTGAGGTTATAAGTTAGAGCTAAGTTATAAAGAATGTGAGAGTCGGCGTGGGCGTAGCCTGGACCCCCCGGCTAACGAAGGAGCTGGTACCCTGCTGCGCTGCGGCTCTTTGAGGATTACCTCTCGCCAGTTTACAAGCCTAATTACAGTCTTCTTCTCACTTCATAATAATCGCCTATCAAAATTTAAATATTAAAAGGTTTTTAAAATGTAAAGAGTTAATTGTGAATTATTTCTACAATTCCTTAGATTCAAAAATTGCCTTTGATTCATCGTGGAGTACTGTGTTTTTAACTCACGTTAAATGAACTCACACATAATTATTATTATATAATTGTATTTCTATTACGGTACTGTTAGTGTAGATGATCGTATGTAAAAATTGAGTGTTTATTGGACTCCATAAAAACTGATTATTTATTTATGATTTTTAACTATATTTCAATATTTTATTTACTCCTGATAACGTCCATAATAACAGACAACTTATATCAGTTACATACTGAAGGATAATCAGTTTTATGCTCTCCAGTTAAACACTCGATTTTTACATACGACCTTTTCCACTAACAGTAGCGATATTATTTTATAATATTTAAATTTTGGAAAATCTTTTATCACATTAAAATTTTCAGAAAGATTCTAATCAAATCGACGTCATAATAAAGCAAAATTTGAATATATATACAAATTTTACACTGTTACAATCAATTTTAAAAATTATGTTATTTACATGATAGTAATTCTAATTATTTTGCTTCTCCCACAAAACTTTATGATTTACGTTGGTGTTACGCCGGATGAGCGGTAAATGGGTCATTCTTTTTAAATTTAGCTGGTTTCATAGGAATTAGAATGATTTGAAAATTATTATTTTCTGAAAACTTGCGATTATTGTTTTATTTATTTACTTTATTTTTTAACTATTCGTATTAATTTTATAATAAAGTTTTGACTTTTTTTCCTTGACTAGATCCAGAAAGTATATTTCTTGTGTTCTTATACACAAGAGACATACTTTATAATTGCACTTTTATAACTTCAGTTAATTATATTTACGCTGAATGCCGATTACCCACTGTTGACTAGACATTTTTACTTGAAGTTAACAAAACAGTGTAAATCCACGTTCCTGTTCTCACAACCGAAAATTGTCCATCTCCGCCAGTGTTGAAAATTATTGAATGAATTTTTGTTCGAAGAATTATTCAAAGAACTTTAATAACTAATATTTTTGTCATTGTTCAGTTTTATATTATAGAAGTTACCAACTGATTAACTTTTAAAATTATTCATTGATTATTTCTGTTGAACAAAATACTTCATTTATTTTACATCTTCGTATATCTTTGATATAAAAAATTAAAATAAATAAATAAGGGTTTATATCATGATCCGCGATACAGACCAATTTTTATCAAATTATTAACACTCATCTAAAACTTCCTGAATGGCTTCATTTTATTTTTACATTTAAATTTCTTTCCTACGAAAATTCTCAGAAATTTTCAGATTAAATTAATTAATTTGATAAGGTACTAAAAATTCACGAAAAGCCATTTGCTTTCCACTTGCAAATTTTCCGTATCGGGAAAAGAGTGGCCTACAAAAAAATTGGACCGTTTGGCTTATATAATCTCTTCATTTCGACATGCTGGGGGTTGAGGTTAACCCACAGTGCATCGACCAATGGACAAATATTAAAAATTGAGCTATTTTCAAACAATTCAATTACCAATTGGAATTTATTAATAAACCTTCAAACACAATCTTCTAAGATTATATTATGGTTTACATTAATTTTTAATTCAAAACAATGGATGAAATTCAGCTATCAATTTTTTAAAATAAACACCTAATTAGTATCAATTTATGTTTCTTACAGCTCCTAGTATGAAATTGACAGGGCCAGATATGTATTTGAAAATGTCATATTTTAATTGTGAAAATTAAATCATTTGATTATTTTGCATACTTGCTTTCAATTTGACTACTTTTTTTTTTAACATTAAAACTTTAAACGGTTTTAAAAAAAAAATCATAAATATCATTTTGTACTTTTTGCATATTTTTCTAGCATTGGGTAAGCACTTTAATTTTCATTATCGTTTATGTGCGTCTGGGTGCCACTTTATTTGTATCATAATTTTTTTTTTTATTTGATCGATTCATCACATCTCAAGCCCAACTTGCAGAAATATGTTTCCAGCCCAAAAAATTTGATCGTATATCATTGTCGTGAAAGAACTGTATTCATTGCTTAATGTGGAAGACCCGAGTGAGGAATATAATAAAGGTATACCGAATATTAGTAGACTATTTTGTCTTAATTTCCATAATAAATTAAAAAAATTATTTGGGAAACACTTATTGGCTTCAGCAAGAGATTCAGATATTACCCTTGCTTCCTAAAAGACCAAGACGTTATTTAGTCAAGCATGGACCAAGTGCCTCACGTGGAAGCCCACGAACATCCTTCGAGGAATTATCCCAAAAAAACGATAAAAAACGGGTAAAAGAGCTTGCAGAAATTAGGAAATTTGCTAAGCTAATATTTGCTGCTGATATTGCCAAGAAATCATATTCATAATCTATCAAGAATTCATAATCCAAAGTCTTCGTTAAGACATCATAAAGTACTCTATATTTAGATTTAGATTTATCTGAGAGGAAATAAAAATTGTTAAAGTCTGTGGTAAATGATGTGCATAAGGATTGCTTTCCCTCCTAGTATGCATTAAATTCGTATAAAAATGACCTGTCACAAACGTAGATTACTGCAAATGAAATTTCTGCTTCCGTAAATTTAAATTTAATTAGTAAATCTAGTGATGAATAGTTATGAAGCTTGGTGACATAAATATAGATTCAGAAAGCAGTAGCGAAGAATCTGATGCATCAGATTAAATTATTTTAAATTACGTAATATCAATATTGTATTTTTATTATGTTGTTAGATATTTTATATTGTATATACATAAATAAATAAATAAATAAATATATATATATATATATATATATATATATATATATATATATATATATATAATATATATATATATATATATATATATATATATATATATATATATATATATATATATAAATCTGTATTCGAATGTATTATGTTTCATTTTGAAAAATTTTATTTTTATAATTATATTTCAAAAGTTGGCGTTTTTAAAACTAACTTGTTTTCCTGATATATTTCATATTTTTCTGATAATTTTCACACTGATAACGTTGGGATTCAATCGATTCAAAATTACACTATTATCTGCAACTATGCCATTAGGCGAAATTCTATATTATAGGATTGGTTATTTGGCTCGAAACTTAAAAATCTGGTGCGGGCAACACCCAACTTTCAATAGAAATTATTATCTGGCCATGTTAGGCTATTATAAAATTTTTGAGTTACATTTTTAACTGAGCGAAAGCAATTATGGATTGTACAATTCGTTGATTATGGATTGTACGACTATTAAATTGTTTAAACTTAAAGTTATTAAGCTTTAGAGGAAGACGCATATGAACATTAGACATTTCAGCTCTGTAAAGTTACATCAACGGGGATAAGACCTAAATGATATTAAAGAGCACTTAATTATACGAAGATACACCGAGTTTAATCAAAATCGTTAGAGCCGTTTTTGAGAAAATTGTGAAAATGTGTTTCAGCGTTGATATAAAGTGGCACTTCCAGGTTAGCCGATTTTAAGGAAAAAGTTGCCAGGAATTCTACGGCATATACCTATCTTAAATACGTAATATCCACTTTCGTTTTTAAGCTAGATTGCTAACATACAAACACACAGACCATTTTTCTGGACTTGGTTATTTGGACTCAGGGTTTGTGTATTTCCGTAGAAAACTCACCGTAAATGTTCACGATCGCTATGTTTACCCTTACTGTATATTACACGTATAAATGAAAGTAAAAATTAAGTTTAAAATGACTGTTTTGGGGGAATAACTCATTATCCGACAATTTTGGTTAGGGATATGCTATATATTTGTAATCAGCATAATATTTCCTAAAAGAATCAATTAAAATCAGAATTTTGTCCATTTCGATCATTGGCTCGAAGCACTGTGGAACGGCCCAATATTTTTATAGCCTTATTTATAGCCACCCTTTTCCTCGATTTGGTGATCAATGTCCATCGGTTTTTTCTTTGCCTCATTAAATTGACTAATGTTACCGTAGTATTCATATTGAAAACTCTTCATTTGATTACGATAAAAGGAAGTTTTAGTGTTAATAATTTGGTTAAAAGAGATGTTTACCGCGGAATATTACGTTATCTGAGATCTAGTATAGGGCAATACTATCAATTTAAAAATTGAACAATTGCAAATCGATTTATTTTATTTTGAGTTTCTTCAATATCATTTTCATTAAAATTGTGGGTTGATGGTTGACTGTCGTGAATAATGAAGAGAAGGATGGTTGGGGTGACCAGTCAGAAATAAAAAGGCAAAAATAAATAACATTTATTTTAACATTTGCCGACGTTTCGACCTGAAGTTCAGGCCTTCATCAGGGCTGCTCGAAGAGATTGTTCGAATAGAGTCGAACAATCTCTATTCTATTCGAACAATCTCTTCGAGCAGCTCTGATGAATTCCTGAACTTCAGGTCGAAACGTCGGCAAATGTTAAAATAAATATTATTATTTATTTTTGACTTCTTATTTCTGACTTATCACCCCAACCATCCTTCTCTTCTTCATACCTTCATTATATTGTTAAAGATGTAGTTTTCATTAATAATAATATAAAAATTAAAATATCTTAATAATATTTCTAAAAGAACAGTAATTATCTAAATATCATTTTATTCAATATCTTCTTTAGGTTTCTGTTTTTTTTTAATAATTTAAATATAATAAACAAATAATAAATTAGGTTAAAATATGAAATGATAGTTATCCCGTATTACAAATGAACCCTTAGCCAGACAAATTTAATTGTTCTTTTTTTTTTTGTAATGGCTTACCCTTGCTGGAAAAAAAGGAACGTATTTATACGCTATTATCAGCGATAGGTTCGGGAGCAGAAGAGTTAACCAGTTAAAGGCTCATTGCTAGTGAGTGGGGTGTGGTACCCTTCCCTCTTCACACATCAGGGCAAAATGGATCAACAAATTTATGACTTCATGGTTCAAGGAGCGGCTATTCTTCTAGGACTATTTATTACACGGTGAATATTGCTAACCTGCAACTGTTAATGGGCTCAATGAAACGGTACCAGCCCCCCTTTTTTTTCTACGGTTGCATGGTTAAAATATTATTGTAGTGTAATAGAATAAAGCGTATTCCAATTCTATATTAACGAATGATATCTATTAATGAAGCTTGATAGGGCAAAATAACATAATTAAAATAAAATATAAAATTTATATCCGCTTTTGCAGAGATTAAAATAGGTACAACTGTCTGTATTACTATCTTAATAATACCTGCGAAAAATGTGTATGCTTTATATATTTATATATATATATATATATATATATATATATATATATATATATATATATATAATTTTAATTTGAAGCATTACGACGATTCAGAAGTTACCTTGAACATAAATCACAACATTAATTTTTTTTTTAAATCTAGAGATTTACTTTAAATTTGATATTAGAGAAAATTCTCCTAAACTATTTTAGAAATTTTTTTTAAAAATTTTTTATTGAGTATTAATACAGTCTGCCATACTGAAGGGCAATGGTACTAGTTCTATAGTATTCATTCACACAATATGCACATAAGAAAGGAAAATAAATAAAAATAACCAAGTAAGAAGAGAAAGAAAAAAGTAAAATAAATAAAATTAAGAAAAAAATAAAATAAAATAAAAAAATAGTAATATACAAGATAAGTAAAATAACAGATAAGCCGAATGATAACAAAATAAATAAAACATTCACACCTACGTACAATATTTACATTGGCCCAAGGGACTCTAAATCAAGCTTTGTCTCTCAATTGTGGAAGCCAAAGCAGGACTCCAGGAGATCCCAGTGATTCCCAGACGTTTCACTGGTATAGAAAGCCAGTGGAGACTGATATTTTATATAAAATACATTATTTTGCTCCATCCTTCAGAATCAAGTTAATTTTGTTGTCGTACTAGAATAGAAGATTTGTTCACATGTCATTTAGAGCACATCATTGAAGACGAGCTTCCATCAAATGATATCGGAAGAACGTATTGTTTTGAAAAAAATATAATAAATATTTACTGAAAAATATTTCAGTCAGAATCAAATTCACTTTAAATTACGAACTATTCACAATATCTAATGGTGTTTTGCAGAATGTAGTTTATTTAATGTAAATAGAGATAATCTTTTGAATTTTAAAAGACATTTTACTGTTGTGAACAGCATTAAAACTCGTCATAAAAGAACTATATTTTTTATTTATGTAATACTCTTTAATATCTGTAAGAATACTTTAAAATAAATTATAGCATTTAATTCCTTCCTTACAGGTTCTGTTTGTTATTAGTGTTGTTAAATTAATTTTTGAAAATTACGACGAAATTTCTTTTTATATTCATATATAAAAAGTAGGTAATGTTTTTTATTCCAATTAAAGCAATACAATACAATGCTTGCAACTGATTTGTGATGTATCCTAATACAATATACCAGCCATAATACCATACAACAATTATTACGAATGTAATGACAAAAGCTTATCGATTCTGCAACAACTGTCCCAATTAACTCTTATCATTCTGTATTCGTCTATTAAATGTTACTGGCTGCAAATATGTTTCATAATACCTAGTTTTGATGTGTTTTAATTATGTTTTTTCTACTTTTTGCTACTTCAATACAACAGTTATTCCGTTTATTTATTTTATTTTATTTAATTTTTTTGAAGAAAGTATATTATCTTCTTTCTGAAATTTCTCCTATTAGATAAGTTTCTAAAGAGTTCCTTCATTTAGAATGATTTGAACGAAAATATGTTCCATCTATTGAAAGAAGATGAATATCACAACAATAATTCTAAGCCGCATCACTGTGTATTTACTACAAAGGAATAAGAATAATTTGGAATTAGATGAAACATTGATAAAAAATATATACTTCTTTGGATAAATTAAATTGATATGATTATGTAAACAAAATTTACAGATTTAAACTCACACCATTTGTTTAGCAATACAATAGTTATTGTTCAAATCATACAAAAAAGACTCATTATTTTTAAAGCAATATAGGTAGTAAAACATTTGAAATTATTCTAACCGTAGGATTATGGGGCATAATGGCAAATTCTTTATCCATATGCACTCATGGATCCTCGTGGGCGGAGGGTATCAAGAGAGTGAAAGAACCAAAATTGATTTTTTTTTTTTTTATTTGTCTAAATTTGTTTCTGTAATTGATATGAGTTAGGTACTTTAACTATCACAATAATATATAAACAACGTGTTAAGAAAAGATATAAAACATCCATCCCTAAAAGCATTATTGTTCTTATAAAATAATGTTTTTTTTGTTTGTTTTCTTTTTAGGCCACATAATCATTATTTTATATAGTTTCTTTCTTTTTCTTCCAGAAAAGTTACAGTTTAAAACAAAAGCCACCCAAAATTAAATGTTGGTTGTACTACTGGCCATAAGTAAGTTTTGATAACTAGCCTTATAGTACTTGATAAGTTGCCTTTTTTTATCTAGGAGAGGAAGGGAAGGAAGGGTTATCTAATTTTATTTTCACCACTCATTAATAATAGTAATTGAATTTAATCCAGATTGGTATAATTTTATTGTCAAAGATGGAGAGAGCAAAGCTGTAACGATTATCAAAAAGGTTTAAGACGAGTCGTTACACGGATTGAAAAAAAAAAAAAAAAAAAACCAAGCCTGGAATAGGGTAATGATGGAATTATTACCTGCGTTTCGGACCGTGCAATGTCCGCACCAGGTACCGGCTCCGGTTCGCTCCAGTTTAATTGTTTAATAAGAGCCCCTCCTAGATATGGGGACGAGGGAGCTATGAATAAGAATGGCGATATAGAAGGACGTCCCCTTTGTATCCTAATCAAGATTGGCAGGCAGCTAGAGCAGGAGAGCTAGCATTTCGATATTTTCATTGGGGGGGCCTGGGAACGGGGGGGGGGACAGGTGCCTCTTCCGGGGTCCCAAACTGAACCACTTCCTTCTGCAGCGCGAGCGAAGGCATTGTACCTGTTCTGATTTGAATATGTTAGGAGCTGCTACAATAACGAATTCTTAAGTCCAGGAGTATCTAGGGTAAGATATTCTGAACGTTCCAACAACCGAAGTCCTCACGATGACCCAGTGATGGCTGAATTGGAAAAAAAAAATTAGAAAATCGGCGAACTTTAAAAAGGAATGTAAAGTAGTTATTGCTAACTTTCAGTTATAACTAGATCTTTGAGTTTCTCTAAAATTAGTATACTTCAAAGAGAACTCGCACATTAAATAGGTGTCCTTGTCCCTAAGGGATTCACGTATAGTAATTGTCATATCTGAAGCAGGTTTATTCTTATATAAATTAACGTTATTCAGATAGTCTGTTCAACACGCACAATCGGGGAAGCTACTACTTTACCATGACTGTTGGAGTTACAATTAACTTAATGAGTGATAAGAATGTCCCACTGCAAAATATCTCTGAAGAATCACCTGTCCTTGAGCTTATACAAGTCCATTATTAAGCTCGACCAAGTCCTATTTGTTTGTTCCATAAGAATCTTGGTTTGTCGTTTGCTATATTAAGAGTATAGAAGTCTATTACTGCGGCTATGGAAGCCATTTTTGGATATTCCTATTTTTGTTAAAAGTTTCTTTCAATGTTATCCAAAGTGTCCATAGAACTACCCTTAATAAATTGATTTTTAGTAAGAGGAAAGCTAACTTGAATACCATTTTGATTTTTAAAAACTAAATATGTTACATGTATTCCTAGGCAATGTGTTATATCAGGCTTTTGGCAATAATTATGCTTTTTCTCGAAAATGATACATTTTAGGTGTTTAAAACACAGGACCCAGTAAATTTCTTTTGGAACTCCAAAGAAACTGTACTGGTGTCAACAACTTTTAAAAAAAATGTATTCGCCCTCGATCCGTCGATTTTTGAAACAATCGGAGTTCCAAATTTTTTCAATGACTTTTATTAACTTGTAGGAAGTTAAATCGACATCGGAATTCGTCTCTTTTCTGTGAAATTCCCTTTCGTTTGATACTTCATTCATCAAAATTCATCTCTCCTGAGAGTCGGAAAAGGGATTTAAAACCTACTGCATTATAATAGCGCAGACAATATATTTTAGTGAAAAAATCAGATGCAATAGTAAAGTTATTTAAACTTTAAAAATCCCTAGATTTTTTGTTGTTGTTGTTTAATTTGTAATCGCCTCTATCTTAGAGGATCGTTGGCGGTAAAATGTTTATTCTCTACTGTAGTATTGAGTTTCTATTAAGTATCGGAATTGAGTGGCAGCTCCGTCCTCGTTTTTTCCCATCACTTCCTTCATTGTCACTGGTAATTTTAGTTTTTGTCAACTTTTTTTGAGCTCATGGCACTCTGCTCGTATTCGGCACAATATGGTTTCCACTCTTCTGGATTTTCTTGTGCTTGTTGCCGATTTGTTGCACTATGTTTTTATTTCTGATAGTTTTGACTGTCTAGTTTTCCATTTGTTTTCCGAATCTTTCAACAACTTCTTTTCTGTCCTGCGAACCCAGTCTTTAACTGTGTTCTAGTTTATTGAAATTATGGTTGGTGCCTCCCCGTTCCTAGCTAAATTAGCTGCTTGGTCTGCTCTTTCATTGTCTAAGATACCACTATGAGATGGAATTCCTAGAATTATATAGTATTTACAAAATATTGTACAATGTCATCAAAAGTCAAATTAGTATTTCCACATTTTGGATTACTTGGTACATCTTCCGAATCCACCGTCAAAAGTTGTTCTAATTTGTTATGGTTTCTAATCTATAACAGTTACCAGGTACCTTGATTTTTTTTTTTAATTTTTCCGATTCTTAAGGCACGTGTAGACATTTCACAAACTAGTGTTTTTGTTTCTTGTTTTTGAAATTTTCTATCTGCTGTTGGTTCAAGATAATCAAAAATAAATAATTTGATTTAGCAATAATGTCTCGCTGTTAGTCAAGTTAGATAATTCTGTTGTTCCATAGTTAAAGCCACCTTTAGATTGTTGAAAAAAGATTCCTGATGATTGTAGGGGGTTGCAATAGCATATAAAACTTATACGCTATTATAAAACACACAGTATATATTTATTTGGCATTTAACGTGTGGCATAATTTCCATCTACTTTTAATATATACTACTGAACTAAATTTTTCATTACGAAAAAATATAAAAAGATACAAAGAACATATTTATGCAACTTCGGCAAGAATAACAAAATAATAAATTAAATAATGATGTACAGATGGTTGACTGTGATATGATATGAGACCAACTCCTTCTCACCTCAATAAATTAAATAATGTGTATTTTATTATTTATCCCGAACCAAACATCATTTGCTAAATTTAATTTAAGATCAACTATAATTGTATTATTTATAAAAGTTGTATGAATATCAATATAATAGTCATATTAAATGCCATAAGAAAAAATATTTATATCAAATACCATTATCTTCTTTATTTCCTTATTCTTAAATTAAATATTGCGAAATAATCTTTTCCGAAGTGGAAAGTGGTAAAAACAAAATTCATGAATAAAAGAAACTAAGTTTCCATCTATTATTATATATATTTTTTTTTTATCGCAAGCACAGATCTAGCATCCGATTTAAGTAGACCCAATCAACACCTAAACAGTGTCTATATATAAGTTTTCTATTTTTTTCTAATGTAGGAGTTTTCTTCTTCTTATATGTTGTCTTTGATTTACACAACCTATCTTCAGAAAAAAAAAAAAAAAAAAAAAAAAAGAAAGAAAGAAAGAAATAAAGGATGCGGAATAATCAACATGCCAAACAAAAAAAGGAGCTCGAAGAGTGTTTAATGATATTTCTGTACGATTCACTCAGAATAAAAAGGCATTTGGTCTACTACAGTTCTGTATATAATAGCAATGAATTTTTAGTTTCTTTTCTTATATTTACTCAGGAAATATTCCAACAGCTTTTGGCCATGCTTGCGTTGCCAACGATTGCTAAAGCTCAGTACCGTTTCGTTCATGATCTCTCATACAAGGGGATGTCCTTCCCATAGAACTCGTTGGAGCCGTTGTATGTCACTTCGTACATGACAGAAAACATCCCAAGAAAAAACAGAATGTAAACTGGGAAGAGGAGGTTGTCCCAAATTAGGCTTATTATGTTGGAACCCTCGGTAACAGCCAACTAAGGCGTAACCTAGCGGCACAATCGGACCTGGATTGCCCTGACATACTCACGATCATAACTTTTTTATGATGTCCCCGTTCTCACAAAGGGATGTGACTACCCTTCCCTGCAAATTGTCAGCATTGTCTCCCCTATGGGACGTTCCGAAGTTCCCACAGGCATCTGCTAACCCTTCTTCAAGATCTTCTGAGGACAATTGCAATCTCCTTTTAGTATTTTTAGCATATTGAAAATCTTGGAAGTACTTGTTTTCAAGAAATCCTCTTGTATTTTCATTTCCTTCATCAAATGAAAAATGAAATGATTGAAAATAATTATAAAATAAATAAGATAATAATAAAATAAAACGGTATTGCCAACTACGTTCTTTTAAAATAAAAAGTTGAGATGATATCCAATGGAATGATGAAGAAAAAACAGAATTTGGTTAAACTTTATTTATTGGATTTAATTCAAACATTTCCTTTATTAGTCATGAATCCTATCTGTATCACACAAGACAGGGGAGGGGTGGGGGAAGGTTTGGAGTGGAGGGAATGTTATTATTTAGACTTTTTACAAGACATCTGAAGAAGTATTTTAATTGACTTTTCTAATCAGCTAGTAGCTTTTTATTTATGCAATCGTATGTATTATATTTATTTTTCCAAATCCAAGATAAAAAATAAAAATTAATTTAAAATAAAGGTGCTGGATCAGAAATCTCCTTAACTAACCACGGTTACTGGACTTCTTTAACTCAAGCCAGCGAAGAAGAAGAAGAAGTGGAAGATCTTTTTCCATTTTAGATATGTCCATATTTACTAAATTGCCAGTATCTTAGTTGATTAACAAGAAACCGTCGGTAGGTGCAAATTTATAAATATAATTCGTAAATATTAGTTTAATATCCTTGTAATTTATTATTACCATATTATCTACTTTCAAAAGACTAATTTATCTAGCTTTATGTTAACATTGGAGGGGGTTAAAAATACCTGCAGTGAAATCTATATCTGATTACCATATGAAGTCAGGGTTGTGATGTTAAACATTGGTAATGGATACGAAGTGTACAGGGAAGTTAGCATACTGTTGGCTCGTGGTGTATCCTAATGTAAGCAGTATGGTGAGGGTCGTGAATACTTATGGTTAGTTGTGAATAATTCGCCTAACCCTAGCGATTCATGTTCGACAAAGAGTCAATGGATCCACCTGCTGCACATATTGAGACTTCACCTGCCCCATTAACATTATGATAATTCCATAATGTAAATTTGCGGGAATGCTAATTTGGGTCGCGTGGTATTGATGAATAGTATTTGGCAGGCACGCCCCGCATGCAAATTCAAGGGGTCCCACTGCACTTGCACATGGCACGTGCGATTTAGAGGAATGTTTTGGATAAGGTTATCACTGCTCGTGAATAGTTGAATAACATTAAGGATAAAATGATGATAGACTTTTAATATGCAAAAAATCGTTGACTTGCCATCAAAACAATGAATTTTAATAGTGCCTCTTTAAATGCGATGAGAACCTCTAGAAAACTAAAACAATTTCATAGATAGAGAAATTATTTTAAAAAAATTAATTAAACAGCTCTCGACGATTATCAAAGAACTCAAAACTGATTCTAAATTCGTGCTCTTCTTGTCTTACGTTTCTCTTTACATCTGTTTCTTAAATTAGAGTAAGGCCCTGTGATCCGATTCTTCCGGTTCGGGATAAATAATTATTTATTCTATAACATCAACTATGGATTGAGCTCGGTGCCAGGAGACACCGGAGCACACCCAACCACTATAAAGTGATACTCTTAATTAATTAAAGGGAAAACCTGGCGTCCGAGGGTGATGTCAGTCAAAAAGTCTCCTTGTAGCTTTGAACAAGAAACAGTTCTTTCTACCCTTAAAATTTTATTTATTATTATTTCTTAATGATATTTACAACTGTATTAAATAAATACATCTAGTAAATTTGAACATATTCATATAATGGCATGAAAACACTTGCTGAGTAACTATCCAATGGTAGCACTCTATTCTTAAAATTTAAAATGGTTCCCATCCGTTTTTTATATACTTTAACAGTGTAGGAAAACAGAACACTGTAGTTTTAGTGGTAGGAAAGTTTACCATCATAAATTCATACCTAGACTATTTTTGTTTTATTTTTTAACAAGAATTTTATTTTTATTTATTTGTTGATGAACCGACAGGAATAATACACACAGTAATATAATGTTTTAAGTTTTTATGTTCCAACTTTTAGTTCTTGTGGAAAGTCGAAAGGAATAATTTTTGATTGGATATAAATCATTTTATTTATGAAAATAATACCATCTCCAAAACACCTGGTATATAAGACAAACCCTGTTCTATAGCAGTTTGAAGAAACATATTCTACTAATTTTTATATAATTGTAGTATAGAATCCAAGATTTAATTTTGAGATGTTTTTTTTTTCTTTTTTCTAACCTTAAATATTATAGAAGAAAAAATTTAAAATGATGAAACATTTAAAATGAAACCATATTTTAGTAGGAATCACTGAGAAAATGCTTTATTTAAACATAAATTTCTTTTATATTTTTTCTTAATATTCAATAAATAAATTTAGAACTTAAAAAAATATATATATATTTTATTGATACGTTCTTAGCTGTATATGCACAATAATTCAAAAAAAGAAGATATTGTGATGTTTTATGTATAGAGCTTAGATCACCAAAAGAAATATGGACCAATGAAAAAAAAAAAAATTCTTTTTGGTAAGGTGGCTACATCTCGAAAGCCCTCAGGTCAGCCAATATATACACATGAATGTCATTTTCTATAACTTTTCTTACTTATATTAAGATATTTTAACCTCTAAATAATAAACTCGTTTGATTGCTCCTGAAAATAAAATAAAAATTCTTCTTATAGGACAGAATGCATGGAATGAAAAAATGTAAAATCTATATTTTTTGGCATATAATCATCATAACAATTAACTTGGAAATCCTTGTAAATATGAATCCAATTTTAGGAGCTCAAAACAGGGAAACGATTCCAAGAATATTCTTTTCAATTATTTAAAGAAAATAGGACTTCTCCTCGATTAATATTAGAAATATACTTATTTGATTAGTATTAAATGGTTTTTAAAACAAGGAGAGGTGATTGGTGTAGTAGGGCAGGAATGCAGATCCCGATGATGGCTCCTGTTTGGAAGTAATCCTCCCGTCACGAACCCTTTGAAGAGGTGCCGCAGTACGGGCAACTCATTACATTCTCTGGCAATCAGGAGGTGCCGAATGAACCAGTCTGTTTTGCGTCTCAAGCTTGTCTGTTTCCTAATTACAGAGATTCATATTTGAAAAATGTAATAACAAAAATAATGGAAACATTTAACTTAAAGTTAAAATACGAATCAATTCGTATACCAGAGATCTGGGTAAGAACACAGAGTCATTATTATTTTCGATGATAAATATTTGAAACATTATCATTATTTTTAGCATATTTTAAAAAAAATAATAATTGAAGTTAAGCTTTTATGGTTATAATATATCGTAGACCGTGGGGGAAAATAAGTTAAAACTTTGCAATAAATTATTGCAGCCATTTTTGCTGAAAAACACGTTACTTTGTAGTGGCGGTATATCAACTTGCGTCATTCATTTACACTGCTCGAGATGGATCTCAATATATATCGCAATAAATCTCTACTTAATATGGGCTTATTAAACGTTAAAATTTTCTTAAAAGTGGAGAATCTGTAGTACAGTTGGTTTAAAAAATACCAAATAATTCATAATCTTTTTAAAACAAAACCTTAGCTTAGTTAGTCGCTCAAAATGCCTATTTTATCGGTTTAAAAAAAAAAACTCTATTTTTATTTAATTGTTAATCATATAAATTGCATATATTTTTAATTATAACTTTCTATTCAACATGCTTTCTATGAACTTTTAGTATCTTACGAGATTTACTATTACTTGTTTAAATATTTCCATTTTCTTCCAAGACACCTGTTTATCGTTTACCACACGAGCACGAAACCTCTCCTGGAATCACCGTATTTCTCACATCTCTCGACGGACAATTTCTACCTTCAAACTATTCCATCGCCTCCGCCATCTCCTACCTCAACACACGCGTTGACTCCTAGTTTTATCTCTCATTTCCCCCCACTTTGACTACAGTTGTGTGGTGTATGATGGCCTCTCTGTGAAGCTCCGCGATGGACTGAAAAGACTAATGAACAGCTGCGTAAGATTTGTAATTGGGGCCCCAAGATACTCTCAGTCTCTCACCACTACACTGAGTTAAGATGGCCTTTCCCCTCCTTCCAAGACAATATTTCCTAGGCACGTTCTTTTATCAAATCATCAACAATCACCGTCCTTCTTATGCCTATAACCTTCTCCAATTCAAATCCTCAGTCCATAAGATCTCGACCTTCTTACCTTTACATGCCTTCTCACAGATCTGCCTCATTCCAAATCTCCTTATCGCTCGCTCTGTCAATTTCTGGAATTCAACACTCTCCTTTTCCAATTCCTACATCAAAAACAGTCAAATAGTTGCTAGCCGTTCGACAACATACATTTATTTCATGCCATGCATTGTCAAATATTAATGCTGTTCTTTGCTAGGCCTAATAATTTTTCTAAAGGGTTAAGCTTTTCCTACTCTTGATGCCACTGAACGCATCAATTGTTTGTTAATACCTATTATATTTTATGCACAATTAAATTCTTGCCAATCATTACGTTAAAACAATGTATTTATATACTGTTCAACATTTAAATGATAATGTATTTATGTATTACTCAGGCACTTTATATTGTCATATTCAGCTTTCTCATTTCTTAAAAGAAACACAAAGCTTATTTTAAGTAGTAATCTGATATTATTATTTTTCCTTTATTGTTTTCATAAAAGTGTACATTCATACTGGTTTATCACTCCAAATAGTTTTAAGTGTCAACATAGTTTTAAGTGTTTTGTATATAGTTTTATTTGTTTTGTATACTTTAGTGCCCTCTCTCAGTTTCCACTGGACTCCAATGCCGGTGACGCGTCTGGGATCTCTTAGAGTCTCGCTTTGTCCTTCAGGCGTGGAGTAAAGGGCTGGACTCGAAGCTCCCTTGGCTGATTGTAAATATTGTAATTAATTGCATTATGAATGTTTTTATTTTTTTATATATTTATTTGTTTTACTTATAATTTATTTAATTTGCTAAGAATTTATATTATTTTTTAAATTTGATTTCAAGTCACATTTCTTTGGTTTTATAGTTTTTGCCTTTGTTATATATATATATATATATATATATATATATATATATATATATATATATATTTTATAATTTTTTACTTTTATTGTATAGTATGTATAGTATAAATGGGCCTCAGTCAGCTTTAGTACTCAGTGTCCTTAAGTGTGGCAAAATGTATTATTTCTCAATAAAAAGATTTAAAAAAAAAACTTGTTTTGTAAAGCATGTTTACCTTATATTTTCTGTGATTTGTCTATTGTTTTTAATTAGGCTAGATGTATTCTTTTAATTTTATTATATTTTATTATTCTCAAGGGACTTTGCCCCAGAATAAAGTTATTTTCTATTTCTATTTATAAATTGAGAATTATTACATTCTGTCTCATATGTGCCGTATTCCAATGTGACAGGATTATTAATGTAATTGTGTATATTTTTAAAATTGAAATATTCTGTTCATGAGCCATGTACTAACATTTCTTCGGTTACAGTGCATGCTAATATAAATTTCCTTGTTTTCAGGTTATAAGTCGATCATTCGAACAAAAAAATATTCTTCTTCGTCCTTTCCAGACCAAACTAGGGATATTTAAAAGTTAGGCCATCGCTCTAATGTAGCGGAGATCCTATTTTCCGCTCGGTATAATATTAGAAGAAACAGTTAAAAACTATTTACAGAAGGTTACTCGCTGGTGAATTGATTTTTAATCTGTGAAGGAAAACTAATCCCAAAGCGGCTGACAAAAGCAGAGACAGCCACAATGGCCGGCTACCTGCTCCCTATCTCTCCATAGTAATACCATTCACCTCCCTCCTATCTCAAATTATTTCTTCCTTTCAATTCTTCCTTCCATGCTAGCTGTTCTGCCGTTACCTATATCGCTCTCTGATCAAATCTATTTTCACAACGAATTACCAGGGGTTGACCCTTTCAGCCGGCCGAAGAAAAGATCTTCGGAAATTTCATCCAAGTCCATTATTCCCCGACCCCATTGTGGTTTGCTACATAGTATGAATTAACAGGTCAATCTTACTTCGACTACAATTGATAATTAAAATTTTAAAATCAGATATTACATTTCCAATGGATTAGTTATAAAACATCTTAGGACAAGTTACATTTTGATATATAAGTATAAAAACCAATACATATCCCAGACATTACTAAAATAAATCCAATCCAATGTATCCTCGATATCAGCTAAATAAATAAATAATAAACTGTAAGCTTTAAAATTACAATTCAATGTATTGATTATTTTTTTTATATAATATAAATATAATGAATATAGTATAAAATATAATTATTTTTATTTATTAATACATAAACATAAAATTAAATTTGCGATCTGATAATTTCTTTGCAATGAGCACATTTGTTTGGCAGCTTCAAAGCGTCCCATCACAAATCTAGGAAATAGTTCAGTTCAGCAGGTCTCTTGGCCACCGCCTACGTAATCGTCAAAGTGGGCTATACGGGTTTCTAGCGCGTTTTGGGTTTTCTGTCAGAGGATTTATGTAGGGAGTTGTTAGTCTTTAGTGAAAGTTATTGTAGTTTCTAGAATTGTGGGGATGTTCAAGTCTTTATGTAATATATCTTTTGCAACAAAAAAAAAAACGCATGGTCCACTATCCTTCGTAAAATTTTGGATTGGATTTTTTTAATATTGGATTTTTTTAATATTGGAAGTTTTAGCAGAACCCCACAGTTCTATACCATAATTTCAAATTGGTTCAAGTAAAACTTTATCGAGGGTTAGTTTGTTAGTCTAAGATAATGTTGAACGTCGGTCAAGTAAACTGGATAAAAGACCCTATCGTCTGTTGATTTCCATACGTTTTTGTCTAATGTGAGTCCTCCAAATCTGTCTTTTGTCGAGGTAAAAACCCAAACCTTTAATAACATCGGATGTAGATATTTCAATGTTATTTAAATATGTTTTGGGAGAAGGGGTATGATTAAGAGTGGATACTACGTACACATTTCTTTTTTATTAATTTCAATTTCCCACCTTGTGGCCCAATCAGCAATATCGTTTAAGTGGTTGTGGTGATTTAAGAGTGGTGGATGCTGGAACACGATTTTTATCTGAGCTGAGGATTGCGGTATTATCAGCAAAAGTAGCCAGTATAGTGCCATTGTGTTGCAGTAAGTCAGGCATATATATATTAAACAATATTGGTCAAAGGACATTACCCTGAGGTACTCCTGTCTCAATTGATTCAATGTCTTAATGTTCTGTACCTACTTTAAATTACAAAATGTCTGTCTGTTAAATATGAGAGTAGTGTTAAATAAGAGGTAGGAGAAAGTAAAATTTTAAATTTGGAAAGCAATCCTTCATGGCAAACTTTATTGAAAGCTTGACTGATGTCCTCCAAAAAACTCCAGGACAATAATTTTTAGATCCTAAAGAATTAGAAATATTATCTACTAATCGATGGCATTGTTGAACAGTAGAACGGTGCTTTCTAAAACCGAATTGGTGATTTGGAATAAATTTAAAATACCAAGAGAATCGAGATGACGAAGAATAATTTTTTCAAATAATTTAGAAAAGCAAGGAAGAAGTCTGATTGGACGATAGGAATTTCGAGAGTCTGAGGATTTGTTAGCTTTTAATAATATGCCAACTTCAGAATATTTCCATAGGGTTGGGAAAAGGGCGCTTCTCAGTACAGAATTGACTATATATTTGTTAAAAAAAGGATTGCTTTCCAAGATAAATTTTAAAGATGAAATTCGCAATTAAGTTAAATCCCGGAGCTTTATTCTTATTCAAGCTCTGAATAAAATTTTGAACTTCGAACTGTCAAACTAATAGATATTGCATTAATGGTCTACAATGAATTCAATTCTCATTTGTTATTTATACTAAACAATAACTTTAGAACTTTATTAAATACATCACAATGAAATAGAGATACCAAATATTATAATGCATTTTCTTAGCTTGTCACAAGGCGCAACTCGCAAACACCTACTATCGCTTGGCAAATTATATATTTACACAAATTAAATATTCCGTAAGCCAATTCGAAAGCACCATTCATATACTTGGATTTGTCTCCTCATATAATCAGTAGGCGGCCCTTGCGAAAGTTTCGCACAAACTGTAACGTTATATAAGCCTTTGAAACGTTAGAGGCTCGCCATAATTTTAATTTTATGCATTTATTAATATGCTTACCCATAAAGATGAAATACATTTTATGTCATATGTTAGAAGACAATACAGGGTAGACACCTAATATATGGAAAATGCATTAAATCTTTGTCCAAACAAATATGTTTCGCATTTAATTACATAGTTACACACTCCTGGTGATTATAATTTTAAAATTCGAAAGACCGTAAAACATATTCGATATACAGTACAAGGAATATCTAACAGCAGCTCCAAGAAAAAAAAAACATCTATGAAACTTCGAAAGAAATCATCAAAATAATTGTCATTTTTGAATTTTTTAGTTTGTCCCCTACTTTTTTTTTTGGCTATTCGTGTTTTTTCATGAAACAGAAGATAACGAGGGATTAATTCCAGAGTTAAATGATTCTCTTCCCCCATGGGAACTGGAACTTGTAATCTTCAGATTGCCTAGATTGCCAGACAAAGTGTACATTGGAAAAACGTCAGCCCCTAGGCCCTAAAGAATGATGAACTGTATAATATATAACATGTGAAAAAAGATTTATACCATATCTAGTTCAGGATTCTCCAAAGCAAAGCCCACGGCCGTAATCCGGCCGGCAAGCACCTCCGATCCGGCCAGCCGAAATTTCTTTTATTACATGTAAAATTTAAAAAAAAAATTATTGAATTTAGTTAATCATTTCAACAAGAGGTCACTACAACATTTATTGCATTATTTTTTTCTCTTAGAAAGTTCATTTCTCAATTGAATGAACAAAGTTTTGGTGGTCAATAGTTCTGGGAGCTCTGATCTAGCATAATGTCCAAATATACGGCTCAATCCGACGCAATGCTTCAATAACACTGAAAAATCCGGTGTGTCCACTCACACGACTTTCCAACCTATTTCAGAAAAGTTTGTATATATTTACATATGCTCATGAAGAAACAAAAAAAAATTGAACTAGATTTATTTTCCTGAAAAGTGATCAAAGAAAAGATTTGAGTACGATTTATTTGATAAACTAAAGCAATGTAAACCGGCTTAAGGTAGATCGGTATAAAAATTTCAATACTCTCTAATATTGCTGATCAAAAACTTTTTGAGATAGCTTAGTATTGTCCAACAATAATTTCTGTTAAAGTAGAGGAAACAGTGAAGCTTTTGTGATGCGGGAAAAACATTTTCTTACTTTCACTTAGTCTTCTTTTTTCTCACATTCATCCCTTTCTGACACCAATATATGAACCCGTAATCTTACATTGGAAATTGAACAGCTGTAACTTCGTTAATAGCTGTCCAAAATGAACGATTTTTATATAGTTTTTAGACAGACATACCAATGGCTAAAAATGTGTTTTTCGGACTCAGGAGGCTCTGAAACTTATAGGTCCGTAGAAAACTGCATATCAGAAATTTGTTCCGATTGCAATACTTTCCTTACCTAGTATAGGTAGGAAAGTAATAAGTTAAAACATGTATAAAAAATAGAATAAGCTGTATCATCGCTAATATTGGTTCGATTCCGATGATTTTTTTTTTTTTGGGCAATTTAATTACCTTTCAAAAATTTTATTATAAATTTTACCGTATAATATATATTTAGGGAGTTAGGTCCCATTACATTTTTATTTTCTTTATAACTTTTTTCCTGAATTTTCTCGGGAATTTAGTCCATATACGAAAATTGAAAGGACAATTATTAGAACATTTTAGGAAAGTTTCATCAAAATCGTTAGAGCCGTTTTTTGCCCTACAGTTTATAGATAAACTGTTTTTCATGTATTGCGCATGGAGCACCAAATTTCTGTCACAGGCATCGGTAGTTAAAACCCTACAAAATAAAAAAAGAAGCAACAAAATCGGTTCAGTAGTTCCCGAGAAAATCTTGGCTAAAAATGTGTTTTTCGGACTCAGGGGCCTCTGAAACGTATAGATCCGTCGAAAACCGCATATCCGACATTTGACCCGATTGCAATACTTTCCTTACCTAGTATAGGCAGGAAAGTAAAAATGCAGTTTTTTTTTTATGAGTTTTATAGCTGTTCAGTTGGTTTGTTTAATGCGTTCTATAAAGAAGTAAATTTTCTTGCTTTTGTTAGAAATATTATCAATTTGTACATTTTAATCTTAAATTGTGTTTATTAATTATGATTTCATATGTCCACGATGGGTTTCGAGATCTACTGAAAAGGGATTTTATTATGTTTTACAGAATTGTTGGCCATACATTCAATTAATTAAGTTTGTAACTATTTTAATTAGTTAGTGGATATATCGCCTACCACTACTTCATCAAAGCCTTAGAATTTTATCTTCTCGTGCCTGTTTTTCCGCAGTTTATTTTAATTAAAGACCTCATAAATCTTAGTGATTTTTTTTTATTTATTTTTTTCATAGCCCCTTTTTATTTATTTTTGTATTGAATCCTTGAATTTTCATTTTCCTCATAATTGTCCTTTTACTGCTTAAAAGCATTATAAGGTGTATTGTTTTGTCGTTTCTGAGTATTTAGTTCTTCATCTATAATATAAAAGGTGATGGGGCTCACCTCAGGCTTGAGTTGACCTTATCCTCTAGAGCTTACAACTAAATTAATAAAACCTATCTCATGTGATTTGTTGCCAACGTTTCGGAATTTTGGCTGGTAATAGGTTGTTGAAAAGGGGGTTTGCCAATTGTTGGGATTTTTCGAAAAATGATTGTTTTCGTTTTGCCAGAAATTCTTTTATTGTTGATAAATTTAGTGTTGCTTGTATATCAAATATCTTCTTTCTCTGCAGCGTGGTTCCTCTTACAATTTTTCTAATTATTCCATTTTGGAAATATTGTAATCTGCTCCCAGTTGTTTTGCTGATATGTTCGAACAGAGGTGCACCATACTACAAAGCCGGCCGTATTATACTTGTATATAGTAGATGCTTTAGCCGTAAAGGTAGGTTTGTTGTCCGAATTAAATTTTGGAATCTCTACGTCTTTAGTCTACGTCTTAATTTTTTTGTCAAAATGTCTAGTAAATTTGAAATGTTTGTCGAAGTGAATACCGAGATATGTTAAGTCAGTCGATAATTTAATACTGTTGTTGTTAATTTTAAATTCATTTGGCATTTTCTTTTTTCCTTTTTGGTACGAAAATATTATTCCTTTCGTCTTTTCAGGATTAACATCAATGTTTAGCATTTTTAGCTGTTCTGCAATTTTTTCACAAGCTATTTCCATCTGCAGACAGCTATGTCATCAACAAATGCTGTCACAGAAGCATTTTGGTATTTAGTTCCCACAATTTCCACAGTATATAATAGGAAAAGAACGGGAGATAAAACAGCTCCTTGGTGTACCCCACAAGTGAAATCGACAGTGTTTGATTTCTCATTGCCAACAGTGATGAACACTTATATTACTTTTAAGTTGTAAATAATGAATAGAGATTGCGCGTTGGAAATGTTGTGAATTAGAAAAATAGAATATTCAAATTAAAAAGGAATTCCTTAAAGAAAAAGAAAAAGTTTTCTTTGATAAATAAAATAAATTTTATGATTAAATCACCAGGATACTAAAACTAATGTTAGGAGGAAATCTGAAAATGAATCCGACTATAAGATTTTATATATATATTGTTTTTTATTTCTAGCCAGTTCAAAGCCGAAGCGATTTCCATACAATATGTGAAGATATATATTTGCCAGCAACAGGTCCCGGCTTGGTAGCAGTCACAAATCAACAATATTGGCCCCTCCATTATTTCGGGAGCGATAAATCACCTCGGGACTTATTATGTAAATGTATTGGAGGCAAGGCTCTCTCTCTTGGGGCTACTGATTCTGTAGGAATAGTATTAATCTTAAAAACAGACTTTTGTTATTTTGAGATAAAAATATACATGTACACTCAACAGAGATGACAATAGTATCTGAATAAAATACGTTATAAGAATTAAAGGTAATTTAAAGTTTTAGTTTTGACTAATCTATATAAATAAAATAAAGATTTTGTCTGTACATTGAATAGAATCAATCCGTTTTATGACATATTTCCGTCTCACACAATGCAGACACCAAATCCACTTTTTAAAAAAATTTTGTCTGTCTGTATGTACGCATTGCAACAAAATTTTGTTAGGAGTAAGCTCAGCAATGGTTTATTGTAGTTTTTTGAAATTTTAATATTATATTAAGGACTTAAAACATAGGCTTTAAATGAAAACAAAATATTGAGTATAACCAAAGTTATAAATTCTTGAGTAATTTGTTTAGAGATCCCGGTTAGGCAGTTACTTACTTCGATTCTAATCCCAACCTACTCTACCGCGAACTACATTTAAAAGTTGTACTATCCATCTGATGGAAAAAGTTATCACAACTCAACGGGAAAAATCCTGAATACCGAACACCTGTAACGCATTGTCACATAAAACGGATAAAACACACTCATATTTCAACTTTGTCCAATCTTCCCGTTCAAGATGTCATTCAATTCAACTTCCCGAGCCTAACAAATTTTGAATACATTTTTAGGATTAACCAAATGGATTAGCCGGAAATCAGGAAAAAATCTCCAAACATTTCACCCCGCCCTCCACAATATTCAGATAAAGTTCTAATTTGACAAGGATGCAGGTGACAGCGATAAACTCTGCAGAGTTTAAAGAAGTGGAGAGACTACAACTATTTTTTATTAATTAATCGACTCCACTATCTCCTCGCTTCATAATAAATGAAAATTAAACACCTAACAAATTTAAATAGATCAGTGGTGGTCAATTTAGTTGTGTGGTACCTAAACAAATAGCCGAATAACAATGTTTTTGTAATGACTACTGCGAAACCTTGACTTCCATAAGTCCCGCCATAAAAATTTCAAAACAACCTCCCTCCCCCCTCTCGGCCCAATTTTATGAAATTGAATTAGGACCCTCCTACCCCCATAGTACAAAATCCATCACAAAAAAAGTTTCTCAAATTTTAACTATACACCCGTCAACGATGGATACATCAGCTAGTATTTTATATAATGATGTTTGACAATATGGAAACACGAGTTATCTCAAATTTGTAAAGTTGTCAGTAATTCTGTTCTCATAATTTGTTGATGTCAAACTCTCGATACATACATATCGATTTTTAAAGACAAAAAATGAGAGAAAAAAGATCTGTACTATTCAGAAGGATATATTAATATTACGACAAAGCGAAACTTTAATAAATATACTACACTGAAGTAGTTATGTTTTACTGTTCAACTATTGCTTCAATGTAATAAAAATCGTAAAGAACTATTTAAACTCATAATTGAAAACATTGTTCCACACAAAGAAAAGAACTGAAAGAAGAAACATTTATTAGCTATATTGAAGAAAATAATTATATTAAAGAAGATTAATCATCACTAATAGTCATACCAGTGGATGTGATGTTAAAAATCAGAAAAATAACCTGTATTTTCGGAGATTAATCTGAATGCAGTGATGTATTTTCTTTGTTAATTTTGGGAGATTTTTATGTATTTGTGTTTCAATATTTTGACGGAGCTCGGGAGAGGCTGCTTAGATAAGGGAGGGGCATTTAACTCCGAAGGAAGCTTTTGGCTGAAACGCTCCAAAATATTTATCAATTGGTCCATAGTTGTTTCTCTGATTGATATGAGATAAATAAATGAACAATCAGTATATTTCCTCATTTTAAAGTATAATATATATGCGACTACTAAATATAAGCATGCCTTAAGAGAACTTTATTTTTAATTAATCGCATTTTTTATTATAGATGATCACTTAAACATTATTTTTTATAAATTCTCCTAGGGTTATTATCGTAACCAAAAAATAAACAAAATGAAAAAAATAATTTAATGTTGAGTCCATTACTGGAAGCACTAGTGGATCCAGGATTTAATTTTGGGGGGGGACTTCAGCCCGAAAGCTTTTTTTTTCAATAAAATGACGATAATTACCTAGGAAAAAAAGAAATAAACTAACTATCTCTATGAAATGGTTTTTAAGTGATTCCTTAAAACCTTTTAAATGTAATTACACGAACAATAATACTTTAAGAAATTTATTTTATTTATTTTATTTACACCCTACCCTGCCGATAAGGCAATACGAGTGTTATGCAGCAGTGAGTAGCAACACATGCGTTACAATTCACTGCTGCATTCAGACCAATTACAATTTACAGCTGTGCACACAGCCTGCTCTTTTTATCCAGCATCCTGTTCCTCCCTCTCTGGCGGTCTTCCGTATACAGGTTCATTTCTTCTTCCCAATGAAAAGTGGTTTGACCCAACCAGTTCCTTCCACCCGTATACGAATGCCTTGTAATACGGGTATTTTTCCTTTGTCATAAGTTGAGGGAGATCGCTCTCCGTCAGAGCGTAGAGCCCCGTCTCCCTCAACAAATTAGCCCTCAGTGCCTCAAAGGCGATACAGGCTAGGATGATATGCTCGGCGGTCTCCGGCACTCTGCAACTTGGGCATAGGGGATCGATGTTCTTGCCATATTCAACGAGCTTTGCTCGGAAACCCCCATGCCCTGTGAGGAACTGTGAGACCCAGTAGTCCGGGAAAACCCATGTCTGTTCCATTCTTGAACCAACGGTGGGGAAGTATTTTCTTAGCGTAGCCCCTTTTGGCGTCGTCACCCACCGCTGGTTCCATTCCTTTAATGTGTTCTCCCGAAGAATCCTCTTCCATCCATTAGGGTCTTCACTGATCCTCACACGAAGATTCGCCGATAGATCCACCAAGCCTTCCCTCTTCATCTTATGCCGAAAGTATTCATCTCGTAGGAGAAGATCAATAGGAGTAGTTCCGGCTAAGACTTGTACCGCCTCATGAGACACTGAACGGTACGCTCTAGTGACCCGCAGCAGAGCCATCCGCTGGATTGCTTCCAACCTTTTCTTTTGTTGGTGCGAGAGATGATGACTCCACGCAGGGGACGCATATCTCAGGATGCCCAGAATAACTCCTTTATAAATGTCAACGTGGCTGGGTACCTGAGACCCCAAAAGGCGCCCCCGATGCGACTAAGTCCATTGAGAGCCAGGGCCACCCTACTTTTCATGTAGTCCAAATGAGGCGTAACGTTGAAATTTCTCCCAATTCTTATGCCAAGGTATATAACAGCCTCACTTGGACGTATCCTTTCTCCTTCTATTCTGAGAGTAATAGGGTGGGTCCTGTCAGTCTTACCTCTTAAAAGAATGGACTGGGTCTTAGCAGCCGCCATCGTCATCTTTTTCTCTCGCACCATCCTCCTACGAGATTGGCACATCGTTCAGCTTCTTCTTTTAACCTGGCTCTGCTGTTTGAGGCCACTACAACGGCCAGATCATCAACATAGGCCGTGGCGGGGAACCGCTCCTGTTCTAGTACCCCCAGCGACTCATCGAAGACTAATTTCCACAGGGCTGGACCAAGAACCGAGCCCTGCGGACAACCTCTCGTCGTTTCCATCTACTCTTGTACTTCAAAGAAGCTACCTTTTATCTTCAATGTTCGGTCCTGGAGGTAGCTCCTTAAAAGATCATATAAGTTGCTGGGAGCCTCATTCTTCTGCAACTGCTGGAGTACGCTCGGCCACCAGACGCTATCAAAGGCGGAAGATATGTCGAACAGGATAAGCATGACATACTTCTTCGCCTTCTCTTCAACGTCACGGCGCACTCTCAGCAGGGCATCTGCGGTTTCTCTGCCTTTAGTGGATCCGTACTGCCGTGGATGGCTAGCCCTAGAGAAGACTGGTCGTAGACTCATCATCAACAGGGTCTCCAATAATTTACTCATGATAGGGAGGCCTATAGGCCTATATGATTTGGCTAATTGCTTGTCCTTGCCTCCTCCCTTGTAGAGGAGTCTAACATCAGCAATTTTCCAACTCTTAGGAAAGTATCCCCTGTCCAGACAATCATTGAACAATGTCAACAGTCTCTGTTCAATATAGGGGATACAGTTCCTGAGGATTGCTGCGTCTATGGAGTCTAACCCAGATGCACGTCCAGTCTTTTGCCTATCCACAGCAGCACGTAGATCCCATATGTCCCACGGTGGGCACAAGTCGGTACCAGGTGAGCATACCGTAGTGCGTCTTATAAATATTTCCTCTTCATTATCCTGGGACGAATCATCTCTGGGGTAGGTCTCAGCTAGGAACATCTTTGCAGTCTCTTCCAGAGTGGTTGCCTGGGAACATCCACTCTTCAAAGCTGCAATCACTTGCTGTGGAGCAAACTTACCAAGGGCCACTCTGTAAGGTACACCCCAGGGATTCTTAGATGACTCCTGGACAATGAATTCGTCCCAAGACTTTCGCTTTCTTAACCGCACCTCGTTTCGGTATGCCCTGGCTTTAGACTTGTACTCATCTCGAAGTGTAATGCGCCTCTCTTCGCAAGTACACTTCTGGTAGGAACGCCGTGCCTTGTAGAGTTCTCTCTTCATTGTGGTTAAGGCAGGCGTCCACCATGGGACAGGTCGAGCTCTCGCCTTCCGGTGCTGAAGGGATTCTTCAGCGGTATCGCGGATGACATCAGTGATCCTGGACACTCGGTAATCCAGATCATCTGTTTGCTCAGTTTCCGCCTCATCTCAGTCTTCGTCGACCGGTTTTCCCTCCAGCAATGACCGGAAGGCACTCCAATTTCCTTTTCGAGTAAGGTAACCTTTTTCTATCCCGAGGGAAACTTCTGTATTTTCCGCCAGCCTAAAGGCTATCGCTTGGTGGTCGGAACTCGTCTCAGATCGGAGGACCCAATCGATAATGCGGTTTGCCAGCACCGGTGATACCAATGTAACATCAATCCAGCTCTGCCCCCTAGCGCTAGAGAACGTCGGGGTAGCAGAGGGATCGTTCATAACCACTAATTGGTTTCGGGCAATAAATTCACCGAGCTTAGCGCCCCTTCTATTAGTTCGATTAGATCCCCAGACCGTGTTCCAGGAGTTGGTATCTGAGCATATGATCACGTTCCTCGTGCAAGCCGTGATCATCTCCATGGCGGGTATGTCTTCGGCAATATCGCCCCCGTCCGGTAAATATGATGAGACCAGCGTAAAGGCAACATGGTTCCATCTGATATGACAAGCAACACAATCCGCCATGGTAAACTGCCTCAGATCCATCACATCGAGGTTGGGGTTGTTAACCACAATAGCAGCCCTGGGCCTCCTCTCTCCACTGCTCAAGGCTATAACCCTCGATGTGAGACCAAACCCCTCGACCTTGTTTCCCCAGCAACTCGGTTCCTGGACTGGATTATATCTATCAAGCTACGGATGTCGTAGCTTTGTGAGAGGGCGCGTAGCTCTTCCGTTACTAGACGCCGGCGGCCCATATTGAGCTGAAGGATGGAGATCTTATTCATAAGATGTTCTCATCGTCATTTTTTTTTTACTAATTTAAATGCACAGGACAATCACGACTGCCCGCCTTATGCTTAGTGTGCCTGGGATGGGCCTTTGCCCTCACACAGTTGATGCATGTCGGTCCTGCCTGAGCTAGTTTTTCGGGGCACTCCTTGAGAAAATGACCAGTACCTGCACACCAGATGCAGACCAGTGCATCTGATGGACATGTGGCCTTAGAGTGCCCGTAGTCCTGACACTTTGTACAACGGGGGGCGTCGAGGTTATCTTCAAAGGTCATTGACCACCATCCTCCATTCAAGCATGCCATGTCTAATAGATGGAATCGTAGGGTTGGGTGCACTTCCAGCACCTAGTTTTTAGTTATTCCATTCCTTGCTGTAGAAGAAAAAACAGGCCGAAGTCCATCGTTCACGAGCGAAGCTGGGACCGATTTATCAATTAGCTTTGCCCGTAAAAGTGTAATTAATGCCTCCGCAGTCCACGAATTGGGCACACCTTTAATTTCAACCCTAGGTCGTTTCTTAAGTGCAAGCTTGGCCTCTAGTCCTACTTGTCGTAGACCCTGCCACCCAATAACTTTCGCCGCTTGGGAGCTATCTTCCATCCGTACTAAGACCGAGCCTCCCTTAGTAGCACGTACTATGGAGGCATTAACTCCTATTTCAGTAGGAGATGGCAGCCCACTGATGATTTCCACAGGACTTTTACCGGGCCCACTAATTGTGACGTAGGTAGGTTTAGAGCTAGAAATCTCTGCCGGCTTCAATGGCAGAGATTTTACGATATCTGCCATTGTCCTTGGCTTACTTCGTAATTGGGCTGAATCTTCAGGAGAAGCATGACTGGTCGGCTCAATCGGGTTATTTAAATTACTGGCTACCTTGTTAGCTGCTTTGGTTCTCCTGCGGCTTCTTTTACTGACTACGGCTTTGTAGGGTTCAGTAGCCGCTGAGGGTCCAGCCGGGCTTGCTTCTCTGATATCTGCTTGCGCTTCTCTTGAAGGACCGGCTTTGGCTAAGATTTGTGGTTGTGGTTTCACTCGAGCTGTCGTAAGTCCCTCAATAATTTTGGGCACCGTTTTTTCTATCACAAGTCGAGCAATCATCTCATGAATACTGGGAGTCGTAAGTGACTCATGAACCGCTTTTTGGATGAGCTCAAAAACGTCTTCATTTGTGTGTGGCTTTTTACTTTTGTCATCTACTGTTTCAGTTATATCTATCAAGGTTAGAATTTTTTTATTTATATAATTTTGTACCTTGATATTCAAACCATTATCTGCCCGTTGAACATATACCTTGAGATTCTCCTGGATTTTTAAGGCCGATTGTAGTAAACTTTTAGCTGCAGCCTCCTCCGAATTTGCCTCCAAATCAAGAGAACCCTTTCTTGCCCGTTTGGCATTTCGCTTGGAACTCTCCTCTTCCATATCAATTACAATTGGGTCAACCATACTGTAAGAATGTAGTAAACACTACAAAAATGATTTCAATTTATAGTACACTACAGTTTAGAGGTTAACTAGCTACGTTTATTAAATGAAGGTTACCTTTCTATTATTGTCCAATGAAACTTGTATACAAGTTCTCTGATATAAGTTTTAGCTAGGAATGATTACAGTCCAGAAAGTCTTCAACTACGAGAAGATGACGAACTCGTACTTAACCTTACTTAAAACTAAAAACTTATTTACAAAGGAAAACTAAAAAAAAAGAACAAGAAAACATAATGAACAATAAAATGGAAAACACTAGAACATGAACAATAACAAAATAAGTATATATACATCAGTCACAAGTCTAAACACAATACTTTGGAGAACCAATACGTTATCACCAATCACTATCACAATAGATTTTTAATTCCAATACTTTAAGAAACATTTTTTAAATATATTTTTCCATAAAACATGGTTATATTTTACCATTTTGGGGTGAGCTTCAGCCCGAAAGCCTCCCCTCCCCCCTCCCCGTAGATCCACCCGTGACTGGAAGAATGTGATAAATATATTGAATGAGTCGAATTGGGTGAAACTAGTCATATACTTATATAAAATAGTAAAATACAGAAAGTTAAAAAGTTTATTATTTGGCATTTCTGTTACTAATCTCTGTTCTCACATGAATAAGCACTGTAGTAGCAATGGATATGCGTTAAACTCTATACAATATCATATAATTATCAAATCTAATGACATGAGTCACAGGCGGATCTACGGTGAAGAGGGAGGGGGGCTTTCGGGCTGAAGCCCTCCCCCTCCCCAAAATGGTAAAATGTAACCATGTTTTATGGAAAAAAAAACATTAAAAAATTATCTCTTAAAGTATTTTTTTTTTTTTTTTTTTTTTTGTCCTCTTCCTCGCCGTTAAGACTATACGGGGTTTTCCCGGGCCAGGATGAACATTTAAAAGACTCCCTCGGCACCGGGACGCGAACTCGTGACTATTTTATATCATTTGATTAATATATCAGGTTACCGGGCAACGGTTGTGCTGTGCACACGCGTTAGCCCATTCGGCCACCCCGCCCACTGTTTCTTAAAGTATTATTGTTCGTGTAGTTATATTTAATAGGACTTTAAAAATAACTTATACACATTTCATATAGTTAGTTAGTATCTTTCTTTTTTTTCCCCGAAGTAATTATCGTTATATATATATGAAAAAAAGCTAAGCCTTCCCCCTCTCCCAAATAATCAAATTCTGGATCCGCTAGTGACATGAGTGGAAATAAGTAAAAGTACCCGATTGACCAACACGACAGACTTCTTATCGCCATTGTCATTGTAGTTTTTTTTATAAGATTGCATTGAATTTTGTTATTGTGTATAAAAAAGCATACATTTATTCATTTATATATTTGGTTAAATATAAATAAGTAGATCAGTAGGAACAAAAAGGTACGGAATACACTCATCTGTCATATATTATTCAGTTATCTTCATCTCAGCTACAGCCGGAACTTTCTTTATGGACTAACAACAGGGTAGCAGCTAAGCTGACAACGACACGAACTCTTATGCCGGCCGGAGGAGATTTCTTTATATGAGGATAATGAAAACAAAAGGAAGATTTAAACGGTTTTTTGTCAAAGGAGGTGGATGAGCATGGAGAGCCCTAGGAGCGGCTATTGTAATATAAAAATGTAAATAGTCCTATCTTGAGACCTGATCTAGGATAAGGGTCCCCATTAATAGGAGGGCCTCCTAGACCTCAAGGGGGGGGGGGGAGGGAGGAGGTGACCGCCCGGCAAAAAACCGACTCGCCAGACAGGGTGGCACCAACGGTCTACTACGCTCTCTTGTTAGAATGCTATTGTGCACTGTTAGGACCACTTGTTATATCGCTAATTATATCTTTGTTTCGATGATTAATAGTACAGTAACAAAGATTTTTATTACTTTTATTCCCCTTTTAATTAAATAATGATCAATTCATTGCCTATTAGTAACATACTGGAATTACCAAGGTTGGACTTGCTGACCCAAGTTATATTACAGCATTCAAAATGGACTGCAGCAAGTAAATGCCGAATTAAAACGTTCGTCTCAAATACCTTAAATTCCAATCAATTTAGTTTTATTATATCTGCAGTCATGTATCAAATATTTGCTTTAAGAAAGAAATTAAGCTTTGATAGGAAAATTTATTTTTAATAATCGTACATCATCCTATCTTTTAGGATTATATAGGATATTACCTGTATAGCTAGCACATTCCCAATCAACAAACCTCTTCCAAGATCAAACGGCATTGTTCTCAAGAATTTGTAAATTCTAATATACCATTAGTGGGAAACACATGACCTCAGATAGAATGTCATATAGAAAACGACAATATCAAAATTCTAATTTCTATTTACATATATGTAGTAGCGGATCCAAGATTTAATTTCGGAGCTTTGTTTATGATTTTTTTTTTACGTTAGTCTGGAAAAAAAAAGTAAGCAACAATATAAGATAATGTTTTAGAAGTTCATGAAGGCTTATAAAAAAATAAATAAAATAAAATAGTGGAGAGAAAAATAGTTGGAGTGATCAGTCAAAGTAAAAATAGCAAAAATAAATATTATTATTATTTTTATTTATTATTATTATATTTTTTTTATTTTTCCAATTCTGGGCTTTATGCCGGATAAATCCGCTGACCCGGACCAAGGTCAAGGGTACAGTTTATTAACTATTTAATTTGAAATACTAAAAAAAATTCGAACAATGCTGGCGGTTCCCAGCATTACCACTTCCTGGATTTCCTGAAGTTCCCAGCTTAGTCCAAGTAGCTTAATTGACTTCAGAGTATCTTCAGGAATACGATAATGGGTAGTACTTTTACTTTCAGCAGCCGGTATAACTGCCTTAATTCCTCGCAGGAATGGAAGGCAGTGGATCAGCTGATGCGAAAGGACGTGTTTCTACATCGTCTCTCAGAATTTGCTTATTTTGCAGTGAAATCTTTGAGATTATTTATTCAAAACAAGTCAAGAATACATAACAACAATTGATATTTATTGTTTGTTATAAATTATAGGGTTATTTTTATTTTATTTTATTTTTTTTTTCATTTTTTTTTCCCTTATATGAAATGAAATGAAAATGAAAAAAATGTTTTATTATTCTGGGACTGTTGTCCCTTAAGAACAAAATATGAATACAGATTATATGTCTGTGTGGCTACAATTGAATTGTATATTTACAATGAAAGTTGACTTACGATAAAAATACAGAAAAGAGAAAAAAAAGAACAAGTAAATTGTACATATGTATGATAAACTAAAATAACCTTAATAAATTGAGGTACTCTCTGGTGGTGCTCAGATATTTCTCTGAGATATATTTCACATTCATTCGGATTGAGAAAGGAGTAGGTGCTTAAAGAGGAGTGGTTTAAACGAGGAAACTGATTGAGCGTGTCGAATATCAGGTGGGATGGAATTCCAGAGGGAGGCGGCTTGTATTGCAAAGGATTTGTCAAACGCAGCAGTTCGGTGAGGAGGAGGATAGAGGTCGGAAGTACGAGATCTGGTGGGACGGGATTGGATGGAATATTTGAATTGTAAGCTGTGAAAAATGTAGGAGGGTCGATGGGTTCTAATAATTTGGTACAGAAAGGTGGCTAGGAAGTACTGACGGCGATAGGATGGGTAGAGCCACCTCAACTCAGTGTAATACTGGGTAATATGCGTATCCCTTGAGATTCCGAAAACAAATCGTAGTGCGCAATTCATTAGGCGTTTAAGTTTGGCCTCGGAATCTCCCGGGAGTCCACCGTACACCATACAGCCGTAGTCGAAGTGGGGGAAAACAAGGGAGGAAACTAGGAGTTGACGGGACTTATATGGAAGGAGATATCGTAGACGATTGAACTGTTTTAGGGTGGAGATAGTGCGACGGGAAATTTGGGAGATGTGAGGTTTCCAGGATAGGGATTGATCGAAAGTAACACCTAGGTTTTTAACGGTGGTGTAGAATAAGATAGGTGAGTTGTTCAGGAAGAGACTGGGAGATACTGGGGAGGATTTGAGGAGTGAAGGGGATCCGATCAAGATGGCTTTTGTCTTCTCGGCGTTCAGAGTGAGCCTATTGAGGTTTGCCCAAGCACTTATTCTGTCAATATCTTCCTGAAGTTTTTGAGTGGCATCTGAGATATCTGTCGGATTAAAGGAGAGGTAAATTTGAATGTCGTCGGCATACAGGTGGTAATGACAGTGCAGGATAGAGGATGGGAGGTCATTTATATAGATGGAGAAAAGGGTGGGGGATAAGGAAGAGCCTTGTGGGACGCCTCTGGTCAGAGGTAGAGATTCTGATGGTGGGTTATTAGGAATTACAACGTACTGGGAGCGACCGGTTAGGAAGGATTGGAACCAATTAAGGGAACTAGAAGAAAAAGAGATATTTTTAAGTTTGGTTAGGAGGATGTTGTGGTCTACTGAATCAAAAGCTTTGGAGAAGTCTAGGAGAATAAGGATGGTTAGTTTCTGCTGATCTATGGCTGTGTGAAGGTCTTGGGAAATTTTGATTAGGGCAGACTGAGTAGAATAACCAGGCCTGAATCCAGACTGGTAGGGATTTAGGAGATTATTGATATATGCGATATCACAATCAGGCCATGTCTAGTAGAGCTTCTATCAAGAGAATTCGGCCGTTAGGCTCAACACCTTGTTCTTCGCCTGTCAAACAAAAGCCTCGTCAATGTCGTCAAACACCTGCAGTAACGCCTATTAGCTCCAGAGAAAATGAAACCCAGCCAGGAACATCATCAAAACCAACAATTGAAGAACTTCAGCATCAACCAGGTACATCTTCACAAGAGATAACCGAACAATCTCCGTTTTTCACCCCTAACCCCTATCAGGTGCTTCAGAATGATAAAGAAGTGATGGAATCCGCTTCAATACCAAGAGATCCCCGACCTCCACCCATATTCGTTAAAAACATAAACAATTTTCAGTTACTATGCTCACAACTGAACAAAATAACAGGCTCTGGAAGCTATTCATGTCTAAGCAGAACAAAGGACACGAAGATATCACCAGATACAGCTGAAACCTACAGAAAAATTGTGAAGTATCTAACGGAAACCAACGCGGATTTTCATACGTACCAATTACGGCAAGATCGAGCTTTGAGGGTAGTCATAAGAAATCTACACCCCTCAACACCAACCAAAGCAATAGAAGAAGAATTGAAAACTTCAGGTTTCATAGTGCGCCAGATTACAAATGTACAGAAGGAGAGTAAAGAATAACCAGGAGTAAAAGTTCCTCTACCCTTATTTTTCGTAGATTTGGAGCCAAATCAAGGGATCGAAAAAATATACAAAATAAGAATATACTACACAAGTGTTATAGTAGAGAAGCCATATCCTAAGAGGGAAATCGTACAGTGTCACAATTGCCAGGCATATGGCCATACCATGACTTACTGCCATCATCTGCCGCGCTGTGTGAAATGTGGAGAGCAGCACAAATCCGGGGAGTGCACAAAACCGAAACGGGATCCTGCAGTTTGTGCATTGTGCCTTGAAGGACATCCAGCGAACTACAAAGGCTGTCAGATCTACAAGAATATTAAATCAAGATATCAAAAATCCCGGACCCAAGAAGAAGCAGAGGCATCAAGAAGAGAACCTAACGCATCAAGAAGAGGACCTTCAAAAAAAATTGACCCAACGGTGTCTTTTGCACACTTATTAGGAGGTAAGAATGATGTTACTTATTGTGAGACCCTGCCGCAACAACAACACATACCTCAAAATTCTCAACCCCACCCTCAACATCCTAATCAAACTTCACCTAATCAACAGTTTTATCAACACCAAATTCCCCGCATTCCTCCTCCCTCAAATACCACAGATCTCACCAGTTTACTTACATCTTTCCTCTCCGAATTCAGATCCCTTGTTACTCCTTTGATATCTCTTCTCACCAATCTTGTATCACATTTTATCCCTCCCGCGAAAAATCCTTAAATGACTTCCAATAAACCTTTATCCATTCTCCTTTGGAATGCGAATGGTGTTAGAAATCACACAAACGAACTAACTACATTATTACTTGACAAAAATATTGACGTGGCACTAATTACTGAAACTCGACTAACCACTAAACAGCACTTCAAAATACCACAATACCTGACATATCGTACTGACCACCCTGACGGAAAAGCACATGCCGGTACTGCTGTCATTGTACACCAATCCCTCTCCCATCACCTACTCCCGTTACCTACACATGATTTCCTACAGTCCACCGCTATCGTGATAAAAACCTTTTCCTTTCCGGTTACCCTTGCATCAGCGTATTGCCCTCCTAACCGATCCATATCCAATGCCCAATTCCGTTCTCTCCTCGACTCCTTAGGACATCACTTCATCTTGGGTGCAGACCTAAATGCCAAACATCAACAATGGGGTTCCAGAACCACGAATACTCGTGGCCGAACCCTGCTGTCTGCACTCAATTCCCAACATTTTCACCTCCTTTCCCCCAACTCTCCTACCTACTGGCCTACAGATCCCAACCGTAATCCTGATCTTCTTGATTTCTTTATCCACAGCGGCTTAAGTCCCCTCAATTGTTCCATTACACGTCTAAATGAACTTTCCTCTGACCATAGTCCTCTAATCCTTAATGTTTCACTTGAACCCGTTCCCAAACCTTCTCCACCGTCATTTATTAGGGGCCCAGTTAACTGGGACCTTTTCCGCCAAATCATCTCCGATAAAATTGATCTTAACATATCCCTCAAAACTCCCGATGACCTTGATAGTGCCGTAAATTCCTTTACTACCACAATCCAACAAGCCGCCTGGACTGCTTCCTTCCCAAAAGACTCCTCCAGAATTCCTAAAAAGACCATTCTACCCCAACACCTCCTTGACCTAATCCAAACCAAACGCCGTGCCAGATTATTGTGGCAACGTACCCGACATCCTACCGACCGCTGCTCCTATAATTATTACTGCAAAAAATTAAAACTGGAATTAGCCACCTTCAGATCACATTCCTTCAACTCCTACCTATCCTCCCTTTCTTCTCGCGACAATTCCCTTTGGAAAACCACTACCAAAATCTTAAATCCTCACCGCATTTCCCATCCCCTCCGACGAGATGATGGCTCCTGGGCAGCATCTGACGAAGATAAGGCTGAGGAGTTCGCCATTCACCTATCCAATACATTTATTTCACATCCGGAATCCCATCCTGCCCACACCGTAACAGTAGAAGAACTCCTTACATCACCAATCCCACTTTCCTTGCCCCCAAAAGCTATTCATCCTTCCGAAGTGAAATTTCAATTAAAAAAATTAATCCCCCGTAAAGCTCCTGGACATGATCTCCTTACCCCTCAAATCCTTCGACAACTTCCATCCAAAGCAGTCATATTCCTTACATATATCTACAACTGTATCCTACGCACCACCCACTTTCCTCTGCTATGGAAACACTCCACTATTATCCTTTTCCAAAAACCAGGCAAACCTCCCAATATCTCAACATCCTATAGACCAATTAGCCTACTCCCAATCCTTTCAAAAATTTTTGAAAAGATCCTTTTGAAACGAATCCTACCCATTATAGAATCCCAAAATATTCCTTCCCATCAGTTTGGTTTTCGCTCCCAACATTCTACTGTTCAACAAGGACTCCGAGTTGTTGATCATATTTCCTCAGCCCTAGAAAACAAGGAATACTGTTCGGGTGCATTTCTGGACATTGCACAGGCATTTGACCGGGTATGGCACTCCGGACTGCTCTTCAAGCTTAAAATCCATTTACCTCAGTCCTTGTACCTAGTCCTCCGATCCTACCTCTCTGACCGCTCCTTCCGAGTTCGCTGTGGAACAGAATTTTCCAATATCTACTCCGTTAAAGCCGGTGTTCCCCAAGGCAGCGTCTTGGGTCCCGTGCTTTACATCCTCTTTACTGCTGACATCCCTGTTCATCCCGATACTTTTCTTGCAACATTCGCTGACGACACCGCAATCTTATCATCCAACTCTGATCCCAACATAGCATCCTTAAATCTCCAAAACCACCTCACCTTGATTGAGCACTGGTGTAATAACTGGCGCATTAAAGTTAATGAATCTAAATGCCAACATATTACCTTTACACTCCGACGCAGTTCCTGTCCACCAGTACACTTTAATTCCATCCAGCTTCCTTACTCAGACACAGTCCGGTATCTTGGCTTTCATTTAGACCGAAGACTAACGTGGAACCCACATACTAGACTCAAAAGACAAGAACTCAACCGACGATACGGCCAGCTATACAGACTACTAAACAGAAAATCCAAACTTTCTATTGAAAACAAATTACTTATCTACAAGACAATACTGAAACCTATATGGACATACGGACTTGAACTGTGGGGGACAGCAAAAGCTTCTAACATCAAACGTATTCAATCCTTTCAATCTAAAGTCCTTCGAACAATAGTTGATGCTCCGTTCTATGTAAATAACAAAATCCTACACCATGACCTTAATATCCCATTTGTCCTAGACCTTATTCCAGAAAAATTCTCCAAATTTCACCAAAACCTTACCTATCATCCAAATCCCCTTGCACAATCTCTATCCAGCACCACCCATCCTTACAATCCTCCTCGAAGGTTGAAGCGGCAGTGGCCCAGAGACCTTTTGTAAATAAGCATCTATTGGAGTTTTGGCAATGGCCAGATCCTCCACTCAAGCCCGAGTGTGTATGATTAGGTTAGTTCTTTTGTTTATATACATTTATTTTATTTTATTGTATTTATTTTTATTTTATTTTATTGTATTTATTATTATTAAGTTTCTGTATTATTTATTTTTTTTTATTGTAAATAGAGTGTGAGTGTGCTTTCTCTGATCACTATTATAAATGTCCTTGATGTGACAGAATGTAATATTTCTAAAAAAAAAAAAAAAAAAAAAAAAAAAAAAAAAAAAAAAAAAAAAAAAAAAAAAAAAAAAAAAAAAAAAAAAAAAAAATTCCTCGCAAAGCTCTTGATACTTCCGAATTTTTTCACTTAATGTTTTAGCTGACCTTTACTCAGACCACAGTCCTCTAATACTCCAAGTATCACTAGCTCCTATTCCTAAACCCTCCCCACCATCCTTCATCAGAGGTCCAGTCAACTGGAAACTCGTTCAGCAAATCCTTTCCGATCAAATTGACCTCAGAATAACCCTGAAAACCGCAGAAGACCTTGACAATGCCGTACATTCCTTTACCACCATGATTCAACAAGCAGTCTGGACTGCTTCCTCCCCAAATCACTCCCCGAAAATCCTTTAAAAAAAATAACTTACCCCAACATCTCCTTGACCTAATCCATATAGAACGCCGTGCCAGATCATTATGGCAACGCACCAGACATCCAGCTAATCGCCGTTCCTATAATTATTACTGTAAGTAACTGAAGCAGGAATTATCCTACTTCAGATCCCAATCCTTTAACTCCTACCTTACATCTCTTTCCACTCATGATAATTCTCTTTGGAATATCACCAAAAAAATCCTAAAATCCCACCATGTCTCCCATCCCCTCCGACGAAGTGATGGCTCCTGGGAGGCGTCAGATGAAGACAAAGCTGAAGAATTCGCCAAACACCTCTCCTGCACTCCTCATCCGGAATCCCATCCTACCCACTCTGCAATAGTAGAAGAATTCCTCTCTTCACCCATCCCACTCTCCTTACCACCAAAAGCAGTTAATCCTTCTGAGGTCAAACATCATTTACAAAAACTATCTGCCCGTAAATCTCCTGGATACGACCTTCTAATCCCGCATATCCTTCGGCCACTTCCATCCAAAGCAATCATATTCCTCACTTATATACACAATTGTATCCTACGAACTACCCACTTTCCTCTCTTATGGAAACATTCTGTCATCATCCTTTTTCTGAAACCAAGTAAACCTTCTAATAACACAACTTCCTATAGACCAATAAGCCTACTTCCCATCCTATCAAAAATCTTTGAAAAGATTCTACTGAAATGTATCCTACCCATTATAGAATTCCAAAACCTTTCTACCCACCAATTCGGATTTCATTCCCAACATTCCACTGTCCAACAAGGCCTCCGAGTTGTTGACCATATATCCTCAGCCCTAGAAAGTAAGCAATATTGCTCGGGTGCATTTCTGGACATTGCGCAAGCATTGGACCGGGTATGGCACACCGGATTGCTCTTCAAGCTTAAAACGTATCGACCTCAGTCCTTATATCTGGTACTTCGATCCTATCTCTCTAACCACTCCTTTCAAGTCCGCTGTGTAACTGATTTTTCCAAGTGTTATTCAATTCAGGCAGGAGTTCCTCAAGGGAGCGTCTTGGGTCCTATCCTTTATATTCTATTTACCGCTAATATTCCTACTCATCCTGAAACTATCCTGGCAACATTCGCTGATGACACGGCCATCCTATCTTCTAATTCAGATCCCGAAACAGCATCCTTTAACCTACAAAGTCACCTCTCTCTTATTGAACACTGGTGTAATAAGTGGTGCATCCAAGTAAATGAATCTTCTTTTCAGACGCCTCGGAGGGTTATCAGGGATAGAGGAGGAAGCAATGTTTGAAACAAGAGGGTTCGGATGGGTCTGCAGTTTGTTATGGAAGGATAGGTATCTGGATTGGGCCAAAGCGGAAACATATGGAACATTAAGGTCTTTATGGATGATTTTGTTTGTGACAAAGTAAGGAGCTTTGAGGATTTTACGAAGGATTTTGGATCTTTCCAACATCAAACGCATTCAATCCTTCCAGTCTAAAGTTCTCCGAACAATAATCGATGCTCCCTTTTATGTAACCAATAAAACCCTACACAATGACCTTAATATCCCATTTGTACTTGACCTAATCCCAGACAAATTTTCCAAATTTCACCAGAATCTCACTCATCATCCTAGTCCTGTAGCACAGTCTCTATCTACCTCCAGTCATCCCTACAATCCTCCTCGGAGGTTAAAACGGCAGTGGCCCCGCGACCTTTTGTAAAAATGTATATATTGGAGTACTGGCTCTGGCCAGATTCTTCACTCATGTCCTAAGCGTCTGTTGCTCTAGTGTCTTCCATCAGCCTCCACTGGCTTACTATACCAGTGACGCGGCTGGGAGAGGAGCACTGGGATCTTCTGGAGTCCTGCTTTGGCTTCCACAGTTGGGGGACAAAGCTTGATTCGGAGTCCCCTGGGCCAATGTAAATATTGTACATAGGTATAAATGTGTTTTATTTGTTTTGTTATTACTCGGCTGGTCTGTTGTTTTAATTACAAGATAATTACTTTATCTTTTTATATATATATATATATATATATATATATATATACTTTCTTTTTTTTCCCCCTTTCTTATGTACATATTGTGTGAATGAATACTATAGCACTAGTACCAATGGCCTTCAGTGTGGCAGACTGTATTAATACTCAATAAAAGTTAAAAAAAAAAAAAAAAAGAATGTTTTAGCTACATTATGATCAGCAGGAAATCCAATTTCGATAATGATGGCTTTTTTTGTTTCTTTGTTAACGAGTAGTATATCTGGTCTATTGTTAGGAATACTATGGTCAGTTATCATAGTTTGATCCCAGTATAGCTTGTCATTCCCTTATTCTAATATAGCCTGCGGCTGATATCTATAAAAAGGCTGATGGCCTGTTATTAATTTATATTTTTGTGCCAGAGCCTGATGCAAAATTTTTGCCGCGTTATTATGACTCGCTAGGTATTCTTTACCAGCTAATGCCTGGCAGCCAGAGGTAAATGCTGAATCGATTCATTTGTGTCTTTGCATAGACAGCATCTGTCATCGTCTGCTTCATGTAGAATATACTTCCTGTAGGAGGATGTTGCCATTACCTGTTCTTGTATTGCCAGAAGGAATCCCTCTGTTTCTGGGAACATTTTTCCTGTAGTCTACCAACGGACTGAGGCTTCTAAATTTATGCCAGCTGTTTTCGAGGGAATTGTAAAATCTTCCATCAAGTAATTTACACCATGATTCTGTGAGGCTCTCCTCAGTTGGAATTGTCATTGGTCCTTGTCAAAGCGTATTAAGTGCTATATAGTTGCAGTCAAGGGCAGCAACGGTCCACAGCATTGTTATATTAATATATTATTATTATTTATTATTATTATTATTATTTATTTTTGCCATTTTTACTTTGACTGATCACTCCAACTATCCTTCTCTTCATTATTCACTACAGTCAACTATCAACCCACAATTAAAAATAAAATATTATGATATAAATGGAAAAATCCAAACCCTGGGTCTCCAACATAAGTCTTCCTCACGACTCTGCTCCTATCTATACGGACAACGTGCCAAAAACATCTTAGAAGGGAAAAATCCAAACAATAAAGCCCTGGGTCTCCAACATACAGGTGAATAGTCTGTTGCCAACGTTTCACCAATTAAGGCATCATCAGAGAGAAAAACACAACATCAAATATACGCAGAAAGAAAAAAATAGATTTAAATTGATAAAATAAATAATTATTGTTGTTGACATCTCACCAAGCCATGCAAATATATACTGAAGGAAAGAGAAGGTTCTATTAACACAGCTAAGGAAGATTATACTGAACAGCTGACCAGGAAGAATACATGGATGGAAAACAGGAGAGCTTTAAACTCAAGAAAACATTTAATTTTTCTTTATATATAAAAAATTACATTGGTATTTCTAAAAGTACTAATGGATTTTGACTAAAAAAGCTCATTCCCAATAAATTAAAACGCTGCAAATTATTTCACAATGGTTTATTATTTACAAACAATTATATATCTAAAGTAACATTACCTTCCTAGTAACAAAGAAACAGATACAAAAGGTGATTCCTATTCTTCGCCTAAACATTTTTTTTTTCATCATTATTAATTAGCTAAAAAAAAAAAATAGCATTACTTCAATAATACTTTCAAAAATCAAATAGCAAACCAAAGGATATAACCTTTGACCATAACCTGCTCCAAATTGTGCAATTTTAACGACTTGTTTTGTAAATTTCATAAATCACTTGATTTTTGGAAATAATAAACCAACAATATTATAAAATTGATATATCTCTACTAATAGTGCTCTGATTTTGGTAAAACTTCGTTTTTTAGGAAATTTAAATACCTTTCAAACATCTATTCACAATATCGACAAAAACCTGTATCCTTTTTGAGTTATTTAGAATCTAATTTTACCACCCTCGTAACTATTTATCGTTGGAGTATTTTATATAAATAAATTTAAAGGGCATAGAGAAGAAGACTTTATTAGCCATCTTTCATTGAAATTGGTACATGCATTTAGGCCGGTACAGGTTTTTCTGCCGCCATCTTCAAAGGAAAAAGTGGATAGTAACGCCGATGTAGGAGGATCATCTGTGACCTCTGACTTTAAATCCAAATTTGAAAAAAAATCGGTCAGGTAGTTTCGGAGAATGTTGTGTGTATCTCAAAAAGTACTATTCCCAAAATTAACCTCTATCAGCTGCTCATTAAGAATGTAATTATAATAATTGTAAACCAGTCCTTCGAGAAACCATGAGGGGCAAGGGTTGATGAGGGACAGTCGCCCTAACAACTGGTATTGTCACCCTCTTAGATTCAGTCCTAGCTGTAAATCAAATTTTGAGTATCATTTTCAACAGTATCATTTTAAAAAATAATATTCTCTACTGTAAATTTATGCTAACAATGAAATGCTAACAATATGCAGGTCCGATTTTTAGTTTTTGAGATATTTTACTCCACATGCAAAAACACTTCAATTAGGCGACCCAGCCGACTTAACCTGAGAGTTACACATCAGAGATCTGACGGCTCAATCTAATTCACTCTCCACAAGAAAAAAGTGCAAAAGGCACCCAAAGAAGTTTTTACTTATAAAAATTTCATTTAATGAAGAAAAATTCACTGAAAGTAGTAGGTATTCGCAAAACTATTTTTTAAAATAAAATAAGGAATTTAAATTCAGTCTGATTCGGTACGTCGGCTGGACGGTTCCTCGGCATTCTTTAAGCCCTATAACCCCGCAGAGGTGTGAAATCAAAGGAATCCGGACAGGTGACAGGAATCAGCAAGTATAATTTCTTACCTGCCATCTCTCGCGGCAATACAAACTTCCATTCTTTTATTCTGATCTATTCAAAAGCGTGAGGAGCATTTTATACTCCTGGCCTTTCTTTGTAAACTTTCTATAACCGATTCTCGCTTTAATCCTTATTTTAGATCCACATTTACTAAAGATATAATGTAAAATATTATCAATTAGCAATGTTTAATAAGAATAATTCACACCTATTTTTCAATCCCCTTCTATATGCTATAGATTAACCCCTCTTGATTTAAATAGTTCAATCAGTTTGGTGTAATTAAGAAAGATTTTATTACTGTTGCGAAAGGAGTGATATTCATAGGGATACTAACATGGGAGTAGCATGTCGGAAGTTGCACCATCCACAATTTAGGTTACAATTTTTGAGAGGGGCACACATTTATGGGGTTTTGAAATTTTGGATAGAATTATATTTTTGCGGGATTTTAAATTGGTAAAACTTTCAATCCAAGGATCTTGCGATAAAACGCAACTATAATTTTTTCATTTATTTCGAACGTTTTTAAGGTTCCTAAGCTTTCTTGATAGGTGGTTGCGCAATCGTCCCTGGAGGGATGATCATATTTATCGTAGATATATTTAGTTTAACGAAAAAACATTTAAATATAGCCAACTCAGGTAAACGTCGATGAAGATCCATGACCCGAGAAGAGAACTTAAGCTTTTAGGCCCGCAGTCTGCAAATGAATTTTTCTCACTCAAAAATTTTTTGAATAAATACGTCTTAGCTTAATGGGTACGTTGTTCCCAAACCCTGACCAGAGGCAAAAAAGGTAAAAATATAAAAGGATGCCTTGAAATGTCATAAAATAAAGGGCCGTCCTCTTCTTCTTCTGAAACTTCTGCCGATGAGGAAAGTTCGCTTAAATGGAAAGTGGAGTTACATAGAAACGATCAATCACAAACATTTAGAAAAATAAGGAAATCTAAAAGAGACCCTGTGAGGTACAGTCAGGTTTAGGGTGATTCTTGGAGATGGTCGTCCGGTGTAGAGCTTTAATTACTGCTTTTTAATCAACATAAAACATGGTTGGCTTACAATTTACAAAATTTAAGTTTTCTGGTTCTCTGTATGTAATCAGACCGTGGTTTATGGTAACTCATTGTATTCTTTAATGTCTTCTATCACATATTATCAATTATATAAAATTAATATAAATCTAAACTTCATACCGTTATCACTAAATTCTCCATTGATTCATATTGAATATAATTTTGAAAGCAATTTTAGGATTTTTAGAATCATTAGAAGGAAGAAACTATGAACAATAATTTGAACGATCGAAAATATTAAAAAACAAATTAAACCAGAGATCTTTTATAGTAGATATCTTGGAATTCTGGCAATGGCCAGGTTCTCGACTCAAGACATGAGTGAATGTGGCTCAAGCGCTCTCGCTCAAACTCCACCAGTGACGCGATTGAGAGAGTAGCGCAGGGACCTCTTAGAGTCCTGCTTTTCTTTCTATAATTGGAGGGAGAAGCCTGGCTTTGGGTACCCTGCCTGATCGTATATAGGTATGACTGTGTTTTTATGTTTTTAATTTACTTATCTTTAGGTAATTTAATTGTTCATTGTACATATTTTTCTATTATTATTTAGTTATTATTTTACTTTTTTTTTTTGTTAACTTCATTTATTCACCCACACCTGTCATAAGCAATGACAATTAGCGGGTCATTGTTAATTTTATATTTTCTGTATACATGGTGTGAATGTGTTCATTTATCACTATAATTATTGACAGAATATTATGTGTCTAAATAAATAAATAAACTTCAAATGCTATCTTTTACTATGAACTACTTCAAATTTATGGTTTAGAGCATTTTTGCTTAAAGCGGAAATACGATAAATATACTCTCTTAAATATCCCAGTAACCATTGATTATATATAAAAAAGAGAATAAAATCATTTTTATAGAGATTTTAGAGTATTTTATTATTGAACTAAACGGTCCTTGCGAAAAACTTCATAGTTTTTGATTATTCTAAAAAAAAGTTTAAAAATATATCATATTTCCGTCCCTCCCCCGTCCTCCCATCAAAGCCGGGCACTGGGTTCTGTGGGACTTTTTACCAGTTATTATGGGAGGGTAATAAACAATTTCTGACAAGGTTGATCTATATTTTTTGAATATCGGTGTTACGCTGTTTTTTCCCTAGCTTTACTGGACTAAAGGTAGGGGTCACTGCATAGTGGGTAAGTGGAGCCATCTATCGATATAGTGTTGTTTCTACTTTGTTCTATTTCTATTTCTATTTTATTTTATTTCTAGTTTCTTTCTAATCTAATTTACGTTCAATGGATCTGATGTAGCCAATCGTGTTTTTTTTTATTTATTGATTTATTGTTTAGTTCTTTTATGAAAAGCTGAAACGTGAATAAGGAATAAAATAATTAATTTTAATCAGAATGTTTAATTATTTTAAATGAGGCAAAAAAAAGCCATTTTTGAAAATTTGTTACTGATTAAATGTGTGAGTAATTTATCAATAGTAATTTTTTTTTTTTTTTTTTTTTTTTTTTTTTTTTTTTTTTTTTTTTTTTTTTTTTATTTCAATGGAATTTACAACTGTATTACATAGAGAATACAATAAGTAAATGAGAAATTTGTAACATGGCATGTACAACATGAAGAGAAACTACCCATTGGTAGAACTCAAATTAAAGTTCTATATTAGAAGATCCCGAGGCCATCTTCTTTTCAGACGCCTCGGAGGATTATCAGGGATCGAGGATGAAGCAAGGTTTGAAACGAGAGGATTCGGATGATTCTGCAGTTTGTTATGGAAGGAAAGGTATCTGGATTGGGCCAGATCGGAAACATATGGAACATTAAGGTCTTTATGGATGATTTTATTTGTGACAAAGTAAGGAGCGTTGAGGATTTTACGAAGGATTTTGGATTGTAAGGATTGGATACGAGAGGAATTCGATGGTTTAGTGGAGCCCCAAAGCTCAATTCCGTAAGTCCAAATAGGTCTTATTATTGTCATATATACGAGTCGTTTATAATTGATTGAAAGCTTAGATCGTTTGTCTAGTAAGTGCTGCAGTAGTCGAAAACGTCGGGCGGTTTCTAGTCGTTTCAGTCTGGTATGGGGGTTCCAAGTGAGTCGTTTGTCAAGGTGGAGTCCTAAGTAGCGGATTTGCTCAACAGGAATAAGTGGAGTATTATTGAAGGATACTGTAGGACAAGAGGTCATAGGTTTACGACGGAGGGTAAAAGTGATTTGATGGGATTTGTTGGAATTTATTTTTATTCTCCAATTTTTACACCATTCTTCAAGGCTTGTGATATGTGATTGAAGAGTTTGGGATGCAATTAAAGGATCGTTATTAACTGATAGGATACACGTGTCATCGGCATAGGTGGTGATGACAGTGTTGGATTGGGTTGGGATGTCAGCTGTATAAACTGTGTAAAGGATAGGACCTAGGATACTACCTTGAGGAACACCGGCAGACTGAGTAAAAAGAGATGAATAAGCATTGTTATGATTGACTTTGAAGTATCTGTCAGTAAGGTAGGAACGTATAATGAGGAAGTATGTAGGTGGTAGGAATTCACGGAGTTTGTACATCAGTCCCGGATGCCAGACTCTATCAAACGCCTGTTCAACGTCGAGAAAGACTCCCGTGCAGTACATTCCGCGCTCCAATGCAGAGGAGACTACATCTACCACACGATGGCATTGCTGAATAGTGGAGTGGGATGTGCGGAATCCAAATTGGTGATCTGGGATAATGTGTTTAGAGTCTAGGATGGGATACAGGCGTTTTAAAATGAGTTTTTCCAGGATTTTGCCCATAATGGGTAAAAGGGAGATAGGACGGTAAGAGGATGGGTATTCTGGCGGCTTTGTGGGTTTAGGTATCATTTTGACAATGGATAGTTTCCAAGAGTCAGGAAAATATGTGGTGCGGAGTACAGCATTAAATATATAGGTTAGGAACAATATGGCTTTTTTAGGAAGACATTTTAGGATCTGGGAGGTGATTAGGTCATGGCCAGGAGCTTTGCGAGAAGGTAATCTATTAATGATATTGGATATTTCTGAAGGATGAAATGCTTTAGGTGGAGGAGTCAATTGGAGTGGAGTATCCAATTCTGCTTCAATAAACTCAAGGTGGGTTGGATTAAGGATGTCTGGTTGTGGATTAAATGTTTTTGAGAGGTGTTGAGCAAATATTTGAGATTTTTCATCATCAGATCTGGACCAGGTTTGGGTTTCAGTAATAAGTGGGTGGTTAAAATCTTTGAATTTAAGGAATTTTTTAGTGGTCAACCATAGTGATTTGTCACAAGTAGTAAGTTTTTCTGTCATGTTATGTAAATTTTGAACTTTGTATTTTCTAATTTCAGCTTTTAGTTGGTTAGTTAATTTGTTGTAATATGTCTTATCTGATGGATATCTAGTCCTGTGCCACTTCGATCTTGCTCTGCGTTTTTCCCTTAATAAGATACGAATATGCTGCGGCAAATTTGTCTGTTGGGAGTTGTCAGTTTTATTGGTAGATGTATTATTCTTTATTTTGTCACTTATAGATGTAGTGAGTTCTTTTATGGCTGTGTCAATATCACGTTTCGTCTTAAGTGGAATATTTAGGTCCAATTTATTTTCCAGGTCTTTACGAAAATTGTCCCAGTTTACTCGTCCTGTAATCAGTGTAGGAGAGGACGAGGGCTTAGGAGCGAAGGTTGTGTGTAATGAAAGCAGAACTGGAGAATGGTCTGAGGAGAGGTCATCCAGGGATTTTATTGTGACATGGGAAGAGGAAATTTGGGAGGTGACAAATATGTCGAGGATATCAGGGCGTTTTTTGAGGGATGTTGGCCAATAGGTAGGATTCATAGGAGAGAGGACAGAGTAACTATTGGAAGTTGTGACAGAAGATAGTATGTTACCACGGGAGTTGGATGATCGACAACCCCATCGTTGGTGTTTAGCATTGTAGTCTCCTCCAGCAATAAAGCGCGATCCGAAGGATTGAAATAAGGATTCAAGTAAGTTATAGGTAAGAGTATGACCGGGAGGACAGTATACAGCTGAGAATGTTAAATGGAAAGGACGAGTTGAAATGATAACCGAGGTTGCTTGAATAGCCTCCGTTGGAGTAGAAGGAATGAGAGAATGGGATAAGGATTTATGGATAAGGATGCAAGAACCGGCATGGGAAGTGTTGTCGGGGTGGTCTGATCTATAAGTGATATAGTCACGTATGTAGAAATATGAACGTCGAGTGAAGTGAGTTTCTGTCAGTAGAGCAATATCAATGTGATAGTCATGAAGAAAAATGTCGAGTTCGTCTCGGTGGTTTTGTAGTCCGTTAGCATTCCATAAAAGAACAGCTAGGGGCTTAGTGCTCATCGTGAGAGATTGAAGGGAATTTCGGTAAGGATTCTTGTGAGGAGGGTAATTAGTGGCTTGATAGTCTCTTGGAGATCTTTCAGGAAGGACGCAAGGGTGGAGTTTATTAAATCGATCGGGTTTTGTTGGTCAGGTTGGTTTTGATTAGGAGTTCGTGAGGGAAAGATCTTATGATAAGGAGTGTCTGATGAAGGATGTACCCTTGGAACTTGGGAAGGAGAGTAAATATGAGCAGTAGGGTGGGAATAAACAGGAGTTGGATGTTCGGGCGGTAATTTTACACGTATAGGTATCTGGTGAGGAGGCATTTGCTGACGTGGAGATTTTGAATGAATTTGGGAGATTTGAGTCTTGGATTGGGAGGTCTGGATCTTAGGTTTGGAAGCCTGAGTCTTAGTTTTGGAAATCTGAGGCGTCTGACGTCGCGGCTGTTGATTCTTCACCGTAGTGTCTGAATATAGGTGCCTAGAGTCTTGATGGGGATGATCTGTTGATGTAGAAGGGTTGTGCGTCAATTGTGGTGTTATTTCGTTCGGCAGTTGAGGAAACGCTGCCAAATTTAGGAGTTCAGGTGCCTGTACCTGTGCCTGGGTAGAATTCTTCTGTTCTTCTTTTAATGATAAATTATAAGTTCTTTGCTTATACAGCTTCTTATAGATAATGCAGCCCCGATAGGTTGCAGGGTGGTCCTCACCACAAAGGGCACATTTTGGTGGTTCATTTAACGGTTTCTGGCAGGTGTTAGAGGCGTGAGGCCCGGCGCATTTAACGCAACGCACCGAGTGATGGCAGTAAGCCTTTGTATGCCCTAAGTTTTGGCACTTGGTGCATTGAACGACTATTGGTTTCTGCCTCGGCTCTTCAAATTTTACAACAGAATACAGCAGTCTTTTAACTTCGAAGATTTCTGCATTTTTCCGGGCTGGTTCTAGATCGATGAAAAATAATGGCAGTGGATATTTATCAATAGGATGTAAAATAGAAGATATATGTCTTACCGAATGGCCGATATCTTCCAGATCTTTTTTTATAGCGGTAGTGGGTGTGGTAGAGTGAAGACCTCTCAAAACCACTCTATATGTTTTGTCTTCTTTTAGTTGATAGCAGTGGAAGTCGTGATTGAGTGCTGTCAAATGATTTATAAGTTTTTTATAATCTTCTTTAGTATTGGTGTTAATCTTTATATCGTTGACTCGAGAAAAACACCGGAAGTTGGTCGGTCCGATCAGATTAGCTATTTCTTGACCGAACTGAATGAAATTGTCAATCTTGCTTACATAAATCGGAGGTGGCACTGGTTCAGTGAAAGTTCTAGGTTCAGTGATTTCGTTAATTTTATTATTGGCTGTAACAGAATTGTTACTGGATGTGTTAGTTGATGGTTTAGTGTCAGGTTTCATAGCTGAATTATTACTAGTTTTTGATTGTTTATTTACTTTGAGAGCTTGCTTTGTTTTAGCGGATTTGTTTTTTTTTTTATTAGGTGAGTTGCCCGCCGAACCGGGGGCAGAGTTTCTATGGCGCTTTTGGAGAGTTCGCCTTGTTAAATATTGAGAATCAGTCTCACTGATTTCGGAGAAAGGAGTCTCTTCATCTGATTCGTCAAAAGAAATGTTCTTATCAGAATCCATACCTCTAAATAATAATATATACAAAAAGAAGAGAGAAAAAAAAAAGTATCACTAATAAGAAAATTTACAAAACAAATACTTAATAGCTAATCTATTTACAAATATATATACAAATATTAAAAAAAACATTTTTATAAATAAATAAAATAGAGTCTCAGTAGAAAAAAAAAATATTAAAATAAAATAATCAATTAAGAAATAAAAACAGAGAAAAAAAAAAATATACTGTGTTAGGTACGAACTCAAGATATTCTGAACGTAAAATAAAGCGCCGTGACCTTGAATTTGAAAGATAAGACCCGCTGAGGGGAATTATCTGCCACGTAAACTGTCTCTAGCAATCGAGTACCAATTTAATGTTGCTAATTGTTAATAAAAGTCACTCACCTCACTGATTGTAATGTAAAAATGTTAAATTGTTTATAAACTCACTGTTTACAAAGTCTGAGAACAGGATTTGAGATAATAAGCACATAACAAACTAGCAAAGACGGAACGATACGAATATAGAACCTCAGTTTCGGCCATGACACTTACGACTTAATAGTAATTTAAAAAAAAAAAAAAATAATATGAAATAGGGTACCCAGTAAATCGAGGGAAATATTTAAATGGTCAATATTAGACATCAAGATCTACAAAAAAATCCATATTGCCCAATTCCAGGCGGTAAAGTAGGACATTTAAGGTTTGTGTTTTTTTTTTATTCGAGTGTTTTGTTTAATAGGAAGCAATAACATAAAACATATTTGATTTAAGTAACTAAACATTGCTCAATAGTAAACTAGACAAAATATACTTTAAACGAAAGTAGAGTTTATCATTGTTAAAACTGTTTAAAGTTGACTTTTAAGCGGTTACGTTCCGTCTAAAAAAAGTCATAAAATATTTGTGATTTTTTTTTTTATCACCCTTTAACTGTACTACGTTTACCCCACCTATACAAAATCTTTCTCGTTTAATAAGCTTTAAGTACATATTGATTAAGTTGAGGTTTCTTAGGAAAAAATTTCGTCTCAAGTTGTGTAAAGAAATGATGTAATATCCAATAACCCAATCACTTTAAAGTATCCGTGTATCCTGCATAAATAACTACCATTAACTATTTCAAAGCTTTTATTTCGTGTTTTCTCGTGATATGGAATATCACGTAAAAATATACATTTTATTTATAAATATAAAAAAAATTGAATTAATCATTTTTTGAATATTTTCACGTAAAGTGGTTATGAAATTTCTCCCACATTTCTTTCATTGGAATTTGTATGTATTTATAAGTGATAAACTTCATGTTTATAGCCCTAATATTTACGTTTTAAAGAAGATTATTGAAGCAATCAGTAGGTTTCTTTACTTTAAACGTAAATTTTAGTAAGAAACATCAATTTTGTCACTTATAAATACACATAAATACATAGGACGAAGATCTGAGAGAAAAACACAATTTCATAACCACTTTACATGAAAAATATTTTTAAAATCATTATTTTTTAGATTTTTAAATAAGATGTATTGTTAGGCAATTATGTTTATTACAATACGTCCCATATCACGGAAAAAAAAGGAAATAAAAACTTCCCAACAGTTAATTGTAGTCATTTTTGCAGAAAACACGGATACTTTATGATGACTGGATAGGAAATCGCAACATTTCTTTACACAACTTGAGATAAATCTTAAAATTTTTCTTATTAAACCTCAACTTAATTGATATGGACTTAAAACTTATCAAATGAGGAAGTTTTTGTATAAGTGGCGTAAATTTAGTACAGTTGAAAGATGATAAAAAAAATATCACAAATAATTTATGACTTTTTTTTAGACGGGACAGAGTTAGCCGCTTTAAACAGTTTTAACAATCACAAACTCTAATTTCGTTTAAATTAAATTTTGTCTAGTTTACTATGGAGCAATGATTAATTACTTAAATCAAATATGTTTCGCGTTATCGCTTCCTTTTCTACAAAAAACGTGCCTCGCTTAAAAAAAGCACAAACCTTAAATTTCGTACTTTGTTGCTTTGGAATTGGACAATTGTTTATATGAAATTTTTGGTCTACTATCAACCACTTAAATTTTTTCCCCTACTTACCAGACACCTTGTATAATAAATACAATATTAGCCTTTGGAATTCGGCAAAACTATCTCTATAAATATCATGTTTCATTGATCTAATAAACAAATGTCCGTTGTTTATATTATTAATATTAAAAATAAATTTACCCAGAATAATTATTACCTTGGCCTTTTGGGTGAAATACTTTAATTTACGTAACCTGAAAGGCTATCATTGATGAGTATTGTTAAGGATCAGTATTGATCTAGCGGAGAAGGAGCTGATCAATAGGGGCACCATTGAGTGGACGTCAAAGGAATGGATTGTTATCAAAATCCCTTTGGGTCTTGACCGACACTGAACCACCCCCTCTTCCACCCGATTCCTCTTCTTGCCTGTCATCCAGCCCGCCTAGCACTAGAGCGGCAACGCATTTCAAGTGGGATTCATTTCTTATATACTTTGTGAAATAAATCCACAGCGAAAAAATTGGAACTTGTAAGAAGACGTTCCTCTGTAATAAGGTACACAGAGACTAGTGAGGAAACTTAAGTAGGTGCTTCATTAAAATAGTATGTGGCTACCTAAAATCAATATGTGGAAAAGAAGAATTATAAAGAAGGTATAATAAATCATCAATCCCGTCACCATTCTATCAACTAGATAATAATATACACCTATAGTACTGATAGCAACTGGTTTAATTAGGGATATCTTATTTGTAAGGCAGAATATGTTATTTGAAAGTCGTATTGGCTATTTCGTTATATTTTGGATGCCATGTACGACAATGAAGGCTAGAGGTACTAACCTATAAATAACCAAATAAACAAATGAATATTTTAAAAAAATTAAAATTAGTGTTTATTGACATAAATGTTGCAGAGATGAGAAAGGTAAACTCCAGCCTAATATTGAATAGGGATTTCGGTTTTTTATTTAATTATTTTAGGTTTTTAGTAAAAAAGGTTTTAGTAATTTAATTCATCAAACATAAAAAATTTTAACTACCAACTAATGAATAGATTTAACACATTTTTTTGTGCTCGCTAAAATTTTCTAAAAACAATCACTAGGTGTCACTGAATAATTACCTACAATCAGATAGGTACACTGTTTGTGGCTACAGCTTGGAATAGTAATAACGATAGAGAACAATGTGAATTATTTCTTTCTGTATCACTCATCAATCGTTAAGTTTATAATACAGCATTTGAGTGAATGGTGGTTTTGCATGACGTCTCATGGTCTAGACCTTTCATCAAATCAGTGGATGAAGCTCGGAGGTCCTCAAACTTTGCTATTACTGGCGTCCAATATCATACCTACGCCTCTGTGTATAGATAAATAAAAGTCGCAGGAATATTCATCAAAGGATAGATGCACAGAGTTGAATTTAAAGAATTAAACTGATATGAAAATAATAAGAAAGGTATACAGCATAAATAAAGAAGAAGGACGAGAGGACCAGGTAGACGCCTCGCTGTCTGGAATGCACGGGCTACAATGGTCCTTAAACAGTTGCTAATGGCCTAGCAGCTCCAGCTCCAGTCCCAGCGCCATTCATCCCACTCTCGGCCTTTTTTGTCCACTTCTCAATGGCACCTCCTCCATCCATTGTTCTTGTCCTATTCTCAACAGTTTTTTATCCCGTCTCTCCGACCTTCCGACCATACGCGATCTTAGGCTAGGAGGGTGACAAAAACCGCCATTCAGAACTTCATACACAATTAGTGAATGCGGCAACATTTATCTTGCGTAGATTTATTCATCTGTCAGGGTATAAGGTTCGCGAAAGGTGTTAGGGTGTAAATCCCTTTTTTTATCCTTATAAGAACTAGTCGATTTAGAACCGTATAATATTGCAGTTGGGTCTTAATATGGAATATGAATATAAATTAATTCAAACAAGTATTTTTATCAAGGTTGATAAATATTCAGGACGCAGTCATTATAAAGTTTTTATTGATGCCAACGTTTCAACCCAAACATCTGGTTTATCATCAGGGATTGTTTCGAGCATTGAAGGTATTTAAGTACGAGTACTTGAATACCTAAAGCATTTTCATGCTTCTCCACAAATCTTTAAACCCCACAATGAGTTCTAGTAGATAAGGGTTACAGGTAAACAAAACTTGTGAGAAAAACAAAACTATATTCTGAGAATATATTTGCATAGGGTTTGATAGACGAGGGCTAAAGAAAAGAGTTATATGTTTTTTTATTATTGGCATATTTCCTTCTAAAAGCTTGCTAAGGAATGTTTATACTTGTACATATTTTTTAAAAACGTTATTCATTAATAATACCACTAACAATAACGATAAACAGGACATAAATAGATTTAAAAACTCTCTCCGAGTCCAGCTGGCGCTTTCAATAAAAAGACATCTGAAATTACCAGTTTTGAGGTGAGACCTTGAATAGATGGGTGGACGTGGTCTGAGTTACCTTAAAGATGAAAATAAAACATATAACATGCTTTTAGCTGTTAATCATTTAATGTAAATTAAGCAATTCTAAATCTATGAATTGTTAAATATCTTCAACCTAAAAAAACGTGAGCTCAGACCACATTCACACTATATGTACAAAAAAAATATGAAACAACCAAAATAACAACTAAACAATAATCAAAAAGTATATTCAATAAATAAAAATAAAATAACTTCAAGATAAGTAAATGAAAAAACTCACATACATTCCTACATACACTATTTACAATCGAGAGGGAACTCCGAGGCAGGTTTGTTCTTCCAACTATGAAGGGAAAGGCAGGATTCAAGAATATCCGTGCGCTACTCTCTCAACCGCATCACTGGTAAGCCAGTGGAGATTGATCAAGAACGCTTAGCAATTGCCAGATACACTCATATCTTGAGTGGAGAATCTGGCAATTGCTAGAACTATAATATATAAAAACTACAAAAAGTAGTGGAGCCACTGTCGTTTTAACCTTCTTAGAGGATTATAGGAATGGTTGGTGCTAGATCGGGATTTTGTAAATGATACGTAAGCTTCTGGTGTAATTTGGAAAACATTTCTGGAATATCTAGAACAAATGGGATGTTAAGGTTATGATGTAGGGTTTTGTTGGTTACATAAAACGCAGCACCGACTATTGTTCGAAGGACTTTGGACTTAAAAAATTGGATGCGTTTGATATTAGACAATTTTGCTGTACCCATAGTTCTAGGCCGTAGGTCCAAAAAGGTTTCAGGATTGTCTTGTAGATCTGTTTTTGGTTTTCAATAGAAAGAATTTTCTATTCAGTTATTATAGATTTTCTATTCAGTATTCTGTATGATTGGCCCTACCGTCGGTTAAGTTCCTGTCTTTTAAATCTAGTATGAGGGTTTCACGTTAGTCGTCTATCTAAGAGAAATGCAAGATACTGAACAGTATCTGAAAAAGGATGCTGGTTGAATTAAAATAAACTGGTGGAGAGGATTTACTACAAAGGGAGAAGGTGATGTATTCGTTTACCTTAATGCGTCATATCAGTGTTCAATCAGCAAGAAGTGTATTTGAAGGTTCAGAGTTGGTTGAAAGGATAGCAGTGTCATCAGCGAATCTTGTCAGAAGAGTATCGAGATAGACAGCGATATCTGCGGTAAAAATAATGTAAAGAATGGGACCCAAGATACCTCAGCAAACTCAAAAGGAGCGATCTGAGAGGTAGGGTAAAAGGACTGCTTATTATATATAAGAATATAAGGACTGAAGTAATAGGTATGAGAACTGTGGTAGGTGGAATTTAAGCTTGAGGAGCCATACCTGTTTGAAAGCTTGCGCTACATTCAGAAATACAACCGAGCAACATTGCTCCTCTTCTAGAAATGAGGACATATAACAGCTCGAGGTTGGACAGTGGAATGTTGAGAACGAAATCCGATTCTAAAGATTCTATTATTAGCAAGATTCTTTCTTATCTGTGGCATCTTTTCATTTTTTTTAAAGATTAAGGAGTAGGCCAATTGATCTATAGGATGGTGTACTGTTGGATTCCATAAGAGAGGGAATGTAATGGCTTTGGATAAAAGTTGTGGAAGTATCCGTTTGGTTAGGTTTATGAGGGGTAATTTTATGAAAAAGGTATTTGACATCAGAAAGATTAGCTGTTTTAGATGGTAAAGAGAGTAGAATTGCTGAAGAGAAGTAAATGTACTGGAGAGATGTCTGGTGAATTCCTCAGCTTTGTCTTCATCAGACGCTGCTCAGGAACTATCGATCGACAGAGGCGGTGGGAAACATGATGGGATTTTAGATTTTTTTTTATGGTATTTCAAAGAGAATTATCATGAACAGAAAGCGAAGTAAGGTAGGAATTAAAGCATTGAGGTCTGGAGGATAATTCCTATTTTAATAGTTTACAGTAATAATTGTAGGTGCGGCGGTCGGAGGAGTATTTAGTACGTTGCATCTAGCGCGGCGTTTGGTGTAGATTAGGTCTATGAGGTGTTGAGATAAAATATTTTTCTCGAGGATACTTGAGGAATAATTTGGGGAGGAAGCGATCCAGATTGCTTTTTAAATAGTAGTGGTAAAGGAATGTACGGTATTTTATCAATACCTGGTGGACAAATCAGTACAAAGGACAACAAACTGGTGATATCTGTGTCATTTAAAGGAGCATGAATATGAGGAATTTGATGTTGATGGTTAGGTATATTAGGATGAATAGGATATTTAGGTTGTTGTTGCTGCAGTGCTGCAAGTTTTCCGGTAGGATTCTTACCTCCAAGTAATTGTGAAAATGAAACATTAGTGTTTACTGTTTTAGGTTCTTTTCATGGTCTGATTGTCTCATCTAAAATCCAGGTCTTCTGATAGCTGGTTTTGAGATTCTTGTAAACTTGTCAGCCTCTGTAGTTGGCTAGATGTCCCTCCGGACATATGACACAAACTGCTGGTACTTGAATCGGCTTGGTGCGTTCAACAGATATGTGCCGTTCACCCCATTTTACGCAATGTGGCAAGTGCTGACAATAAGTCCTTGTCTCGCCTACGCCCGACAATTGGGCACTGCACAATTTCCGACTTTAGGTATGGTTTCTCTACTTTTACGCTTGTTTAGTACAATCTTGTAATTACATATATTTTTTCGATACCTGGTGATGGCTCCAGGTATACAATAAACAAAGACAAACGTTGGTTACCTGTACGACGTACTTTGATTAGTTCTTCTTTTATCACTTTAGCTGGGGTTAAGGAGTACAAATTTGTTATCATCACTCCGTAACGTTCTCTTCTACCTCAGCTGGTACGTATGAAAATTCGTAATCGTTTCTGATAGGCAATTCACTATTATACGGTAGGCTTCAGCTGTATGTGTTATTATTTTAGTGTCATTGGTCCTGTTGATGAATGAATTACTGCCAAAGCAGATTTTATTTAGTTGAGTACACTAATCTAGCCGAAAATCTTTATTTTTAACAAATTTCGGAGGAGGTCTTGCTTCATTTGGTATGGTTGAATACTCCATTACTTCCCTGTCATTTTGAAGTTTCATTCATTCAGACATTACATTCGTTCATTCATATGAGGTACTTGATTTTGTGGAGTACTGTGGAATGAAGTTGCATTGGAATTTAACACGAAAGTTTTTTAATTCCTTTCTATTTACATATTATTTTTATTTCGATGCGAACTAGAGTGTTCTTTAAAAATATTAAGATATAAGAATTACATAAGGGTGTGAGTGTATATATGTAATTATAGGTTGTATAAATTTTATAGATAACTTTATGATAACTCTAGGCAGCTATAATAAAAATGAGTCTCATTTCGGAGCAATGAAAAACCTAATACCCAATTGGGCGCCATCATCCCAGAATCCTGAATGCTTCTTTTTCAATTTTCTGCTCCAAGGGAATGAATAGTTGTGTAATAGAATTCCTCAGCAGGATGAATGATAGCAGTTAAAGAGCCCTACGCTCAGGTTCAAAGGTCTTAAGAGATTTACATGCCCTTTGTTCCGTTTGAGGCCATCTCAACTGGCAGGGATTTTCCTCTTTCCTTACTAAAGAAAAATAGGGAGGACTATGAGGAAAAAGCGGCTTTAAGAATAATAATGGTCGTTGAAAGGGAAAAAAAGAAGGAAATGTTGGAGGCGGATTGAGGCGGGAATAGTTTGTTGGGTTTTTCTCATTGGTAGGAGGCCGCCTTTGACGTGCCTATTATTCGTGCCCTCATCGGCGAGATAATCAGATCTGACCAATCGGGCGGCAAATAGAGTTAGCGGATCATCTTTGTGGCTCGCCGGGGCCGCACAAATATATCGCCATTGTTGCGGCTGCCGGCTCTCTCTACGGACTTAGCCGATTAATGCCGTCCAGAACAGAACTAATGCCCACCAGCCGTCTTTCTGTCTCCCGCCCATTCTCTTTATAACAATACTGACCCACGTAATCGGTTTTTAACTGATACTCTTTGACACTGATATTGTACCACTGTCTGGGCGTGTGCGATCAGGATTAAAACCGACTGTTAGGAATACCTCAGAAAAAAACAAACAAAAAAAAAAACGAGCTGAGGATAAAGTCTGGAAAACCATGAAAACTAAATACGTGAAAATTATTGACATCTAGCGGTACAATAACGAAATGGTAAAGATTACTTGAATATAGAACGTTAGGATAAAATAAAATTACTGAAAATGAACAATAAGCATTTTTTAATAAGTCATTTTTATTTATAAAATCTATATTTAAAACTTAATTCAACATTATATTGCTTTCCCACTTTCGAAGGTAAGGAAGCTGTGTATTCGTGCGGTAGGTTAAAAAAAATTATGTGCTCAGAATCGAAAAATTCCACTCGCGTTTTACGTTTCAGACATCAAGGATCAAATTTGGTTCGGTGTCTGTCTGTTGTAGTTAAATCAATATGTTACGGGCATATCACCTACTACCGTTAACCGATTTTCATGAAATTTTCAGGATGTGCGGATTGGTGTCTAGATGGCCCTATATCAATTTAATTAAATTCCATTCAAAACTTCCTCTTACGCACGCGCAAATGTATTTCTTTAGCTATGCCAATATTTTAGAAACGGTTTGTTTAATTTGACTCAAAGTTTGAAGAAATATAGGTGTTGGTAAAAATATAATTCTGTATCAATTTCATTGAATTCTGTCAGCTGCATTCTTTTCAATATACCCAAATGTATTTTTCGTGATACCTGTATTTCTTAAAAACCACTAGTTCGATTTGGCTCAAAGCTTGAGGGAAAATAGAGATTGATAACCAACGATCAAGTAGACTTCCATTTCAGAAAATTGCACCCCATACTTTCAGAAAATACCCTCGCTTTCGAATCTGAAAACGTTTTGTCTATGGCTGTATTTTGAAATCGTTCAAATCGGCTCGTTCGATTAGACCGAAAGTTAAAGGAAATGTGGAGAATAGTGTTGAAATTGCCGGTTATCAATTTCATTGATTTCTATTTAAGAATTAAATTAATATAAATAACTTTTTAAAATATAATGGCTGTGAAATGTGGAAGTCATTGCTCATGTGAAAGGGAGGTTATGTTCATAGTATTGTTTTATGAAGTTATACAATTTTAGACTGTATTCGAAAAAGTTAATTTAAACTGGATGTTTTATCGTTTAAGTATTACTGGCACGACGCCTAGTGCTGTTATAAAAAAATTTCATGTAATTTTCAGTGATTGTGGGGGTTGAAACTTAGATGGCCCAATATAAATTTTTCCCATCCACAGCTTTTGCTTAAGCATGCGATTTTCCTTTACTACATGTACCGCTAATCCAAATCTTTTTGAACTAGTTATAATTGATGCCTTTGATTGAGGCAAAATGTATTTTTCCCAATAATAAAAAAAAATAAAAGTTATAATTGAAGGGTAGGTTGTAAGTATCAATAAATCTTAAATATGCATTGGCCTCATTTGCTTTCTTTTTTTACTTCATCCATATTCTTATATTTCCTCTTGGATTACTTTTGATCCAACTGATGGAAAATGTCGGTGAATTTGGTGTGGAAGATATACTGACCTTACTTGACACACATTTTTATTTTCGCTTCAACTACACCTTTATGTTCATGCCTTCAATATTCCATTTCGTTTTATGTTTTAGACATCATGGGTCAAATTTTATTCTGAGTATTTCTGTTCGCAGTTAAATCCATGCGACGGCTCTTCTTTTATGTTATCCAATGTTCATGAAATTTTCAGAAACATCTATATTCAAAAATCATCACACAACATTCACTATCCAACCTACTTTGAGTAGATAGATTTTCATTTAAAAGAATTAATTGACATATGTTTCTCCATTCATCTAAAATATTAAATTTATGTGTATCCCGTTACCCAATAGGTTCCAGATTTGTGCGTTACATACTAAATACCATGAATAAATAATACTTTTTTTTTATACTTTTGAATAATTTTTTATTCAATCCTAATAATAATATTGATCTTATGTTATTGATGAATAAACATTTAAGACTTATAACACTTATAGGCTTATAAGAGGTCTTATAGACTTATAAGACTTATAACACTGTATTCTCAATTTTTTTAAACCACAAAAAGCTATTATTAGGATAATTATGCATTTTTTTCGGATTTACATCTTTCATGTTGATACATTTCCACTAATTCGACAATTAAAAAAATGCACCAAATCTAACAGACAAAAGAACATTACAAAAATGATTGGATATGTCCAATATTGGAATTTTAAATTATATATTTTTCACGCTACTCCCATCAAACATATTTCACCATTGGTTTCATACGACACATTACGTATTAGTACTACCCACCATTGATTTTAATATATGGAAATATTTGGGTTAAAAGTTTATTTTCAGACTGTCAAGTGTTTTTGTCTTACTAGGTGACGGTAACCAATTCGAGCACTTGAAAACAGCATCCAATTCGAGTTATAAGTGACATCGAATCTAGAACTGAATAATTCGGAAGCGAGTTTGTCCATCAATCCACAAACGTATTTTCCTTAATGCATCTCTATTCCAAAATTGCAAAAATGTTGTAGAAAATTGGAGGAGTGGTGAAAAATTTAATTAAATTCCATTTATCAATTAATATTCATAGATCTAATTGTTAAGAATATAATGGCCGTGAAAAAGAGATTATAAAAGTTATAAACCATATGTCCTTATGTAGTCAAATTCGTTAATTCGATTTGATAAAATATTCAGGAATTGTAATTTTTGTCACTTAAATATATCGGTAATATATTTTATAAAATTCCGTTCACTTGTTTTACTCTGATTTCTGTAGAAGCTTTATTTCCCAAATGAAAAAAATAATAGATCTTAAAATAAGGGCTATGATGTAACCAATTAAAATTATGTGGAATCTATACCTTTCTAACTCTATTTGGAAGACACGAACGACATATGTAACGTGTGCCAAAGATGGTCAGTCATGTATGACAGTCTCAAGAATGACCAGAATTACTTCAATCGCGATGGTCGCTACAAGCATCAGATAGATATACGAATTATGACCCGCAGACATCTTCAATCCGGCCCACGGAAGTTTCTTTGATTACAATGTAACAATTTAAAAAATATGAAATTTAGTAAATCGTACAAGTAGTACATTTACTTCTATTGATTTAAGCTTGGATTTCAGGATTTTTGAAAATCCGTCAGTTCATGTGAATGACCGTGTAGTGCCCGCTTAAAGGCATTTAGAGTTCTTTCAGTATAGTATAGTATCTCTCAACAAACCAAAACTATGTGGCATATTTTAGATAATTATTTAACTTTATGTTGTTTTAGTTATGGGTGGAAATGTACAACTTCGGTCTTATCAAATAAAACTTTTTTATTTCCATTGTACTTTTCAAAGTTGTAATAAGGTAGGGAGAAAAAAAAAATTCTCGTTATACGTCTTTTCTAAAGTACTCCATTGACGACGATAACTAGCGCAGACGCGACCCTAAGACTGGGCGATGGCGTTGGCATGTTTGCTAATGACGACTATTGGCATCAGTGTCAGACGCAGGTTCGGTTGGGGGGAGGGGAGGAGGAGGAAAAAACCGCCTTTATCCTCCCCGGGGGCGGCAGAAAGAGCAGGAGCTGTATGCAAACTGACCGCGCATTGTCCGCGTAATGGGGTGCTCAATAGCGGCACCTGTCCGCATTCACCTCTCCTTACCTCCTCCTAGGATACGCACCAATATTTGCTGCCCAGGTACGGGAACCTCACTCAACCCAACATCCTATAGGAACCACTAACATCCGATATACACCTCCATAAATTATATCTTCTCTCTCGGTAAATATTCACTGTCATCTTGCCGTTGAACCTCCGGCTTATTGTTAAACCACGAAATACTTGCAATGTATGAAATAACATATTGAACATGCATGAAAATAAGCACAGACAATGGGTTTTCATTTGTATGAAAATGGCACAATAAATTTTGTTTTCCAAATCCGGTAAAGCCAGGAGAATTTTTGAAAGAACAGTTTGTCCGATTTTTAAGTTCGATATCCCAAATCATTCACTAAGATCTTGGCAATGTATCTAACAAATGAGTTAATTAAAAAAAAAAGTTTACAGATATAAACCTATCCATCCTTAGCGAATGTGAGTACAATTGAGCGAATGCTTATCTACTTAAACACTAGTATTGCCCAAATGCGAGACCGAGACGGGTCTTGGTCTTGCAAACTCAGTCTTGGTCATGATATTGGTCTTGCGCAAGAGTCTCGCAACAGTCTTGCAGTTACCGTCTTGGGCCGATTTTGGGCAACCCTATTAAACACCTTTGTAGATTATTAAGGAAATAGACGTTTACAAGTAGTGTTGTCTAAAATCGGCCCAAGACCGTCTAACTGGTGCAAGACCAAGACTAGAAAAAAAAATCGTATTTGTTAATAAAAATTAAGGCAAAATAGTTACTAATACTTGACAATGTTATTTACTTTATCTAAAGAATTGGTATAACCAATATATTTTTGCATTTAACTCATCCAATTTTTCATTCGTGCTTAGTTAGGTTTTCCTTATCTGAAACATTACAGTAATATCTTAATATAGCTTATATAGTATTAAGCTAACTGCAAGATTGTTACGAGACTCTTGCGAAAGACCAAGACAAAGGCTGAGTGTTCAAGACCAAGACTCATCTTGGTCTCGCATTTGGGCAACACTATTTACAAGTATTTAAGATAGGTGTAATACTCAGGTGCCTGTCAGGTCTTGAGGAAGTTTCAGGCTTACCCGAACGAAATTCATGAATATGTTATTATAAAATATATCTTCTTATGCATCAATTTGTAAAAAACGTTGGTCTTCTTTCTAGATGTATAATATATTCTTCTGAGCTGTTGTTACGGTTTTACTGGTTTAAGTTGTAGAAATAATTTATGCTACTTGATAATATCAATACTTTCAATACGATTACAATACTTTCCTAACTGGATGAAAGTCATTTAACACTATTATTCATGTTCATTACTATGATGAGCCAGGTTAAGATAAAATAAAATTTCTTAAAACCCTATTTAAAATTATAACTTAATTTTGTTTTAGAGAGAACATTTTAAAATGTATGTCTTTGTCCATTTCTCACCCCCTAACGATTTTATTATACAAATTGCAATATCTACATACAAATAACTACATATACTTCCATTTAAAATTTATTTCTTGAATGAATCATTGGGAAAAATATAAATGTCCGGAAATGAGACTTATGTAAAAAAAAAGTTTTAAGAAGATGCTACATTTCAATTTATTTGACCCTGTGTACCTATCTGGTAATTATTACATAAAAATTATAGTTTAATTTTTAAACAAATTACAGAAATAACCTTTTATCTAACCTAAGAAAATTTACAGGATTCTTCGGAAATCTCGTAGAGATTTAAAAAAAAAAAGTTTTAATTTTTACTCTTTCAACTCATAATGTGTTGCAAAGCTTATGCTTCTTTATATAATTCAATGTGTATTTTTCTTTATCAAGATTCAATACGTCCAGTTTGTGCGAACTTAACCTGAGCGATATTACCGGTCATGCTCGGTTTGAACTTAAAATACATTGATTTCCACTTGAAATCCATCCAGTTATCCAAAAATCTTATCTCTTATCTATTCCCCTTCTTGTAAATTGACTAAATCTTCAGTGGCATTATCCACTCTTGTTTTTTCTAGTTTTCATTATTATTATTTAATTTTTAAATGATACTTTTAATCGACTATTCCATTTTTCCCTCCTTTTATTTTCATTGCAAACCTTCATCTTTCTTTCATTTCATCAATTAATAATAATAATTTACATATATTCAGTGGAACTAATTGTAAGTGCGAAAGATATACATCATGATTTTTTAAATAAGCGTCTTACACCCACTAAAGCACAAAATTTAAAAAATAAGAAATAATAATAATAAATTTTTAAAAAACGGTATCTTCTTGTAAATAATAAACACTAACACCACCATCGGGGGGATACGTTCTATCCATGTGTAATGAAAAATAAACACTAAAACTAAAATTTAAAAAAAACCTGCGTGGGTGCTATAAAACAAGTTTAAATAATTATTCTTTACAAAAATGTAACAGGGTTGCCAATAATTAAATTATTTTAGTAATTCATATCTGTAATTGCAGGCTTATCTGCAATAACTATTAATTTATTTATTTATTTATTTTTATTTTTTTAAACTTTTATTATGATATTTACAACTGTATTAGTATCAATACATCAAGTAAATTTGTACAGAGAAATAATATTACATGAAACACGCTTGTTGAGAAACTACCCACTGGTAGCACTCTAATAATTTGTCTACATGAGAAGATCACGAGGCCATTTTCTTTTCAGACGCCTCGGAGGGTTATCAGGAATCGAAGAGGAAGCAAGGTTAGAAACAAGAGGATTTGGATGGTTATGAAGTTTATTATGGAAGGATAGGTATCTGGATTTGGCCAAATCGGAAACATATGGAACATTGAGGTCTTTATGGATTATTGTATTAGTGACAAAGTAAGGAGCATTGAGGATTTTACGAAGGATTTTGGATTGTAAGGATTGGATGCGAGAGGAATTCGATGGTTTAGTGGAGCCCCATAGCTCAACTCCGTAAGTCCAAATAGGTCTTATTATAGTCAAGTATATGAGTCTTTTGTAATTAAGGGGAAGTTTAGAGCGTTTGTCTAGTAAGTGTTGGAGTAGTCGGAAACGTCGAGCGGTTTCTTGTCGTTTCAGTCTGGTATGAGGATTCCAAGTTAGACGTTTGTCCAAATGAAGTCCAAGGTATCGGATTTGTTCAACAGGGATAAGTGGGGTATTATACCCCTTCAATAATTTATTTATTTGATTTTTTTTTGTTGCCTCTACCCTGTAGGGTCATTGGCAACACCTTTGAATTACACTCTGTTGTAGAATTTTATCACTTTTAAGAACCTTAAAGTTTTTTTAACTGCACTTTCATGGTCTTGTAGATTTTCTTTCAGACTCTGTGCCATGTCAGCTTTCTCCTTGTAGGATCAAATGTAGGGCATTCTTGAATAATGTGCTTTACTGTCCTTTGGACATTGCAGTTCTCGCAGGTCGGAGGATCAAGTCCTCTTAGTAGGTAGGAGTGCGAGAACTCACAATGTCCAATTCGCAGTCTGCAAAGGGCTGTCTCCTCTTTTCGAGATGGTCGGTGCGAGGTTTCCCATTTTAAACAGTGGGGTTTAATTTCTTTCAATTTCGATTCTCCTTGTTCCCACTTGTTTTACCACATGTTCCACACATTCTCCTTAATTTTTATAACGTAATCCTCTAGAGGGATTTCATTAATTGATTCAACGGATGTTGTATCTGGCTTTCTTGCTATGTTGGCTGCTTGATCTGCTTGTTCATTACCGATGATCCCGCAATGCGAAGGGACCCAAATGAACACTACTTCTTTGCCCTTTTCCCTTAGTAGCCACCAAACGTTTCTTACATCTTTTGCGAGAGAGGTTTTGGGCCTGTTATGTTCAATAGCTAGTAATGAACTCATAGAGTCTGTCACCACTGCCCAATTGGTAGTTCCACTTGTCTCTATGTGTTTAAGAGCTTCTCTAATTGCTAGCATTTCACCAGTAAACACTGAACAAGCCTCCGGCATTTTGAAAAGTTTTTGAGTATTAAAATTCATAACGGAACACCCTACTTCCTTATCAACTTTTGAGGCATCCGTATAAAAGATGTGACACTCCTTATATTTTTCCAAAGTTTCTAAAAATAATTTTTGAAGTTCAACTGGAAGTGCCGTATCCTTTTTATGTCTGGAAATTGAGGTATCTATAATTGGTTTGACATTGGTCCATCTGGGAATTATTGTATCCGGCACATCCAGAGCATTTTCAATGTTAAGATCCGAAAAATGCTCAAGAAGCGTTTCTACAAAGTTTTTCTCCCTGATGTTACCTGTTTCCTCATTGCAGAATAATATCTTATTTAGTATGTGTCTTGGGTTAGTCTTGATTTTGAGACCATACTTCGTTGTCATGAATAATCTTCTGAAGGTTAGAGGAGGTTCACCAGCTTCTGCATATAGACTTTCCACAGGGGAGGTTGGCAATGCCCCTGTACAAATTCTTAATGCAGAGTTGTGTACCACGTCCAACATTCTTAAAGTTTTGCTTGAAGCAGAGCCGTAAACGCTTGAGCCGTAGTCCAATTTGCTTCTAATACTTGCATAGTATATTTTCAATAGGCTTTTTCTATCTGCTCCCCAAGTCGTATGAGAAAGGCATTTTAGTAGGGCAACTCTTTTGAGGCAATTGGTTGAAGCAGTTTTATATGAATTAGCGGCGATCTAACTCCATTCCCAAATATTTTAGGCTGTTAACGAATGGAATTTCAGCACCACCCATCCGTATTTTTGGATTTAGTGTGCACCCTCTTAATCTGCAAAAGTGCATGGCTCTAGTTTTGCTAGCAGATAGTTTAAACCCACTCTCTGTTGCCCATTTTTCTATGTTTTCTAGTGCTTCTTGCGTCTTCCACTTTAAGAATTATAATGATTTACTTCGAATGAGCAGCATTATGTCATCTGCGTACAAAATGGTTTTTGCGGGCTTGACAAATACATCCGCTATGTCATTTACTGCGATCTGAAAGAGGGTCACGCTGAGTGGGGATCCTTGAGGAGTGCCATTCTCCATGTTGTAGATAGAGGATTCTGAAGTTCCGACTTTGATACAAAATGTTTTATTTTTTAGGAAATTCTTTATGTACTTCCATAATTTTCCTTTGATGTGCCATCTTCTTAGTATGTCTAAGACTCGCCATCTCCACAGCGTGTCGTAGGCTTTCTTGACATCCAGGAATATGTTAATGAGGTGTTGCTTCTTTTGGAATGCTTGTGGGGCTTCCCATTTCAGTATTTGGACGTGGTCAATTGCGGTGTGGTCTTCCCTGAAACCGAATTGGTAAGGAGTGAGCAGCTCTCTCTTTTTTATTACCTCAGTCATTCTCTGATTTACTATTTTTTCTTGCAGTTTGCTCACACATGAGAGAAGTGATATTGGGCGGAAGTCTGTTATAAGACAACTTTTCTCTTTTTTTGTATGGGCACTATCAAGGAATGCCTCCATGTTTGTGGCAGATAGCCAGTATCCCAAATTCGGTTGTACAGTCGCAATAGTATCAGTTTCCCTTCGTCAGGTAGATTATATAGCATCACATATGAGATTCCGTCACTACCTACAGCGGATTTCTTTGAGCATTTCTGTAGAAAATATTCGAGTTCATGTATCCCGATGGGGATATTGTAGTTTTCTTCGTGGCCTAAGTTCACATGATCTGGCATATTTTTACAGCTTACAGGGGTTTGGGTAATAATAGAGGATACTTGATAAAAGTGTTCTGCCAATTTTTCCGCGATTTCGTCAGGGTCAGTTATAATGTCTTGTCCACTCTTTATACCAGGCAATTTCTTTGTTTTGGGGATCCCCTTAACGCTTTTCACTTTATTTCAGAGCTCCTTCATTGAGGTGTTTTGATTAATTGAAGATACAAAGTCTTTCCATGACGATCTTTTGCTTCCTTTTATGGTTCTGTTCGCTATGGATCTCAATCTTTTAAATTCAATTGCATCAAGCACATTTCTTGTTTTTCTAAATTTGTTGAGGGCACGTTTCTTCGCTTTCACAGCGTTTTGACATTTTTCATTCCACCATGGTACTCTTGTATGAGATAGTTTATTAACTGTAAGAGGAATTGTTTCATGAGCTGCCTCTGTTATTACGTCGCTAATAACGGTGGCGCTGTGGTCGATATTGTCGAGATCTGCAGGAAAGAGCTCAATTTGTTTTCTTATTTTTTCACGATACGCTGTCCAATCTGCTTTCTGGTATTGCCAGTGACGGTTCCTCATTTGTGTTGGAGTCTCGTGCTTCATTTTCATGGTGATTGGGAAATGGTCGCTTCCATATAGATCCGATTTCGTTTCCCATCTAATTTTTGGGGCCAGTCGAACATCGCTGAAGCTAAGGTCGATTGATGAAAAATTGTTGCTTTTGGAGCAAAAATGAGTATTTTCTCCCGTGTTTAGAAGTGTGGTTGTAGGGCTGTTCTCTAAAAGTTTTTTTAATTTTCTACCTCTGTGCCCATTGTCAGCTAGTGTTGAACCCCAAGCTATATCATTGGCATTAAAGTCACCCAATAACAGGTAGGATCTGGGTAGCTGATTAACAATTTGCTGAATATCATGTGTAGCAAACGGTTCTGATGGTGGCATGTAAATGTTACAGAGAGTAAGTGGCTCGTTTTGGTAAATTTTGACCGCTATTGCTTCGAAGTTTGTGTTAAGAGGGAGCATTTCAGCAAATATGTCATTTCTAACAAAAGTTGCGACTCCTCCCCATGATTTTGAGGTTCCTGTTCTGTCTTTTCGGTATATATCGTAATCTTTGTATCTCACTGTTTGTGTTTCTTTGAGGTGTGTTTCTTGGAGACAAGATAGTATAGGGTTCTCTTCGCTTATTAGAATTTTTAGGTACTCTAAATGTCGGAAAAATCCGTTACAATTCCATTAAATGATTGTTTTCATTTTGATTGGCAAAGTGTTGTTTATTTCCCAGATTATTGTTATCACCATGTGTTATTTTTAAAGGCTCGGTATTGTTCAAGGAGTGTTCATTCAAAATCTTAATTAGTTTTGAGGTTCTTATTTTTAGCCCTCTATGTGATACTGTGTCTCTGATATCTGAGAGCATTGTTTTCAGACCGTTTACGTTGTTAGTAAACTGAGACATGATATCAGCAGCGTTTGATTCGTTTTCTCCCTGAGTCATGTCGAGTAATAGGCATATCTTTTCGTAAGTGAGGGGGTAAATACTTTTGTTCTTTGAGATCATGGTTCGCATGAGTCCTAGTATGCTTTCAGTGGGATATCTGGTCTTCTTTGTTTTGGCATTTGAGCTGGCTCTGCACTTTTTTCCAGGTAGTGGTACTGTGACTCTAGTTTGTAGTCGTTGTTGATTCTTGTTGATCCCGTGATTCTGTGATAGGTATGGTTTGGCCTTACATAGGGTTGTTATAGTGATGTTATTTCGTTTCTGGTTCTGGTCATCATCCTGAGTATATTTCTTAGTGTCAGATGTACCTAACAATGTTTCCTTGTCATTGTATTTATTAATAGTTGTTTTCTAGTCAGTACCTCGCGCGGGCTCATTACCGCGTATGGGGAGCGTCCCACGGGTGGCGGATGTGGGGATGGTCGGTGGAAATTCCTTGGAAGTTCCTACCGGCTAAGTCCGATGGACTCGCTGACCAACAATGAGAGGGGCCCTCCAGACTTGCTGGAGGTAGGGGCCCACCAGACTTGCTGGAGGGTGTGACGTAGGATTGAACGCCCTACTCACATACCTTTAGTTCACCAAACACCACAAAAAGTCATGGATCTCCCTAAGGTAAAACGCTCATTATCCGGAGGAAAACTAGTCCCCCGTTCGGGTCTCCGGGTGGGAACTGCTTTAGGGGATTCATGGTGCAAGTTGAAATATAGGGATTTAAATATTGGTACGTGGAACGTAAGGAGTTTAAACACAGCAGGGGGCTAAAATCGGTCGCGAATGAGGTAAATGGGTACAATTTGGATGTCGCGGCTCTGCAAGAGGTTCGCTGGCCAGGGGAGGGCTCGATGAGGGAAGGAAAGTACACTATTTGGGACGGAGGAAGCGGGAATCATTGTTTAGGTACCGGGTTTCTAATTAGGAGTAGATTACTATCCGCTTTGAGGGACGTACAATTCTTTAGTGATAGAATTTCGGTAGCTATATTTCAGGGACGTTGGTTTAAAATCGCATTAATAAACATACATTGTCCGACCGAAGACAGTGACGATGAAGTCAAAAGTGAATTTTACGATAAACTCGAATGATTTTATGATAAACTACCGCGAAACTACATGAAAATAATTGTAGATGACGCAAACGCAAAGGTAGGAAGGGAAGATGTTTATATTCCGACGATTGGTAAAGAAAGTTTGCACGAATATAGTAATGATAATGGGATCCGTCTGATAAACTTTGCCATCTCGAAAAATCTGATAATTAAAAGTACGACGTTTAAACATAAGGATAATCATAAATATACTTGGACATCACCGGATTCGCAAACACGAAATCAAATCGATCATGTTTTGATACAAAACAGCTGGCAAAGCAGTATAATTAATGTACGGTCTTATCGCGGAGCAGAATGTGGGTCGGACCATGAATTAGTGATCGCGAAACTTCGAAAAAACTTAATATAAAAAAGAGAAAAGAAAACCGTTTCGATTTTGAGAATTTTAATTTGGAAAATTTAAAAAATCCATCAATTAGAAACCAATTCGAGCTAGATGTTAAGAATAGGTTTGAAGCTTTAGAGCTTCCTGACGAGGACCACGAGGATATTGACAAGTTATGGGTAGAGATCAGGGATAATATTAAAGCGGTCGGTAACTCGTGTCTAGGAAAAAAGGAAAATAAGAATAACAAACCGTGGTTTGATGAAGATTGCTTAACCATGTGTGAAAAAAGAAAAGCCGCTAAATTAAAAGCTCTAAATAATCCTTGCGAAGACAATCTGGAATACTTCCAAACCTCAAAGAACGAAACGACAAAATTGCTCAAAAATAAAAAAAGGGAGTATCTTAAAAATAAAATAATTGAAATAGAAACTAATAAAATCGAAAATAACGTAAGAGATATGTACAAAGGTATAAACAGATCACGTAAATGTGTGGGGTCCGTAACATCTGGAATTAGGGATGATAATAACAATATTCTGACCGATCCGGTTGACATATTGAATAAATTTAAGGACCACTTTGACAATATTTTAAATACGGGAAATTATGATCTGTGTCTTCCTTCTGAGTACCAGAGTGCTGAACCGTTGATAGAAGGACCGAGTAAAGAGGAAGTTGAATTAGCTATCGGAAAATTAAAATCTTATAAAGCAGCGGGAACCGACAATATTCCTACTGAACTAATTAAGGCATGCGGGGAAGCTGGAGTTTCTAAAACACATCGATTGGTTAAAACGATCTGGGTGAACGAGAAATTACCTGAAGAATGGAAAGAATCTATTCTTATTCCGATTCACAAAAAGGGTCCGAGGACGGATTGTAATAACTATCGAGGAATTTCACTCCTTCCGGTATGTTATAAACTATTCACTTTAATCTTAACCAGTCGAATCACGGAATACGCCGAGGAAATTATCGGAGAATACCAATGCGGATTTAGACGGAATCGTTCGACGATTGATCAAATAGTTTCTTTACGGCAAATATTAGAGAAAAAATTGGAGTAAAAAAGGTATTGTTCACCAGCTGTATATAGATTTTAAAAAGGCTTACGATTCTATTGACCGCCAGAAACTGTATAACATTCTAATCGAGCAGGGGATTCCTAAAAAACTAGTAAATCTAGTCAGGATGTGCTTGACGGAGACACTCAATATTGTTAGAATCGGTAATAATTTTTCCGAAAAATTTGAGGTTCGTTCGGGCTTAAAACAGGGGGATTCTCTTTCGCCTGTCCTGTTCAATTTGGCATTAGAATATGCCATTAGGGAGGTAATGCGAACCGAGAAAGGGTTGGATCTGGGTGGGACAACATCCGTGCTGGGCTATGCTGATGATCTGGTACTGTTAAGCGAAGATGTTGAAACTATAAAACTAAATACGACAACGTTAATGAAAGCCAGTAAAGAACTAGGACTCGAAATAAACGTGGATAAAACAAAATATATGGTTAGCTGCAAAAATGGCGATACTACTGGTGATATCGATATAGATGGTAATATGTTTGAACAGGTAGATAAATTTAGGTATCTAGGTTCTACGATAACTAGAAAAAACGAAATTGAAGAAGAGATTAAGGTTAGACTGAAGGCGGGAAATACTTGTTATTTTTCTGTGACAAAACTACTTAGTTCGCGCCTCTTGTCCCGAAACTTAAAAATTAGAATCTATAAAACAATTATCTTGCCTACAGTCCTTTATGGATGCGAAACTTGGCCGCTTACATTAAGGGATGAGCAGCGTCTTAAGGTTTTTGAAAATAAAGTATTGCGTAGAATATTCGGACCGAAGAAGGATGAGTTAACCGGATAGTTCAGACGGTTACACAACGCCGAATTGCTTGAGCTGTATCCGAGTTATATAATTGAGGTAATTTCATCGCGGCGAATCAAATGGGCTTGTAAAGTTGTTGGGCTTAGTAACGAGAGAATTCCTAAAAGGTTAATATTTGCTATGCCGAATGGTAAGCGTCCGAGGGGTAGACCGAAGCGAAGGTGGGAAGATTGCATTAAAGCCGATCTGAAGGGACTGGGTTTGGACGGCGAACGGTGGAGGGAGGTGTGTAACAAGCGATTGGTGGTGTCGGCATCGAACCTTCGGGTTCGCTAAGCCTTATTATTATTATATTATTATTCTCGTCAGTATATTTATTAATAGGTGTTTTCTCGTCAGTATAATAACTATTAAGTGTATTCCAAATTATACGATTCAAATAATTATAAAACAACTAATGTTGTTATATTAAAATATTTTGTATGTTCTAAATACAGCCAGAATGAGGCACATGCTTACAAAATGAAAAATATCATCTACTTTGAGGTTACACAGAAAGTAAGATTTATTCTGATTATAAAACTTTTATTTATTCAAATATAACAGTCCACCTCAAACTTTTAACATCCAACTGATTTCAATAGATTACAATTTATTATCATGATGTAGGCCTGGTTGAGGTTTTAATTATTTATACAATATGTGGTATTTGTCTATTTTATGCTTCTAATTTATTTTCAGTTCTGCGCATGCGTTAGCCTAAGTTAAACATACGTCAGGTCATCTCTTACAAAATTCTTCATTAATAGTGGCAGTGTTCAACTTTAATGCGAAACAACAGTGTTACCTGTTATATTAACAATTAAGTTTGTTACTGAACAAAAGAATAAGGTGAGTAATCACTTATTTACAGCTCAATAGTGAACAGTGTAAATAGACCTCAGGTTAGTTACTGATAACGGCCGGCCATAACATCGCTAATCCCACCAGTGGGCTCTGGCTCTCCGTCCAAGGAGGTTCTGTGCCGATCAGTCCTCTCATAGCACGCGTATATATTTCCGTGTTAAAAAAAAAAAAAATTTTGTTATCACTTCTCATTTTACATTTTTTCCTATCACTTATAATATGAAATGCGATATTATCATATGCTAATGTCGAGCAAGGGTAAAAATACTAGATCCAGGAGCCTCGATACTACAATGAGTTCTCCTTTTAAAAAAAGAACAAGGCGTTCGAAAAGAAATACTCCACCAGCCACACCAGGGAGCTCTGTTGAAGAAGTGGATCCCCAACCTGGTACCTCACAACAACAAAACAATCATGAGACAACTAAGACTGGTGAAGAATCGCCGTTTTTTCACTCAGAACCCATTTCAAGTGCTATCAAATACACAAAACGAAGAAATGGAAGCAGCACCCACCCCCAGAGAACCCAAACCCCCACCAATATTCCTTAGGAATATTAAAAACTTTCAGTTAATGTGTCACCAATTGAATAACCTAGTGGGCTCAGGAAAATATTTATGCCAAAGCCGCACCAATGACACTAAATTAATGCCCGACACTCCAGAAACTTACAGAAAAATTATAAAATATTTATCTGATACCAAGGCGGATTACCACACGTATCAACTGCGTCAAGAGAGGGCGCTCAGGGTCATTATCAGAAGACTGCACCCATCTAGGCCAACTGATGCTATAAAAGAAGAGCTCATGGGTATGGGATTCCATGTTCGCCAGATAGTGAACATATTCAAGGAGGATAGAGAACAGCCAGGAATAAAAAGTAAAATACCGCTCCCACTATTCTTCGTTGACCTTGACCGAACGCCCCAGGTCGAAGACATCTACAAGGTCACACGCCTTTATTACACCAGCGTTGTTGTGAAAAAGCCTTACACCAAGCGCGACATCGTTCAATGCCATAACTGTCAGGCTTATGGCCATACGAAAAGATATTGTCATCACATTCCTAGATGTGTGAGGTGTGGTGAGCAACACAAAACAGAAGAATGTAGGAAGTCTAGAACTTCACCTGCAGTATGCGCTTTATGCCACCAAGGGCACCCTGCCAACTACAAGGGTTGTCAAACATACAAAGAATTAAAAACAAGAATGTACGCAACTCCTAGAGAAGAAGGGACATCCAGGCCACTAAGACAACCCTCTAGAACAGTGAACGGAAGAGTGACCTATGCTCAGATGTTCAAAGGAGACACTATAAACACTCAATCTCAGGCCCTGCCACAAGAACCTCAACCTCGAGAATTCACAAATCAACCTCAAGACCCACATCCCTCCATCCCTGAACCTAGGTTCAATACCCAGACATACATTCCTCCTCCTTCCAATTCCACTGACCTCAAAGCCTATTAACTTCTTTCCTCTCTGTATTTAGATCCCTCATCACCCCTCTTATTTCATTACTTACCAATGTTATATCCAACCTCATTCCACCGCCGAGAAATCCATAAATGTCCTCAACCAAATCCCTTTCCATTCTCCTATGGAATGCGAATGGTATTCGAAATCACATCAACGAACTGACAATCTTATTACATGACAAAAACATCGACATAGCACTAATAACTGAAACCCGACTAACCAACAAACGACAAATCAACGTTCCTGGCTACAATATTTATAGAACCGATCATCCTGATGGAACAGCACATGCTGGCACTGCTATAATTATCCACCGATCTCTCTCCCATCATTTATTTCCCTTACCAACCCATAATTTCCTACAATCCACTGCCGTAATAATCCAAACTTCCCTTTACCCAATAACATTAGTTGCGGCATATTCCCCGCCTAAAATACCCATTTCCGAATCCCAAATAATTTCCTTCCTGAATTCCTTAGGACACCATTTCATCCTAGGTGCAGATTTAAATGCAAAACACCAACAATGGGGAGCCAGATCCACAAATTCCCGAGGGCGAACACTGCTATCTGCACTTAATTCCCATCGCAGCAACATCCTTTCACCTATCACTCCCACATACTGGCCAACAGATCCCAACCGCAATCCCGACCTTCTTGACTTTTTCCTACACAAAGGTCTAGGATCATTACACTGTTCCATTTCAAGGCTTGATGATCTTTCCTCAGACCACAGTCCTATAGTCCTAACCGCTTCCACATCACCCATTCCTAAATCATCCTCTCCTTCATTTATCAGGGGACCAGTTAACTGGAACCTTTTCCGTCAAATATTGGATGATAATATAGACCTCAGAGTTTCCTTAAAAACACCTGAAGACCTTGACGATGCAGTGGACTCCTTTACTACCCTGATCCAGCAAGCAGTTTGGACTGCATCCTCACCTGATCGTCCCAAAAAACACCTCAGTATAAATCCTCTATCCCAAGACCTATTGGACCTTATCCATAGCAAACGATGCTCTAGGGCCCTCTGGCAAAGAACCAGGCATCCTGATGACCGGAAATCGTATAACTATTATTCCAAACAGGTAAAAAAGAAACTGGATATCTTTAGAACCCAATCCTACAATTCCTACCTTTCCTCATTATCATCTAGTGATAACTCCCTCTGGACTGTAACTAAAAAAATCCTTAAAGTCCAATCCATTTCCCACCCCCTCCGCCATGATGATGGTTCCTGGTTCGAAAACCCCGAAAATCCCCTGGATATGATCTCACTTCACAAATCCTTAGACAACTTCCCAAAAAATCAATCATATTCCTGACCTATCTATATAATTGCATCCTTCGTACTACCAATTTTCCCTTGATGTTATTTTATTTTATTTATTTATTTAAATCTCTGCCCTGCCAGTTTGGCAATACGAGTGTTTGCAGTATTGGATAGCTAGACGTGTGTGCATAACTAGCCAATACTGCAATCGATACAATAAGATTTTCTGTTTAGCTTGGCTCTTCCATCCTCTGTGGTGGAGCTTCTTCTCTTCTACCCAAATAGAAGTGGGCTGGGCCAATGATGTCTTTCCACCCGTACACAAAGGCCTTGTAGTGCTGGTAGTTCTCTCTGGTCACTAGCTGAGGTAGATCGCGCTCTGATAAGACATAGAGCCCAGTCTCCCTCAGCAACTTAGCCCTCAATGCCTCATAGGCGGTACAGGCTAATAAGACGTGCTCGGCGGTCTCCGGTACCCTACAACTTGGGCATAGGGGATCAATGTTCTTACCATGTTGAACAAGCTTTGCTCGGAATCCCCCATGCCCCGTGAGGAATTGCGAGACCCAATAGTCCGGGAGGAGCCATGTAGTTTCCATTCTTGAACCGACGGTGGGGAAGTATTTCCTTAGGGTTGATCCTTTTGGCGTTGTCACCCAACGCCGGTTCCATTCTTCTAATGTGCATTCCCGGAGAATCCTCTTCCATCTGCTTGGGTCTTCACTGATCCTCACTCGGAGATTAGCCGGTAGATCCACCAAGCCATCTCTCTTCATTTCGTGCCGAAAGTAGTCTTCACGAAGTTGAAGATCAATTGGAATACTTCCGGCTAAGACTTGTACCGCCTCATGAGATACTGACCGGTACGCCCTAGTGACACGCAGCAGAGCCATACGCTGGATCGTCGCCAACCTTTTCTTCTGTTGGAGCGAGAGAGTCTGACTCCACGCAGGGGCCGCATATCTCAGGATACCCAAGATAACTCCGTTATAAATAGCCAAAGTGGCTGGGTATCTGAGACCCCAAAAGGCGCCCCCGATGCGACTCAGTCCATTAAGAGCCAGGGCCACTCTACTTCTCAGATAGTCCAAGTGAGGGGTGAAGTTAAACTTTCTTCCAGTCCTTATCCCAAGATAGGTGACCGCCTCACTTGGACGTATCGTTTCTCTCTGTATATTCAGAGTGATAGGGTGGGCCCTGTCAGTCTTACCCCTCAAAAGAACGGACTGAGTCTTTGAAGCCGCCATCTTCATCTTCTTTCTCTCGCACCATTCTCCTACAAGGTTGGCGCACCGTTCAGCCTCTTCCTTTAATCTGGCTCTGCTGTTCGATGCCACCACGACTGCGAGATCGTCTACGTAAGCAGTGGCGGGGAACCGCTGCTCTTCCAGTACTCCCAGCAGCTCGTCAAATACCAGTTTCCACAAGGCTGGACCTAGTACAGATCCTTGTGGGCATCCTCTTTCTACAGAATCCTCTACAGCAAAGAAGTTACCTTTTATCATTAATTTGCGGTCTTCTAGATAGCTTCTTAAGAGGTCGTACAGGTTGCTGGGAGCTTCATACTTTTGCAACTGCTGGAGTACACTCGGCCACCAAACGCTATCGAAGGCGGAGGATATATCAAACAGGAGAAGCATTACATACTTCTCCGCCTTCTCTTCAACGTCACGGCGCACCCTGAGCAGAGCATCTGCGGTTCCCCTACCTTTAGTACATCCGTACTGTCGTGGATGGCTAGCCCTTAAGAAGACTGGTCGTAGACTCCTCATCAGCAAGGTCTCCAACAATTTACTCATTATAGGAAGGAGACATATAGGCCTATATGACTTCGCTAACTGCTTGTCCTTATCTCCTCCCTTATAAAGGAGTCTAACATCAGCAATCTTCCATATTTTAGGGAAGTAACCCCTGCCTAGGCAATCATTGAACAATGCTAACAGCCTTTGTTCAATGTAGGGGATACTATTCCTTAGTATTGCTGTGTCTATCGAATCCAAGCCAGGAGCTCGACCAGTCCTTTGCCTATCCACGGCAGCACGGAGATCCCATATGTCCCATGGTGGGTATAGGTCCGTACCTGGTGGGCATACCGTAGTGCGTCTAATGTATCTCTCCTCTTCATTATCTTGGGACGGATCATCCCTGGGGTAGGTTTCCGCAATGAACGTTTTTGCCGTCTCCTCCAGAGTGGTTGCCTGAGTAGCTCCGCGTTTCAATGCGGCTATTACCTGTTGTGGAAACACTCCATAATCGTGCTGTTTCCAAAACCAGGCAAACCCGTTAATAACACATCATCCTACAGACCGATAAGTTTACTCCCTATCCTCTCAAAAATCCTCCTCAAACGCATCCTACCCATACTCGAATCCCACAACATCCCTTCTCATCAATTTGGATTCCGCTCAAGACATTCCACTGTCCAACAAGGCCTTCGTGTTGTGGACCATATATCCTCTGCACTAGAAAACAAGCAATATTGCACTGGTGCCTTTCTGGACGTGGCGCAAGCTTTCGACCGGGTGTGACACGATGGCTTGCTTTTCAAGCTCAAAACCCATTTACCCCAATCCTTATACCTAGTCCTCAAATCCTATCTCTCAAATCGTTCCTTCCAAGTCCGTTTCGGCACCGAATTCTCCACTTACTATCCAGTTGAGGCTGGTGTTCCACAAGGCAGTGTTTTGGGTCCAGTTCTCTACATCCTTTTCACTGCCGATATCCCTCCAAATCCCGATACCTTCCTAGCTACATTTGCCGATGATACTGCCATTCTATCCTCCCACTCAGATCCTCAAATAGCATCTCAAAACCTACAATCTCACCTCTCCTTGATTGAGCAGTGGTGCAACGACTGGCGCATTAAAATCAATGAAGCAAAATGTAAACATATTACTTTCACTATGCGACGCAGATCCTGTCCCACAATCCTTTTCAATTCAATACCACTTCCCTACTCAGATACAGTCCGTTACCTTGGCTTCCTTCTAGACAAAAGACTAACTTGGAACCCACATACGAGACTTAAAAGACAAGAACTTAACCAACGATATGGCCAGCTATATAGACTACTAAGCAGGACATCTCATCTTTCGATTGAAAATAAACTTTTAATCTACAAGACAATACTGAAACCTATCTGGACCTACGGACTTGAACTGTGGGGAACTGCTAAACATTCGAATATCAAACGCATCCAATCCTTCCAGTCCAAAGTACTTAGGACAATAGCCAATGCCCCATATTATGTCACAAATAAGACCCTACAACATGACCTTAACATCCCTTTTGTCCTTGACATCATCCCATCCAGATTCTCAAACATTCACCAGAACCTTATCCATCATCCAAATCCTCTAGCTCAATCCCTATCCAGCTCCCACCATCCCTACAATCCCCCTCGAAGGTTAAAACGGCAGTGGCCGCGAGATCTATTGTAAATATGCTTCTGGAGTCCTGGCAATGGCCAGCTTCTCCACTCAAGTCCTGAGCATCTGTGGCTCTAGTGCCCTCCTCCAGTCTGCAGCGGCTTACTATACCAATGAAGCGGCTGGGAAAGAAGCACTAGGATCTCCTGGAGTCCTGCTTTGGCTTCCACATGTGGGGAGAAAAGCCTGGCTCGGAGATTCCTGGGCGAATGTATATATTGTATATAGGTATGAATGTGTTTAGAAGTTTTTATTTTATTTTGTTTATTTATTTTTTATTTTTTTTTTTATTTTTTTTTTTTTATTTTTTTCTATTGATTTACATTTTTTTATAAGTATTATTTATTTAATAATAATAATAATAAGGCTTAGCGAACCCGAAGGTTCGATGCCGACACCACCAATCGCTTGTTACACACCTCCCTCCACCGTTCGCCGTCCAAACCCAGTCCCTTCAGATCGGCTTTAATGCAATCTTCCCACCTTCGCTTCGGTCTACCCCTCGGACGCTTACCATTCGGCACAGCAAATATTAACCTTTTAGGAATTCTCTCGTTACTAAGCCCAACAACTTTACAAGCCCATTTGATTCGCCGCGATGAAATTACCTCATTTATATTACCCGGATACAGCTCACGCAATTCAGCGTTTTGTAACCGTCTGAACTCTCCGGTTAACTCATCCTTCTTCGGTCCGAATATTCTACGCAATACTTTATTTTCAAAAACCTTAAGACGCTGCTCATCCCTTAATGTAAGCGGCCAAGTTTCGCATCCATAAAGAACTGTAGGCAAGATAATCGTTTTATAGATTCTAATTTTTAAGGCCCGGGACAAGAGGGGCGAACTAAGTAGTTTTGTCACAGAAAAATAACAAGCATTCCCCGCCTTCAGTCTAACCTTAATCTCTTCTTCAATTTCGTTTTTTCTAGTTATCGTAGAACCTAGATACCTAAATTTATCTACCTGTTCAAACATATTACCATCTATATCGATATCACCAGTAGTATCGCCATTTTTGTAGCTAACCATATATTTTGTTTTATCCACGTTTATTTCGAGTCCTAGTTCTTTACCGGCTTTCATTAACGTTGTCGTATTTAGTTTTATAGTTTCAACGTCTTCGCTTAACAGTACCAGATCATCCGCATAGCCCAGCACGGATGTTGTCCCGCCCAGATCCAACCCTTTCTCGGTTCGCATTACCTCCCTAATGGCATGTTCTAATGCCAAATTGAACAGGACAGGCGAAAGAGAATCCCCCTGTTTTAAGCCCGAACGAACCTCAAATTTTTCGGACAAATTATTACCGATTCTAACTTTATTGAGTGTCTCCGTCAAGCACATCCTGACTAGATTTACTAGTTTTTTTGGAATCCCCTGCTCGATTAGAATATTATACAGTTTCTGGCGGTCAATAGAATCGTAAGCCTTTTTAAAATCTATATACAGCTGGTGAACAATACCGTTATACTCCAATTTTTTCTCTAACATTTGCCGTAAAGAAAATATTTGATCAATCGTCGAACGATTCCGTCTAAATCCGCATTGGTAGTCTCCGATAATTTCCTCGGCGTATTCCGTGATTCGACTGGTTAAGATTAAAGTGAATATTTTATAACATACCGGAAGGAGTGAAATTCCTCGATAGTTATTACAATCCGTCCTAGGACCCTTTTTGTGAATCGGAATAAGAATAGATTCTTTCCATTCTTCAGGTAATTTCTCGTTCACCCAGATCTTTTTAACCAACCGATGTATTTTAGAAACTCCAGCTTCCCCGCATGCCTTAATTAGTTCAGTAGGAATATTATCGATTCCCGCTGCTTTATACGATTTTAATTTTCCGATAGCTACTTCAACTTCCTCTTTTCTTGGTCCTTCTATTAACGGTTCAGCACTCTGGTACTCAGAAGGAGGACACAGATCACAATTTCCCGCATTTAAAATATTGTCAAAGTGGTCCTTAAACTTATTCAATATGTCAACCGGATCGGTCAGAATATTGTTATTATCATCCCTAATTCCAGACGTTACGGGCCCTACATATTTACGTGATCTGTTTATACCTTTGTACATGTCTCTTGCGTTATTTTCGATTCTATTAGTTTCTATTTCAATTATTTTGTTTTTAAGATACTCCCTTTTTTTATTTTTGAACAATTTTGTCGTTTCGTTCTTTGTGATTCGGAAGTATTCCAGATTGTCTTCGCTAGGATTATTTAGAGCTTTTAATTTAGCGGCTTTTCTTTTTTCACACATGTTTAAGCAATCTTCATCAAACCACGGTTTGTTATTCTTATTTTCCTTTTTTCCTAGACACGAGTTACCGACCGCTTTAATATTATCCCTGATCTCTATCCATAACTTGTCAATATCCTCGTGGTCCTCGTCAGGAAGCTCTAAAGCTTCAAACCTATTCTTAACATCTGGCTCGAATTGGTTTCTAATTGATGGATTTTTTAATTTTTCCAAATTAAAATTCTCAAAATCGAAACGGTTTTCTTTTCTCTTTTTTATATTAAGTTTTTGTCGAAGTTTCGCGATTACTAATTCATGATCCGACCCACATTCTGCTCCGCGATAAGACCGTACATTAATTATACTGCTTTGCCAGCTGTGTTGTATCAAGACATGATCGATTTGATTTCGTGTTTGCGAATCCGGTGATGTCCAAGTATATTTATGAATATCCTTATGTTTAAACGTCGTACTTTTAATTATCAGGTTTTTCGAGATGGCAAAGTTTATCAGACGGATCCCATTATCATTACTATATTCGTGCAAACTTTCTTTACCAATCGTCGGAATATAAACTTCTTCCCTTCCTACCTTTGCGTTCGCATCACCTACAATTATTTTCATGTAGTTTCGCGGTAGTTTATCATAAACCCATTCGAGTTTATCGTAAAATTCACTTTTGACTTCATCGTCACTGTCTTCGGTCGGACAATGTATGTTTATTAATGCGATTTTAAACCAACGTCCCTGAAATGTAGCTACCGAAATTCTATCACTAAAGAATTGTACGTCCCTCAAAGCGGATAGTAATCTACTCCTAATTAGAAACCCGGTACCTAAACAATGATTCCCGCTTCCTCCGTACCAAATAGTGTACTTCCCTTCCCTCATCGAGCCCTCCCCTGGCCAGCGAACCTCTTGCAGAGCCACGACATCCAAATTGTACCCATTTACCTCATTCGCGACCGATTTTAGCCCCCCTGCTGTGTTTAAACTCCTTACGTTCCACGTACCAATATTTAAATCCCTATATTTCAACTTGCACCATGAATCCCCTAAAGCAGTCCCCACCCGGAGACCCGAACGGGGGACTAGTTTACCTCCGGATAATGAGCGTTTTACCTTAGGGAGATCCATGACTTTTTGTGGTGTTTGGTGAACTAAAGATATGTGAGTAGGGCGTTCAATCCTACGTCACACCCTCCAGCAAGTCTGGTGGGGCCCTACCTCCAGCAAGTCTGGAGGTCCCCTCCCTCCAGCAAGTCTGGAGGGCCCCTCTCATTGTTGGTCAGCGAGTCCATCGGACTTAGCCGGGAGGAACTTCCAAGGAATTTCCACCGACCATCCCCACATCCGCCACCCGTGGGACGCTCCCCATACGCGGTAATGAGCCCGCGCGAGGAGTATTATTTATTTACTTTTTATATTTATAGTTACTTCTGTATTACTTGTATATACTGTATGAATGAGAACTTTTAGCCTTAATACTTATAGCCCTCCAACAGTGGCTGATTGTATTATTATTCAATAAAAAAAAAAAAAAAAAAAAAAAAAAAATTATTTTGGTTCGTTAGATTTATTTTAATTTTACCAGTGATCTCATTAAATTTAATATTGAAAATTTCTTTTTTTTTTTTAGTATTACAACAATCTGTCACTTGGACATTAGTTATAGTGAGGTAGGATAACATTCACACTATATGTACAAAATAAATAGAAGAAAAATAACAATAAATAATAATCAAAAAATATATACAATAAATAAAATAAAATAACCAAAAAATAAGAAAATTAAAACTAAGCAAAAATACACACGCATACCTATATACACTATTTACAATAAGTGAAGAAACTCAGAGGGAAAAACTGGACTCCAGGAGAACCCTGTGCTACTCTCTCAACCGCATCACTGGTACCAAAGCCAGCGTAGATTGATCGAGAACACTTTTGCCACAAACACCCATGTCTTGAGTGGAGAATCTGGCCATTGCCAGAACTCCAATATGTACAATCTACAAAAGGTCACGAGGCCACTGCCGTTTCAATCTTCTTGGAGGATTATAGGGATGGGTGGCAGGGATTTAGATGATACATAAGGTTCTGGTGAAATTTGGAGAATTTTTCTTGACAAGGAGAAGGTCTAGGACAAGTTGAGGACAAGTTGAGGTCATGATGTAGGATTTTGTTGGTTACATAGAAAGGAGCATCGACTATTGTTCGAAGGACTTTTGACTGAAAGGATTGGATGCGTTTGAAGTTAAAAAATTTAGCTGTTCCCCAAAGTTCTAGTACGTAAGTCCAAATAGGTTTCAGTATTGTCTTGTAGATCAGTAACTTGTAGTGTTGCCCAAACGCTAGACCAAAACGAGACCAAAGTGGTCTTGGTCTTGGTCTTATGTCAACAAATTTTCGTCTTGGTCTTGCACACTTAATCTTGGTCTTAGTCTTTGTCTTCTGCAAGAGTCTCGCAATAGTCTTGCAGTTCACTATCAGCTTATTGCTGTTTATTAATATGGAACTTTAAATTTCAGAAAAACGTTTCAAAATAACTACATTTAGATTTCTTATTGACATAAACATTGTAAAGTACAGCTAAGTGAATAAAATTAAGAATAAAGAAAGATAGTGATAACATTCCTTCATCATTCCGATTATATGGAATGAAAGAGTCGTAGAGTAAAGACAATTTAAACATTGTTTCCAATCATTTTAAGTAGTTTAGGTACTTAGGGGTTATTATATTGAGCACTAAGAGATTATGAACAAGTGCCGCGCGTCCTTCACGTTCTTTATTTTTCTGTGTTGAAATGTTTCTCGATAACGGATTGCCCACAGTGGTACCAAATGGATATGTTCTTCTCTGGACTAAAACTACCAATACTAATCAGATCTAAGCTATCCAGGGCCAGATTTTCTTCTTGTTGAATTTAATTAAAGTATTGAAAAATATGTACAATATAGCCTGAATTTGGCTAAGCAATAATTTCAGTGTTCATAGAATTATTATAAAATCTTTGTTAAGGTCCACTAAAATGTTTTTCCACTATTTAGAGAATACAAGTTAAAAAAAAAAAATATATTTTGATCATCGGGAACCATTTCACATTTTAGGTAATTTTGAAAGTTCTATGGTAATTCTGTGCATTCCTTCCACTGCAAATTTTTAGATTTCTTCCATTCTTTAAAATTTTTTCAAAAACCTTCACTGAGATGTCAATACGTCAATAATTAACAAACAATAGTTGTCACCGTTGATTTGAGGACCTTTGCAATTAATATTTTTCGACGTTTCTCAATACCTGTTACTCAGAGGTAAACTTAAATCATTAATTATATAATTAAATTATTAGTAAATTATAATAACTTTTATGACCAGAATAACAATAAATATTAGTACTGTATCATAAGTTATATATCAAATAAAATACTAAAGGGGAGATAAAAAATCGGTAGGATGTACCGTAAAAAAAATATCAATTATAAGAATGAAGAACTATAAGGAAAACAATGAACAATTCATGGACGAGAATTAACAATTATGAGTTAACAAAAATGTTTAAAAAAATAAGCTAAGATAAAATAATTTCATACTGAATTTTATATTGAAGTTCTGAATCCTGTTCCATGTAAAAGTATAAAAAAAAATATATATATATTATTTTGCTCGCTGAAAGTCTCATAATATTGACATTTTCTAAAATTTACAATAAAATATCTATCAGTTTATAAGAAACTAGTTTTTCAGTAGAATGAACCAAATTGCAAATTTAATAAGATAAAAAAACATAAATATCTTATTTGACGTATATGTATAAAGTATTTAGAAGCTAAAACAAGAATTTCTAATGATTAAAAAAAAACTTAATTTTGGAAAAAGATATCTCACGTTATCTACCACACTGTAATTTATTTTTGTATTTTCATTTATTATTTCTGATAACAAATTCATTACTCACATAATAGTTTTGCTACAAAACGAAGAAACAAGGAAATCTGATTAAAAATAACGGATTTATTGAATTATAGCTAAAAATATCCAGTTAAGGTTCAATGTAAGGGAAGTGTGAAGCTCCTATTCTGAGAACATTAATCCACTTTCCTGGCGCTTAGTTCCATTATGTATACCAAGGAATCCGGATTTGAAATAGAATTGAGAGTCTTAATTTATACTTTGAAAGCTGTTATAATTTTACCGATTAGATAAATAACAAATATTTAAAGAAACTAAAATATTCGGGAAAAAAAATAATAAAGAAAAGATACATTTCAATATAAAACAAACAGTAAGAAGGTATTATAGAAAGCACTAACGAACCCAGGACTTTATTTTGTAGGAAGGCTTCAGCACGAAAGATTTTTTTGTGTATATGTATATTTATATATTTTACGATAATTACTTCCGAAGAAAGAAAGAAACTGAGTACTTATATGAAGTGGTGTTTAAAAGATCCTTGAAGTCCTAATAAATTTAATAAGAGGAACAATAATACTTTTAGAAGTAATTTTTGTCACAAATCATGGTTATATTTTACCATTTGGGTGGGAGAGAACATCCCTTCTCCCCCTCCCCGTATATCCGCCTGTGACAGAAAGTATTACAAAGTAATTAAATACCTATTTTTACTTTCCCTTAACTATATATGTAATATATAGTGAGGGTGAGTATTGAAATCGTGGAAGTTTCGAATCTGAGTTTTCAACGGAAATACGTGTTTTGAGATCATCTGAGTCCAAATAATTGTCCCGCTAAGTGATATGTGTGTGGGTGAACAGCCTAGCTCAAAATTGAAAAGTTGTACAGTTATAGAATGGACTTAATCTGTTAAAAATAATAATATCAATGCTTCCCGTATTTAAATAATTGAGTTTATTAGATGTGCCGATTGATGAATAATATATTAAAAATTCTCATAACCATACGGGCAAGGCTATATCTGTAGCTAAGAACTTGGTATCTAAAAGGCACCGACTGGACACATCATGAAGACTTTTATTTTTGTTCCAATAACAAATTTTAGCAAAAGGTACTTTTCTCACGAACCTCGTATCAATACCAAAGGATACAAATATCAATTACCAAATGTTAATAACTCCAGCTCATTCACAGACACCTCCTAATAAAAATTCCAATCATTGATAACGTTATTTGACGCCTTCGTCCGACTTCCTTCATCTGCTCTACTATTCCTAGGTATATCAACCACACCCTCCCCCATCCCTCCTCCTACCTTCCACGGTTCTCTGGACAAATCACTCATGCAGTTACATTGTTAAAGTCATACACTTGCCAGAAGACCTAGATCCATGATCTTGTTGTCATATTCCTGTAGGAGACCTGGACCTGTGGGAGAAGTGATCTCTTGTAGTCACATTTATAGTATAGTTCAGTATGAGAGATGCCATTTGTGACTGATATTGTACATAAAACTCCTACTTCTAAAGTCCTCACTGCCTGCGATTTGTTAACTGTACGAAAGTGGAATTGCGTATTTAAGGTTTATATATGGCTGGAATGTTTTTTTAATATTGAAGAGTATTTTTTTAGATTGAAAATGAATTTCCGAAAATAACATAATATCCGGAAATAATATTCAAACCGTATACAGATGAAGTATACACATAATGGTTGAGATCGGAGAATTATAGAAAAAGCAATATCTAACACACGAAGTAGTAGAATGTAATAGAGAATAGAGAATATGCCTATATAATTAGATCTGATGATACATTTAAATAACTAGATGTATATCGTCGATTTATTTAAAATAATCATTTAGTAACATTTAAGATCAGGGCATAAGTGAACGATTTGATGAACTTTCCTCCTGTGAAATCATATTATGCTCCATCAATTAGTGTAGCTATCGATGCTGTATTAAAATGCTCGCAACTGCATTTTTGTAAACTTCACAAGAAAAAAAAAATTTAATTTAAAAAAGTGATGGAGATTTAATTCCTATAATTTTACTATGTTGTTGTACAATCATTACCTGATCATAGATTAAATATTTTTGCTTTCAAATATCTCTTTGTTTGTAGATGTAGTGTTTATTTCGGTTTTTCAAAATAAAATAGGTATTTCAAAATCAGAAATTGAAGAACATTTTAAGAAATTTTTATTTTATTTTTATATTTAGGGAAATTCCATATTTTACAGCATTTCCTGGTTACGGCACACTACCCTTAAATCAAGGGCAGGCTGAACGATTTAATCTGTTGCATTCATAAATGTTCGAACAATACTAGCTGTTCCGAGTAACACCGCTTTCTGCATCAGCACCAAACAATTTATCGAAAGGCCTAATTCCTTCATGGAGGTTGTCTCCTCAACTCCTCTCTCAGTTTTTACCAATTTTATAGCGGAATCTCTCTGATTATTCACGTGATACAGTTAAAGTGTATATCAGAGCAGTTGATATTTACTGTTGGCATCTTTTTTTTTGTTATTTTAAGGAAAAAAAAAAAAAAAAAAAAATTTTTTTTTTTCTTTTTTTTTATTTATTTATTTATTTTTCTCTTATGATATGCGGTATGATCAGCAAGTGATGGCCAGTAAGGTGCCCAAGAGGTCTCGGTCAGACGGAGTTAGCTCACCAGCCAAACAAAGGACTCGTCGCTGCCTACGAGAAATACCTCCAGTGACCAAAATGAACACTTCAGAACCAGAACCTCAGCCCCAACCAGGTACGTCTGCACAAGAAACGATTGAAGAATCACCTTTCTTTACTCCAAACCCCTACCAAGTGCTTCAAAATGACAAAGAAGTAATGGAGTCTGCAGCAATACCCAGAGAACCAAAGCCTCCTCCGATATTTGTGAAAAATATAAAAAATTTCCAGATGTTCTGCACCCAACTAAATAAAATCTGCTCTGGCAGTTATTCATGCCTTAACAGGACCAATGACACCAAGATAACACCTGATTCTGCAGAAGCCTACCGAAAAATAGTGAAGTACTTATCAGAAACAAATGCGAATTTTCACACTTACCAGCTGAGGCAGGAAAGAGCTTTACGAGTGGTGATAAGAAATTTACATTCCTCAACCCCCACTGAAGTTATTAAAGAAGAACTAACGACGCTTGGTTTCAATGTACGCCAGGTAACAAACGTTTTGAAGGAGGACAGGGAACAGCCAGGATTACGAAATAGGATCCCACTACCATTGTTTTTCGTGGACTTGGAGCCATCACCAGGTATCGAAAAAATATATGATATCACAAGAATATACTATACAATGGTGAAAGTTGAGAAGCCATATCCCAAGAGAGACATCGTGCAGTGCCATAATTGTCAGACCTATGGCCACACGAAGACATATTGCCACCATCTGCCGCGTTGCGTGAAGTGCGGTGAACAGCACAAATCTGTAGAGTGCACCAAACCTATACAAGATCCAGCAGTATGTGCCCTATGCTTGGAGGGACACCCGGCCAACTACAAAGGCTGCCAAATTTACAAGAATCTCAAAACCAGACACCAGAAAAACCGGATTCAAGATGAAGCACTAAGAACAAGAAGAGAGAGAGAGCCTTCCAGAATTGTAAACAATGATGTATCATTCTCCCAACTACTTAGAGGTAAGACTTTAACCGATAAATGTCAAGCCCTGCCACAACAACAACCTCAAACCCAACCTCAAAATCCTCTTCATCCTAATATACCTAACCACCAACAACAAATTCCTCATATTCCTCCTCCTTCAAATGCAACAGATCTCACAAGTTTGTTAGCATCTTTCCTCACCGATTTCAAATCCCTTGTTACTCCACTCATATCACTCCTCACGAATCTCGTATCTCACCTCATCCCTCCTTTGAAAAATCCTTAAATGACTCACATCCCTAAACCCATATCCATTCTCCTTTGGAATGCGAATGGTGTTAGAAATCATACAGACGAACTATCTACTTTACTACTTGACAAGAACATTGATGTGGCACTAATTACTGAAACTCGACTAACCACTAAACAGCACTTCAATATACCACAATACCTGACATATCGTACTGACCACCCTGACGGAAAAGCACATGCCGGTACTGCTGTAATTGTACACCAATCCCTCTCCCATCACCTACTCCCATTACCAATACATGATTTCCTACAGTCCACCGCTATCGTGATAAAAACCTTCTCCTTTCCGGTCACTCTTGCATCAGCGTATTGCCCTCCTAACCGATCCATATCCAATGCCCAATTCAGTTCTCTCCTCGACTCCTTAGGACATCACTTCATCTTGGGTGCAGACCTAAATGCCAAGCACCAACAATGGGGTTCCAGAACCACGAATTCTCGTGGCCGAACCCTGCTGTCTGCACTCAATTCCCAACGTTTTCACCTCCTTTCCCCCAACTCTCCTACCTACTGGCCCACAGATCCCAACCGTAATCCTGATCTTCTAGATTTCTTTATCCACAGCGGCTTAAGCCCCCTCAATTGTTCCATTACACGTCTAAATGAACTTTCCTCTGACCATAGTCCTCTAATCCTTAATGTTTCACTTGAACCTGTTCCCAAACCTTCTCCACCGTCATTCATTAGGGGCCCAGTAAACTGGGACCTTTTCCGCCAAATAATCTCCGATAATATTGATCTCAACATATCCCTCAAAACTCCCGATGACCTTGATAGTGCCGTAAATTCCTTTACTACCACAATCCAACAAGCCGCCTGGACTGCCTCCTTTCCAAAAGACTCCTCCAGAATTCCTATAAAGACCATTCTACCCCAACACCTCCTTAACCTAATCCGCACCAAACGCCGTGCCAGATTATTATGGCAACGATCCCGACATCCTACCGACCGCTGCTCCTATAATTACTACTGCAAACAATTAAAACTGGAATTAGCCACCTTCAGATCACAATCCTTCAACTCCTACCTATCCTCCCTCTCTTCTCGCGACAATTCCCTTTGGAAAACCACAACAAAAATCCTAAATCCTCACCGCATTTCCCATCCTCTCCGACGAGGTGATGGCTCCTGGGCAGCATCTGACGAAGATAAAGCTGAGGAGTTCGCCATTCACCTATCCAATACATTTATTTCACATCCGGAATCCCATCCTGCCCACACCGTAACAGTAGAAGAACTCCTTACATCACCAATCCCACTTTCCTTGCCCCCAAAAGCTATTCATCCTTCCGAAGTAAAATTTCAATTAAAAAAACTAATCCTCCGTAAAGCTCCTGGACATGATCTCCTTACACCTCAAATCCTTCGACAACTTCCATCCAAAGCAGTCATATTCCTTACATATATCTACAATTGTATCCTACGCACCACCCACTTCCCTCTGTTATGGAAACACTCCACTATTATCCTTTTCCCAAAACCAGGAAAACCTCTCAATAGCTCAACATCCTATAGACCAATCAGCCTACTCCCAATCCTTTCAAAAATTTTTGAAAAGATCCTTTTGAAACGAATCCTACCCATTATAGAATCCCAAAATATCCCTTCCCATCAGTTTGGTTTTCGCTCTCAACATTCTACTGTTCAACAAGGACTCCGAGTCGTTGATCATATTTCCTCAGCCCTAGAAAACAAGGAATACTGTTCGGGTGCCTTTCTGGACATTGCACAGGCATTTGACCGGGTATGGCACTCCGGACTGCTCTCCAAGCTTAAAATCCATTTACCTCAGTCCTTGTACCTAGTCCTCCGATCCTACCTCTCTGACCGCTCCTTTCGAGTTCGCTGTGGAACAGAATTTTCCAATATCTACTCCGTTAAAGCCGGTGTTCCCCAAGGCAGCGTCTTGGGTCCCGTGCTTTACATCCTCTTTACTGCTGACATCCCTGTTCATCCCGATACTTTTCTTGCAACATTCGCTGACGACACCGCAATCTTATCATCCAACTCTGATCCCGAAATAGCATCCTTAAATCTCCAAAGTCATCTCACCTTGATTGAGCACTGGTGTAATAACTGGCGCATTAAAGTTAATGAATCTAAATGCCAACACATTACTTTTACACTCCGACGCAATTCCTGTCCACCAGTACTCTTTAATTCCATCCAGCTTCCTTATTCAGACACAGTCCGGTATCTTGGCTTTCATTTAGACCGAAGACTAACTTGGAACCCGCATACTAGACTCAAAAGACAAGAACTCAACCGACGATACGGCCAACTATACCGACTACTAAGCAGAAAATCTAAACTTTCCATTGAAAACAAGCTACTGATCTACAAGACAATACTGAAACCTATTTGGACTTACGGACTAGAACTGTGGGGATCAGCAAAATTTTCTAACATCAAGCGCATCCAATCCTTCCAGTCTAAAGTCCTTCGAACAATAGTCGATGCTCCTTTCTATGTATCCAACAAAACCCTACATCATGACCTTAACATCCCATTTGTCCTAGACCTTATCCCAGAAAAGTTCTCCAAATTTCACCAGAACCTTACTTACCACCCAAATCCTCTTGCACAATCCCTATCAAGCATCTCCCATCCCTATAATCCTCCAAGAAGGTTGAAACGGCAGTGGCCTCGCGACCTTTTGTAAATTATATAAATTGGAGTTCTGGCAATGGCCAGATTCTTCACTCAAGACATGTGTGTATGTGGCTAAAGTGCTCTCGACCAATCTCCGCTGGCTTTAGTACCAGTGACGCGGTTGGAAGAGTAGCGCAGGGTTCTCCTGGAGTTCCCTCGCCTGATTGTATATAGGTATGCATGTTATTTTTTTTTTTTTTTCCTTAGTTTTAATTTTCTTATTTTTTAGGTTATTTTATTTTATTGTCTATTGTATATACTTTTGATTATTATTTTGTTCTATTTATTTTATTTTTTTGTACATATGGTGTGAATGTCATCATACCTCACTATAACCAATGTCGAACAGACAGATTGTTATAATACTCAATAAAGAAAAATTATTAGAAAAAATTCCTTCATGGAGCCATCTGTTATGTCCGGAATTAGACCATTTGCAGAGATGACCAGCTGCAAAACCCTCACTTTATCAAGTTTATACAATTGCTTGAGCTCCTCGTCAAGGTCTTGATATTCGCGATTTTTTTCCGCAACCGCCTTGTGAAGGTTATCCGACGGCACCCCTATTTCGACAATATTTGCATGGCTCTCATCTTTCGAAACCAACAAAATATCAGGCCTATTGAGTGAAATATTGTGGTCTGTTATAATGGTTTGGTCCCAATATAGCTTGACGTGCCGTTTGTCAATGACCTATTGTGTAATAAGGACAAATGTCGTATAAAATTCCAAATTTCTTGGCTAATTCCTGATGCACGATCTTAGTCATGTTGTCTAAGATATTCGTTTCCAGCAAACACTTGACATCCTGATGTGATATACTGAGTCGATGCGGTTGCTGTTTTATACAGTCGACACAATTTAGCTTCTCCTACAGTTTCTCCGTAAATACGGTGCCTATAGACCTTTGTAGCGATGTCGTGGTCCTGTATGGCTATAACGAATCCTTCCGTTTCAGGAAACAATGTATCCCCACGTAGACACATCAGAGACGCATCCTTATCTACTCCTGCTGCTGAGTAAAATCTTCCAATGTATGGTAAAACCTTCCATGTAGCTCTTTGGACTTCCACGTATCAAGCAGAATTTATTGATTTATAGGTGGAGGAAAATTTTCACGTTGAATATTCAAAGCTGTATAACCAGAGTCCACCGCCACAATAGCTGAGATGACCCCAGGTGAACAATTGGCTATAGTTAATAGTTAAAAAGTAGTTTCGGAGTTTCGATTCTTTCTCGTTGCATGCTTTTAGTAAACTTGAAAGCCCTCGTCCTCCCTCTTTCCTAGCTAGATTCATTCTTACAACGAACGATTTTATTGATGACGTTTCCAGGAGTTCGTCATTTGCACTCTTAGATGAGAATCTATAGTATCTAGACTTTAAGTACCCAGATTTTAAAATACCAAAGGAATAGGATAAAGCTCGAATCGCCCGTATATTTAAAGCTTATATAATATTTTTTCCCGAAAGATTTGTTTTTATTTTTATTATTATTATTTATCATAATTATTATTATCTTTTTTAGTCTCGCCTTTGCGGATTCAAAGCTGAAGGTGGGGGACAAGTCCATCCACCTGCAGTTATAACATTTTTTTAGATATTTAAAAATTTTCTTGTTATTCTGGCTGTATCTAAGAGAACCGCTTGCTGAGCCTCTCTTAACACATCCAGCGGTAATTCCAAGCCGTCCGTACCTGTCACCGTCGACTTTGGGATCAGACCATTGGTTGATATTATTATTGGTGTAACCAATACGCTCTCCAAATGGTACAATTCCTTTAATTCAATCGCCAGTTCTGGGTACTTACGGGGCTTCTCTCTCACGGTCGTGCTTATGTTGTTATCGTTTGGAATCGCTATATCAATCAACTTTGCATTCTTTGCTGCTAAATCTATGATAAGGATATCGGGTCTGTTGTGACGCACTGTATGATCCGTTATTATAGATTTGTTCCAATACATCTTGGTGGAACCCTTCTGAAGCAGCCTTATTATTATTATTATTTCCATTCTTTATTCTCGCTTTGCGGGGTAAGTTTCTGAGGTGGAGGACCAGAAGTCCAGCCACTTCAGATTAATATCTATCACTTTTTAGCTATTTAAAAACTTTCGAATAATACGTGCCGTATCCAAGAGAACTGAGTGTTGAGCCTCTTTCAGTACCTCAAGAGGTAATTTTAATCCCATCGTGCCTGCCACTGTTGTCTTTGGTATCAATCCATTGGAGGATATTATAATTGGAACGGTGGTGACGTTCCCCAAATGATACAATTCCTTCAGTTCGATTGCCAATTCCTGGTATTTTCTCAGTTTTTCTCCAACAGTGGAGCTTATATTATTATCATTGGAGATCCCGACATCAATAAGCTCTGCTCTTTTCTCTCTCATACCTATCAGAAGGATGTCTGGTTTATTGTGACGCACAGTATGGTCAGTTATAATCGATTCATCCCAGTATAGCTTGAGACTACCTTTTTGGAGGAGTTTATTTGGGTGGTACTTATAATATGGAGTTTTGTCATCTGACAAGTTGAGCTTCACCGCCAGAGCCTGATGAAAAATTCTAGCCACATTGTTATGCCTCTGGAGATACTCGGTGCCAGCCAACACTCCACATCCAGCTGTGACATGTTGGATTGATTCCAACGTCGCTGAGCATAATCGACATTTATCTGTAGTTGTTGCGTCTTTAAGAACATGCCTTCTATATGATCTAGTAGCAATAACTTGGTCTTGGATGGCGAGCAGAAATCCTTCTGTCTCGGAGAATATCTTTCCAGCTTTCAGCCATTCAATGGATATTTCCTTGTCAATCGAGCTATCATTTAATTTGCTGTAGAATCTTCCGTGCAGAGATTTATTTTTCCATTCTGTCAAGCGTTCATTTTCTGACACGATTGTAGAGACCTCACGATTCCTCAGGTTAAGTGCGGTGAGACCGTAATCCAATCTTGAGATTGCGAGGTAAACCTCAGTTGTTTTTGTAAGAAAGTATCGGCGTAGGGCCGCTTCCTGCTTGCGGCAAGCTTCTTCGATATTTAGCAAACCACGTCCTCCTTCTTTCCTAGGCAAATACAGACGAGCTTTGGAGGATATTGGATGGTGGGCCCGTTCTTGTGTGAGAGTTGTTCGCACAAGGCGGTCGATCTCCTGTAGGCTGGTGTTTGACCAGTGCAATATGCCGAAACTATAACTGAGAGCAGGTTTGCCCAGGTGTTAATAGCCTTGATTTTTTGTTTCCCGGTTATCTGGGTTTTGAGCACTTTCCGCAATCTAATTTAAAACATTGTCAGAAGGTCTTGTTGCATGTCTTTTCTTGCAATTTTAAGATGTTGCTGCATTCCCAGATATTTATACAACCTATTGTCTTCAAGCTCACTGATGTACTCTTTTTCATTGATTAGAATATTCTGCATACTAACCACTTTTCCTTTGGTTACATGGAGCACCGCACATTTATCCAGACCGAGTGACATGCCTATATCACTACTAAAAGATGAAACGGCTTCAACCATACTTTGTAATTGGTCTTTGTTTTTCGCATATAGTTTAAGGTCATCCATGTACCAGCTGTGGCTGACTGTGGTGGCTTCGTCGTTGATGATTAATTTGTATCCCATCTTGTTCTTTCGAAGAATCCTGCTTAGTGGGAACAAAGCCATACAGAACCATAAGGGGCTTAGACAATCTCCTTGGTATATTCCTCTCAATATTTTAATTTGATTCCCAGTGCAGATAGTTCCAACTTTCAGCGTAGTTTTCCATCCTGTCATTAAGTTTGAAAGGAGCCTGCTTACTTTAGATTCAACCTTGTATATATCTAGTACTTTAAGTAGCCAGCTGTGGGGAACCGAGTCAAAGGCATTTTTATACTCGATCCATGCCATAGAGAGGTTTCGCTGTTTTTTCGCAACTTGTGCTGCAATGAACGAATCTATTACTAGGAGTTCTTTACAACCCCTAGCACCTTTTTTGCACCCTAGCTGTTCTATGGGTATCATATTCTCACTTTCGAGATGCTCATATATCTTAGTTGCCAAGATGGAAGTTAGAATTTTATACAGACCATTTAAACACGTTATCGGCCGAAAATCTTCAGGACGCATGTTTAAATCATTCTTTTTCGGAAGCATATACGTGATGCCATCAGAAAAACCATCAGGGGGGGCTCCGTTTGTCTTCAAGTATTTCCTGGTAACCTTTGGCCAGCAATTCATGGAAGCAATGAAATCTTTTAATCCAGTAATTTTGGATACCGTCAGGTCCTGGTGCCCTCCAATTTTTCATGTTCCTGACCGCTTTCGAAACATCTTCCACAGTTATGGTCACTTCCATCATTCCATTGACATTCTGAAGACTTTGCAGTTCTTCTTGTATAAAAGAGCTCTCGAGGTGATTCCCCGATTTTTCCCATACATTTTTCCAATGGGTTTCAATGTCATCAGGGTATTTGATCGATATTTTTTCTTCTTTTACTAGGTTTCTATAAAACTGATGTTCATTCTGCTTGAACAGCTGATTTTGTTTCCTGCGTAAAGCTGCCTCACTATATCTGCGCAATCTGCTGGCGTAAACTGCCAGCTTTTGTTTCAGAATATCTAGATATCGAGTCAGTTTATCAATTAACTCACTTTCCATTAAGGTTCCCAAATTCTGTACTATAATCTCATCTATCTTCCTTTTTGTCTTAGGTCTTGCAGCTTGAGGGTTACGAATATAGTTTAAGATGACGCCAATTTTTCCACGTAAGGTATCAATTTTCCTTTGAAGTCTTCTCTTCCACTGTGGTATTCCACTAAATCCTATTGGAAGTTTATTTTTACTTTTATCTTCCATTTTTATGCCCAGTTCTAATGTAACTATCATGGCAGCAATATATAGCCAATGAGGGATATCTTTAAGGCCATTAATTAGGGCTATATTATCCTTAAGAACATTATTCATTATATTAGTTATTTTAATTGTGGCCTTATTATACGGTACTCGGGGCAACGATGGTCGCTCCTGAAGCGGTATTCCCTCAAGTAGAATATGCTCGGTCAAAAGTGATTGACTCAATCTATTTTCTATATCCGCATCATCCAATTGTTCTGCTGAATCTTTATTACCGACTGAGGTATTGATTACACCAGCGTCTGAATCTATTCTTGTATTTAGCGCTCCATCAGAGAGCTCGACATCATTTTCAGTGGCTATTAACATACGAACTTCGTTTTTAAGTTGTTGGAGGTCATTTGAAGTAAGAAAATTTCTCGTAAGTATTACTCTTACCTGATCACTCAGTCTCTGCGTGCTGATATTAATATCTGGGAAGGACTCACGCCAGTATCTCTGTATACGGTTCAGATATCCTGTTTTCTCTGTTTCAAGTTTTGTTGCCAAGTAGTATGCTCGGATGACAGCCATATTCATATTTGGCGTCCATTTCATCCTCTTTGCACCTCTTGGTCTCTGTTGCCGAACTCGCGCGGGTGGAGAATGTCTCTCCTCCAAGCTCGAACTCGAACTGTTGGCCGGTAAACGTTGCAGCCTTGCGGTCCGTGACGACAGGGTAGTGCCGCTCGCTCCACTAGTCCCTGAAGAAAGCTGTCCACTGTTCCCGCCCGATGCAGCCTCAGTATCGGGCTCGTCCGAGGCTAATCTTCTATTTCGTAGCTCCATTTTTAATGGGTAGGTGCATTTTATACCTTCCTGCCAGGTGATTTAAACAGCCGCTCCTGACATGGAGAACAGACGCTGACCAGGTTGCCGCCCAATATGGGAACCGTCGCACCTGGATTTTGCTAGTTTTGGTCCACCCCGGGTATTTTATTTCCCCGGTACCCACCATATATGGTGAGATTTCCCCTATCCGCCACCTGGGGAGGCGCCCGATGGGAGACTAGCAACTCCTCACGGGATTATTATTATTATATATTATATAATATATAATATATATTATATAATATATAATATATATTATTATATTATTATTATTTTATTATTAATTGATGCTAATAGAAGTGGATTGGATATTTGTTTTTATAATCTAAAAACTTGAAATTTGTTTACTGTTAAATTTGTAATGTAATGTAATCTTCATTTGTAAACTCATTTTATTTTTTTTTAATTTTACTTATTTTTTTAAATTTATATATTATTTGAATAATATAACATTATTCAACTTGAATATCTAGTCACTTGGACAATGGTTATAGGAAGGTAAGATCACATTCACACTATATGTACAAAAAATATAATTAAAATTAACACAATGATACAAGTCATATGATCGATTGAAACGTTAATCAACATAAAAATTAAATCGATTTTTGAACCGGATTTTCTTAGCAAGAAAAGACTATAAGAACATTTAAACTTTAAGACGGGAAGTGTTGAAAGGCAAACCGTTAACCTTGAAGAGTTTTTTTTTTTAAAAGGAATACTACTTTTGAAAACAAAAGGTTGGATATCTGTAAGAATAATATATAGACTGTTAAACAAAGACGTCGACTAACTTCAAGTAAAAGAGATCAATCATCAACTTACAAGTCACCTTAAGACTTGTAGGATGACCAAAACGCAAAAACCAAAAACTTTAACTACTAAAAAGCGAACTCCAGCATTTGTAAAACTTTCGAAGTCAGATAAACCAGAACCTCCTAAGAAGGAAATCCGCGAGAAACCAACATTGCAACCTATCCCTATTCAAGTCACCGCATCTAATGAAACCGCGTCTCGAACCACGACTAACTCACCAAGAAATCAAGAAAAACCTTGCATAATTTCAAAGCCTCCTCCTATTCATGTGAAATCTGTCCAAAATTTTAAAACTTTATGTCAAAGCTTGGCATCTGAAGTAGGTCCTCGAGGATTTTACTGTAGTTGCAGCATGAATCAGACAACTATCTACCCGTCCACTTCAGATGACTATCGCAAAATTATAAAACTATTGCAAACACAAAACGCCCTATTTCATACATACCAACTCCAGGAAGAAAAATGTTTTCGCATTGTTATTAGAAATCTCCACCCTACAACTCCAACTGAAGACATTACAGTTGAACTTAATGATCAGGGATATAAAGTTAAAAATATAACCAACGCACAACATCCAAAAACGAAATTTCCTTTGCCGATATTCTTTATTGACCTGGAACAACACCCGAAAAATCAGGAGATATTCAAACTTGAATATTTGTGTTATACAAAAATAAAAATAGAAGAGCCATACATGCGAAAAGAACCACCACAATGCCAAAGATGCCAGGCCTATGGCCATACAAAAGGCTACTGTAGCCTTCCTGCCAAATGAGTCAAGTGCGCAGGACCACATCTCACAGCATTCTGCACAAAACCAAGAGAAACTCCTGCCACTTGTGCCAACTGCAATGGTGAACACCCGGCAAACTTCAAAGGATGCACTGTCTTTAAAACTTTAAAACAACTTCGAAACAAGCAATTAACCAATGATATATCCCCAGAAACCAGAGCAGATGAACAACCCTCCTCTACTCGAACCGAAAATCGTTCTGAATCCACTAATGCCAATTCATTACAACGCCAAACGAATGATGAAATTACTCCATTAGAACAAGAAATGATGAGGGATATTCCTCCATCGGAGCCATTTCGTGAACCAGCTGCCAAAGTAACAGGGAGTTATTCTTCCGTACTATCTTCTAATCCTCCTTCCTCGTCTCTTGATATCTCATTGGCTATAAAATCTTCAATAGAACCTTTTTTATCTGACCTAAAATCCCTTCTTTCACCAATTCTGGAACTTCTCACTAAATTAGTCTCTGCTCTCATCTCAAACTCTTCCAATGATTAATCCAACACAACCTTCTCTTAAAATACTCCTGTGGAACTCTAATGGTCTGCTCTTACGCAAAAACGAACTAGAAATCTGTCTAAAAGTACACAACATAAATATTGCACTAATAACAGAAACTCATTTAACTGACAAACAAACATTCAAGATACAAGGTTACGAAACTTACAGGACCGATCATCCAGACCATACGGCTCATGGAGGTACAGCAATCATTGTGGACAAATCTTTAAACCATCATATACTTCCTGCAACCCCAACTAATACCATTCAGTATACCAATATTTCTCTCAACTCACCAAAACTGCAGCTTTTGGTCTCTGCAGTATATATTGCTCCCAACAAAGTTGTCTCTACTGATGAAATGAAGAATCTTTTCTTACCAATGGGGAAACATTTCTTAGTAGGTGGAGACTTCAATGCTAAGAACTTAAAGTGGGGCTCTAGACAATCAAGCACTCGAGGTAAAAAATTACTAAAATGCATTGAGGATCTTAAACTATCTATTATTTCCCCATCACAACCTACTTACTGGCCAACTTCTCTATCAAAATCTCCCGATCTTCTCGACTTCTTTGTTACACGTTCCTTACCACTCCCACACTCCAACATTTCCTCTCTTTTCGATTTATCATCTGATCATAGCCCAATTTTACTAGAACTGTCAAAACACCCTTTCGCAAAATCTAAACCACCGACTTTAATTAATGGCTTCATAAACTGGGACGACTTTCAAAATTACTTGAACAACAAAATTATACTAAATACTTGCATCAATACAGCAGACGAACTTGACGACGCAGTCAACGACTTTACAGAATGCATACACAATGCGATCTGGCATTCGACTACACCAACGAGGTCACTAACGAAAACTGATTCTTACCTGCCTCTGGGTATACGCAATCTCATAAAAGAAAAACGCAGAACTAGAGCTCTGTGGCAAAGAAGCAGATATCCATCACACAAAACAGCTCTTAACAGACTAACCCGAAAACTTCAACAAGAACTGTCAGCATTTAAAAATAACAGTTACAAGAACTACCTAAATTCAATGAACAATAGAAACGAATCAATATGGACAGCAATAAGACGTATACTTAAGACAAAAGATGTTCAATATCCTCTCCGACGGACGGACAATACCTGGGCCATAACAGGCGAAGAAAAAGCTAATGAATTCGCAAAACATCTTGCTCAGGTTTTTGGGACAAATAATATTCAGGACAACACGCACAATACTAAGATTGAAGACGATTTGACAACCCCACTACCCTTATCACCACCTCCGCCAGCATTTCACCCAAAATACATTTACAAGGAACTCAACCGACTTTCAAACAAAAAAGCTCCTGGCTATGATCTTATCACTCCCTTCATCCTTCGCCACCTACCCCGAAAAGCCATTATCTTTCTTACTCACATCTATAATGCTATCTTACGCACAACTTACTTCCCTCTCCTTTGGAAACTTTCTACAATAAAAATGATACCTAAGCCTTCTAAACCTACCAGTAACCCTTCTTCTTATCGTCCGATTGCACTCTTACCCATAATGGGCAAGATATTTGAAAAATTATTTCTTCTTAGAATAAAGCCAATCCTAGAAAGTCGGGAAGTTATTCCGAATCATCAATTTGGCTTTCGTTCTTACCATTCCACTGTACAACAGTGTCATCGTATAATAGATGCTATCTCAGTCGCCTTCGAAAAAAAAGAATTCTGCTCAGCGATATTCCTGGATATTGAGAAAGCGTTTGATAGCGTATGGCACAAAGGTTTACTGTGGAAAATAAAACCACACCTTCCTTCAACTTACTTTCTGATTCTTCAATCTTTCTTTCTTGACAGGTTCTTCTGTATTACTATTGATTCCTCTACTTCTCCCTTCTTTCCTCAACTTGCGGGCGTACCACAAGGTAGTGTTTTAAGCCCTCTTCTATTTTCTGTCTACACATCTGATATCCCTGAGCACCCTAGCACCATTCTCTATAGCTTTGCTGACGATACGGCAATACTTTCTTCTCACAAAAATCCCACTATCGCTTCAATAGCCCTTCAATATCACCTGCACGTCCTTGAAAAATGGTTTCACAAATGGGGAATTAACATCAATCCCAGCAAGTCAACTCATGTTAGTTTCTCCCTGAGGAAAATCTCGTGTCCTGCTGTGACAATAGACAATAAACCAGTTCCCTCAAAAACACATGTACGGTATCTCGGACTATACTTGGACAAAAAACTCACCTGGAACATTCACACTAAATTAAAAAAACAAGAACTGACCAGACGATATAAACAACTGTCACATCTTTTAGACTACAGATCTCCACTCAACTTACTAAACAAGCGACTAATCTACACCACTATACTAAGACCTATTTGGACATACGGAGCAGAACTTTGGGGTTCCGCAAAACACACACACATCAACAAAATTCAAACCGCAAATCCAAAATACTCCGTAAAATTGTCAATGCTCCTTGGTTTATTTCAAATTACACCATACACAAAGACATGAACATACCAAAAGTAAAATCCTACATACACAACAAATACACAACATTTCACACTTCTACTCTCAATCATCCAAATCCACTCGTTCTATCTCTATCTTCCTCCCTGTTACCTGGTGAGCCTCAAAGACGACTAAAAAGGCAGTGGCCTAGAGATCTGTTGAAAAGTTAAGAAGATATCAGGAATCAAGAAGATATAATTAACGCCAACACATTTGCTTGATGCGTTCCAACGCAGTGGCAAATTTAAAATAACAAAATAAAAAAAAAATAAAAAAAAAATTAACAGAAGCAAAAAAACAACTAAATAATAATAAAAAATTATGTTCAATAAATAAAATAAAATAAGCTAATGATAAGTAAATTAAAAAAAAAACACATACATACCTATATATACTATTGTACAATAAATTAAGAATAGTATTAACATTTTTACTGAATATTTGTGATATTTAGGAAAAATGATTCCATTTAATTACAGAATATAACGATTAAATCATTATAATTGAATCCATGATAAGATCACAATAGTTGTTCCTATTTATTTATCATCCGATGGCCATCCAAATTGTTAATAAAAGAGACAATTTTATTCGATAACAAAGCTGCATTCACGGTTCTCTGGAATTATTTAAAAACAAAAATCGGTTTTAATTCTTTTTTTATATATCATGCTGCTGACCAAGTGAATAGAGTGAATGAAAGAGGATTGTGAATATAATTCGGGGCTGTACACAGAGGTACATTGTAGTGCCGGCCACCCTCTCATCCCATTGTCCCCATTCACATTCTTATGCTGCGCAGCACCTCCCACCCCCATCTAACCCTCCTATATTTTAATTATAAGATAGCTCCTCCTAAAACCAGTTTCTTCTATCACATCCGAATTCAAAAGGGTTGAGGAGCATTGTCCAAGGAGGGGTTTAATCTGTGGCAGAGGGTGATCTAGTCCACACGTTACCCTCACTCAATGGCCATAAAAAAATTTATAATGATCACTGTTTGAATTATATTTCACGATCAAATCGAATGCAGATTGCAAAGAATAACCCGTACCACTTATATGATTATTGCAAACTCTTCTACCTCTCATTATCCAGTATTTTCCTTTCGGTATATTTTAATCTAATTCTATCAAACACGGCTTAGAAATTTTCTAAATTCAATCAGTGTTGGCAGGAGTTCCTCAAGGAACAATACTGACTCCTTTTCTCGATATCTTATTTATAACAATAGACATATAAATGTCATGGGCACAACTGATATATCCATCAGGAGGTGTCTGTAAAGGAACTGGACGAGAAAGCTCCTTTCCTTGATTAAGGAAATAGAAAAATACTTGAAATTCTTTTAACTTCGAAAAATACTTCAATGGTGGGCGGGGTGGCCGAATGGGCTAATGCATGTGCACTGCACCGGCGTTGCCTGGCAACCTGATATATGATTCAATGATATAAAAATAGTCACAATATAAAAAGGCGTCCCGGTGCCAGAGGAGTCTTTTAAATCCCTGCCCACACTCCCTGGCTCGAGAAAACCCCGTACAGCCTTAAAGGCGAGGAAGGGGAGAACCCTTCTCCCCCCCTCAAAAAAAAATAAACTACTTCAATAATTTTCAAATTAATTTAAAGATTGACATTAAAACTATACTTATTTTACATAGTGATGAATACGAATTTATCAGTATTACTCTTCTAAAACTTTGACGATATTGAGGTAGTTATATATCTTCTTCAGTCACGCAGCAGCAGAACCAGCATTTAATTTTGGGAGAACTTTTTTTTTCTTATTTATTACATTATTATTTTTTCAATTAAAGTGCATTAAAACAATGTTTAAATGGTCTTTGGGGGCCTGTTTGTAAAAAATAAAACACACAAAAATTTATTTAAAAAAAACAACAAAAAACGAAGGTTATCGTCATCGTTATCATCTGGTTTTCGGCACTATTTTTTTCTCTTTTCGCCTCTTTAACACCGCCTAGCGGTAAGATAAAATTTTTAATAATAGCTCATTACTAAAATGATTGAATGATGAACAGTTCCCTCGCTTACAATATGCAGATCCGATTTTTAGTATTTGAGATATTTTAAACATTTCAACTCAAAATATGCAAAAACACTTCAATTAGTCGACTACACCCGACTTTACATGAGAGTTAATCAACGGAAATCTGACAGATCAATCTAATTCATTCTCCACTTAAAAAGTCCTCCAGTTGCTGTACCACTGCTCAATTAGGGAGATGTGTCTTTGTAGGTTTAAGGATGCTGTTTCAGGATCTGAGTGTTATGACAAGATGGCGGTATCGTCAGCTAATGTTGCTAGAAAGACATCGGAATTGGTTGGAATATCAGCGGTGAAGAGGACAAAGAGAACCGGGCCCAAGACACTGCCTTGTGGAGAACACCAGCCTCAACTGGATAATAATTGGAGAATTCAGTGCCGCAGCGGACTTGAAAGGTAGGATTTGAGGAATAGGTACAAGGATTGATGTAAGTGGGTTTTGAGCTTGAAAAGCAAGCCATCCTCCATTACAACTTCGGTATACAGCCACTTCGGTCATCTTTCCCTATTGGAAATAGAAAAAATGACAATGTGGACTCAACAGCCATTCAATTACAATTTGAGATTAGAAGTACGATGGAATTTAGAAATATATTGGTTGGACTCCAGTAATTTCAAGGATTTATTTCAGATGATTAATAATAACAATAATAAGGAATAACGAAACCTGAGATTCATTGGTAATAATACCTTACTATGACAATAATATCTAGGATATATAGTGGTAGACTGTAATCTCGTTGTGATTTTTTTTTACATAAATATATCTCATTTCAGTCCTTGTGGTTCTCCCGAATTGCCGAGAATTCCCTTTCCTCCATAATGTTTGGGATCTATAGATACATAAATTCGTAGTTATTTATTAAGGAAGGAGATGGTCTGGGTGGCGGTCATAAATAGGATAAATAGTGGCAGAACTATTTTATTAAAAGTCAACATTTCGACCCGACTTTGTAGGTCTTCTTCAGGGAGGTGTGTTCAGCTAGGAGTTTCACTTAAAACTGGCTTGAAACATTGGCTTTTAATAAAATAGTTCTGCCACTATTTATGACCGTCCCCCCGCATCATCTCCTTTCTTTATAATGCAACGGTCAACTATTAAATATTCAACATAGATATTAATTGAACAGAATGTATAGATAGCGGTTATCATAATTTTGAAAAAGTAAGAATGGTAATAAAATTACTTCAAAATCTGGAGGCTATTTAAAATTAAAAACAAATTTGCTCTTTAACAGTCATTATTACATTTCGATTATATTAATTAAATTTCTTTTTAGTAATCTAAGTGACACTTTTTGAGGCTTACAAAACTCTCCGATTCGAAAGTTGACAGTACATATGACATGGATTGATATTTTTTGCCCAAAGGAGCTTTCTGGATAGTGACTGGGGAGAGTCGGGGGTGTAACTGGGGTAGGAGCGATTATTTCCGCACCAGTTAGCACTAACGGGATGGTTGGCAAATACAGTGGATCACCTTTCTCGCATTCACTCCACACTATACTCACTACGTGTCTTCCAACTCGAGCAAGGGCGCTAGCTCAAAAGGCACATCCCTTTGTACGCTACACTTGGATAGAGTTTCTATTATAGGAACAGGTTCTCTCTTCGCGACACAATAGCTCTTGGACAATAGGATTCGGCGACTAAGAGGACAAGAGGGTGTCAGTGGGAGAGACTATAAAATTCAACGCGGTTTTTTATCTCGTTTGTTTTACCAGAATTTAAAATATAGGAAAGCAATAAAGTCATCTAGTGGGATAAGAAAAAAAAAATTGTTTTAATAAGGTTCTATTGTACCAAATACACAATAAGGTATGCTTTACATAAGGACTAGCTTCATTAAAAAAGAATGAATTGAAACAAAAATAAATTAAATAGAAAATAACATTGTGAAAAGTTAAATCCTACTGAACCTTTTGTACCCAAAAAAGGTTTGATTTGTTTGTAACTTTTAGACGGGGCTTAACATACCACAGGAAAATGATAATATGGTGTGTTATGTCATTTCAGGTTGAAAGAAAAAATATATTTCAACCAACATAAGGAAAAGTTGTGATATTAATATCTTTGTTATGACTTCTATAATTTAGAAAAAAACAATCAGTTTCTTGAAAAGGCTTCTACACACTATTAGAACAGCCACGAATCTTTTTGCATATGGAATCCATCTAATTAAATTATGTTTAATATAAGTCTCGGCCGAGTTAACACAATTTTCACATCACTGATTTATTAATGTATTTCATTAAAATTTAGATAAGCTGTAAATATATATTCTTCTTCTATCGATGTTCTAGTTTCGATCTGAATCGGATGAGTTCAAGAGATGATAGAAATTGTTTTTACATTGAAAGAATGTAAATGTATTATGATAAAATAAATAACTATTTAATATTTTACTAACTTTCAACTTTCACTAACCTCCTTTTTTTTTTAGCAGAAATAGGTATTTATTAGAAATCGACCGATATCGGAATTTCGTCCGATACCGAAATAAAAAAGGCCGATATATCGGCCTTTTTTATAAGGTTTGAACAGTTTCATATGGAATACCCTACTCATTGCTAAATAAAAGAATTAATAGATCATTTACACATCGCTTTATACACAAAGTTTGACCAATAAAATAAAAATAAAAATATATTTCAGCATATCAGCCTCTCTTTCCTATATGTTTGGTTCCGTAGTGTCTCGTAATTACAAGATGAAAGTATCAATCAATCATCTAGGACTAAATCTATATATACATTTCATCCGATACCAATATTCTAAAAACCAATGTATATACTTTTTTTCTATTCTCCTTTACCCCAAATTTGGGCTTACACCAATATTCTAAAGACCGCTATATAGTCCTAACGGGCTTATTTTATCGAGATTCATATAGCTTTATTTGATTTATTATTTTTATTCCGAATAAATGTGTCAATCAATCTTCACAGGATCGACTTGAAAATAAATTCGGGGAAAGACCGATATATCCGAACAGAGACCGGCCTCACAACTTTCATCAAGATTAGTGTAGATTTTTTTTTTTGCTCCTATTCTTACAAAGAAATTTGAGTACCCCCATAGAATCCATATATCGACCTTACGATTTTAATTTGTTATAATTCATAAACTATTATAATTTATTATTATTTTATCATGATTCGTATAAACATAAACAAAAATTTGAGCAAAGACCTATATATCGGCCTGATGCCCTTAATTTATTGAGATTTGTTGATTTTGATCTTTTATTTATTTTTTTATGGCTAGCATCTTACAAATATGTTTTCTTTCCATTAGGCCGATATATTGGCCTTACGATTTTATGTTATTTTGATTCATTGATATTTATTTGGAATATTATTTATATTGATAATAAATGTGTCAATTAGTCGCCAAGGAATCAACATAAGCATGAATTTGACCAAATTCCAACATTCTAAAGCCAAATATATCGGCCTGATGACCTCATCTTATTGAGACAGTTAGAGTTATATCATCGGCTTTGCGACCATATTATATCGAGATTTTAAGTTGGAATATTACTTTTATTGCTAATAAATGTTTCAATCCAAGAGATCCATATAAACATATATTTGAGCAAAGACCGATACATCGGCCTTACGACTTCATTTTATAGAGATCTTTTGACTTTGACCATTTGTTTATCAATTTATTATTTGTTTTTATTTTTATGGACCTCAGCTTTCCCTAATTTGTGCCTAATCGATATTCCAAAAACCGATATATCGGCCTCACAACCTTATTTTACCAAAATTGGTAGATACTACCAATCTTTTTTGTGTTTGTTTGTGCGTGTGTTCCTTTCTAGCTTTTTTGAATTACCATTTTTTTTTACTTCCATTACCATTTCATAGAATTAAATTTGGACCCTCCTCTCCCCATGATACAAAATCCATCTAAAAAAAAGATTCTCAAATTTTAACTATACACCCGTCAACGACGGGTACATCAGCAAGTAATTTATAAAATTAATTATTAGATAATACCAACGCTAGCATTAAAGGAAACCATACATGTATATATATATATAAATATATATATATATATATATATTGAAGTTAGTTGACTGTTCTACATATCATGGGTGATAAATATTCAGGACGCAGTCATCATAAAGTTTTTATTGGTGCTGACGTTTCAACCCAAACATGTGGGTCATCATCAGGGCTGAAAATATTTTAATACAATCAGGGATACAATATTATACGACAGATAATGTTTAATAATAAAATTGTATTATTACCTCAAAACGTGTACTTCCGTTAAAAGCTTCAAATTTTTCAAAATCTTAATACTTCAACTTCTTATATGTTTCATACATAGGCAAGTGAAATTAAAAATATTGCAACAACAAAAATTTATAAAACGAAAATTCTGAGAAAATGCAATAAAGCAATAAAATTTATTGACGTATTTTAAGTACCAATTACAGTAACCTGTCATTTGTACCTGACACAAGACTATTACTCTCGTCCCGACATAAGATGATTTATGACTAAAACTTTTACAACCAAAAGGGTTTCCATTTCATTGTTTTTCAGGTAAGATAGGAACATTTTTTTTCCATCGGCAGTTACAGTGATTTAAACAGCAGTATATTACAATTGTCTCCAAATCCGCTAAAACTGCCAATTTTCTTTTCATTTGTTATTAACTTTATAAAATGTCAGGTTAGTTATAGACTATTTTTTCTTTGCCACGGTTAACCTTAAAACTATTCCTATAGTCTGTGTTCTATATTCCTGCCATACAATTTTGTTCTCTAACATGTCAATAATAATAACTTGTCAATAATAATTGACAGGTGCGGATAAATAAATGTAGGTGCAAAAAAAAACAAAAAACATTTCGCTGTGTTAACGCGGACACCTGTAAATACTTTAATAAGAACTATTAATTGAATATAAAGCACTACATTTTTATTATTAAATCGCAATGTGAATTCTTAGTTATGAGTTTTTCGAGGTTTAAAAAACACATGCCTTCTTTTTTTTATCCGTAATACTAATTAATTTTGATTTTTTTTTTTTCAAAAATAGCAATAGTTGAGATAAATTCAACATGACTCCAACCCTTAACACGAATCTTAGCATGAACCTATCAACTACACGAAATGGTCGAAACAAACTACAACTGGAGATATAAAATAAAAACTTTTGAGTTGTGGAATTGTTAGGCCGTAGATTCTAATTTCAGAAGACGTTAGTCGGGGGTATGGTGAAAATTTAAAATATTATATAATGTAGTAGCTCATTCATTGTATTGTCAAAAATTAATTAAAAAAAAAAAGTTTAAGATTTTTATCCATTATTTAGTTTAAACTCTAAATGTTATTGATATGGTTTAGACGGGCAGTAATTAAAGTATTGCGGAGTTTTAGTGAACACCAGAAAATAACATCCTCCTATAAAATCAAATCCGAAAATTTATATTGTTTTATTTCAATGGACAAAAAATAAAACAAATCTATTGATACTAATCTAGAAGCCTATGCACCAAAATGAAGAAAACAATTATATAAAAATAAATCTGTTGCGCGCATAACACAGCTTTCACTTATAGCCCTGGAGCCAGAGGCCAAAAATCGACCTGATCGCAGGCGAAGGTTTGATTGTAAATTACGAAAGTGTATGTTATTCTGAGTAAAAAAAAACCTTGTCTGCCATTCCGGAGCCGCTTCTTTCAAAAATGGCGCCTGATTTAAAGAATATTAGGCTGATAATTTGAGGATCGAAACGGGAAATCCATTGCGAAAAATGTGAGAAAAGTTTCTATTTTTTTTTAACTTTTATATATGGGTTTAGACATGTAATAAATAAAATTGCTAAAGCGGGCCACCAACGGAAAACTTTTTACAGCCAGAAAAGTCAGATTTTTTCAATATTTTTTGGGTTTTTCACCTATAACTCCTAAACAATGCATAAAAGTGAAAAATGTTTTTTTTTAATAAATTAAAGAACGTTAAATTTTGCGTCAAATGAGTACATAAACTTTAAAATTTAGTTACGCGGTAAGGTATAAAACCAAGATCAACCAACGTTGAGTTTTACCAAATTTGTCAAAACCTGAGACAAATTACTATTAATGACCCTGTAACTTGGAAATGAGTTCCACAAGAGGAAAAAGCCATAGAATCAAAGTTGTAGTGCATCAAATTTTGCGTATGCTGAGTACTGACATTTTGATTGTGGGCCAATTATATATCTCGAATCGGGTTCGTTATTCCTTTATAAAATTCGGTATATTTCGGCACATCGTTTACCAAAATATTTTGCTGTTGAGAAGTGGAAAAGAGGCTTATACTGCATGTAACAGACTTTAAACAAAAGTAACTCAGTAGAAAGGACACCCATACTGTTGAAATATTGAAAATCACGTTTACCTTCATTACCAATTTCTATCTATATCGAGATTATCGATTTTGTTCGCAGGATGTGACTTACATTAAATATGTTGATACTGAGCATACGCGAAATTTGATGCTCTAAAACTTTAATTCTATGGCTTTTTCCTCTTAGGGAACTCATTTCCAAGTTACAGGGCCATTTATAGTGATTTGTCTCAGATTTGGGCAAATTTGGTAAAACTTAGCGTTGGTTGACCGTGGTTTTATACCCTACCGCGTAATCAAATTTTAATGTTTATGTACTCATTTGACGCAAAATTTAACGTTCTTTAATTTATTAAAGATTTCATTTTTCGCTTTGATGCATCGCTTAGGAGTTATAGATGAAAAACTCAAAAAATATCGAAAAAATCTGACTTTTTTATCTGTTAAAAGTTTTCCCTTGGTGGCCTGCGTTAGGAAGTTTGTTTTTTACATGTCTAAATTCATATATAAAAGTTAAAAAAATAAAAACTTTTCTCACATTTTTCGCAATTGATTTCCCGTTTCGATCCTCAAATTATTAGCCTAATATTCTTTAAATCAGCCGCCATTTTTTAAAGCAGTGGCTCCGGAACGGCAGAGTAACAGAGTTTTTTTTTTTTTTAACAGAATTTTTTTTTTACTCAGAGTAACATACATTTTCCTAATTTACAATCAAACCTTTGCCTGCGATCAGGTCGATTTTTGGGCCTTGGCTCCAGGGCTATTACCGCTCTACTTCAGAAAGCAATTTTGGTCTGGCAAAATTGGATTATAACAAGAAGTTTTTGAAGCGCGTCTTTATTGCAGCTAAACTAATACAAAATATTTTTGAATTCCTGACATTTTCATCAATACAAAAACTCATTAAGACCATCCATATATCATAAACCATAGTTATTATATGGATTATAGTACAATCATTTCTTATCCATCCACTCACCATAGAATTGTAAATAGATACTACTATAAATATGTATATAAATTATTAGATCATCCTTCTTTTTGTTTTATTACTTCATGTTTTTTTTTTTTGTTTTTTTATTCTCTATTATTAACTGATTAAAATTATAAAGTAACTTATAATTTTTTTATTTTGACTATTTAATTACTCTGTATTTTTGTTTAAGTAGCTCTGAGGCTCCTTAGCCCACATTTCTGTGTTTATGTATTATTCTAAATGGACTCGTCCCATAATAAATAAAGTATTATTATTGTTATCATTATTATAATTATTAAAAACCTTATAACTGATTCACATAACTCCGGTCTCTCAACTCTATAGACTAAGAGAGCTTTGAAAGAGCATTTAATGATTCTGAATGAGTAAGAATCGTACTACATAGTAAAAATCATGAAGGCAGGAGATGGTCCGGGGTGACGGTCATAAATAGGCTGAACAGTGGCAAAACTATTTTATTAAAAGCCAACGTTTCGACACGACTTTGCAGGTCTTCTTCAGGGAGGTGTGTTCAGCTAGGAGTTTCACTTAAAACTCAAGTAAAAATTATAGTTATTAAATCTCTATCACTTTTGGAATATTTTCTAAAATACAGTTACTTGCTTTTAAATAAGTCAAAAGTCGTCACACTAATTGTAAGTGAACAATGTTGTGATTTCACAAAGGAAATCTTTTTTTTTGGGGGGGGGGAGGGCGGATAAATCGACGATGTATACTTAATTACTTAAATATAATATGAGATCTAGAGTTATTAAACAATAATAAACGTATTTAAGTTTATAAACATATATTTTAAACATCCATGAAGTATATTTATATTTCACACAAATTCAATGAAATAGTTTTTTAAACAATGTCACTGGCATGTACTAAATGTAAATTTAACGGTCTTTAATTTATTAAAGAATACATTTTTCGGTTTGATGGATCGTTTAGGAGTTATAGGTGAAAAAACAAAAATATATCGAAACAATCTGACTTTTTTGTCTGTAAAAAGTTTTCCCTTGGTGGTCCGCAATTTAAGTTAGCAATTTTGTTTTTTACATTTCTAAACCCATATATATATATAAGTTTAAAAAATAAGAACTTTTCTGACATTTTTCGTAATTAGGTCTAATATTCTCTAAGACAGCCGCCATTTTTGAAAACAATGGGTCTGGAAAGGCCGAGAAGGTTCTTTTTACTAAGAATAACATACACATTCATAATTTATATTCAAACCTTAGTCTGCGATCAGATCGATTTTTGGGCCCTGGCTCCAGGGCTACCATGTCCGAGAATTATTGCCAATGAACCATATGAGCCGAAAACATATATTTTCTTATTTTTTATATTAATGTTTTATGACTTTGTCCTGGGTTTTGAAGTTATTATATATTAATCGATTTGTTTTTGGTGTAAATTAAAAAAAAAAACATATTGCTAATTTTATTAAACGAATTATAATGTATAATAAATTATTAAAACTCTTCTAATAAAGTAGACCGGGTGAATATTTGTCATGAAAAAACTGTACCGATTCGTTTTTAGCGTCCACTAAAACTCTTAAATAGGAGTTTATTTTTAAATTAAAGAATGCAAATATTTGGACTACTTTTAACTAAAATATTCATAACTCCTCAGTATTTTCTCCTAAGTCAACTTAACAACAACCGTCGGAAAACTAAATTATTATTTAGAAAACTAAATTATATATTATGCTCTTCAAAATCGTATCAACAACCTCTTTTATTTTACGCTTGTATCAGGAATAAAGAAAAACTCTCCAAACGTTATTATTTTTTACCTCTAATACTAAATTATTTTTAGTTGACTGGTTTTTGCCATTTCGTGTATATTATACGGCCTAAATTCCTGCTAATTACCTTGTGGTAAGTGGAGCCATGCAAAAGCGATCACAGTCATTGTGATTTTCGAAAACAAATCAAAGTCCACCTAGGCGGATATGTTGAGGAAAAAAATGTTTTCGATAAATAAATTCGAATTTAAAGGCATTTTCGAGGTGCGAAATCTCAACTCCTTTTCTATAATATTGTCGGAGTCCGTATTATGTTAAGCTCATGTTATGGACGGAAGCCTGTTATAATCTTTATGGAGAGCTCGGGTGCGATCAATTACAACTATTTTGCGTTATGATGTTTTATTTATCCTTTAATTAATTATCAAATTCTATCATATTTTATATTTAACTATCTTTTATATAAGAGATTAATGTGAAATAGACCATTGTTTCAAATAAAAAAAATTAACTTTAGAGGAAGCTAAACTTGAAAATTAGCCATTTAAGCCCTATTAGAGAACATCAATCAGAATAAAAACCAAATTTCATTTAAAACTGCTTAATTTTACTGATATAATGAATTTATTCAAAATCATTAGAGCCGTTGCCGAGAAAATTGTAAAAATGTGTTTAGCCCATGATATAAAAAAAATCTTTTGCAAATGCATTAAACAGAAGGAGAGCTATGAGCTATAACTTTCTCGATATACCTCTCTATATCCTGCTTCAAAGTGAAGATAGTCCCGATGTCCACCTTCAGCAATCGAAAATAAAGTGGTTTTCACCATAATAAACCTACATCGTCCACTTATGATTCATCATCCAAACTGCAATTGACCCCCTTTTAGCAGCATCTTGAAATATTCTGTTAATCTGTCTACTATACATTCATTTAGCTATATAATGGATACTGGTCCTTTTTATCTTTTCCAAGGTTTTGGCACTTCCTTTCTCGTTCGCTTAATGTATTTTTCCAATTTTCTGGTTCAATTTCGCGTTTTCCTCATTTTGAGACCGAATCGAAAAAATCAGTTCTGGTTTATAGAAGAACTTATAGCGTCACCCTTTATATCTTTCTTTGTGCATAGAGAATAATTCATTCAATATGTAGGATGTAGCACTGCGGGAGGCAGTTGAGGCAGTTTCAACTGCCTCCCGCAGTGCTACATCCTACGCCCTGAAGACGATCTGCAAAGTGGGTCGAAACGTCGGCAAATATTAAAATAATCACTATATTTTAATTTAGTATTTATTTGACCGCACCCTCCGACTAACTCTTTCTCATAATTTTTTAATTATTGATATATGAGTTTTACTAAACAACCCGTTAGCTATTCATTATATATAGTTCAGATTAGGTATATATTATTTTAGTTTATAAAACAGGTATTAATATGACATTTCCTGGCAAGTATATAAAAATTTTAATTACCTCTAAGAATCAGTAAATATACAAAACTCAGTGTTAAATAAAAAAAATCAAGATATTTTTTAATTAGGTTATATTATTATCATTATATCATTTTTACAATTGAGGTCTTCTTGAACGACCTACATATAGAATAAAGGAGATTAAATTAAAAATAATAATAATAAATTTTCTTTTTACAATTAAATTATTGCATTAATATTTGTTCGTTAATAAAACCAATATAATGTACCAGAAATGTTATTATATCACTATAACTAAGCCATTTATGTGAACTGAATGGTGTGGTAAAGGCCTGTAGGCACGCCATTAGCGCGTTTCTGCCGCATAAGTGCATTTTCTACGAAACTGCTTAAATTTTTTTAAAACATAATCAGCGTTTTAGAATGAGAAATATTTTCTCCAGATGTTTTATTGTAGCACGTTTTGCGTTATTGCAGGCCGTTTAATTACAAACGAGGCTTGATTTGTAACTTGAAAATTTTTTTGTTAAACAAATTGACTTTACTGGTGTTTTTCATAGCCTAATCCAATTATTTTTAATACTTCTTCATGTTTTATTATTCTTTAACTATTCAGCTTTAAAAAAATACCAACTATGAGGAAATTAAGCCAAATGCTGATTCTCAGTGACAAAAAAACTAACTAAAGTCAAAGTCGTCAATCCGCCATCTTTGAACGCAATTTTGTTGCAGTGCGTTCACTTTTTTTTGTGGGAACATTGGCTGTTTTTTAAGAAATAGTTACAAGGAACACAAAGATATGCAATTTATAGGGATGTTGGGAGTTGCAAGGTAGGGGGGTCTGGCCCACCGTGTTTGACTGATAACTTGTTGAGTTAATTTTAAAATCCTTAGGAATTCTTTCGTTGCTAAGTCCAACAATTTTACAAGTCCATTTAATTCATGTAATTCGGCGTTCTGTAACCATCTGAACTCTCCTTTTTCAGCCTGAATATTCTACACTATACTTTATTTTCAAAAACCTTAAGACGTTGCTCATCCTTTGATGTAAGCGGACACGTTTGGCACCCATAAAGAACCATATGTAGGATAATGGTTTTATAGATTCTAATTTTTAAGTTCTTGAACAGTAGTCGCGAACGAAGTAATTTTGTCACTGAAAAATAACAAGCATTTCCAGCATACCTCTCATAAAACTCGCTATTATTTGTTTTTCAACACTATTTCTTCTCTTGAACACGTCGTCGCGTTAAGATGCTTAAGATAATTTTGAATGATTTCCCAATTCAGGGAGGGTAGAATGCTGAACAATTTCCTCGCTTACAGTATGCAGGTCTGATTTTTAGTTTCTGAGATATTTTAATCCACATCTTCAATAAAACTCGTTATCATTTTGTTTTCACCACTATTTTTTTCCTTTTCGCCTATCTAATATGGTGTCTCGTTAAGATATAATTTTGAATAATATACCATTACAGGGAGGATGAAATGATGAACACTTCCTTCGCTGATAATATACAGATTCCATTTTTAGTTTTGAGATGTTTTAATCCATAAGCAAAAATTCTGTAATTAGTCGACTCCAGCCAACTTTACACGAGCGTTACACATGGGAGATCTGACGGCTCAATACAATTCACTATCCACAAAAAAGTGCAAAATGCGTCTAAAGAAGCTTTAACTTCAATAACAAAATTCTAATATATTTTTTTGCTGCTCCCTAGGTGTAGTGGCAAGGGTCAAATATTTTTCGAAATAGAACCACCAATAAATGTTCCATTGAAATAGGTGACCTCACGTCAGTAACCTCATCTTGTTAGTATTAGTTAGAATTTTATAATACATCATTAGACTATTCCAGAGATTCCTGGAAAAAGTTTCATAAAATATAGAACATATATTAAAAAATAAAACAAATAATTAAAAATAATATATATGATGAGCCTGTTCACATTCTGGCCATTCAATATTACATGTATATCAACCGATATAGTGACAACTTTACAAGGAGATTCGTTATAGATATGTGTTATGGATGTCAGTGACAGGGGTATGTCTGGGACCCGAATATAGAAGGGGTGATCAAAACTGATTATCTTTCCCTTTTTTAAATCAGATGACCCGGATTGAACACAAATAGACCCTTAACATCAGCATGTAAGTCTGACAGGCAGAGCATTTAGAAAAAACTCCAACTGAAAAATATTGGGGGGAGACAAGTAAAGAGGGTGTCTTCTGCCAACAAAAGCGTTGCCTGTACCACACCATTGCAGGTCATGTATCCTTTTCACAATTCAAATATTTACAAAAGGATGTTTCGTAATCAAACAGTCTAAAATCTTATTATAAAAAAAACAATAATCAATTTTAGAAAAACTTATAATAATAATACTTTTTATTCGAGATTTATATAAAGGGGTATTTTATGAACACTTTATTTGGGAAACTGGCTGAATCGTGTTTTATTTTTATCCTCCCCCTCTCGCCTTTAAGGCAATAGACCCCATAAAAATCTCCCTTGACATTGAGACTGCTCTGTTGTTGTGTACACGCGTTAGCCCGCTCGACCACCCCGCCCTTTCTAGCTGAAGTGATCTATAAGATACTCGGAGAGTGACCTTTCGTATCTCCTTTCGGAATAAGTGCGAGAAGTTTGCGTCCAGTTGTATTAATATATCCTCTAATTTAACAGATTAAATAAAGTAAACCATTATAAATAAATAGTTGTGTCATAAGAGTAGGCGAAATAGCCGAATGGGCTAACGCGGGTGCACATTACCGCCGTTGCCTGGCAACCTGATGATTAAAATGATATAAAACATTCAGGAGTTCGCGTCCCGGTGCCCAGGGAATCCCCTCCCACAATCCCTGGCCCGGGAGTAAGATATAGTAAAGTATAGCCTTAAAGGCGAGGAAGAGGAGAACCCAAAAAAATAAATAAAATAGTTGTGTTATAAGACTCCAAAATAAAATAAAAAAGACTTAAATAAGTTGCATATCACTAATTAACCTAAATTTACCTTTATAAATGAACCAACAAGTTTCAGGGCTTCATAAAAAATATATCCATTAGACTGATTCTATTTTATATTTTTGAAAAATCTACATATACATATAAAATAAAGTTCTTGTTTCATTAAAAACAATATTAATAATAATTTTTATTAGATACGGCTCTCCACGAGCTTCCTCACGGATAATCTCAATCGGTAGCATATGCTCTTCATCTTGTGTCTCACAGCTGCCGTAGTTCTGCCTTCCATCGACCAAATGGATTTCACCACCCCTGCTTCTATTAGCACCCTCATGGATTTCCGTTTATCAATTTTTTGGAAACAGGGCCGTCTTGTCGGTTCTAGGCACCCTGTTCGAAATTTTACAGGGCGCCCTCTCTCTATTATCTAAGTTAACCAAAGCCTATTTTCGAGTAAACCAAGATGTATCTTTGTATGTTATGAAGCCGTCAATGTTTTTAGAATTTTTACGTAGTTGCACCAGCTAATGGTTGTAATAAATAAAAATAGTAATTTTTACATAAAAATTAGTTGTCTATACGTCCCCAAAGGGGCGTAGTGGAATAGGTTAAACTTACGCCAGCTTCAAGGCTGAAGAAACCTCGGATAGTCTAGGTATATTATTTTTTTCCTAAAAGTATATCTAAGAGTCAGAAATAGTGAGTATGAAAAAATAATAATGATGATTTTATGAATGGAGGAGGAAACAAAGTGAAACATACTTATCAATACATTGTGATTGCTTCCTAAGTTCATTTCACAAAAACAATTCTCTTAGAGGCCAACGTGTTACAATTTATATGCTATATCTTTCTATTTTAGCTAGTTTTACCGAAAATCGGTATTGGTCTTGCACTTTGCAATACCAAGACCAAGGGCGCCTAACTGTTGCAAGACCAAGACCAGGACTGGTCAAAAAAATCGATTTTTTAAAATTAAAATTAAGGCAAAATAGTTACTAAACTTGACAATCTTGATTACTATATGTTAATAATTGGTATAACCAAGATACTTTTGCATTTAACTCTGCTAATTTTCTATTCGGACTTAGTTAGGTTTCTCTTATCTAAAAAAATACAGTAATTACCCGGTGGGCCAGACCCCCTTACCGTGCACCCCCCCCCCCACATCCCTATAAATTGCATATCGTTGTGTTCCTTGTGACAATTTATTAAAAAAAAGCCAATGTTCCCACAAAAAAAAGTGAACGAACTGCCCCAAAATGGCGTCCAAACATGGCGGATTGACGACTTTGACTTTAGTTAGTTTTTTTGTTACTGAGAATCAGCATTTGGCTTAATTTCATTATAGTTGGTATTTTATTAAAGCTGGATAGTCAGAGAATAATAAAACATGAAAAAATATTAAAAACTAGTAGGCTTAGGCATTGAAAAAAATCGGTAAAGTCAATTTTTTTTACAAAAAAATTTTCAAGTTGAAAATCAAGCGTCGTTTGTAATTAAACGGTCAACAATAATGCAAAACGTGCTGAAATAAAACATCTGGAGAATACATTTATCTTTCTAAAACACTGATTACTTTTTAAAATATTTGAAGTAGTTCCGTATAAAATGTACTTAAGCGGCAGAAAAGCGCTACTGGCGTGGGTTCCTACAGGCCTCTACCACATCACTCAGTACTCATATATGGCTTATTTATAGTGCTATAATAACTTTTTTGTTATATTATATTGATTATATTAACGAACAAATATTAATACAATAATTTAATTGTAAAATTTTTTTTTTTAATTTATTATTTTTGTTTTTATTTTTCATTATTATTTTTTTTTAATTTAACTTCATTTATTCTATACGGAGGTCGCTTTAGAAGGCCTCTATTAACACAATTATATAATTATAATAATAAAACTTAATTGAAAAATACTTTGCAGAATATCTTGAATTTTTTATTTAATATTTGCAATTTAACATTTTGTTTTATATATTTACTGATTCTTAGAGGTAATTTAAATTGTATATACTTCCCCGGAAATGAGTCATATTAATATCTGTTTTATAAACTAAAATAATATATACCTAATCTGAACTACTTTTAATGAATAGGTGATGGATTGTTTAGTAAAATTCATATATCGCTATTAAAAAAAAACATTTTTATTTCCTTTATTTTATTCGGAAGTTGGACCATATCATAAAAAATAGGAACTTTTAATATTAAAGTGCATTATTCCCTCTGCACAAAAGAAATATGGAAAGGGCGAAGCTATAAGTTCTTCTAGCTAACTGGAACTGATTGTTAGTATTTGGTCTCAAAATTGAACCCAACCATTGGAAAAATACATTAAGCGAACGACAGTGGCAAAATTTCGGAAAAGAAAACATGGATCAGTATCTATTATATGGCTAAACGAATATATAGTAGACAAATAAACAGAATATTTCAATATGCTGCTAAAAGGGGGTCAAAATGCTTGATCAGTTTGGATGATATTAAGCAGGTTTATTATGGTGAAGACCACTTTATCAGCAAGAAAGATTTGTTCTAGGCAATTGGCAAGTCAGCTGATCTGGAGGAAGTAAGTGAGGTTTATAATGGTGTAAACCACTTTATTTTAGATTGCTATTGAAGTTGTACATTGGGACTATCTTCACTTTGAAGCAGGTTATAGAGAGGTCTATCGATAAAGGAAAATAGCTCTCCTCCTGCTTAGTGCAATTGCAAAAGATTTTTGAAGGAATCTGAAAGGAAAACGACCTTTTGTGAAAGACTAGTAGATATTCGATCAATCCAAAGTGTGAGGCACTAAGCAGATAGAGAACCATTTTTCTTTCTCTGTGGACTTCTCGATAACCTACCTTAAAGTGAAGATAGTCCCAATTTGCAATTTATGTTCCAATGTGCAACTTGAGTTTCTCAATCCATATCGCTCAGGCAATCGACAATATTTCTAATTTTAGCTTCTACGATTCTCGAGTAGACTTCCTTTGGTACTATAAACAGTAAGGAATCTCGAATAACATTTCCTAGTATCTCATTTCCTGTAAAGGGACAAAACTACAGCCCTTTCATATAATTTTCTAATACATTTGTAGCCTTTGTACGCACAGCATTTCGGGTTACTTCTTCCAGATCAGCTGACTTGCCAATTGCCTAGAACAAATCTTTCTTGTTGGTCTTCACCATAATAAACCTGCTTAATATCGTCCAAACTGATCAAGCATTTTGACCCCCTTTTAGCAGCATATTGAAATATTCTGTTTATTTGTCTACTATATATTCGTTTAGCCATATAATAGATACTGATCCTTGTTTTCTTTTCCGAAATTTTGCCACTGTCGTTCGCTTAATGTATTTTTCCAATGGTTGGGTTCAATTTTGATACCAAATTGCTCAATTTGAGACCAGTTAGCTAGAAGAACTTATAGCTTCGCCCTTTCCATATTTCTTTTGTGCAGAGGGAATAATGCAATTTAATATTAAAAGTTCCTATTTTTTATGATATGGTCCAACTTCCGAATAAAATAAAGGAAATAAAAATGTTTTTTTTAATAGCGATATATGAATTATACTAAACAATCCATCTACTATCCTATTCATTAAAAGTAGTTCAGATTAGGTATATATTATTTTAGTTTATAAAACAGATATTAATATGACTCATTTCCGGGGAAGTATATACAATTTAAATTACCTCTAAGAATCAGTAAATATATAAAACAAAATGTTAAATTGCAAATATTAAATAAAAAATTCAAGATATTCTGCAAAGTATTTTTCAATTAAGTTTTATTATTATAATTATATAATTGTGTTAATAGAGGCCTTCTTAAGCGACCTCCGTATAGAATAAATGAAGTTAAATTAAAAAAAAAATAATAATGAAAAATAAAAACAAAAATAATAAATTTAAAAAAAAAAATTTACAATTAAATTATTGTATTAATATTTGTTCGTTAATATAATCAATATAATATAACAAAAAAGTTATTATAGCACTATAAATAAGCCATATATGAGTACTGAGTGATGTAGAGGCCTGTAGGAACCCACGCCAGTAGCGCTTTTCTGCCGCTTAAGTACATTTTATACGGAACTACTTCAAATATTTTAAAAAGTAATCAGTGTTTTAGAAAGATAATTGTATTCTCCAGATGTTTTATTTCAGCACGTTTTGCATTATTGTTGACCGTTTAATTACAAACGACGCTTGATTTTCAACTTGAAAATTTTTTTGTAAAAAAAATTGACTTCACCGATTTTTTTCAATGCCTAAGCCTACTAGTTTTTAATATTTTTTCATGTTTTATTATTCTCTGACTATCCAGCTTTAACAAAATACCAACTATAATGAAATTAAGCCAAATGCTGATTCTCTGACTTTTTTTTGTGGGAACATTGGCTTTTTTTTAATAAATTGTCACAAGGAACACAACGATATGCAATTTATAAATTATAATACCAAGACTGAGTTTGCAAGACCAAGATTCGATCACGCATTTGGGCAACACCAATTTTAGCCCCCATTCCGTGGCGCCCAATCGGTCACCGCATCGCGAGGTAGCCGCCTTTGTCGTGCAACTTGCGCGTAGACCTTGCCTGGAAACACTCTGCTTCCCATATGCTCCAAATTAAAGTCACCTTAATCTTTCCTTTTATTCACGGTTAGAATAATCTTTTAATATTTTAATCCACTCCCTCTCTTTGAGACGATCAATCCGTAGATTGGTCTTTATATTTTTCTAACCACTTTTCTCAATTTGTACAGATACCTCCCCAAACTTCATACCCGGACCTATCTCTTCCTTCCATAGCTGACTACTGGGCCTATAAGGTTAGCGCTCCAATAATTTCAAACTAACCTCGGATTCCTGTTCTTAATATTGTGTGTAGATCTGATTTCTGAGCGTTTTGATCGGTCCAATGCATTCGAAGAGAAAATTTTGAATTTGGTCTCGGAATATTTAATCTTATGGCACGAATTGGTTCCGCACTGTTTCTACTACTCGGCAAATAGAAGCGTCACTGGGTGTTTATATTGAACGATATTGACCTTGCAAAAGGAGATGACGAGAGAACCAATCTGAATAACAAGACAATATTATGTTTTCATATAACATCCAATTCCACGATGAAATAAATTTATTTCCGTCTGAATTGTTTCGATATTTTTAAGGTAGTCTGGGTACGTTTTCACTAATCCAGTCAGTTAGCTTAATTGGCTGATATTTACCAAGTTGCCTGGATGCTATTAAAATCAACAATGGTCTTATTAGGGTTGTGGACAATCCTTCGCTCGCTCAATAGCCACTATGGAAAAAGTTGGAAAAGAGCTGAACAAGAGATAAAGTAACCAATAGGAGATTAGAGAACGAGCGAACTGGTAGCAGCTGGCTTAGCATGACAAAGGTTCCACTCACACCTTCGCTTACCTCTAATTAGGGTGCACCACTACCTACCGCATGCCCGCTCCCTCTCCAACTCGTTTCTAGTTCTCTTCTAACGTATCTTTTCACTCCATTATCTAGGTAGAGATCCCGTGAAGAAAAAATCCAGAAAAATAAATAAACCTATTGAGATAACTATACAATAGTGAAATAATAAAGCTGGTTCAAAATAATGCCATACAAAGTAGAACTTGAAAAAAACACCCTTTTTAAATTCAAGTATTACTTTCAATGAGTCGAGTATAAAAAGTTGTATGCCTGATGATCGGTCATTGATATGTTATGTCTCCACAACTTTTTTTTTTTTTTTTTATTAGTTCCAGATTAATAACTGATTTTAGTAAAACTGTTCTGCACAAGGGTTCCGCAAAACACGTCCACACACACTAAAAAAAAAAAAATACAAACTGCACAGTGCGAAGTACTTCGAAAAATCGTAAATGCAGCCTGGTATATTTGAAATCACACCATACATAGCGACATGAACATTTCAACATTAAAAACATTCCACACTTCAACTATTAATCACCCTAATCCACTTGTCCTCTCTTTTTTTTAAAAAGGAGTGGCCTCGGGAACTGCTCACAATATAAACAAATTTTCAAGAAATAGCACACAAAATGAACGACAGCACAGATTCATCCAAAAACACGGTTGCAAATAAAAACGTAGCAGAAATTGACTAATAAAGATAATAATTTAATATCATTATTATATTTTTAATTAATAATTTGAGTTGTTTATTAACTAATGTTCATGAACAATTTGTTCCCTAATTTGTTCACATAGCGCTGATGAATTATTTATTTAATTTTGCTACCCTACTGCCGAAGAAAGGGAAGCTTTGTTTTCCTTTGAGGGGTTAGAAAAATTGTATTCAGAATCGAAAATTTCTAGTCATATTTTACATCGAGTAACAAATTAGGTTCCATACATTTCTGTCAGAAATGAAATCCATCACATCACCTTAAGGGTTAGAACCTAGATAGTCCCCTGTGAATTGCACCGAATTCCATCCATCACTTTCTCTTACAAATTCACTTACGTATTTTACTTGGTACACCTCCTCCTTAAAAATATTGTATCTCGCAATTCATGTGTTCGATTTGGCCGCAACTTGGAGAGAAGTTGGGAATTGATTAAATGATAGATTAGGTATAAATTACATAAAATTCCATCCACTACTTGGAAAAAAAGCTTGTAAGTCAACCCAGCGTATTTTCCTTGCTACGCCTATATTTGTAGAACAATGTGTCCGATTTGCATCAAAGTTGAAGGAAATTTTGGGTTTAATGTACAAATGATCTATTATTAATTTCTTCAAATTCCGTTAAACTAGTAAAATTAAGATATCTAATTATAACAATATGAGGCTGTAAAATATGACAGGCACAGAGTATATGGAAAGGAAGATTGTATTTATATTCTAATTATGGGCGGCTATTAGATTTTAAAATTAACTCAACAAGTTATCAGTCAAATCTATTACACGGTGGGCCAGACCTCCCTACCTTGCACTCCCCCTCTCCCACATCACTATAAATTGCATATCATTGTGTTCCTTGCAACCATTTATTAAAAAAAAAACCAATGTTCTCACAAAAAAAAGTAAACGCACTGCCTCAAAATGGCGTCCAAATATGGCGGATTGACGACTTTGACTTTAGTTAGTTTTTTGGTCACTGAGAATCAGCACTTGAGTTAATTTCCTCATGGTTGTTTTTTTATTAAAGCTGAATAGTCAGAGAATAACAAAACATGAACAAATATTAAAAAAAAATGGTTTAAGCAATAAAAAATACCAGTAAAGTCAAACATTTTAACAAACAAATTTTCAAGTTGAAAAAAAGCGTCGTTTGGAATTAAACGGTCAACAAAAACGAAAAATATACTGAAATAAAACATCTGGAAAATATATTTCTCTTTCTAAAACACTGATTACTTTTTAAAGTATTAAAAGCCGTTCCGTAGAAACTGCACTTACGCGAGAGAAAAGAGGTGCCCGCCTAGGTGCCTACAGGCCTCTACCATACCATTCTGTACACATAAATGGCTTAGTTATAGTGATATAATAAAGTTTTTGGTACATTATATTGGTTTTATTAACGAACAAATATTAATGCAATAATTTAATTGTAAAAAAAACAAAACAATTTTTTTTTTATTTATTTTTTTAAAATAAACAACTTTTTTTTAATTTATTATTTTATTTTATTTTTATTATTTAAGTTACTTTATTCGATACGGTGGTGGTTTAAGTAGACATCTATTGCTAAAATGATATAATAATAATAAAACTTAATTAAAAAATACTTTCCTGAATATCTTGAATTTAGCAACTTTGAGCAGTACACTGCTGCACGTACATATTAGAAAAAAAGAAACCTCAGAAAAAGGAAAATAAAACTATAGTAGACAGATGAACAGAATATTTCAAGATGCTGCTAAAAGGAGATCAAATGCAGTTTGACATGATATTAAGTGGACGATGGAGGTTAATTATGTTGAAGACCACTTTTTTTTGCTTACTTCAGAAGGTGCACATTGGGACAAACTTATCTTTGAAGCAGGTTATAGAGAGGTCTATCCAGAAAGGGAAATAGCTCTCCTTCTGTTTAGTGCATTTGCAAACGATTTTTTAAGGAATCTAAAAGTAAAACGAGCTTTTTCTGAAAGACCATTAGATATTAGCACAATCCAAAGTGTGAGGTACTAAGCAGATAGAGAGCTATTTTTTTTTCTTGAAGGATTTCTCTATAATCTGCCTTAAAGTGAAGATAGTTCCAATTTGATACTTCTCTTGCATGTGTAACTTGAGTATCTCAACTATATCGCTTTGGCAATCGACAATATTTCTTATTCTAGCTTCTACGATTCTTGAGTACAGTTTCTTTGGTACACCAACCAGGAATGAATCTCGTTGGGAATTACATTTCCTAGTATCGCCTTTTTTTGTAAAGGAACTAAACTGCAGTCCTTTCATATCATTTTCTAATACATTTATTGCCTATGTACGCGCAGCAGTTCGGTTTACTTTGTCCAGACCACCTGACTTGCCAATTGCTTCGAACAAATCTTTCTTGCTGATAAAATGATCATCACCATAATAAACCTGCATCATCCCCTTACGATTATCCAACTTCTCCAGCATTTGACTCCCTTTTAGCAGCATCTTGAAATATTTTGTTCATCTGTCATACATTCGTTTAGCCATATAATGGATACTGGTCTTTTTTTTTTTTTTTTTCCTTCATTTTTACACCAACTTCGGAAAAATTTAATCCGCAATTTCATAACAATAAATTTTACTAAACGACCTGGCAACTATTCATTATATGTAGTTCAGATCAGGTATATATTATTTTAGTTTATAAAATTAAATAAAGTATATACAATTTAAACCAACTATAAAATCAATAAATATACAAAACAAAGTGTTAAATTGCAAATGTTAAATAAAAAATTCCAGATATTCAGCAAAGTATTTTCCAATTAAGTTTCATTATTATTATTATATCATTTTTACAATAGATGTCTACTTAAACCACATCCGTATATAATAAAGTAAGTAAACTAAAAAAATAATAAATTAAAACAAATTGTTTAATTTTTTTGACAATTAAAATATTGCATTAATATTTGTTCGTTAATAAAACCAATATAATGTACCAAAAACTTTATTATATCACTATAAATAAGCCATTTCTGTAAGCCATTACAGAATGGTGTGGTAGAGGCTTGTAGGCACCTACGCCGACACCGCTTTTCTCCCGCATAAGTGTAGTTTCTACGGAACGGCTACAAATATTTTACAAACTAATCACTGTTTTAGAAAGAGAAATATATTTTCCAGATGTTTTAATTCAGCACATATTGCGTTATTTTTGGCCGTTTAATTACAAACGACGCTTTATTTTCAACTTGAAAATTTCTTTGTTAAAATGTTTGACTTTACTGGTCTTTTTTATTGCTTAAGCCAATTAGTTTTTAATATTTGTTAATGTTTTATTATTATCTGACTATTCAGATTTAATAAAAGACCAACCATGAGGAAAGTAACCCAAGCGCTGATTCTCAGTGACCAAAAAACTAACTAAAGTCGAAGTCGTCAATCCGCCATCTTTGGACGCCATTTTGAGGAAGCGCGTTTACTTTTTTTTGTGGGATCATGCGCTGTTTTTTATTAAATAGCTACAAGGAACACAAAGATATGCAATTTATAGGGATTTGGGTGGTGGGGGAAAGGAGGTGCACGATAGAGGGTTCTGGCCCACAGACTAATACACGTTGGGCCAGACCTCCTTACCGTGCACCCTCCCTCCCCCCCCCAACATCCTTATAAATTGCATATCGTTGTGTTCCTTGTAACTATTTATTAAAAAAAAAGCCAATGTTCCCACAAAAAAAAGTGAACGCACTGCCCCAAAATGGATTGACGACTTTGACTTTAGTTAGTTTTTTGGTCACTGAGAATCAGCACTTGGCCTAATTTCCTCATAGTTGGTCTTTTATTAAAGCTGAATAGTCATAGAATATTAAAACATGAAGAAATATTAAGAAATAATTGGCTTAGGCTATGAAAAACAAGAGTAAAGTCAATTATTTTAACAAAAAATTTTTCAAGTTACAAATCAAGCGTCGTTTGTAATTAAACGGCCTACAATAACGCAAAACATGCTGAAATAAAACTATATTTCTTTTTATATGGACTTCTCTATAACCTGCCTTAAAGTGAAGACAGTCCCAATTTTCAACTTCTCTTCCAAGGTGCAAATTGTGTTTCTCAATCCATATCGCTCTGGCAATCGCCAATATTTCTTATTCCAGCTTCTACGATTCTTGAGTATAATTTCTTTGGTACCCTAACTCCTTTCTTGTAAAGGTAAAAACCACAGCCCTTTTGTATCATTTTCTAATATACTTGTTGCCTATGTACGCGCAAAACTGTGCGAAGCAGTTCGGTTTTGCCCTTTCCATCTTTCTTGGTGTAGAAATAATAATGCATTCAATATTAAAATTCCTATTTTTTTATGATATGGTACAAATTCCGAACAATTTATTTAGCAATTTCTGAACAATAACGAGCTATAACTAATATAAGATTCCTTAAAAAATCTTTTGCAAATGCACTAAACAGAAGGAGAGCTATGAGCTACAACTTTCTCGATATACATCTCTATATCCTGCTTCAAAGTGAAGATAGTCCCGATGTGCACCTTCAGCAATCAAAAATAAAGTGGTCTTCACCTTAATAAACTTACATCGTCCAAACTGCAATTGACCCCCTTTTAGCAGCATCTTGAAATATTCTGTTCATCTGTCTACTATACATTCATTTAGCTATATAATGGATACTGGTCCTTTTTCTCTTTTCCGAGGTTTTGGCACTTCCTTTCTCGTTCGCTTAATGTATTTTTCCAATTTTCTGGTTCAATTTCACAATTTTCCTCATTTTTAGACCAAATGCAAACTATCAGTTCTGGTTTATAGAAGAACTTATGAAATATTAAAATTTCCCATTTATTTATGATATACTCCAAATTCTGCACAAAATAAAGGAAATAAAAATTAATTTTTTAATTAGTGATATATGTGTTTTACTAAACAATCCGATAGTTATTCATTATATATAGTTCACATTAGGTATATATTATTTTAGTTTATAAAACAGGTATTAATATGACTCATTTCCTGGGAATTAAATGACTCATTTCCTAATTTCAAACGACGCTTTATTTTCAACTTGAGAATTTGTTTGTTAAAATGTTTGACTTTACTGGTCTTTTTTATTGCTTAAGCCAAAAGATTGAGTTTACTGGTGTTTTTCATAGTCTAAATCCAATTATTTTTTAATATTTCTTCATGTTTTATTATTTTATGACTATTTACCTTTAATAAAAGACCAACTATGAGGAAATTAGGCCAAGTGCTGATTCTCAGTGACCAAAAAAAAAAAAAAACTGAAGTCAAAATCGTCAATCCGCCATCTTTGGACGCCATTTTCGGGCAGTGCGTTCACTTTTTTTGTGGGAACATTGGATTTTTTAAAATAAATATGGTAAGGGGGTCTGGCCCACAGACTAAATGTGATGCAGGGATGCTCATCCCCACCCTACAGTCGATGGGGACTCCTCTCAAACATCTTTCCCTTTTCCTTTTCAAGAAAATCTTTGCTCCTTTTTCTAAAAAGCACTGCAAGTTGAGGTAGAACTTCCGAAATCGTAAATCATATTAGATTACCCTTCCTACGGTCTGTTTCAAGTTTCGAAATCATTTAGGTATTGAAACCTTCATATTTTCTCTTTAACTTTTATAGTAGTTGCCGTAGGATTTTGCGTTTTTAAGTTGGGACTGGTCATTTCTACATGAATTGCCTTTTGTTAGACATTTCATTCACTACTATTAACATTAAAATGAAAATAATAATATATAGGTAAAAGGTATTGTCTAATAACATGTAGGTAGAATAAACTTACAATTAGTATTCTTCTCATTTTCATTTTTTTTTAATTGCTTTTCCATATCCATGATTCTATTTTCTTTATATTGATACATTTACTCATTACACCCTATTTCCATAATTTTAACTTTGTATTTCTCTTCTACGTAGTCAGTATGCTTTGACAGATTTTAAATTATTTAATTTCTCTATCTACGAGTACATCTATTGTTTTCTTTACTTCATAGTTCTTTTCTCTGTTTTCCATGTCAATCTCACTTCGTTTTAGCATTCCAAGACATCATATTTTAGCTACTACGTCACCCCGTGTGTTTTATGTGTAACACTTACATTTTAATCTCATAATATTCCATTTCATTTCTTTGTTAATTAATTTTTACTTTAAAACTTGCACTCCGTAAATCTTCTAATCCCGCAAATCCTTCGGCCACTTCCATCCAAAGCAATCATATCCCTCGCTTATATATAGAATTGTATCCTACGAACTACCCACTTTCCTCACTTATGGAAACATTCTGTCATCCTTTTTCTGAAACCAAGTAAATGTTCTAATAACACAACTTCCTATAGATCAATAAGCCTACTTCTCATCCTTTCAAAAATCTTTGAAAAGGTTCTACTGAAACATATCCTACCCATTACAGAATTCCAAAACCTTTCGACCCACCCTATTCGGATTTCGCTCCTAACATTCCAATGTCCATCAAGACCTCCGAATCGTTGACCAAATATCCTCAGCCCTAGAAAGCAAGCAATATTGTTCGGGTGCATTTCTGGCGCAAGTATTTTACCGGGTATGGCACACCTGATTGCTCTTCATGCTTAAAACCTATCTACCTCAGTCCTTATATCTGGTACTTCGATCCTATCTCTCTGATTGCTCTTTTCAAGTCCGCTGTGTTATTAAATTTTCCAAGTGTTACACAATTCAGGTGGGAGTTCCTCAAGGGAGCATCTTGGGTCCTATCCTGTATATTCTATTTACCGCTGATATTCCTACTCATCCAGAAACCCTCCTGGCAACATTCACTGATGACACGCCCATCCTATCTTCCAATCCAGATACCGAAACAGCATCCTTTAACCTACAAAGTCACCTCTCTCTTATTGAACACTGGTGTAATAAGTGGCGCATCCAAATAAATGAATCTAAATCCAAACACACCACCTTCACCCTTCAGTGCAAGTCGTGTTCACCAGTTTGTTTCAACTCCATATCACTTCCCCTCTCCGACACAGTTCGGTACCTTGGCTTCCTTCTAGACAAAAGACTAACATGGAACCCACATACCAGACTTAAAAGACAACAGCTTAACCGACGATTCGGCCAACTATATAGACAACTCAATAGGAAATCTCAACTTTCAGTTGAGAACAAACTATTAATCTACAAGACAATCCTGAAATCTATCTGGACCTACGGACTCGAACTGTGGGGGGCACCAAAACTTTCTAACATCAAACGCATTCAATCCTTCTAGTCTAAAGTTCTTCGAACAGTAGTCAATGCTCCCTTTAATGTAACCAATAGAATCCTGCACCATGGCCTTAATATCCCACTTGTACTTGACCTAATCCCAGACAAATTTTCCAAAATCCACCAGATTCTTACTCACCGTCCTAATCCTGTAGCATAGTCTCTATCTACCTCCAGTCATCCCTACAATCCTCTTCGGAGGTTAAAACGGCAGTGGCCGCACGACCTTTTGTAAAAATGTATATATTGGAGTACTGGCACTGGCCAGATTCCTCACTCACGTCCTGAGCGTCTGTTGCTCTAGTGCCCTCCATCAGTCTGCAGCGGCTTACTATACCAATGAAGCGGCTGGGAGAGAAGCACTAGGATCTCCTGGAGTCCTGCTTTGGCTTCCATAACTGGGGGACAAAGCTTGATTTGGAGTCCCCTGGGCCAATGTATTGTACATAGGTGTGAATGTGTTTTATTTATTTTGTTATTATTCGGCTAATCTGTTATTTTACTTATCTTGTATATTACTTCATCTTTATATATATGTATATATATATATATACACATATATGTATATATATATATATATATATATATATATATATATATATATATATATATTTTCCTTTCGTATGTACATATTGTGTGAATGAATACTATAGTCCTAGTATCTATTCCCTTCAATGTGGCAGACTGTATTAATACTCAATAAAAAAAATAAAAAAATTTACTTTCACTTATATATATATGTAATATGTAGTAAGGGTAAGTATTGTATTGTATGTAGTTTTAGGGTACCTTGAGTCCAAATAACCAAGTCCCGAAAAATGTTCTATGTACCTGGTTGTCTGTGTGTCTGTGTCTCTGTGAGTCTGTGTGTGTGTCTGTGAACACTCAAGCTCGAAAATGAAAAGTCGTACGAAACTGATATTACGTATTTAAGATAGGTATATGCCTTTGGTGTCCTAGCAACGTTTTTCTTAAAATCGGCTAACCGGAAGTGCCACTTTATATCTAAGCTTAAACACATTTTTACTATTTTCTCAAAAACAGCTCTAACAATTTTGATTAAACTCGGTGTATCATTGTATAATTAAGAGGTCTTTAATATCATTTAGGTCTTATCCCCGTTGATGTCACTTTACAAGACTTAAATGCCCAATTTCCATTTACGTCTCCCTGTAAAGTACCTTTAATACGGTTCATTTCAATTAATTAACTATCTTTCATTAATAAAAGTTACGAAAAAACGCTAAATATAACTTTTGATAATTGAATAAAGGAGAAAAAAAAATGCTTATCCAGATCGAAAATTAATCTCCGTAAATACTAGTCGAAAGGTATACGTATAATATATCATTGGAAAGCGGTGAATTTTAGAAAAAAACAATATCTAATATAGAAAGTTGTAGAAGGCAACAAAGAGTGGCAAAAAAATTAGAAATAATATTTTTTGGAAATTAATAATATTTAACGTAAATCGCATCTTTTCAATGAATTTTTTTTTATTTTTTTTATTATATTTGTTTATTTAGAAATATTACATTCTGTCACATCAAGAACATTTATAATAGTGTTCAGAGAAAGCACACTCACACTCTATTTACAATAAAAAAAAAAAAATAATAATACAGAAACATTTCAATGAAATTAAACGAAATTTACAAACTAAATGTAAACTTTTAAAATATTTTTAAGTTTGATAAAAATATTTAATATCCACCTAACCAAGACAATGACATTGTTAAAAAAACTATTTCGTTGTGGTTGTTTGAAAGAAGTATTTTTTTTTTTTTTTTATTAACGAAATTTACAACTGTAATTGATAATAAATACAACAAGTAAATATGAACAAGTAATATGACATGTACAACATGAGGAGAAACTACCCATTGGTAGCACTCCAATTATATTTCTATATTAGAAGGTCCCGAGGCCATCTTCTTTTTAGACGCCTCGGAGGGTTATCAGGAATAGAAGAGGAAGCAAGTTTGGAAACGAGAGGGTTCGGATAGTTCAGAAGTTTATTATGAAAGGACAGGTATCTGGATTGAGCTAAATCGGAAACATATGGTACATTAAGGTCATTATGTATGATTTTATTTGTGACAAAGTAGGGAGCATTAAGGATTTTACAAAGGATTTTGGATTGTAGGGATTGGATACTAGAGGAATTTGATGGTTTAGTAGAGCCCCAAAGCTCGATCCTGTAAGTCCAAATAGGTCTTATTATAGTAATATATATGAGTCTTTTGTAAATAGTTGGCAGTTTAGAGCGTTTGTCTAGTAAGTGCTGGAGTAGTCGGAAACGTTGGGCGGTTTCTAGTCGTTTCAGTCTGGTATGGGGGTTCCAAGTGAGTCGTTTGTCAAGGTGGAGTCCTAGGTATCGGATTTGGTCAACAGGGATAAGTGGGGTATTGTTAAAGGATACTGTAGAACAGGAAGTCATAGGTTTACGACGAAGAGTTTGGTATGCAATAGATGGATCGTTATTTACTGATAGGATACATGTGTCATCGGCATATGTGGTGATGACAGTGTTGGAATGTCAGCTGTATAAACTGTATAAAGGATAGGACCTAGGATACTACCTTGAGGAACACCAGCGAACTGAGAAAAAAGAGATGAAAAAGCATTGTTATGATTGACTTTGAAGAATCTGTCAGTAAGGTAGGAACGGATAATGAGGAAGTATGTAGGTGGTTTGTACATCAGTCCGGGATGCCAGACTCTATCAAACGCCTGTTCAACGTCGAGAAAGACTCCCGTTCAGTACATTCCGCGCTCCAATGCAGAGGAGACTACATCTACCACACGATGGCATTGCTGTATAGTTGAGTGGGATGTGCGGAATCCAAATAGGTGATCTGGGATAATTTGTTTAGAGTCTAGGATAGGATACAGGCGTTTTAAGATGAATTTTTTCAGGATTTTGCCCATAATGGGTAAGAGAGAAATAGGACGGTAAGAGGATGGATGTTCTGGCGGCTTCGTGGGTTTAGGTATCATTTTGGCAATGGATAGTTTCCAAGGGTCAGGGAAATATGTGGTTCTAAGTACAGCGTTATATATATAGGTGAGGAATAGTATGGCTTTTTTAGGAAGCAGTTTTAGGATTTGGGATATGATTAGGTCATGGCCAGGAGCTTCTCGGGAAGGTAATCTATGAATGATATTGGATATTTCTGAAGAATGAAATGCTTTAGGTGGAGGTGTCAGTTGGAGTGGGATATCCAATTCTGCTTCAATAAACTCAAGGTGGGGAGGATTAAGGATATCTGGGTGTGGATTAAATGTTTTGAAGAGGTGCTGAGCAAATATATGTGATTTTTCTTCGTCAGATCTGGACCAGGTTTGGATTTCAGTAATAAGTGGGTGGTTAAAATCTTTAAATTTAAGGAGCTTTTTAGTGGTCAACCATAATGATTTGTAAGTTTTTCTGTCATGTTAAGTAAATTTTCAATTTTGTATTTTTTAATTTCAGCTTTTAGTTGGTTAGTTAATTTATTGTAATATGTCATATCTGATGGGTATCTGGTCCTGTGCCACTTCGATCTTGCTCTGCGTTTTTCCCTTAATAAGATACGAATATGCTGTGGCAAGTTTGTCTGTTGGGAGTTAATTGATAGAAGTATTATCGTTTATTTTGTCACTTATAGATGTAGTAAGTACTTCTATGGCTGTGTCAATGTCATGTTTCGTCTTAAGTGGAGTATTTAGGTCCAATTTATTTTCCAGGTCTTTCCGAAATTTGTCCCAGTTTACTCGTCCTGTAATCAGTGTAAGAGGGGACGTGGACTTAGGAGCGAAGGTTGGGTGTAATGAAAGCAGAACTGGAGAATGATCTGAGGAGAGGTCATCCAGGGATTTGATTGTGACATGGGAAGAGGAAATCTGGGAGGTGACAAATATGTCCAGGATATCAGGGCGTTTTCTGAGGGAAGTTGGCCAATAGGTAGGATTCATAGGAGAAAGGACAGAGTAACTATTGGAAGTTGAGAGAGAAGATAGTATGTTACCACGGGAGTTGGATGCTCGACAACCCCATTGTTGGTGTTTAGCGTTATAGTCTCCTCCTGCAATAAAGCGCGATCCGAAGGATTGAAATAAGGATTCAAGTAAGTTGTAGGTAATAGTATGACCAGGAGGACAGTATACAGCTGAGAGTGTCAAATGGAAAGGACGGGTTGAAATGATTACTGAAGTTGCTTGAATAGCCTCAGTTGGAGTAGAAGGAATGAAAGAATGAGATAAGGATTTATGGATAAGGATGCAAGAACCGGCATGGGAAGTGTCGTCGGGGTGGTCAGATCTATAAGTGATGTAGTCACGTATGTAGAAATGTGAACGTTGTGTGAAGTGAGTTTCTGTCAGTAGAGCAATATCAATGTGGTAGTCATGAAGAAAAATGTCGAGTTCGTCTCGGTGGTTGTGTAGTCCATTAGCATTCCATAAAAGAACAGCTAGGGGCTTTGTACTCATCGTGAGAGATTAACGGGAATTTCGGTAAGGATTCTTGTGAGGAGAGTAATAAGAGGTTTTATAGTATTTTGGAGGTCCAATAGGAAGGATGAAAGAATGACAGTTATATCAGATGGATGTTGGTTGTCAAGTGAGTTTAGGGTAGGTTCTTGTGGCGGGTTAGGAGTGTTAATTAAGGGCGGCATCCGTCGTTGTATACGAGGAGGGTCGAAGTAAAATATAAAATCAGGTCATGGAGGTACAAAGCATATGTTTATAACCTTAAATACATTTACTGTAGTTTAGTGATATATAGATTATAGATCTGATATATTTAAATAATTAGGTATCAACGGTTATTCCTATAAAATTGTCATACAACATTTTAGAAAATTAAGTTAGTGAATAATTTGATTAATCTACCCTTTATGATATTCCACTAGTATCCACTACTATTTCATTGTACTTGTAAGAAAGAAGAAGTGAAATATAAAAATATTTCATAGACACGTTTATAACCTTAAATATATTTACTGTAGTTTAATAACTCTGGATTTGATATTATATTTAAATAATTAGGTATCTATCGTCCGTTTATTCTGAAAAATCATCTTGTAACCTTTTAGAAAATCAAATTAGTGAATAGTTTGATGAAATTTTCTTTTGTGATATTCAAACATTATCCACTTACAATTAGTGTGACAACTTTTGAACGGTCTATGACAGACAACGAAAATCTCTTAATTCCGTTTAAGTTAACTTTGAAATGGAAAAGTAACATGTTTCATTTTAATAAGGTTGAGCGGTAAGTAAAAGTTGTGTGTTTCGCGCACCAAATTTTTTAGATTCAGCTCAGTTTAAAATGCAATGAAAAAATTGTATAGTAGATGCCAAAAATGGCAAGAAAATAATTTCTATTCAAAGTTGAGCGGTAAGTGAAAGTTGTGTGTTGAGCGCACCAGATTTTTTCATTTCTTTTGCTACCTAATTTCATTAGTCTCCAACTTTGTTGCTGTTATTGATATTTCTCTGTTCCTTTTCTGTTACAGTTATTATTTTAGTTTTATTATGTTCAATACTGAACCATTGTGATCGAACAAAAAATTCAAAAACTTAACCTCCTTTTAAAAATTTGAGGTTTCACGTTTCAGGATATGTAGAATTCGAAAAAACGAATAAAATTTTTTTTGTCCGTCTGCCGTCCGCGCATATACTCCGAAACTACTGGACCGATTTTATATCAAATTTGGATTTAATATTATAGATCAGACAAGGATGATTCTCCTTCATTGACATTTCTATCCGCCATTTCCTTTCAAGATGGCGATTGAAAAACCTACGTTACTATAGACTGAACGCCTAAACGAATGTACCGATTTCAATGAAATTTCGCTAAAGTCTTCTTCTCGATGCTCTTTAAATTTACCTATATAACATACTTCAACGAAAAGAAGCTGGAAAAAAAATTTAGTCCAATAAGTCTAATCACCTATTATTTCTTTTTCTTTGTTACTAAGAAGGTAATGTTACTGTAGGTGTATAGTTGTTTGGAAATAATAAACCATTGTGAATGATATGAAAAATAATTTACAGCGTTTTTTCATTAGTTTCTAACTTTGTTACCGTTATATTATATATCCTAACTTTGCTTCAGCTACATTCAATTCCTAACTTTGTTATCGTTTTTTTATGTTTCCTTTATTTGCACTCCATATTTCTTCCTCTCCACTTATTTATTAATGTTAAATGTTTTCTGCCTACATGTTATTAGACTATACCTGTCACATACATCTTATTATTTTCTTTATTAATGTTAATAGTTTCTCATACCTATTGTCATCTAGTCTTTTCTTAGCCCTGATAAAAGCCTGAACTGTTGGCCGAAACGTCGGCAAAAATAAAAATAAATATTTTTACTTTGTATTTTTGAGTGAACACCCCAACCAACGTTTCTTTAATTATTCACTACAATCAACCATCAATCCACTATTAAAAATTATATTATAAACTTATTTAAGACATTTCTTAAGACAAAAACAAGTCTGCCAAGTAGGGTCACCACAGCTTCCTCAGCATTTATAATGGTTACATAAGCTACACTTTATACATTACGTTACTATGGAGCCATTTACCAGGTCCCAGGAGAGACGGATATTAGTGAAGGAGGTATCTAACGAAATGCAATTCTACACCACAACCACCCTCTCTTCAATATAATTTTAATATGTACTGTTAAAAATTATTGTCCATAGTTATTTTAACAACGAACATCAATGATTTATGTATCAACCTTGCAAAATAGTAATTTTATTTCTTGCCTATATGTGTTTAATATTTTTCAGAATAGTTATACAGCTGAACTGATGTCCAGTCTCTGGACAAAGAAATTGCTCATTTAAAATGGACCGACTCACCGGCCATTATCTGATTTTAAACAGCAATTAATACTTAATTAATCTCAATGTATGTTTTCCCTCAATGGCTAGATAATTGATAGGGGACAAAGACAGCCCTGAGAGACAATGCCCCGTACCGAGATATTGTCTTCGCCGTGGAGGGTAGCCGATTCAGGTCTGTTGTGGAATAAAGGAAGGCGGAGACAATCCTGTCCCCTTGTTCCTACAAGAGACTACAACAAATCATCCCTGTTGTTGGGAGGCCAAATCCTGCAGAGGTGCCCTAAGACCGACTACAATCCTCCTCCTCACAATGCCCTTCCCAATTAGCAGTCAGGTTTCCTTTGTACCTTGTCCTTTTCGCGGCTATATCAGCTCTCTATGCCATGCCCTATGATACAATATCATTCCTTCCTCATTCCTTTCAAAAGTCACCGCTTATTATATCCTTACAATAGAATGAACTTAGCCAGACCATATGACGGAGGTAGACATGGATATAACTTAATTTAGGGAAGTTAACAGCAGAAAATGTCACATCCTTTGTAAAATTTTACTTTCCCTTACCTTTATATATATTAAGGAAAAATATTGCTATCGATAAAGATTTCAAATCCGTTTTCTCAACTTGAATCAACGCTTTGAGATCCCCGGTGTAAAAAACAAGGTTTCACAAAATGTAGTATGAACAGTCTAGTTCAAAAAAGAAAAGTTTTAGGAAACTGAAATAATGTATTTAAGATAGGTATAAAAGTGTTGGTTCTTTTCAATAACATTCGGTGATTGGAAGTGATATTTTGTATCCTAGATTTTGCGCATTTCTAAAAATTTCACAAATGCTGCTCTGTCAATTTTGATTCAATTCATAATATTACAATAGTTCAATACGGTACAATTAAGTCGCATTTAAAATCAGGAAGGTATTCTCTTCATTGATGTAGTGGGACAGAGCCTGCGAATTTTCCAAAGTTCTTCGTCTAAAAATGAAAAACAAATGTTTAACTATGAAAGAATTTAATAATTTACTACAGAACAAATAAGAGGTTTTTGACGTAAGTTTTATGTTTGATAAAAAAATTAGCGCAGCCTTCCAATTTTATTAGCAATACCATCTGTAATCTCTACGAACTATTTAGTATTTGAGAATTAAAGCTGACCTCTTTTCATCGAATAATATTACAATAACGTTGTAGGATTTGGTGACCTGAAGAGAAAGGATTACCGTTTGGAAGAGAATATACCGGTCGAGACCGGGAGTGGATTAGCGATGACTCTGGGAATGGCCCGGGGGGTGGTTTCCCTGGGGCGGGGGGCGGCAGGGGCGGATCCAACTGGTTCTAGCCGGATCATTAATTACTGAGCACCGGTGAACGTGTGATAGCAACAGTTGCCAACATTCAGCCAGCTACAGGTCCCACTTCATCTCCTCCTATATATTCATTATGGGGGAGGAGGGAGGGGCGCAAATGAATGATTTGCTGGTTTGTGTATGAATGTTTGTTTCCAATATTTTTTGCTTTTAGTCAGAAATACTTTATCAATTTTTGTGATTTTCTTATTTAGTTCACACTCTTTGCCCGGTCTAATACAACAATATAAAAACATTCATAATTTATTGCCTTTTCTTTAAAATTTTATTTTATTCGGGAATACTCTTTCCCTTTCTTTAGCGTGTCATTTGCCTCAGAATTTTGGATTAGTCCTAGAACAGGTTTGGCAAATTACATGCTGGAAGAGGGACACAGTATTCCCGAAACATCCAAATTAAAATGGTAAAGAAAACACTCTATTGTGTGTATAATTGTATATATACATCGTATATTATGTGATGAGAGTTTGTTTCTCCTCCAAACCAAGAAAGACATAATTAATATTTTTAAAAAAGCCCCCTTATTTTTTTTTTTTGTCTTGATTGACATTGACGGTGATTAAAATAATAATATGGAGATACTTTGTAGTAGAGAAACGTTATTTGTTGTATAAAAAATAATTAAAAAACAATTTGGCAAATGACACGCTAAAGAAAGGGAAAGATTATTCCCGAATAAAATAAAATTTTAAAGAAAACGCAATAAATTATGAATGCTTTTATATTGTTGTATTAGACCGGGCAAAGAGTGTGGACTAAATAAGAAAATCACAAAAATTGATAAAGTATTTCTGATATGTATAACATAAGATTTAATTTTGTTTTTTTTAATTGTTTATTTAGAAATATTACATTCTGTCACATCAAGGACATTTATAATAGTGTTCAGAGAGCACATTCACACTCTATTTACAATAAATAATAAAAATAAATAATAATACAGAAAACATAAATAATAATAAATAAATAAATGTATATAAACAAAAGAACTAACCTAATCATACACACTCGGGCTTGAGTGGAGGATCTGGCCATTGCCAAAACTCCAATAGATGCTTATTTACAGAAGGTCTCTGGGCCACTGCCGCTTCAACCTTCGAGGAGGATTGTAAGGATGGGTGGTGCTGGATAGAGATTGTGCAAGGGGATTTGGATGATAGGTAAGGTTCTGGTGAAATTTGTAGAATTTTTCTGGGATAAGGTCTAGGACAAATGGGATATTAAGGTCATGGTGTAGGATTTTGTTATTTACATAGAACGGAGCATCAACTATTGTTCGAAGGACTTTAGATTGAAAGGATTTAATACGTTTGATGTTAGAAACTTTTGCTGTCCCCCACAGTTCAAGTCCGAATGTCCATATAGGTTTCAGTATTGTCTTGTAGATAAGTAATTTGTTTTCAATAGAAAGTTTGGATTTTCTTTTTAGTAGTCTGTATAGCTGGCCGTATCGTTGGTTGAATTCTTGTCTTTTGAGTCTAGTATGTGGGTTCCACGTTAGTCTTCGGTCTAAATGAAAGCCAAGATACCGGACTGTGTCTGAGTAAGGAAGCTGGATGGAATTAAAGTGTACTGGTGGACAGGAATTGCGTCGGAAGATTCAATTATGTCACTGATTTGACTCGAGCCGGATATCTTGCGTTCATTATATAGCTCCAGTACCCTCCGACCCAATTGTTTCTAGCCCTGATTTTTCCTCGATTCCTGATAATCCTCCTAGATGTCTGAAAAGAAGGTGCCTTACTTAGAACTATTTAGGAAGTGTTACCATTGAGCAGTATCTTGACAAGTCTGATAATGTCATTATTCCTGGTTTGTGAATATATACAGGTTGTATTTATTTAATACAGTTGTAAATTTAAATAAATAAATTATATATAAGATTGGTAGGTTTCCGACAAAAAAAATTTAAAAAACTGACTTGCGTCCTGGCTATCTTTCACCCATAATATGTAAAACACTCGGCTAACTTCCTTTAACAACTCTTTTAAAATTCTAGAAATTTAAACATCATTATTCTATGCCCAACAGCCTTATATTAGATTAAGTTGAGTGAAAAATACAAATAATCAGGTTACTAATAAACTAATATTATTAGTTAACTACTACGGACTTGGTTTTATATTGGTCAAAGGAATACAGCACTACAATTTTTGTTTTTGGTTATTGAACCTTTTCATTGCCAGTAGTTTGGTATCTTTTGCGTAATTCTACGCTCATTCAATCTTCTAAATTGGCTGTACAGAGATAAATGCAAGGTCATTCCCGTAGGTAACCTAACGTAGTTCCGCATGGAAGTTATGAAGTTTCTTTTATGAAAATAACTGCCTGATATTTACGCTCAATGCCAGATGATTGATGTGTTCGTGGAGAATGAGAAGAATGAGGTAGATGTGGAAACATTGATGGATCTAAAAAAAAAAAATAATATTATTCGTATGATCATTGGCAATATACGAGGTTGATAATTTTTTGGATTTAAGAACATTTAACATTTCTTGAAAAGAAAAAAATGAATTAATTCATCTTATAAGAGCAATTTAAATACGCTATCTTTTATAAAATGAAAATGGCCTATTAAAAATTTGTCATGATGGAGATTAATGTTTAATACTAATACATTTATTCGAAGTTAGCTGAATATTGTGTTTTCAAATGTATACTCTAAAATATTCAGAACAGGGAAAATCAATAAAGAAAAATCATACAGTATAAAGGACAGAATTCAACTTTTATTTCCTAATATGACTAAAAGGTTTTTCCATTTCGGATAGAAGGAAAACCCAACTATAAATATTTCAATAAAGTTCATAAAGATGGAGTTATCCGACCAGGTAAAAAAGAAGAAACTATATATCTACATTTACTTCATTTTTAACCTATGTACCAACATTTATATAATAAATTTACCTATTAATTAATTAAAATGAAATTTAACGTAAATTAATTTAAATTTAAATTAAACTTAAAATAATTTAAATGTACTAAATTCGTATACCTAATTAAATATAATTAATTTATTAATTTTTTATTATCATAGTCCACTTCTGCTTTCACTACATTCAAACTTTGCTCCTAAACCACCACCTCCTAAATTGATTACAGGCCGAGTAAACTGGGACAAATTTCGTGATGATTTAGAAAACAAACTAGACCTAAAAATTCCACTAAAGACAAAATAAGAGATTAATGGAGCCATAGAAAAACTAGCAGCATCAATAACAGACAGCATAAATAATAACACCTTCACTAAGATTCACAATTCACAAAAGACTAACTTGCCACAGCATATTCGTATCTTATTAAAGGAAAACCGCAGAGCAAGATCGAAGTGGCATAGAACTAGGTATCCGACAGATAAACCTTATTACACCCAACTTACTAATAATTTAAAATCAGAAATTAAAAATTTACTAAATTTTACTGAAAAACTTACACCTATCAACAAATCACTATGGACGACCACTAAAAGGCTCCTAAAATTTACAGACTGTAATCATCCATTTTTTCCCGAAACCCAAAACTGGTCCAAATCCGACGAAGAAAAATTCCTAACATTTTCTCACCCCCTCTTCATAACCTTTAATCCACATCCCGATATTCTTAACCCAAATCATCTTGAATGTATTGAAGCAGAACGCGATATACTTTTCCAAATTGCTCTTCCACCTTAGAGCCTTTTAATCTTCAGAGATATCTAATATCATTCACATGTTACCTTCCCGCAAAGCTCTTCTACGCGACCTAATTACATCCCAGATCCTAAAACTAGTTTCCCGAAAAGTCATTCTACCCCTTAATTATGTGTGTAATGCTGTAATCCGATCCACATATTTTCCTGAACCTTGGAAACTTCCTATTATCAAAATGATACAGTAACCCAAAAAGCCACCACAATACCCATCCTCTTTCCGTCCTATCTCCATTTTACCCATCATGGGCAAAATCCTGAAAAACCCATCCTTAAACACCTGTACCCCATCCTAGATTCGAATCACGTAATCCCAGACCACCAATTTGAAATCCGCACATCCAACTCCACACTCCGTAAATTCCTAGATCCTACATACTTTCTCATTATTCGATCCTATTTAAATTATAGATACTTTAAAGTGAATCACTATAACGCTTATCCTCTTCACCCACTATACCTCTTTTCCCAGTCCGCTGGTGTTCCTCAAGGTAGTATTCTAGGTCCTATCCTTTACACAGTTTATACAGCTGATATCTCAAAAAATCCTAACACAGTCATTACCACGTATGCCGATGATACATGTGTCCTGTCAGTTAATAGCGACCCAAATCTTAAAGAACGGTGTCAAAATCGGAGGATTAAATAAAATAAATCCAGCCAAATCACCTTCAGCCTTCATCATAAACCTAAGACTTCCTGCCTACAGTATCCTTTAATAATACCCCGCTTATCCCTGTTGATCAAATACGATATCCGGGACTCCATCTGGATAAACGTCTCATTTGGAATCCTTATACAGGACTGAAACGACAAGAAACTGCTCGACGTTTTCGCTTACTCCAACACTTACTAGACAAACGCTCTAAACTTTCTATTAATTACAAAAGACTAATATACATGAATATAATAAGACCTATTTGGACTTACGGAGTTGAGATTTGGAGCTCCACAAACCCATCGAATTCCTCACGCATCCAATCCTCAATGCTCCTTACTTTGTCACTGATAAAATCATCCATAACGACCTTAATGTTCCTTATGTTTCCGATATTGCCGAATCCAGATACCTATCTTTCCATAATAAATTTCAGAACCATCCCAACCCTCTCGTTTCTAACCTTACTTCCTCCTCGATCCCTGATAACCCTCCGAGGAGTCTGAAAAGATGGCCTCGAAATCTCGTATTATAATTACAATTTTTTTTTGTGGTAGAGTGCTACCAGTGGGTAGTTTTTCAACAAGTCTTTTCATGTTTTTATTTTCTGTTATCACATTTCCTAAATGTATTTTTTTTTAACACAGGTGTAAATATCATGAAAAAAATATATATTAAAGGCTATTAAGTAGGAAAAAACGTCTACCAAGTATCACCTTAGTCACCGTTTTCATTATATAAACAATATCTACATTTCAAAGACTATCATTTTTAGTACAAGAATTCTACGAGAGAGCATAACAGTAAACATAACTCGTTGGCATTCGCGGGTTTGATATCCAAAATTTTGTTCATCAGTGAATACTAAAATGTGGAGCAGTTCCACATTTGCAAATTGCGTATTTGATTATTCGCGATTAAAAAAAAAAATCCCAGTACATTTTGAAATATACATCGCTACTGTTAGTGCAAATGCTCGTATGTAAAGATAGAAAATGAAATTAATTAATGCAAGAATATTCCATTAATTTCTTTAATTAATATTAAAGAAATTAATGGAAGAGATACGTTCTTAAAAAACAAATTAAATATTTGGATTTATCGGTTTACTGATTTATTATCAAGTTTAAAATGCAAGTTTTATTTCATTAGATGATTGTAAATTATGAAAAACAATTTATCTTGTTTTATGAATATTATATTTAGTCATTGTTCTGATCGATAACGCTTGATAAAAGTTAACATAAACTTGTTATTTTAGTTTTAATTCAATATGCAATTTTCAATATAAAGTAAAATAATTATAATGACTACGTATGATTTAATCTTGTTTGCTCAGAAACGCGATAGTTGGGATTATAGAAGAGCTGCTCTAGAAACTCTGTCAATAATACACTATGGCTCAGGATATCCTTGCATGAGAGGAGGTGAATGGCTGTTGGAGGAAAGCAGCTGTAGCATCGGGCTTAAGAAAAGCTGACGTAACATTCTCATGCAAGATACATGAAGGGATTGATCGAGAAAGGGCGGACACAGGCTGACCGATATTAAGACAGGTCTCCCTTTCAGATGTAGATCGGGGTTCTATGATAATGCGTCAGCCTCCACTGACAGCGAGAGGATCACATCTCTTATTTTTTCGGCTATTGTCTTCATACTTTCCCATTTTTGCGAGTCTTTATCCTTTTTCTCTTTATCAAGTCTACAATTATTTATTAGGGAGAAAGTAATTTCTTGTAACTGAACCGAGGTAGTGAGATTGGTAATAATAGATTTGATTATAATGTGGGACAAGCCCTAAACTCAGCGATGAGCTCATTGATGATATCGGAGAATAATTCCTCAACTCATTGATGGATCCATAAATGAGATTCAGCGGGTGTTTAATTGAATCACTGATGGACTCAGCGGTTCCATCGGTTCGGATTCGCAGGGTGTTCTCCTTACTGTAACCTTACTGTTGTTATTTCTCAATTTACTTTACACTTGTATAACCCACCGAAAATTCTCTATTTTTTTTTGGTGCAGAAGAACATTGGGTTCTTTCTCATTTAATAGGAGTACAGAAAACATATCTTGATATTTTATTTTATTCATCAAAATATCAAAAATGTTTCTTTATTATTAAAAGTGTCCATGGAATCATAAAGAATTTCCCCTACATTATTTCATGTTGTAGAGGTAATTGTAAAATGAACAAAATCTTTTTCCGCAAAATAATACTACTTAAATTTTTTTTTCATTATTATTTTTTAAAATTTATTTTATTTTTTTAAGCTATTTATTCAAGATATCTACTGTATATAACTGTATATATAGATATATAACATATAGCAAGATATATAACTGTATTACAATATAAATACATCAAGTAAATATATACAAGGGAATATAATCACTTGAAAACGCTTGTTGAGAAACTACCCACACTACCCCACAGGTAGCACTCTAATAATATTTCTACATAAGGAGATCACGAGGCCATCTTCTTTTCAGACGCCTCGGGGGGTTATCAGGAATCGAAGAGGAAGCAAGGTTATAAACGAGAGGATTCGGATGGTTATGAAGTTCATTATTTAAGGATAGGTATCTGGATTGGGTCAAATCGGAGACATATGGAACATTAAGGTCATTATGGATTATTTTATTTGTGACAAAGTAAGGAGCATTGAGGATTTTACGAAGGATTTTGGATTGGATACGAGAGGAATTTGATGGTTTAGTGGAGTCCCAAAGCTCAACTACGTAAGTCCAAATAGGTCTTATTATAGTCATGTATATTAGTCTTTTGTAATTAATAGAAAGTTTAGAGCGTTTGTCTAGTAAGTGTTGGAGTAAGCGAAAACGTCGAGCAGTTTCTTGTCGTTTCAGTCCTGTATAAGGATTCCAAATGAGACGTTTGTCCAGATGGAGTCCAGGATATCGGATTTGTTCAACAAAGATAAGTGGGGTGTTATTAAAGGATACTGTAGGACAGGAAGTCATAGGTTTACGACTAACTTAAAAAGTTAAAGTCATTTAGTTCGTTTCAATTTTTACTCAAAACAAGCTACTTTAATGTTTTGAATTTTAATAAATGTGACGTGTTTAGAAAACGCGTTGGGATCTACCGATGACTAAAGATTTTCCTACATACTTGGGGAGGAGGATAGGGACAAGCCTGATTCAAGGTTCTTATAACAAAACTCTTGAGATCGTCAAGATTCATTTCATGAGGTTGCGGAGAAATAATATTAACTGACCCTAGTGGGCATCGAACTAACAATTTGCAGATTCGGACTCTCTAGGAATAATCTTGTTCTAACGCATGTCGTCCGTCACATCCTCTCACTGTTCCTTAACTTTCACATAAATCGAATGAAGTAAACTTGATGATATGCCTTTCTTATAGATATAACTAAAGGTAGACACGGATTAAATATGTATATTAAAGGTAATACGCGAATGGAAATTTTCAAGACTGAACAAATAACTTTTTTATAGTTTTATCACCTCCTTAACCTAATCCGCACCAAACGCCGTGCCAGATTATTATGGCAACGTACCCGACATCCTACCGACCGCTGCTCCTATAATTACTACTGCAAACAATTAAAACTGGAATTAGCCACCTTCAGATCACAATCCTTCAACTCCTACCTATCCTCCCTCTCTTCTCGCGACAATTCCCTTTGGAAAACCACAACAAAAATCCTAAATCCTCACCGCATTTCCCATCCTCTCCGACGAGGTGATGGCTCCTGGGCAGCATCTGACGAAAATAAAGCTGAGGAGTTCGCCATTCACCTATCCAATACATTTATTTCACATCCGGAATCCCATCCTGCCCACACCGTAATAGTAGAAGAACTCCTTACATCACCAATCCCACTTTCCTTGCCCCCAAAAGCTATTCATCCTTCCGAAGTAAAATTTCAATTAAAAAACTAATCCCACGTAAAGCTCCTGGACATGATCTCCTTACACCTCAAATCCTTCGACAACTTCCATCCAAAGCAGTCATATTCCTTACATATATCTACAATTGTATCCTACGCACCACCCACTTCCCTCTGTTATGGAAACACTCCACTATTATCCTTTTCCCAAAACCAGGCAAACCTCTCAATAGCTCAACATCCTATAGCCCAATCAGCCTACTCCCAATCCTTTCAAAAATTTTTGAAAAGATCCTTTTGAAACGCAGGGTTCTCCTGGAGTTCCCTCGCCTGATTGTATATAGGTATGCATGTGTTTTTTTCTTTGTTTTTTTTCTTAGTTTTAATTTTCTTATTTTTTAGGTTATTTTATTTTATTGTCTATTGTATATACTTTTGATTATTATTTTGTTCTATTTATTTTATTTTTTTGTACATATGGTGTGAATGTCATCCTACCTCACTATAACCAATGTCCAACAGACAGATTGTTATAATACTCAATAAAGAAATTAAAAAAAAAAAAAAATAGTTTTAATAGTGGGTATTGAATAAAATTTAACCGTTTGTCCTTATATCCTGAGGCAAGGGAATGATGTCCGCCTACAGAGCGATTAATAAATAAATTTTACATCTAAGCAGACTAATAACGCATAATACATGTAAAAAGATAAGCACCAGTTTATAAAATTCTTCGAAATTATTTCATATACAATACCCATGACTTTTTAGTGTTTACTTCATTGAGCTCTAAAAAGTGACCACCATTAACAATACCCAAACACTCGTCATTCATTTTCACGTCCTGAAAGAACAACAGAAAAAAAGATTCCTGCTTCCTACCATTTCTGGATACATTAGCGGACAAAAAACGTACCCAAAGAATGACTGAAAACTATATGATATAGGTATCAACTAAAATTTTATACCAATACAAGAAATGATGTTGAATCAATGTTTAGAGAACACATCAAAATTCATATTTGTAGTATGGATTATTATTATTGTTAGAAATTAATGTAAAAACATGTGATGTTGTACATTGTTAAAAAATTTATAGATTGATTCATTTGGGAACTTACTCAACCTTTGTTTTTGTCTATACACAATAGAGAGAGAAGATGAAGAAAAAGACTGGCAAATAGAAGAAAAGAGAAAATGCAAGTATCCCAACCCACCTATAATTAACCTCTGCATAAAATTAAATGTTATTGTATAAAATAAAGCAATCAATTTTACATCTTCACCCTTTTAATCCATTAGCTTCTCTAATTTTACAGTCCACAGCAATAAATTATCACCAGCTCTTAAAGCAAAATTATTATGACAATATCTCTGACAGCCTTGGAAGGGATTGGCATAGTAAATTAAACAATCAATGACAGCTATATTTTTAATTATAAGGGATCTAGGCTCGGTTGATGATCGTACATGTAAATCATGCTGAAGGCCAAGGCTTTACATGAAAAAATAGGGCATGACTTCAAAGAGAGGGAACCGTTTATACCTTTTCCAACCCACATCATCAAGCAGCAAGGCAGAACTTCAACTCCTCCATAAGGTGGAAAAGAAGGTAACACCTGACTATGAGCTAAAAGCAACAGCAATGGAAACTATTGCTCCAAACTGCCATCCTCAGGATTGGCTTCACATTTCCTCGATGGGTTAATCAGCAGTTGGAGATGTGGTAGCAGAGATTTATTCAAAGGAATTCCAGTTCAGCGCGGCGGTGGGTAAGGATGGTACAAATTTCGACGCTGAGATAACAGAAATCCTCATAGCCTTAAGAACATTGTGTGGAAGGCAAGAGCAGAGTGCTGTTTCCTTCATCGACTCTCAAGAGCCCATCCTCGCTGATACTAACATGAACTAGTGCCTATCGATTGCAGTCTTGGAGTAAAAAACTCTACTTTACGACCTGACGCTCTGAGGCCCTACAGTGGATTCCGAGCTATTGCGGAATTCCTGGAAACGAAGAAGCTGATAGTCTCGCCAAGCGAGGAGCGGAATTGACTCCACCGGCCCATCCAAAATCGTACGACTCATTCGCCTCACGATTCGCCGAATGTTAAAGGTAGTGGTAAAGGAAAAAACACGAAAAACTCCTATAGACAAGCTGGAAGAAAAGCGTTTATAAGTGTTTAATAGAAAATCTGATAAAGAAGAGATGCAGTAGCCTTTTTCCGTCTGACGATTGGCCACGACTATCTGCAGAGTCATCTCCACAAAACAGGATCCTACATGTAAATTATGTAATCAAGCAAGAATGGAAGCAGATTACCAAGACGCATGTCCTGCTTTGACGGACATAAGAAAAAAAAATTTTAAAGTGAATACTTGAAAAAATCACATTTTGCTGGGCAGCAAGATGTCGGATGGTGGAATGACCAACGGCTTTAGCATAAGAAAAAAAAAAGTTTAATGCGAATTTCGTCACACTGTTTTGAGACTGAGTTTGAGAGTGACAAGAAGAAATTATAAATATTTTATAGGAAGAGGAAACCTTCATCTCATTGAGCATAATTACCCTCATTCAGATGGTTGATCATTTTAAATATTTTTTGACAAAAATAACACCGTAACTGGATATTACTCAAATGCAGTCGAATGAGACTTCGTTCACTGAGAGAATAGGTGAGCAGTTAATATATTCATTATTCATATTATATAAGTTTATTACAAGGCAAAGCCGTGTAGTGATGACAAATGATTCTAAATACAGAGTCCTAATATAAGAAGAAGTATGTGAAGCCTTAAAGTTCGAACGTGTTTACGGCAGAGAGATGGACTACAAGTAAATGAAGACAAAACAAAATATATGACAATAAGTCAAAAATTTCACTCCAATAACTGGGTCTGGGTAGAAGGAAAATGATTTCCGAGAGTAGAAAAAATTCAAATACATCGGCTCCACAATAACCTCAATGAATGACCAACTGGCAGAAATAGACCAGCGTATAACTAGGTTAAACAAAGCTTTCTTCTTAAACAAAGAACTGCTTACAAAAACTGGTCAATCAATATCCCATGATATGAAAAAAGGAGGTTAAGATGGGCGGGGCATGCAGCTCGTAGGAAAATCTGGAAGCCACTGCGTAACAACGAATGCCTCAATAAGAGGCAAAAGACCCCGTGGAAGGCCAAAAAGCAGATGGATAGATAGAATTAACAAAGATGCAATAGAGCTGCGGGCAGATAAATGGAAAGAAAGCCGAAGACAGAGATGGAGTAGGCTTGTGAAGACGTCAAAATATCTAATGGTCTGTAATGCCAACAGAAATTAATATTACTAGAACTAGAACTTCTAGCATATTGCTAGAAGGCAGGATTACCCATAAAAATTCCCGACAATCCAAGTTTGATTTTACATACAGTATTATTAAAATCAACCAACAAGTGGTTTGATCCTGTACAAAGATAAATTAAACAGTCGGAGAAACGTGTGCCAGTAAAATATTTTAACGATCTTGTATAATGATTTTATAAAGGAGTTTAAACTTATTCATTGAATAAGCTTCAATCAAATGTTGATCCAGAGCTCAGCCAACGAGACCTTCTCGAGAGGAAAGTCAATACCACTTCGACCCATCGAGATCTCCTACTGGTCAACATGGTCTTCTATCATTGTAACCATCTAGATTATATTGGTTAATATATTGTTATATTAAAATTGACATTAATAATGAAATAATTACCCTTTGGAAAAAACGAAATAAAATACGTCTTAGTATTTTAAAAGGAAATTTAAAAAAAAACAACTGTACCCATACTACCCGTGAAGGGTCTTGGGTTCATTACTATTTAAGGAAAATACTATTTCTTGGTCAATGGTTGTGCAAGGGGATGATTTGACCGAAACCGCGTCAACCACCAGGTTTTTCCTCTGTATGAACTATTTAATTAAGAGTACCTAATTTGTTAAGGCTAGTTGTGCCCTAGGAGTGTCTCCCAATCCCTGGGACGATCAACGGAACCACAATAAAACATTTATCTGCAATAAGTCAGGATTCGAACCTAGGACCTGGTGTATTGGAAGCTCAGCCCCGTTGATCTGACCCACTCTATTAAAAGAAAATAATCGAAAAAAAATCAACATTTACCCAAAACTGCTTAAAATGCAATGTAATACAGAAAAAGGAGGAAATGAAATCAGTGGATATTATAAAATAAAATTAAAGTGGTTTTAATATAAAATAAAAAATTAAATAATAATGTATATTTGTATTTAAATTGTAATTGTGAAATAAAATTACAATTACAATTCAAATACAAATATTTATTATTGTTTTATCTCTTCTCACCCCTCCTTTAAAAATCCATAAATGACTCATATCACGGATACCCACTAGCGGATCCAGGATTTAATTTTGGGGGAACTTCAGCCCGAATTTTTTTTTTTTTTTTATATACATTTAACGATAACTAATTTGAAAAAAAAAAAGAAAGAAATTAACTATTTATATGAAATGTTGTTTATGTGGTTCTTGAAGTCCTATTAAATATAATTAAACAAACAAGAATACTTTAAGAGATAGTTTTTAATATTTTTTTTCTGTAAAACGTGGTTATATTTTACCATTTTGGGGAGAGCTTCAGCCCGAAAACCCCCCGTAAATCTGCCTGTGCGAAACCCATATTCATTCCCCTTTGGAATGCGAATGATGTTAGAAATTAAGTCGACGAACTAACAGCTTTATTAATGGCTAAGAACATCGGCGTAGCACCAATTACGGAAACTCGAATGAGCAGAAAACAGCTTTTAAAAATGCATCAAAACATAACATACTGTACTGACCATCCTAACGGTAGAGTACATGCCGGTAATGCTGTTATCGTACACCAATCCCTCTCTCATCACCTGCTCCCATTATCTATTCAAGGTTTCGTACAATCTACCGCTGTCGTAACCAAAACCTTCTCCTTTTCCGTCACCCTAGCATCAGCATATTACCTTAATAACAGACCCATATCCAATGTCCAGTTCAGTTCTCTTTTTAACTCCTTAGGAAATCACTTCATCCTCGGTGCAGACTTAAGCGTTAAACATCCACAATGGCGTTCTAGAACCACGACTTCTTGTGATAGAACATTGAACATGTGGTAGAATAAGCATTCAGATTACATCGTTTCAGACTCCTTCCTCTCAACTCCTACCTACTGGCCCACTGATCCTAACCGCAATACCGATATCCTTGATTTTCCATCCACAGTGGCTTAAGTTTCCTCAGTCATTCTCTTGCCCGTGTTGATGAACTTTCCTCGGGTCATAGTCCATTAATATTTCAATTATCTCTGGCTCCTATTCATAAAACTTTTCCTCCGTCCTACACCTGCGGTCTAGTAAACTGGAAACTCTTTCATCAAATTCTTTCTTACAACATTGACATCAGAATAATCCTGAACACATCAGAAGACCTTGACCTTGACAATGCCTTACATTCCTTTACCAACACTATTTAACAAGCAATCTGGACTGTTTCCTCTCCAAACCACTCCTCAAAAAAACTCCCAAGAAAAACAATTTATCTCAAAATCTCATAGACCTAATCCACACTGAACGCCGTGCGAGGTTATTATGGCAACGTACTAGACACTCCACCGGTCGTCAATCCTATAATTATTTCTGTACAAAGTTAAATTAGGAATTGGCCTATTTCAGATGCCTACTCTGTGCAAACTTGTACCTTACTTCCCTCACTACGCATGACAATTCCTTGTGGAAAATCACTAAAAAATCTCAAAACCCCATCGTTTTTCTCATTCTCTCCATCGAGGTGGTGGCTCTGGAGAGTGTTTGACGAAGATAAAGCCGAGGAATTTGCCAAATACCTTTCCTTTACATTCACCTCTCGTCCAGAACCCAACCTCATCCACACATCAGCGGTAGAGGAATTCTTTATTTCACCCATCTCAGTCTCCTTACCTCATAAAGCAGTTAATCTTTCTGAGGTCAAATATCACTTCCATAAATTACCTACCCGTAAAGTGCATTCTGAAATCGGACAGTATTTTCATAAAAACAGCCTCCTACAACATAATAATGGACGCTATTATTGATCAAATTCGGAAAGTTACAAAATTGTGATGCGCAATTCCGTGTTCTGAAATCGGTCAGTATTTTCATAAAAAGAGCTCCAATCAATGTAATAATAAAGCCCTAATATTGATCAAATCCGAAAGATAATAAAAAAAATCTGGTGTGTACAACAACTTCCACTTCCACTACACTTTGAATAGAAATTATTTTGTGGTAATGTTGGGATATTATAATATTTTTAAAGTGGATTTTCGATCCAGCAAAAGCATAAAGCTTACAGCTAACAAATCATTAATACAATTAAAATAACAAAAATCCTATTTATTTTAACAATGGTTGATTATGGATTGGACGATCCATTGATTATGGATCTTACAACTATTAGTTACTAAATTATTATTTTCCGTCACAAACTTTACTAAGATGTAATTACGATATTTATATTGCCTGTCATAGATTGGTCAAAAGTTGTCACACTAATTGAAAGTCGATACTGCTAGATTGCCACAAAGGGAAAATTCATCAAATTATTCACTAATTTTATTTTTTTAAATATTATATGATGAATTTTTAGAACAAACATATGATAGATACCTAATTATTTAAATGTAATATCAGATCTAGAGTTTTTAAACTGCAATAAATATATTTAAGGTTATAAACATATCCATGAAATATTTTTATATTCAACTTATCTTTTCACACAAGTACAATGAAATATTATCTTAAACAATGGCATTGCCTTGATTCCGTAGATTTTAAATAATATTTACCAAACTTCTTTAATCTTTACCAATCTTTAAAAGATTACATTTAGTTAGAAAATTTCATTTAATTTCCTTGAAAACATGTGTTTTAAGTTAAATAATTTTAGTCTTCAGAAATAATTATTTATATTTTTTTCATCACTCTCCGTTACCTTCTACAACTTTATTTATTAGATATTATTTTTTCTAAAATTATCCGCAATCATATATTATACGTACTCGTATACCTTCTGATTATTAATTCCGGAGATTAATTTCGACCTGGATAAGCATTTTTCTTTTTTTTCTCTTTTATTCAATTATGAAATTCTTTCAAAAGTTATATTTAGCCTTTTTTCATAACTCCTTACAATGAAAGATAGTTAATTATTTAAAATAAACCAAAATAAAGGTACTTTAGAGGAAGACATGTTGAACATTGTATATTTAAGCGCTTGAGTGAAATTGGTATCAATGGGTATAAGACCTAAATGATAATAAAGACCACTCAATTAGCCGTTTTTAGAGAAAATTATAAAAATGTGTTTTAATTTTGATATAAAGTGGCACTTCCGGTTAGTCGGTTTTAACGAAAAATATAATGGTGGACCCAGGTGTTCCTCAAGGTAGCGTATTGGGTCCCGTCCTTTACATCCTCTTTACCGCCGATATCCCTGTCCATCCCGATACCTTCCTGGCAACTTTTGCTGATGACACCGCCATTCTATCATCCGACTCAGATCCTGTTATAGCATCTTTAAACCTTCAAAGACACCTCTCCCTGATTGAGCACTGGTGTAATAAATGGCGTATTAAAGTAAACTAATCCAAATGCCAACACATCACCTTCACGCTCCGACGCAGTTCCTGTCCACCAGTACACTTTAATTCCATTCAGCTTCCTTTCTCAGACACAGTCCGGTACCTTGGCTTTCTCTTAAACAGAAGACTAACGTGGAACCCTCATACTAGACTTAAAAGACAGGAAATAAACCGACGATACGGACAACTATACCGGCTACTAAACAGAAAATCTAAACTTTCCATTGAAAACAAGTTGATCAACAAGACAATACTGAAACCTATCTGAACTTACGGACTTGAACTGCGGGGAACAGCAAAATTTACTAACATCAAACGCATCCATTCAATCCATTGCGGTCAATGCTCCTTTCTATGTAACCAACAAAACCCTACACCATGACCTTAATATCCCATTTGTCCTAGACCTTATTCCAGCAAAATTCTCCAAATTCCACCAGAACCTTACCCGTCATCCAAATCCCTTAGCACAATCTCTATCCAGCACCACCCATCCATATAATCCTTCAAGGAGGTTAAAACGGCAGTGGCCCCGCGATCTTCTATAGTTTGTAAATATTGGAGTTCTGGCAATGGTCAGATTCTCCACTCACGACATGAGTGTATGTGGCTAAAGCACTCTTGCTCAATCTCCACTGGGTTTAGCCCTAGTGACGCGGTTGAGAGAGGAGTGCAGGGAACTCCTGGAGTCATACTTTTCCCTCCACCGTTGGAGGGACAAGTCTGGTTTGGAGTTCTCTCCCCAAATTGTAAATATTGTATATAGGTGTGTATGTGTTCTTTTTATTTATTTATTTTTAGGTTATTTTATTCTTATTTATTGTATATATATTATTTTTCTGTATAATGTATTTTATTTATTGTACATAGAGTGTGAATGTTTTTCAATAAATAAGTTTTAAAAAAAATTATGGACCCTAATATCGACCAAATCCGAAAGTTACAAAATTGTGATGCACAATTGGGCATTCTGAAATCGGACAGTATTTTCATAAAAACGGCCCCCAATAACATGATAATGGACCCTTATATCGTTCAAATTTGGAAAGTTACAACATCTTGATAGGAAATTGAGCGTTTTGAAATCGGAATGTAAAAAAGAGCCCTATATTTCTGTAAAAAGAGCCCTCTACAACATAATAATGGATTGCGCAAAGTGAGAAATGATGATTAATGGTGAGTATATTAATATATGCAGCGCCCCCTCCCCCCATCCTCCCCTCAACATAACAATGGACCCTTCTTTTAACAATGGACGTTAAACTTAATTTTAAAAACTAGATATAATTTCATTACCACAAACAAGAAAATATGTATGTATTTATCGAATGATTGAATCATTGAATAATGGTAATTCAGAATTTGTTACTTGAATAGATCTTTATTTAGTCAATATTTTCAACGAATAAATTTTTATTCAGTGGTTATTGGTTATTGACTAAGGAATAAAGTAAGATTATTCTGTTTTTTTTTTCAAATAATCAAAATGAATCTTAAATGGTTTGAGTACCTGACTTGTAAATGAGAAACCTGACTTTAATCAAAAAGTCGGCTAATCCTGGCCTATATTCATAAGGCAGCAATCAAAGATTTTGTTAAGTGGATTTATGCAGGTTAAGAATAAATAATGAATGTTTGCAGAATTGGTAAAAGTTTAGAAAAATATACTGATGTTTTTATAAACATTCTTTTTCGAGTATTGTGCCCGAGTACACAAGCTGCCCATTGATCCTTACAAGGAGGGTCGTGAAGGCGGGATAAAATGATAATTTGTGTGTAAAATAGGTATTGTGGATGTGGTATTGCCAAAATGGCACCTGTCAAAGTGGGCCATTGTGCCGAGGTAAGCGGACGACAAAGACTCGACAATTGGACGCTGCAGGGACACGGGCTGAGGTGCTGGCATGGAAACTGTCTCCGCCGCTCCAGGTGCGTGAGCTAGACAAAGGACCTCGTACTCCTGCCCCTCCGAGTCTTCGCATTCTATTCTTCTCAGCAACGGATATGTCCCTTGCTCTCTGCACAAAATCCGCTCTTGTCTTCCAGGAAATAAATGAGCGCTGTTCTTGGAGTGCGATCACCTGAGCAGGTGTGGACCAGAGGCTTACAAGAGTTCTCCGAGTCTTTGGCGGTTCTAAAGCCGCGTTCTGTAGAGTTGTTCTCGGCAACAATTCAACTGATACAAAAAAAGTTTAAAATCCACGATTAATAAAAATCTTCCTTTTCACTACTTCGAAGAGCTGAAAGTTGACTGATTATTCGTTTTTATTTATTTTTCTTCTATATCATCGAAATTTATTTAGATATTAACTATTATCTATATGTGAATTATATATTAGCGATCCTCTGTCTCACAAATTTATTTACCTTATTTTAATTTTTATATAGTCGTATATTTCGCCATTAAACCATCAGCTTCCTGTGAAGTAATTTTGATCCACTTCTTTAAACGTTATTATATGTAGATTAGTTGGGACTCTTATAAATAATTATAATAGACAAAATGATCGATCTTCCTTTCCACAATTGTATGTACTTTATTCTGTAAAAAGTCATTTTGTTTTTCTACTGGCATTGCAGACCATGTAGATCTTTTGCCGGCTTAACAAGCCTGTTCCATCTTGGACTATTTCTTTCAATTTGTGTGCACACAGCTCTATTTCATCTTTATTGATTCTGTCTATCGACCAGCTTTTGGCTTTCCACGTGATCTTTGGCCTTCTATTGTGGTATTGATTGTTACTTAGATGCTTCTAGGTGGATTGCTACGAGCTACATACCCCACCCATCTTAACCTTCGTGACTTTATATCATGGAATATTGATTGACCAGTTTCTGTAAGCAGTTTTTTATTGGTCTTTCTAATCTATGTGTTAGTACTCTGATCTCGGATCACTCCAGTTATCGTACGGAATATTTCCCTCTCAAATCTTTCAACACTTTTTTTCTGGGGTGCTGGTTAGTGTCCGGCTCTCAAAGCCATTCATCAGAACTGGCTTTATCTTAGCATTGTAAGTAACTAAAATATTTAAAATTATTAACTTTTTTTTGTATATCCAAGGCTATTTTATTGTAAGAATGCATCTCATCTTACCTAATAAATAGGTAGTGTTTACTTCTGAAGTGAATAACAGGAGTACTGTGCATTCTTCAATCAAATCACGGGTACATTTAATTAATTGAATGTAAGCCGAGATATTCTTGAATTTTTCTCTGAAGAAGAATCAATTATTATCTTTTATTGAAAATACAGAACGTTTATATATTTTTAAGATGTACTAAATGTAAAAGGATACGGCACACCAATCTGACCCAAAGGCATTGAAGGCGATCCTTCACTGTCGAGGCAGTAACTGTCCGCTGAAAACTAAACACTTATATTCACCCAGGACATCGTTCTCTCTAGAGATATTATAAGCATTATACACCCGAAAATTTGATAAATTTATTACTCAAAATTTTGAAGCAAAGCAATCTTTATGGTCTGATTAAAAATATTATAAGTATTATTAGATACCTCGTAGTGCAGTTTATGGGTCGTTAAAAAAAAAAAAAATAAAAAAAAAAACCTTTACAACTACAACTGTTGATAAAAGGAAAACACATATCCTACCATATTGGCAAGTTAGAAAAACTATTCTTAGATGAACCATTTTTAAAATATTAAACCATTATTGAAAATGTGAAAATCAGTGAAATATGGTAAGTAGGGGTGGTTATCATCTGCTCCTAAATGAGGGTTACAGATCCATATCAAACTGCCTAAAAAAGTTGTATTCTTTATCTTTTCTGACTTTGTTTCATTCTGCTATTCGATCACCTATTTGAAAACACATAAAACCTTTCGGATATCCGGATTTTGTATTTGGGCGAGAGCGGAGGACTAATGCCAGCGTTTAATTCCTCCGGTACCGAAACTGGAACTCATAATCTTCATACAAGTGCATAACAATGTGTTAATCCGCTCGGCCATTCCACTCCCTTTAACTCACTTAAACTAACAATAAAATGGGTACCTCATCCGTCAGTGAATTGATAGAGATTCTCTTAACTTTGCCTAAAAGCAAAACGATAACAGGAATTCCCAATCAAGCTGTTTTTGTTCTTTCTGAACCTATTCTAGCATTGAAGCAAACTGTTTATGTTTTCAAATCAGTGTGAAGCGAATCAGAGGTAGTTAGGAAGATTGTAGACTTACTATTTGTCACAATAGTACCAACCAGCCTGGAATAGATGGCCGAAATAGCCCCTACAAAGGCAATCCTTCGGCTAAAAGATAAAACGACAATACCAACAAAGCAAAGGAAATACAAGTCAGGGGTCCAACTAGCCTCGCACGGAGGAAATAAAAAAATTACAGTTTCTGTCCAGCACAAAGCCACCCCTATCCACCATTGTTCGGACCCCCACCCTCACTCGTTTTAAAATTTATACATAGGAAGCTCTTATATGTTAAATGAAACGTGAATAACATGCGAAGAGATGGTCCCACCTGGCGCGGCCTTTGTGAGCCGGGACTTGGCAAAAACAGAGTCTTTGTACTGTCGAGGGCCACCACCTCCGCTGCTCTTTCAGCTTTTCTCACCTACTGTCCATTCAATGGAGGTAGCTGATCTCAGGAACTTGCGACCTCTCACACGGACAATAATGGCCGGGGGTAGTCGGGTTACCGAACACATCATTAGGCAGGTGTCGTTTGTTATAGCATCAAAATCATCTGTAATCTATTGTAACCTGTGATAAATTAGAAGTAGTTACCATCCTGGGTTCTCCTATATAAAATCTGTTCGAATCGCTTTAATTTTAATCTATTAGAAGTCTAATTTATTAGAACACAAAATATAATTATAAGAATAAATATAAAAATGAAATATAATTCCCACAAACATAATTAAATTCAGACTATTTTATAATTATAATGGTTATAAAATAAAAATTATTAATTCTTTTCTCAGGAAGTTGTTAAATTTATTCAATAATAAGTATGTTATTCGAGCTTGAGAAAAAATAACGGACGGATCCCTTCCACTCGATGTTTCAATGTTAAATTAAATTCAAACAAAAACTTCAATAAAAGTAATTGAAAAAAATAGGAGATTTCAAAACTCAGATTGTTTCAAGTGAATGAATCGAGCCTGAATAATTCGTGTTTTAAAGATTTCGACGGGGAAATTAAGGCCCGGTAGTGATCCAAAGGAATCCCAAAATTCGCCGGACCCTGCTTTTTGAAGTCAAAAATGTCACGTCTTCAAGATAAATCGTAACTCTTACCGAAAGCCTCTCAGGTGTTACGGTTGCCCAGTGATGACGTTTTATTCAGGTTTTAAAAATTAAAATATTTATAATTCAAAGTCAAATGTTGATATATGAATGTCTTCGACGGATTAAAAATGTGAAAGGTATATGGAAGAGAATACAGAGGCTATAGAATTTTTAATAGATAAAAAATATATACCCTTTCAAAGATATTTAAATAACCAAAAATCTCGAATTTAGTGTGTGCAATGCCGTGATAAAGGCAATTCTAATATATGGCTGAAACTTAGACATTAACGAGTAACGTAGAAAAAAGTATTGAAGATTTCAAGAAAATCCTCCGCACACCGGAGCGATTTGGGATCAGTGTAATGACACATGGATGGATACCAATAGCAATAAAGAACTGATTACTATTCAATCAATATCTCATGATATGAAAGCATGGAGATTAAGCTGGGCGGGGGATGTAACTCGAAACAATGCATCTAAAAGCCTCTGCAATAGAAGCAAAGACTACGTGAAAGACCAAAAATCAGATGGATAGATAGAATCAACTAAGATGCAATTGAGCTGCGTGCAGATAACCCAAGACAGACAGAGATGCTTGTTAAGGCTTGGGCATAAGATTAACAAGATCTATAATGCCAAAAAAATTAAATAAATAATGTACATATTTTGCCTTCAATGCTCTCAATAAATAGAACTCAATACTTTTAATAATAGAATCCGATACACCTAGTAAGTGAGAGAAATACAATCCAAGGCTTTTCTTGCACCAAAGAAATAGTCTTGGTCGAATTCAATAATGAAGTTGTTTAAGTTGAGGAACAGATTTGGATTACTGCCTGACTATTCAACAGGCGGAATGTTTTTCAGTGGAACAAGCTAGTCATTAATTGCATAAATTGTTACTGTAATGGTACTAGTAAGGTGTGAAATTTACCAATTGTGTGTGATAAACACATTTTGTTGATAATAGTACATCGTATATACGAATAAATATGTAACGCTGATGTCGTTTATGTATCAAATGTTATTATAGTATATTGTAATATTTATCTAATGAGATAGTTCTTACTGAGGTATACTAGTAATGTTATAGTTAAGGTAATTTAAAAAGAAACTTACAACTATAATATAATTTAAAGATTGATATTTAAACTTTTATTGAGTATTAATACAGTCTGCCACACTGAAGGGCATTGGTAGTAGTGCTATAGTATTCATTCACACAATATGTACACAAGAAAGGGGGAAAAAAGTATGTATATATATAAATAAAAAGATAAAGTAATATACAAGATAATTAAAACAACAGACCAGCCGAGTAATAACAAAACAAATAAAACACATTCACACCTATGTACAATATTTACATTGGCCCAGGGGACTCCGAATCAAGCTAAATCAAGGTAAATAGAATATAAAGGATAGGACCCAAGACGCTCCCTTGAGGAACTCCTGCCTGAATTGAGTAACACTTGGAAAAATCAGTTCCACAGCGGACTTGAAAGGAGCAGTTAGAGAGATAGGATCGAAGTACCAGATATAAGGACTGAGGTAGATAGGTTTTAAGCTTGAAGAGCAATCCGGTGTGCCATACCCGGTCAAATGCTTGCGCAATGTCCAGAAATGCACCCGAGCAATATTGCTTACTTTCTAAGGCTGAGGATATATGGTCAACAACTCGGAGGCCTTGTTGGACAGTGGAATGTTGGGAACGAAATCCGAATTGGTGGGTAGGAAGGTTTTGGAATTCTATAATGGGTAGGATACGTTTCAGTAGAATATTTTCCAAGATTTTTGATAATAATTTAAAGAATTTATTTTTATTTTTTTTTTTGAGATAAAACATATTTATTTTACAAAATTGCTTGATAATGCTAGAATATTAATAATGATAATTATTTAATGACACTTGTGTTGCTTGACTTAAATTTGCACTAAAAACAACAAATAGCACCTAGCAGCACACAGTAATGATTTTATTGTCATCTTTTCTGGGAAAATTTGAATAATCGAGCATAAATTCCATTTCTTGCTAACCTAGATTCAATACGTAACACTTTCTTTTCCCTTAAAAATTACATTTGTTTTTATTCCTGAAATACAACTGTATAAAAATAAATATACATCTAGTAAATATGATAACGTGAAATACAATGGCATGAACAGACATATAGAGAATCTACTCATTGGTAGCACTCCAATAAAGTATCTAAATTAGGAGATCACGAGACCATTTTCTTTACAGACGCCTTACGGGGTTATCAGGGATCGAAGAGGAAGTAAGTTTAGAAACAAGAGAATTAGGATGGTTCTGAAGTTTATTATAGAAGGATAGGTATCTGGATTGGGCAAAATCGAAAACATATAGGACATTAAATTCAGTATGGACAATTTTATTTGTGACAAAGTTAGGAGGATTGAGAACAAACCTTAAAAATAAAAAGCATATTTTTATATATTTTAATAAAATATTATATATAAAATGTTTTATGAATTTCCACACATTTTAAAAAGCGATCAATGCTTAATTAAAGTAGGTATATTTACCCCGTCACTATAACAAAATATTTTTTTTTTTTAAATTCTGCTGTACCGAAATTTTTTTATGAAACTTAATTTTTTTTTTTATTGTTAGAAATTCTTGCACTTGTTCATTTTGTCATGATTTTGGACGGTATAGAAATAATAAATATGAGACAGTAACGATATTCAAAATGGTGGCAACTTACTCGTATAACATACATCAAGCGTGTGTGTAAAAAATAAATAAATAAAAGCATGAAATGATTAGAAAATCTTTAAATGAAAAAAACATATCTACATATATAAAGGAATCAAATATTTCTCGGCTCACTTAAATTCCACTTATAATAAATTAAAACGAACAGAATCTGTATGGCTGTTCCTGATGCCGTGAAAAATATGAATGAAAGTAAAAATAAGAAAAAGGTTGAGTAGATATATGTTGGAGATGTAGATATATCAAGAATGCCGTGGTCACGCTGGAAGCGCTATTGGTCGCGTGGCGGATCGGTAGAGCACTAATGAGAATTTACTACCCGCACAACCGGGAGATCGTGAGCAGTCTAGCTGATGGTCTTCCTCTGGGGCTACTGCCCGGATCCATCATCTCTTGTTTTCAGGGCCGACTGGAATAATATATATTCTAGGTGCCGAAGGGTCTAGGATGGAATTGATAATATTTACCTGAAAGTAAATAAAATAATATATGTCGATGCATGTGAGGAAGAACTAAATACCTTAAAGGAGGAAAATAAAGAGAGGAAGTTATTATGCAAAACTATATATCACATTTACATCCACACATACCATTCACAAAAAAATTAAAAACAAAAATGTGTCATACCAAAGAAAACAAACTATATTTAAAAATTTTAGAAAAATCAAACTTTTGTTATAAATCCTCAATATAAACCAATGATGATATATATTTTTTTTTAATAAGTCAACTGTAACATTGCATATTACTTCTGTAAAAGGTATTGTATCAATATAATTTTAAAATTTACTTTGAAAATAAAAGTTTCCGATACAGAGTTGATTGTGGATGTTAATTTTGCAGTGATGAGCCAAATCATTCGACTTAACAACATAAAATATTAATTATATAAGAGAGCTGGCACCATTGTTGTATGGCACCATCAAACGTTTTGAGGGGGAAAAATGTTGAGGGGGTTAGGAATAATTTTTTATGGTTTCAATTTGAAGATATTCCAACTGCTTCCACTATTTATGTAAACGACAAAAAATCAATACGAATCGACTTCTCACACGATTTTAGTGACAGATGTCTCGGTCTTTAATATGAGGCCACTCATGTAACGAAAACAATCACATTAAAATTCAATAGCAGACGAAACTTGGAAACGCATAATTTAATTCTAAACGTTTTACAGAAAGGTCCGTTCTGGGAGAAAAGAAAAATTAACCAGTTATCATTATCCAATTGTTGCCTTTTGAATGACTTGCACAAAGTTACGGATTATTAAAGGGTGATTTGTTATAATTCTTTTGCATAACTTGTTTTTATTAATATTTATTTATTTGTCCTATTAATTTTTATTTTTCGCAATAGTTTTTTTCTGATTTATACTTATGTTTAGACTGGTGCTACTAGTGGAATCATTCAACAAGGACGCTAGGAAAGTTTTGCTATATAATTCATAAGATCACATAAGAAGAGAAAGGGTTGGCATATTCGGAGATCTGTCCCAGTCTCCGCCGTAGCTGTCCGAGACACTGGGCTAGCTTAAGGTCATTTTTCTTCCGCCTGCGTTAGGGAAAGGCGTCGTAGGTGTCTTCCTGATCTTAAGTTGAATACACAGCGAGTTACAAGTTTGCACCTGCGTTAGTCGGTAATCAATGTTAGGAGTACTGCTCTCCACGGCTGTCCACACCATACGACGATATTCAGGTGGTACAGAGAGTTCAAAAGAGGACACTTTGAGCTTGAGGACGTACCTAGGTCTGGTCGTTAAGCTTCGATGACTGACGAAAATATTAATGCTGTTCGGAAATTTCTTAAGGCAGACAGGGGAGTGATGATTAGATTCATTTAGGAGGTCCTTTATCACCATGTTCTATTCAGACGTCTCAGAGGGTTGTCAAGAATTGTTTTGGATGAAAGGTTATAAACCAGAGAGTTAGGGTTAATTTGGACTTAAAACAGGAATATCTAATTCGGGTCAAATATGCAACATATGAAAAATGGAGTTCTTCATGGACAATTTTATTTTTGACATAACAGGGAGCATTAAGGATTCTACAAACGACTTTAGATTTTAGGGAATTCGGCTATTTTATTAGCACTTTGGTAGATATCAACTTCTGAAAGGAACTTACACTCAAGGTATTACACGGTGGGCCAGACCCCCTTACCGTGCACCCCCCCCCCCCACATCCCTATAAATTGCATATCGTTGTGTTCCTTGTAACAATTCATTAAAAAAAAGCCAATGTTCCCACAAAAAAAAGTGAACGCACTGCCCCAAAATGGCGTCCAAAGATGGCGGATTGACGACTTTGACTTTAGTTAGTTTTTTGGTCACTGAGAATCAGCATTAAGCTTAATTTCCTCATAGTTGGTCTTTTATTAAAGCTGAATAGTTATAGAATAATAAAACATGAAGAAATATTAAAAAATAATTGGCTAAGGCTATGAAAAACACCAGTAAAGTCAATTTTTTTAACAAAAAAATTTTCAAGTTACAAATCAAACGTCGTTTGTAATTAAACGGCCTACAATAACGCAAAACGTGCTGAAATAAACCATCTGGAGAATATATTTCTCTTTCTGAAACGCTAATTATTTTTTACAAATGTTTAAGTAGTTCCGTAAAAAATGCACTTATGCGGCAGAAAAGCGGTACTGGCGTGGGTGCCTACAGGCCTCTACCACACCATTCAGTGCCCATAAATGGCTTAGTTATAGTGATATAATAACATTTTTGGTACATTATATTGGTTTTATTAACGAACAAATATTAATGCAATAATTTAATAGAAAAAAAAAAAATTTTAATTTAAAAAAAAAATGTATTATTATTTTTTAAAATTTTAAACTCCTTTATTCTATACGTAGGTCGTTTAAGAATACCTCAATTGTAAAAATGGTATAATTATAATAATAAAACTTAATTAAAAAATATTTTGCTAAATATCTTGATTTTTTTTTATTTAACGTTTGCAATTTAACACTGTGTTTTGAATATTTACTGATTCTTAGAAGTAATTAAAATTTTTATATACTTCCCAGGAAATGAGTCATATTCATACCTTTTTTATAAACTAAAACAATATATACCTAATCTGAACTATATATAATGAATAGCTACCGGGTTGTTTAGTAAAACTCATATATCACTAATTAAAAAATTAATTATTATTTCCTTTATTTTGTGCAGAAGTTGGACTATATCATAAATAAATAGGAAACTTTAATATTGAATGAATTATTCTATATGCACAAAGAAATATATAAAGGGTGACCCTATAAGTTCTTCTATAAACCAAAACTGATTGTTTGGATTTGATCTCAAAATGAGGAAAAACATGAACTTAAACGAGAAAATTGGAAAAATACATTAAACGAACGAGAAAGGAAGTCCCAAAACCTCGGAATAGATAAAAAGGACCTGTATCCATTATATAGCTAAATGAATGTATAGTAGATAGATGAACAGAATATTTCAAGATGCTTCTAAAACGGGATCAATTGCAGTTTGGATGATATTAAGTGGACGATGTAGGTTTATTATGGTGAAAACCACTTTATTTTCGATTGCTGAAGGTGCACATCGGGACTATATTAACTTTGAAGATGAATATAGAGATGTACATCGAGAAAGTTATAGCTCATAGCTTTCCTTCTGTTTAGTGGATTTTCAAAAGATTTTTTAAGGGATCTAAAAGGAAAACGAGTTTTTCTGAAAGACAGTTAGATATTAGCATAATCCAAAGTGTGAGGCACTGAGCAGATAGAGAGCTATTTTTCTTTTTATGTGGACTTCTCTATAACCTGCCTTAAAGTGAAGACAGTCCCAATTTTCAACTTCTCTTCCAATGTGCAACTTGAGTTTCTCAATCCATATCACTCTGGCAATCGACAATATTTTTTATTCCAGCTTCTACGATTCTTGTGTATAATTTGTTTGGTACACTAAACAGGAATGGGTCTTGATGGGTATTACATTTCCTAGTACCTCCTTTCTTGTAAAGGTAAAAACCACAGTCCTTTCATATTATTTTCTAATATGCTTGTTGCCTATGTACGCGCAAAACTGTCAAAGCAGTTCGGTTTCGCCCTTTCCATTTTTCTTTGTGCAGAGAGAATAATACATTCAATATTAAAATTTCCTATTTTTTTATGATATGGTACAAATTCCGAACAATTCAAGAATAACGAGAAGAATAACGAGCTACAACTAATATAAGATACCTTAAAAAATCTTTTGAAAATCCACTAAACAGAAGGAAAGCTATGAGCTATAACTTTCTCGATGTACATCTCTATATTCATCTTCAAAGTTAATATAGTCCCGATGTGCACCTTCAGCAATCGAAAATAAAGTGGTTTTCACCATAATAAACCTACATCGTCCACTTAATATCATCCAAACTGCAATTGATCCCGTTTTAGCAGCATCTTGAAATATTCTGTTCATCTATCTACTATACATTCATTTAGCTATATAATGGATACAGGTCCTTTTTATCTATTCCGAGGTTTTGGCACTTCCTTTCTCGTTCGTTTAATGTATTTTTCCAATTTTCTCGTTTAAGTTCACGTTTTTCCTCATTTTGAGATCAAATCCAAACAATCAGTTTTGGTTTATAGAAGAACTTATAGGGTCACCCTTTATATATTTCTTTGTGCATAGAGAATAATTCATTCAATATTAAAATTTCCTATTTATTTATGATATAGTCCAACTTCTGCACAAAATAAAGGAAATAAAAATTAATTTTTTAATTAGTGATATATGAGTTTTACTAAACAACCCGGTAGCTATTCATTATATATAGTTCAGATTAGGTATATATTATTTTAGTTTATAAAAAAGGTATGAATATGACTCATTTCCTGGGAAGTATATAAAAATTTTAATTACTTCTAAGAATCAGTAAATATTCAAAACACAGTGTTAAATTGCAAACGTTAAATAAAAAAAAATCAAGATATTTAGCAAAATATTTTTTAATTAAGTTTTATTATTATAATTATACCATTTTTACAATTGAGGTATTCTTAAACGACCTACGTATAGAATAAAGGAGGTTAAAATTTAAAAAAATAATAATACATTTTTTTTTTAATTTAAATTTTTTTGTTTACTATTAAATTATTGCATTAATATTTGTTCGTTAATAAAACCAATATAATGTACCAAAAATGTTATTATATCACTATAACTAAGCCATTTATGGGCACTGAATGGTGTGGTAGAGGCCTGTAGGCACCCACGCCAGTACCGCTTTTCTGCCGCATAAGTGCATTTTTTACGGAACTACTTAAACATTTGTAAAAAATAATTAGCGTTTCAGAAAGAGAAATATATTCTCCAGATGGTTTATTTCAGCACGTTTTGCGTTATTGTAGGCCGTTTAATTACAAACGACGTTTGATTTGTAACTTGAAAATTTTTTTGTTAAAAAAATTGACTTTACTGGTGTTTTTCATAGCCTTAGCCAATTATTTTTTAATATTTCTTCATGTTTTATTATTCTATAACTATTCAGCTTTAATAAAAGACCAACTATGAGGAAATTAAGCTTAATGCTGATTCTCAGTGACCAAAAAACTAACTAAAGTCAAAGTCGTCAATCCGCCATCTTTGGACGCCATTTTGGGGCAGTGCGTTCACTTTTTTTTGTGGGAACATTGGCTTTTTTTTAATGAATTGTTACAAGGAACACAACGATATGCAATTTATAGGGATGTGGGGGGGGGTGCACGGTAAGGGGGTCTGGCCCACAGACTATATCCGTCACTAGCGGATCCAGGATTTAATTTTGGGGGGGGGGGGAGGCTTCAGCCCGAAAGCTTTTTTTTTCATAAAAATAACGATAATTACTTTGGAAAAAAAGAAAGAAACTAACTACCTGTATGAAATGGTGTTTAAGTGATTCCTAAAGCCCTTTTAATATTAATCACACGAACAATAACACTTTAAAAGATACTTTTTTAATATTTTGTTCGATAAAACATGGTTATATTTTTTCATTTTGGGGGGGCTTCAGTCTGAAAGCCTCCCCCCCCCTCCCCCGTAGATCCGCCCGTGCTATCCGTTTTTGAAACGAATTGCAGACACGACAACATCGAAACCTAGATAAATATCTCGTAAGGATGTGTGAACTGTTTAAATCGAGCGTTAGTTTCTTTCATGTGCATTTCAAGCTTTAATAGTTCGGGTGAAAGGCAGTTTGGAAGAAAAATATAGTTGGAATGATTTTTTCTCTATTCTATTCTTTCTATGTAACTTAATAGATATAAACTTGGTCCAGAGCAGAATACTGCTCGAAATTACTTATTAAATACAATTGAAATAGTAATCTATAATTCGAACAGTTTCGGGCTACAGGAAGTATCTTGCCACCGAAGGCGGTTAAGCGCCCAGTAAAGAGGGCTGAAAACTGTTCAATCACAGCTGAGAAGGGGGAGGGGGTGGATTTGTTGTGGTTGATGTTATTAAGGGGGCCGTGGAGAGGGTTGTTTGATAATTTGAACAGGCAATAAAGAATGCTCATTTTTCATCCTCAGCCATACAACAACCTTCCTTGCCGATAAATTACCCAACATATGAATAATGAGAACAATGGACATTGTTGTTGCTCCGACAATGACGCTCCGTTTAATGACAAGAGCTCCCAAGCAGGCGGCAAAAGCAGCTAATTTAAGGAGTTGTTTGTTATACAAAGGGCACCGAATCTGTGCCACCACAATGTCCCTAATGGCCACCGTAATAACTGTGCTTTATGGTGTCATAAAACTCAGGATTACTCTCTCTACATGCTTTCTTTATATCAAACGACCTTCTCTAAGATTATTTCACATAATTCTTTTAGTTATTTTTAATAAACTAAAATTTCATATCTGTATATATAATTTAACTACTCTTTCAATTAATGACATGACCTCAGTCTTTTATAGAGTGAGTGGGATAGTAATACGGGTTGTATATTTCGTATTAAATTGAAATTAATTGAATTATTAAATGATGAAAATTTAATATTAGTAGGTATTTTTTTTAATGTTTGTTTTTACATCCCATCGCGAGGTATTTTAAAGCGATGACCAAGAGACCTCTCTAACTTAACCCCTAACCGTAACGAGTACAGATTTGCTTATTGCAAAAAATAATTTGCAGATTGAAAACTTCAAGTATGTCAAATTTAAATATTTTATAATAATAATGTTTTTTTTTACTTTAATTTACCCTATATATGTAATATATAGTAAGGAAAAGTATTGCGATCGTGAAAATTTCGGTACCTTAGATTTCAACGGAAATTCCCGTTTTGATGTCCTCTGAGTCAAAATAACTCAAAATAGTCTCTGTGTGTGTGTGTTGACACTGTTGCTCAAAAAAGAAAAGTTGTACGAAAGTGAAATTGCATATTTAAATGTTTTTATTTGGTTGGGATGTTACAGTAAGTTTTTCGTCAAGATCGGCTAACCGGTGGCACTTTATATTATGAACTAAACACATTTTTACGATTTTCTCGAAAACGGCTCTAACGATTTTGAATAAATTCGTAATATATCAGTGTAAAATTGAGCAGTTTTAAATAAAATTTAGGTTTTATTCTGATTCATATTCTCTAAAAGGGCTTAAATGGCTAATTTTCCATTTTAGCTTCCTCTAAAGTACCATATTTTGTTTATTTGAAACAATTGGCCATTTCACACTTATCTCTAATACAAAAGATAGTTAGATACAAAATATGAAACCAAAGGCATAAGAGCCCACAAGAGCTCTTCCAAAAGAGTAGAACACGCTTCCATACGTAACATGAGCTTAAAATATAATAAGGTCTCTGACAATATTATGGAAATATACATATGCGCTTTTCATAAATACTATCATTGGTATTATTTACTATATAATTGTATAGATTAAAGAAAAATAAATGTTAAATCTAATGTATATATAAAGGTACTTATACAAATAAAAATACCCACAATGAAATATAAATCAATATAGTATTTAACATAGTATAAATTAATAAAATATTTTATTACTTGATATATTTTTTAGGTTCGGTGCTATTTTATTATATTATTTATAATTCTTAAAAATGGCTCAAATAGACATAACGTTGGAAAATAAGAATGTACAATAAAAAACACCGTTGTGTGCTTAAGACCACACGATAGAAGTGAAAACATCAACAATGCCGACTTAATAATATGAAATATCAATATTTTTTTGTTCAAAATTCAAAAATGTAATAACATTTAAGATATAGAAAATTATGATTGTGTACAAACTATTTTTTGTACAATATTCATAAAGTAATCTCGTTCATTAAAAATCGATCATTTGCTTATCGACATATTTTTTCCTATACAATTCTCTAAGGATTAGTCGTACGAATGCGTTTTATGTATCAATCGATTAAGCACAAGTGGAGCTGTAAAAATCAATCATCAACTTCTAACTATCTCATATCGTTTGTCTTTTACGGAATTTCGTCCCCAAAAAGATACTTATGGTTCACTGTGTGGCGTAGCGTTAATACCAATTTTACTATTGTCCACGTGACAGATTGTTATAATTTTAAATAAATACATTTTTAAAAAATACCAATTTTAAAGTATTTCATTTTCTCAAAAAGTTGTATATCTTCTTGAAGCTAAGTTTTATTTCTTCTTATAGCTGGTGACATCGAATGTACTAGGAATGATTATTTTGAAAACATTTCTCATGATGAAATTTAATTCCAAAGTTATTGGTGTTATTGGTAAAGTAAATTTGAATGACATTTGATAATGATTTATATTAAATTATAGCTCAAGGAAAAAGAAAAGTCCAAGGAAATAACAGTGCAGAATTCTTCTTGTAAATATTTCATAGATACGTTTCTAACCTTAAATATATTTACTGTAGTTTAATAACTCTAGGTCTGACATTATATTTAAATATTTAGGTATCTATCGTCCGTTTATTCCGAAAAAACATCCTGTAACCTTTTAGAAAATTAAATTAGTGAATAGTTTGATGAAATTTCTTTTAGTAATATTTCCACAGTATCCATTTACAATTAGTGTGACAACTTTTGACCGGTCTATGGCAGATAATGTAAATTTCTTAATTCCATTTTAGTAAGCTTTGCAATGGAAAATAACAGTTTAATAACTAATAGTCGTACAATCCATAATCAACGGATCGTGCAATCGATAATCAACGGATCGTACAATCCATAATCAATATATAATAAATTGGTATATATAATAAATATGATATATAATAAATTGGACTTTTGTTATTTATGGTATTCATGATTTGTTAGCTGTAATCTTTTAGCTTTAGCTCGGTTAAAAATTCAATTCAAAAATTTTATAATAGTCCAACATGGCTATAACATAATTTCTATTCAAAGTTGAGCGGTAAGTGAATGTTGTGTGTTGCGCGCACCAGATTTTTTTTTAAATGTGTCGAGGAAACGAACAAATATATTTAAACTTTGAGAGAATCGCAACAATTTAAAGGAAATGTTGGCGCAAATCAATAAGTAAAGGAAACGATGTATTCATTCTGAATACTCGGTAGTTGATTTTTAGAATGCATTAAACTTTCATCTAATAGCTACTGGCTATAACCATATGTCAGATCGAATGAACGAATATGTAACATCACTCACATGATTTATCAAAAATTGTTTTGCTTTCAGAAAATTTTGGTCAATTTGAGAAGCTTTGCTTATGCATGCGATTTTGCGAAACAAAATATCAATATAATTTGATAAGAAATTAATTAATTTAAACGAATACATCCAGAGAGCCAGAACACCTACCAAACGTCCAGAAACTGAAGTAGTCGTAATGAGGATGCGATATATATGATATATATATATATGATCATATATATACATGATCACGAATTAAAATGTGTATGTTGCAAATGTTCTTCAGATGACGCTATATAAGTTTTTTTTATTATTTTATATTATATTTACTTTTGTGTATATTACATGTATATTCTTATTTATACCTGCAAAAAATATATGAGTAAGTTACAACCAAAAATGATGTAGAGTTTTACAACAATTTCTAAAACGTATAAAAAATGTTGTTTATATTTTTAATGAATCTTTTATAGAATATTATTAGTAATGCATTTAAATCATCATGAAGGATTAGGATGCTTGAGGTCACACGATAGAACTGAAAACACAGCGGACTTAATAATATGAAATATCAATATTTTTTTGTTCAATATTAAAAAAGGTAACAACATTTAAAATATATACAATTATAATTTTGTACAATATTCATAATGTAATCGTTCATTGGCTTATCGACATAGTCGTACGAACACGTTTCAAGTATCAATCGATTCAGGACAAGCAGAGCTGTAAAAATCAATCATAAACTTCTAACTATCTCATATCATCTGTCTTTTACTTAATTTTGTCCCCAAAAAGATGATTTGGTCCACTGTGTTGGGTCACATTAAGATACAATTTTGAATAATAGATCATTACAAAAAGGATGAACATTTCTATTGCTCATAATACGCAGGTCTGATTTTTAATTTCCTAGCAAAAGACTTTAATTAGTCGACCACAGCCGACTTTACTGTACTGGAGATCTGAGAGCTCAATCTAATTCAGTTTCCACGAAAATTTCAAAACTTAGTCCGATATCATTTTGTATAGTTATTTTTCCAGAGTAATTATCGAAAAAAATCATAATAAATATAGTAAAAATCATAATCATAATATAAATGTTATCCTGAATCTACTTGTAAGCTTAAGCAATTATAAAATCGAATTAATTTTTAACATTTTCACTTTTCAATTCTATAGGCAGTTATTGATCGAAAGCAGCTTAGAAAAATCGAATGACAATAGTTATGAAGAATTGAAGAGAGACAGTTTCTTTACTTTTAGTACGAATCAGTTAATAACTATTTACTAATCAAGTTTATTTATATGAGTCTGGTTCTAGAGGAGTTCTCGAATCAATAGTGAAGATACAATTTTTTTATTTTTAACGAAAATAATACCTAATTTGCAATATTAGTTCTTTCAGTTCACAGTAATTAAGAAAATTTGTCAAATTAAGAGAATTCTTCACTTATAAGGTGATCGTATTCTTGAATTTTCTGTACTTTTGATAATGTATCAATTGTAATTTCCCTGGGTTGAAAAATTATTACACATAAAAAGGAAAGCGTTCAAAATAGAAATTCCAGAGTGAATTGTCAAACTCAAGACTCTGCAAATCACTTCATTCTGAACACTGAGAAAAGCTCTCTCTCGCTTTTGTGCCTTTCATACAATTGAAGAACGTGATAAGTTAAAGGTATCAAACCGTCTAATGTTTGTTCCATTTCAGTAATGAACATTTGTTTAAACAAGTTAGCAATGCCAATTTTGGTTAATAAATAATAAATTATAACTACAATCAATATGCAAGGGGGACGTACGTTGCCAATCAATATGTTGGTACATCTTTTAATTAGAAAAATTTCCTCCAAAAATAAATCATATCGAGTATTGTAAGAATCGGAAAAATTGGACGGAATATTTTTATAATACAAATTTATTTTAAGTCTTAAAATTTTCTTTTAAAAAATATTAAAGCCCTTTAATTGTATCGCAAATATTTGGCATATGTCCCGTTAATTCCAATTGGTCATAGGAGTTGAGAAAAAAAAAATTATATAATTCCTTACAAGATTTTATTCATTTATTGTTGTCTTGCTTTGTTCAGATTTTTAGCTTACAATATAACAATCGATTTCAATATTTTTTTTCTGAGTAATAAAAAATGCTTGACAATTGTATTAAATGAGTTATGATGCATCATAAATTACAAAAACAAATGGCGCTTCCAGTAAAGTAAGCCAAGTAAATTATTGTTATGAAAAAGTAAGTTAGATTCGTTTAAGGGGTCCTTTATAACTGTTAAATACGAATTTTTATTATAAAAAAAAATACAATGCTTGATTTTCCTGAATCCTTGATTTTTTTTACAAAAATTTGTTGCTCCCTAAAAAATCTTTTCTCCCTCATTGTTACGTCGGTCGGTCCAAATTATGCCCATATTTCAGCTATCTGCCAAATTGAATATTTATTCCAAACCGATGTGGTATCTAGAGTAAATATTTTTTTAGGGAAAAACAAAGTATATATTGGTTTTTCGTATCTAAAAAAAGAAACGTCAATACGAATTTTTATAGCAATCGAAAATTAAGAATGGATCCTTTGAATTTTTGCCGGAAACCACAAAAATCACCGATCCACACCAAAATTGTTAGAGATTTACGACTCTGTATGATACACGAAATGCTACAAACCCGGGTGTCGAAATTCAAATATTTTTTTAAATAATATAAAATATTTTTTATCAGCTCCTAGGGCTCATTGGAACGAGAGCCAGGACATCTGTCAAATAATTGTCGATATGATATCACAGAAAAAAATTTGGTTGGAAATCGGTGACCCACTTTTTTGATCTGGTTGAGTGATTTTGATAGAAGTTTAACCTATTGATTTTATTAAGACTCTATATACATATTCCATAAAAAAAAAAACTATAATATATTTTATTTATGTGAGGATGCTTAATTAATAATTAAATACAAAAGAAAAATTTCATTAATAAATAAACAAAAAATAATATATTAAATGACTACAAATAATGAGGGTTAATTTATTTAAGCAGTTATAACTATAACAATTATGTTATATAAACAACTATGTTTTCTTCGAATAATTGATACTTAATTTAATTCTCTCTAGCCGCCTATTGTTTATACCTTTTATTGTAATTTATTCTATGAATTTGGTCAAATATTTTGATAGTAAGAAATGTATATATTTTGAATTATTCTATAATGGCAAATTAACCAGTGATGGGTTCATAACATATTTTATTCTCATACTACAAATGGCCCGTAAGTAGTGGAAATTTATATAGGAGTGATAGCAGTGCTACCAAAAAGTTTAAATCAATATTGGTCCTATTATCGGCACAAACGTAGAAAATTCAAGTTTTATGTTTTTTTTTTTAATTTCACATACCTCTATATGTGATATATAGTAAGGAAAATTATTGCAATCGTGACAATTTTTAACAATTATTATCATCATTAGAAACAATTTCAATAATTTTAGGGAAAACAATATCTAACATACAAAGGCATAGAAGGTAATGGAGAGTGACAAAACATTATAAATAATAATTTCTGATAACTAATATTATTTAACGGAAACTACATGTTTCCAAGGAAATGAAGTGAAATTTCTTAACTAAATGTAAATATTTAAAACTATTTTTACGTTTAATAAAAAGGCTATCGAATCCAGCGAACCAGAGCATTGTTAAAAAAACTATTTCATTCTACTTGCCCGAAAGGAGAAGTGAAATACAAAAATATTTCATGGATGGATAAAATATAGAATTTAGAGCAAAAATCTGGAATTCCCCTCTAGTTCTTCGTAGTGCTCTCAAGAGATTTTCCATATCCTTTGTAGTCTTGCCTGTAATTATGTTATCTTTACAGCTCGTTAAGATGTTTTATTAAGGTGGTCTTTTATTAGACGAAAGGGCTGGTCAAGTGAAAAATACGTCAAGCAAACCTGGTGCACGAGGTTCCACATTTATTGCCCAATTTTCTAGAATATTTCATATATTTGTTACTTGGGAACTTCTTTTTTATTTAATAAACTAATTTTAATAATTTACTTTAAATCTGACCAGTTTTAGCCAATGATATTAAGACCGAACTTTTCTTAGGTCGTTCATTGCGGTGTTGAACTCAATAAATAAATGTACTATTATTCCAATAATGTATACAGGGTTTTATTTCCTTTTCCTTTTCGCCAGTAGTCGTGGCATGAGGCATCATTCTTTTATCTACTATTTTCACATCCTGTGCTCAAGTTAAATGGACGTATAAAGGGGCATCGGCTAGAAGTTATTTAACTTCAAGCTCAGTCTGTCATTACAAAACAACGGTATTTTAATGGCAGACTGCATTTTTATTCAACATCTATTTTACCAGTATCAAATGGCGAAATTTCAAGCCTCCTAACTTTGGTAATTTTTTGCACCTAAAATAGCAACTTTTGAATTTGAGACTGCCAGTAGATGGCCGCAGCCTAACATAGGCAGGATACGTTTTTATTTAACCGGTAATATATAAGAACCATATAGCGAAGTTTCAAATCTCCTAACTATAGTAAATTTTTGCATAAAAAAATCCAATGTTTGAATTTGAGTCTGTCAGTAGATTGCTGCGGCCTATCAAAGGCAGACTAAGTTTTTATTCAACTGTTAATATACAGGTGTTATATATCGTAGTTTCAAATCTCCTAACTTAAATAAATTTTTACACCTAAAATTTCAATTTTTAAATCAGATTCTCCCAGTAGATTGCCGGAGCCTATCCTGCGCAACTACGTTTTTATTCAACTGTTAATATAAAGTATCATATAGCTTAGTTTCAAATCACCTAACTTAAATAATTGTTTACACCTAAATTTGCAGTTTTTTAATTAGAGTCTGTCAGTAGATTGCCGCTGCCTAAAGAAGGCAGATAAAGTTCTCCCTTCCTTTTATCACACACATTCATTGTAGTTATAATTTCAAGGCTCCTAATCTTTTTAATTTATTACCCTAAAGTGGCAATTTTTTAAATTAAGTGCCAATGGAAAGCAGCGGCACAGAAACGGCAGACTGCTCAAAAATGGTGCTTCATTGTAGAAAGATCCATCTATCAAAGTTGCATCTAGCCTGTGATGAGGTCCATTTCCGGCAAATTTGGTCATCTTTGCATGGCCGCCATTTTTTGAAAACAGCGGCTTTGGAATGGCAGACAAAGCTCATTTTAATTAAAATGTTATACACTTTCATAATTTACTTTCAAAACTTCGCCTGTGATGAGGTCCGTTTTTTGGCCCTGGCTCCAGGGGTATGAGATTCATCTCATGTTGTGTACAAAAATTATGTGATTTCATATCCTGTCACCTAAAAGTACCCGTTTTCAGAAAAAAATGACTGCAATAAATTATTGCAAAGCTTTAATTTATTTATTTTTCGATGAACTGAGATGTATAATATAATAAATAAATAAATATAAATACATAAACACACTTCTTATTTCCAAAAAATAAAATGCTAAAAATTATGATTCAATCTATTATTTAGAATAGAAAATTGAACTTTATTCTGGGACTAAGTCCCCTTAGAATAACAATGATGAATTAATACAAAAATAAAATACAAACCTTCTCAAAATTACTTCTTATTGTGATGGAAAAAAAAGAAAAAAAAAAACAAAAAAAAAAGAAAAGAAATTACATAGATATATATAGGTAACTACACTATTTATAGATACTAGGCTATCTAATAGAAAAATAACTTATATATACAAAATGTAATAATATCTACAGTGATTTATATAATAATATGCAAACACTAAGATAAAATAAAATCTCAGGATTATTTGTGGTTAATGGAAAAAAAGACACTATGTATACGTACATACTCATATTGGTACACAGAGAGACAACAAGTATATAATATAAACATATATACCCGAAAGAAAAAGCACAACCTGAAGCGAAGAGAAAAACAAATAAATAGTAAGGATAATAGTCAAACTGGGTGACAAAGATCATTGCTGTTTTATGTTAAAACTTAAAAAATACGCACCACCATTTACTTCTTACAAATTCAGTTCATAAAACGAAATTCATGGTTGCGAATCGTCTGTTTGGGATTTAAGGATATATTGGAAAAAGAGGTATTTGAAAGTTGAGGGGGAAGAGGCATGACGGAGGAGACGGAGCGGGCTAAGAAGGAACGTTCATAGGTTTTTGTCCTGTGGAATGGAATATAGATGTCAGAAACACGGGATCTCTAGGCGAACTAAATGAAACCTGCTGATTGGTTCATTTATTTTCATGGAACCATAAATATTAGGGTCAGAAACATTTAATATGTCATAAATACACATAAATTCCTATATTAGAGATCTGGTCCAAAAACGCAGTTCATAACCGGTTTACCATATTTGAAAAATCACTATTTTAAATAAAACTAGACTTAGGCAATTATGTTAGTTATAATACATCCCAGATCATGGAATATGAAGAAATAAAATCATGACAAAAATTAATTGTACTTATTTTATAGGTGAAAGGATAATAAAATCACAAAATTTTTTTACACAACCTGAGGTGATTCTTAAGTTATTCCCTAATAAACCTCAACTTAATTAGTATGGTTTCAAAGCTTATTAAACGAGTAAATTTTCTAAAAGAGTATATTTCCTAAAGAGTAAATTTTCTAAAGAAGGGTATCTGTAGTATAGCTGGAACATCATAAAAAAAAGAAGAATTTATGACTTTTTTAAAAAATGGACTTAGTTTAGTATCTCAAAAGTTCTCTTATATGTTTAAACTATGACAGGCTCTATTTTTATTTAAAGGAAATTTTATCTAGTTTACAGGGAAGCAATTATTAATTACTAAAATTAAATATTTCTTTAGTTATCGCTTTCTATTCCACAAAAAATATGACTTATTTAAAAAATCACAAGCCTAAAATTTGTAACCCTGTTATTATTCTTAAGGGACAGTAGTCGCAGAATAAAATTATTTTTTTATTTCATTTCATTTCATATATATATATATATATATATATATATATATATATATATATACAGACACACTCACACACACAACACACACACACAAACACACACACACACACATATATATATATATAACCTGCAGTGGGTAAAAAATAGTGAAAGTCTCTTTCTGACGTATACAATAAAAGCTTTTTTTTACTGGGCGGCACAGTCCACAAAGTGAACGAGTAAGATATTATTGTCAGAAAAAAGGGAATTTTCCAAAGTAAATGGGAGACGTTTTTGCTTGTTGTGACCAACGGTTGAAGAAGGTGATTGACGCAGACAAAGGCAATACTGAAAGGAATATTGCTCTTTGTACTGCATAGCTTTACAGCGGAAAGGTGTGTAAAACAATAAAGCACCAAATGTCTAGCTGCCATATACCATCGCTGACAAGGATGGTACCGGTTTATGACAGTAGCTTCTAGTAAATCATAAGGAATAAAAGTGTTCTGGACAGTTGGCCTGTAAACTAGTGTCCTTCCAAGCAAGCAGATAACATTTGTTTGTCTTTCTCTTGTGTTTGTCATTTTTCTGTAATTTAGTATTTTGCATCTGATTTTAGACTGAACGCGACCTTATAGTGCCACGAAATTCACGAATTGGCGAGCTCTCTGGATTTATTGGTGTTTGTACAACGTACGTACCAAAGCTCATTGGTTACTAAAATATTATCAAGATAGTTTCTTGAACTCACGCAATTTGTGAGTTCATACTTTACTGCGTATGATAAAATTACACATTATAAGTGGTTAATTTGTGCTATTGGAAAATAATTATCCAGTTTAATAGCAAAAAATATTTGGCTGAACTTATCCATTATTGTACTCCGAGAAGACCTATTTGTTTGGTGTAGAAGAGCCTTAGTTTGTCGAGATAACTTACTAAGAGTATAGAAGTTTATTACTGAAAGTTACAGGAGCCATAAATGTATATGTATTTTTTTTATTTAATATATTTGTTCAAATATTCATTTTATATGTTAATACATTTCTTTCTAAATTATTTGAGGCTCAAAAAACACCAGCCCTCAGAACTATTCTCTATTTGGAATGCATACTGAAAATGTATAAACTTGGTCATTTCAAAACTTACGAAATTTCCAAAAAAAAGAGAAAAAGAATTGGATGATATAGTGCAGAGATAGATTGTTCTAAATATTTTCCGCACGTTCAGCTGCAATGGATATCGGTTTTGTTTTTAGAAATATTGTAAATAGGTATGATTGTGTTTAGAAGTTTTTATTTTATTTTATTTGTTTATTTTATTTTTTATTTACTTTCTTCATCAGTATTATTTATTTACTTTTTATATTTATCTATTATTTGTATTATATTGTATGAATGAGAACTTTTAGCCCTAATACTTATAGCCCTCTAGCAGTGGCTGATTGTATTATTATTCAATAAATGGATTATAAAAAAAAACAAAAACAAAAAACTTTGGAAAGTCTAACCTCACCTGAGGCAATCGAGATTGTTGTCTATATTTCTTAGAGAATTACTAATGATGAAAAAAAGACTTATTTAGGCCTATATTAGGAATAACCTTTTATTTATTTTTGTCTATGTGACAAGGAAAGTAGTGTTACATATGGTATATGACTGTTTGGAAATAATAAACCATTGTGTAACGATTCGCTGCGTTTTTAGTTTGTAACGTAATTTAATTTTGAAAACTTAAACATTTTGGACGTATCCCAGGGCAAACACCTAACCAATTTTCGGCAAGAACTATGATTTATATAAAAAACAGTGTTGTATTTCAGGGCTTTAAAACACAGAAACCTGTATAGTTCTATTCCTGTGAAACTATATTCTGTCTCGATATCAGTCTAAACATTTTTAAAACAGAAGTTAATCCGTCTCGATACCTAGTCTTTTAAAACCACTTCTGTTTTTCAAAACCACCAAATTTTTTTAATGGTTCCTTACCAACCAAAGTAATTGAATTAAGTCAGAGAAGAAGTGCTACAGGGTACTCTCCATCCTAATGCGTGACATGTCAGTTTCATTATTATTTATAAGACCATTTGCTGATTGTCCACATATATATAACATGGAAATTTACTTTTTTTCATAAATTTTGTTTGATGCGTTTCAAGTTTTTTTTTTATTTAAATAAAAAAACGATTATTTACCTAGAAAAAAATAAATCACTAATTATTTAACAAAATATTTAAAAACAAACTTTTATAACAAGACTTACTACTTGTTTGTTTAGATTTATAGTCGGTGACACAGACCCCTTTTTATCAAATTATTAACAAGTATTATACCTACTTATTATATTCAGCACCAGTGACGAAGTTGAGAGAGTAACGCAGGGATCTCATGGAGTCCTGCTTTTCGCTCTATAGATGGAGGGACCAGCCTGGGCTTGGGGTTCCCTGCCTGATTGTATACATTGTATATAGACTGAGTTTTTAATTTATTTATCTTTAGGTTATTTTATTTTTTATTGTAAATAGTTGTTTGATTATTGTGGGCGGGGTGGCCGAATGGGCTAACGCGTATGTACAGCACCACCGTTGCCCGGCAACCTGATATAAGATAAAGTGATAAAAAAATAGTCACGAGTTCGGCGCCGGAGGATTCTTTTAAATCCCCGCCCACTCCCCCTAGCCCGGGAAAACCCCATATAGCCTTAAAAGGCTAGGAAGGGGAGGACACACAAAAAAAAAAAAAAAAAAGTTGTTTGATTATTATTTTACTTTTGTTAATTTTATGTTATCTATATAAACGGTGTGAATGTGTTCACACCTCACTATAATTATTGTCCACGTGACAGATTATATTTCTAAATAAATTGTTTTTCTTTTTTTATTTCTTTATTGAGTATCATAGCAATCTGTCTCAATCTAAATAAATAAAATAGATAACCGATTATAAATTATTAACCTGCAACTATTATATTTTCGAAAATTCTCTGATAACTCGTATATGCCCATTTGGTTTCCACTTGGAAAGAAAGAAATTTGAGCACAAAGTCGAGTAAAAAGGTGCCCTTAAAAAATATTGGCCCAATATTTTTGTAGGCCACTTTTTTTTCTCGATTCTTTGATCAAATTATCTGACAAACCAAGTTGAAAGGAAGTGGATATTTACGAGTTTTTAGTACCTAATAAAATAGACAAAGTTTGCTGATCTCCAGATTGAAAACCTCTGCCCAATTCCAAGAGTGTTCATGAATAAAATATTTTTAGGTTTCGATGAGAGATGAAGTTTCAGAACGATGTCAATAATTTGATAAAAAGGGGTTTGTATCACGGACTGTTGTTCTGTTTGATAGATACAGTTTTAAATTTCCTTAGTTTTTTTTCTGAATTTTTAATCATAATTAATAAAAAATAATAAAATTAAATTTAAATAATACTGACAAGTTATTTAAAGCTAGAAATAAATTTTGTTTTGTTTAGAATTAAATGACTGAACTAAGCTTCTGAAGTCCATCATGAATATTTTTAGTCTAATAAATTGAATGGCCAAAGATAATTGTATTACAAATTTAAGGCAATCGACCTTAACTGCCTCAGTTCGATTTTCCCTTCCTCCCAGATTTCCCTTCCCAATCATCTTTGATCAAACGCTTTCCTGGACAAATCATATATCCAACATCTCCCGCCGTACCGTTTCCACCTTAAAACGTCTAAATTACTCCCGTCACCTATTTCTCCTTGAAATCCGTAGGCTCCTAGGAACTTCCTTAATTTTTCCCCACTTTGACTATTGCTGTACGGTATATGGAGGCGTTTCTGGGGATCTCGAGGCAAAATTAAAACGTTTGATAAATTTCTTTGTACGATTCATCTTCGGGATCCCAGGGGACGCCTCTGTTTCCCATTTTTATGGAGAGTTGAAGTGGCTTTATCCTTCCTAGCGACGTAAGTATTTCCTGGCATCCTTCCTCTTTCAAGTCATCCAATCCCACCGTCCTTCATACATCTCCGAGGTCCTTCAATTCAAATTCTCTGTACGTTCCCGCAATACTCGTTCCTGGTTTTCTGATTTATACATAAGGGCCCACCGAACCGCTGCCTTCGACAGATCGTTCATTATCTGATCCTCATCCCTATGGAACTCCATCCCTCTCGACATCCGTCAATCCAAAACCCTTCCTACTTTTAAAACCTGCCTGTTCAATCATTTCTTATCCATCCAGTCCCCATAAAATTGTAAATAGTTACTGCTGTAAATATGTACATAAATTATTAGATCGTTCTTCATTATTTTTACTTCATGTTTGTTTTCAATTTTTCATTTTTTATTATTAACTTATTTAAATTAGAAAGTAACTTATGATTTCTTTTATTGTTTTTTTATTTATTTTGACTATTTACTTACTCTTTATTTTTGTTTATGTATCTCTGATGCTCCTTAGCCCACATTTTTGTCTTTCTGTATTATTCTAAAGGGACTCGTCCCAGAATATTATTATTATTATTATTATTATAGCAGTTCCCTAATATATAATAAACCCACATGCCTTTTACTGCAATGCCACAGATAATACAGCAAATGCCTAAAATGTGTCAGGAATCCTATTTATATCTCTGAAGCTGTATTAAACTTCTACATTTTCAAAGGATACAATTATCCAAAAACGTGCATTGTCTGATATTTAATAAAGTTTTCCATTTCTCGGAGGGTTTTCATAAGGATGGAAATGTTTAGAATGAGATAAAGAAAGGAGCTCCCCAGATTCTAAAGAAAATTACACTGAAATGAAAATCTCAAAGTAAAAGCGAGCCCTTAGCTCTAGGCTGCTCCCTGAGGTGCCAGCCCCCATTCAACTTAATTTCTCTTTTCATTTGATAAGTACTCAAGGATAATATTAACAGACTCTGAGGCCCAAGTCGGGATGAACACTTCCATTCTCTGGCTCAAGAGGCCGCGATTCTTTTAATTGCACAGGGCCCTTCTCGCTAAAAGAAGGAGAGTGTGAAAATCTCCAATTAGTATCGTCATTAAATTAGCACCCATGAGTTGAGGACAATGCGCGGAACAGAGTGCTCCCTTGTTTTTCACTTTCATCCCTCCACGCTCTTTGAACTTTTGTTAGGCTAACTTAATTCAATGGCGCCCTCATTCTCCTTTTCAAAAAAGCGAGTTGACTAGCTACATAAATCTAATTACAAAGTTTTATATAAGCGGAGTCGCCTTTTGCAGGAGTCATGACCGAACACCTAATAAACCTGCGGTTGAAGAACAGTAGTCTTCTAGATTAGAGGTAGGCGAACTTTGTATTCAAATTCTCCCTTCTTAGATCAGATGTCACCTACATAAGATTTTAAACATTAATCAAATACATAAATTAATCAAATGAAACATAAATACTGGTAATTATTATTAAGAAATTATTAAAAGGAGCTTCCGACCACTTCATTAATCGAAAGGACTAAAACCATTTTAAGCTAGAAACCATTTTAAATTCAAGATAAACCTCATTTCACCTCTCATGGACAATTATATGTTGCGTGTTGTTCTTGGTTTGAATGGGACCACAAAAACTATTGTATATCCACATGTATTGCGAAATTAAAGATATTACAAAAATATCTGCTATTAGAATTAACTAGACACATATCTATCCATATTAGAGAAATATAAACATATCTACACATTCGGATCTACGGAGGGGAATTTCGGGCTGAAGCTCCCCCCTCCCAAAATGGTAAAATGTAACCATATTTTACAGAAAAAAATACTTTATACTATCTCTTAAAGTATTTTTGTTGGTGTAATTACGTTTAATAGGACTTCAAGAACCACTTAAACACCATTTCATATAGATAATTAATTTATTTTTTTTTCAAATTAATTATCGTTATATATATATATATATATGAAGAAAAAAAAACTGTCGGACTGAAGCCTCCCCCCCCAAAAAAAAAACTAAATTCTGGATCCGCTAGTGCATATCTGGATAACTTCCACTATACATTAAAACTTCTGGCAAGTACATTTAGTCCGTGGTACAGACCAATTTTTACCAAATTATTAACATCATTCTAAAAACAACTTTTTCATCTACTAAAACTCTCTTTAGTAGACTCTCATTAGTGTTTTCTTATTAACTTAATTAATTTACTGAGGTACTTAAAACTCATGAATAACCATTTGCTTTCCCCTTAAATAGTAAGATAATTTGATGACAAAATTGAGAAAAATGATTGAATATTGAAAAAATAGCCATTTGGCCCCTATAACCTCGTTATTTTGTTACATGTTGAGGTGGAGGTCACGCTAAGCGACTCAAAATCTTTTTAGGCTAATTTTTTTTCTCGATTTTGTTATCAAATGATCTTAAGATTCAAGCGGAAAGTGAGTGTTTATCAGTTTTTCGTGCCTCAATAATTTCTTTTTTTTCATTATTACTTTATTGAGTATTAATACAGTCTGCCACACTGAAGGGCATTGGTACTAGGGTTACAGTGTTCATTCACACAACATGTACATAAGAAAGGAAAATAAATAAAAATAATCAAATAAGAGAAAAAAAAAAGATATATATATAAATATAAAGATAAAATAATATACAAGGTAAGTAAAATAACAGATTAAAGTCGAATGATAATAAAATAAATAAAACACAAAAAATAAATGAAACACATAAAATAAATAAAACACATAAAATAAGTTAAACACATAAAATAAATAAAACATAAAAAAATAAATAAAACACACAACTTCGGTCAGCCGGTCGAAAGCCGTTGCTTTCTATTCGAAAAATTAAATTAAAGAGGTGAAATGTGATGTTTCATTTAACGGCAGAACTTGTGCTTGGTTTGGTATTTGTATATAGTGTAATAGGAATGTGTCCCTAAAAGAGAATTCACCTTGACTGATGATGTTTTCGGTTGCGTTTTGAAAACTGACGACGTCAAGTCTTCAAATTAGGCCAGAATTGGATGAGAGAAAATTCAAATTGTCCGTTTCTCTTCGGTTTTTATGTTTTGTTTTTTTTGAGATGCTGAATCTGAATTTGATGTCCCCGAACGAAATTTTCCATTGTATTCCGAGATACATAGAAAAACAGCGAAATTTCCGAACTTTTTTTAGTTTTTGAACATAACTCCGAAACTATGCATTTTATCGAAATTATTGTTATGCACAAATTTAAAGAACATAAAATTCGCTACCAATTTTACTGAATGCTTTTTGATGTAAAGCTAACGGGTGAGGGGTTAGAAAATGTTGACGGATTGCTTATTTCACAAGAAACAACTGTTTTTGCCGGTTTTTCCCAAACAACTCATAATCTATGCATCTCTGGAAGAAATATACTATAATCAAGTTGAAAAATCATTAAATTTTCCATATACCTCATGTAGACGCGCTAATATGAGAGAAGATTAAGCGGATGTTAAAGCGCATGGATCGAAGGCGTATTTAACTCTTAATATCTGCCGGTCTCAACTTAAGCACTTTTTATCTTTTCAATGCTTTTGATTCGGCTAATTTAAATATATTTATAATAAAACTAGAATTTATAAACAAATAATATATCTTATATATTTATATATATATATATATATATATATATAACATTCTTTACATCATATCAAAAATTCAGCCGTCAGTTATTCCTTTAAATTTCACATCTGCAATTTAAATTTTCGCATGGAAAACAAAGGCTTTCGACCAACTGACCGAATTTGTGAGTTCAGATCAGGTTTATCTAGAATTTAAAACGGTTACTAGCTTTAAGTCCTAAATGAAGTCGCCTGTAGCTCCTAGTCTAAATTTGGTGGTACATTGAAAAAGACTCTTGTGTTTGCATTACCAAGCGTAGATTGATTGTTGTTAACTGCTGTTTGAGAGAATCATCGCTTAGTTTTGGATTTTTTCAATAATATCTTAAATACAAATTAATATAACAAATGGCTTTAGCTTTAGTTGACTAAAAAAACTAAAATGAAGATTAACCAACATTTTGATGGAGTTTAAATTTTTGGATAGAACCATATTTTTTATATTAGGAAATCAGTTGTGGATCAAATGAGGCTTGAATAAAAATATTTTTAAACCATGTTTCACAAACTCACAAAAATATCTTTATTTCCCGTCATAAACATCACAATAACATGAGAATGGACACTTGTAGATTACCTACCCAAGCCAACCTTCTCTGTTTATTGCAACTGACAAGGACCCCCCTAAGGTACCAATGATTTTGTCACCATTGTTATTTGAGAGGTGTCGTTGAACTCATTTAAAAATTTTATTATTCAGTTGAAGTAGAATTTTATGACCTACTTCTCTGAGATAGGAAAGTTCCAAGGCATCCCAAGGCATATACAGGATGTCCCAGGTGAATAGTCGACAATTAAGGGAAGGATATTGTACCAAAAATGCAGTTAAGTTGAGATTGGAAAGTGTGGTATACGGCCACACTTTTCTATGTTAAATCGTTGTCGAGATATGATATTTTAAAAATTTTCGTTTGATTCTATGTTTTTACTATAAAAATCTAAATATTCTTGGATATTCAAAAAACTGAAAAATAATCATATTTTTTCGCTATTTTCGGAATGAATTCCCTATAATATATTATTTTTATTTATTTATTCGCCCTACCATGCCTTTCGGCCACACGTGTTTTTTATTCGTGGTATTGAAAATGTGTATTCCATCCCTACAATTTAACGTATTAAGTACAGATACATGATACGAAAATATTAAATTTATATTTATATGGTTATAAATCACATAATCATATAAATCATTATATTTTACAATACAATAAAGGCAATTGTCTTCAGAAGAATACTGGTCCATGAGGGTAGTATAGCATCTTCTGCTTCAACTCAGTCTTTAGGCCGCCTTCAGAAGCGAGTCCTCTTCATCCTAGATGGAAGTGTGCAGAGCCAAGAACAGATTTCCACCCGTACACAAAATCTTTGTAATACGGGTAGTTCTGCTCCGTTAAGGGAACTCGTTCTTCGCGAGAACATAGAGACCGGTTAGCCATCTCCGGACTCCGTGTCTGGATCATAGGGGATATATTTTTTCCAAGGCCATTAAGATATGCTGAACCGTTCCATTTAAACGTCATAATCAATGAATCTCCAGGCAGGATATGGTCCGGAGGTACCCCTTTGGCAAGGCCTGCACCGCCTCGTGAGGTATAGTTCAGTACGACACCTGCAAGCGGTCGTCAACCTGCATTTCTTCTGTGGAGGTTCTGGAAGCAAGCAGGAGAAGCCTACCTCAGTTTTCCTAGCATCATCCTGCCTCCGTAGCATGAATAACAAAAGCTTTTTCTTTAACCAAATGGATCGAAATGTGCTACAAGACAAATAGGTGCCTGATTCAGAAAGAAATTTGGCAGATGTTTGGAAGCAATATTATAAAGCAAAAAAATACCATCACTTTTATTTTATATGTCAAACTGAGAGAGGTCAAATGTCTCAGGCAGGAAGTTGTTCAGCATTGCCAATCTTTGAAACCATAAAAGTAATATTTCTGTGCTGGAATTTTAAATAAAAGAAAGGGAAATTAAATGTTTTTTGGGGAACAAATTAATTAAAACGAGTATTATCGATTAGTGAAACCAAGATTATACTTTTCAAATATCAAATCATACAACTATAATCCAATTGAAAGGAAATTATATAAGGGCTTAATTCTTAATAAAGGTTGATGCAGAAGTATCTGGACGTGAAGTTTCATACTCGACTTACTGTACAAGTGAGGAAAATATAATTGTTGAATTTAGTGGTTTGTTTTACTATAAAAGAAGAACTTTTGTGGAAGGATACGAGTTTTATAAAATATAATATAAGTTCTAAAAAATAAAATTTACCTATTTATCTAAAGACATTTAATATTAATAGTACGTTTGTGAAGTGAGCCTTCCGACCTATTTACATCACTGTAATTAAATTATACATTGAACCATATTCAGTGGTGACTGAAATTCGTAAGCAAAATTGTTGGGCTGGAAGAGGTAGAACCAGGGGAAGCTGTGAGAGTTAAACCAACGTGTAAATATTCGCTGGGTAGAGACTGAGACGTAGAGGAATGGTTGGCTTAGGTTTGACGGTGTTCAGTGATAGCAAATATTGTGCCTCCGGGTTAATTTTGGCCTACTATTATTTTTAAATATGAGCGACGTTTTGTCTCAATTATTGGGAAAGAAGGAGACCATGGTTAGGGGATACTTCTCTATAGCGGACAATTTTATTTTATTGAAAATTATTACATTCCGCCTCAAAGAACATTTATAATACTGTATAAGGATCACATTAACACTCTATGTACAATAAATAAAATAAAATTATACAGAAAAATAATATATATATACAATAAATAAGAATAAAATAACCTAAAAATAAATAAATGAAAAGAACACATACATACCTATATACAATATTTACAATTTGGCGAGAGAACTTCGAGCCAGACTTGTCCCTCCAACTGTGGAGAGAGGAGCATGATTCCAGGAGATCCCTGCACTTCTCTCTCAACCGCGTCACGGGAGCTAAACCCAATGGAGATCGAGCAAGAGTGCTAATTTTACAGTATAAATGCCTTAATCCGGCCTAAGGGGATTGAAATGTATTTCGGGACAGGTCTACGAAATAAATCTCGATCTCCCTAATCTATTTAGAATAGGTTTAGTTATACCTTTAGAACAGCCTCCTCCCCTCCCCCCCCCCGTATATTAATTGAAAAAAAGGTCTTCTGTATTCCTATACTTATAGTCTGTGGGCCAGACCCCCTTACCGTGCACCCCCTCCCTCCCCTCCCCCACATCCCTATAAATTGCATATCGTTGTGTTCCTTGTAACAAATTATTAAAAAAAAGCCAATGTTCCCACAAAAAAAAAGTGAACGCACTGTCTCAAAATGGCAAACATGGCGGATTGACGACTTTGACTTTAGTTAGTTTTTTGGTCACTGAGAATCAGCATTTGGCTTAATTTCCTCATAGTTGGTCTTTTATTAAAGCTGTATAGTCATAGAATAATAAAACATGAAGAAATATTAAAATATAATTGGCTTAGGCTATGAAAACACCAGTAAAGTCAATTGTTTTAACAAAACAATTTTCAAGTTAATAAAACTAGAGAATAAAACATCTAGAGAATATATTTTTGTTTCTAAAACGCTAATTATTTTTGAAAAACTTTTAAGCAGTTCCGTAGAAAATGCACTTACGCGGCAGAAAAGCGGTACTGGCGTGGGTGCCTACAGGCCTCTACCACACCATTCAGTACACATAAATGGCTTAATTATAGTGATATAATAACATTTTTGGTACATTATATTGGTTTTATTAACGAACAAATATTAATGCAATAATCTAATCGTAAAAAAAAAAATATATATTATATTTTTTTAAATTTAACCTCCTTTATTCTATACGTAGGTCGTTTAAGAAGACCTCAATTGTAAAAATGATACAATTGTAATAATAAAACTTAATTAAAAAATACTTTGCTAAAGATCTTGATTTTTTTTTTATATAACGTTTGCAATTAACACTTTGTTTAGTATATTTACTGATTCTTAGAGGTAATTAAAATTTTTATATACTTCCCAAGAAATGAGTCATATTAATATCTGTTTTATAAATTAAAATAATATATACCTAATCTGAACTATATATAATGAATAGCTACCGGGTTGTTTAGTAAAACTCATATATCACTAATTAAAAAATTAATTTTTATTTCCTTTATTTTGTGCGGAAGTTGGACTATATCATTAATAAATAGGAAATTTTAATATTGAATGAATTATTCTCTCTGCACAAAGAAAGATAGAAAGGGTGACGCTATAAGTTCTTCTATAAACCAGAACTGATTGTTTGTTTTTGGTCTCAAAATGAGGAAAAACGCGAAACCAGAAAATTGGAAAAATACATTAAGCAAACGAGAAAGGAAGTGCCAAAACCTCGGAAATGATAAAAAGGACCAGTATCCATTATATAGCTAAATGAATGTATAGTAGACAGATGAAGAGAATATTTCAAGATGCTGCTAAAAGGTGGTCAATTGATGATATTGGATGATATTAAGTTGACGATGTATGTTTATTATGGTGAAAACCACTTTATTTTCGATTACTGAAGGTGCACAGCGGGACTATCTTCACTTTGAAGCAGGATATAGAGAAGTATATCGAGAAAGTTATAGCTCATAGCTCTCCTTCTGTTTAGTGCATTTGCAAAAGATTTTTTAAGGAATCTTATATTAGTTATAGCTCATTATTGTTCAGAAATTGCGGAATAAATTGTTCGGAATTTGTACCATGTTATAAAAAAATAGGAAATTTTAATTTTAATTAATTTTAATTTAATTTTAAAGACAGTAAGAAATCTCGAATAACATTTCCTAGTATCTCATTTCCTGTAAAGGGACAAAACTACAGTCCTTTCATATAATTTTCTAATACATTTGTAGCCTTTGTACACACAGCATTTGGGGTTACTTCTTCCAGACCAGCTGACTTGCCAATTGCCTAGAACAAATCTTTCTTGCTGATGAAATGGTCTTCACCATAATAAACCTGCTTAATATCATCCAAACTGATCAAGCATTTTTACTCCCTTTTAGCAGCATCTTGAAATATTCTGTTCATTTTTCTACTATATATTCGTTGAGCCATTTAATGGATACTGCTCCTTGTTTTCTTTTCCGAAATTTTGGCACTGTCGTTCGCTTAATGTATTTTTCCAATGTTTGGGTTCAATTTCGCGGTTTCTCTCATTTTGAGACCAAATACTAACAATCAGTTCCAGTTACCTAGAAGAACTTATAGCTTCGCCCTTTCCATATTTCTTATGTGCAGAGAGAATAATGCACTTTAATATTAAAAGTTCCTATTTTTTATGATATGGTCCAACTTCCGAATAAAATAAAGAAAATAAAAATGTTTTTTTTAATAGTGATATATGAATTTTACTAAACAATCCATCACTTATTCATTAGAAGTAGTTTAGATTAGGTATATATTATTTTAGTTTATAAAACAGATATTAATATGACTCATTTCCGGGGAAGTATATACAATTTAAATTACCTATAAGAACCAGTGCACGGTAAGGGGGTCTGCCCCACAGACTAACTGTATACAATATTTTTGTATGTTTAAACATGAAGGAGGTGGAGATGCCGAACGTGTAAACGCGTGTACATAACACACGTTACTCAGCAATCTGGTTAACTGAATTCACGACTTTGAGTTTCAGTACCAGGGATTATTAACTCTGTCATTAATCCCTGCCCTCTTTCCTATTACGGGAGTTAGAGGAGAAAAAAAATAGGGTTAAAACATGGAATAGGTCATGCAAGTGAATTGTATATAAAATATATTTCCTCTAATTCTGCTTTCACTTGTAATGTTTTTAAGAAAAAGAGAATAATGAAAGTTCATACGTCATAGACCTTGAGAGGAGGGGAAGGTGATGCATTTAATGAAAATGCATTTAATACTTGTTTTCGAAACCTTATGCTTTATCAAGAATGCAGTCCTAATAAATAAAGTGCCATAAATATCATCCACGTGAAGCAAAGTAAACTGTTCAAACAAACTCCTTTACAGTCCTGTTAGAGGTAATATTCTATTCCATTTATCAACATTACAACTAGCAACAATACCCGATCAAATAAACTTAGACTTTCTAAAGTCCAGCTAGGACGTCTCGTATTCAGGTTGAGGTATGAGAAAAATTTTCGGGTTCTAACCACCATAAAACTCAATAATCCATATTTATTTTCAAATAATCCAATCCGTGTTTATCATATGACAAAGAAAAAAATATATATATTTTTTTAACCGAGTTGGAGTGGGCGCGAGGATCCATTTTGAAAAGCAAACCGCTTCATATTTATGCGGTAAAGTTAACATAAAGAGCTGTCCGGGGAGGACATAACTCAGGATTTGGCCGGGAGCTTCTCGTTAAAATGTAAATAGCCAGGGGCAATAGCGTTGTCTTTGGCTACCTGCGGCCCACTCCACTACCTTCGGCCCTCTCTTTTATAGAGGAGCCCTACCATTGAGTTGTACAGCCTAAGCACCTGAGTATTGTCAAAGGAGCACCATAAACCATCTTTATTTAAGCAATGGAATACTTTTAACTGTTTCTCTGAAATGTTCTTTAAAAATCTGTCTACGATATTGTTTGATCTCTTGTAGGCAATTAGTTTTAACATAATTGATATAAAGCATTCTTCAACAAAACAAAAGTAAAAAGGTGTGAGCAACAGAACTCCGTCACTGACGTTCTTTTTTCTTCTTATTTTAAATTTGAATGATTTTATTGATGTTAAATATGTAAATAAAAGCTAGGAAAATTATTACCCAATGATTTATTTTTAAATTTACTAATGATATTTGCAACTGTATTAAGTAAATATGTCTAATAAATTTGTTCAAATGGATATAATGAAGTGAAACACTTGTTCAGAAACTACTTATTTATAAGTAGTTAGCATTTAAATAATATGTCTACATTAGGAGATCGTGGGGCCATCTTCTTTTCAGACGCCTCAGAGGATTATCAGGAATTGAAAAGAAAGCAAGGTTAGAAAACAGAGGGTTGAGATGGTTCTGAAGTTTATTATAGAAGGATAGATATCTAGATTGGGCCAACTCTTAAATATAAGGAACATTAAGATCATTATAGATGATTTTATTTGTAACGTTGAGGTATCGGTTTGTTAATTTCAAAAAGTTATTAAGTTAATTTGTATAGCGAATTTCTACAAAAACTTTGCGATTTTCTATTTTCTACAAAAAATTTCTACAAAAATATTTGTCCACAAGGTTGGATCGTTTAAAAAATATTTCTCTCAATTACATTTAAAAAAATTAGTGACCGTGACATATTTTATTTTAAATATACAAAGCAAGACTGGCCGTAACGACGACACCACAATTCTTATCCATACAATTATTTCTGTCCTATCATGGTTACAAATTGGCAATAAGAATAATTGTAATTATGTAATTATATAAATTGGCAGGAAGCCGCGTTATATGATATAGATTATTTAAGGAATTAAAAACTTGTCCGAACTGTGGTTTTGTTGTACTGTCCGTTTTATTTGAACGATCCGTTTAAGTTGATAAAAAAAAAAAAAAAAAAAAAAAATAGTAGATGTAAATTACAGTTATACAATTTGAACAGCGAGTAGTACAACTAAATCAACAGTTGTACGATATGTAAAAAGGGGGTTGGTGCTGATAAAGTACCACTCTAGTATTGAATAATATTTGTTTTAAATAAACTACGCAGATAATTAAAAATATTATGATAACATAAATAGGACTTTTAGGATAGGTTTATAGATTTGAGATATCAAACAAAACAAATAATAAAGATCGAACTTCCAAAGAAACAAAGAATCACAAAATTCAAAAGGCCATAATTCTGCAACGAAGGGTCCACTTTCAATGGTTATTTATTTATTATTTTCAATATTCAAAATTTGTAAACGACCAAAAAAAAAGTCAACCACCACTAAAAATTTGAAGTTTTATGTCTCTATATACTTAGAATTCGAAAATTAAATTTTAAAAATCCGTCCGCCGTCCACAGTACGATGTCCTCGGCTTTACTGCACCGATTGGTTTGAGATTTGGTATCGATAACGAAGACGACCCGAGGATGATCCTTGGAACCCTGCATTACGATTCGCACTTTCTTTTCCAGATGGCAGTAAAAAAACCTGTGTCGCTATAGACTAGATGGATGGCCAGGCGAATCGAGAATCGTACTTCCTTTGAAAGAATCATACTCTGAAGATAGACTCTAGCGCTTAAATCGATTTACCGATTTTAGTGACACTTGGCCAAAATTGTACCCTCAAATCACGACTAATTTATGTATATAATATATGCTCATTTAAAAGTCTACGAAATTTCCGAAAGAATTTGTTGAAATCGAACGATTTGGTGCAAAGATGTGCTGTTCTATATATTTACCAAATGTACTAATGCAAAGCTATCCATTATTTTGGCTTACTGAATTATCTATGTTAATATTTGACGAATGTTTTTTTGTTATTTAGGAAATTTAATTACCTTTGAAATATGCTCTGTTAAAATTCACCGAAAAATGCATACTTTTTTTTATTCTCAAATAAAATTTAGTAATAACCGAAACTTTTTCTCGAAACCTTTCTCGAGAGAGTATTTTTTATTCTTAAATTTCTTAGAGCTCCGTAGAAATTTTATCAAAAATCTTACAGTCGTTTTAGTGCTGCAGTTTATAGAGAAACGGATTTTTTCCGCCGTCATCTTGAAATAAACTGTCGGATGATGGTGAGGCACTTCTTCAACACCAACTTGATATAGCTACAAACTTTCAACCTCTCAACTTTATTAGCTGCAACTTTAGAGATGATCTATACTTTTAAAACTGACAGTTTTCTATTCAGTGCAAATGTATATTATTTTCAATGTAGAATAGATAAAAATAGACCGATATTCAGGATCCAAGGTCTGATAGGTTCAAGGTTATACGTATCTAAATACCGCTACTAATATCGTATTTTTCTACAGCAGGAGAAAAGCACCACAAAAAATTATCAAAATTTTTGAAAAATCGATATCATCCTTGATACAATCCTTCGGACTGTCACTCGGTTCCTAGCCAGTTGGTTTAGCATTACTTTTTTATTTATCCGTTACTTCACGAATAACATAATAAGCACTTTGAAAAATAGACTGATTCACTGTAATGACGTACAAAATTAGAATTTTGATTTTGGTATTTTGCTATCACGAAACTTTTATGTCACCTTGAAGACAGATAGTTGACGACACGAAATGTAATATAAATGATAATTTTAAAGTCTTAGTATTTATGATTCCACGGTCTTTACATTAGTTTTTCGTATAAATTTTTAGTTTAGATAATGGTGTTAATTTGTTGCATTTTTTTCTAAGCAATCGGTTGGCAACATTAAAATAAATCTATATCGACCAATAGAAAAAATATCACATGGTAAATGTTACAAACTTCACGAGTGTTACTGTACCCAAGATGATGATGTCCAGAATGAAACAATCTGAATAGGTTATTTTTAACTAAGAGATATTTCATTGATATATGATGGTATTAACAAATACAGATCATTTTATAGTTACGGGAAATATTCTGAACGTAAAACAGGAAAATAGGTTTGGCTCAAGAATTGGGATAAAAAAAATCGTAACGGATGTTACTGGCAATTCTAAAAACACCTTTAATTAAATATTTAAACATCTCATTAACAACGTCTGTTTGTGAATGAAAGTCTATCAGTCCATATGTAAAGAAGCTGCCTGGATACCTTTAACAATTTTTTTCAGAATGGAATGCCACAAACGTTTTGCTCTACAAGTATTATTATTATTTAATATTGCGAATCATAATTTCATAATAAGCCGTTTAGAGATATACTGCTGAGGATAATTAATTAAATGATTGGATTTTTTTTAGTTTTTTTTTCTTGCAGACATTGTCAGCAGCAGAAAAACAACAGCTCTGTAGGGAGGAGCGAAAATCTGATATAAAACGTGACGAAGGATACAGGTTAATGCATAACGAGAGGAATACCACAAGAAGGAAGATAAATGAAAACAGGACCGATACTTGGATTTTTTGATTAATTTTGCCTCATTTTTCAACTTTCGCGGATCTTTCAATATATTTCAACATTTTATATCATTATTAGATGATGTATTTCGAAACAAATGTCATCATCAGACGATATTTATTCGTCAATGACTGAATTGGGGTAAAGTAGAATAATAAGTAGAAATAAATATTTTAAAAAAAGTATTGTTTGGAGTAAAAACATAATCTTAAATTTTTGTATACTTTTTGGTCTATTTGTAAATATATAATGTTCTCATATTTAGTATTCTGTGATCGCGGTAGCTCAGTAGGTGGATCACTAACTTCCTATGCACTAGGTCCTGGATTCGTATCCGGCTGATGACAGATAATTATTTATTGTGATACATCCGCCGTCGATCGACTCTAGGGTTGGGAGATTCTCCTGTGGCACACTCAGTCTCTATAAAGTGGGTGCTCTAAATTAAATAATTAATTAAGGGAGATAACCTGACGGTTGAGCGATATTTCAGCCCAATCACCTTCCTGCACAACCGTTGTAATAACTTTCTTAAAAAGTACTGAATCCAAGACCCTCTCTTTTCTTTTTATAAGGTTTTAGCTGGACGCCATTAGCCACCCAAGACTCTTCATGTTGTAGTGCTACATGTTATATTTTATATTAACCTAAAAATCATTCTTGAATTTTCCATGGCAATTACCCCCTTTGTCTTTTCCTAGATCCGTTACTGATGCAAATACCAGAAAAGGAATATGAAGACAAAAAGTTACAAAACGACATACATGGTGAAATGACAGCTCGTGAAGCTAGAAACTGTGAAAGTGAATGTAAGAATAGTTTTAAGCCTTTCAGAGAACACAAAAAAAAGAAAAAAGAAATTAAATGTGTATTGTAAACTAAGCGTATTATAGTTAGGGTTGATTAGTTTAATTTCGTTTTACAAGAAATTTTTAAAGTTAATAACAAAGTTCTTTTGCATAAAATATAGACTATCTAGAGGTTAATCTAAAATGTCTTTAATGATTTATAATTTACTTAATTAAATTAGTGATATTTACTATTTTATGTTGAATCCAACGACTGTACAATATTTATGTGGAAATATCCAGTTGGAAGGTTATGTAATGTTATAATATTATATATTTTCCATTATGCCTAAGAATTTTTGCTATTATTTTATTATTATTTTTTATATATTGCTAATAATCAAAATTATTTGTGATCAAAATAAAATTTCAATGTTGTAATAGTATTAGCATTTGTACTATATATTAGCATAAACTCTTTATCATTTGATTTTGGGCACTATCTTTTTCCCTACTCTCTTTTAACTCTCTAACACGATGTTGGGTTAAGATACAATTTCGAATAATAGCTGATTACAAAGAAGACAAAATGCTGAACATTTCTTTCTCTTACAGTATACAGGTCCGATTTTTAGTATCTGAAATATGATGTTAATACATATATTCAACTAACCTCGTTATCGTTTGCTTTTCGACACTATTTTTTTCTTTTCGCCTCCCCAATTCATCGCGTTAAGATACAATTTTGAATTAGAGCTTATTACAGAGAGGATGACTATCCATGCTGAATATCCTAGCATCCAGTATGCAGGCCAGATTTTTAGTTTCTGAGATGTTTTAAACCACGTGTAAAAACATTTCAAGTAGTTGACTATAACCGACTTTACACATGTATTTACATGAATTTACGCATGCCGACTTTACACACAATCTGACAGACCAATCTAATTCACTCTCCACAAAAAAGTGCAAACCGCGCCTAAAAAAGTTTTCACTTAAAAACACTACAGACTTAAGGAAATTTTGTTAATCCTGAGAGAATGTTCTTCCATGTCTACTTGGTTATAAATTAGGAAAATCTATAACTACCCTCATTACACATTGCAGCTCCTAGCATCTAGATTTCATCCCATCTATCGATGCATATTCACATCCGAAACTCTAGAGTGAACGGCATCCAACTAGTACACCAAGTTTAAATATTTGTTTATGTCAATTCTCATATCATTATAACAAAGTACATAACTAGATATGGAAGTAAAGTTCCTTGTACTGGAAAGGATTTCCCAATTTAAGTATTCGGTTTTTACTTTCACTTACCTATATATGTAATATATAGTAATGACAAGTATTGCAATGGTGAAAATTCTTTAATCTGAGTTTTCGACGGAAATAAACGTTTTGAGGTCCCCTGAGTCCAAATAACCAAGTCTCGCAAAATGGTCTATGTGTGTGTTAACAGTCTACCTCAAATCGAAAATCGTCCGGAAATGAAATTGAATATTTAAGGTTTTTATATGCTAGAGATTTTCAACTTTTTCGTCAAAATCGGTTAACCCGAAGTGGCACTTTATATAATGCACTAAACACATTCTTATGATTTTCTCGGAAACCACACAAACAAATTTTGATTAAATTCATCATATCATTGAAAAATTAAGCAGTTTTAAATAAAATGTGGTTATTATTCTGATTGATGTTCTCTAACAGGACTTAAATGGCTATTTTTCAATATTAGCTACCTCTAAATTGATAATTAAATAAAATAAATGGTAGATCAGACGATCGTTCGATTCCCACATCTTATAATCCATGCATGAGTTTCTACGAAGGTGATCATGAAATATTAAACAGAAACGACAAGTAATCAGTTCATAAAACACTACCTCAACACCGAAGCCTTAATTATAGCTTTCATGACACCTAATAAAATAAAAAATTCCACCTCAGCTCTGGCCTCGCGTTCTTCACGTCATCTTCTTTCTTGATTGGTTATTCATAGTCACTGACTCCCTTTGTCAGGCGTGGTACTCTGGCACGGAAGTGGTCATTACTCAATAATGGTCATTAAATCTTCCTGTCCTTAGTACACAATAACAGGTTATTCTGCTTGCTATAATAACCAGTTTAAAGTGACAATTAAAAGTCATAAAATTATCACTGAATATTATTAGATTAATATTTCTTAACCTACTTTATCTTGGACTAACTTTCGATAGAACGATGAATGTAAATATGAAACGGCTTTTTCGAAATCTTACCCAGTTTTTCGAAATCTTAATAACTGAAACTTAGCCAGACACTTATTACACACTCACACTTACTTCAAACCATATGGACATACTCATCACAGACATAATGTAAATAACCTGTTCCGGGGGTACTTGTAAATAATCTTTTAGGGCGGAAATTCTAAATAACCTGTTTGGCGGCAATTTTAAATAGCCTTACGTTTTGTCCGGGGTCTAGGTTATTTACACTAATTTTCTTAAACCCCGAAACTGGATATAGACTTTTTTGAAGGTGTTAACTGTTGTTAGAAATTTAGGAACCTAATGCTTTTGTGACACTGAGTGGCAAGAAATAATATATATATATGAAATATGAGACTTAGTAAACACACTTTGAATGAATTGACTCAACTGGTTTGTTATTCTTCAATTGTGCGCTTAGAAGTTTATTAAAAAATTACAATTCGTGGGCGGGGTGGCCGAATGGCTAACGCGTGTGCACAGCACCACCGTTGCCCGGCAACCTGATATATCAATCAAATGATTTAAAATAGTCACGAGTTCGCGTCCCGGTGTCGAGGGAGTCTTTTAAATCCTCGCCCACACTCCCTGGCCCGGGAAAACTCCGTATAGCCTTAACGGCGAGGAAGGGGAGAACGAAAAAAAAAAAAAAAAAGACTAGGTACAAGGAATGAGGTAAACGGATTTTAAGCTTGAAGAGCAAGTGGGTGTGCCACGCCCGGTCAAATACTACGTGCATATTCTAAATTTAATTTTTTTTCAATATCGAAAATGGAGTTATGATGTTTTAATTACCTGCCATCAATCGGTCAAAAATAGTCACACTAAGTGCTTATATAATGCTTTGAGATCACAGAGAGAAAACCTTTCAAATTATTCCCTTATTTATTTTTCTGAAATGTTACGATTTTCAGGAATAAATTGACGATATACACGTAATTATTTAAATATATTTTATATTTATTTTTTAAGGCTATAAATATATGTTGCAAACCCCAAACAATGTATGATATATTTCCATATTTCAGTTCTCTCATATAAAGTAATGAAGTAGTTTATTTAACTATTTCATTGCCTCGATTTCGTAGATCGTAAATTCCATCCAGTCTACACGAATATATTTATTTTCCAATCAATAATATAAAAGTAGACATTACTAATATAAACAATTAGTCATTAGCATTTTTTAAAATATTATTTGAATTTATCTATTAGACTTTGTTTTTCTATAATCCTTAATTTTCAACGATATATATTTATTATACAGGGATATTTTGACTCTATTTTCAGAAATTCATTTTCAACAAGAAAGAACATCTTTGTTTTCTCCTTTAGCGAATTAACAAGTTATTTAATAGTTTATATTGATCTATTTTATATATATATATATATATATATATATATATATATATATATATATATATATATATATATATATATAGTATTTAAATTAAACTTATTTAAAGCAAGATAAATAGTAGGATCCTTTGTCAAAAAAATTGTAAACATGCGTAAAATCAATTTTTTAAGTTGACACTTCTGGTTTGTCGATGTTAGCAGAAAGCTGCGGTAACATCCCAGGCATATACCCATCTTAAATAATTAATTCAGTTTCGTTCTCGAGATAGGAGTTCATTTACACAAAACACATCCACAGATAATTTTGTTGCATCTGGTAAATTGGACTCGGAGTATCTTAAAACATATATTTTCAATGAAAAATAAAATTCGAATTGTTTCATGTTGGCAATACTTTCTTTTAAATATTACATTTAAGTGAAAGTAATATATACTTATTGAAGAGTAGAAATTTTTTTTTCTCTCTTTCGCGCCTCTACCCTCAAGAGTCATTGGCGTTTTACTATGATTTATATTATTTTATAATATCCTGTTATTATTATATTTGAGTAGAATTATATGTGACATATAAACATAAATTACGCGATCCTTTTGTAGAATTCTTTTTCTAATACTCACTTATTGTTCTGCTATATGTGCCTTGCTTAGGCATATTTTCACTTGTTTTTAGCGATGAATTAAAAAAAAAAATTTACTTACTTTCATACAAAATGTACATTGTTCTGTTTTTTTTTTGTTTCTTTTTTTAATTTTTCAAGGATAATTAATCATGATGCCCTAGAACAAAACTTGCACTTCAAATAGATATTGCACTATAGAGTAGTATGTTATGAGGTAGAAGACTGTCCAAAATACTGCAACAAAGTTACGGCTTTTGACGATGAGCTAATGGAATATTATTTAATAGAAATTTCTTTGCACCTAGTGATTTCGCAATATGAACAACGGGAGTTGCATAAGAGATAGGAGCCAGGATCTGAGGCAAAACAAATCGGTCAAGACGGAAGACTGAGTCAAAAAATAGTTTTCCGGACTGGAAACGGATTGAGAGATTAGAAAGCAGAGAAGGGCTGGAAGACATTAGCCCAACTCAAAGGCGCGTGTCACAAAGGAGAGTTCTTTGTCGAGACGGAGCCTGAGAAATAATTTGATGACGAAGCTAAAACTGTTTACGGCTTCATTAGGCCCATCCACGCTCTGATATTTCTACCTAATGCCTCTCCTATGCTTCTCCCTTCCAGTCATAGCCACCACTATTCTTTATTATTTTATCAGTATAGATCCATAAATAAATTGTAATTCAATATTGATCAGATGTCATTCTAAGCACTTTCAGGTTTCACATATCACTTATCTAAAGGCACTTATCTGAGAAGCAACTTCATCGTTTCCACCACTCTCTTCCCCTAATCTCCCGACAAATATTTTTTTCTTTCCTCTCATTTTACTTAAGCACCCAGGGATGTTTTGGGAATGGCTTTCTTAGACTTGCAGAAAGTATTTTATTCTGTTTCCCATAAAGATATTTGTGATGCGTTGAGTAGGTTTGCACCTCATTGGTGGCAAAACCCCAAGGGCATGGATCCTTTGTCTCAGTCGACAAGGGTCCAAACCATTTTTCTTAAAAAAAAACACTAAAAAAGATTATATCCTCTGCCTCCTTTCCCGATATTAGGTGATATCATCCTTTCCTTATAGTACTCTTAAACGAAATAATAAAGAAAGCAAGATAAGACAACTCCTGGGTTATTGTCGAATACAGCAGCCTTATGTTTTATTACAATGTTACGCGTTATTAAATTATATTTAGGTTCGGCCGATCGATTATTTGATATTTGTTCAGGCCATGACATCTCATTATTAAAAGACTGTAAAACAAGTTAATTACTGCATTCATATTGCTGTTTGATCTAGGTCGCTGTCATATCAAAGATTATCGAGGTTCCAAAGAATGAAAGAAGTTTACTGGTGCTCAGAACCATAGGCCCAGACTTTTCATTTTGGTTGAAGAAAGAGGAGATTTAGATTTTATTTTCGTTCTTTAACTCTTACGAAAAATATTATGATCGGGTCAACGTTTTGATGTATGGTTTTTAACGGATCTTGACGTTTTAGAGTCCCTTGAGTCCGAAAAACACATTTTCAGCCGTTGACCTGCCTGTCTGTGCCAAGATTATCTCAGGAACGGGAGGACCTATTTTGTTAATTCTATTTTTCGTTTTGTAGGGTTTTGACTACCCGTGATCGTGAAACAAATCGGGCGCTAACTTGAACAATAGCACTTGTGCGATAAGAGAAAAACGTGTTTTTCCATATACTGTAGCGCAAAAACGGCTACAACGATTTTAACTTTCCTCTAATTTTATGTTTACGGTATGAATGTACTCTCTGAACTCTATTATAAGTTGTCCTTAACTGTGACAAATTGTAATATTTCTGAATAAAGTGTTTAAAAAAAAATATATATGTTTAAACTCTTTTATTTTTAGTGAATTCCCGAGACAATTCAAGAAAAAATTTATAATGAAAAGAAAAGTGTTTTGGGAGGCTAATTCACCATGTATACATCCTATCAGTTTTCAACGGATCTAAACGTTTCTGAGCCTATTTTTTGAAAGATCGTTAAATTTCTTACAAACTTGTCAAAAATCATCTGAATCAGATTAGTTTTAGCTGTTATAGTATATATTGTCTTCTATGCGCTGATTTTAATGGTCCTAATATATCATATATATATATAATAACTTGGTATAGTGAATAAACATATTTACATAGATATTTTGAGAAGAAATTTTAAAGAAATTGCTGAAAATTGGTAACACACTGCCACGATAGTTAAGGGATGGCTGCTTTATAATTGTCCCAAAGTCATAAAAATACCACCACAGTAACGAGAGCTTAATGTGATTGAACACCTGCGGGAAAAATTAGAGGTAGAAATCAGAAAACACTAAATCTCTAGCAAAGAAGACTTATGATATACCTTATATCAAATATCTTCTCCAAAAGTTGAACAGGTCAAGACCAGAATTCAACAAAAAATTGGTCAACTCCATAACAAACACACTGAAAGAAAATAATGGCTTGCCTATAAGGTAATGAATTAAATTAATAGTATTTAAAAGTTAATAAGAAGTGAGGTATATCATTTTTCTGAGAGGTAAAATCATCCTGTTTTTTTACTTAGTTTTTTAAAATGATAATTGTTGAATATTTTAATTTTATTGATTTTATACATATTTAAATTGAGATTGTAAATAAATACGTTGGAAAGTTTCTGGTTTCATTTGTTTTAATTTTATATAGTTTTAGTTTTAGTTTTTATTTTCATTTTCTAATTTTATTATACTTATTTTATTAGTCTCCAACTTTGTAGCCGTTATTATTTATTTCATAAGTTCCTCTGTATTACTGTTATTAGTTCCTCTCTAATATTATTATCTGATCTTTTCTTAGCCCTGATGAAGGCCTGAACTTTGAGCCAAAACATCTACAATCATAAAAAAAAATAAATATAGTTTATTTATTTTTAATTTGTTTATTTTTGACTCTACATCCCAACCAACTCCTCTTCAATTATATGAATTATGATTTATTTAGAGTTTAATGAATACCGAAAATAAAAATATTCTTAGGGGTTTTAGGCTTCCTTGTTGTTAAATATTATTTATTAATACACACAAAATATATTCCTAAATAATTTTATTATATCGATAAATTGTGTTCCTTTCATATTAATGCACAATATTGTAGTCAGAATCTGAAATGATTTCTCAGAAGGGGCAGATAAAAAGTTGAAAAGAAGAATGTATTTCTATTCCAGCTTTCATTTTTGTCGAGGACCATTGAGGGTATTAGGGAAGTGGGAGGAGGGGGTGGAATACGGTTTTACTGTTGCCAAGAGGACTAGAAGTGTTGAATAGGGAAAAAATGGGTTGTGGTGCCTTCAATTTCCGCGCAAGGGTAAGAGAGGGAAATTTGAATGCTGCCATTGTCGGGGCTGTATTGGAGGGACAATGGACTGACAACGACCAGGTCACAGATAGCGACTTCCAACGCGGCTACTCAATTTCCTCAGATTACTCACAAAGGAAGCAGCCTTCAAACGAAAAATATCATCTTTTCCGCAATTTTCGTCTTGCATTGATCTTCGATTTTCTTTTCTGAATAGCATTAAAGCGTAAAAAGTATAAATAAATCTTGCCCACACCTAAATATTTCTCTAATTTATTAACATTAACCACAAGATATGTAATCCTCAGTAAACAGGAACACCATTTTCGGCAGATAAACTAGATAACTTTGGAATTACTTATTACGTGAAGAACATTCCTCGATTTTTATTCAGTTTTAAATTATTATTTAAATGTCAAAAAAGGAAGAAAAATAAGTTATAATAACCTATAATTAAATATGGATTTGCTTAATCAGAGTACTTGCCGGAGGAAACAAATCCGCCAATCCACCTCCAGGGCCATCATATGCATCGTGTGGATTTATTGAAATTAAATGAAAATATTTATTATTTTGTATATATCAAGGCATGATCTTGTCGAGAAGTCTTAAAATGATATAATATTATAATATATCAAATACCTCATACGGCAGTATGAAATGCATTCTAGATGACACAAAACATGATCTGGATACAATCACTGAAAAGTCCAGTGACACTATGCAGTAAACTTAAAAATTTACCTTTACTAAATGAAATTAAATTGAGAAAAAAAAAAAACGCTGCAAATTATTTCTATTATTTATTATATCCAAACAATTATACATCTAAAGTAACATTACCTTCTAGTAACAAAGAAAAATAAATAATAGGTGATTCCAATTATTGGACTAAGCTTTTTTTTTTTTAATCATTAGTAACATGCTAAAAAAAAATAGTATTACTTCAGTAACACTTTCAAAATTCTAAAACCAAAACAAAGGATATAATCTTTGCAATAGAACATACAAAAAAAAAGTAGAGACCATATATTTGCTCCTAATTGTCCGATTTTAACGATTTTTTTTTTTAGAAAATTTTGTAAACTTTTAAAAAAACATATCTACAAAAAAGTGTATACTTTTCGAGTTATTCGGAATTTAATTTTACCATCCCTCGTAACTTTTTTTCCAGCTTCTTTTAGTTGAAGTATGTTATATAGATAAATTGAAAGGGCGGCTAGAAAATGACTTTAGCGAAGTTTCATTAAAATCCGTACATTCGTTCCGGCGCTACAGTCTATAGCAACGCAGGTTTTTCGGCCGCCATTTTGAAAGTAAAAGGCGGATAGTAATGTCGATGAAGGAGGATCATCCTCGGATGACCTCTGATTTTCTATACAAATTTGAAAAAAATCGATCCAGTAGGTTTGGAGAAAATGCTCGGACAAAATTTTTTAAATTTGTTTTTCGAATATCCTGAAACGTAAAACCTCAAATTTTGAGAGGGGGTTAAATTTTTGAATTTTTTGGCCGATCACAATGGTTCATTATTGAATATAATAAACCAAAATTAATTTTAGCGACATACTTCATCCGCCTGTTAATTAACATAAAAACCAGAGATGAGTAATTTTGCAAAAAAATGTGATAAATATTTGTCTTGCATTGATCTTCGATTTTCTTTTCTGAATAGCATTAAAGCGTAAAAAGTATAAATAAATCTTGCCCACACCTAAATATTTCTCTAATTTATTAACATTAACCACAAGATATGTAATCCTCAGTAAACAGGAACACCATTTTCGGCAGATAAACTAGATAACTTTGGAATTACTTATTACGTGAAGAACATTCCTCGATTTTTATTCAGTTTTAAATTATTATTTAAATGTCAAAAAAGGAAGAAAAATAAGTTATAATAACCTATAATTAAATATGGATTTGCTTAATCAGAGTACTTGCCGGAGGAAACAAATCCGCCAATCCACCTCCAGGGCCATCATATGCATCGTGTGGATTTATTGAAATTAAATGAAAATATTTATTATTTTGTATATATCAAGGCATGATCTTGTCGAGAAGTCTTAAAATGATATAATATTATAATATATCAAATACCTCATACGGCAGTATGAAATGCATTCTAGATGACACAAAACATGATCTGGATACAATCACTGAAAAGTCCAGTGACACTATGCAGTAAACTTAAAAATTTACCTTTACTAAATGAAATTAAATTGAGAAAAAAAAAAACGCTGCAAATTATTTCTATGGTTTATTATATCCAAACAATTATACATCTAAAGTAACATTACCTTCTAGTAACAAAGAAAAATAAATAATAGGTGATTCCAATTATTGGACTAAGCTTTTTTTTTTTAATCATTAGTAACATGCTAAAAAAAAATAGTATTACTTCAGTAACACATTCAAAATTCAAAAACCAAAACAAAGGATATAATCTTTGCAATAGAACATACAAAAAAAAAGTAGAGACCATATATTTGCTCCTAATTGTCCGATTTTAACGATTTTTTTTTTAGAAAATTTTGTAAACTTTTAAAAAAACATATCTACAAAAAAGTGTATACTTTTCGAGTTATTCGGAATTTAATTTTACCATCCCTCGTAACTTTTTTTCCAGCTTCTTTTAGTTGAAGTATGTTATATAGATAAATTGAAAGGGCGGCTAGAAAATGACTTTAGCGAAGTTTCATTAAAATCCGTACATTCGTTCCGGCGCTACAGTCTATAGCAACGCAGGTTTTTCGGCCGCCATTTTGAAAGTAAAAGGCGGATAGTAATGTCGATGAAGGAGGATCATCCTCGGATGACCTCTGATTTTCTATACAAATTTGAAAAAAATCGATCCAGTAGGTTTGGAGAAAATGCTCGGACAAAATTTTTTAAATTTGTTTTTCGAATATCCTGAAACGTAAAACCTCAAATTTTGAGAGGGGGTTAAATTTTTGAATTTTTTGGCCGATCACAATGGTTCATTATTGAATATAATAAACCAAAATTAATTTTAGCGACATACTTCATCCGCCTGTTAATTAACATAAAAACCAGAGATGAGTAATTTTGCAAAAAAATGTGATAAATATTTGTATGGATTAAGGTCCAAGTGACATGTTAAGAACTGGCGTTGGTAACGATAGTCCTCATTGGAGAAATAACCTCAGGTGGAATAAAATCAATACAGAGTTTGAAAATGGAAGATGATTCATCAATAAATCAATGAGTCATTTATTTTTTTTAAGTTCTAGATTACGCAAACAAGGATCCATTTCTCTGTATTTTTGTTATAGTACTTTTGTAAATCTAATTTATTTTCTTTTATCTATTTTACACTAGTACTCACCTTTATTAAGTAACCTTCTTTCTGGCATTCTCTTGAAATTCTCGAACTAATTTAGGTATTTCTTCTCTATCAATTCAAAGTTTTTACTTCCTCACTACCGAAGGTGTGTTTGTCCAAGATGTTAAACAATTGTTTTTGCGCTGAACCGAAAATTTTCACTTTGCGTTTTACGTTTCATACATCAAGGATCAAATTTTCAGTAATTTTAAATTAATATTTATTCATAGTTTGTAAAAAAAAAATGTTTTATTTGTGATCGTGTTTGTTTCTATTGAAGTGGTCTCAATTTCCTCCTTAAACATCAAAGTTGGGAGAACTTCACTTATATTTTTATATTATAGTTTAAATTAGTATGGTTAAATTAGTATTAGTATGACTGAAGAAAAATATTGGTCTCATTAATTCCGAACAAACAAAAAGTTTAATATTGAAAAAAAAAATGCGAAAAATCGTTTTTGATAAAAATAAGCTTAGAAAGGCAAGATGCGTGTTGAGTGCAAGAACCACGTTAGTCTGTTTAGTAGTGCCGTAAATACGCCTTTCGATAGTTGAGCTCAGAAATAACATGAATCTTGGACTGGCTTGATTCTGCACCCACCGCTGGATCGCATGGCCAGTAGAGATTGCCATATTTATATTGAAAAATATAAATACGAATACCATTTATATTTATAATACTTATGAATATAAATATAAATGAAAACTTAAAAGTTTTTTATGATGAACTATTTACCTGCCCAACCACAGCACGTGACAATGATACAATCGTCGAGATTTATCTTTAAGAGCGTTTCACTTTGTTACATTTCTATTTTATCATGACTTTGCTATACTGTAACTTCATTTTTGATATAATATGAAAAATATAAATTTTTAAAATTGTTGTGAAATAAATTGAATTAAAATTAATATAAATAATTTGATTGTAAAAAAAATAAAATTAATATAAATTGTTAATTAAAAAACATAACCTTTTAATGAATGGTTACCTTTTTCCAGGTTTTCAGTTGTCTTTAAAAAACAGTTGAGTGCTAAAAAAGCATAAGTCCGAATCAAATATTCAAATTTTCCTGAGACTAAGTTATGTCAAAATTAGTTAATTTTTGCATGAAAGCAACATACATACATGTTATGACAAAAGAAAAAAAAAGTTGAAATATTTGAAAATTTGGAATAGTTATGACGTTTTTTCTCTCTGCTGAAAAAATGGAAATTTGTGACTGCTGGAGTGGTTGCTGCACTCACCGATTCGAATGTGGAACTCCGCATTTTAGTATTTGCTGATGAATAAAAGTCGTGGATATCAAACCCGCGAATATTAATAGATTACTGTATTTCCTTCTGGCTTCTCTCGAAGATGTTATTCTCATACGAAAAATTATAGACCTTGAAATATAGAAATGGTTTAAGCCAATGAAAATGGTAAGGAAGCTATACTGAACTTAGTCAATTTTTTTTTTATTTTATATCGACTCAGGGTTCTGGAGAGAAACCAAGAAGCCCAGAGATAATTTTTTCGGACTCCCTCAAATGTTAAATCTACTAGTAAAACCCAACCGTAACCCATAAAATATTCAACAAAAATATTGTATAAAGATATTAAATAGTTATTATATAATAGATTGTATAATGTTTTTCATACTTTATTTTAATGTGAACTTAGAAGTTAAAAATAAAACCTTGTAAGCCAGACCGAGCCCTCTTCGGGACCAGGGCCTCGGGACTGGGTCACGACCTCTCCTGAACCCCCTTATGTTGTTGGGCCGGCAATAAAATAATTATATCACTTACCTAAATTACATAAAACAGAATGCTTGTTTTATTAATTGAAAAGTTATTAAGAAAGAATTTAAAAAGCAGAAGAAGGGGTTGATTGGTTGCTGGCGTCACGAATGGTCCTCTTCTTTTAAAGGAGATGACAATGGTGGGAGCGAACAGAAGCAGAACCGTAAACAGTTCCAAAGGGAGTGGAGTGGATTGATCCATCAAGAGAGATAACTGTTTTTGCCCCAGGAGCAGAGCTAATTGATTTTCTTCAACGGGACTGAAGCGGTAGCGGATCCGACACGGCCCGCCCATCGCCGGACAGTCATCGCGGATTCCTCAGGCTTTTCTGGGAGTCGAGTAGCGGGAGACCTCGCCCGCTTCTATTCGCTTCTTACGTCCCCTTTTTATAGGCCAATAAACACAAGTGGCAATATACATTGTAGTTACATTTTGTAGTGTATCACCCAGGGCTCTTGAAAACTCAATAACATTCTTTCCTTTTTATAAGAGTTTTTCTAGGTTATATTGAATGGGTAATACGTTTCACGAATCAAATTTTATCACAATAGCTCCTTATTATAAAATAAGTACATCATTAGGGTCAAATAAGGAAATGTCAACTGATATATTTGATTCTGCTTGTTATGATGGATTGGTAGTACTGTTACGGTTTTTAATTTAGAGAAATTGTTTTCGCAACAAACTTGCCGGATGCTGAGTGGAGACGGTAGGGCACGCACAAAAAAATTAATGAAGAGTCAATTAAATAGTACCACCTATTTAACAGGCGCTTTGCTATTTAATTTGTTGATTTTGGAAAATAGCGAAAACCATTTTAAAAAAAAAAATTATTAAAAAAAAAAGATTTGGAAGCAGAGTGAGCTGCGAACTCGGAACCTATGGGTTTCAAAAACGTATGTTAATTAACCTCAAACCTATCGAACCTTCTTACTCGGTTAATATTGATTTTCCCTAATACCCCGAATAGGGTTTTACAATTCCTTATCAAACCTTAAAAAAAAATATTATATGTACATAAAACGAGAAAACAAACCGAAGAAAATAAAACTGGTTATTATTAATACTAATGATGAATTTACTTATTTCTATTTATTTATTTATAACAATGGCGGGGCTCCTCAACCTTTTACGGGTCATTTTAGCCCTTACAAAATATTAATTTTACATCAGATGAGATTAAATTTAACAATAAATTGAAAGCGTAAAAAATTTAAAACAAAAAAAAAGAGTTAGCAAATTTTAAATTTTGTTGTATAGGCGAGTTATTCGAAGAAATGAAAACACTTTTTTTGCCAATTTGGTCGTATTTTTCAGAATTTCAGTTATATCGTTTTCCAATTTAACTTCATTCCGTTGTGTTTCATATCCATAACATTCAGTCAAAATGTGCCTGACTGTTAAATTCGCAGTAGAGACACTGATTTCTATTGATTTAAATAGCATTTTAAAAAAATGAAAATTATGAACAAGAAATTAGATTTATAAGAAAACAAAGATAATACAATTAACTTTAATTATCAAAGAAAAGAATATAAAATTATTACAGAACTAAACATTAACTTAGGCTATATAATAAACCAATTACGAATAGTTGTAAAATAAAATTGATAGGAAAAAAAACTTATATGCACATAATTACAAAATTTCAATTGTTGAACTCTGTCCAATTGGCACATTGAGTTTTATCTAAGGAAGCGAGAACTTATTCCAGCTAGCATCAACTTGTAAAATTAAGCGGTACTCGTCGCTAATACTCACAGGTTATTGGAAAAGAAATGAAAAATCTAGTGTGCACCGGAAAACTAAAGTATTTCATAAACAAAATTCTTAGCGTGCCTCTACACTCGCGAGTTTCGCCATCTCTCTAAAACTGTCTTTTGTTTTTCTCCCAATCATCTGTTGGTTATTCCAATCCGAAATAAAATTAATACTTCAAACTAAGACTAATTATAGTTATTATTAAACTAATAATAATTACTTAATTTTATTTAATCCTCTTCGAGGTAATAAAAAAAACATTACTTTGCGAATTAATTTATTTTTGTATTTTATTTTTCGTCACATTACTATAGTATTTTTCTAATATTTTTTTTTTTGTCGGAATTCCAATTAAATCTTCCAACTTTCAAACAATTACTTTTATTTCTTTGTAGATCTTAAGAATCGCCTTTCTTAAGGTATTTGTTATATAACAACTTTTTTTTTTTTTGGAACAAAACCAATAGCCCTACTTTTAAAACCGTTAAAAATCATGTCATCCTATTATTTTTTTCATTATTTAAAATAATATATCATCGTGTAAATAAAATTAATAATAAAATTTAAATAAAACCAAAAAGTATTATTATGATAAAATTATAGGATTATCAGAAACAAATCAAGCCATATTAGGATTAGCTGATTACATTCAGTGGCTTTATTACATAACATATATGGTTTTCTATACATTTATACTTTTACCAACTTTAAGGCGCCTCACTCATCATTAAGATTTTGGATTTCAGTAATTTTTCAGTTATTATCAGTAATGATTTATTGAAAGTTGGGTTTTCTATTAATACCTCGCCAGTTTAGGGTAACGAGTTTGTTCTATGGGGATCTGGTCCTAAACCACTTATTTTTTTCTCTGTGTTTTTATCAATGAAAAAATTTAACAATTCTTCAAAATACAAACGAAATACCAGCTCCTAAATGTTAACACGTGTCAAGAAAAATTAGAAAATTTTATCCATAAAAGCATTACTGTTCTTGTAATTACCATTTTTAAAGAAAAAAAAAATAGAAGTTAGCTCCCTCCTAAAAAAATTAAATCCTAAATATGCTACAGTGATGTATGTTGGTTTCAAAGGAATTTATAATTTTTATAATCCGTTATATAACCCGTTCGAGATCATGTCGAAAATTGCTCTAGTTTACTTGTCTTGTAATTTGTGATAGAGGGCTTAGGATGAGGGTTTAAATGTGCAAGGTTCAGAATCGTTCTATGATCTGATGAAAAGTCCCCCAAAGATTATTTTTTTGTAGATTATCCTATAATTAATGAATATAATGGCATTGGTAAGAGAGGGGGGAACGAATCCGGCATGTGGGCCCTTTGGTTTTTTTGGTAACCACAAATTATAAGGAATATATCAAGGATTCCAGAAATTTTTTTAAAGGGATATAAGCCAATAAGCAGTCTTTATAGAGGCAGGATGAATAACTGCTGGAGTTTATGACATGGAAAAGAATTCTACGATGAGTGTTGGATGTTCGGCATCATTACCGTCGGTATCTCCACAGCAGTGAAGTGAGAACCAAACCACCTTATATAAAGGAAAAATTAGTTTTTACTGTCAAAAATAATGTTTTATTAAATGGTGCTAGAGTGGTTAGCTGAAACAAGAGCCTACAGCGAGGCTATGCAATGATTGGCCGTCGGAGGGAGTGGCGAGAGCTATCAGAGGAGGGATGTCAGGGAAATTGATCGCAAGGAGCAGACAGGGAGGTGTGATCGATTGGGGAGAACAAGTGGCATTGTCTAGCTGTTGGGGATTGGAATGAGTTGTATTATGGCGGGAGTTGGCCATTGTGGGCTACGGGCACAAAGCGGTTCATTTAGTCCAGTTTAGGCTTAGCCCTCGGCGCTCCTTCTTACCTCTCTTACGCCAGTCCGCTGTTTGTTGGGGCTGATAACGGTAAGCTATGGAGTACTTTGAAGTACTCCTGGAAATAAAATGGAATACAAAAAATAGAGGTACATAAATACATCTATTTATTGTTATATCGATATATCATTTCTGGATTCATTTATGCCCTTTTTTCGACCACTGGGGTCATTCACACTGAATTATCTTGCAGTACTTTTAAATTTTATTGTATATGTCGATAGTTTTTAAAAATTAATAAGTCGTGAATTATTGTCCGGTTCCTGTCTCAATATTTTTCTGGATCTGAGGAAAATCTGTAGGAGTCGTGAGCAGTACACTCTGTTAATATGTGAAGCAATGTTAGAATATGTATTGTCGGAATGATAAATAGTTACTGCATTTGGGCATTGTCGAGTTAAAATGGAGAAAAAGTTTTATGTCGATGAGTGAAAATATGGACTGGGATTTGTCTTGATTTAGTCGAATTCCCGGAAGTTTGCAAGAGTTTGTTTAATTTTGCTAAATGATGTAAAGTCTGTGAGACATGCATAGGATTTTTTATATATTTTTAGGATTATTATATCGTCTAGTATAAGTAGCTGTAATAGTTCCGGTACAGTTTGAAATATTTTATCTGTATATGATGCATAACAGTGGAGCGAGTAAGACCCCCGAGGAACTCTTTCTGAGACTGGTGTAACGGAAGTTTCAGAACTTACTAGCCTTCGAAAACCGGAATAAATACATCAGAGAGAAATGCTAGACTCTATTAAATGCTTGAGCGGCATCCAGAATTATTCCTCTTGCATATAATTTTCTGTTCTAGTGCCGTTTCAATGTAAATAGTCACCCTGTGTAATTGATGGATAGCTCATTACTGTAATCGGAAATCAGATTGATGGTCAGGTAAGAAGGGATTGAAATTTTTTGAGGAGGCACATTTCGGTGGGGTTATGAATTTTCGGAATGAAAAGTTTCATACTAAGGGACAAGGTGAAAACATGGAACAGGTCGCTGCAAATGTAATTGTATATTATCGACAATTTTTCTAATTCTACCTTTTCTTGCTCTGTTCGTGAGAAAAGAAGAGCAATAAAATATCTCGGAAGTGAAGGGAATAGGTTCTATTACGCCATTAACCTGGCGGGGAATGGCCTCTTCTGGGCCAGGTAATATTTTATTGCACTTCAGCATGCTTACAAGTCTTTTGTATTGCAGTCTCTCAAAGATTTTAAAATATGAAGAGAGCAGGCTATTTTCGTCAGGCGTTTTCGGTAAACTGGTTATTACAATAGAAGGCCCGGTTCTGGACGGCCTAGGGTAACAGAACCACGGGATGACCGGTTTTTGACTTTGAGAATTTTAGGAAACCGGTACCTTACCGTTGTTCAAGCGGTTCATCAGCTCGAAGAAGTTCGAGGTGTGCAAATTTCTGAACGTACCGCTCGGAGAAGATTAAATGAGTATGGATTAATGGCTTTCCGATCCAGTAAGAGGACCAGAGTTGACCAGAACTCATAGAGTAACACGGCTGGCTTTTGCTCGAGAACACAGCCATTGGACTATGGACGAATGGAATGCTGTACTTTTTACAGATGGGTCAAGATTCACTCTTCGATCTCCAGACGGGCGTGAAAGGGTTTGGAGAAGAAGAAACGAAAGATATGCAGGCTGTAATTTTTCGCAGAGCCAACCTTTCCAACGTGGTTCCTTAATGGTGTGGGCTGGGATTTCAATTTAGAATTGGTTGTTGTTCGTGGAGGTCTTTGATGGCCATTCGCTATGTAGATGAGATTTTGGAACCTCATGTGTTGCCTATCCTCAACGAAATCGGCGATCGTTCTATTCTAATGCACGATAATGCACGCCCACATGTCGCCCGCATAGTGCAGACGTTCCTTCAACAGAACAATATTGAGGTTTTAGCCTGGCCAGCACGTTCTCCAGATTTGAACCCCATTGAGCATTTATGGGATAACCTCGGAAGACAAATAAGAGCGCGTGCAACACTTCCTGATACACTGCAGGACCTTGAAAGGGCACTTCGGGAGGAATGGGCTATCCTCCAGCAAAGATATACTAAGGGGCATTTTTAAACTTAATATTGAAAAAATTAAAAGCCGGAGACTAAGAAATGTGCTACAAGAAACGGCACTGAACTGATGATACTGAATAATCATTTTGATTCCATAGAAAGTAAACATTGGAATTTAGAGTCATTTCATTGAATTAAGGATTAAGGGTGATTGTCCTCTATATTAACATTCCTAATTGAAAACAAACAAAAAGATTACCTATTTATTCATTAAAAACAATAGACCAATCCAAAGCAGAAATATTTTTAGATGAAAACATGAAAAATCAAGTGGGTGGAATTTTCTGCCTTTCAGTGTATATCATTTTGGAATTTTTAAATCAAATTGGTGTTGTGAAATGCCGTGATTGATTTGGACTTAATTTTGGAATCATATCTTGGAAGTGAGGGGATAGGTTCTATTACGTCATTGACCTGGCGGGGAATGGGCTCTCCTGGGTCAGGTAAATTTTATTGCACGTCAGCACGGCTACAAGTCTTTTGTATAGTGGCCTCTCAAAGATTTTAAAATATAAAGAGAGCAGGCTAATGTGTCTGTTTGTCCTTGTTTGATTTGTGGATAATTGTAATGTATGAGTATTTCTTTTGTTTCTTTATTTTTTAGGTAATTGTATCATTTGATATATAAGAAGTTTGGGAGTGAAGCAAGGTGGAGGAGATTCAAATTGTAGTTAAACGTCTAAAATCTTAAATACATGTTATTCGTGTTCATTATTAGTGAAATCATACTTAGGATACTCCTGTGAGCAAATAGCTCAGATTTTGCGATACCCGGGAACCATTTTTCTTTCAGAGAGGTGCAGAAACTTCACGATAATTTACAAGATTTTTTATAATCATCCATAAGCTCAATAGTTTGAAAAGTTATGAAGTAGTTGTCGTATATTGTAGCTTAAAACATTGGATCTATCGTTTTAGTTCATTTTTATGTTTATTGAGCTCCGTTTGTCAGATAGCAGTCCACCATTTTGCAATAATCCGTGAGCTCATCTCTTAGCCCTGTTCAAATCTTATTTATTGCGGGTAAGTTGATCTAGGGACAGAAGACAATGAACCTTGTTGAGTATTGCTATTAAATTTAGCCACAGCTTCTTCAACTTTAACTTTGTTTTTTAGAGACATTGAAATAGAGAGCATTCATTGCTTTTACCTTGTTATTAGGACAAATTAAAGTCAGTATAGCTCCCTCCCCGTTTACATTGGCTAAAAATTATCTATATTTCAAGGTATAAAATTATAGATTAAAATCTTTGGGAGAAGCCGTTTTCAGAAATTCAGGGATCCTTCAACATATACGGGATTGATATCCACGAGTTTTGTTTATCAGTAAATACTAAAATGCAAAAGATTTCCGCATTTGCAGACTGTATATTTGATGATTCGTAATTTAAAAAAGAATCCAGTACATACTGAATATACATATCGCTTGTGTTAGTGCAAAAGGTCGTATGCAATAATTGAGTGTTTTACAGCAGAGCATACAAACTAATTATTTTTTTAAAACTTATATCAATCGCAGACTACATAATGTCAAAAATAGAACACAAATTGAAAACTCTTACATATGAACTTTTCCACTAACAGTAATGATTTCTATATTATTTTCAAAATTTCCTCCAGGTTTGGTAATAAGAATACGGAGGAGAGTATTGAATAAGGCACTAAGGTAGCCAATAGCCTAATGCAGGGTTGACTACAAGATAGGAGAGATTAACACGACGTGACGATAGGTGCTATTGTTTCGACAAAGAGCCATCACTCTTAGTGCAAGTAGCCACTCCCACGGACCATTAGCCCTCTGGCAGAGATTCGGGCCATCAATCTGTTGGGAGGGCGCTGCCTGCCGGCGATATGAGAACATTGTTTGCACACATTGTCTCCTAGTCAATGGACTCTTTGTCCAATTATTTGCCGATCATCGGGGGTGGGTTTTGTCTATTCACCGCGAGGGGATAATGCCTCTTTCAGATTCGTTATCGAACCAATTTTAATATCGGATCCGAATTTAGAATCCAGTCTGATTAATTTTAGTGACTGACATGTGATTTATTGTTTGAAATTCTATTACTTGAATGCCCTAAATAAAAAGATAGGAACACTGATTATAGTAAAGGAAAGTGGTTTTTTTAAATCTATTTATTGAATAACAATACAATCAGCCACTGCTGGAGGGCTATAAGCATTAGTTCTCATTCATAAAATATATACAAATAATAAAGAAATAAATATAAATATAAGAAGTAAATAAATAATACTGATGAAGAAGGTAAATAAAAATAAAAAATAAAAATAAATAAATAAACAAATAAAATAAAATAAAAACTTCTAAACACAATATATACAAAAGAAAAGTGTAGATTAAGAAAATAATGCATTATACATGCTTTGCAAATTTATAATGGTTTTCATTAAGCATAACGTTAATGTAGCTACAGTGCATTTTTCTTTTAATCATTGTGCGTGTTAAAGTTATTCGGAATTTCGGTTTCTTCCGAATAAAACTGGCACTTTTATTATTATAACTTTTATTATTATTTTTCTAATAATAACTCATTAAATCCCTTTTGATACTCTCTTACAAGCGATTGTCTACTTTGATGGGTGGGCAAAAAATCTTGGACGCAATGACTTTATTACAAATACCTTTAAGATATGTAATTATACTGAAATAAGTAACTACTGTTGGAATTCTCAAATAATAATACAGTTTTTTCCAAGTTTGTAAATTCTTATTTTCACGTTTCTGAACTTAAAGTGCGTACTGAACAAATTAGAGACAAATGATAAACGTTTTCTGATTTAAACTTTTCATTACGAAGTCTAGAGATAATGATAAGATATTGATTAACCATTTAACTTCCAAAAACTATGACTTCCATGGTTACCAATTAAAACAAGAAAAATCATCTAACTCTTCTAAGACCACATCACCCGACATAAATATTTTGTATCCTCTCATAATTTTACCGCCTCCAAATTATCCGGATATTCTCTCTCCCTATACCACACATTTGATTTCGAAAAAAATTCAATCCTTGCCTCTATCCTAAACCATGACAAACGACTCATCTCTAAAACTCCCTACACCCAGCTCCAACCTAACACAGTGAATCTAAAAACAGACAAACAAAACTTATCCTTAGCCTATTCCAAAATTCTGAATTTACTAAAACATCCATAGCCACTTCTTTTTCCTTTTCACTGACAACATCCTTATTTCTCTTTAATTTAATTAATTTTCGTTTCCTTTAATCTTATTTAATAAATTAATTTTCGTTTTTTTTATCTCACGTTTCATGTAGATCAGTTATACTCCATTATTACTTAATATTTATTATCTCTGCATTATACCTCCTTAATTTATTCTATACTATATTATTCATAATACATACTATATTATTGTATACTACCTCTTTAATCCTTTTTCATTTTCTTTAATCTCACTTTTTGCGTTTATTTCAGTAATACTCCATTATTATTCAATATTTATTACCTCTGTTTTATACTATCTGCCGATACCTTATTTCAATCCTCTTTCAATTGAAAATTTATTTAACAACTCTATTTATTTATCTATAACAAATCTCTAGTCCATAATATACATTTCTGTGCTTTAATTCAGGTATTTCAGTCAACTGTTGCAGATGGCACTATGTAAGCTCTACTCTTTCCTGCTATAATACGTCTGCCTTTCAACGCTCCTTAGATCTCAGTTTTCTCCTTTTTTTCCTCTTTCCCGTCACTCTATTTTCCATATCTCCATTTTTATTTTGTATATATTGATAAACTTGCTGATTTATCTTTTTTACATTATTTTAACTATTTATTCCTATACGTTGTTAGAATATTTCCATAGATTTTACATCGGGCTGAAGCCTCCCCTCCCCCCCAAAATTAAATCCTGGATCCATCACTGTATAGTTATTGATTTTTAAAAAGTTGTAAAGGCTGTCTATTTTTTTTAGCAAATAACTAATAATAAAAAAAGTATTTAGTCCAACAAGGAAAGTAATGCTACTTTTGGTATGTAATTTTTTGGAAATAATAATCCAATTTGTAATAATTTGCACTGTTTATTTTATATCCATGCATATTCGGTAGAATAAACGCATTTAGATTAATTTTTTACATAACTTTCGACAAAAATTATTTTGTCATATATCATTTCCTATCTTATGATATTTTCGGGTATGGAGCCTTTTTTTGGATATCTACTTGTGGATTCTGATTATTCCTATTTTAATATGAGCTTATACTGCGTCAGTTTCTTCCAATTGATCCAATTACAATAAAATAACTCAATAAAATTTTATAAACACTATTTCCGATGGTTTCCACACTAAAGGTAGATATTGACGTTAAAGAAAGAGGAATTCTGTAGCATTTATTTATTTAAAAATACATACTTCAATATTTTATTCATTTAGCCGTTGGGATATTTTAATACAAACCACTTGAGAATTCGAGGCCACATTTTAACACTTGAAGTTTGCTTTAAATTTTGGATTGATGCCTGAGTGTTGAATAAAGGGTACTCACCGTGATCATAATCACTCGAACATTTTTCATTATTCCATGATGAGCAGCTAATCAAACAAAATAAAGAGGGCTGTTTGGATATGCATTTCAAAAACCCTTCATTTATTCGAGATGCAATTCAGAACCATTTTAACCTCATCACGTTTGAATGAGCCCTTAATCAAGCATTCAAGCTTTTTATGTAGTAGGATAGTCTCAATACTTTATTTCATGTCACGCAATTTTCAAGATAACGTAATATATTTCTAGTGTACGGATATACATATTATTTGATGGAATTTTTCCCTCGACTGTGTGAAAAAAGGGTTCCTATTGGTTTATATAAACAATGATCTTTACTCATTGTTATTAATGAAAAAAACAATTAGTTAGATTTTGTGAAAGATAAATGATATTCAAAATATACTTCCATAAACGTTTAGATGTTTATTATTCTGGGTATATATTTGTATTTACTTAACTTAATGCTTTCGTTTAAAAATCCTCCTTCACTACAGCCTACAAATCTCCACTACCTTGTGCGTCAGATTGTATTCTACTTCCTCCAGGTATTTGATTCGAGGAAGTCCACTACTTCTCCTGCCATTCGGCTTTCCATAGAGCATTTTCTTTACATGTCCTATCCATCTTATTTGGGCTCTTTTTATCAATTCCATAATGTTGAGTTTCCCTACCAGTTTCAGCAGCTTCTCATTTCTTCTACTTTACCAAACCCCGTTCTCCGCTAATCTATCCTTTATTCTTCCCACACGTTTCTCTCCCAGAAGTTAAACATACTTTCCAAATTTCTACTAAAAGTCAATGTTTTACACCCATACATAACCAATGACTTTACTATGTCTTATAGATCAGAATTTTAATTATTTTAGAGAGTGATATTAACTTCATTGAGGTTAAAAATAGCATATCTTTCTTGCTGCTATCCTGGCCTTTATTTTACTCTTTACTTTTTTGTCGTACGCTTTCCAGGTACTTTTAAAAAAAATAATTTTATTGAGTATTGATACATTGTGACACATTGAAGGGCATTGGTACTAGGGCTACAGTACTCATTCACACAATATGAACAGACAAAAGGAAAATAAATATAAAAAATATAAATAACTAAAGTAAAAAAAAATCTATGTAAATAAAAAGATAAAGTAAATAAGATAAAGAAAATTAACATGTATATATATATATATATATATATATATATATATATATATATATATATATATTTGCAAGATAAATAAAACAATAGATTGAAGCTGAATGATTATAAAATGAATAAAATACATTCATACCTATGTACAACATTCACATTGATCCATGGGAGTCTGTATCAAGCTTTGTCCCCCAAATTTGGAAGCCAAAACAGGACTCCAGGAGATCCCAGTGCTTCTCTGCTAGCAGCGTCGTTGGCATTGAAGCCAGTGGAGATTGATGCAGGGCGCTAGAGCATCAGACGCTCATAACTTCAGTGAAGAATCTGGCTATTGCCAGTACTCCAATATTTACAAATTTACAAAAGGTCGCGGAACCACTGCCGTTTTAACCTCCGAGGAGGATTGTAGGGATAGCTGGAGCTAGATAGAGTTTGTGCTACAGGATTAGGATGATGAGTTAGGTTTTGGTGAAATTTGTAAAATTTGTTTGGGATTAGTTCAAGTACAAATGGAATATTAAGTCCAGGTACTTGAACTGGTTTACAAACCTATAGCTGTGATATCTAAAAGTTACATCACTATTTACTTTCTTTTTCCATCTTGAACTTTTCATATACACCGATTTATTTTCGTTAACTTCAAGATCCAGTTGAGCTCTTGCGTCTTCGAATTCCTAAAATATTCCAGAAAATACTGCTTGGATTCTAGAGTTAATGACATCATGCCAGATGTTGAGACACACAATTGTAAATGGTTCCTCCTAAATTTCTTGTAATAGAACCTTCCCCTAACCACCCCTAACCTCATTAGATTAAAAAGTGGGGAAGGTGGAAGATCATCTCATTTCAAGCCATTATCCACAATTAATTCCGCGGAAAGCGAATTTCAAAGCTTGACTCAGATAGGGATTCTTTATTAGAATCATTTGTGTCAGTCTGACCAGTTATTCGAGAATGCCTACATTTACAATAGATTTAAAAAGTCCTTCCCTGTCCACACTTTTATAAGAAATAACTAAAGAAAATTCTACAAACTTTTTTATCCCTAAATATAAATATCCCCATGCCTTATTTATTTGCAGGCTTCTGGCTTGTGGCAATTTTTGTATATTATAGAGCCATAATTGCATGCCAATTTTAGTATAGATAAGTGAAGCCGTTTGTATTTAAGGATCTTAATTATTAATCTAATTTTTCGAATACAAATCTCAACTTCGTTTCGCCTTAAAAAAAAAAATTGAACCCACAAAAAAAAGATAAAGCATAAATATTATACAGATTATACTATGAAATATATTTTGGGGGGTAATAAATGATGGTATAAGTTTTCCACACTTCTAAAAATCCTTAAATAAGAATTCTTTGCTTAATATTCGGCCTTCTATTAATAGCTCTTACGAGATCCTATGTTTATAGTTTCATAGGATTAATACTGTTAATAGAGCGATGCTTTTATAATTACCAGATACAAGCTTATACCCTTCAAACGAGTATTATTATGAAAAATAATAGGATAAATTCGGGTTCGACTATAAGAGGACTAGTAAATTATATTTCGTATTTTACCTCATATGCGAGAGGTTCTGCTCAGTGGAACATAGGAATTATCGCGGCCTAGCCCGGACATGTAACAGGATAGCTGAGGCCCCTAGCCCAGGGTTGATAGTAGAAAGTTAAATAAGAATTTGACACCGAGTTGACATGAGGAAGGGTTCCTTTGTGAGTTGAACACGACTGTAACAAGCTGAGAGGAGATAGCCAGAAAAAAGGTCGGATTCCGTTAGGGGTTCTCTCCTCTTCAATGGCAGGCATTCGCTTCCATCTTCCTCTCCTCTGTCCTCGATATATTCGTCCAGATATTATTCCCATTTACCGACCTCTCAGCCTTCTGCTCCTGGCTTATGAGACGCCTCATAGCGGGAAGAAAGTGGTAACTAATAAATATTGGACTCTTGGCATCTCAGGATTTACTAATATAAAATAAAACTTCAGTTTACAAAACAAAATAAAATAGCATTCGTCTATTTTTTAATGAAGGTTTGCCTCAGTTGAAGTATTGTCTGAATTGATTTGTATTAGTATGATGATAAGAAACTAGAACTGCAGGTCAGGAAGTCATTCTCCAAACAGACAATATGAAGGTAGTTATTCGTTCTGGAAAAATAATAGGGAAACAGATGTCCAACGTCTATTGTGGGAGTTAACATCTTTTTACGGAGAAACAAAGTTTATATTCGTTTTTCTCACCTAAAAAAAAACCTTAAATACGAATTTTTATATCAATTCGAAAATTAAAAAGTTTTTGCACGAAAGTTTTGCCTAGACTGGACATCTAGAAATGTTGTTACCCACAAAAATTGTGATAACTTTAGAGCTATTCCACCAATCCACACAAAAAATATTAGGGATTAAGAGCTCAAAATATATATATATAGAACCAAAGATATAAAATAAAAATGAACGGAAAGTTTTTCTTAATTTATAATTTATAATATAAAAGTTATTCATGTGGGTTGGAAAAGTAGTAATTTAGATTTTCAGTAGTTGATTTACTATTGAATTTGGAGAAAATCCAGAGAAATTTTGAATGCTTTAGTTATCAGTCAGAAAAAAAAAAAGAAACCTAACAGAATGAAGTATTAAATTTTGAAGTTCTTGATTTTATAAAAATTTGAATTGAAGAGTTTCAAAAGACACTAAAACAGAATCTAACTTGCTTTTTCATAACAATAATTTAATACTGGTCTACTTTACAGGAAGCACCATTTGGTTTTTATAATTTCTAATTCATTATTTACAATATTCAATATTGTTTTCTTTTTTTGCACAAAAGATCTGGGCAAAGCGAAGGCAAACAGAAATAACATGCATTTTGTTTGAAATTTAGTAATTTGTATTTCACCTCCTAGACCGTTTATAGAACAAACGCCGGGATATCTGTCCAATATTTTTCGATGTAGCATCACAAAAAAAGTTTAGTTGAAATCGGCGAACCGTTGACTGTAACTCTCCTTGATAGTCGAATTAAATTCATTTTCAGGTATTCTTTATTATTATTTATTTTCTACTAAATAGCTCTTGACTGACTCTATTCATTAGTAGTACACGAAATATATTTCAGTCCCCACATCAATATATATGTGTAAATAACAATAACTTCGAATGTTGAACTAAACTTCCTTCTGTTTTCACCGACCTTATTATATATTATCATACATTTATTAATAAAAAAAATTCGTTTGAATAGCTTCTGCACAATTTCTATTAAGTACATAAAAGCCAGTATTTCAATTTAATCATTTTTTTCGTTTTAAAAAGCAGGACGATCTATTTTTGATATTTTGACTTGTTCAGGAAAATACGTTTTCGCATGCCGAAATAGAAGTAGAATGTAGACTTAATAAATAATTAATAAAAATAAGGATAACACCTAGCCTTCAACCAGCACATTACCTCGAAAGAGGAAAATAACAGGTTATTCTGAATTTTTTTAAATTTATTCATTTAGACATATAATAATCTTTCTCGTAGACAATAATTATAGCGATATATGAAAACATTTACACCATATATACAGAAAATATAAAATTAACAAAAGTAAAATAATAACTAAATAATAATAAATAAAACTATGTACAATAACAAAAAAACAAACAAAAAGATAAATAAATACAAGATAAAAACACAGTCATACCTACATACATTATATACAATCAGGCAGAGAACGCCAAGCCAGGCTTCTTCCTCCAACTATAGAAGGAAAAGCAGGACTCTAAGAGATCCCTGCGCTACTCTCTCAACCGCGTCATTGGTGCTAAAGCCAGTGGAGTTTGAGGGAGAGCGCTTTAGCCACATACACTCATGTCTTGAGTGGAGAATTTGGCCATTGCCAGAATCTGAGCCACTGGCACTTCAACCTTCGAGGACGATTGTAAGGATGAGTGGAACTAGATAGAGATTGTGCTAGGGGATTTGGATGATTGGTAAGGTTCTGATGGAATTTGGAAAATCTTTCAGGGGTGCGGTCAAGGATAAATGGGATATTAAGGTCATGATGTAGGGTTTTGTTAGTTATATAGAACGGAGCATCAATTATTGTTTGGAGGACTTTGGATTGAAAGGATTGGAGGCCTTTGATGTTAGAAAATTTTGCTCTCCCCCAAAGTTCAAGTCCGTAGGTCCAAATAGGTTTCAGGATTGTCTTGTAGGATCAGTAATCTGTTGTCAATTGAAAGTTGAGATTTTCTAGTCAGTAGTCTGTATAATTTGCCGTATCGTCGGTTAATTTCTTGTTCTGAAATAAAATTCTGAAAATGAAATTCTGAAATAGGTATTAAAACAGATCTTTGTCTTCATTAAAAAAAAAAAAAAAAAAATATATATATATATATATATATATATATATATATATATATATATATATATATATATACACTCCTTCAATTATAACCAATAACGTGGTATGAAGAGGCAAACACGATATTCTACTTTTTTATTTATTCTTTAGGCATATAGTTTAAAAGTTGGAAATTAGTAATTTAAATAGGTAAAGTTAAATTCTTCTTAAAACTGATAATGAATAAACCTATTTTACGTACTTCATTGTTCCCTACCAACTCAATCTATAAAACACAGTGCTCTAAAATGAAACAATCCGACAAAGTTTACTAAGAGTCGCGGAGAATTATCAGAGGAGGTCGGCAAACACGGGGATCGGAGTTTCATTTTGTTTACAGATTGGCTTTAATCCCGGATCCTCATTAAGTTCCTTCATTATCTTCTAGCTCAACTGCCACCTCAGTCAATTACCGCTTCGACGAATCCTGTAATTTCGAGCAATTGTTCGCCCCTTTCTCCTATCACCGAATCCACGACCATTATTCCTAGACCCAATTATTAACTTCTCACTTTCATCCGCTATCCAGTTTTATTTCAATTCCGACTGACACTCCCTTATTTAATTCTGCGTATAACACTACGACTTATTTCTGAACAATAGCTATTGGTCAAACTAAGCAACAAACTTAGCAAACGTTTCAAAATTTGACAAAAAATGTTTTAAAATATAGTTTTAACAATATTCGAACAGAAACGATTAATTTATGATATTTTTTCTAACAAATAGAACATTTTTTTTTAATCATTTATTCTCTACCTCGTCAATTCTGGCTTTCTTAAACTTATGCCCCCTTATTAGGTATACACCTGTTCAGTATAACTTGTTTGATCAGATTATAAACAAATTGAAAGAATGCAAAACTAATGTATGAGGATGATTAACAACTATCCTTGTTACATATAAGTAACTAGCGACTTAGAGTTAAATAACTTGAGACATAAAATTATCCATAATTCCACAACACAGACTACCACATAGATTACCACATGCCATCTAACAGTGCCATCTACTGCCAAGATAAAGAAGATGAGTAACTAGCCCCGCCTGGTGACCTGGGACCGAAAGGGCCAAAGTACAACACCAGTTCAAGTCTGAGTCTGAGACTGCCAGCAAAATGGTCTCCATGACCAAGAATGTTCAATTACATGTCTAGCTAGACCAACATAAGGAAGAGGCAGCATGGATGCCAGCACATGACAAGACATAAAAGATGCCAGCAGGCCAAAACACGTCATTTAACCCAGATGACACAGAAACCAGTCTATCAATAGAGAATTCAACATCAGCATCAACCAGCCAGCATCTTCATTTATCTGGTCAGCCCATATTAACCAATAGTTCACTAACACAATAATCCAAATGTACATCTTAAACCCCATCAACCTCTGTTTATTTCAATCTATTATTTTATCAATATATTTTATGTTAAACCTCATTTTACTCATTTCACATTCTGCATGAACACTCCCTTCTGATCAAGTAATTAGCATCCAGGTTTGATTTCCCCTACTTCGGGATTAGGGAAGGCCTGATGCCCCAAACACTAGAAATAGGGCAAGTAGGAGCAGAGATATGTTGTTTTAATTTTTTCTGCAGGTTCTGCAGCAAAACTGACACCTTTTATTTCTATTTTCTTACATCATCTGAATCAAGATTGTTTTCTATAATTCTTAGCAAATTACTAATGATGAAAAACAATATTTAGGCCTGTATTAGATATCACCTTTTATTTATTTTCCGGTGACAAGAAAAGTTGTTTTACACATTATATAACTGTTTGGAAATAATAAACCATTGCATTATTAGACCAATAGGAGTAATATTGCAGCCATAATTTCGGTACTTGTAGGTGATTTTATTTGGTTTTTAAAGTGTGTACGCACTTCTACAACCACCCTAAACTAAGTTGGAGGGTTGAAAGTTTGATAATAAATATGTTGACGTAAGGAATTAGACTTTTGGGGTTCTCAACATTTTCCTCCCACCCCACCTATTTTTCGCCACTTTTTTTTTTAATCTCAAAATTCACCTATCTTTCCCTCCCTCCATATTGAGTGGATTGAAAATTGGTATGTGAATTGAGTGAATGTCAGATAAGAGCCTTTTGAGGTCAGTGTTTTATTTAGATAAACAGTATATGAAAAATTTCTTTTTTTTTTTTTAATTTCAATGTATTTTAAGAAAAGTTGAAACAGTAAAAAAAGATTTATTTTTCACGATACGTTTCTATTTCTATTTAATTCTCTAATAACTACGATATTGACCCTTTGTAAACGAATATGTTTTAATTTTGTCTTTTTTTATGTATTTGTTCTTATTATTACGCAATGATAACTACGATACCAAAGCCGGTAGAAGGTACCCCGACACATATTTGTTAGAAGATCAATTGTTAATTCAAAGTTGAGTTTAAACATTGCGATCGTGTATTAATTACTAACTCAGTAATCATACTTCTCGAAAAGTTTGTTTCTATTCCTCTCCTGTTCCGGTGGCACCATACTCTCATTATTCATGCGGCCCCAAATGAATGAGGTATTGGTGCCACAACGGTTTTGATGCAAGAGGGCACAATGCGACCCGCCTTAATGAGGAATTTCAGTGGCAGTTTCGCCGTAAACAAAAGTGCTGAAGAGCGGCATGACGAATGTTTCCGCTTTGGCAAACAGATCTTCTGGTCAGGATTTTTGCCATTGTCGGGACGTCAGGCCATTGTTCAGGTGCATCCGTCATTAAAACGACTTTCATTTGTCCCACAGCTCACTTACCGATTCCGAATCTGATAGACCTCTTGTGTTTTTCACTTTTACTACTCTATTGTGCCAATTTGATGCTTTGAAGAAGGGTGAAATGCTTTTCTAGTTGAATTGGATATTTAATAGTTGCATTATAAAGGAAGGAGATGGTCCGCGATGGCGGTCATAAATAGGCTAAATAGTGGTAAAACTGTTTTATTAAAAGCCAACATTTCATTTATATATCCTTGTTTCATTAATATATCCTTTTTTCTTTTCTTTCAATCTCTCCTGTAGATCTGTAGAAGTATATTCACATTTGTATATATTATATATTACACTATAATAATTGTTACCATCTATTTACTTCAGTTTAGGATCTTATTACTTAGCTTACTCTGTTAATATTTTAATTTACTTACTGTTTATAATTTTAATAAGCTTATTCACATTGTTTATAGTTTTTTGTCTAAATATTATGTAACTTCCACAATTCTCCATCTGTTTGTAGCTTGTCCGTTCTAGCCCTGAAGAAGACCTGCAAAGTTGGGTCGTAACGTTGGCTTTTAATAAAATAGTTTTGCCAATATTTAGTCTTTTTATGACCGCCACCCCGGACCATCTCCTTCCTTTTCTAGTTTTAAGTTATGCTATTTTTCCTTTAGTTTTTTTTTTTGAAGATGACTTTAGTGAGTCCCAACAAAAAAGAAATATCAGATGTGTACAATGTGACAGGCGATAAGTAAACTATATTGAAATATATATATTTTGAATTGAAATATATATATTGAACTCATTACACTTAAATCGAAGTATAAAACTTAAAGGATGCGATAGTAATAGTTTTTAAAGTTTCACGAATTCATGAATTAATGAATTACATTTTTATTAATATAATTAATAAACGTGATTAGCAAAACATGAAAATATAACGCTAAGAAAACACTGATGGGAAAAACTGTATATTGGAACTATACTGAGATATATTAGAACTGTATTTCCAGTATCATCTTCTTTTTAGAAAACACATAGAGCTATCGAGAAACTAATGGGAGACAAAGTAAGGAAGAAGAGGGTTTAACGAGATATGCGATTCGTAATTACGTCGTTGAGAATCAAAGCCGGACCGCTGTGTTGACATTTCTAACGCTATCAGCAGAACAAAAAAAGAAAAAAAATACTAAACGTTAATTTTTGCCCACATAAACAGTTTAATCTTGAATTAGGTGCTCAAATTGTTCTGATAGATTAATTGTCAATTCTATTGCAAGTTTACATAAGTTTTTTCTTGGGTATGAGAATTTGTTTTTACTTCCACTTACTTTTATATGAAATCTACACTAAGGTAAAGTATTGGGATCATGAAAAAATTCGAATCCGAGATTTAAATGTAAATAAACGTTTTGAGGTTCCCTGAGTCCAAATAACCAAGTCTCACAAAATGTTCTGTTTGTACATGTAAACAATCTAGCTCAAAAACCACAAATGGTAGGAGGCTGAAATTACAATGTAAAGTTAAATATCAACTAGATCTTATCATATTTTAAATAATCTGACGGAACTTAACCACCAGATTTTCAAAACACCTTCAATATGGTTTATTTAAAATAAAGAGCGGTCTCTTATGTTTAGTAGTAATAAGATATGGCTAAACATAATATATGAAAGAATGAGATAATCAAAAAAGATGGAAAAACATTTTCAAAGGATGCAAACTAATTACCGGATTGTAAGAATATAGTCCGGGATCCCGTGGCAAAAAAAGGTGTTATATTTCATACTAAGGTTTTTCTATATAAATTGGCCATATCCACAGCCATGATGAAAAAAATGCACGTCTGCCAGGATATACAAAAATACAAAAATACAAATATTAAATTTGTATAAAATACAGTAATAATAAAATACAGTAATAATAAAATACAAAAATTAAAGCAGTCACAATTTGCAATAGAAATTGTGATATTAGTTTTTTTTCACAATATTCTATAGTTTCCGTGATATCTTTCCTCGTAATTCGCTAATTTCGATAAATTTTGCACAGCATTTTTATCATTATTTGACTCACAACTTCTTGTCATTTTACGAAAAAGTCAAAGGGAAGAAAGTCGTTTAATATTAAATTTCCTTTAATAATTCATAATACTTTACTATCTTCTCTTCGACTATTCAAAGACCAGAGCAATTATAACTTAATGATTAGAATCCGGAACTATACAGAACAATATATGTATGAGACAGTATATATATGTATATTAAGTAAGCGAATGTATACACATATATGTTGTACCATATATAAGAGTGAATATCGAACAAGCAGTGTAATATCGAAAAGTAAGTTTTTTTTTTTTTTTTTGTATAGTTTTTGTATAGTTTCGGAGTTTAATCATTATCAGTTAATTAATTGCTCTAGCCTTTGAATGGTTGAAGATTAGCCAGTAAAGTAATATGTATTCTTAAAGAAAATTTAATATTAAACAACTTTCTTCCTCAGGACTTTTTCGTAAAATGAAAAGATAAAAAATTTAGATAATGATAAAAATGCTATGCAATTTTTTTTTTTTCAAAATTAAGGAATTACGAGGTCGGAGATCTCGGAAGCTATAGATAAGAGCTATAGCGAAAAAAACTAATACAACCATTTCTTATGTAAATTTTATCAGATTTAATTTCACAACTGGCAGAAAAGTAAACTTGTTGAATCGTAAATTAAATTTTTCGACTTGAAATCCACGTGTATTGTGTAACTGACTATTATTTCATGTCTTATGACTGTAAATACTATCAATTGAAAGGATTAGTATCTTTATATATATCTATAAGCCCTTTCTATATAAATGCTTAAAACCTATGAAAGGTCTCTATCTATCTTCAAGTGGTCGCCATTTTGTATTCCAGCGGCTATACCCTGACAAACATTTTCTCATCATTGCTGTGGATATGATAAATTTATAAAGACAAACCTTAGTATGAAATATGGCACCTTTTTTGACACGGACTCCAGGATTAATAGTAATATATATGAAAAACTGATAATTAAAGAAACATTAACATATGAAGTGGTGGGAGGTAATAAAGTGTGACAAAAAGAATAACGATTTCTGAAAACCCATATTATTTGACGGAAAGGAAATGAGATTTCCAATCTGGGCGGAAACTTTCACAAATATTTGTAAGTTTAACAAACTAAATACTTATAATTTATGGAATTCTCCAAAAACTATTCAATCCTTCTTTTAGAAGAAATATCATTAAGTAGTATAATTCATGATGCCGAAAATATTTCATGGAGATATTGAAAGATAAAAAAAACAATTTTATTTCTAAAAAGTTTAAGTGAGTGATAATTTTTTTTAATCTTACATGAAGTTTTATCGAACTTAAACTTTTTGATAAAGTTATTTTAAACCTTTTGTCCAAATAACTGTTTTAATGACAATTACAAACAGACATTCTGAAACTTATTCATAAAATTTTTTTAGGGAAAAGTCTTGTGTTTCTAACATTCGTATACTTTTTTTTTTCATAAAGTATATGTATTTTACAATGACAATTGTTTAATGTGCTATTGTTAATGATATGGTATATGGATTAGTTTTGTGAAAAGGGATAAAAAAAAATTATATGTTTATATAATAATAGAATAATATGATGTAAGAGCTATGTCCATATGGATAGATCAGTATGCAATAGGGCAGCAATACTTCCAATAGAATATTTCTCTCATCTTCATTTATTACCAAAAGAATGATTGTAAACAAGAAGTTAATAGTATAAATTCATATTTGTTTCCCTCATCTAATCTGCACTACGATAGTGCTTCGGCAGTAATGAATTTCGCCACTAGAGGGTTGATTGTACAGTTTAAAATAATTTCACTGAGATTCTGACCTTTAATTCCCATAGGAATCGTCTATTCGGTGGCATTGTATTCTGGCACTCTAATCGAGTACATTTTTCTAAGAAAAAAATAGGGTTTCGCTCTAGTGGCCGAAGTAGAAATTATAGAAATTCTGATTTACAATTTTAACTTTATAATGCATTTTTTCCGGAAACGATTAGTTTTTGATCGATTACCAGTGAGCGATTGGTAAAGCAGCTTTCTAAACTCGTGTTTTTTAAAAGAATTATTTTTTATAAATATTGGACGGATTTTAATTGAAAATGATTGGATTAAAAGGTAGGTTCTATTTCTATTCAAATCAGACATATTCTGTAAACAATGTAAGGTCATTTAAGACAATTTTAGTACCGGTATGTTAAGTAAAAATTGTTTTTTTACTGAGGATTTTATTCATGAAAATACTATATCAAAGGATTGACGTGGGAAACCAACATTTTTTTTTTTAATTATGGATTGATTTTAGATCATATCCGGTACATTTTATAGTTTTATTTTACATTGAGTTTTATTTTATAGTATTTTACAAAAACAATTAATGATAATGCTATAAATAAAACCATATCTTTTACGAGGCAATCGTTCTACAGCTTTTTCTGAGTGAGAAGGGCGACTGAAAAACTCTTAAGTACCCAGTCGACATGACGCATTATTTCGGAGTACAGAGACGGATCTTCGGGAGGGGCGGGTGGGGGGAGGGTGTTCTTTCGGACTAAAATCCCCTCCTCCCCCTCCACCAAATGGTAAAATGTAACCATGTTTTATGGAAAAACATATTTAAAAACTATCTCTCATAGTATTATTGTTTGTGTAATTACATTTAATAAGACTTCAAGACTCACTTAAACACTATTTCATATAAGTAGTTAGTATCTTTCTTTTTTCAAAGAAATTATGGTTTTATATATATATGTGTGTGTGTGTGTGTGTGTGTGTGTGAAAAAAAAGATTTCGGGCTAAAGCCCACCTTCCAAAAAAAATTAATCCAGGATCTGCTATTGTATAGAACTACATATGTCAGTAAGAGTCAACTCTTTTAGGGTTTGATATCATCATTAATAAAAAAAGTATGTTAATTCGATATAAAATAGTTGATTTTTACTGAATACTGTATGGTTGGCCGTTGTATATTTTAGAGGAAGGAGATGGTCCGGCGTTGACGTCCTAAAAAGACTAAAATAGTGAAAAAAATCTTTTATTTCAAGCTGACGTTTCGACCCGATTTTGCGGGTGTTTTTTTAGGACTGGAACGAACAAGATACAAAAGAATATAGAAAATTGTGGAAGTTTATTTATATTTAGATAAAATTATAACCAATTTGTATAATCTTATTAAAATTATAAAGTGTGAATAGTAAGTACATAGGAGTATTAAGAACAATAAACTATATAAACAGATAAAACTAATTATATCGAATTATATATATTATAATTAAAGACTATTTTAGTCTTTTTATGACCTCCATTCCGGATCAGATGATTTTTATATTACATTTTTCAAATGATTTCCGTACTATCTATTCTATACCTCAAGCGGTAAAGGAAATAACGATTCTTCTTAAATAGGCATACAGTTAATTCAGTTGTTATATTTATAAGCTGAGAATAGGGTAGCTCAATGAGCTTCCAATGCAAAAGTCCCATGTTCGAATCCCGGCTAATGACAGAAAATTTATGTTTCATTGGCCGTGGGGCGACCCTGGGTCACACCCGGCTTCTATAAAGTGGGTATCCTTAATTAAATAATTAATTAAGGGGGAAAACCTGGCGGTTGAGCGTGATCTCGGTAAAATCACCTAATTGCACAATCGTTGACCTAGAAACAGTGCCTCCCCTAAATAGTGAATGAAGAAATGAAATGAATTCAGACCCTTCATAGGTTGTAGTGGTACAGTTTTTTTTTTGTTTTTTTTTATATTTATAAGCTAAAATAAATCATTCTCATAAGCTTTGTTTTGTTTTTTTAATTCCCAAGAAGTGGCGGACGTCTCCGGGCGCATGCTTGGATTTGCCGGCATGATAACATTTTAACAAGATAACAATGTTTAAAGGATTGGAGTGGGGAGAGTGGATATAACACCATACATGAAGGAGTAGCTCAATGATCAGTTTATTTATTAAATAATATAACTATTATCCATAAGGTTTGTTGAACTTTTTGTGAAAATAGTAAGGTGGATAGGCTTTCCTCTCCACTCTTCCCCCTCCCCCCCCCCCGCACCCATTACCATCGTCAATGCCTTTGCATTTACTAAAATACAAGCCTATTACTTTAAATTAATCTCACCTTTGATTTAGTAAAGAATGCTCTATTCTCAGGAAGTCACTCTATGCAGTTCATAAGTACCAGAGGACCATTGGATAAGAACGGTTCCCAGACTTGTTGACCGCAGTCGCCTATTGACCTGCTCACTCCTCGCGATAAGATGAAGTGCGGATTGTAATGAAGAGGGCGGATATAATACAATATTTCTGTAGTGACTGCCCTACCGCTGCTTTGTTACGGCAGATTGACAGCCGAGATAGCGGAGCTTGGGGTTACAGCGGCCAAATGAATTAGAACAATGTCCACTCAGAGCGGTGAGCTACCGTTCGCCCTTTTATATCCTCTGACAATTAGTTATTGGAACGGGACAACACCTATTATCCCAGCTCTGTTGAGTATTAATCTCTGCGCCACTTATAACTGTCTTTAGAAATGAGTTGTCAGAATCCATCATAACTTATTATAAAGAATTCTTTATTTCTTTGTGGGAGCAACAACCGATTGGTTTTATTTTGTGAACCTCTTGATTGTGAAATTCATAATCCGATGGCTAGAAAAAAGGGCAGTTGTAGTAGGCTCGGCTCTATTTTGTTGATATAACGACGAAGCAGTTGCTAAAGAACACTAGCGGGTACAGGAATTAATTTTGGGGAGGGGCTTTAGCCCGAAATTATTTTTTCATAAAAATAACGACAATTGCTTTGGAAAAAAAGAAAGAAACTATCTATATGAAATGGTGTGTAAGTGATTCCTGAAGTCCTTTTAAATGTAACTACACGAATAATAACACTTTAAGAGATAATTTTTTTCAGAAACATTATATTTTACCATTGGAGGGGAGGGGGGAAGGCTTCAGCTCCAAAGCCCCCCGTAGATCCGCCCGTGCTAAAGAACAAAATTTTCCTGATACTATATGACCTACTACTCACCTACCATTGCGGACTCCAATATATTGAAAAACTACTAAATGATTGGAGTCCTTCATGTTTTTACTCGATCAGGGCGAAGCCACACGGAGGATTATTTATTGTCGGTTGTCCGCAAAAAGGCATGTAACGATTTTTTGAGCATACGACTGTGTTTTTAAGTAAGATAGCGGGGTGGCCGAATGGGCTAAAGCGTGTGCACTGCACAGCCGTTGCCTGGCAACCAGATGTATGAATCAAAGATATAAAAATAGTCTCGAGTTCGCGTCCCGGTGCCGGAGGAGTCTTTGGAATCCCCGCCCACACTCCCTGCCCCGGGAAAATCCCGTATAGCCTTATCGGCGAGGAAGGGAAGGACCAAAAAAAAAAAAAAAAGTAAGATAGCTTAAATTATTCGGTGAGATTCTGTGAATACTTGAAACTATTTGGGCTCGAAAAAATGAACACATTATTACATAAAATAAGTTTTCATCAATCTGATAAAAGGTGTGTAACGATTTCATGAGCGAATGATTGGATGAACTTTCAATTTTGATGGTTTAAATCGTTTGATAAGATCCCGTGTGTGTTTTGAAATATAAAATTTTGACTAAAACAAATTGAGTTTCATAGCATATCATGTGTAAATTTCTGAACAAAAAAGGTTAAAAAAACATATATTATAATTTTCAAAAAATAACCCTAACTACGGGAATTGGAGAAGCCTATCCGAATTTAAATATCCGCAAAGTCAATTTCATTGGCAAACCACCTAAGTGTCAAAGTAGATATGAGTAATAGTACATACCCATTGGATGGTTAGGTTTCTCGATTTCTGTAGTCGAATTATCTTTCAATTAATTTTTTTTTTTATTATTACTATTAACTTTTAAAACCTTAATTAAAAATAAAGTCTTATTAGGTAATTTTAGACTGTTTTATATATTCTTATAAGATTAGGATTTTTTTACCATTGACAGTATCTATTATACATTTATTATTTAAATATATTTATTTCATATATTATTTAGTATATTTTTAAAAAAATATGTAATACATGAGTTGTAAATGTCATTAATTCATTTAATAATGTATCCTATTTGATGCCTTATAATCATCAAAATGAATATGGCACACTGAAAACGAAAACTACACTGCAAATAAAGTTGTAAAATATAATAGAGACTGCCGATGGTAAAAAAATCCTGTTCTTATAATGCAGCCTTACCTTCTACAACTTCTACAACTTATTAAACAGCATCACCTCCACTCAATGAAAAATAAACAATTTCCCTTACTTCTACATCCTGGTAAATTGTTGCTTGATGATTTAGGATCAATTCTGCTTTGCTCTGAAACTGAAACAATTTATTATAATATACAATATTAACAATAACGGGGGTCTCTACTTTATAAGAATTAAATAAACCACGTCATCAGAAAGCGTGAAACCTGCAACTGAAAAGGATTTGAAAGTTTTTATCTCTTCCTCGTCGCATATCTTATTTATGAAACTTATATAGGCTAGGCTAGGACACAATTTCACTAATCTCTCCTAGCTCAGCAACAAACTCAATCTTCTGAAACCTAGTTATGGTTAAAATATACCTAACTGACTACATAGCAAATTTACACATAAACATGCGAAACATTTGAACATGCGAAACACTTATCTAAACAAAAATGTACAAGCTCATGGTATTTTTTGACATAGTGGCCTTATAAATATAGTAAATATAAATATAATAAAGCTACATTGTTGAAAATAATAAGTTCTCAAAAACACAGAAAAGGTCTTTGAAGTATTGGTCATATAAAATCTTATCTTGTTATAATAAAAACCTACTATCGATTTGTTTATTTTTTTTTATGGGACGAAGGCAGAAGCAAATATGACTGTTCCTTATTTGATGTTTATTTTACATCAAATTATGACAATCAAATCGAGTATAACATTTCAAAATATCTTTCTTGAATATTTCAGATATTGAAGTATAATATCATGTTGTTTGTTTCAAAAGATACGGAAAAAAAAATACAGTTCTGTAGAAAAAATTGTCCACTGTACCATATAAATATTGATGATCTTAAATAGGTAGATGTAGTTTGTATATGTGTGTATTGCAGGGTGTCTTTGTGCTTTAAGTTGTGTACATATATAGTTAAACAAAAAAATAAAATAAATAAAATATACAAACAACTAAAATAAAAAAGGATGAAAACACTTATGAAATATTTATTTACAGGTAATATTTCAGAGGAATGAAGTCATTGTTGGCGAGTGAACTTCTACAGGGCATTGATCAATGCGTCATTGGATGGAGTGGATTAAGGTCGAACACGTAACCGAATAATGCATCAGTAATTCAACAAAGTGGTGTGTGAAAGTATTTGGTATTTTTTTATAAATTAAATATTGAGTTGTTATGATGAAACCTTGTGATAAGAAATATTTTTTTTCGGCACACTATCTTGAGGCATATATATAGGTTGGTAATTCGTCATTAGTTGTGAAGTATCAGTCGAATTTATGGAATACGGAATGATTCAATAAGAATGAATGTATTTTTTCGTATCTGCATTGAGGGAATAAGGGCAATAAAAAAACCATTTAAAGTTCATCAGAAAAAAATTCCTTTTTTTTATTTCATCTAAATCATAAATTTTTTAATTTCCCACGTAAAAAAATCATTAAGTGAGCTTATGTGGTATTGTAACCTCTGTATTGCTTTTATAAATGTTTGAAGTGAAAACTTCTTCAGGTAAGTTATGTACTTTTTTGTGGAGAATTAAGTTCAGCAAACAGATCTCCAATGTGTAGTGTTGCCCAAATGCGAGACCAAGACGAGTCTTGGTCTTGCGCACTCAGTCTTGGGCTTGGTCTTGCGCAAGAGTCTCGCAACAGCCTTGCAGTTACCTATTAGCTTATTACTATAGAGATATTACTGTAATTTTTTAGATAGGAGAAACCTAACTAAGTCCTAATGAAAAATTAGAAGAGTTAAATGCAAATGTATATTGGTTATATCAATTCTTTACATATAGAAACTAAAATTGTCGAGTATTATTAACTATTTTGCCTTAATTTTTATTCTAAAAACCGATTTTTTTTACCGGGCTTGGTATTTGTCTTGCAAAGTGCAAGTCGACTAGAGTTGACTAATTTTAAGGAAGTATTTTAGCATATGGATTAAAATATTATTAGCGAGGAAATTGTTTTGCATTTCATCCTCTCTATAATGGGCTATTATTTAAATTTGTATCTTAATGCGACGCCGTGTTAGGGAGGCGAAAACGAAAAAATAATGGCGACAACCAAATTATAACGAGTTTTATTGAAGATATGAAATAAATTATCTCAGAAACTAAAAATTGGACCTGCATACTGTAAGCGAGGAAAATGTTCTACATTTTATCTTCTTTCTAACGAGCTATTATTTATAATTTATATTTCATATTATTAATTGCGCCTTGGCGATATTTTCACTTCTATCGTGTGGTCTAAAGCAGGCACCTTAGTTGTTTTTTTCATTGTCTTTTTAAAACGTAAGATTTTTTTTTACAAAGAACTGTAATTCAAAAACTTTTCTTTCGTTATTTGTATGACAGAAAAAGGAATTTTTCGTTGGCATGACCCGATAAGATGAATCCCGTAATTAATATTTATCAGGACTTGGAACGGAAAAAAAAAATGTATTTATAAAACGTTTCGTTATCATCGGAATTTTTATTGTCAATAGTTTTTCATTGGTTCTTTTGGTGCTAAAAATTTTTACCTGCAAGTATAGGTTTTACAGAACATATATCTTTAAATAACATTTATTTAATAGTTCTGTAGATTTCCCTAAAAAGTCGATCTAAAAAATGACTTGTATTTACAGCTACTTAAACAAACGACACGTTAGAACCATGCGCAATTCATTTAAGACAAATTATAACTCTCTCTAAAATCTAAGCCCAGTTATTCTATATTTTTCATTTAACATACCTGTTTTTAAGAACTTGAATAAATAAAAGTTAAACTTTGACATTAAATCTGGAAATTTACTGCAAAAAAGTTCTTTAGAACTTTTATTTTATGAACTGGTTCCCTAAAATGTTTCACAGAAACTATTAAAATGGAACTTTTTCAATCCTCTGTTATTTATGGTTTAGTTATTTATCTTTTTTAGGTGCTTTCTAAAATGACATGAATTTAATAAAAATGAGAGTATGAAAACTTCGATATTACATATACTTGCATGTTTAGACGTAGGACACGGAAGTTGAATTAATGCTGAATTGAAATAATTATTTATATATTAAAAAAGTATTCGGAGGAAATGTAATAGAAATAGAAATAGAAAAAGAAAATAATTTTATTCTGGGACAAGTTCCTTTAGAATAACAAAAAAGTACAAAATTAAAATATTATATCTCTCCTAAATAAAAACAAACACAGAAAGTAAAAAGAAAGAGAAATAAGTAAAGAAAGCATTAGTTAAACATACTATATACAAAATAAACAAAACACTTGAAACTATGCCAAGGTACTTAAAACTATGTACAGTGATAAAATATAAATATACAATTTTAGAAAAAAGAAAAAAAGAAAGCCGAATCTGATAGTAAAAATTATCAGAGTATTTAAGTGATGAATTATATATAGATACATCATTATGTTAATCATTATGAATAGTATGTAATTTTACATAAAAGGTTAGCGGATATCTGACTGTATTGGGGAGAGGAGTTCTAATAGAAGGATTTTAAATGTAGATAGAGAGGGGGAATGCCGAATTTTGATAGGAAGGGAATTCCATAAATTAACAGAGCTAGCAATAAAGGAGTTAAGGAATGAGACAGATCTGTGAGAAGGGATGTAAAGATCGGAAGGTCGAGATCTCGTGGAATGAGAATGGACTGAGGACTTGAATTGGAGAAGGTTGTAGACGTAAGAAGGACGATGATTGTTGATGATTTGATAGAGGAACGTGCCTAGAAAATATTGTCTTCAAATGGAGGGAAAGAGGCACTTTAACTTAGTGTAGTGGTGAGGAACATGGGAGTATCTCGGGGCACCAATTACAAATCTTACGTAGCTACGTCTTTTCAGTCTGTCATAGAACTTCACCGAGAGTCCATCATACACCACACAACTGTAGTCAAAGTGGAGGAAGATGGGAGAGATAACAGGAGTCTACGCGTATATTGAGGTAGGAGATGGCGGAAGCGATGGAATAGTTTGAGGGTAGAAATGTGAGAAATGTCCGTCGGGAAATGTGAGAAATAAGGTGATTCCAGGAGAGGGTTTGATCAATGAAAAATCCTAAATTTTAAACAGAGGAGTAGAAGGAGATTGGCTGGTCATTAAGGTTTAGTATGAGAAATTCGGTATATGATCTAAGAAGGGCCTTGGAACCAATTACTATGTAATATTAATATTGAAACAAACATCAAAGTTAATTAAATTAAATAGTTAAATTGTTGAATTTTATCGCGTAACTATCGACACAGATTTTATCGGCCTAATATATAATTACCATATTATAACAGATATTGCTTTATATCCGTATCTCCGTATGAGCGTTTCTACAAATCCGAGTGAATGCAATTATAAGCAGAAATACCTAGCACTTGACGGAGACACCGCATTGTCACACCGTTTTGGAAAAAAAAACAATGGAGAAATGATATACAGAGGCAAAATAGGCTAGTTAAATAGGCAAAAGATCTAAAAGGACCGTTAAACCAACTGAAAAAGAAATACTTAACAGCCCGGTATTAAATGCTAAGCACCATTATATTCCATATCAATTGCATACGTCAAGCCTTGATTATTCTGGAAAAGAATCCGTTGAGGTAAACCTCAGTTCAATAAATTGGTAATCCAGGAGTAGTCATTATTTCAGCGTTTGTTGTCCTGTTGAAGATGAAATTAGCTCTATTCAGCTCTGAAATTGAGCCTTTGTCAGTGACAAGGGTTTTCTTAACTTTCGCAGCCATAAACCAGTTCAGTACTCCCATTGTACCGTTACTTAGGCCTAATCTTCACTTTACAAAAGAAGGGCCTCTTCTCCTCCACTGTTCTCGGTTCAGCTTCTCTTTAAGCTACGACATTCCATTTATAAATAATGAGCTGACAATTAGAGACTAACCATTGGGAATGCTCATAAGTTACATTATCTGACCGAGAATAACTAAATAGGTTTTTAACGATTAGCTAAAACCATTTTATTGTAGAATAAAAAATATGTCGAATGGCTAAGATTTAACTCACGACAAAGACTTACGATAGCGATGAGTGGTCTCGCATCACTCACCCAAATTTACTAAGGTAATTCTAACTACGACGGTAAACATTGCCTTGGATCTCAGATAAATCACTCTGCATTAAGAAAAGTTACTTCGTATTTAGGTAACTATGTCGACAAAAGGAGGATATTGAGGAAATAATGTAGTTAATCTAATTTTATGCGTGATAGATAAACAGGACGAAGTCAGTTCTTTAAGATTTTTATTTAGCGATATTTCATAGTCATAATCAGGGAAAGTGACCAGCACTTCTTTAGCACTCCTTCAGTCTTGGTAACGGGTCCTGGTGACGAACCGGATCTTAAAGTCGGCAGTCGGTGTGGTTGTTCTAAAGGTACAACCAAATCTATTTCTAATCAGAGTGGGAGTGTCGAGTTTCATTCCATGGGTCTACCTAGAAATAAAAGTCAATCCCTCTCAGGCCAGAATAATAAAAAATATTTAATTTGTCTTTTTAAATTAGCTATTAAACTCGTTTTATGTTTGCAATTTGGTCAGTGTAGTTAATTAGATATTATTTAGTCAAAACGTGGATGGATAGTAACTCGAACACGCTAGTAAAAAGTAATGTTAGACACTATAAATTTAACGTTCCGGCGTGTTATATTTTCGATAACGTCCGGGTTGATAAGTTTAGGCAAGATCTGAAAACTGTTTTTAGAAGTTCAAACCTTTGTCAACAATGGGGTATATCTGATTTATGCGATTTGCGAAATGGACCAAAATTCTTTGCAATTTTTTGAAATGTTGTAACAACTATACGTATATTTAAAAACCGATGTTTCAGCTGTTTTTGGATTCACAAGAAGTACATAATTCTGTGTAGCACATACCGTCAGGTTTTAACAAAAAATACCGGTAAACCAGCTTTAAATAAAAAAAAAGATTGTTTTCATTTCTTCACACATTATCTCACATGAGGGCATTATTAATGAGATAATTCAATTTAAAATTACTAGACGTGAAGGGGAAACGATATTAATTTGTCACTAATATAGTAAAACTTCCAAATATTAACTTTTGTTTTTTCATCCTATGCCCAACCGTAAGACTTTAAGACCCAGCACACTCAGCCACCACGACCTCGATTTCACACACATCAGTTAATCATTGCAGTAAACAGTAAACTACTGTTGCAGTAAAAATACAGTTGCAGTAAACTACTCGTAATACAATGTTTTTGTGTACGGGTGAAAAGCCACAGTCGCCCCAACCCAGTTTACCCTTACAAGAAGAGGATCAGCTTCGGTTCTTGGAAGGCCACCAAAATAGGGAGGCTTAGAAGACAACTAAACTGACTGGTTAACTGAATAAGCAGCTTGGTAGATTGTCAGAGAAACGGACCTCTACTAATATTTAATTTTAGTATAGTATCCGGGTGTCACTTCCGAACGAAACTCAAAACTTTGGGATGTTGACATCCTCTGAAGCTTGAGAGAAAATCTAAGAACCCTAATATGAACGCACGTGGGTACTATACTAATTTTAAATATTCGAAGGGCAATTACCCCAACAATCTCTCAGGATTTTTAACTAGATATAAACGTAAGTACATTAACCTGGGATGGATTATTCCTAAAATCGGGATTTTTTTTATATTAAATTACTTTATATATTAAAAGTTTTAATTTTTAATGTAATGTAGTCGTTTATTACCAAAGCGAATCCTAATCTGTATTAAAAGTTATTCAGTTATCGCAAAAAAACAATATTTTCTATTTAAATTGTAATATCAAAAGCAATATTTTAAAAAAAATATATTTATTTATTTGATAAACATATTTCTGAAAATCACTGATCATTCCAGTGGTAATTAAAAAAAATGAAATTTGAAGAAGATCCCTTTCGAAACAATTTTTCTTTTTTTTTTAAATGTATTTATTGAATAATAATACAATCAGCCACTGCTGGAGGGCTCTAAGCATTAGGGCTAAAAGTTCTCATTCATACAATATTTACAAATAATAAAGAAATAAATATAAATATAAGAAGTAAATAGATAATAATGCTGAAGAAGTTAAATAAAAAGAAAAAAAAATAAACAAATAAAATAAAATAAAAACTTCTGAACACAATCATAACTATATACAATATATACATTCGCCCAAGAATCTCCGAGCCAGGCTTTTTCCCCCATACGTGGAAGGCAAAGCAAGACTCCGGAAGATCCCAGTGCCACTCACTTTTCTAGCCGCATCACTAGTATTAGAAGCCAGTGGAGACTGAAAGAGGGCACTAGAGCCACAGACCCTCAGGACATGAGTGGAGAAGCCAGGACTCCAAAGGCATATTTTCAAAAGATCTCGAGGCCAATGCCGTTTGAGGGGGATGATATGTATGCTCGGAGCTGGATAGGGATTGCGCTAGAGGATTGGGATGATGAATAAGGATCTGGTGAAAGTTGGAGAATCTGGATGGGATAATGTCATGGACATATGGAATGTTAAGGTCATGGTGTAGAGTCTTGTTTGTGACATCATATGGAACATTGACTATTGTTCGAAGGACTTTGGCCTGGAAGGATTGGATGCGTTTGATATTCGATGATTTAGTTGTCCCCCATAGTTCAAGTCCGTAGGTCCAGATAGGTTTCAGTATGGTCTTGTAGATTAATAATTTGTTTTCTGTTGAGAGATGAGATGTTCTGTTAAGTAGTCTATATAGCTCACCAAATCGTCGGTTAAGCTCTTGTCTTTTAAGTCTCGTATGAGGGTTCCAAATTAGTCTTTTGTCTAGTAGGAAGCCAATGTATCGGACTGTGTCTGAGTAGGGAAGAGGAATTGAATTAAAAAGGATTGGCGGACAGGATCTGTGTCAAAGAGTGAAAGTTACATGTTTGCATTTTGATTCATTAATTTTGATGCGCCAGTTGTTGCACCATTGCTCAGTGAAGGAGAGGTGTCTTTGCAGGTTTCGGGATGCTATTAGAGGATCTGAGTGGGAGGATAGGATGGCAGTATCATCAGCAAATGTTGCTAGGAAGGTATCAGGACTTGAACGGATGTCAGCGGTGAAAACGATGTAGAGAAGTGGGCCCAAGGCACTGCCTTGTGGAACACCTGCCTCAATACGATAATATCTGGAGAGTTCAGTGCCGCAGCGGACTTGAAAGGAGCGATTTGAAAGGTAGGATTTGAGGACTAGGTACAAGAGTTGGACTAGGTAAATGGGGCTTGAAAAGCAAGCCATCGTGCCACACCCGGTCGAAAGCTTGAGCTACATCCAGAAAGGCACCAGTGCAATATTGCTTGTTTTCAAGTGCAGAGGATATGTGGTCCACAACGCGAAGGCCTTGTACTGATGGGAACGGGTATTGTGGGATTCGAGTATGGGTAGGATGCGTTTGAGAAGGATTTTCTCAAAGATTTTGGAAAGGATCGGAAGTAAGCTTATCGGTCTATAGGATGATGTATAATTAACAGGTTTACCTGGTTTAGGAAAGAGGATAATTATGGAGTGTTTCCACACCAAAGGAAAGTGAGTTGTGCGGAGGATACAGTTGAATAGGTATGTAAGGAATATAATTGCTTTTTTGGGAAGTTCTCTGAGGATCTGGTAAGTAAGGAGATCGTGTCCTGGTGATTTGCGAGTTTTTAGGTTCTATAAAAGGAATTTGATCTCAAAGGGGTTGACGGCTACAGGAGGTAAGGAGAGAGGAATCGGTGAAGAGAGGAATTCATTAACTTCAGCAGTATGGGAGGGATGGAGGTCAGGATGAGGAGTGAATGTGTACGATAGATGTTTAGCAAACTCTTCTGCTCTATTCTCATCTGACGAAGCCCAGGAACCATCATCACGGCGGAGGGGGTGAGAAATGGATTGGAATTTAAGGATTTTTTTAGTTACATTCCAGAGGGAGTTATCACCTGCAAATAGTGAGGAAAGATGGGAATTATAGGATTGGGATTCGCTCACAAAAAACGGAAGTCCTGGGACGATTTCATCGTCCAAGAGTCCTCGAAGAATCCCTGGGGTATTCCGTACAGGGTGGCATTGGGTAAGCTGACCCCGCTGCAGACTATTGCAGCTTTGAAATATCAAGATACTCAGGCAACCACCCTGGAAGCCAGTATTTTCATTGAAGCAATATACCCCAGGGATGATTCAGCCCAGGACAGCGAAAATGACGCTTTTGTGAGGCGTACCACGGTGTATCCTACCGGGTCAGATTTATGCCCACCATGGGACATTCACGATCTTCGTATTGCCGTGGATAGGCAGAAAATGAATCGTTCTCCAGGTCTTGATGCAATAGACGCGGCAATCTTAAGGAACAGTATTCCGTATATTGAAGATCATATTTTAAGATTTTTCAATCAGTGTCTAGATACGGGATACTTCCCACGAAGTTGGAAGATTGCTGATTTGAAACTCCTCTACAAGGGAGAAGATAGAGATAAGCAACTCCCTAACTCATATAGACCTATATGTCTCCTCCCTATGATGAGCAAGGTCCTGGAGAGCCTCATGATGTCTAGCTTACGCCCTGTTTTCGACAGAGCTAGCCATCCACGGTAATATGGTTCAACTAGAGGCAGAGGGACCGCTGATGCTCTGCTGAGAGTGCGCCAAGATGTTGAAGAGAGGGCGGAACGTTATGTTATGCTATTGCTTTTTGATATATCTTCCGCCTTCGACAGTGTATGGTGCCCTAGCGTACTCCAGCAGCTGCAGAAATACGATGCTCCCAGCAATTTATACTCACTTGTAAGAAGCTACCTCCATGACAGGCGTGTCAAGATCAGAGGGAATCACTATGAGGTAGAAGCTTCCATAGAGAGGGGATGCCCTCAGGGATCAGTCCTTGGCCCTGCTCTGTGGAAGCTTGTCTTCTATGAAGAGGAAGAGCGGTTCCCTGCTAATGCCTGTATATATTAAAATATATATATATAGATTGTATACTATGCTCATACATATTGTTAATACAATATAATTGTATATTAGTTTTGGAAAATTGTCTGTAGCGATTAATAAGTATGCTGTGTTTAAAGCAACCCAATGTAATTGGGCAGCACCCTTTTATGATAATAAAGTGATTCTCTCTATTGTTCTTGATATTATTTAATATCTAAATGTTTAGAGTACAGCGATATACATATTTAAATTTGTATACACAAATAAAAATACAGATATATAAATTAATGAATAACTGATATATGAATTAAATCAAAATCGTTAGAGCTGTTTTCGAGAAAATTGTAAAATTTGTAAAATCAGAGGTATAAAGTGCCACTTCCAGTTACCCATTTTTGATGAAAAAGTTTGCTGTAACATCTCAGGTATATACAAATCCTAAATATGATATTTCATACGACTTTTCGTTTTTCAGTTAAGACTGTTCACCATACACCATAGCGTTTATAATTTTTAATCTCACTTCTGCTTTGTCTGAAAATACTTCTGCTAAGAAGAGGGTGGTAAGTGAAAGTTGTGTGATGAGCGCACCGCATCAAAATTTTGTCATTATAATGACTTCAAATTGTTTTAAAAACATCATGGGATATCACAGAATAATTTGATCCATCATACTTAAAAATCGTTGTGCTTACAGTCAGTCAACCTAAACAACTAACCCTCCCTCGTGGCTTCCGCGTAATCGGGTAAAATGTGGTCACAGCTTCCACAGTCTACTACATTGTTTGGAATATTTCATGAATTTTCCTCAAGATATTTATAGAATTTGTTTTGAGGCTTTGATTAAAACCAATTATCGACCCCGAGGACTGCACCCTTCGTGGTACTCTTTAAAAGTTTTCTTTAAAATAATCTCCTCAAATAAAAGCGAAAACAAAAGTAGCGAGCGGCGGTAAGGGAGCTGAAGGCTAAGTGTTGTTGAGAAAGGCACCCCAGCGGTGATGCATTCATTTTTCCCTTTCGAGTCAACAATGGCCCCGGTCCAAGTCGATTCTTTCTTGCAACAGGAACCGCAAGGAGCCCTAATGAGTCCGTTCGTTTATTACTTGTTTCAATTGATTGCGGCTCACCCCACTCCGAGGGCAGCTGTAGACCGTCTGCCAGAGACAAAGGAGCAATGGCCATTCTTAGCGGCACTCATAGCAAGGGGATTAGATTGACTTTGTTCAGGAGTAAAATGAAATAAATGGAAGTTAAAGTACTCAATGCTGTCTCAATGGCTACAGCTAGGAGGGGCTGTTTTTCAGTTAGCGTTTCATTATTATCTTCAATAAACCTTTTTAACATTAAACGCCCACCCCAAGCTGCGAGTGAACTTTCTCGAATTGAAGGACCTGAAAGGGAGTCAATAAAGCTTTGTATGAAGGGTTTAAAAAAATTAGACCCTTCTTGAATTATGGCATGTATTTATTCAGCGCTGAATTAGATTGTTCAGTTTCTAAACCTTCAGTATATACCAGTAGTCGGCAAATTCATTAGTCAAAAGAGCCAAATATCAACATTGTAACGTTTAAAATTTGTTTTTAAGTTATATTATTTTTATTAATAGTGTCTTGTTATTATTATATTCCATAGTATTTATACGAAGAGGTCCAATCGGTCGGAACTGAAATATAGATTGCTTGGGAAAAATGAAGGCCCAAATATTAATGATAAAAATAATGTAATAAATAACTATTTCGTCCAGTCAGTTGACTTTATTAGACATCTGGGAAGATTGGGGAGGGTTACGTTTAGGATGAAATCACATTAACGGATTAAAATTTTTTTTCGAAACATCTCTCTCTACCTAAAGCAATGTAACAAACATCTCTGCTATAGTAACCCTCAAGACTCCTACCGTAGACGAAACAGAAACTAACAAGATTTCGGACCAACACGCATTTAAGAGTTGTCAGGTTCTCGAAGAACCTACAAGGCAGACATGGACGGAACTGCGTTGGAATAGAAACTCTTCGCGGCACTAGAGGACCTAAAGTGAGTCAACCAGTTTTGAAGTATTACATTTCAAGTATGATATGGATCTACGTTAATGACATGAATTAACTAAATTGATAAAATTTCATAAACTTCGATATTTATACTCCAAGGTAAATTTCAGACTCGTGAAACACATTACTTGCCCAAGGATTGATTCTTACTAATCTCATATATATTTTTTATACTTTTTATTAAATTCATGTCTTCTAGAAACAACTCTAGTCTTTAAACTCTCTAACACTAGATCTTTAAATGGAAATTTAATAAGTTTCTAGTAATGTTACTAATATAATTTGTCATACATATTTTTTATTGGTGCCTAGTGATTATTTTTATTTGGTTATAAAAATTGAATTGATAATTCAATTTACAACACAATATATTGTCACATAAAACAATGTTGACGTTCGATAAGTTTTTTCTCATCACAAATCTCTCGTGATTTTGTTTAACGGTTATAACACTGTAGACAATAATAATGGGAAGGAAGTGAGATCTGAAATTGGATATCTGTTTTATGAAGGTTCGCCATTGTCATCTATTTTATTCAGATCTCCTCATCAATGGCATATTACCCGCACGCGAAATCTGCTCTTCATTGTGCAAATATAACAATCATGTTAGCGAAATCGTGTTCAAGAAATGCAGAATACAACTTTTTAAACTTTCCATCCTAGTTCTTAAAAACAAGATCAGATGTTGTCACAATGATTACTTCCTTCACGAAATGGTAGTTATAATTTGTCAATATTAAAATTCTCTCATTATTTAATTGGAAACAAGTAGAATAATTGACTAATCATTAAGTACGACTTTTATCACTTATGTTTACAGCACGCATAATAATCAAGAGCGAAACGGAAGAACTTGAGTGACATTTTAGGAATAATAGGTTCTTATTTTATCATTCAGAGGAGCAAACAGACGGGGTGCCACAGATCGAAAACAAAAATTAAAATTTATTTGAAATCCTTTTTTAATAATTTAAATTTTTACCCTTCGTCATAAACCTACAATATCCTGTCCTACAGTATTGTGTAACAATATTCCACTAATCTCTGGCGAACAGACTCGTTACCTAGGACTCCTTCTTTACAACGCCTTACTTGGAATCCCCTTACTAGACCGAAAAGCCAAAAAACTGCTAATAGATTCCAACTACTACAACATTTACTTGACAAACGCTCTAAACTTCCAATATTCTACAAAAAAACTTGTAAACGTGAAACATCAGACCCAATTGAACATACGAAATTTGACTTTGGGGCTCTGCAAAACATCGAATCCTTAATGTATCCAATTCTTACAATCCGAAATCCTCTGCAAAATTATAAATGCTCCTTATTAGGTTACGAATAAAATTATCCATAATGACCTAGGTATTCCAAAATTCCAAACTCTTTGATCACCCCAATCCTTTAGTTCATAATATTTTATCCAATACAATTCCTGACAACACCCCGAGGCGTCTGAAAAGAAGATGGCCAAGGGACCTCCTAAATTAATCTAATCGTTGAAGTGTTATCAATGGTTAGCTTTTTCACAAGTACTTATTATGTTATATATTCGTGCAGCAGAATTACGTTTTGTACATATGTAAAAAGTTGCAATTTTCAATAAACAAATAAAACCATTTTTTATTATTAATTTTGTTAATATTTCTAATGGAAAAATTTATTCACAGCTCTAAATTTCAATACTGCTACCACCTACTTTGGAATCACCTTACTTCCAAAGTAGGCGATTAACTTGGAAATGAGTTCTCTTAGAAAAAAATAACCAAAAATCTGTATAGATATTATAAATTTTCCAACTAGAAATATCACTAAAATGTCTTTACCCCAAAGACGGATCTACGGGAGGGAGAGGAGCTTTCGGGATGAAGCCCACCCCCCCCCCCCAAAAAAAATGGTAAAATATAGCTATGTTTAAAAAGAAAAAAATTATCTCTAAAAGTATTATTGTTCGTCTAATTACATTTAATGTGGGCTTAAAAAAAATCTGCATCTCTCTTACCTATTCCCAAACTGTGATCCCATCAAAATATGGTTGCTTCCAGATTCCATGAGCTTGTCAAAACATATAAAACCAAGGTCAACCAACGCTCTTTACCAAATTTGTAACTTGGAAATGAGTTCTCTTAGAAAAAAAAAACCAAAGATCAAAGTTGTAGAACAACAAATTTTCTGTCAACTGATTATTGATATTTGTATTGTTGGCTAGTTATATATTTCGAATCGGGATTCTGTAATTCTTTATGAAATTCGGTATCTTTCGACACGTCGTTTACCAAAATCCTTTGCTGTTGAGAAGTGGAAAAGAGGCTTATACTGCATGTAACACACTCTAAAGAAAAATAACTCAGAAGAATAGACACCCATACTGTTGAAATATTGAAAATCATGTTTACCTTCATTACCAATTTCTAACCATCAGGAGATTTCTGATTTTGTTCGCAGTAAGTGACCTACATTTAATTAGTTGGTACTCAGTTTACTTATAATTTGATGATATCAGTCATTTGTTTGTCTCAGTTTTTGAAAAATTTGGTAAAAATCAGCGGTTGTTGACCGTGGTTTTATACCTTACCTCGTAACCAAATTATAATGTTTATGTACTCGTTTGACGCTAAATTAAACGTTCTTTAATTTATTAAAGAATATATTTTTCGCTTTTATGCATCGTTTAGGAGTTATAGGTGAAAAAACAAAAAAAATCTGACTTTTTTAGCTGTAAAAAGTTTTTCGTTGGTGAACCGCGTTAGAAATTTTGTTTTTTCCATGTCTAAACCCATATATACAAGTTGAAAAAATTAAAAAATTTCTCACATTTTTCGCAATGGATTTCCCGTTTTGATCCCCAAATTATTGGCCTCATATTCTTCAAATAAGCGGCTCTGGAACGGCAGACAAGGTTCTTTTTACTCAGAATAACATACATTTTCGTAAATTACAATCAAAACTTCGCCTGCGATCAGGTCGATTTTTGGGCCCTTGCTCCAGGGCTAATATATCAAACAGGAATTGGATGACACCCCTCTCCGCCTTAGTAGCAGACTTCAGGCATCAGCAAGTCCTACCTTTGATGGATCCTTACAATCGTGGATGGCTCACTGTCATTTTGACTGACTGTATTATCTTGAACTGTAGATTCTCCAAAACTTTACTTATAATAGAAATGGATAGACAAACCAATCAGAGAGCCTCTTGGTCTTCTACTTGACGATAATATTGGTTATTTATAATTATAGAAGTCTAATATTAATCATTTGCCACATTTTGGAGTGAATCTTCCTTATCCATGCATACTGACATTCAAATTGAAATGCAGCCTACCCTTAATAGAGCCCCAAAACATTCCTACCCATTTTTTTTCATACTCCACTGTCCAAAAAGGACTCAGAGTAATTGACTATATATCTTCAGCCCTAGAAAGCTGACAGTACTGCTCGGGTTCATTGCTGGACATGATGCACACTTTTGGCCGAATATTGAAACCCATCAATTCCAATCCTTTTACTTAATCCTCCGCTCCTACAGTCCTGACCGCAATTTTTGGGTTCGCTATGACACAAAATTTTCCAATAGCTATCAAGTTGAGACCGATGTTCCTCAGAGTAGTGTCTTGTGTCTCTTCATTTACATTCTCTTTACCGAAGATATTCCTATTCAATCCGATACTCTTTATGCAGCATTCGCTGATGATACTGCCATCCTATCATCCTACTCAGATCCTGAAACAGTATATTTAAACCTACAAAGGCAATAATGGCCACATTCAAGTAAATTCATCCAAATCCAAATATATCACCTTCACCCATCGTTGGAAATTCTGTCCACCAATTTATTATAAATCTATCTAGAGTCCTCTACTTTTATTTAGAGTCTGGAATTTTGGTTTTCTTTTAGTTAGAAGACTAACATGGAATCCACATACGAGACTTAAAAGACTAAAACTTCACCGTCGATATGTTTTTGTTCTCTCCTTCCTCGCTTTTTAGGCTATACAGAGTTTTCCCGAGCAAGAGAGTGAGAACGGGGGATGTCAGAGTTAAAAAGCCCTCCAAGCACCGGGACGCGAATTCGTAATTTTTTTTATCTAATTACCTTCCATCAGGTTGCCGGGTAACTTGATGATGTGCACACGCGTTAGCCCACTCGGCCATCCTCCATCCTCCGTTATGATATGGGATTGTAGTGGACAGCTACATTTTGTAACATTAAACCTTACACATCATCCGTATCCTTAACATTATCCCTATCTAGTGAAATCTATCAATATGAATATATTGAAGTTCCGGCAATGACCAGATTCTGTACTCATGGCATGAGAGTATGTGGTTATAACCTAATATCCCTTACTTAATCTCCACTAGCTTTTAATACTAATAACTTTAATAATGTTGAGGAAGAAGCGCTGAGGTCTCTTGAACCCTCGCATTTCCCTCCACAAGTGGGAAACAATACTGGTTAGGAGTTCAATTGGCTGATTGTAAATAGTGTACGAGTAAATTAAATTCAGCATGGATCAATTATCAATTAATTAAATTAAATTCAGCATGGATATTTCCCTTCTTGAAGTTAATTTTTTTATTTTAATGGATATTTTGTTCTTATTTCTATGTATTATATTGCTGTTACCTAATTTATTTATTTATATTTTCTGTAAATATGGTGTGAATGTCCTCTCCAATCATCCTATTATAATTGTCTTTAATTGAGACAGAATGTAATATTTTTCAATAAATGTAGTTTTAATACAAATAATAAAACGTAATGAAAATCTTATACATTTCGATGTAATAGCAAAATTATTATTTGACTTACTTTCTTTATCATGTGACTTAACTGCCACATATTAATTTTGAATGTGAACAAATTTAATATAGATAAGTTTTAATATTGTAAATCAAAAATGTGTGACCATATACCTCCATACGTCAATCATCCTCCATAAATTCCTTCAAACAACTCCAATTCCATCACCTACTTCATACTCAAACATCCTGATACATGTAAAATCTACTTGCCTCTATAATTCATTGCATAATTCAATCAAGTGCAATTTCAATTGCTATTAACAGTTAATTAAACATCATATTGTATACTGTAAGCCAGACTAATGTTCATAATTATGGAACTTTCTTATTATTCTTAAGGGACAGTAGCCCCACAATACAGTTATTTTTTTCATTATTATATTGAATCTATATGTGATTATTTATTTTCCATAATCCTTATTTTAAACACAGTTTTTATTTCACATTTTCACAAGCATTTAAAAATTATCATTTTCTAACGTCTCGTCCAACAGCCGATTTTTGACAATTATTGTTCTTTAAAAAATATATATATATATATATATATATATATATATATATATATATATATATATATATATATATATATTATTCCTATAAAAATATTACTTCAAAAAAAAGTTTTCTTAATTTAGGTATGTACATAGAATACTACTCAATAAATTAATTTTTCATTCATTTCCATTTTTATATACAATCACAAAATTTCTTTTTTTAATGACTATAAAATATAAAATAAAAATCATTTTAATGTTGGCTAATTTGGTTTTGTTCCCATTTTTTTAAAGAAGGTTTGATAGCATACAAAATGTCAAAATTTTAAGGATTACATTATTTTTCAAAGTATTTATTTAATAAAAGGCATATTTAAAGTTTTTTTTCAAATGGGAATAGGTATTTAATACTAATTAATAATATATTTCAGTGGTAAATGGCATTAATTTAAATAAAACTAATCATTTAATTTTCTACCGTTTTTATTTTCATATTTTATACGTCATATGAATTTTAAAAAACAAAATTGGAAAATTTTTAAAATTAAAAACATGGAGAACGTTAACTATCATGCAAATCCGTTTCTTCCTCTTCATATTAATCAATATAATTTTAAAGAGGTAAATTTTTCCAATTTGATTTTAACAGTTGACATATTTAATACACTACTCTATTCAAAGCTTTCTTGGTTTTTAAAAATAAAGCTAAATACTTTTGGATATAGGTAAAAAAGTATTAATGAATGATTTTTTTTTTTTTTTTTTTTTGTTTTTGTGTGTGCAAATACAATACATTATGCCTCGTGAAGGAAAGAAACGACCCTTGTGATGACAGGCTGGTGCCTGTTGAAGAAAATCGACTGAAATAACAAGGTTGAGTTCAACGATCTGTCGGATATTGACTTATTTATAAGAGCTCTCGGGGACAGAAGCTGCAACCTATTTTTTCATTCTCTCCTCAGCGGGACATCTGCTGGCTGGGCACACAAAGGGAGTCCTACAAGGGAACACTTTCCAAACGAATTATTTCTTTTGAGCCGTTGTAGTCTCAGCAAACAGCCCAGCATATCTGACGGCCACTTAGTTTACACATGGATGACAATTGAAGACATAGAAAATTACTGATAGTGTTTTATTAAATCAATCGGGTTATGAAATTATAATAAAACATTTTTTGTTTTCTTTCTGGAATTGTGATTTCTGATGTGTAAATAAAAATGTCTTGTTAAAATGAGTATAGCAGAAAAAAAAAAATATATATATATATATTCTTATTATGAATGGTGGTATGGGTTCCTATTCCAAACTGGAAATTCAACTAACAATAGCAAGAAAATTAAGGCTGTTTTAAATTTGCATACACCTGTGAAGGCTTTTAAAAGTACCTGGAAATAAGGACTAACAGGTAATTCAGTTTAAAATATTTGTCAAGTAAGGACCATGGGCTCTAAGAAAATTACCCATTGTTCAGATTTTCTTGTAATTTTTTTTTTTTTAATATAGATTAAATGTAATTATATTTAAATTCCCTTTTAATAAATAATTACCAAAGGGTGTTAATTTTAATCAAATATCCTAACCGTCCGTCAAAAATTTACTTTTGGTGCTAAAATAAATTTCAGAATGTCTCAAAATATATTCGTTTTTTGAGTAATCAACAAATTTTGGAGGATTTTATTTTTTTATTATAATTCTTTTTTTTATGATGGAATAAAATGGTCCAGTTTTTATTAGCAAAATATAAACCATTTTTGCCTTACCTTTTTCAAAAATTTAATGGTTTATATAAAATTCTGTATATAGGAGTTATGTGTAACAGAAAAAAAATGATTAAAACAAAACAATGAATTTTATTATACAAATTATACATGTACGATATGACAAAGTAGCAGCATATATACACAATAAATACTTTGGCGAGTCTTATGCATACATATATACAGTATAACTTTCCAACAATATAGACAATAAAAATAATACAGGAACAAAAAAATATCATAATAAAACAACAAATAAAATGAAAGTATTTCGATCTTTCAAATTGTACTTCAATTAATAATTCACTTATTTTTGTCTTTTAGAGATACATATAAGCATACATAACTACACTAAGTACAACATTAAAAGCCTTTATATAAGAGAATAGTTTGTCTCGTTACATTCACGTTAAGAAATAACATTTCTTATACAGGACATTACAAATCGAAAGTACACTTAATAGTTAATATAATTTATATGTTCTCAATAAGCCAAATGAATGATTAGAGCCTAATGATTAAATATTTATTTCTTCAAGACTATTATTTAGAGGTCTTCAATTTGTGAGGCCTAATAATGACAAGTGGGTCGGTAGGTCAGGGAGCATGGTCGCTTGGTCCCACGGCTGTCAGAAGCGAACATTTTTACAACTATTTACATCTTAAAAACATTGTTCAATTATAGATGTTTGTTACTTTTTAGACATACTCTATATGTATTTACAGCGATAAATTATTAACTTTACTCAACATGAGGATTCATATAGAAGACTATGTAAGAATTGGGTGAACATTGCTACAAATATATCTATGTTGACAGGTTATTCATAATAACCGACAAATCACTATCTTCAAATTTTTATAATCTACACCAGAATTAAGATTTTAAAACAAATTAAGAAAACGATAAAAAATCAACTATAGGGAATTAACAGACTTACATATTTTTAAAGTTATGAAAGACCTGACACCAGCCGCTTCTGGGAGTGCTCCACCCCTTGACAGCTACAGTATTATAATGACTAGATGATCCACTTGAAAAAAACTCTGTCTTACCTTGGGAACGAGATCACAACGGCACAGATCACATACACGCACACACTATTTAGTATATTAATGGCATGGGCCTTCGGAGACCATCCATGTCGAGCGGTGGCGGTCCTGACGCGACTGAAGTCGGCGTGATAGCTTGTTCTGTAGGGCTAGAGCCCGGGGATTGTCCACCCCCAAAGAGGAAATGAGGAGGAGGCTGGAACAAGGCTGAAAGAGGTGGAGGCGGTGGTCCGAAAGACTTTTGCCCAGGATAGAGAGAGGAATAGAACGAACTCACGACTGCAGCGGCCTTGTTGGAGTCTTGATGGCTGCCGTTTTGGACCAGTTTGTTAAAGTTGACGGCGTCGAAGGCAGATCCGAAGTAGGGCGGCAGCGGTGAGTACGCAGCACCCAGACCTTCCAGAGGATGGTGGTGTTGAGAGCCAGCGAAGTATGGTCCAAGTGGGAAGCTAGCAAAGGGGCCGCCTCCGCTTCCGGGGCCCGCGGGTTTCATCTGTGGATGCTGTCCTGGTGCCTTGGGCTTCCTCCGAGGTCTGTACTTGTAGTCCGGGTGCTCCTTCATGTGCATGGCCCTCAACCTCTTGGCTTCGTCGATGAACGGCCTCTTCTCTGCCTCCGTCAATAACTTCCATTCGGCTCCTAATCTCTTCGATATCTCAGAATTGTGCATTTTAGGGTTGTCCAAAGCAATCTTCCTCCGCTGAATACGCGACCATACCATGAATGCGTTCATCGGTCTCTTGATGTGAGCCTCGCCGGGGGACTGAGGTTCGAGACCGGGGGGCATCGGAAAACTATAACCTGACATCTCCAGTGCTGAAACAGTTCTGGCAGTGCGCTACGCCCCCTCCTGGCTGCTGCTGGGTAGGATGGGGCGTGGCCAACTCCAACCAATGGGGTGGCTCGCTCCGCCCCACTTCCCTCTCTATTGTCCTCCCTCCTCTCAAGAACGGACTAACAAAAGGACAATAATAAATCTGGCTTAGCCCGTTCTCTATCTCTCGTGCTCCGTCCCCCCTCCTTTCCACCCCCACTCCACTGTATTATACACATGTTACATTGTTACAGCCGCACTTGCCCTTCTTAGCCTCCTTATATTTATCGTGTCTGTATTTAATGCTCGACTTTAGTGTCCTTTCCATTCTATCTACTCTTCCGGATCCTAATCCTGCGTTTGGGACCGCATTTACCCATAATCAGGTATCGACTACGAATTTATCTCAATACATTGTCCTTAAATTAGTGTTATTGACTTGTATAATTGTATTTTTTTACAAATATTTAATTAGTAGAAATTAAATGGGTTCTAAGTGCTGACATACCGTTTAAAACAGCCCTACTTGAAAATAGGGGATGCGATTTGATCTTAATATTACTGCTACTATGGCTTCAATCCGGTAAACCGGTTTCCTCTTTTAAAATTAAATAATATAAATATATAGGACTTTTGTTTGCTCTTAATTCTATCGTGAACTTTAAAAACTATTCGTTCATATTTATCTAGTATTTCAACGATTTGTCAAGAATTTTATATTAAATAATTTATCATGGATGAATGAAATTCGTCAGATTTCGCCTATTTTAATTTTAAAAATTGTGTCAAATGTATTTTTTTACTATGACTCTCTATCACATTATACGGTGTTGGTTGACAGGCAAGGTATAAGTTACAAGATAATTCTTAGGAGGTATTTTTAACATTTCATAATTTTCCTTTTATTCTTCAGCTTAGTCACAGTTTAAAATTTAAACTGTTTCAAACTTCAACTTAAACTGTTTCAAATTTAAAATATTGACCGTTTTAAAATTTAAGCTAATGCAACTCATATTTGTTTCTGATATGATCGTCTTCAAGGAATAAACAGTAGAAATCATTCAACCGCATATAAAAGGACTATCCCTAGCAAATTATATTCACAATAAAAAAAAATGCTAATTTATAATATTTGTGAATAACCTTAAACAGATCAAAACCAAAAAGTAAGCTGTCACTGTAAATTTTCTCAAAGAGAAGTATAACTATCAATATAAAACTAGACGACGAAATAATAAAATTACAAAAAATTTCAAAAAAAACATAATAAACGAACAAAAATATGAAGGAATCCGCAAAACATTGATAGTTAAAGAATATGCTTTTGATCCAAAATTGCTAAAAAATTACAGATATTGAAGTAATTAAATATTATCCTGATTTAAAATGTAACTGTGTTAATAAATTGTACATTTTTTTTTTTTTTTTACATGTACTCTTGCATGCAAGATGTCATTAGCGCTGATAGAACAGGTACTTGAAATATTGAATTATATATTAGAGAGTATGAGCAGGAACTTAAAACCGAGGTGGATGAGAGATCACTTTTTACTTTCCTATTGTGATGGGATCAAGGTTACAACTAACCCGGTCAATTGTTATCAGTTAAACGAATGACCAATTATTTGCACTAATAATAAAGTAATATTTTAGAAAATGGGTATCTATACTTCGCTATCTCAAATTTATTTATATTTTAATGTGGGTATTTTTTTTTTTTAAGTACTCTGATATATACACATTTTAATATTTATATCGCTGTAATCTATACAATTAATATTAAATAATACCAACGATAGCATTTATGAAAACCACATGTGTATATGTACATATTGTCGGAGTCCGTATCATATTAAGCTCATGTTACGTATGAAAGTCAGTTCTAATATTTGGGGCGAGCTCTTATTGCTTTGGTTTCTCAATTACGACTATTCTCCGTTAGGATCTCCTATTTCTCCTTTAATTAATTATCAAATTCGTTCGTATTTCATATTTAACCATCATTTGTATTATAGATCAATGTGAAATGGTCAATTGTTTCAAATAAAAAAAATAAAGATACTTTAGGAGAAGCTAATATTGAAAATTAGCCATTTTTAGTTAGAGAACATCAGTCATAATAAAACCTACACTTCATTTAAAACTGCTTAATTTTACACTCATATAATGAATTTAAACAAAATCGTTCGAGCTGTTTTCGAGAAAATCGTAAAAATATGTTAAATCAATAATATAAAGTGCCACTGCCGGTTTACCAATTTTGACGAAAAAAGTCGCTGTAACATCCCAGGTATATAAAAACCTTAAATATGCAATTTCACTCACACACACACACACCATTTTGCAGGACCGTATAGCCTGTGAGAAAGAGGAGGACGAAAAAAAAAAAAAGAAACGGTAAGTGAAAGTAAAAAGATCCTAGAAAATTTAATCACCAAGTAGTTAGATGCCTAACCCATAGTTCATATTCTTTAATATTAGGTATATAGTTATTTTGATGTACATAAGGAATTTTTGCATTGATTAATATGTTCGAAATTCACAAATGTGTTTTTAAAAGTTCAACTCTATGAAAACAGTTCTTTGTAACTTTTATTTACCGGCTATAAACCGACAAATTATTTGTAATATATAAATCAGTTCTACCTGAGCAGGTTGAAGTTTATTTCGCGGCGGACCCAGGGAATAGATCTTGACCTTCTTCCTCTAGGTAGAATAGATTTGGATGAACCTTTAGAACAAACTTTCCACCCCACAAACTCGTATTCCGTATGACAAAAAAAAAAAAAAATGATTCGTCCAAAGATAGACGAACTGACAGTTATGGAAATGAATTAGTTTCTTAGAGGTGTCGAAAGAGTAATGAACTTTAGCAAACATATTCAGAAAAAGTTCGCATTATAAAATTTATTCTTATACTTTTAATATAAAATTTTTTCTTCAAAAAGTTATAGGTTCACTCTAACTTCTTGAAAAAATAAAATTACAGTGTGAGTAGTGTTGCCCAAACGCAAGACCAAGACGAGACCGAGGCAGTCTTGGTCTTGGTCTTGCGCACTCAGTCCTCGTCTTGGTCTAGCGCACTCGCTCCTCGTCTTGGTCTTGGTCTTGCGCAAGAGTCTTGCCGGATCCTATCAGTTTATTAGTATTTAATAATTATGTTGCTTAGATGTTTTATTGACGTAAATATTGTACACTCCAACTAAATCAATAAAATTAAGGATTAAGAAAGATAAAGATGACCCTCCTCCATCCCTCCGATTATATGGAATGGAAGAGTTGTAGAGTAAGCTATCCAGTGCCAGATTTTCTTGTTGTTCAATTGCACGTTGTTGAATTAAAGAAGTTATTGAAAAATATGTACAATAGAGGCTGAATTTGGCTAACTAATAATTTCAGGTTTCACTGAATTTTAATAAAATCTTTGTTGATGTCCACTAAAATAATCTTCCACTTTTTAGAAGACAGACATACGCGTCGATTGAGTAAAAAAAACACATTTAGTTTGCTCATCGGGAACCATTGATTTGCAATTAATATTTGTCGACGTTTCTCAATATCTGTTAAACATGATAATAACCAGAGGTGCCCACAGAGGTTATAAGCCGCAATTTTTCGGGACACATTAAATTTTCAATTTTCAGAGAACATTTAAACCAGGAAATAAAGAAAAAACTGGCACGCTGAGGTTTGCGTGTATATAAAAAAATATCTAAGGACGCCGCAAACTTGGAAAAGCTGCAGATTTTATTCTAAGTACTCACTCAACACAAGCAGGGCATTGTTTTCCGTTTATCCAGTTTCAGCATTAACTCAAATGGCGCCGCTTCTTTGAAATATCGGTGTGCGGCACCTTCATTGTATTGTGTTGTGTGTTTATAATAAATACAACTAATGCCTTATCTTTGGTTGTACGATACAGAAACAAATTTAAAATAATGTAGCAACAAAACGATAACTAATGAAATGTTATCATCAGTGATGGGTCGTTTCAACATTCTAAAAGAAACTAATTAGGAAATAAAAACTAATTTCTCCATCTTCAAATTGATTACCCCTCCCCCTATTTTAAAATAATGTACCCTCTTGTAACAACGCTCTCGCAATTATTTCAGATGAGATTCTCATTTAAAAGGAAAAAAATATTTTAAAACAAAATAATAATGAATTCCTGGCATGGGCATACGCAGAGGAGGGCAGGGGAGAGCTTTGCCTCCTCTAAATATTACTGATCTTGCTTGTTGATTGTAATTGCCGCATGTATTGCGCCTTTAATATTCTGGACAAACACACCAATATTATATCTACAATCTTTTAAACTAACATTGATATTACATCTCACATTGATATTAATTATATGAGTGAGAGGGGCAACAATATGTTTTTTAGGGAGGAGGGAGGGGGGAGCATGCGCCATTTGCCTTGGGGAGATGGATACTTCTAATAATAATTATCATGACCAGATTAACAATAAACGTTAATGTAGTTCTGTGTCATATATTATATATCAAATAAAATAAACAAGGAAAGAAAAAAAAAATGTAGAATGTACAGTATAAAAATTATCAATTATAAGAATGAAGAACTATAAGGAAAATGAAGAACAATTCATAAACGAGAATTAACTAATAAGTGTCCACATTAAAAATAAAGTAAGATAAAATAATTTAATACTAAATTTTATGTTGAAGTTCTGAATCGTGTTTCATGTACAAATATTAAAAAAATGAAAATATTATTTTGCTCGAAGAAAGTCGAATAATATTGGCATTATCTGAACTTGGTAATAAAAAATCCATCAATTTTTGAGAAACTAGTTTTACAGTAGAATGAACCAAATTTCAAACTTATCAATATAAAAAAGCATAAAGTATAATATCTTAATACATACATATATATAATGTATTTAGTAGGTGAATAAAACAAGAATTTCTAATGCTCGAAAAAAAATTGAATATTATAATATGATATGTCACCTCATCTACCACAGTGTCATTTATTTTTGTATATTATTTCTGATAATATATTCAATGCTCATATAACAGGGTATATATAGTAGTATTGCTATAATACGAAGAAACAAGGAAATCTGACAAAAAATAATGGAGTTATAGAATTATGACTAAAAAAAGCCAGTTAGGGATCACTATACGCAAGGAAATTATGAAGCTCATATTCTGAGAACATTAATCCACTATATTGTCGCTGAGTTCCATTATGAATACAGGGAATCCGGTTTTGAAATAGAATGTAGAGTCTTAACCCTTTGTGGCTATTTCCACTGATTTGATTGTAATATGTCAACATGGTTACGGTTAAATTTCAAAGAAAAAGTTATGTTATAAATGAGTGCACCAGAAAGCTCAGTATTCGCCATTTAGACACTCGATTAAAACTTTGTGGCTAGACATTTTAAAAAAATGATGAATACTGTGAACAGCGGACAAAACACGGAAATGGTAATTCAAAAAAATGATTTCTTTCGAGTTATGCCGTTGTTGCAGTAACATATAAATGGTTTTGCCAGGCTTGCATCTTAATCCTCCAGCGTTTGCACATTCATTTCGAACAATCATAATCGCGTTGGACCTTTGAGCTGATAATACATTTTCGTGATCTCTGAGTGAATATTTAAGAATTTCTCAATGAATAAGAAGTTTTATCACAAATTAGTTGACTGAGAAACAAGGTTAATTTTGAACGAATTTTGAATTTTTCTTCATGAAAATCGTTCTTTATTTTTTTTTTCTTATCGTGCTCCGGTTCTGGCAAATGATTAATATTTAGGGGCGGGGTGGCCGAGCGGACTAACGAATGTGCACAGCACTGCGCGTTGTCCGGCAACCTGATAATCGAAGTTGGAGACAATAAAATAATTATGAGTTCTTTAAACTCTGGCATTAATCCCCCGCCCTCACCAAAAAAAAGACTTCCGCTTTCGGATTGGTAATTGTATTATTTGATTCGTCTAAAGTTTAAAAACGGCTCGTTCAACTTGACACAAATTTGGAGGAAATTTGAAATTCTCCAAAATTAACTATTCAGTTAAAAAATTATCTCGTACCAATTTCATTTAATTCCATTTAATAACTTAAATTAATATAATTAACTATTAATAATATAATGGCTGTGAAATGTGGAAGGCATTGATTATAAATGGCATAGCGGTTAGATTAACACAATATTTTTATGGAGTTATAAAATTATTCAAAAAGTTAAATTATACCAAAGGCCGATCTACGGGGGCGCTTTCGGGCTGAAGCTCCCTCCAAAACGGTAAAATATAAAAATGTTTTATAGAAAAAAATATTGAAAACTATCTCTTAAAGTATTATTGTTCGTGTTTACATTTAATAGGATTTCTAGAATCACTTAAACATCATTTCATATGAGTAGTCTTCTTAGTTCATATAAGTAGAATTCTTTATTTTTTTTTCAAATTTATTATCGTTATATATATATATATATATAGATATATATATATATAACGATATAATCAGTCTGCTACGATGGAAAATTGAGAGCTATAACATATGACATTTTACTTATAAATCATAAAGAAACAATTAATCCTTATGCACTCCTGTAAAACATTCAATTTTTACATACGGCCTTTTGCACTAACAGTAGTGATATTAATGTTCAGAATGCACTGGAAATTTTTTTTAATTACGAATCATTAAATATGCAATCTGCAAATGCAGAACTCTTTCACATTTTAGTATTCGATGAACAAAACTATCAAACTCCTATAAGTTGAGGGATTGCTGAATTACCGAATTCTCAGAGATTTTATTCTCATACGAAAAATGTTAGACCTTGTAATATAGATATTTTTTAGTTTATGAAAACGGTGAGGAAACTATACCGACTTTTCTAGGCACACGTTGTTTGTTCTTGGTTGGGAATCCAAAATTTGTTGTAATAGGAAATGAGTGAGTATATGTTTACACATACTCGTTTCTTTTATTACTATTTTATTATCAAAATAGGATTATTTAGAGGAATATGATTCCTATCCCATCATTTTATTCTTCTAAAAAGAAAACAAACCCAGTCATTATCACCTCTATTCGGAATAGTTTGTTGTAGTTTTAGCTAATTTTGTGTTGTGAATTAACGGTAAGTGCGAATTAGGATTGTGTGTAAAAAAGACAGATTCGTCCAGAGTATTTTCAGATACATTTTATCAGCCTATGAAAATATATATGCAACTGTTGTGAAAAAAATAATTAATGGTAATTTTTTTAACGAATTTAAAAACCATATAATCAAGTTCCATAAATGTGTTTTTGACGAATTATACGAATGTGATACTGACTTGATTCGGAACAAGACTAAATTAGAATCCATTCCAGTAAAAATTAGCAAAAAAAATATTATCTGATACTTGTCCTAAGTTGGTGACAAAAGACGTTCATTCTTCCTTCGATTGGGTTCAAAATCATTTCTCTGTATAGTAAATCCAAATGCAGTAAATCCAAAAAATACAAATTTCAATAAACTTTTACATCCTTCCCTTCAAAAATTAAATGCGAAAGTATAAATTCTCAAAACATTGCGCTAGTGATAATTGTATAAAATATAAAAAAATATATATATTTCTGAAATTACTCACTTTTTACATAAAAACCTTTTACGAATAAGTTTCAGAATGACTTTTTGTAGTGAACTTTTATTGAAAAAGATATTTGGATAAAACATTTAAAATAACTATCAAAAAGTTATCGCAATGAAAAAGTTGAACTTCAATAAAAACTTTATGTAACATAGAAAAAAACAAAAAAAAAAAACAGTTAACTTATACTTTTTAAGAATAAAAGTTTCCATATAATCCCCTACGGAAGTTGAAACGGCAATGGTCCCGAGATCTTTTGTAAATATTCTATTGGAGTTCTTTTTTTTATTAATGCTGTACTATTTCGTATATTTTTATTTATTTTTTTGTTTTCTAGTCTAACTAATCAGCTGTTTTTTTGAACAAGGTTTTTTTTTTCAGAACTATCATTTCTTTCTCAATTTTAAACATATAGCTTTAAGAACTGAGGCTGACCTCTAGTCAATGCTGATTTAACTAGACATAACTCAAAACATAGGCGCAGATTTTAATTTTGATTGGGGACGGTGGACCAAAAAAAAAATAAAAAATAAAAATGGTGGAAGTTTTTACGATGTGTAAAATTCTACATAATTACTGGGAAACGAAAAATTATAATATTGAATATTTAAAATTTATTTGTTTATAGTATATAAATGTAAATACTTAATTATTAATTAGGATACAAACACATTATGTTTATATAAATGTAAGGATATTTATTTATTTATTTTTTTACTTATTATATATATTTGAAAATATCTTTAAAACTACAATTGAATTTATCACGTATTTGCTTAGATTAAACACGGGGGAGAAGGGAGACAGACTTTACAACATTGGTACATTTCCGGAACTTTTTTAGCTAAAAATAAATAATGTAAAAAAGTGAAAATATCTTTGATTTCTGAGTGTATACAGTCTCAAATAAAAATACAAATTTCAATAAACTTTTGCATCCTTCTCTTTAAAAATTAAAAGTGATAGATGACCCTCAAATATCAAACGGATCTTTACCTGTTCAGGCAGAAAAATTACTAGATGATGAAAGTTCAAAAATTATTGAATTCTTCAATAATCCACATTACCGAACCATTAACAATGAAATCAGAAATTTAAAATGTTTATATTGGAACCTTAATTTATCCAAACCAATAATCCATCACAATGCTGATATTATAATAAAGGATAAATATAATTTTAATTTTAATATAACTTTCAAAAGGCAGAATTAATCAATAATAACTGAGATCGTAGACCAAATATATGGAAACAAAGGAAGGAGTTTTATTAATTGTTATTGTGATTTCTTCCCAAAAAAGAAGTTATGTTGATGATTGTATGATATTATTCCTATTTAATTTCTACATCGAATACATCTAAAAGAATCCATGAAATGGTTTTAAGTCCAATTCGTACTGCATCAGTGATTTCCAATTTCAAAGCACTGGAATTAAATGTTTAAAAATATATTAATATAGAATTTGGGGCTATAAACTCCCGAGTTCCACTAACAGCTGTTTACAACACCATCTAATAATATCTATGTAATATCTTATAATATCTATATATCTAATATATGTAAAATATTTCAACTGCTCACAAATGAACCATACTAACGCAAGTACAAAAAAAATATAAAAGTTAAATTAAATTTAAATTTAAATTTAAAACACTGTTTGTTTCCCTTGTCTTTGGCTACAAAATCTTGAAGAAAAAAAAAAAGAAAAGAAAAGTCACAGAAAGAAATAATAATGATATGGCCTTATTAATTATAATTTAGTAAATAATGATATTTACTTCAGTATTATTTACCAATTAACTATCAGTATTATTTACTAATTATTGTCTCATTAACTGATTAACTATATTGTCATTTTAATATAGCTATTACTCAAACGTTTGTTATTGTTACATTTTTAGGACGATCGTTCCCTAATAAAAATGTTAAAGGGGGTTAGAATATCGTTTCGCGCTCCTCCCTAACAATTTGAGGTAAAAAATTTAAAATCAATTATAAATAAGCTACATAAATGAATAAAATGTGTAAACTAAAATCGATTAAGAAAAGTCGACGAGCCGTTTAGGCTGGGGCCTAGTAGTAGGTTCGTAACTATTTTATTGATACCTAAATGTTAGATTTATTTAAATTGTCATATATATTCAAAGATAATAATATTTATCAACATATCCTAGAATTTTATGATTCAATCACACCTCAATTTTCATGTAATATTTTTATCACATTTTCCGTGGCAAACTAGTCGGACTGTGAAAAATGTATTTTTATTTGAGATTGTACACCCTAAGAAATCAGACATTTTTCACTTTTTTAAATTATTCATTTTCAGTTCAAAAGTGATAAAAAAAGTTTTCAAAACTCTCCCCTACTCCTGTGTTTAAGGAAACAGGGAAAATCTAAACAAATACGTTTATATTCAATTGTATTTTTTTAAAATATATATATTAAAGTAAATTTAATAAATAGAACAAAAAAAAGTAAATTAAATCCTTACCACCATATAAACAAATAAATTTTAAATATTCAATATTATATTTGTTCGTTTCCGAATAATCATGTTGAATTAATATAATTCACATAAGAAACACATAATGAAAACTCCCACCATTTTTTTTTTTTTTTTTTTTTTTGGTACATTGCCTCCTTCCAATCAAAATCGAATTTCTATGCCTAAAAGCATTACTGTACTTTTAATTACCCTTTTTTTCTGCCAAGGACCACCTAAACATCATTTCATGTCGCCTTATTTATTCTTATTCTTCTGGAGTAAGTACTATTATTAAAAAAAATAATTCCTTGATCCGTTACTGCGTGCAAGTATATTTTTTAATTAATCAATACAATTTTGTGAAATGATCTCTACTTCTAAGAATATACTATAGCTAAAAGAGGACACAAGACGCAAACTGAAGGGTATTATCCGATCGGATGTAATTATCAGAGTGAGAGAAGGTGCTGTTTTTGCCCCGCTATATTACGCCTCTATATTACTCCCTCTGTATTACCCCCCTCTATATTACCCCCACCAACTCACACCTCGTCCCATTGTGGGCGGCTGCTTTAATTAAGGCTCCTCCCTCAGTCTTATCCCTGTTCTCTATTATCTCACCTTACACACCTCGTCCTGACTATTGTCACTATAGTCCATATTTTATATCGATCGCCCTGATTACACAATAAGCTATCGAGTATATTCGTAATTATTTATGTGTTTGTCAATTAATCTAATTACCTCAATGATATGGATCGCTTATTAGGATCAAGTTTACTGGAATATGTAACATATTTTCTGAAGAACTTATTACTATACTTCCTTGGTCATATCATTAGTGTTGCTCAAAATCGGTCTGGTCTTGCATTTTGCAAAGCCGCCAAAGCCGCTTAACCGTTGCAAGACCAAGACCAGGACAGGTAAAGAAGATCGGTTTTTGTAAATAAAAATTAAGGCAAAATAGTTGCTAATACTTGACAATTTTAGTTACTGTATGTTAATAATTGGTATAACCGATATACTTTTGCATTTAACTCTTCTGATTTTTCATCGGGCTTATTTCTTGCTTGTTTCTCCTATCTAAAAAAATACAGTAATATCTCAATATCAATAAGCTTATAAGTAACTGCAAGACTGTTGCGAGACTCTTGAGCAAGACCAAGACCATGACTAAGACTGAGTATGCAAGACCAAGACTCGTTTCGGTCTTTCATTTGCGTAACACTGCAAATCATTCGGTCAAAGTTCCTTAATGATAAGTTAACCTTGTTTAAAACTTTTACATAAATATCTATCCTTGGAATTAGTATTTGTTAAGAAGCTAGTAAATTATAGTGTAACTGAGTATCTAAATATGCCTAGTATAATTGAAGACAAAAAAAGACAATTAGAGAAAAAAAAATTAAAAAGTAGATGATAGAAACTGTTCTGTGCAGGTGGTCCATGAAGGCAGTAAATGAGCACATAGCGGAAGCTTATATCATTTATTAACATTTTGAAAAATATATAATGTAATGCACCCTCCGTATATAGAAAATCCTGGGACACGATTTAAGATGGAAGTCTAAATCACCAAAGGTTTAGAAAAAAAACTTACCATTTAAGTTTGTTGGTTATCATATCACTTGATCGAGACCCTGTTTAAGAATGAAAACTATCTTATCGAGTACTTTAGCAAAGAGTACACATCTCTCATTAATATAAACCAAGGTGGGCAAAACCTCGAAAATTAAATTTAAAAATTATCAACCGTTTATTGTAATTGAAAAGTTTTAGAATAATATATTGTGTTATTTAGAGGAGGAAAAATTATATGAAGCTATAAATACAAATATTGGAGTATTATTCATAGTTTCGAAAATATCAATATTCAATCATCGATTTTTATTTTTTCTTATTCCTGTATTTCTGCGGGAAAAAATTAGATATTGAAGAATGTAATAGCTATTAATGCCTCAAGCAGAACAATCGGTAAAGCATGTTATTAACTGAAATTTAAAATGATTAAATTAAAAGACAATGCCTTCGAATTTTGCAAATCAACTTAGGCTACAATAAATATTCTGTTTCATGAGAAATCTTGAAAGAAATAAAAGTTCCTCGATAAGCTGATGCCTCTTATTTTTGTTTACTTTTTATAAATCTATTAAGTTATTTAAGTTTTAAACTGTTAAGCTATTTAAGTTGAAGTTATGTGAATTTATTAAGATAAACTCAGAATATTACTTCCTGTTTCGGATACAATTTTATTTTATTTTACACTGATAATTTAAGTAGTTCCTTTGCAGAAGAGGATTTGCGTTGGCAAGAGATAAAAAACTTTATCTCCACTGATCATTGAAAATCAGTTGAGTCAAGTTATATATTATTATTTTCTAAAAGGTAAAGTAGAAATATATATTTATTAACTAAAAATATTATCTCTATAATAAAGACATTTTTAAAAACATTATAACAAAAACCCAATAGATATTATTTTTATTCATTTCTTTACATTTTATACTATAGTCAAGTATTTGAACAGAGTGAGGGAAAAATATAAGAGGAAGAAATGTTTCACCATCGAGTCCACAGCCGTCACGAAGAATAGTCTGTAGTTTAGGGTGGTTTTGCCTAGTGTTCAATTGTGGAAACAGGAGCGTTTGTTGTGCATTAGAAAAAGCTTTCATACGAATGTGAGGAAAGATGAGAATCGTTCTGAAAAGAGCTTCTTGTAAAAGATACAGGGCACAATCTGGCTGGAAGTGGGAAGAGAGGGAGGGGGGAGGTTGGATGAAGAGCGATCAAAAGGAAAAATGGAAACCGGGAGATGGCGCTGGAGGTCCTGAATAGGAGCGGTTTCAGGAGAATGCTCCCACCCGAGAAAGGATTGTCTTTTGATAAAAAGGACAGAGAAAGGAGAGGAAACAAACAAAAACAAAGAACTAGCGGAGCTGGGAAAGGACTTCTTTCTGGCCATTGTCAGGAGCGGTTAGGCGTCATCAGACTAATGGAGCCTGCCAATATTTTACAGGAGCTAGGAGCAGAGACAAAAGCCCCTCCGTTCATTATGAGCACAGATTCATTTGTAGATAGGGTCTCGGGGCCGATTGTTGCTCCATAATTCAATTTAGATGCTCCTTTGTGTTCGGTCGGGGTACCTCCGTTTATTTGCAATAATAGTAATACAGTGGACTATAAACAGAACCATTGTCCACTCTCTGTGCCCGTTTTCAATTTCCATTGCCTGATACCGGCCATTCATATTACACTAGTCTTACATTCATACTATTTTCGATATATATTCTACCTGCCCTCTATGTAGCTCTGTTTTTAATTCCCTAACAATAACAGGGCCTACCTGCCAAAACCGATTGTTGCCGTTTCCCCTCCCCCGCGCCACAGCTTGCCCCAGTTATAGAATATGCAATTGTTCCATGGGAGGGAAAACATAACGCTGCCGGAGAATTTACTCACGTATATATTTGAAGTTGTTGGTAGCTTTCTGTGAATAAGTCAAACTTTTTTCATACGACAGCTGTTCAGTGTCCAGTATTGAAAAATAAATATTCTAGCTAAATCTGTTGAACGAAATAATTGTTAAGACTATATCAACATTTAAAGGAGACGCTCACTAAAATGTATATGAGAATTCTGCGAGTCATCTGACAGTCTGACATCAATCTAATTCACTCTCCACACAAAAGTGCAAACGTGCTTAAAGAAGTTTTCACTTAAAAAAAAAAAAACTTTTATTTTTCATAGAAAAGATTTATGATTCATAATTAAACAATACAGGTTTGAGTCCATTTTATTAAATATGTCAAAAAAGTCGATTGTTTTATATATATATATCTATTGAAGCTTAGATATTGTTTTTTTTTTTCTATCTACAACAGTTAAATTTTCAACCACTTCCTTGTACGATCATCTTTCTTACAAAGGATGGTTCAGTATGGTTAGCTGGACAAACTGTTTTCTATTGTCTCCACTGATTAGTTTAAGGTTAGCTCAATCGAAGGCGAGATTCGATTACAGACCGTAAAGAAGCAGATGCTGTTTGTTGTCCCTTTCAAATGTAGATGGTCCACATGGCGTGGCTTGCTATTCCATTGTCTCTATTCTCCGGTATCTATTCATTGCTGGAACCGGCACATCTGTGAAGTATGACACCAACAGAACAAACGAAGGCTGGGTGTTACATCAATATTGAAAATTGTGAGATTTGTTAGGCAAATGGAGGCATCTAAATGGCGTGTTAATTTCATCAACGTATCTGAATTAATTAACCATAATTTTAGTGACCAATATTCATTTCATATATCATAATCACTTTTAGTCCAGTTAAAATAGACATTTTACATTGAGAAAGCTTGAGACATTTATTTAATTTTTTTTTAATATGCTTAGGAATTTGATGAATATTAAAAACATTTTGACAGTAAAAGGCTTCGTTACAATAATCCATAACCCATTGAAAATTCGGTCTTCCTACATTAGAGGTTTTCTTTTAAAATTGTTTTAGATAAAAAAATATATTCAATCACAAAAAACGTTTCGAACATTTTTTTCTAAGCCCAACAGAAACTGAACTTGTCGATCTGTTAAAATTGGTAATGTTTTTAATATTTGTAAAATATATCCATTAATTCTTAATCTAATTAATTATCTATTTTTCTTGGCAATGAAGCTCAAAAATGTTTGTATTCATAATTGAATTACTCAAAAATTTACCATAGTTTTCTTAGAAAACTTATTTTTCTTAACTCAAATACAAAACGGTGAAAATAATACAAATTAATGATTTGAAGTTAGGAAAAATTTCTATATATATTTATTTTACAGTTTTCTAGTAATTTTTAAGAAACGAGTCATGAATAATGATGATTTTTTGATCATTAAAATTTTGTTCGTGTTTATTTATTGAATAACATAATTTTCTGTCATCTGGGCAATAATTATAGTGAGGCAACACTATGGCCCTTCGCTCACGAGGCGAGAAAACTCGAGGAGAACTGTGCGTCAAACTCGTCAAATCTCGCTTAATTCGCCAACACAAAGAGGCGAGATACACTCGAACTGTGCGTCTTATGCGATTTTAGCTACAATATATATGCATATTAACACTTTTTAATATCGGGAATGAAGACTTTGTTTTTCACTGTTAAAACAATTTTTAGACAATGCAGAAGTAGACGAAAATAAGAAAATAGTGTAGAAAATTTTCCAAATTTTCATTCGTTTTTCCTCTTTTATTACGTGAATGAAGGTTTGGTTTTCTAGTGTAATAACCATTTTCCGCCAATGTAAAAGTAGGCGAAAATAAAGATATAGTGTAAAGAATTTTCCGAATTTTCTTTCGCTTTTCCTCTTTTATCTCTTGAATTAGTGCTCGGATTTTCACAATTTCAATTATTCCGTTAAGAGGAAGAGGAATGGAAACAGTATTGATAAAAATTTTCCGAATTTTCTTACGTTTTTCCTCTTTTATCACGTGAATGGACGCTAGGTTTTTCATCGTCCCAACAAGTTTCCAATTGTTTAGAGTTGGGCGAAAATGGGAAACGAGTGCAAAACTTTTCCGAATTTTCATTCGCTTTTCTCCTTTTATCTCGGGAATGAAGGTTTGGTTTTCTAGTGTAATAACCATTTTCCGCCAATGTAAAAGTAGGCGAAAATAAAGATATAGTGTAAAGAATTTTCCGAATTTTCTTTCGCTTTTCCTCTTTTATCTCTTGAATTAGTGCTCGGATTTTCACAATTTCAATTATTCCGTTAAGAGGAAGAGGAATGGAAACAGTATTGATAAAAATTTTCCGAATTTTCTTACGTTTTTCCTCTTTTATCACGTGAATGGACGCTAGGTTTTTCATCGTCCCAACAAGTTTCCAATTGTTTAGAGTTGGGCGAAAATGGGAAACGAGTGCAAAACTTTTCCGAATTTTCATTCGCTTTTCTCCTTTTATCTCGGGAATGAAGGTTCGGTTTTCTAGTGTAATAACCATTTTCCGCCAATGTAAAAGTAGGCGAAAATGAATTTATAGTGTAAAGAATTTTCCGAATTTTCTTTCGCTTTTCCTCTTTTATTTCTTGAATTAGTGCTCGGATTTTCACAATTCCAATCATTCCGTTAAGAGGAAGAGAAATGGAAACAGTATTGATACAAATTTTCCGAATTTTGTTTCGTTTTTTTCTTTTATTACGTGAATGGACGCTAGGTTTTTCATCGTCCCAACAATTTTCCAGTTGTTTAGACTTGGGCGAAAATTATAAAGAAGTGCAGAAATTTTCCGAATTCAGAAAAATTCTGATAATTTTCTCCAATACTGCTTTCATTGGCTTATCTTTAAAAGTTGGGAAAATGTTTGGAACAGTGAAAATTCGTGCACTCATTTAGAAGATATATGAGGAAAAGCGAATGAAAATTCGGATAATTTTCACCAATAGTGTTTTCATTGGCATATCTTTAAAAATTGGAAAATGTTAGGAACAGTGAAAATCCGTGAACTCATTCAGAAGATAAATGCCTATCCTTAAAAATTAGAAACATGTTTGGAACATTAAAAATCCGAGCCCTCATTTAGGAGATAAAAGAGGAAAAGCGAAGGAAAATTTGGAAAATTTTCTACACCATAAAGAAGTCCTAAATAAAATATCACTTATCATACTATAGAAATAATCAAAGAAATAGAAACAAGAATGAGTTTTATTAATTATAATACGGCCATAATTTTTTTTTATAAAGTAATTCATGCGTCAAGCTCGAATTTTCTCGCTTAAACAGTTCACTGCTATCTCGCTTGAATTTCTACTCTCTCGTTAGGAGATATATAGGAATTGACTGGGAAGTAGTGTTGTTGGGGCACCGCGCCTAGCTCTCTCGATTTTTCTCGCTCCGTTGGGGAGGCACTTGACGCACAGTTCGATTCCATCTCGCTTCTTGGTCAAGTCGTCTCGCTTCGAGTTCGAGTCTCCCTCTCGCTACGATTCCATCTCGCCTTGTTGGGGATCTGTGTAGAAATTTACTTAGAAGTAGTGTGGTTGGGGAATTCCACATGTTTCGGGGCCCTCTCGTTTCGAATTAATTCCAATTGCTATAAAAATTTGTATGGTTTTTGTGGTGCGAAAAACGAATATAAATTTAGTTTCTCCATAAAAAAAATATGTACCCCCACATAGCTTGGTCCAAATTATACTAATACTGTAGCTATCAACCAAATTTAATATTTATTAAAAATCAGTCTTGTTTCAAGGGTAAATAATTTTTTAAGGAGGAACATAGCTTATATTCGTTTTTTCGCAGCTCGAAACATTTCGCGAATTTCTCGACGAAATTTTTGCCTCGCTTGAACGTTCGAAAATTGTTTGAAAAGAGGAAAAGCAAATGAAGATTCGAAAAATTATCTACACCATTTTTCCATTTTCGCCTACCTAAACATTGCCGAAAAATTGTTGGAGAACTGAAAGCCGACCCTTCGTTCGCGAGTTCAAAAAGGAATAAGAAATAAAATTCATAAAAATTTTCACTTTTTATACATTTTCACCAAAATAAAAAAGCTTGAAAGTTGTTGTAATGATGAAATACTGAGCATTCATTCACGTATTAAAAGAGGAAAAGCTAAAGAAAATTCGGAAAATTTGTACCACTACTGTCTCCATTCTATACAGTTCGCAAAATGGTTGGAATAGTGAAAATCCATTCATGAGAGAAAAGTGGAAAAACGAATGAAAATTCGGAAACCTTTCTCCACCATTTCCCCATTTTTGCTCATCTCTAAACTGCCGAAAAAACTCATGGAAAAATGAGAAAACCGAAAGAAAATTCATAAAATGTTTGCACTTTTTCATTAATTTTCACCTAACTCTAAACAGCTTATAAATATTTGAGACGATGAAATACCGATCATCTATTCACCGAATAACAGAGGAATAGCGAATCTAAATTCAACAAATTTGTACCACTACAATTTAGGTTGGTCTACATCTAAACAGTTGGTAAATGGTTGGAACAGTGAAAATCCGAGCATCCTTTCCCGAAATAAAAGAGGAATAGTGAATGAAAATTCTCTAGATTATTTCATTATTTTCGCCTAATTTTACATTACCGAAAAATGGTTGGAACACTAGAAAACCGATCCTTCATTTCCGAGATGAAAGAAGAAAGCGAATGAAGATTTGGAAAAGGTTTGCACTCGTTCCCCATTTTTGCCAAACTCCAAACAGTTGGAAAATTATTGGGACAATGAATAACCGACCGTCCATTCCATTATAAAAGAGGAAAAGCCAAAGAAAATTAGGAATATTTGTACCACTACAGTTTCCATTGGCCTACCTCTTAAAAGTTGGGAAATGATTAGAACAGTGAAAATCCGAGCATTCATTTCCGAAATAAAAGAGGAAAAGCGAATGAAAATTCGGAAAATTCTCTACAGTATTTCCTTATCTTTGCCAACTTTTTGTGGTCGAAAATGGTTGGACCACTAGAAAATCAATGATAAAAATCCTATCAGCTATTCACAAGATAAAAGAGAAAAATCTAATGAAAATTTAGAAAATTATCTACACTATTTTCTTATTTTCGTCTACTTCTACATTGCCGAAAAATTGTTTTAACAGTGAAAAACAAAGTCTTCATTCCCGATATTAAAAAGTATTAATATACATATATATTGTAGCTAAAATCGCATAAGACGCACAGTTCGTCGAGTGCAACTCTCGATTTTTCTCGCTCGAATTTTCTAGCCTCGTTGGGGAGGCACTTGACGCACATGACGAGTAAGTTAAGCTTGACGCACAGTTCTCCTCGAGTTTTCTCGCCTCGTGAGCGGAGGGCCTATGACTATATTCACACTATATGTACAAACAATTAAAAATAAACAGAAGCAAAATAACAACTAAATAATAATCAAGAAGCGATCAAACAAATAAAAATAAAATTTATTACTTAAATAAATAAACTTAAAGATAGGTAAATTTAAAAAAAAAGTACAGACATGCCTATATACATTAGTACCTTTATACACTAATAACAATATAAATACTTTATCTATTCAAATTATGTGACCGTTTTCCAATCATATACCTCCTGTATGAATTGTCCATCTTAAGGCTGTCGAATTTCTTCATAGTACTGTCCTTTGAGTTTTGAACTGAGGAATCCTACTACTTAATTTAGAACCTGGTTCAGGGAATTTGGTATTGAAATTTTCCCTTCAAGATAATGAGCAATCGACCAAAACAGACAGAAGTCGGTAGGAGTTATGAAAGTTAATTAAGGTGCATGAAGGAGGAATTCAATCTATTGTCTAAACATTATTGCTTGATCTTCGAACTTTTCCATACCCAATTCTCTTCAAAAGGTTCAATATATTTATTTCGGAGATGGCTATCAAAGTTTTTAAATGATGTTGAAAAATGTTATTAACCTAATATATTATTTTACCTCTGTCGAATCATAAATTTAATATCTTTTTATTCAATTAAACTTTGATCTATAAAGGATAAGAGCCTGCTGCCATGTAGTAGTAATAAGATAATAATGTAGAGGTAATAGATAATAATAATAATAATTTATTAATAATAATGCAGATAATAATATAGTAATAATAAGATAATGAAATAAAATAAAAGGAAAACATGTAAGTAAAAATATTTACATTACAATAAAAAACTCGCAAAATGAAAAAAAAATGTGGTGTGTCCACTCACACGACTTTCCTACCTATTTCAGAAAAGTTTTATATCTTTACATATGTCCATCAAGAAACAAAAAAAAAAAAAAAAAAAGAATAAGATTTATTTTCCTGAAAATTGATCAAAGAAAAGATTTGAGTACGATTTATTCGATAAACCAAAGCAATGTAAAGTATTAGACATTTTACCATATAACATATCCTTAGCGAGTTAGGCCCCAAAACATTTTTCTTTTCTTTATAACTTTTTTTCCTGAATTTTCTCGTCCATATACATATGAAAATTGAAAGGACAATTATTAGAACATTATAGGAAAGTTTCATTAAAATCTATGACCAAAAAAAGGATAAAATAAAAATATAATAAAATAATTTTTAATAAATATAATTTTCCATAGGAATTTTTATTTGTTAAGCGCCTGGCTTTAAGAGCCTTTCATCTCTAAAGAGATAATTATAGAGAATGTAAGTTACTTACCCATGATTTGGCCATGATAAATCATTTATTCTACCATGCTAGCTCAGGTGAGAAGGGGTTAGGTTGGATAATTTTTTATAAAGCAGCAAAAAAGGTTAACAGATCTATTTACAGAAAGAAATATTTACAGAATTAATACTATGTACAATAAAAAGAAATAAAATACAAAGAAAAAGAGGGAATACAAACATAATTACTATATACAATTAAAGATAAAAAGGAATATATTCAAGATAATAAAGATAATACAAATAACAAAAAAAAGATACTTATTTTATATACAATATTATGGCATGCCACATCCAAACATCTAGAAGAGATAATCAAGATACAATAAGATGTAAGAGTACATGCACATGCTAAAATATCAATTAGTCAGCTGCCTCTGGAAACAAAAGAGAGTAGAGTTTTTTTTTTTTTTCCAGTGCTTTCTTAATCTTGGTTACAAATCGTTACAGCCGTTTTTGCGCTACAGTATAGAAAAACATGTTTATCATTTATTGTGCAGCAGCTATTGAGCATGGATCATCCCATTTGTGACTCAGTCAGTAGTCAAAACCCTACAAAATAAAAAAAGAAGCAACAAAATCGGTTCAGTAGTTCTCGAGAAAATCTTGGCACAGACAGACAGACCAATGGCTAAAAATGTTTTTTTCGAAATCAAGGGACTAATAAATCCGTCAAAAACCGCATATTGGAAATTTGACCCGATTGCTATATTTTCCTTACCTACTATAGGTAGGGAAGTAAAACGTACCTTGAAAGAATAGTAAAGAAAAAAAAAATATATATATATATATATACATACTTGTCACACATTCATTCCTAGGTACAATATTTACATTCAGGCTAGACAACTCTGAACCATGCTTTACCGCCCTCATGTGAAAGGCAAATCAGGGCTCAAAGAGACCCCAGAGTATCTCGCTACATCATGGTTTAAAAGCTGTTTCAACCTTCGTGGAGGATTATATGGATAGTTCGAGCTGAAAAGGATTGTGTTAAATGATTGGGATGATGGGTAAGTTTTTTATTGAAGCATGATAATTTGGATAGAATTGCGTCGAGAACAAAGTAGATTTTGAGATCATGATGTAAGGTTTTGTTTGTGACGGTGTACGGAGCATTGGACTTTGGATTGAGAGAATTGGATACTTTTAATGTTCGAAGATTTAGCTGTCCTCCACCTGATTCAATTCAAGAATTCACCTGATATTGTAATCAATCTGAACGGAAACGAAGGTATGACATACGAAGTAAAAAAACCGACACACCGCTAAAATATTTTTTTTTAGCTGAGTCACCACGTATGATAGAAGCTCTCTGATGTCGCATTGAACCGGCTGTTTGATAAAAACTACACACACGGTTCTTATAATAAAGCCGCCTTAGAACCAATATTGGAGACGAAATCCCACAAGTCCTTTGAGCGGTGAGGCCGGTACTTGCTGCATTGATGGGCTTATTGCACTCGTACAAAAGGTACTCGAAGCTCCCTTTGAAATCATCTTGCTTTATTTGATCTTTTGAGGAGCGGTTCATTAGGCGAAATGATTCTAACAGGTGAAGCCACCACATCAAAGCCGGCCACCTTTAACTCGTTTGGCTTCTTTATTGCTCATGGCCTCTGGGGGACTTTATCAATAGTGAAAATTTAATTGAATTAAGGCTACTTTAGTCTAGAACAGAGTCGGTTCAACAAACAGGATAATTGTTTGAATTTCGGTTATCTAATTTTATTACCTCACTCATAATTTCAGTAGTTTTTAGATCCCTTTAATTTCTGCTATATTTCCGTTTCTGAAATCATTGAAATTTTGAAACACTGTTCATGACAGCTTGTTGGCGTTGTTTTTTATTCCTTGCTATTGATTAACGCCATATATACTTAAAATTAAATGATATTTCATTAGTAGAAAAAGGCCTTTTTAGTCTCGATAAAAAATAACTTTATTTTAAATTTATCCAAATTTTTGCCTCTTCAGGCATCTTCAGGGATAATATGATTTTACATGTAATTCAAATTCTCATTCGCTTTATGGCAGTGCACACACTTGCACACTTAATCTAAGAACAAAACCGAGACTAAGAAGGCCTTTTTCTACTAATATGTATCTTTCCCAAGATCATCGTTTATATTTCATTGTAAAACTAACAACTACTTATCGAAAGAATCAATACAATGAATTAATCGAAATTCCTCAAAGGTCCTCCCAGAAGATTTTAATAAAACGCATTTTAATGAGCTAGATTGTAGAAATCGATGGTTAAGAAGTGACACATCGAATTGGTAAAAATACAGATTTCATGTTTTTAGCATATTATCATAAAACTAACTGCCATTAACTTAATTTTGATAACATTTTTAGAACAAAGTTACAATCCTGGTTGAAATTAAAATGAGCGGCTACCTCTACAAAAAACCGACAGCATTATTTTAAGAACAAATAAACAGTTTTTTAGAATATAGCAAAATATATGATTATGGTATGTAACATATGGTATAAAGATGAATGTGACAATTTTAATTATAACCCGGAGGTTAACAACCACACGTCCATTTTCCTATTTGTTCAAGGTTGCCAGTTTTCCATAACTCAGTGATATTAAAATTTGTTTCTATGTTACTAAATCTGCACTCCGGAGATAAAGAACAATATATCACATTTTCCTATTTATTCAGCAAGCCAATTTTCCATAACTTTGAGGTATTAAAATCTGTTTCATCCTAACTAAATTATTTAATGAAAAAATGGACGTAGTGTCACTTACCTCCGGTGCACAGGCGTAATAAAAAATAAAATCATGTTATATTTATAGCTAATATAAATAAGGTTTTATAGGAATATTTTTATTTATATGTTATGGTATACAATTACCATTTTACCATTACAGGAAAAAATGACCCTGGAGAGAGGCCAGGAGACAAACCCAGTGACAAATGGAGCATTAAAATTAAAATAATTGTATAAGAAACGAACGACGTACCATCATTAAAAAAAAAAAAAAAAAGATAAAGAAGAAAATCAATCATACTATAAATAACATTATTGACTTTTCTTCAGTAGCTGTAAGATGAAATTGTTAGTTAAAAAAATATATGAATCGGTCGTGCTTAATAGCCAATTAATCGCCTCATTTCAAACTAAATGTAATTATGAAATAAGCATTGAAATATAATTAAAAAGTTTCTATGAGCAATTATGTAAAAATTAAAAAAAAAAAAAAGGATGCTATTCTTCCATCAAAAACAAAAAATATCTATTCATTGTTTCATCAATTTTCTTTGGATATTTCGGCTTAGAATAAATATTAATCTCAAATATAACATAAACTTATCATAATCTCAAAATAGTATATTGTTTACACAAATATACACAAAATGTGTACATCGAATAATATTTTTTTATTACATTATATATTTTTAAATATGGACGTTGTCCAGCAAAAAGAACAAATATAATAATTCACTACTTTACCGAAGAGCACATTTGGCACGGCTTTTTTTTTCCTTTATCTGTAGAGGATGCTAAAACATAAATGTTATATATTCGCTGTTTTAACGCATAGGTAATTACTATTTATCTCAGGAACACAAAAATCTGAAAATACCTAGTTCGTTGAACCCGCCTTGAACTCCAATGATATTTTTCCAATCAAACACAATTTTGGTGTGCGGGGTGGCCAAATGGGCTAATGCGTTGTGCACCGCACCACCGTTGCCCGGCAACCTGATATATGATAAATGGTACAAAAATAGTCATGAGTTCGCGTCCCGGTGCCAAGGCGTCTTTTAAAATCCCCGCCCATATCCTCTAGTCCAGGAAAACCCGTATAGCCTTAACGGCCAGGAAGGGGAGGAACCCCTTCCCCCCCCCCCAAAAAAAACAAAATTTAAACATAAACGCATTTTTTTGTCGTGAAAAATAGATTTTTAACAATTTATTCCATTCCCAATAAATAATCGATTCCCATCAATGTTTTGTCAATAAACTTTGTATTACAACTAAAAATGTAACGTACATTTTAGTTCTTTGTAGTGGAATACTTGTTTCTGGAACACTTCTAAGTAAATAAATTGTATGCAAATTAGAAGGCACAAGAGGTCTAAAATTCATAAAAGAAATTATGCCTAAATAATCTATAATTGAATTTTAATTCTGAAAATTGTCTCAATGATGTTTTGGGATTCTCAATGTTGGGGACGGGATCCCTCAATTATGGGGCTAATCATCAATCGTACCCTGCAACGAAAGTTGCTCTTTTGTTGCCTGCTATTCTACAGGCAAGTGAACAATCCTAGAACGGACACTAATAGAAAAAGTAGCATGAAGGCTTGAAGAATTGCCATAAATATTTCAGAGGGTGGACGGGGGAATATGACTCCCGCAATATTTCAGCCCCGCATATTTGCATATGTTACTGGAGCCCCTCCTAATAGTGGTAAGTTGAATAATTCTAATGTCCATTGTGCTGCGGCTATTGTTGCCCATTGTGCTTACCCTCTCACCACTGCCACGGATTAGGCGCATTAATAACCGGATCCAAATTGCTTGTGCTTCTTTCAAAAGCTGCTCTGCAACAGTACGGCCACCGCCGCGGCATAGCTTCATCAGGTTCTTAAGAAATTCTTCTCGTGTTTGTAATCGGTTGATTTTGCAACTGTTTATATTTATATCTATTTATGAATAAAAACATGTTTTATTAAATAATCAACAGTATATATGATTCGTTAGTAAATATTTGTTCTCCGGCTACCAGGAGCAATGGATTATGATTTAAAAGGTATCAAACGAAGTGGAATTTCTTGTAGAAGTGACGAATTTCCTTTTCGATCATTAAATTTCTACGATTTTAGTAGAAGTCATTAAAAAAAATATTATCAATTGTTTTCAATATTCTATACTAGTTGGCCCGTGCGAATATATCCCAGAAAATATTGTTTAGTGAAGGAATAACAAACCAATATGGAAATAAGTAGATCATAAGTATCTTATGTATTATGTAAGAGAGGAATAAATTGTTTTTCCTGGGTCGATTACAATATTCCATTTAACATAATAGACCAAAATATTTGTCAAATTTGCTTTGCCTATTTCTAAACGCTGACTTGAAAGGTAACATTCAAAATAAAGCCTCGATCATGGGATTTTCAAAATTGTTAAAAAATATAAAATGTACAAACAAAAAAACGCCTTTAAGAAATAATAAAGTTTATTTACCAGCCAGAAAAAACTGGTAGTAGAATAGTAAATGCAATATCGTTAAAGAGAAAGAAATTATTAAGTACACTAAAACAAATGGACTGTACCTTTGTTAATAATTGTCCAATTTTTAGAATACTTTTTTTTTAGGTAATTTAATAATCTTGAATATACTTTACTCCTTTTCATTATGACGCTTATTCCCGGCGTTAAATTTATATGATCTGTACAGACAGTGAGCAAGTTGATTCCAGAGTAGGTGATTGCAGTGTTAATATATAGAACTGTGATTAAATGTGTAAATTTTCCCCACTAGAAATACCACAAAAATTAATAATAAAAAATTTTGAAATTGGAGTTAGTCATTCTGTCAACTGAAAGGCTCATATATAAAATAAATGGAACCAGATCATATTCCATTAGAAAATCTGACGACAAACTCCAAAGACGTTTAAACTACATCAATAAAATATTATACAACACAACGGGCATTATTCAAGCATCAAATAAGAATGATATAACCTTCATTTCCGATACACAATTTGTTGTCTATGTTCTCAGTGTTTCTCATCTCTCAAGGTAAACTTTTGTAAATTTAAGGATTGCAGGAAATTAAAAAAAAACGCATAAAGGGTTTGATGCAATGAACATTCATATCACTTTAAATTTTACACACGGTTGTAATTTTAATGCACTATTAAAATTTATTTCAATAGAATTTACTATTTACTAAAAAAAAAAATAAAAAATAAAAAAAAAATAATAAAAAAAAATAAAAAAATAACCTGTACCACTACAACCCATGAGGGTCATGGGTTCAGTACTATTTAGGGAAAATACTGTTTCAAGGCCAACGGTTGTGTAGGGAGGGGATCGGTCCAGGATCACGCTCAATTGCCAGGTTTTCACTTTTAATTATAACTAAGTACCCCCTTTAGAGGCTGGGTGTGCCCCAGGAGTGTTCCCGTACCCCAGGGTCGCCCCACGGCCAATGAAACAGAATAAATAAATTTTCTGTCATGAGCCGGGATTTGAATCTGGGGTCTTGGGTATTGGAAGCTTAGCCCTACCATTGAGCTACACCGCTCCTATGTCTACTATTAGACTCATTTATTATTACTTATTACTGTTCTATTTTTTTTTTCTATTTTCTTCAGTTGTATGCATAGGGTTAATTGTTTATTGAGATAATTATTCTGATTTAGCCAACAAGTAATATATCAATACTCGTATGGTATGGTAAGCTCACCAGTGATGAACGTAGCTAAGGAAATTTTTGTCTTTTTTGGTTTATACCGCCGTAATTATTATAGTTATAAACTTCTTTCTTGGACATTTAGAATATCTAGGGTCTCCTTTTTCAATTTAATACATTAATATTGAAAAAAAAATCAGTTATACTAATATAATCGCCATTTAAAAAAACAACACATTTAGCATTAGTGATGGACACCCCGAATGGTAATGGACAGGAGGTAGGTAGCAGTAATGGATATACGTCAGAAAAGTATTAAAATCTTTATTTAACTATAAAAATAAGATAAAAGATGTTCAACTTACTCTTAGCAAAACTGTTAGTAGGAAGGTATGAAACATACTCATCTCAAGAACCCTATAGAAAAAATAATGATAGGCATTTTAAAATTTTATTTTGGGAACTTAGTTCATACAGTTGTCAATAGAGAGCATTGTTCTTCAATCTAGAAAAAGCTGGAACCTTTAAATCAATAAGGATGCTTATTATATACATTTAAAGTCCAACCTGTACATCACTTGGCCCTCTCTCCATAACTGGTACGTTCACGCTTATTGGTGAAAAAAAATTAAAGAATAAATTTGCAGTACCAGTAGAGACAGGAAACTAGACTCTGTAAATAAATAAACAAAAACTACTACGTTTCCTTATTTAATTTTTTAGGTTATTTGTAAAAAAATGTAGGTGATGTTTGTATACATGGTTGTGAGGTTTACCCAGCCTTCAGATCGAAGATCCCAGATTCAGCTCACTGGATTCGAGAGCCTATAACCGAAACGCTGTTTTTTGCCCGAGCTCCCACGACGATTACACTATCCTGCATAGGATGCCTGACATCGGAAGATAAGCGGTAATCCGTTTAGAGGCGAGATATCTGTGACCACTGATGACTATCTCCTTGCAGCGGTTGATACTACAATACCAGGTCCCCTTTCTGTTCAACATCCCTTTAATCCCGTTCCTCCTCTTCCTACATTGACTAATGGACAGGTTCGGGTCTTCCTCTCCCATTCACTATTGTCCCTTATGGTCGGCGGAAAGAATCTGAACACAATGGAATGCAGAAATGTGAAAAAAACTTATCAGAGCCCAGCTGGACTTGGAAAGCATTTAAGTGAAAATTAGTGTTAAGTCTTAAATAGTATTGCCCAAATGCGAGACCAAGACGAGTCTTGCTCTTAGTTCTAACTTGATCTTGCGCAAGTCTGACAATAGTCTTGCAGTTACTTATTAGCTTCTTACTATAGAGATATTACTGTATTTTTTTAGATAGGGATAACCTAACTAAGCCCGAATGAAAAATTGGAAAAGTTTAATGCATAAGTATATTGGTTATAACAATTCTTTACAAATAGTAAATAAATTTATCAAGTATTAGTAACTATTTGCCTTAATTTTTATTAACAAAAACGATTTTTTTGACCAATCTTGGTCTTGCAACAGTAAGACGGTCTTGGTCTTGCAAGTTCAAAGTGTAATGTGCAAGATCAAGGCCGATTTCGGGCAACACAAGTCTTAAAGAATTCAGAAAACGACGAGAACGAATATAACTCCGCCACATAAATCAAAAATATAAAATTTATATAAACAGTACGATTTAATAACCTATCTGTGCCACGGACGTAAAGGACATCGTATCCATTAAAAAAAAAAAATAAATTATTAACCGTGAAACAATTTCCATAGTTATGGTAAATCGGCTCCCCTGAAGAAATAAAACAATGTGACAAGGTGCCCTTTACCTCCGGGGTACCGATTTAAATTTATCGGGGTACTAAGAAATACATTATAATATCTAATAGTTATGGAAAATTGGCTCTTTTTGGTATAGCCATATGTAATCAATAAAGGTTTGGATTGGTAAATAAAGCAAGATGTATGCTATTTTTATCTTATTCATGCCATTAATAAATGATCTAGAAAAAATAACAAATAAATTAAAAAATGAACACAGAAATGATCACCCTGGATTCTAAGCTGAAACATGACATGGATATTAACTAAGTTTTGGGGTAGGGAATAAGCTTTCAACCAAGATCACGCCTTCATTTCTTTTCTTATATTAATGGATGAAATAATTATTAAATATTATTTACACCGACCGGAGCGGCGTAAGCACTGACTTCCAAAGTTGAAGGTACCGAGTTCGAATCCAGCTGATGACAAGTAATTTTTGATCAACTGTGGATAGATCCTACTAGGGTCGGGATATCCTCCAGGGATACACCCATTCTCTATAAAGTGGGTATTCTTAATTCATTACTTAAATGTAATAAATTAAAGGAGAAAACATCGGTTGAACGCGATCCCGGCCCTATCACTTCCCTGCACGACCTTTGAAACACCTAGAAACAGTACTTCCTTATAAAGTACTGAACCCAAGTCCCTTCATGGGCTGTAGTGGTACAGATTTTTATTTTATTTTTTTTCATGTGATTACCAGAATATCATAATTTTTGTGTACTAGAGCGAGAAAAGAAAGTATACCGATTTTAATCTGTATGATTCCATTAATATCAAAGTGAAATAAAACACTCGTATTATTCTGGATTTATCTCTCTTCTCACAGTTAATTATTATTAATTACTATCTTAAGCCATTAAACTTCTTAAGTATTAAACGTCTAAAAATGTAAAATATTCTCAAATGACAATAAACTTAAAATATTTTTTAACTTTTTTGTTTGCGAATTTTTTATTCGCAAAAGGATCAGGTATGAAGAAACATAAACCTATGTTGACGGCATGCTTATCCTATAGAGCAGGTAAAAACTAATCAATAAGTCCCTTGCAAGCGTCAGCTGTATAAATACAATTGATATAGAAATGCTTAAGCTTGCGTGAGAAGAGCTACCTCAGCAATCCAGTGGTCAAGGCCGGATCAGAGTCAAGCAGTAAAGGAAGTCCGCTCGTCGAGTCCCATTTAGGATGCCTTCCTATACCTGAGTCCATTCATAACGAGGTAGTTCATTCATTAAAGACCACCTGACAGCCCCTACCTGACCGCCAAATAGCTATCTATTGCACCTCAATGGGAAACGTTTTCTAGCATTAGGCGTTTGGTCTTGTCTATGAAAGACACTCCAGGCTGCAGGCCTCATAGCTGAAAAGCCACCGATCTCTGTGTTACACAGGAGAATGGTTCATTGAAATGTTTCTTCACCTGGTTGTTAGTGAAGAAAAGGACACTTGTGTCAGCAACAAAGCATCGACTATTTAGCAGTGTTCTCCCTTTTTACTCTTTTCACAAAAAAAAAAAATTACTACTAGGCAAAGGAAAAATTAATTTTTGAAGTTTATTTTTTTTTTTTTTTTGTATATTGGTTAAAGAACAAAAAACAATGTTAGGTCTATATTTAACGTATTATTATTTTAATGTAATCTTTACGATAGAAAGAAATCTTATGAATAGGAATTCCTTTTTGCTAATTGTAGAGGTATGGATGAAGCATTTAGGTACATAACACGGACGGATCTACGGGGGGGGAGGAGGCTTTGGGGCTGAAGCTCCCTCCAGAATGGTAAAATATATAACTATGTCTTATGAAACAAAAATTTAATAATTACCTCCCAAAGTTTTATTGTTCGTGTAATTACATTTAGTAGTACTTAAAAAAATCACTTAATCTATTTCATATAGGTAGTTAGTCTCCTTCTTTTTCTTCCTACGTAATTATCGTTATATGTTTTAAAAAAAAATCGTTCGGACTGAAGCCCTCTCCCCACAAAACTAAATCCTGGATCCGCTAGTGGTACAAAATGTATTCTGTAGTACATATGGGCTTTTATATAAATTCAAATTTACATCGAAAAATGTTCAATGGAGCCTATAATTATTACTAAACAGTACTCCGCGGTTTCGCCCGTGTTAAATTTGGAAAACATAAGGCAATATCACACACATGATGAAGTCGATAATTTTAGTTACTGTATGTTAATAATTGGTATACCCAATATACTTTTGCATTTAACTCCACTAATTTTTCATTCGAGCTTAGTTAGGTTTCTCCTATCTAAAAAATTACAGTAATATATCTATAATAATAAGCTAATAAGTAACTGCTGCGAGACTCTTGCGTAAGACCAAGACCGTGATCAAGACTGAGTTTGCAAAACCAAGACTCGTCTGGGTCTCGCAGTTGGGCAACACTACCGTCAGCCGGAGGCTGGCCTTGGCAAAATAAGTACTATTGATACAATAATATAAACTAAAACCTAATATGTTAATGTCAATAAATACAGTGTTAATGCTAACAAATACGGAAATAAAATGTATCTGCTCTTAATATCACAAATATAATTACAAATATATAAATACATACACATTTTTAATATAGATATTTTAATATAATTACATAAATAATTTTTCCGGCTTAAACATTATTCATCTAATAATTAAATTCTTGGCATATCTATATTGCCAGGCTCCTTTACAATAATTGGATACACTTACCCAAATTTAACGTACATGATGCCTATGGAAAAATGAATACTATAAAACATATTGCTTACGAAATATAGACATAATAAACACATAAATAATGATTTTATATGTGCAAATTATATATATATATTTAATGTTTTTAATTGTATAGTTATATATATTTATTTTTATTCCTAACAATGAGTGTTTTCAACCACATTAGCTTTTCATAATATATATATTATACAATCCAAAAATAACCAATAAAACTAAAACTTCAAATATAACAATTTATAAAAGCATAAATACAAAAAAAAATTTTCGCCTTGAAAATGGCCCAAGTACTGGCCGCAAGTACTCCGCCGACCTTTAAAAGTTCAATGTTATTAAAGTCTTTAATACTTAATAAAAGAATATTCATTAATAATTACGCATACACATAATGATTCTCCATATTCCAAAACATTCTCTGTCAATTTTAACAGAAATCGATCATCAGATTGTGAATCTGTCATCTTCAAGTAGATTAAAAGCGGTCTGAGGTAGATAACGTAAAAAAAAAAAAAAAAAGTTGGGAGTTTGATTTTCTTGAGCGGGAGGGAGCCCTAACGGATTTATAACTAGACATATTGTCTGGCTGATTGCTGGGGGTCGCTCAATACAGAGGAGGGGGCGGCTGTCCAAACAGAGCGCCTCCGCCCGGAGAGAGAAAACAATTTTCCGACCGATAAAAGATTAATCCGGCCGGCTCAAGTGTGTACCGGGAGAAGGTGCATAATAAAACGCGGTTAGCGGATTAATTTATCTCGTGGAGGGCCCTCCTTCCTGCCACCTCCAATCCTCTCCCCATCCGCCGTCTCATCCAATTAGCCCCTCCTTGTCTTCCTCTTATGTCCATGCGTCATTACTTCCTCCGTTCATGCCGAACTACCGCCGTTCGCACCCCGTTCCATATCCATCAGGGTTAGTTTAGCCCGTGACCTCTAGGTCTTGTGAGAAAAAGGGTGCAGGATAGTGTTGCCCAAATGCGAGACCTAGATGAGTCTTGGTCTTGCAAACTCAGTCTTGGTCATGGTCTTGGTCTTGCTCGAGTCTCTCAGTTACTTATTAGCTTACTACTATAGAGATATTACTTTATTTTTTTAGATAGGAGAAACCTAACTAAGCCCGAATAAAAAATTAGAGAATTTAAATGCAAAAGTATATTGGTTACACAATTATTAACATATAGTAACTAAGATTATCAAGTATTAGTAACTATTTTGCCTTAATTTTTATTTAAAAAATCGATTTTTTTTACCATTCCTGGTCTTGGTCTTGCAACAGTTAGGGCGGTTTGGTCTTGGTCTTGTAAAGTGCAAGACCAAGACCGATTTTGGACAACACTAATGCAGGGTGCAGAAGGAATCGAAGATCCACTGTTGCCATTTCAATTTCAGACGACTCTCTGGAAAATATAAAATACCCATTCATAAATATTTAAGGCTAGAAGACTTTTGAATAAAAAAGTGTTAAGGCTATAAGACAAAATTTAATAATTGCCGTCACAGATGGACTGGTGGGAGGTTCTTGGTACCTGAACGAACCTGCTGGGTCTCTTCACTCAAATATAGTTTTCGGCCAACAATCCGTTTTGGAATCAATAAAAAAAAAATCTAGCCTACATGAAGGATCAAAAACCCTTTCATTTTCATTTCAAGAAAGCCAATGCATTCCAAAATTCTAAAAGATAAATTTCTACCGAAAAGTATAATCGGTTGACAAGCCCTACAATAAACATTTAACCAACTGAAAAGCCGGAAAAATAAAAGGGAAGGATATTGAAATAGTCGAAACAAGATAGTCTGAGGAAGTTCTTTGAAGGAATGATATGTACTTGGCAAGACCAAAGCCGCCTAACTGTTGCAAGATCGAGAACAGGACTGGTAAAAAAAATTGATTTTTTAAATAAAAATTAAGGCAAAATAGTTAATAATACTTGACAATCTTAGTTACTATATGTTAATAATTGGTGTAACCAATATACATTTGCATTTAACTTCTCAAATTTTTTATTCGGGCTTAGTTAGGTTTCTCCTATCTACAAAAATAAAGTAATATCTCTATAGTAGTAAGCTAATAAGTAACTACAAGGCTGTTAAATGCGAGACTCGAGCAAGACTAAGACCATGACCAAGACTGAGTTTGCTAGACCAAAACCCGTCACGGTCTCGCATTTGGGCAACACTGGTTCCTGGAAGGATTATATTAGTCCTTATATATTATCATTACATATGAGTCCTTAAAATTGACAGTTGCACTGCACTACATGAATGCGATTTGGGCGGGGTGGCCGAATGGCGCGTGCACTGCACCGCGAGTTGCCTGGCAACCGGATAAGAGATTTGAGAAGATTAAAAAAGTATGAGTTTGCATACCGGTGCCAGAGGGGATTTTAAATTCCCCGCCCTCACCCCTTCGGTCCAGGAAAATCCCGTATAGACTAAAAGGCGAGGTAGGAAAGAAAAAAAAAAAAAAAACCATGAATGCGATTCGCTAATGAAATAGGTGAGTAAATAATTGGTGATGTTTAACAAAGGAAATGATGATGAAGAGGCAATGCGAATTATGAAGGATGTGTTCAGAAACCAGTTTTTTTTTGTTTTGTTTTTACGGACATTAAAAGAGCGTACAAAAGATTGTATGATGAAAAAATCATGGACACACGATTATTTTTGAAGGGGAGTGGGAGGAAGAAGAAAAAGATTTGTTCTGAAGATTGAGGCGAGAAAGACACAATTAAAGTAAACGAAATCATGCTTAACCCTGAAAATAGGCAATGTCTCTTAAGTGGTCTAAAATAAAATCTAATAAAACAACATTATTTTTTCTCTTCGATCTCTTTTCAAGTCCATCAGACAACACCCATAAAGTGTAATAAAACAATAGATTGTATTTTAAATGATGTATTCATAGAAACTGTGCAAGAGTAAAAACTAATTTTTTAGTTTGCTAAGTAATATTGCTCTTTCAGGACATGGCTAATCACAGATTTGTGGACGTGAACAAGTAATTGAAGAATTTTAAAATATGGTAAGAATCAAAAGTGCCCAGGATGTGGTTGCACGGCATAAGTTACGTTTCAAATTTTAGGAGGATTCCATATTTTTGGGGATTTCAATTTGGAGAAACTTTCAAATAAGGGAACATAGCAAACACGTGGAACGGGCCCAACAAGTGTAATTGACTAGACTCTTCAATTTTTCTAATTATATTTCCGCTTGTAACCTTTTTGAGACGAGGATAACAATAAAGTTTCTTGGGAGGTGGAGTGTCATGCGCCATCGACCTTGGTGGGGATAGGCATCTCTGATAAAAATCAACAAAATTATTAATCATAATTTATATTGAAATATTACTTAAGTTGGAACACGTAATTATTCCCCCTCTCCGTCCTCTCCCTCCCCTCGTGTTGTCGCTAGAGCTGATAACAAGCACTTAAAAATTTAAAAATATGTTGCCTATGTGAAGTATAAAAAACAAAATACTTTTAAGAGAAGTTACATAAGGCCCTTCTTATGGAAACGATAAAATACATTAAAAAAGGCTTGGAGGTGGGATAAACGCTGATATAGCTGAACATCATAAATTGGAAGATCCAACATAATTAAATCAACGAGTTCGAACTGTTTTTTTTTGTTGTTGTTATTTTAACTTGCTTTATGCTTCCCTTTAAGAGAACTCTCATGGCTGTTTTGTGAAAGAGTTCATTCTCCGTAATGGGCAGCTTATACGATTACCGAAAACGCACTTACCTTAAATAAAAAAGATTGAATCTGTAAAGTAACAGGTTTGGATTAAATAGTTGCTTAACGAAAGTACCTCAATAATCCCATTATTTGTTAATGATGAATTAAAATACTTATAAATATTGTTAAATTGAAGTAATGTAATAAATAACCTCTTCCATATTAAATCAGCATAGAGATGTTATATTGGCAACTTCTAGAACAGCAAAACCAATCCCATTTAGAAAGGGTTATAGATCATAGGCCGCAGTGACATGAAAGAGGAATCGATAATCATTCTGTTTTTATAGTGCATTGTCACTTTATACACTTGTTGCTATTGTGTTCCTTTCTGCGTCTTCATTCTTATTCTTCAGGTTGAATATTCAAGAGCTGGCAACGGACCTTTTCTGAATACCTCAACTTGTTGCCAATGACGTTACCAAACTTATCTTATACTTCTGTACGTCAGAGGTGAACTATCAATGTCCAATTTTGCTGTTTTTATTTCTTTGTCGTATTTGGATTGTTCTGGCCATGCTATTTAATCTTATGTTAGATGGAAAGTTATAAACAGTAGATAATGTTTTTTCCACACTTCTAAAACAAAAGGTCAGTTTATAGAAAACTTATCGCTGGCAATGCGTCTAATGGTTAAACAATAAGTCAATATTAAACAATAAATTATATTTGTATTTATATAGCCAACTTATTTATCCAAACTCAAGGATTTGTGTTTGGAGTTTTACAATTATATCTTAACATTTAATTGATGTCTCTCTTTAGTTTTTCCTCTTTTATATTAATTTTTTTACTTTCCTACTCATACTAGGTAAGGAAAGTATTGCAATCGGGTCAAATTTCCGATATGAGGTTTTCGACGAATCTGAACGTTTCCGAGCTCCCTGAGTCCGAAAAACTCATTTTTAGCCATTGGTCTGTCTGTGCCAAGATTTTCTCGGGAACTACTGAACCTATTTTGTTGCTTCTTTTTTTTTATTTTGTAGGGTTTTGGCTACTGATGCCTGTGACAGAAATTCGGTGCTGCATGCGCAATCACTTGCGCGCAATAAATGAAAAACATGTTTTTCTATAGACTGTACCTCGAAAATGGCTCTAACGAATTTGATGAAACTTTCTTATAATGTCCTAATAATTTTCCTTTCAATTTTCGTATATGGACTAAATTCCCGAGAAAATTCAGGAAAAAAGTTATAAAGGTAATTTAATTACCAACAAAACAAAAGAAGAATCATTGGAATCGAACCAGTATTAGCGATGATACAGCTTATGCTATTTTTTACACATGTTTTAACTTATTACTTTCCTACCTATAATAGGTAAGGAAAGTATTGCAATCTGATCAAATTTCCGATATGCGGTTTTTTAGCCAACTATTAAAAAAGTTACAGCTATTCAATTTCCAATGTACGATTACGGGTTCATATCCTGGTGTCAGAAAGGGATGAATGAGAGAAAAAAAGATGACTAAGTGAAAGTAAGAAAATCTGTTGCCCGCATCACACAAGCTTCACTATTTCCTCTACTTTTAACAGAAATTATTGTTTGACAATACTAAGCTATGGCAAAAAGTTTTTGATCAGCAGTATTAGGGAGTATTGACATTTTTACACTGATCTACCTCAAGTCGGTTTACATTGCTTTAGTTTATCAAATAAATCGTACTCAAATCTTTTCTTTGATCAATTTTCAAGAAAATAAATCTAGTTAAATTTTTGTTTGTTTCTTCTTGAACATATGTAAAAATATAAAAACTTTTCTGAAATACGTAGGAAAGTCTTGTGAGTGGACAAACCAGATATTTTTTATTTTACATTATACTTGCAAATGTGATGTCGTTTATTTTGTCAGCTATTTCTTGAAAATTATTTATATTGTGATCATATCACGAGGCCACAGCAGGACACAAAATCTTCATCAGTGAGAAGCTAGCATGATTTGATTTGCTGCCATTTATTTGATTTTCTATTTGTGGGACCATTTTTCAAGGTCGTGAAGATGATTTTGAAAGGCAATTGAAGCAATAAAAAAATCAGTAGGATTTTTTAGGAAATAAAGTATTACAATGTCTTCAGCGAAGCTATAGAGGGTGGTGTTAGGGCTCTCGGAGATATCAGATGTGTAGAAAGAAAAGAGAAGAGGACTTAAAACACTATTAAAAGTTAAAAGAAAGAAATAGAGGTATTTACAGAAATACAGGAGAACCTATCAAGGAAGGAAGACTCGATTCCTTTATATTAATATAATAAAATTAAAGTAAATAAATATTAACATACAAACCTCCATATATAAACATGAGATTTCGATATATCATATATCATTCAATATTATCCTTTTAAAATTATTGTTTAGACCTAAAAATAGCAATTTTGTGAAATGTTAAATTTTGAGATATTATTCCATATACAGTGAAACGAATAGACAATAGAATTAACATGGAACATCAGATTATTATAGTCTGACCATTTTTGGTTAGAAGCTGGAAGACGAACTCGTGCGGCAATATGTTGAATATCACATTCAGTTTTTACTACGAACCTCCGATATCACAAAAAATGATATTTTATGAGTGTTTAGACATTTCACAAACTATAGAACAAACAAATATATAAATGGTTATTTCACTATGCTAGTATTTTTGTTTCTTATTTTTTAGATTTTCCATTTTCTGTCGGTATCAAAAGAAATAAAATAAATAGTTTGGTTTAGCAATAATGTCTCTCAATTATTTTGATCGTTCTGTTTCCCTTACTTTGTTAAGCCTTTATCTTCTAATGTATGTTCATATTAGAAAATATTTTTTAATTAGTGTTGGAAAAATAATATAACGTCTGTTTCATCTTCGGGCCACGATAGTTTACCCTTCATATATCAAATTATTGCCGTCGGCTCATGGTTAAATTTTGATTATAGCTTTTATTTATTTATTAGTCCAGCGGATGTCCAATGTACCGTATGCCCTGATCCAGTCCACATTTGATTATAATGAAGAAAACGGCGAATGTGCGGAGAGATTGGGTGTTGATCAGGACCACTGAAGCGTGAGATCTCTACGACAGTCGCTAAAAGAGAATTCTTTTGAAGAATGAACCAGCTACAGCTGACAAGGTGTTGGAGTTAGGAATTTTAAAGAGATCCCGAAAGTTAATAAATATATATACCAGAAACAAGTACTTTCGAGGTTAGAATTGTCCAACGCCTTAAAACTTAACATCAACTATGAACCGTTGCGTGGAGTCCCAGGAGCTAATGGACAGTCGAAGGAAGTTTGGTTCTTCTGTTGTAAATAAGGCAGAGTCTGAAACATAATACGCCGACACCATAGGGTCAAATTCGAGTTGATGAGGCTCTTTATGGAAAGGGAATTCACATGCTTCGTCGAGGTCTATAATGTCGATAGTGATGGCTCAACGAGATATACGGATATTGTTGCATTCTCCGGGACAGCACTGGTCTTGGATCCAACCGCTCACTTTAAGAGCAATGACCTCAATCAGGAGAGTGAAGTAGAAAAAAAAAAGAAGAAAACATATCATAAATTTATCCCTTTCCTAAAAGAGAAATTCCACGAGACTTTTGGAAAGAGAGTTTACCGTGGCCTCTGGTTTGGGACTCGCGGAACGATCCCTAAACGAACAAGGAGCTTCTTCGAGAAACTAGGTGTTGTCGGGGAGCCTAGTATTGGCCGAGAGCATTATTCCAGACTCCCTTTGAAATCATTCATCACCACATATATAGTAATTAAAGGTTAATTATGGATAGTCTGAGGAAGTTCTTTGAAGGAATGATATATACTTGGCAAGACCAAAGCCGCCTAAGATCGAGAACAGGACTGGTAAAAAAAATTGATTTTTTAAATAAAAATTAAGGCAAAATAGTTAATAATACTTGACAATCTTAGTTACTATATGTTAATAATTGGTGTAACCAATATACATTTGCATTTAACTTCTCAAATTTTTTATTCGGGCTTAGTTAGGTTTCTCCTATCTAAAAAAATAAAGTAATATCTCTATAGTAGTAAGCTAATAAGTAACTACAAGGCTGTTAAATGCGAGACTCGAGCAAGACTAAGACCATGACCAAGACTGAGTTTGCAAGACCAAAACCCGTCACGGTCTCGCATTTGGGCAACACTGGTTCCTGGAAGGATTATATTAGTCCTTATATATTATCATTACATATGAGTCCTTAAAATTGACAGTTGCACTGCACTACATGAATGCGATTTGGGCGGGGTGGCCGAATGGGCTAAAGCGTGTGCACTGCACCGCCGTTGCCCGGCAACCTGATAAATGAATCAAAGATATAAAAATATAGACACGAGTTCGCGTCCCGGTGCCGAGGGAGTCTTGTAAATCCCCGCCCACACCCCCTGGCCCGGAAAAATCCCGTATAGCCTTAACGGCGAGGAAGAGAGACAAAAAAAAAAAAAAAAAAAAAAAAAAAAAAAAAAAAAAAAAAAAAAGGATATGTATTATACTGATTAAATTTTGAATATTTTATCATATCATATCTTTCTGTCTGTGTTCATAGGATTATGTTACTTGGTGTGTGTGCGTTCTAATTTTCTAATTTTGGCGTTCTAATGTCTTTTTTATTTCTATAAATTTCAGAGTTTGTGTTGTATCGGTATCACCGCGATTTGTATAATAGTGATATGGAAAAGATATGTATATATATATATATTATTTGTAAGAATATGTATATGTATGTGTATGAGTGTGATTCAAGTATGATTAAGTACTATGTCCAAAAAAGGATTGATGAGTATGCTGTGCATCGAGCAACTCTATATAGTAGCACTGCTTTAAATAAGTATTTCTCTCTTTCAATGAATCAAATTTTAATTATTTTTGGAAATACATACTCCTGCTGTGTTCTCGATATACTATTATAAAGCTATTTTTAAATTGCTTTATTTATTTATTAGTATTATTATATTTAATAAACTATATCATTCTTTATGTATGTAATACTCAGCTGCGGTATGACACTTATATATTGTATTTTTAGAAATATCTTTGATTAAAGATTGATTTCAGACTTTTTTTTCTCCTGCCTCCATCTTGGAGGACCATTACCTACAATGGCTGGTGTAGTACAATCTAAAGACTGTATTCAGTTGTTACAAGCGGTTCCGTTGGCAAGTTTGGAGTGGCTTGGAGCTCTTGACTCGATTTCCCAAGGCTGTTGGAGTGTCGGCCGAGATTGTGAACATTGAGGTGAGACAATGAACGGGGAATAGGAGTGCCGCCTCGAGTACCGTGGGAGTACGGCAACAGTCTGGAGTGCTCCGCCGTTCGACTTTGTTAACTTTGTCAAGGGAGTCAGCTCAACCGGATAACAAAGTCTATTCTCCTTCTCTCGTTTTCTTCTTCAGCCAACTAGCAACGAATGTTCACTGAATAGAATTTACCTTCCAGTTTCGAATTTGAGTGCCACTTGGTTTTATAACTCGTAGCAAGATTTTCCGCATTGTAAGTTTCAAAAAGCGTATCCCCTCTACCAGCATTGTCGGCAACTCGAGTCAATAACTACCGCTCTTAGCTCCTTGATACTTGAATTTATAAAACTTTTATATTTCTATTCGTACAAGGCACATTGAATACAGAAGTATATTGTATATAATTCAGTAATGCTTTTTAAGCAGAATGTTCGATAAATTAATATATATTTTCCATTTTTATTTCAATGCACTATTAAAGAAGATTTTAAACTATTGTGAAACAAATATGAGGCGATTACCCCCACAGTGTGATGGTGCCAGAGGGATTTGTGAAAGTTTTTTACATTGGCTTCATTTTATACGTAATATGAACAATTCAAAACAAAAAAATCTTAATTTCGAAATTCTGAAAACACGTCAACATACATGTTTGTTAAAATATAAAAAAAACGGTACTCAGAAATATATTGGTAGGATTCATTCCGAGTTTCAAGGTGAAAAATTGTGGAGGATCAGGAAGAAATAAAGTCTGGTGGAGGGAACTTATTCCGGAAGTCGACCTTGTCCTCCTTTTTGCTAACCTCTGACGTCAACTAGAAGTTTTCATCCATGGAAGTGTCAAAATTTATTTGTTTGGGCATCTATTAATAAAATATCACCGACCCAGGTTGGCAACGGATCCACAATTTTTCTCTTTCATAGGAACGGATAACTCAAAAATTATTTAATTTAGGTAATTAAAAAAAGCTTCATAGTAAACTAGACAAAATTACTTTCAAATAAAAATATTATTTGCCTTTGTCGAAACAATTTAAAGGGGACTTATGAACGGCTAAACCTGTGTAGTTTTGTATTACCGCTTTCTACGAAACAGAAAACGTGACCACTTCAAGAAAAGACAAAATTGGACCTTTTTAAATTTTGTTTCTTTTCTAAGCAATCTAGTATTTAATGAAGACTTCAATTACAAATACAGTAATCCTTATAAGTATTGCCAACTATTTCTTTCAATTACTTGTTTTGTACAATAATTGAGGCTTTCGATTACAGTTGTTTCTTAAGGCCAAGTAATTGCAATCACAATAACAATTATATATGATTCAAATAATATATATTTAATTTATAATATGTTGATTCTAAATCAATATTTAATTTAGTAAAAAATACGTCTTCCTGTACAATTCTTTATTTTTTTCCTCTTTGCGCACCCGGTTTCGATCTTTTATCAGGCTACGTAAAATAACAAAATTAACAACAATAATTTTTTTTTACTTTCCTTAAAAGTGATCTTTAATATGTGATGCATGGCCTCATTAAAGAACAAAAGTTTCTGAAAACAAAAATAAAAAATCCTTTATTCTATTGTGGTAAAACACTACGATTACACAAACTTGTAATTGGTAATTATTTGTAATTGTAATTTTATTTCTACAATTCCAAAATTTTCAATGTATGTCAGGTAACCAACGTCTTGAAAGAGAACAAGGAGCAGTTAGTGTTAAGAAATAGAGTTTCAATACTATTGTTTTTCGTAGACTTGGAGCCATCACCAGTTATAAAAAAAATATACGATATCACAAAATTATATTACACAATGGTGAAAGTAGAAAAACCATACCCCAAGAGAGAAATCGTGTAGTGCCATAATTGTCATACTTACGGCCACACGAAGACTCATTGCCGCGTTGCGTGAAATGCGGTGAACATCACAAATCTATGGAGTGCACCAAACCGATACAAGATCCTGCAGTGTGTGCACTATGGAGGGACACCCGGCCAAATACAAAGGCTGCCAAATTTACAAGAATCTCAAATCCAGATACCAGAAAATGAAGATGAAGCAGTTGGATCAAGAAGAGAGAGAGAGAGAGAGCCTTCTAGAATAGTGAACAATAGTGTATCATTTTCCCAACTACTTAGAGGTAACAACTCGACCGATAAATGTCAAGCCCTGCTGCAACAACAATCTCAACCCCAACCTCAAAATCCTATTCATCCTAGTATGCCTAACCATCAACAACAAATTCATCATATCCCTCCTCCTTCAAATGCAACAGATCTCACCAGATTGTTGGTGTCTTTCCTGGCCGATTTCAAATCTCTTGTTACTCCACCCATATCACTCTTCACAAATCTAGTATCTCACCTCATCCTTTCTTTAAAAAATCCTCAACGATTCAAATCCCAAAACCCATATCCATTCTCCTTTGGAATGCGAATAGTGTTAGAAATCACATTGACGAACTAACAGCTTTACTACTGGATAAGAACATCGACGCAGCACTAATTACGGAAATTGACTGACTAGAAAACAGCTTTTAAAAATACCTCATTACATTACATACCGTACTGACCATTCTGACGGTAGAGCACATGCCTGTAGTGCTGTTATCGTACACCAATTCCTTTCTCATCACCTGCCCCTATTACTGAATCAAGATGTCCTACAATCCACCGCCATCGTAATCAAAACCTCCTACTTTCCCGCCACCATAGCATCAGCATATTTCTCTCCTAACAAATCCATATCCAATATCCAATTCAGTTCTCTTCTCAACTCCAAGGACATTACTTCATCCTGAGTGCAGATTTAAACGACAAACATCATCAATGGGACTCTATAACTACGAATTATCGTGGTATAACATTGCTATTTGCACTCAATTCCCAACGTTTTAGTTCTCCTAACTCACCTACTTACTAGCCCACAGATCCTAACCGCAATCCCACTGGTGCGATCCTATCCTAGATTTTTTATCCACAGTGGCTTAGTTCCCCTCAGTCATTCTCTTACCTATCTTGACGAACTTTCCTAAGATAATAGTCCATTATTACTCCAATTATCTCTAGCTCCTACACCTAATTCTTCTGCACCTAATCCTTCTCACCTCCAACCTTAATCAGAGGCCCAGTTAACTGGAAACTCTTTCACCAAATCCTTTCCGATTTAATTGACCTCAGAATAACCCTGAAAACCCCCAGAAGGCCTTGACAATACCCTACATTCCTCTACCACCACTATTCAAGGAACAATCTGGACTGCTTCTTCTCCAAACCACTCCCAAGAAAAATAATTTATCTCAACACGTCGTAGGTCTAATCAACACCGAACGTTGTGCTAGATTATTATGGCAACGTACTAGACACCTCACCGATCGTCAATCCTATAATTATTTCTGCAAAAAATTAATGCAGGAATTGGAAACCTTTAGATCCCAATCCTTCAACTTCTACCTTACTTCCCACTCCCTTCATGATACTTCCTTGTGGAAGATCACTAAAAAAAATCCTAAAACCCCATTATATTTCATAACCTCTTCACAGTTGATGGCTCTTGGGCAGCGTCTGACGAAGATAAAGCCGAGAAATTCGCTTAACAGCTTAACTCCCTACAGACCCCTTAGCCTACTTCCAATCATTGCAAAAATACTTGAAAAGATCCTCCTGAAAAAACCCTACCCTTTATAAAATCTCAAAATCTTACTTCACATCAGTTCGGATTCCGTTCGCAACACTCCACAGTCCAACAAGGTCAAGAACAATGATGAGTAATCGATCATATTTCCGCAGTCCTAGAAAGCAAACAATGTAGCTCGGGTGTATTTCTGGACATAGCTCAAGCTTTTGACCGGGTGTGGCACGCCAGACTTTTTTTTCCAACCTAAAACCCATCTTCCTCAGTCTTTATACCTTGTCCTTAGCTCCTACCTCTCTGATCGTACTTTCCGTGTTCGCTGCGGCACTGAATTTTCCAATTGCTACCCAATTGAAGCTGGTGCTCCTCAAGGTTGCGAATTGGGTCCCTTCCTTTACATCCTCTTTACCGCCGATATCCCTGTCCATCCAGATACCTTTCTGGAAACATTTGCTGATGACACCGCCATTCAATCATCCGACTCTGATCCTGAAATAGCACCCTTAAACCTTTAAAGACTCACCTCTCCCTGATTGAGCACTGGTGTAATAAATGGCGTATTAAAGTAAATGAATCAAATGCCAACACATCACCTTCACACTCCGAGCATTCCTGTCCACCAGTACACTTTAATTCCATCCAGTTTCCTTTCTCCGACACAGACCGGTATCTTGGCTTTCTCTTAGACAGGCGACTAACGAGGAACTCTCATACTAGACTTAAAAGATAGGAACTTAACCGAGGATATGGCCAACTATACAGACTTCGAAATAGAAAATCTAAACTTTCTATTGAAAATAAAATACTTATCTAAAAGACAATACTGAAACCTACTTAGACTTACAGACTTGAACTGTGGGGAACAGCAAAATTTTCTAACATAAAACACATCCAATCCTTCCAGACCAAAGACCTTCGAAAAATAGTCGATGCTCCTTTCTATGTAACCAACAAAACCCTACACCATGACCTTAATATCACATTTTCCGAGACCTTATCCCAGAAAAATTCTCAAAATTTTAGCAGAACCTTACTTATCATCCGAATTCCCTTGCACAATCCCTATCCACTCATTCCTATAGTCCTCCAAGAAGGTTATAACGGCAGTGGCCCTGCGACCGGTTATAATTTGTAAATATTGGAGTTCTGGCAATGGCCAGATTCTGCACTCACGACATGAGTTTATGTGGCTAAAGCACTCGCTCAATCTCCAGTAGTCCCAGTGACACGGTTGAGAGAGTAGTGCAGATATCTCATGGAGTCCCACAGTTGGAGGGAAAAGTCTGGCTCGGAGTTCCCTCGCCTGATTGTAAATAATATATATAGGTATGTATGTGTTCTTTTTTATTTATTTATTTTTAAGTTATTTTATTCTTATTTATTGTATATATATATATATATATATATATATATGTGTATGTGTGTGTGTGTATATATATATATGTATATTATAGTTCTGTATAATTTCTTTTAATTTATTGTACATAAATTGTGAATGTGATCTCAGAATACTGTCATAAATGTCCTTTGAGACAGATTGTAATATTTTTCAAAAAAAGAAGTTAAAAAAAAAAAAATTACAAATTACAATAGTCAGTACTTAATTGTAATTTTAATGACATGTTTCCCAACAATCTGAATAAAAAACTTCTTTTGTTTAATAACATGTATGATTAAGATTTATTTTTAATATAATAGATTTTAAAAATTTTTTAAATAAAAAAATACATTTTTTATATTTCATGTTAGATATCGAACAGGAGCTGTTATAATAACTTCCAAACATCCCTTCAGCAGCATCAGTTGCAGTAACCTATGAGCATTGTCGAGATGAAAAACAAGATGAAATTTGGCTATTTTAATTTTTATTAAAAATTAATGATGATCTAATATGAAAAAAAATAATTTGTAATTTATTTAGTTGGTATAAATAATGTTCTAAAATTCAAGTAACTCGAAGATAGACACAACATTTATTTTCCATTGTATGATTTGTCATGGCATGACCCTTAACGCATGACAAAGAGCTAATCTGTCCAAGAATCTATTTTACATCACTTTTTTTAGTCATAGTTGTATTGTCAACGTAATAATAGGAAGTTAATGTACACTTAACGTGTACATTAACTTAATGTACAATTATTTCTTTCAATTCCTGTAATTGTAATAGAGGCTCTCGATTACATTTACTTCTTATCGCCAAGTATTAGCAATTCGGACTGTTTGTATCATTCATTGAGGTCTCCACTTCGGCGAATTCTTTGTCTTTGTATTCTTTTTCTTTCATAGTCTTTGTTGCCCGCCTAAGCTGTTTCCGAGACAGTGAGCTTATTTGACCATTTAGGCTCTTATACTTATGGAGAGTCATGACTTAATCTTTGGGATCTTTAGCCTGTTTGAAACTGTGACCCTCGGTAGAGTCCTTTCTAGGTAAAATTAGAGGGATCCATTTTAGTACTCAATCCCTCCTTAAACATTATACAAGAGGGGCCATGTTTCTGAAAGCGATAAATCGCTGCCATGTAGGCGGTACGTTTGAAGGTAGGATATGGACAAAAACTTGATGGTATACGTCAGATCAGTGGCGTACCTAGAGGAAAGGTGGAGGTACCCGGTACTTAGTAAGATACTCGGAGCGTCCGTAGGAAGAGAGACCACAAAACAGGTCTTTTTTCTTAATTAAATGTTGACATAATTGCAAAAACATCTCATACAGTTTTTATATCAATCAGATGAGAATTTCGAATGAATGAATAACAGTAAATTTTATTCTAGGACGCCTAGTTCTCTTGTTTGTTTGTTTCGATGTTTAGGCGTAAAACATCCAGATCATCAATCGTCCGATCAGCTAAATAACACTACTTTTAAACTATTTAGGCGGTAAGTACAAAAAATAAAATAAATAAATAAATATACTTAAAGATAATATATATTTTTATAGCAATAAAATAAAAAAAGAATGAAAATTAATAAATAAATGAACTTTAAAAATAAATAAATAAGTTAGTCCTAGTCCTCTTAAAATAATATAAATGTAAAATTCCAGATATATTTGTCAGGCTATTAAATTAATAAATTATAAAATAAAAGACAAGCTTAAATAAATTGAAATCATGAAATTAAACACACCTAATAAATAAATAAATAAATAAATATATATATATATATATATATATATATATATATATATATACATATATATATTAGGTGTGTGTAATTTCATGATTTTAATTTATTATATATATATATATATATATATAATAATAAAAGGCTTAGCGAACCCGAAGGTTCGATGGCGACACCACCAATCGCTTATTACACACCTCCCTTCACCGTTCGCTGTCTAAACCTAGTCCCTTCAGATCAGCTTTAATGCAATCTTCCCACCTTCGCTTCGATGTACCCCTCGGACGTTTACCATTCGGTACAGCAAATATTAATCTTTTAGGAATTCTCTCGTTATTAAGCCCAACAATTTTACAAGCCCATTTGATTCGCCGCGATGACATTACCCGGATACAGTTCACGCAATACGGCGTTTTGTAACCGTCTGAACTTCCCGGTTAATTCATCCTTCTTTGGTCCGAATATTCTACGCAACACTTTATTTTCAAAAACCTTAAGACATTGCTCATCCCTTAACGTAAGCGGCCAAGTTTCGCATCTATAAAGAACTGTCGGTAAGATAATGGTTTTATAGATTCTAATTTTTAAGTTCCGGGGAAAGAGGCGCGAGTTAAGTAGTTTTGTCACAGAAAAATAACAAGCATTTCCCGCCTTCAGTCTAACCTTAATCTCTTCTTCAATTTCATTTTTTCTAGTTATAGTAGAATCTATAACTATACCGGAATTATATATATATATATATATATATATATATATATATATATATATATATATATATCCGGAATTATATATAACCAAATTAAAGATACTTTAGAGAAAGACACGATAATTTTGGGATTTCACAAAGGGAAAATTCATAAAATTGTAAAATTATTCACTAATTTAATTTATAATTTAAATCAGAAAATCTTTATGTCTATACAAAGAATGAAACAACAAAAAATATTGTATATCCATAAGTATTGTGAAATAAAATATATTAAAAAAATCTTCCTTCTTTTTCTATTAAACCAGACTGAGCCACAGCGTATGTACCACAATGTATATATATATATATATATATATATATATATATATATAGAATAGAATAGAATAGAATAGAAAAAAAAACTTTATTCTGGGACTAAGTCCCTTCAGAATAACAAAAATGTACAAAATAATAGAATATTACTGGCCTGAACGTTGAAACAATAAATAAAATTGATAAAATAAAATAAAAAGTAAAGAAAACCTTAGGTGCACAAGCTATATACAAACAGGTAAAACTATGTACAGAGCATTTAAAATTACGAACAAAACAATTAAAACTATGAACGAATCACTTGAACTATGAACAAAATTATATTTAAGGGTTGAACAACATAAACATACACTTTGAGAAATGAAGAACGAAAAAGAGATACAATGAGTTCATTTCATAAAAAAAAAAAAAACTTTACTTGAATATATATATAAAAATAAACAGTTACTTATAATTGAATAAAAAAAAAAAAAAAATGTATGTATTGAAATTCCTACGTCGATAGTAGGAAATGCATGTACTATCTCTTACCAAGTGTTATGATTATATAATTGCTACACAATACATATATAATATCAATAGTTAGCTGGTATCAGACTGTTTTTGGAACAGGAATTGGAATAGGAGGTTTTTGAATGTATACAGGGAAGGGGCATGTCGAATTTTGATCGGGAGGGAATTCCAAAAGTTGACAGAGCGGGCTATAAAGGAATTTTGGAATGAGGCAGATCTATGAGAAGGGATGTATAGGTCAGAGGGTCGGGATCTTGTAGTGAGTGAATGGATTGAGGACTTAAATTGGAGAAGGTTGTAGGCATAAGAAGGACGATGATCGGTAATGATTTGATAAAGGAAAGTGCCAAGGAAATATTGTCTTCTTAAGGAGGGGAAGAGCCACCCTAACTCAGTGTAGTGGTGGGAGACACGGGAGCGTCTCGGGGTTCCAATTACAAATCTTACGAAGCAATTCATAAGTCTTTTGAGTCTATCACGCAGTTCCACCGAGAGGCCATCGTACACCACACAGCTGTAGTCAAAGTGGGGAAAGATGAGAGAGGAAACTATGAGTCTACGGGTATTTTGGGGTAGAAGATGGCGGAAGTGATGGAATAGTTTGAGGGTAGAAATTGCACGGCGGGATATATGAGAGATATGGTGATTCCAGGAAAGGGTTTGATCTATGAGAAAGCCTAAATTTTTAACAAAGGGATAGAAGGTGATGGGGTGGTTGTTTAGATAGAGTGAGGGAAAGTTGGTGTGGGATCTAAGAAGGGGCTTGGAACCAATGAGAATGGCCTGAGTTTTGGCAGCATTTAGCTTTAATCCATTTAAGTTGGCCCAGGCACTAATTCGATCTAAATCTTCTTGAATTTTGGCAAATGCCACCAATAACTCAGCGGGAGAAAAGGATAAATAGATTTGAGAATCGTCGGCATAAAGGTGGTGGGAACAATGGATAATTGAATCATTTAGGTCATTAATATAAGAACTGAAAAGAAGAGGAGACATGCTTGAACCCTGTGCAACTCCTGAGGATAAAGGAAGGTAGGCAGATAGAGGTTGATTAGGTATGGAAACTGCTTGGGTTCGTTGTAAGAGGAAAGACTGGAACCAAGAGATGGAACTATTGGAGAAGGATAATGATTTTAGTTTGTTGAAAAGGATGGAATGGATAATGGAATCGAAAGCTTTGGAGAAATCAAGCAGTATAAGTATGGTTAGTTTTTTGTCATCTATTGCAGTCTGGATATCACTAGTAATTTTAATCAGAGCAGATTGTGTAGAGTAGCCAGGACGGAAGCCAGATTGGAGAGGATCGAGTTGGTTGGATTGTTCAAGGTAGTTGTGTATATATATATATGTGTGTGTGTGTGTGTGTGTGTATACTAGCTGTGTACTAGCTGTGAAGAAAGATATTTTTAATATATTTTATTTCACAATACTTATGGATATACAATATTTTTTGTTGTTTCATTCTTTGTGTAGACATAAAGATTTTCTGATTTAAATGATAAATTAAATTAGTGAACAATTTTATGAATTTTCCCTTTGTGAAATCCCAAAATTATCCTGTCTTTCTCTAAAGTATCTTTAATTTGGTTTACTAATTAAATAATAATAATAACTATTTCTCGTTGTTAGGAGCTATAAAAAAATGATAAATATAACAAAAGAAAAAACATATCTAGGCCGGTAATAATAATCCGAAGGTATGTGTATAATATATCGTTGGAAAACCGAGAATTAAAAAGACAACAATATCTAACATGAAAAATTGTAGAAGGTAACGGAGAGTGGCGCAAAAAATATAAATAATAATTACTAAAATAACGAATTCATCGTAACATTTTTTTGCAGCTTGTTTTCGGGAAAATGTATTAGGAGAATTATACAACTTATTCAAATAATAATTTCAATTACTCAATAAATATAAAAAATTTTTGATTCAATTTTAGAGAGAAAAAAAAAATGATTTTTCAAGGAAAAAGTACTAAATGTTTAAAACATATCTCTACACCGAATCGTCCGATTTTAGTGATTTTAATTTGTAGGGAATTAAGGATACTAGAAAAAAATTAAGGCTCCTGCCTTGATGAAAATTTGAAGTAAAACATTTTTCGATTGAAATGAAAATACGTATTTGAGGGTTAAAACTTCAACTTTATTTCTTCTTAGAAAAATATTTGAACCAACTTTGCTCCTTTGGCCGGGACATATTGTTTCATTTCGGAGATAATTCTTTTCGATTTCAATGTCTTATTCCTTTTTTTTTTGTTTTTCATTTTGCAGGAAATTCAAGAAGCTTTCAAATAATCATGGGTATAATCAAACAAAAGTATAATTTTTGAGTTATTCGCAAATATAGTTTAGAACCCATGTTATATACATAACTCAAAAAGCTTTCGAGGAGAAGACTTTAGTCAAGTTTAATTAAAATCGTTACAGCCGTTTAGGCGCTACACACAGTAGTGATACACGTCTTTCGGCCGCCTAACCGAAACGAAAGGCCGGAGGGTAATTAAATGTATATAACAATACTCCTGAATCCGATAGAAACGTTATGCCAATATTTCCAAACTATTGATGAAGAAGTTTCGGAGATTACCGGTTTGGAACAAACGAACATTTAATATATATATATATATATATATATATAGTATGTGTTTGTGTATTTTCATGACTATGATATTATTATATATATTATATATATATATATATATTTATTTTTTCCATCAGTTGGTTTACCACATTTCTATTTGCTATTTTTTGTCATCTGATTTTGTTTTTATTTATTATTTTGCAATCATTGTTTATTTATATTTTCTGTAAATATGGCATAAATATACTCTTTCATCTCTACTATTATTGCCTTTTAATTAAGACAGATTGTAATATTCTTCAATAACAGAAAAAAATAGATGACTGAATTTGTGAAACACTTATTTGTTTTCTGATATATGAATCAGTGACTGGAAATAATTGAGCAGCACTACATTAGAACGACAATAATTTATTTTATGACTATTATACGCAACAATGGCATATGAAACTTCCCTGCATTATTGTTATTTATGTAATATTTATGATTAATGTATGATGAGTTTAATGAGTGATATTATAATGCCAGCGAACGAGCTAAACGATATTCAGTAAAAAAGAATATTCCAACCATTAAAATTGTCTTAATTTAAATAAAACCTGACAAAAAACACGGCTACAGGGTAAACGAAAATAAATAACTCTCTTCAGTCAAAAAGAAGACTTCACTATAAATGTGAAATGAAATTAAAAAACAAAAAGAGACCTTTCATAAAAGAAGGTGGGACGTTGCTTTTGACAGGCGAGCTGGAGACAATACAGCCAGGGGTGGCAGAAAGATAATTAAATTTATCTTATTCTTCTTTTCTGGGGTGGAGCCAGTTGTTTAAGTGGCCGTCCATTAACTCTCTATGGTCTGCCCGGGTCACTTCAAAAAAAAAAAAAAAAAAAAAAAAAAAAGAGGTAAAAGAAAAGGGAATGTGTTTTTAAATATTTAATCTTTGAAAGGGAACTTTAATTATATAAGTTGGCCAACTGACAAGGGAGCCGAGATGGCGAGATTGTCCTCTCCTATATATTTTATATTTTCCAGGCCTTATCAGGTGGAAGTTTTGTGTCGGTTCCAGTCGAGCCACGACTCAATTTCCGTCAGTCAAAGAAAACAAACCCTACTGCCATTGTGCCTTCCCCAAGTTTTCACACCTACAGGCCCTTAATATCTGTCAAATGCAGGGCGAATTTTTAAACAGCGCTCCTCTTTGAGTGTGTGCGAGGCCTCAGACCACAATAGAACCGCCGAACTTTTTCTTCTTAACATAATATTGAATGGTGGGCCGCTGAGCGGGGAGGGAATCTTTTATCCGCCTTGCCCCACGGGAGAACCACTCCCCCGAATAACTTATCCCATTTATCTCTGGATATTTGTATAATGTTCCTTCACAACTCTCCTCTGTACCACCCGCTCGAGATAACTCCGACCATCTTCTCTTCAACTTTTCTTCGGCAAACAAACTTTGAAATCTTTATTGCTTCCAATTTATATTGTAGCAGATACTTCCCTAAGTCCCCTGGTATCAACGTCTTTACTAAATGAAATTTCGTTCAGAAATAAATTTCAATTTTCCACTGTTTAAATAACATTTATCTTCAAATTACAATATAATTTATTCCGTTCAAATCAATTATCCCATCCCACTGCCAATGGCCAATGAAAGCTCAATAGTTTACAAAAAATATATATAAGTATGTACATACTTGCGTACAAGTGATCACCCCTTTTACTAGGTTGACATACCAAAACTACTTAAAAGGTCTAAATTACAAAGAAAAATTATATTATCAACAATATATTAATTTCTCAATTCGAAAGTTTCAAACTCTATTTCTCTCTGTGATATTTTTTTAATATTCAAATCTACTTACAGGAAATTAGTTCTTTTGTTTTTATTTTGCCTAACCATTGCTAAAAATGTGAAGAAATTCATTTTTGTGCTCACTGATAATTTCTAGCTTTACATATCAGTCTTACATTAGAAATATTTACTCTCTTCCAACCATCTAATGAGTAAAATCAATTAACGAGGTGTTTGACTTATGTCCTCAAATCTTTGAAAAATAAAAAATAAATGAACTTAATAACATAAATATTATTTGAAAAAGCTTAACGGTAATAAGTGCTCGTTGTTAATGGTAGTAAATGTAAGTGAACGTGAAGTATGAAGCACTCCAGAATGATATAGTAATCCTGAAGCAGATATCATCCAAACTCGAATAGTGGTTGAAATCTGATTCAGTTAAAATTACACAGATTTTAAGGAAGTTCTCGCTATAGGAGTTAAAAAGTTTATTCGGATGCATCGCCTTTAAATACATCTGTAATAAAGTGGAAGTTGGGAAAACGAACAATCTTAAAATATTGTTTGTTTTTCTATATTCACTTTTGCTTCCTCAATACCGAAGATAGGGAAGCATTGTGTTCGTGCGAGAGGTTAAAAAAAATTTTGTGCTCAGAATCGAAAATTTTTCACTAGCGTTTTATGTTTCAGACATCAAGGATCATATTTAGTTCGGTGTCTGTAGTCAAATCGATGTGACGGGCATATCACCTAGTACCGTTCATCCGATTTTCATGAAGTTTTCATTGGTGCCTATATGGTCCTATATAAATTTTATCAAATTCCTTCCAGCACTTAAAAGAACGTTATAAAATAATTTGCAGCGTTTTTTTTTCAAAATTATTATCGTATATTTATATGAAAAAAAAAAATCTTTCAGGCTGAAGCTCCCCCTCCCCTCGAAAATTAAATCTGGATCCGCTAGTGTATATCACTACTAAGTGCAAAAGGTCGTCTGTAAAAATTTTCAACTTTTATTCTATTGGTATTAAAGGTGACATTTTGTAGTCTGCAACTGAAATAAGTAATCTGCTACTATGGAAAATAGCAGATGACAATAAAATATGAAATTATGCTAATAAAGTATAAAGGAATAATGAGTTTTTATGCACTCTATTAAAACAATAAATTCTTACCTAAGACCTTTTGCACAAACAGTATTGAAATTCATGTTCAGCATGCATTGTTTTTTTTTTTTTTTTTTTTTCTTTTTTTTATATATAAAGGATAATCAAATATGGAAACTTTAAATACTTCACTCTTTTGTTGAATGTTGAAGCGTAACTGTATTTCCGAATCGGCTTTTTCCAAAGATTTTATTCTCATACGAAAAATTGCATGTCTTGTATAATATACAATGAAAACGGTGAGGAAGCTATACTGACCTTACTTGGCAGAAGTTTTTTAAAGCGATATGATCATTGTATATATTTTCACTTCTTTTACGTTAATTTTTATTATTTTATTCAAAACAATTATAACTAATTTATGAAAAATCAATTACCTAATTAAGAAGTGTACAAGGATGAATCACTCATTTCCGATGTAAAACCGAGTTAACTAGATTGTGAGAAATATTACACCTATTGAACAACTGGGCACAAAGAGTAAATCCCTTTTTTTATATTTTACCTCACAATGGACTATTATAGGTATCCTGTATAATACAATATTTCCAATAGAGCTCAATAGCCGAGCGCTCTAAGCTGCTTTGACGCGGTCACCTGAGGCCGGGATAAAGGCTTTTGTCGGGGATCCGCCATTGTGTGGCACGCCGCGCACCGCTCCTCGTATTATCGCCAGCCATAATGACATCAAAAGTAACAATCGATAGGTTCTACAGAGGGATGGTATGTCCCATCGATAGTCCATTTGCAAAGAGAAGATTGCCCGTATAGTCGATTCAACTGAGGAAAATCAGGTATTGAATTTATAGATATAGCTAAAAATGTTGCATACGTATAACTTAAACCTATAAGCACTATATATATATATATATATATATATATATATATATATATATATATATATATATATATATATATATATACATATATATAATGTATATATATATACATGGTGTTTCAGGGTTAAGTGTCCAAACTGCAAAATGAATTAAGGACCTCAAAAAAAAAAAGAAAAAAAAACTCTGAATGTATGTCCGCAAACGTTTTGTTTAGGAGATATTCATACCTACAGATTTTAGTTGTTATGAATTATTTAAGTTACATGAAATAAATAAAACCTATTTATTTTTTGTAACTACTTTATTAATTAAATGTAAACATTAACATTCATATTAAATGTTGTTCAAAGTGATTTCCTTGAGCTTTAAGACAAGCTCGTCATCTTTCTTCAACAGCAAAAATAATCGCGATTTCTAAAAACGAAAATTGTCCTACAATGTTGTTATGTTTCATTAAATAAGTGTAGATCTTCGGTTTTTCTGTTTATGTAATATATTTGTAGATTTTTTTACAGTATATGACGTTGAAATAAAGAATTTAAAAATAATCTTAATATCAATTTCGTTCTTTTCGTCTAGTCTGTAATTTTCATAGCATTTTCTTATAGATTGCTAGTCATATTTATTTATTTATCTACTTGAAATTATCTTCAATCCAACGTCAAAAACTCAGAAAAGTATTCTTTTCAATAAATTAAACAAGAAAAAAAAAAAAAAAAGGACAATAATGTTGAAATAAACCTACATTATAGGCTTGAAAGAGTAATCTGTAGATCTGGAAATCTAGTACTTACGTCACGTTTCAAGATCCCCCATTTCTGAGTGAGCGAACCTGGTAGTTTTTAGACCTTGAGAAAAAACAGTGGCAGAACGGCATTGGATATGTGTTATTGTTTCACAAGATTCAATTATCCTTCTTCGGAAGGAATTAAAGTCATAGGTCGGACTTGCCTAGACTTTTTGTTTAATGTCACCCTAATTGAATAATAGTTGAATCTTGTGAAACAATAACACATATCCAGTTCCTGCCACTGCTGCTGTCCAAGAAAGATGCCGAGCCTGTCTTAATGCTCAAGGAAATCACTTTGAACAACATTTAATATGAATTTTAAACTTTACATTTAATTAACAAAATAGTTAGAACAAATAAATAGGTTTTATTTATTTCATATAACTTAAATAATTCATAACAAGGAAAATCTTTAGGTATGAATGTCTGCTAAATAAAGCGTTTGGGGACATACCTTCCGAAGAAATTATTTTCTTGTTTTGAGGTCCTTAGTTCATTTTTGCAGTTTGGCAACTTTACCCTGAAACATCTGATATATATATATATATATATATATATATATATATATATATTCCTAGTTCTGCCATAAATACTGTTACAAAAGTTGAGCTTTGTTTACTTCCTTGGGTATTATTTAGACAATCCGTTTGCATTTTTCTTTCGCTCAGTTAAGATTTTTACTCTGCGAGACATAGATCTGACAGAGATTCTCATTTCCCGAGACATGATTTGTTGTTTTCGAATGGGATTTCTTCTGATTCGAGCAACCACTGCTATCACTACATTTGCCGTTCTCATAGTTCGGGGATGACCCGGTCGAGGTTTGTCACATACAGATAGGATCTTATTATATCTATTTATAGTGCGGTACACGAACATACGGTTGATACCCAAAGGTTTCAAGTTGTTGAAAATCTCTGACCTATATTTTCCAACTTTGCGTAAGGCGATTCGGTCCTCTTTATCACCTCACTCTATCTTATCTGAGCGAAAGAAAAATGCAAACGAATTGTCTGAATAATACCCAAGGAAGTAAACAAAGCTCAACTTTTGTAACAGTATTTATGGCAGAACTAGGAATTTATATATATACATATATATATATATATACCAGATGTTTCAGGGTAAAGTTGCCAAATTGCAAAAATGAACTAAGGACCTCAAAACTAGAAAACAATTTCTTCGGAAGGTATGTCCCCAAACGCTTTATTTAGCAGACATTCATACCTAAAGATTTTCCTTGTTATGAATTATTTAGGTTATATGGAATAAATAAAATCTATTTATTTGTTCTAACTATTTTGTTAATTAAATGTAAATATTAAAATTCATATTAAATGTTGTTCAAAGTGATTTCCTTGAGCATTAAGACAGGCTCGGCATCTTTCTTCTACAGCATAAATAATCACGATTTCTACAAACAAAAATTGTGCTACAATGTTGTTATGTTTCATTAAATAGCTGTAGATCTTCGTTCAGATCACAAACAGAAATGAACTCAATTTGAGCCAAGTTGACTTCGGTTAGAGATTGAGGGACCCAAACATTAAACCTAGAAAAACAGCTGAGCTTGTTGCAAATGGTTTTCTACGCTTGAGTGCGACACATTTAGGGCCATAGCAATCTCTCAGTGATGGGGTGGGATTTCGATCAACCTTAACATTGCTCGTTTCAATTTCATGTGGGCGACCAGACCGTTGAGCATCATTAATGTCAAAATTTCATGAATGGAATTTGGCGAACCAATTTGGACAGGTGCGTTCGGTTTGGGATCCTCCCCATAAACACTTGTGTAAAAATAATACAACAAAATATGCCGCTAATGAATGCTATTTTCTTCCATATTCACAAAGCAATAGCAAACATATTATTAAGCTAGTTTCAACAAGAGTTAACAGATATAGTTGTTGACATATTACAAACAGGATAAAAAATCCACCTTAGGAATTAATTCATCAGATAAGAAGTGTATCATAGTGACATAAAAATAAACTGAAAACAGAAACGACTTATTTACCAATCCAATATATATCCAGTACATTTTTTCCCGTTTGCATTTAAATACTATATTTTTTTTTTTTTTTTTATTGAAAAATATTACAATCTGTCTCAAGGACATTTATAATAGTGAAATACTATATTAAGGTTAGTAAACTTCGATTGTAGTATGGAAGATATGTCTCTATGATACCATTTAAAATACAAAAGTAGACTTAATTTATTAAATAGATTATTTATTATTCATCCCAGAAGTAGTAACCGACCATGGGCGTATTACTCAGGTATTTTATAGTTCCAAGAACAGTAAAATATGTGGTGATGAAGCATACCCTAATCGGGTCAAGTAGCACTGAACACGGAACCTTTGGCAGTCAACGGGTTTATGGCTGCTGGGAAAACGAATTCGCTAAGGATTTTTTTACGGCTTTATTGTGTACCCTTTCAGATAAGGAATATAGCCTTACGGCATCCAATTTACTGATAAACCTAATTTATAAATTATTTAATTTGTTTTAACCTATCTCAAAATAACAGACCGGTTGTTATAATTAAAAATGTAAATTTTATGTCTTTATTTTTAAATTCTCACCTACTTTTCACAATCAAGGCAGATATATGGTCATATACTTCGAATGGCTTTTGAATACAAAAACATGTATAACACAACAAAAATAAAAATGTATCTAATTATTTCCATTCATCTCTAATAACAAGTCACCTTGTAACCAAAAGCAGGATCCTTATGTCAAAAAAGCAAATAGGTTTTTTTTTTTATCTAGTGATGGTACCGAAATATGAAATAAAAGCTAAGACCTCGTAGGTCCTCCCTCCGAATCAGTATTATGAAAGCTAAAAACATTTTGTAATTATCTCCAACTTTGCTCATTTTGACCGTGAAGTAATAATTTCCTGGCAAAGATTATCGCACAAATTATTTAATAAGATTTAATTTGTTATTCCGTAAGACTAAACATTGTCTTTGTAACTGATAGTCACCGAAATAATATTTGTCAATTTTGCTAATTTTTCCTATTTTATAATTGTTAGTTTACCTTCCTATTTCACCATTTACAATCGGTTTCATACTTTTTATAATCTTTGCAATATGGTATAATAGAGTAAAATATAGTAAATATTACAGTGAGAAATAATATTAATGATTCGTTAAAATTTAGTTATTTTTTAAACAAAGTAATCTAACAGTTGTATTTATTTATGAGAATCATAATAGAAGAATTCCTGAAAACGGAGAAACTCCGGAAGGCTTTGTATGTTCCATTGGAGGAATCATAAACAATACGCTCGGTGATGGAGATCTCGAAACGATTGATAAGAAAAGAACTAAATTTAAAGATTCCGTCTGTCATCGATGATCGTGCGATTCGTTCCACAGACCGTCCGCGATTAGGTGATTCATCTCCGTGATACTAGGCACATCGAACAGGACGCTGGCTTTAGAATATTTCGCCCACAACATATAAAAAACGTCTGCTAAGTAAGCTCAGTATAGCTCCTTCACCGTTTTCATTACCTAAAATATATCTATATTACAAGGTATACAATTTTTCATACCAGAATACAATCTCAGAAGAAGCCGATTCGGAAATACAGTTACCATTCAACATTCGTGGGTTTGATATCCACGAATTTGGTTTATCAGCTAATATTAAAATGCGAAAGAGTACCGTATTTGAAGATTCCATATTGATTATTTCTAATTTAAAAAAAACAAACAATGCATAATGAAGAAGCATTTCACTACTGATAGTGCAAAAGGTCGTATGTAAAAACTCATTATTTAATTATGCTTTATTGGTATAATTTCATATTCTATTGTCCTCTGCTATTTTCCATAGTAGCAGACTACTTATATTAGTTACAGGCTACTAAATGTCACCTTTAGCACAAATAGAATAAAAGTTATAAATTTTTGCATATGACCTTTTTCACCAATAGTAGTGATATATACTTAATAAGTACGTTTTCAGTTCGTAAAATGGATGGAAATAGAAAATTCATAGGAAAAATTCGACTTGTTGTTTGTTCGGAGTTAAGGAGACCAATTCTTTTCTTCAGTGAAAACAAAACTAATTAATCTTGAATATAAAAATACGGGTGAAGTTCAAACAATTTCGATATTTAAGGAAGAAATCGAGACCAAGACGAACTGGTTGAGCTTCAATGGAAATAAACACACAATCACAAATAATACGTTTTTTTTTTTACAAATTCAGAGTAAAAATTACAACGGCAGAGTAACGGCATTAAGTATCATGCCAGTAACGTTTGGAATCGACCAAACAATACAGTAACAATTATTTTTTTTAATAAAACCTAAAATTTTATAACCCCATAACAATATTGTAATAACCTAATTCCCACTCCACATGATCAGTGCCTTCCACATTTCACAGCCATTATATTGTTAACAATTATTTATATTAATTTTAATTATTAAATGGAATTCAATGAAATTGATACTAAGTAATTTCTATACTGTTCTCCATTTCCTTCAAGTTTGGGTCAAATCGAATGCGCCGTTTTCAAACTATAGGCATATCAAATAACACATTTGATCTAAAAGCGGAATTATTTTTTGGTGGGGTAGTAGATCGAATTTGATAAAATTGATGCCTATTTCATTTACGTTTACCGATCCCTAAATTCTCTCTAAATTTCAGCCAAATCGAACTTGCGGTTATAGTGATATAGACGTATCAAGGAAAACACGTTTGCGCATATATAAGATAAATCAATGGACAGAAATCAATAAAATTTCGCTACATTATTTTTTCACAAATACCTAGCTTCTATTTAATTTCTCAAAGTCTCAATAAACTTATTATTTTGACCCGATTTCAATAAAGGAGCACACCATATATGTGTCCATTTTAAATCCACACATACAAATGTTTTTTCTTTGTTGCTACACATTGTTCAGCATTGGATGTATATTCAAGTCGGGAAAACTTTGTTCTGAAAATAGGATAATGAATAGTGAATAAAAATTATATTTTATTCTTTTATAAAGGGATAATAACTCATTTACTCGTTAATCTGTTATTTAATAAATAAATATATTCATTTTGTTTTTCAATAAATATACAAATAAACATAATTATTGTATTATTATTTTTAAAATTTTAAATAAAATATTTACATAACATAAGTTACAGATTTCACTTTAATCAATCAATGGAAAATTATTTCTTATAAGGATTAGTTACAACTAATAAATCATAAATTTTTTAGTTGAAACCTTTTAAATTAAATCTGGTTAGAATTTTCAATGACGGCTATTATTTAAAATCAAATTCGTTTATTGGTGTTTAAATAAGTGTCGAGGACGCAATAAGTGGCTGAGTAACAAAATTAAGATGTGAGGAAGTTTTAATTGACACTAAAGCGGAGTGCAATAAAATGGTGTTGTAAACATAAAGAGGATTGATCCTTTTTATTGAGGTTATTAATCCTCGGCTGTCTCTTATAAACCGAGATTATCGCGGTTATAAACGACTCTGTCAATGATTGCCTCTTCAATAGGATTCCTGCGATGGAATGGGGGCGAGATCCAATCCGAGTAATGGACGGCTCAAGTGGATGCAAGTAGGCGTTACTCCACTCCCTGTTCTAATCGGGTACTTAGCACCCTCCTCGGCACATCTTCAGCTGCAATAAGTCAACACCATTATCATTTTTAACAGATTCTCCTCTACACCTCTTTCGTTAATCCATTTTAGCGCTCAGGAGATAACTAAAGTTTGTTAAGGGAAGAATCCCCTAAGGAACGCTACTTAAATTCTGTCACATTCAATTCATTTAATATACTTATAATATTTATTTTGATCCATAACAAATAAAGTAAATAACTAAACATTGTTGTATTCTTCTAAAGGTTGATGATATCCAACTTTTCTTTTTTTAATTTATTCATTATTAACACAATCTGTCACACTTAAAGGCAATAAGTATTTCAGCTAAAAGTATCCATTTATACAATATATGTATACAAGAAAAATAAATATAAATAATTAACAAATTTAAAAAATAAATTAAGTAAAAAGGAATAAACAAATATATAAAACTAGTTTTCCCGTGCAAATAATTCGTATAAAATATTGGTCAGAGAACAACTGATTGAATAATATGGAAATATGTTAATGCAATGTATTATGAGCTGGAAGAATTAATTTTCCTTTTCTTGGTCGAATTCAAATAGTTAATTCATAAAAAAAAAGTCCAAAACATTTGAAAAAATTACTGTAGTCTATATCTTTGCTCATAATGATCCGATTTCAAAATATTTCTTTTTATATTCTGTAGGAAATTTTGTAATCTTTAATTAATCAACTGTAAATTGAATACTTTTCCTGTTATGGCCAAATTAACTTTTGATTAATGAACAGAATAAATGTTCTTTATAGGCACAACGGTCAGTCTAGTTATGCATCACCGTGATATTTACAACGCAGGAAAGAAACTCAAGGGATGCTCCCTTTGTCAATAGGTGTTCATGTGTTAGCCTTGAGTATCGAATTCGTATATAAAACCTGAACTTCACCTGAATAAAAGGATATATATATATGTATGTGTATATATATGTATATATATATACACATGTATGTATATATATATATATATATATATATATATATATATATATATAGAATAGAATAGAATAGAAAAATAATTTTATTCTGGGACGAAGTCCCTTCAGAATAACAAAAAAGTACAGAAATTAAAATTTTACATCTGGCCAGATAAAAACAAACATAACAGATTAAGATAATGATAGGTCATTAAAGAAAATAAAATAAAAAAATATTGGTTATACATACTATATACAAAATAAAAAAAAAAATCTATATAAAAAACTCTTGAAACCATACTAAGATACTTAAAACTATGTACAATGTTAAAATATAAATAAACCCTTTTAGAAAAAATAAAAAATACAGAAAAAATAAATGTATATTATTCTTAACAGTAAAATCTGTTTCTGTTGAAAAAAAAAAAAAAAAAAGAGTAAAAGAAAGTCGAATCTATAATAAGTATTCAGGTCATGCATGAGCTATATGTGTATATGGTCTTATAGATAATAGGTAATTTTACATAAAAGATTAGCTGGTGCCTGACTGTTTTTGGAACAGGAATTGGAATAGGAGGGTTTTGAATGTAGATAAGGATGAAGAATGTCGAATTTTGATAGGAAGGGAATTCCAGAAACTTACAGAACGTGCAATAAAGGAGTTTTGGAACGAGGCAGATCTGTGAGAATATATATATATATAAAAGGAATATATATAGGATAATAGTTGCAAGACAATTTGAAAGTATGCAACATATATGAATTGTTAATCCTATTGATTAATGATGTGTTGAACTTATAGATATGAATATGGTGCAGGTACACCGAAAGTTTCTTTTGATATTAGATGTAAAATATAAATTATAAAGACTGATAAAACTCCCGATCTTCAATATCAAAAACATAAATAAATAAACAGTTATTTATAAAACAAGGGAGCGTGGAACTGTGGAACTGAAGTGGTGTAAGTTTTTCCGGATGAGATAGCTCAAAACCGAAAAGAGATAAATATAAGTCTGAAGTGCGTCGCGAAATAATAATAAGTAGCGCATCAACCATCCATATTAGTCAAGTCAGTACTTATATATTCCTAATTAAGAAGAGTGAGCTATTAATTGCAAAGTGAGCTAATGTATAACCTTAATGTACAACTTAGAGTTGTGAAATAATTACAAGAGATTACTATAAGATGTTAAAACACCATAGGACATATTTGACTGAATACTCTTAAGATATTGTTAATTAGTATTTAAATAAATTACCATATATTTCAATTTTTTTTTCATCATCTATATATCCAATATAGATATTACCCCAACTTGGTGTAAATTGTTACACTTTATTTTCCTGTATACAAAGTTTCATATAAAAATTTCTTTTTAGGGAAACTTTAGGCCCTGCTCTCTCCTACTTAGACGAACCAATCATTTGTTGTGGCGAATTTAAATTATGATATTAAGTATTAATTTATTTAGAAAGTGTTCTACATTCCGAATGAAATTCTTATATAAAGGGAAAACCGATATGTTTCATTATGAAATTTTAAAAAAATCTTAGAATTAAAGGGCGCCAAATTCCTAGTTATCGGATTCCTTCACAAGCTGTATTCTCCATTTTTCTGTTCCTGGCTCCATTAAGAGTCCGATATTCTTCACGAGGAAGAAGAGTGAAGTTCCGCGACGATGATAGATCCAGGATCGACAATGGAGGCCATCAGGTGTAGACAATGAGGCCCGCCCCCCAGCTCTGGAGCCCTCCTGTGGTTAAGCGAGATAGCTCTTATCTGCCTAACACTCTCGTCTTACACCCTCTCTTTAATAAAATACACTCCAATATTTGACTAAACATCACTTTCGAATCTTATTGGTGCCAATCCATCTGCCAAAGGAAAAGTATTACCTATATTTCCTGAACTAGTTTTTCCAAAACATGAAAATCTTCTCTCTTCAGTCAACATAATATTAATGTAAAAAAATATATTTCTTCTTACTATACTTATATGTGAAAATGAGATGTAAACCACTTCATACAAACGACTATTAGATCTGTTTGTATATAAATTCACCATACTGTTTCATTATGGAATTATATTTAATTCTAGAATTCAAAGAAATGCCATAATTATATCAAATATATTAAAGAAACATTTTAAAAAAATATGTATATGAATATATAGATAAAATCCAAACTTCTTTTTTGTTTATTTAATGAATTTATTACCGTATACAAATAGAACTAGTAAATACATAAATTAGAAATAGTGACATGAACAGGCTTGAATAGATACTACCCAGTAGTCGCAGTCCCTAAATAATTCTAGGTAAGAAGATCACGAGGCCTTCTCCTTTTCAGACGCCTGGGAGGATTATCAGGAATCGAGGAAGAAACAGGGGGGATTGGAGTTTATCATGAAAGGATAGATATCTGGCTCGGTCTGAATCAACGACATATGGTACATTTAGGTCTTTATGAATGGTTTTATTTGTGGCAAGGTATGGAGTATTAAGGATTTTACGGAGGATTTGGATTGTTAGGGTTGGATACGATAGGAATTCGATGGTTTGGTGGAGCCCCAAAGCTCAACTCCGAATGTCCTTATAGGTCTTATAATAGTTATGTAGATAAGTCTTTTGTAATTAATTGAAAGTTTAGAGTGTCTAGTAAGTGTTGGAGCAGTCGGAAAAATCAAAACTTTAAAATTAACTACTTTAATATGGTCAGTGAACCGCCAAAGTGGCGTTCTGTAAATTCTATTTTTTTTTTTTTATTGTCATTTTTTGACTTTTTAAAGTAACATTGAATAATAATAACAGGACGTTTGACATTGGTATCACCAATTATATTTATTATGGTTAGGCCAGTTTAACTAAAAATTAGTAACATCTGCCACCACGATTTTAAACACAATTTTCAGTTCGATACATTACAGGCAGTGATTGCCACCTGAAAACTTCACCAATTTTAAATATTCGCAGACCTCACATTTCCTAAAAAGGTGAATTAGTTGATTGTTATTAAGTATTGGACATTAGCACGGTGTAAAGATATTTGTGTAAGAATTCGTAGGGATTTAAAGGTGAAATATTGCTGAGTCAGTAGGGTACTGTAGCGTCTTTTGGCAGCACACTTCTTCTCATAACCTCTCTTATTTCTGAATTAATCCAGGAAGTTATAAGAGTGGACGTATAAAATGCGTGTTTTAGGAGGTGCATGATGATTAAGGAATTCAAAGAGGTTAGAGGAAAGACATTCTACCAGATAAACGATGAAGGAAAGGAAAAAAAAATGAGTTCTGATGAAAAGGATAGGGAATCGAGAAAAGGTCTGATATTTTCAATGTTTAAGGATTTAAGATCTCTTCAGGAAATTTGTTTTCGTATAAGCGTAGGAATATAGACGCTGTGCGAGATATCAATAAGGTCGTTGGTTGAAAGGAAGAGATCAGGAATTTGCGTGGAGGATAATAGATTGTGAGGAGAATCAATAATAAATAAGTCTAGCCAAGTATCGGTGACTTAATATGATGTAATCTTAGTAATGGAATTTTATTTTGACAACATTATTAACAAAATATAAAAAAATAAGAAAAGAAATAATATAAATGATAATAATAGCTGAAAAAAAGTTGGATACATCATAAATTAGGAAATATCACTAATTTAAATAAGTAAATTATAAATCATTAAGGATATATTTAGATTGACTTTGCTTTGATGTCTATATTTTATGCAATAGAACTTTGTTATAAACTTTAAAAATTTCTTACTAAACGAAATTAAACTAATTAACCCTAACTACAATATACTAGAATAGATAGATTAGTAAAGTTAGATAAAAGTGGCGCTCCACTTAGTCCTATCATCAGTAATATCAATGGGGAAACAAAAAATTGGCTAAATATTTCAATTCCACATTCAATCACCTAAAATCAGATAGTAACAATGTTGTAAAAAACTCAATGAAGGTGGATCAAACTTTTGAAAGAATAAATAAAATAGACAATAGATAAATATTGTAGTATCTGTTTTGATATAGAAAATTTGTTTACCAATGTCAAATGAAAAGATGTAATCAAAATAATTGAAAAATACGGGGATACAATAGAACCGCATACCCAAATTAAAGGGTTTTATGGAAGACATGGATTAAAATATCTCTAAGAAGCTAAAAATCAGACCAGCATACTGTAAGCGATGGAAATGTTCAGCATTTGACCCTCTTTTTAATGAGCTATTATTTATAATTTATATTTCATATTATTAATCTCGCCTTGTTGCTGTTTTCATTTCTATCGTGTGGTCTAAAGCAAAGACCTTAGTTTTTTTTTTTTTTTTTTTTTCTAGTCACATCCTTCGGGTTTGGTGCCATTTTCTCATATGTCTATTTTAGGCCAAAGGTCACCAAAAAAACATAGTTTTTTTATCTCCGGTATGCTTTATTCAACGTTTCGGCTTCAGGAGCCATTTTCAAGAACCTGCAAATCATGCACCGCGCCATAAAATTTTTAAAATTTATCATTGCTATATGATTCGTCCTAATTCATTCTTTTATTTCAAAGAATTTCGTTTTCCATTCCTCTATTTGCAGACGGTATCAAGAAATTATTGTTCTTCAATAGGACATTCATACAGGAATAAAGCATACAGGAGATAAAAAAACTGTGTTTTTTTGGTGATCTTTGGCCTAAAATAGACATATGATAAATTATGATAGTTTTTTTTTTTCTGTTTAAGTTCCAATTAAAAACATCTCTAATGGAGAAGATATTATTTATCATATCAACTTAATAATTTCCTTACAATGCATGAAGCCCTAATATTAGTTAAAAAGCGGGAAAAAACGGTAAAACCGGCAAAGACGGTATTAACGGAAAAAACGGCAAATACGAAAAAAATTGGTAAAATTGGTAAAGACGGAAAAGGGGCACTAATCTAATTTTGTTCGATAAAGAAAGTATCCCTAAAACAGCCTTATCGACAGCTCCTGTTGACACCCTTTTGGTTTAAAAAAAATACCACAACTTTTATAAGGGTAATTAACGCTGTACTTATTGCGTCGAAACCTAAAATTGAAAAACTTTATAATAATTCAAAAACGAGAATAGCCGTTTAGATTTTAAAAGAAAATTTCAGAAAATATATTATTAAATTAATACAAGAATATGTAGAAGCCAGAACTAAATATTGTTTGTATTTTAACAATGATTTTTATATTAAATTTTATGAAGTGATGCTCAAACATTTCAAGTATTAAGAAATAAATTTAACATAACCTTTAAACAGAAAAAATATTACCTACGAAATTAAATTCAAAATAAAATAAAAATTAATAGTTTATTATTTTGTTATTAATTCATGCATCTTGTAGACCAAATGGATTGAATTCAAATTCAATAACCTTTAAACACAAATGGGCAAAATTTGAACAGTATACTACGATTTCCGAGTAAGGAGCCGATGTCCAAGGAACCTATTCGCTCGTCCCAATGTGCGCGTGGTGAACTTTATTTCGTGGCACCCTCAACGGAATGAATCTTGACCTTTCCACTCTGGTTGGAATAAATTTTGTTGTTCCACCACCATATGCCAAAAATGGTGAGGTAGAAATGAATCGAAAGAAAAAAGAAAAGAATATATGTATTTAAATAAGAGATACTAAATTAAAGAGAAGAATTTCAAATAGATTTCAACGACTATTGAAATATTGCCTTACTAGCAAGAAATCTCAAATGATGAGCATTTACCCCTTTCTATTTATTACATTGACCGACGATAACTGAATATATTTGCAGTTGGAGGTGGCTGGTCTGAATGGAGGTAAATAAATTCGATTTGAATTCGATTGGGAGTGAAGAGGAGGCTTGAACAAACCTGGTGACGACTCGGACAACCAGAGCTAATGAGCAGGGCTAGGATAAGAATGGTCCAGCGAGTGGAGCAATCAGGAGTATTGAGGAGTGAAGTTGTTAGTAACGGCGAGGTGCAATATATTCTGAGTGGGGCTGCTTTGCATAGCCACTGTTCCCCCGGGCCTTGTTCCAAGCTGTCTCATTAGTCGGCGCCTCTTGTACAATCCAATCCTCTGCCTCTTCCTCGATGACCTGTCTCCCTCCTATCTACTTAGCCGATTACTAACATCCTACCGCGCTCCGATTTACTTTTAGGGCGATTGTCAGCGGGGCTCAATTGTCTCCTTTAAGGGTGCATTAGTAATCTCGTCAACATTCTACTGGATAGGCTTCGAGTGATAGAATAATAAAATTATACTAAAAACTAGCTATGGAAAAAAATAATCTATCTACACTATATATAATGCGGTAGTATAGATCCCTATCGGGATATCAGGAGGGATGGATTTTAATGAATAATGAATTTAAAAAAAAAAGGAAGGAAAAAATGATCATAACCTTGTTTTACATTTATACTTACATTCTAAATTTCTCTTCTTAATTTTTTTTTCTTAAACAGTTATTTATACTTAATAATCTATCCTAACGATATTACAATTAATGTTAACCTATTAATCTTTCAATTTCTTTATTTCTTAACCTTTAGTCCCGTTATCTGTTTACCTACAGTTATCAAATGTAACCTCCACTAGCTTGTTATCCGCTGATATCTTATTATTATGTTATCTTATTCTTATTTTAGCTTTACTATATCAATACTTATTCAATTTTCTATCTCTTTATTGGTTAACATTCATTTTCCTTATCTGTTAACCAACAGTTATCAAATGGAATCTTTATTAGTTTGTTATACACTCATTCCTTTTCTTTTATCGCAATCTGTTTACTTTTAACTTACATGCTATATTCTCCTTTGTTTTCTACTTTTATTCATACTTATTTTCCTTTTTTTTTTTTTTGTATCTTCTATATACATAATACTTGATATTTTAACTACATTGTCACCCTCTATATGTTTGATATCATCTTTTTATTTCTTTATTAGACAACTTCTTCTTATTTTATGTCTACTTATATTCATTTATTTTATTTTCACCAAGTTTTGTATCTTTTGTAGCCCTGATGAAGACCTGCAAAGTGGGTCGAAACGTCGGCAAAAAAATAAATAATACTATCTGTATAATTTAGTATTTATTTGACCGCACCCCCTCCTCCCCACGATCAACTCCTTCTCATAAAAAAAGGAAATTTCACTAAAAAGTGACGGATCTCAATTTGAATCCAATTGGAAGGTTTTAAAACTCAGACGGTCAAGGTTACAAAGTCAACGAGCCGGGACGTGATGTTATGTATTAAAATTTTTAACATGGTCATAAAGACTGTGTATCCAATTTCAACATTTTTGAATATTAATTTTAGTGATATTTCTATTGAGAATATTTATACATTTATTCACAGTTCTATATTTTAACACTGCAATCATCTACTAAAGGATTCAAACTTACTTAATTTTTGTAAATATATTACAAATTTTTCATCTAGAAATATCACTAAAATGACTTTACTCAATAGTGTTCAAATTGGAGTTAGTCATACTGAGAGCTCATATACAGTATAGTTTCAAGCCATTGGTTATAAATATTTCGTATTCCTGACAAATCATAATTCTTGCCGAATTACCGGTACTATGGCTACAATGGGATACTTATCACGTATTAAGGCATTAAGAATTAAAATATATGCTTTTTATGTTATTATTCGATGAACTAAAAACCAACTGAAATAGTGGGGATTATTTCTGAGGCCCTTATGACAGCTCGGGTAATATAGAAAACAATCCTTTACCTCTTTGTTATACTTCCTCTATTCCTCCTTTGTTATACTTAATAAAAAATAAACTTGTTATGTGGATATGTTTTTGTTATATTGTTTAATATCGCAATAGAGGTAATGACATTCATATTCAGTACAGTATTCTATATTTCACACTTATAAGTGATATTTACAACCTCAGGTTCTTCTGGATCCACCCAATAGATCTTAACGAGTACAATACTGGGTAAGTAAATGTTTACATTTAGATGCGTATTCTTTCTAAACAGTTAGTTCTTAGTAAGAACTTTTTACTAAAGAGATATTTCCCATTAGAGCAAGCTATTTGCTTATTAAGTAAATAGCTACTTCAACTTCGTCATTAAAAAACATGGAGCTTCACCAATTCTGGGTGTTGAATACATTTTCTACATGATATTTTTATTAAAATAAGAATACTTTTTTACTTTTTCTTATACTTTGAATTTATTTTCGAGAAGAAAATATTCTATCTACTGTGTGAGTTCTCGCAGAGGTATAATAGATAAACCAATATCTCGTTTAAATAATCATAAATTGTTTTCCCTCCATTGTAGTTATTATTTAGTAGATTAGTATGTGTTGCTTAATAATATTTTCGATTCGATATTATGGTATGAATTAAACAAACCTTTCCGCTCTAATTACATTCGTGAGACAGTTTGCAGTGACAGAGCGATAATTTAATAACTACAGAACCATTGAAACCGAGCTCCAAAGGGAGGACACCGACGACAATGGCCGAGAGAACTGCAACAGCAGCTAGAAGACTCTCCTCCTGCAAATTGATTCTTGTCCCAGAAGACGTTATTAATTGCAGACGCTATGGTAAAAACGACAGGAGGATCCGGCCGGCTAAAAACGTGTGTATTTAAGTGATGTAGCAGTTATTAATGGGCTGGTTGTCATGCACTTTTTGTGCCTCCGGGATATTAATGCCACTCCGGTAATGGATAGACTCGTAGGGCTCATAATAAATCCAAGCGGTGTCACATCTATCTCTCCCGCGTCAGGGCGACAATGCTCCGCCGCAATATCCAGTCCGTCTGTCTGTCTAATGAAAACTCCGCGACCGCTTTTCATCTTTCCGTCCGAGGGAATAATTTCCCCCGCCGCTCGCGATTCTTTCACCGCTCCCGGTGGAGCGACAAAGCGGCCAGATATTAGTTTCCACTCAGCTGACGGACAATCTCCCGTTTTAATCAGGATTGAGCGACGGCAGTGTCGCTCCGGTGGGCCGCCATTACGCCGCTCTCAATAGAATTAGGAAACTTGAATCCCGCATTGAGCAGGAGCCCCTTGTGGCTCTTTACCTTAACCCACACAATATCCCAGCTTTAATAAAAGGATCCTCTTTTCTACCTTTAATTTCTTTATACCATTCTCCTACCCTCGGATATTATAAACGATTATTATACCCTCTCAAAACACATTTTAAACTTTATTTCAGCGTTTTTTTGTCAATATCCTATAATTAATTTATTGTTATCGATATTTAATCAAGTTGAGATATACGAGATATTTTTAAACATTATATGAAACACGATTCGTCTCAAAATATACACACGATATTATAATCGATTATTATACATATTAAAAAAACATTTTAACGTTTTTTTTGTCAATATTGTCTTAGAAATTTACTGAAAATTAACTTGAATTGTACTACATATTTTTAAATATATATGATCAATTAATCTTTTTAAGAAGCAAAATACTATATAAGAGGAAGAAAACTATATAAGATGGCCAAGCATGTTGTTGGTATGATGGCAAAATGGGTTTACTTTTGTTTTTGTAGTGTTTATGGCCATGTTGATCTTAAGCAGTTCTTCTTTTAAACTATTGTGTTGGAAGCTCCTGTCGTCTTCAGCGAAAATAACAATGTCATCGGCAAACGCAATAAGTGAAAGTTTTACTGGTCTTAGATTGGCATAATCCAGGTGGAATTTCCTAATTCTCTTTGGCCCTCTGAATAGCGGCATCCATAACTAAAATGAACTGTACTGGACTCAAGCTACAACCTTGCCGACTTCCTATAGTGGTTTCGATTTCTTGAGATGTAGAGTTGGCAAACTTTACAACGCTTTTTGTTTTCTTGTACAAACTTTCCTAATATATTGGCGTAAGTATTGGCGCTCTTTCTCTTCTTAATCCCTTGAGTACACCGTAGAACAACTTTTGATTTTGGTGGAAATAAGATCCCAATTTTCGTCCAAAATCCATCCATGCTATCCTCTTGGTTTCTATGACATTGTTCTTAGCCCCCAGTATTTTCCTCTAGTGCCGCTTGAAGTTTTCCGACGTTGTGCTCAAGGTATTCTTTCCAAAGTTTTCTTCTCTCAAATAATTTTTTTCACTTCTCTGCTGTTCTCTTTTAGTGGACTCCAATTCATTTTTACCCCACAAACTACAGTTGCCGGGTCCAATATTGTTTTCTTAAAGTTCGAGGCCCATGGGTAGTCCATTTCTCTGGCCATCCTTTTGATTTCTTGCTGGTAGCTGATAGCAATTCCTCTTTTTTTAATCTTTGTGGGTAGCAAAATACTATGTAAGAGGAAGAATGGCTGATCATGTTGGGGCGTGAGTCACAGAGTGTTCTGTTCTGAACATTGTGAGTTCGATTCCCACCTGGGTTGGTAAATACTTATTTCTCGGCGGCCCCGGGAACCGTTTTTTTAACCGTTTAACCCTGTCATATAATGTAGGGTAAGTAAATACAATCATTTTTGAGGGGTTGAGATCAAAATGTTTCCGGTTTTTGTATTCTTGGATTACAAGGGTTCATTTTTGAAAATAAAAAAGCGAAACCGGAAAGGAGCAAATGGTTCCAGGAGGGAACCGACCATTTACCAATATAATATATATTTAATATACTTAAGAAAACCTAGATACCTCCTTGATTGAGTTACAATTAATATTTATTCGTCTTTCCTTTCATTCCTCTTTCCTTCATTTCATGTTAGCAATTTACTAATTTGATCTGAACGGTGGTATACAGAAAAAATATTATCTAAATCTGAAAAATTCTTTTTGTAATGTGAGGATGCTGATGGGGACATGATTAATACCCCGCTATTTTATGGATTGCCAACACAGATCCTACATGAGCAGGTTTTGTATGAATATTCAGGCAGAATTATGATGAAATCAGCTACTTCCTTTTCATAAGTTCCGCCACTTTCATTTCGATGTATCTTCTAAATTGTCTCTGTTTTCGCAGCTAACCAAGTATCAAGTTCTTTCTTCTTTGCTGAAATATTTCTTCCAACCTTTTCGAAAGGAATGACCTCTCTACTCAACTGAACTCGACTTTTCCAACAAACTGTTTCCTCCCCACTTATTTTTTTCCTTTCCGTTCAGATGTACCCATCTCTCCCGTCCTCTCCCCTCCCCCCCCACAAAGTCAACGGTGCATGAATATCTCCTCCCCTTAAAAGAAATTTTATTGCTCTTCTGTTCTTAAAAATATTCCAAATGGAAGTATTCATATCATTATTGTTAGTGCAACATATCGTATGTAAAAATTGAGTTTTTTCTTTTGCAGAAAAACGATTATTTCTTTAAGATTTATTGGTATAATGTTATATTTTATTTCCTTCTGCAATTTTTCTATTGATTAGACTACTTTTCACTTACGTTTCAGACTTCAAAATGTCACTTTTAGTGACATGTCACAATTGGAAAGTGCGAATAATTCGCAGACAATTTTCTTTAGTGAAGGAAAGGCAAAACAGTATGGAAATAAGTATAAGTATTGCGTAAAGAGGAATTAATTGTTTTTTCTGGATTGATTACAATATTCCATTTAACATAATAGACCAAAATATTTATACAAATTGCTTTGATATAGCGTTTTTCTAAACGTTGACTGAAAAGGTAATATTCAAAATAAAGCCTCAATTATAGGATTTTCTGAATTATTAAAAAATATAAAATGTGCAAAGAAAAAAATGCCTTTAAGAAATAATAAAGCATATATCAGCCAGGAAAAAAAAAGTCGTAGAATAGTAAATGCAGTATCTTTAAAGAAGAAGAAATTATTAAGTATACCAAACTAATGGACTGCATCTTTGTCAATAAATGTCCGATTTTTTGTTTGTTTTGTAGGTAATTTAGTAATCTTTCTAATTATAAGCTTTTTTTTTTATTTAACAAGTCTGTAAAGAATAAATAAATAAAAACTCCTAACAGGTTTTTATTTTATAACTTCAGTTCTAAATTATTTATAAAGTAACAGTTTGTGTCATTTCACGTAGTTTATAAAGTCCTGTATCAGTGCAAAATTTCGTGAGGATAGGTAGGTGGAAGCATATTGAAGTTATCACACGTTTTGTGATTTTCCAAAAAAACAATTAAAGGGGAGTTGGGGCTTTAAGCCAAAATTGTAGAAATATTTTTAAAATTTTTTGATCGCTAAGAAAATTCGTATTCGAGGGTCTTTCGAGCTTCGAAATACACATCTCAACTCTTCTGTTCCGCCATACAAAAAAATTTTAACACACTTTGCTCCTTCGGTCGGTACAAATTGTTTAAATTTCCTAACAGATTTTTACGATTTGTTTTTGGTTTGTATGTAATTTAGTAATCTTTTTAATTATCATAGGTACAATCAAGAAAAAAATGCATACTTTTTGAGTCATTCTTAAATAAAGTTTGTTTTTTTCATAACTTTTTTCTAGAAATTTCGGGAGATAGGACTATTTTTCACATGTGAAGGAGAAGAATATCTTCAAAATGAGTGGCCAATCATTCGATTTTATGAAGAATTAACGAAGTTATAGCGTACCGACAAAAAAAAACACCTTTTAGAAACAATATATAAGATTATATCTATCATAATATCAAGTTACTCGAGGTGTTTTTAATGAATATATTTTTATTCGAATTGGAAATCAATTGCGTTTGATAACTGTAAATAGACAAGTAATTGCCTCGTAATTAAGGGAACAAACAAGTGAAACCGAAGGGGCCTTAGAGCAACCTCAATCCTATCAATAGCAGCTATCACTATTTTTTGTGACGGGAGCAAAATGAGCATATGCCGGGGGTGGAATTCAATCAGGGAACGAGTGGCGGCGGGTGTTGACAAAGATGGTTAGTAAACAAGGAAGGAAGGTGGAGTGGTGGCTATTGTTCCCCCATCAACATATGTCACGGATTTAATAGCTCAGCTGGTCACTACTGGTCGGCCATTACAGCCCTTTCAGCTCCTTCACATTCGACAATTACTGCTCTCAGAATGAGTTTCCTTAATGGCATCACTGTCCCCACAAAACCGGCCTCAATCATTATCTAGCCTCCTAACATCAGTCAGGCCTCTTAAGGTAGCTAGCTTGGTTCATTATGTTACGATGTAATCAACTCATTTGGTTCCTTTGCTAGTTAACTCGATTCCATTAATTCATTTAAAAAAATATATAACAAATAATAAATAATATAATATGGTTATCATTATTATTAAATATTATGGTTTATTTGAGGCGCTGAAATCCCCGAAGACCTAAAAAAATATATCTGCTTAAAAAATGATCGAATAATGCCTGGCCGTAACAAATATGGCAAAAATCACCAATCCAGCACTCGAGGGAAAAACTGTAAATACCTTCCTAAACTGTAACAGGCATAACACCATGTCAAGTTTTTTAAAGTAAATTGTTTTTTCCGCATTTTAATCAAAAGATTTTGGAATTCGCCCTAAAAAAAAAAATCAGACGAATACCACTGGTGTTTCCACAGACGGATCAACGGAGGAGGGAGGAGCTTTTGATCTGAAGCTCCCCCTTTCCCCAAAATGGTAAAATATAACCATTTTTATGAAAACAATATTTAAAAAAAATAGCATTGTTCGTCTGATTACTTTTAATTGGTCCTCTATAATCGATTAAACACCATTTCAAATAAGTTAGTTTCTTTCATTTTCTTCCAAAGTAATGATCACCATACATACATTGAAAAAATCTTTCGGGGTGAAGCCACTCCAAAAAAAATTAAATCCTGGATCTTGGCTTTGCAGGTAATCGTGCCCTGTTGCCATGCGGAAATTTGTCACCGATTCTTTCCTTTCAGCGATCGTCACCGATTTTTGGTTTGTTTCATCGGCTCCTCTGTTAAACATTCCCATTTTTCCTACGCTGCCTGTTGCTTTTGCCAAGTCTTGTTCTCTTCCTTGTAAAATGATTTTAAAATCCTTTTAACAGATTCGTAGGGCAGCGTGGGATTTTGTGGCATTTCCGAGGCGATCCGTGCGAGCTCATCAGCTTTTTCGTTTCCTGGTAGCCCGTAATGGCTTGCAACCCATGGGAAAGCCACTCGGATTCCTTTTTTAATTAAGTTATTAATCCGATTTCTGACACTAGTGACATCAGGATGGTCCAGGCAGGCCATTGCAGATCGACAGTATGGCTGCTTGTGAATCGTCAAAGATCACAACTGTCGAAATGGCTTTGACTTCTCCATCAAAGTTTATTCCCCGGCTACCAGCATGGAAGGATAACATGAAATCTTGGCAGTATACTCCTGCTCCTGCATTCCATTTAGCTGCTTGAGCGGAGCCGTCGGTGTATACGTGGAGCCAATTCTGCTCGGAATAGCGGCTATTTATTGTTTCCAAAGCAAGCGCTTTCAATTCCCACTCAGGTGTTTGGTGTTTCCTTACTGGTTGTGTTAGATCTAGCCGTTCCTCTGCAATAAATCTTTGATAGTCATTGCATTTATTAAATGGAAGACTCATGCCTAGATCTATGTGATTTCTTTCCAGTAGTTCTCTAACTTTTACTCTTAGTGGTTTTTGCGTCTTGAGGCGCTGAACAGGTGTTTCTTGAGCATCCCAGTACTTCAAACCTAGTCTTTTCATTCTCTCTGTAAGGCAGATTGCTGCCACTTCTCTCCTTGTTTGAAGTGATTCTTTTCCCGTTTGTAACTGAAGCGCTGCGATTGGAATGGATTTTGCAGCTCCTGTATTCAGTCTCAAAGCCTTGTTTTGCACCACATCCAAGGTATGGTGTGAGTTTTCTGATGCAGTCAATAATATCTCACCACCAAATTCCATTACTGGTCTTATGTATGACTTGTATGCCAGGGTTAGTAATTCTTCGTGAGCGCCCCATTTAATTCCTGCCAGTCTTTTTAGCAAGCTTAATCTGCCTTCTCCTTGCTCAATTAATTTATCTAAATGGTTCTTCCATGTAAGTTTTCAGTCTAACTTTATACCCAGGTATGTTGCAGAATCAGTCTGAGTCAGCTTCTCATTATTATATATAATATCTACTTCTTGTCTTTTAGTCGAGAGGGTAAAGATTTGATAATGAGTTTTGAGAGTATTAATCTCAAACTGGTTGTACACCGCCCATTTATGGAGTGATATTAATACATTATTTAAGCAGCACTCGATAACTTTCGTGTGGCTGCTAGTAGTCCAGATAACTAAGTCATCTGCATAGAGAAGTGTTTGAACTCCGGGAATAGCTTCTAGTATTTCAATTACATCGTTAATCATTATGTTGAATAAAATTGGACTGATAAATCCTGGATCTGTAAGTGGGTGTTTCCAACAGCATCGATGTCATAACGCACGTGAACCTTTTGTTAGCAAATATATGTTTCTTTTTATACTTATGTTGAGGATCTTTTTGAACAAGTAAGAGACATTTTAACGAATTTGATGTTAAAGATATTAAATTGGCTAGTAGAATTACACGGTGGTGTTTCTAGATGTCATCGGCGCCTTTGGCATCGTTGGTTGCGATCATATAATCGACTCACTATAGGCAGGAGGAGTACCACCGGACCTGAAACATGTAATTGCAGCTTTCCTGGGGTCAAACCAAATCAAGATTTGAATCGGAGCCCACTCGACTAGCTTCATCAAGGTGTGGCGAGGAGTACTCCAAGTACCCTTGTGGCCTTCGCTGTTCAACCTAGCTATAGATAATCTATACAGCGACCTGTGAGAACAAGAATTTTTCTAACCGACATGGATATAAAGTAACCAGCGACCAAGAATGTATGGTCCTCACAGGCTTCGCGGATTACCAGACTGTTACAGCACGTGATAAGAGTGCTGCAGAGAGGATTATCAATGGTGTGCACAGGATCCTTGCCGAGATTGGTATCGCTATAAATCCACAAAAAAGCGTGGGCTTAATAATCGAGAAAGGAGAGCGGCAACAAACAAAGCTTAAAGACAAAGAGTAAATTATAAAGTAATTAGAACGTACCTTCTCGAGAGAGCTAGTACTAAATGAGGAAATGGTGGCCAAATTAAACAACAATATAGAAGATAAATTGATTAACTCTTGCCTTCTTAAGCCGGAGCAGAAGATCAAGGGTGTAAACCAATACGTGTTCCAGGGACTTACCAACACTCTCCAGAAGGCGCCCCTCACAAAGATACGTCCTGCGATATTAGAAGGAATTGGTACGAATATCCGCAGGAGTATCAATGTCATTATCGGGATCCCGGCTAATACATCAACGCCGATGTTCTGTGCATAGAAGAGGTTTCGCGGATTGGGCCTGATCCGCTGTCAATGGGATGCTCTATGCAGAATTGGTCCATGACCCAATCCAGCGGCTGTCTAATATACCGAATGATCTATTCCAGTCCACTTTTATTAAAATGCAAAAATCGCAGTAGGTGCCGAAAGATTGGGAATGGATCAGGGCCACCGAAGCGTGAGAGCTCTACGACAGTCGCTAAGAGGAAACTTTTTCGAAGAATGGGTCAGGTGCAGGTAGTAAGGTGTTGGAGTTGGGCATTTAAAAAAAACAAAAAAAAAAACGGAAAGCCAGTAAACAAATATGCCAGAAACAAGTGCTTTCTGGGCCAGAATGGTCCAACACCTTAAACCGAGACTTCAATTACACACCTTTACATTGAGTCCCAAGAGCTAGTCGAAGGAAGTTGGGGCCCTCTATCGTAAATGCACAGAAAGTCTGAAATAACAGGTCATGTGCTGGGAAAATATCCCAACAACCCCCTCCTCATAACACGCCTGAACTATAGGTTCAAGTTCGAGGTGTTGAGGCTTCTTAGAGAAAAGGAATTCACCTGCTTTGAGGAGGTCTATTGCATCGATAGTGAAGGCTCCACAAGGTAAGCGGTTATTGTCGAGTTTCTCAGGACAGGAGGGACAGCTCTGATCTTGTATCCAACTGTCCGCTTTGAAAGCAATGCCCTCGAAAGTGAGAAGGGAATAAAAGAACATGTACGGCAAATTTATAACAAATTCCTTTTCCTAAAAGAGAAATTCCGCCAGACCTTCGGAGAGAGATAGTTCACCGTTAGAGGCCTCTGGATATTTGTGTGCGATATAGTGTTCAATTCCTGGCATTTGAATTTTTTTTTTTTAAGAGCATGTATATGTTATACAATGTTTATAGTTATATATATATATATATATATATATATATATATATATATATATATATAGAGAGAGAGAGAGAGAGAGAGAGAGAGAGAGAGTGAGAGAGAAATATAATATAATAGTTATGTCCATATGGATTGAGCATGCGTATGTGTATGAAGCAACTCTATGTAGTAGGACATTAGTTTTAATAAAGTAGTTCTATCTCTGAGGATGAGCAAGTTTTATATCCCTCTCAAAGATAAAATATTAACTCAGGAACAATCTGATGTAGTATATGAAATTAGGTATGTGCATTGCTCGAAGGTATACATTCGTAAAACTTCCCAAACTGTGTTCAAAAGAAAGTACACTGCCTCAAAAAAATTTCCACAAAGCTAGTTGTTCTTAAACATTGTTAATAATCTATTAATTGTATTATTTTTATTAATCAGAAAGGGTAGTAGAGGCAAAATTATATCTACATGATGAGAAGTTCATGCTGGATCACTGATCCCATAGCATTAAGAGATACATCTTTAATCTGACTGTCAAAAAAGTTTCTATACATCTCTAATATCCTAATTAATTGATTGAAAAAAAAAATCGGACAAAAATATGAATTTATTTTTTCAACATCCCTAAGGAATGTTCAAAATAATGTCAAAGGAATTCATCAAAATTCTTGTTGGGATGGTAATGATATGAGATATTCTGGGGCTCACAACCTGACATGGAAAAGTTCAAACAATTTTTTCTATTTTTCAGACGAAAGGGGAAAAATTTACCTCAATACCATAAAACAAGTTTCAGAAACTTAAGAGACTGAATCGTGGATTTAATTTAAGTAATTTGTATGCATAAAGGTATGAAAGTCAGTAACAGTATTGTTAGCAGTTGCACTAGCGGATCCAGGATTTAATTTTTTGGGGGGGGGGGCTTCAGCCCGAAACCTTTTTTTTCATAAAAATAACGATAATTACTTTGGAAAAACAGAAAGAAACTAACTACCTATATGAAATGGTGTTTAAGTTATTCCTTAAGTACTTTTAAACGTAATTACACGAACAATAATACTTTAAGAGGTATTTTTTAAATTTTTTTTCCATAAAACATGGTTATATTTTTCCATTTTGGGGGGTGGCTTCAGCCCGAAAGCTGGGCCCCCGTAGATCCGCCCGTGAGCAGTTGTATATGTTTACCTTCTATTACTACGATTATCACCACTTTAAAGAAAAGACTCGTGTCGTTTAAGTATGACGATACGATGAGAAGCAGGGATCTAAATGGACATATTTTACAATAATAATGTAAGATATGTCAAGTAATAAGAATTATTTTTGTAAGCCTTATCTTCTCATTCGTAAAATTGTTTATAAGTTTTGATAGACCCGTTTATTTGATTACTTTATGAAACAAGAGGAAAATGAAGCCGTCCTGTTGGAGTTAAAACAGAAGGGCTCCTACAGCTAGCTATCTAGGGATCAAATTTCCCGAGCCAGAGGAAGAGAACCCTCCCGTAAGCCCCTTTCGGAAATTAGTTTCATTCTCTCCTCACAGCGCTAACATTACTAATCAGACATCACTGTCATTTTGTCTCCGCTTCCACCATTCACTACCATTATTTCCAAACATTTAAAATAGACCTATTTTGCATAATATAAATGGATACGTCACATCTAGATCAACAGATTATAACAAATATAATTATACAATGAAGACAAATTTTAACAAATTTATTCTTCGAAGCAAATTCCGCCTCTGTGTTTGTCTTCTATAGAAATGTATTTATATGTAATTTAGAATAACTTTAAAAGTTCATGAAAATGGTTCTCTATTATTTTAAAGTTTATCTTAATTATTTATAGTAGTTATTGTATTTTACATCAATTTGAAGTTATTTTTCAATTTATACTTTATATAATACGGCGATTAAAGTTTTTTTTTTAACTTTAACTGAATTCAGCGACAGGAATACCACGACGCACGGGCGGATCTACGGGGGGGGTTTCGGGCTGAAGTCCCCCCCAAAATGGTAAAATATAGCCATGTTTTATCGTAAAAAATATTAAAAAAGTATCTCTTAAAGTATTAATGTTTGTGCAATTACATTCAAAAGGGTTTTAGGAATCACTTAGACAACATTTTATACAGGTAGTTAGTTTCTTTCTTTTTTCCCAAAGCAATTATCGTTATTTTTATGAAAAAAATAGCTTTCGGGCTGAAGCCCCCCCCCCCTCCCAAAATCAAATCCTGGATCCGCTAGTGCCACGACGTAATAAAAATTTAAAAAAAAACAATGTTTAAGCATATATATCACTTCCTTACGGAGTGAAAAAAAAATCTTCGAAATCGGATCATTATCAGCAAATTACAATCATTTTGTTTTTAATTTTCAATAAGGAACCATTGTAATGGGCAGGAGAAAAAAAATTAATTTATTTTAAAAATTAATTAATAATGAATTATTGCACTTCAAAAGCCTGTAAGTACAATTTTATGAGAAAGTACGGTAATCGGCTTATCAGGTTTCTCTTGACTTCACAAATAATTAGAAACAAAAACCAAAAAGGTTATTAAAATTCCATATGCATGTACTAAAAATAGAACAGATAGTGCAGTCCATAAAATAAAAATACGCAGTCTATAAGCTTTTGCAACATAACAAACACAGCCTAATATTTATTATGTATTATTTAAATTATTCCTAGTGGCCAAGTAGTATAATAATATTTAAGAAAAATATTTTTTTCAGAAATAAGGTGGTGAAGAAATCTTTAAAAATTGCTGATTTTGAAACTTGCAAGTAGTCAACTAAAAATTATGAACTGCTATCTCATGTTAACCTCCTCTGCAGTGCCGGCCTTAGACATTTGGCGCCCCCAGACAATGACGTCATCTCCCTTCCCTCCCTCAAAAAATTATATTTATTTGTTTAACATAATATAAGTTGTTTTATATTATGTAATATTTCATTCAACATTTCTCTAATAGTTGTTTCATTGATAGGTTAAAATTAATTATATTAATACATTTTGTGGCGAGCGCTCCTGAGATCGACCGACGCCCCAAACGGTCGCCAATCGGCGTCCCTAGTCGATTGTCCCGTTTGCTCCACCCTAAGGCTGTTACTGTTTCTCTGTACAAGTCGCTTAAAATAGGTTGGACTCTTCAGATTGTTTCCTTCATAAGACTTAAGTGTTTCTATAATTTAACTTCGCGATGCAAGATTTTTAATGTTCGAATCTGTTAGCGTCCTTTTCAACTTTAAATGATTTACTCTATCCTCGGCTTCTCTTCTTTCCATTTCAAGATTCATTTTGGAATCAGAGGACTTTGGCGCAAGTACAGTGACAGATAAAAATATATCCGGTAAAACATATAAAACGAAAAAATACACCAGGCTTACATATAAAAAATACATCATACTTCCTCAAATTCCTGTAACTGAAAAATCTTATAGGAATCCTCTATATATAACCCAATACATCCTTAAATAAATCGACTGATTCTAATCGATGGAAGATTCTGGAAGATTTATTTAGGTGAAAGTTAGGAGGTAATAAGTTAAATAAATTACAACTGTTTTTAATCTATCCCCGACATGATCATTAAGGAGTAACCGTGGAGGGTTGGCAACTGTCATATAACAGCCTTAGAGCGCGAAAGACAATGAGGCATGGAGTTGCTGTGGGACAAAGAGCGCTCCTTCACTCAGCGGCACCTTCCCTCTTGTAATACAGTTCCAATCCTTTCTGGAAAATATCTCTTTTCGTATAATTATACAGCCAAAACTGTGATCAGACTTACCATTCCTTGAAAAATAGTCGATGCCAATATATTATTAATGAATAAGAGTGAAGATTTTTTATAAAGAGTTGGATCGTTCCATTTTTATTTGTAAAAAAAAGTCTACTAAGAAGAGATAGAGTATCCTCACCATTTCTGTGATTATTTTTGTATTTCCAGGATCTATGATACGTCGTTTGAGATTAAAACTTATAGAAACTGCAGTTTTGAAGTAGGGCCTTGTCAAGAATAAATGCTTAAGTGAAAGTAGTTAGAATTAGAATATGATGACATTGGTATGACTGCATTTAGACTCACCAAATTTATAAAAATTTGATCAATTTTATATGTGATATGTCCACCATATGGATATGACGATAGGCAAACATGGAAACAAATATGTTCCGTCAAAATGTAAAATTAAAGTGGACATTTTCGAATGAGGGAGCAACAAACTAAAGTTAATCAGTAAAGTATATAAATCCTCCAATTCTCCATAGATAAATAGAAAATCTCTATCCTGATCCTTTTCGACTTTTCTAAAGCATTCGATCCTGTAAATCATAACATGCTCTTTTCCAAACTCCAAAGGGTATCTATTTCAAATAGCATTTTAAAATGGTTACTATCCTTTCTATCCCATCGCTATCAGACAGTTGTTACTCCTAACAAATTTCCTTCTTTATTCCTTCAATTAACACGAGGTGTTCCTCAGGACCTCACTCTCTCCTACCCTTTTCTCTATTTATATTAATGACCTACCTGACTCCACCCTCTCTTTCTCCCGTTATCACTTATTCCAAATGAATTGAAACTGAATGCAGATAAAGCAAAGGTTATCCACATAACGGTTCCAGACATCTCATTAGCTCCATTACTTATTCTCGGGTTTGGCGGCGGGGTAGCCGAAAGGGCTAACGCATGTGCAAAACGCGCGTTGTCCGGCAAACAGATGATTGATAAACCGAAGTTTACTAGATATGGAATAATTAAGAGTTCGCGTCCCGGTGCCAGGGGGACTTTCAACGCGGACATTAATCTCCCGCCAAAAATACCAAAAAAACAACATGCATTTGAAGGATCGGGGTTGCCGAGCGAGCTAATAAAATATGCGTTGCCCGACAACCTGATAAACCTAGAAGATTACGAGTTCGAATCCCGCGCTCTCTCCGGAGTAGGAGGAATCATGAAATAAAAAACGAATAGTCTTAAAGGCGAGAAAGTACCATGCATTTATAAAAGCTAACAAAATACGTTTTAAACTAAATATTTTAATTCATAGACGAAAGGATAAGGGGGGGGGGAATGTAAAAGCTATTTCTTGGATAGAGGTTTTGTAGCTAGAAACACTATTCTGAGCTAAAAATAGTAAGATATTCAACGTTATGTGCTAGATGCGGGCAGCCCATGACGTAGCTGCGTTCCAACCACTTCTATTTAACGCTACACACCTTTGTAAAACCTAACCTCCATCGATGATTAAAAATTGAAAATTCATACAAATAATCATTTTTTCTTTGAGTTGGACCTCCGATTTGATAATCTTACTGGTTTATCATATCGTGTGTTTAAGATAAAAGTTTATTTTTTTTAATAAAGAAATTTTAAATTTTTAAAAGAAGAAAATGTTTATTTAAACTTTTTTCGAGTAGTTTAACACCCGTTATTCTATAACTACGTAAATTTTATGGGGTCGTATTATCTGGTGCACGCAACACACAACTTTCACTTACCGCTCTACTTTGAATAGAAATTATTTTCTGTGCAATGTTTGGCTTTTATAAAAATTTTGAAGTGTATTTTTAACGGAGCTACAGCTTAAAGCTTACAGCTAACAAATAATTAAGACCATTCAAATATCAAAAACCCTATGGTTTATATCAACGGTAGGTAATAAAAACTTCATTACTCGATCCGTTTTTGAAAACCATATAACTCCGGTCTCTGATCTATATACATATGTCTAGAGAGATTTGAAAGTATACCTATATATATATATATATATATATATATATATATATATATATATATATATAAGAACAAACATTGAACCTATTATACCTATTACTATTTTATCAGATCCTTTGAAGACTTTTGAAATATCAATTCAAAATAAAAATATTTATATTTACCTACATAAGCCCATATAGACCTGCGCTTCAGATATGCGAGACAGCCAAAAAGACTATTTACCTAAATATATACCTAAACGACCAAAGTTCCAATCAAATACCTTCTGGACTATAACCAAAGCTCCCTGGCACGCCAGCAACATTTCATTAGGTAAACAGTTACAGCTCACATACGAGCATATTACAAAAGATTTCATAGTAACATACACGGACATCTAATCATCTAATCACCCGCTGATTCAAGAGGTCGTTACAAACAGCCGATAACAACCGTAGGAGACTTAACAGAACCTGAATGAGGGATCTCCTCACCTAATTATAAATGAAAAAAACAAGACAGGAAAGGATCCCGCTTGACACTCCTCTCTCTCACTTTTACCAATGTTCATACTCCGTATTATACTTCCGGGCAACAAACTCATTGTTTGTCATTTTTGTGACAGGAGCGAGTTAATAAATAAATTTAAAAATAATGTCTACATAAATAAATTCTTCTTGTATCAAGATTAGTAAAAAGGACCTAATTTATGCTATAGGTCGGTGGTTAATTTCTATAGATTCAACAATCGTTTTCCTCGTTATTCCAGAACTATACTCTACAGGTACTTCATATCTTTATAACGTAAATGAGTCAGAGGCGTTTTTTTTTTTTCATATATCAGGTAAAAATTAAAATTTCTATAATCAAAAGCAAAGATGCTAAAAAAAAAACTAACTTTATGGTTGAATTAAACAATTTTCGGCGGACTACAATAGGTCATACATATTTAGAACTGTAGCGACTCAAATATATCTTTTTCAAAGAAATTATAAGCATAAGTTTATTCTTCAACTATTCAAAGAAACGAATAAAAAATCCACGAAACTCATTTTCACATTTAAGTATTTTTTTTTCGCCTTCGCTCCATTGTATGACGTACATCAGTTTTCTTAAGTCTGATAATTCAAAACATTCAGATATATTCTAAGGATTCCAATAAATAAAATTTCCTCGAACATACATACACCATCCTGCCACAGTTGTTAAATTGTTATAAAAAGTTTCGAACCGAAGTTTGTTGCGTCGTTTGCCTGAAGTGTATTGCCTAGGTGAGAAATTATTAGGAGAACTGACAACCAGTTTCAACTTTTAATAGGGACGTAGCGGTGAGTGGAGGCAGCGGTACGGAATGAATACCTGGTATATTGATAGGGGGATAACAAGGGGTGGCGGCAACTGTGCCATTGTCAGTATCCGGGGGTGGCTTTGTAATTGGGACAGTCCACGCTTTCCGCCACCAATATGGCGCCCTCGGTGATTAGCCGTCTGCAAGGTTACTCCATCCAACTTTCTTTAAGCTTTTCATTTTATCTTCTTTTTACTTATGTCATATAATGTTACAGAAAAAAATCCTTACATCCTCAGATTTTACAAAAAAATATTGGAGAGTGACTATCCCAATGAAATACAAGGAATAAGTTATCATGCGTCAAGTCAAGGTGTATCGAGAAGTTCTATGGCTATTTTGGTCTTAATAATTTGGATACTTGAACTTGGAATCATCATCACGTTTCGCTCGATAAATTTTATTTCTAGCACAGGGCCGTGCATAGAAATCAAGAGCTCCTAAGATTCCAGGGTCACTCAAAATATAGAACACCGCTGAAACCCAATTTTATCCTTCGCAACTGATAATAAAAACAATTAAATAAACATAATAATTTTTAGAAAAAGCTGTAAACATATTGTGTTATAGGAATGTTTTTGTATGCTCGGATACCAACCCCTGAAATACGGTCTGGAGAAACAATCAAGGAAACAGAAGATGAGCTAAGACTGATTAATTTAATAGTGATAAATGATCCTATCTGTAATCCACAAAACCTACGTTCCTTGGAGCGATGTGACATAAATAGGATTTATGTACTCTGGCCTCATCTACGGTTTCTAGATACATTTTCGACTGGACTCTCAGATCTGTGACGAATTCGAACCACAATACGATATCATTTCGCCTGATAGAGAATCTAGAATGTTTCTATGGATTACACAGAGGTTGACAAAAATTCCTTCCGGTGCAAAGTAGGAGAAGAAATTGCAGATGAGAATTGGGATCATTAGGATCTCTAGGATTGCCGACATCATACGTAATGTTGCTGAGCTGAACTCTCGCCAACAACGGAAGTAGACAACTCAGCTTATCCCGTTGTGGACGACAGCCTTACAAAACTGAAGAGAGACCTCTCGATGGTTGGGCCAGAGGTGCAGATGCAACAAGAGGTCCATTGGACTTAATCATAAAATCTAGTCTAAGGCGAGGATATACCGAAATCAAGTGCGCACATAGAAACGGAGGTCCTGTGCTGTTTCCTGTCGAAAAATCATCAAAGAATTCAAAGGGTATTCCATATAAGACGTCCGTGTGTAAACTTGCAGGTGTATGCAGTGTTAAAGCTAGAAAAAACCTGATCAATATCGTCATCAAAGAAATGTATTCTGTAGAAGAACCGTTCCAGGCCCCATAATAGTGAAGAGAACACAAATGTTGAACGTCTAACAGTATAGCCACATGTACTGAATTTTACCCACTATGGGACGTACAAAACCTCAATAATGTCAAGGGTAAGCTTAAAACTGGTAACACTTGATGCAATTATTGGCGCAGTGATCTTGCGAAATAGTATCCCCTACGTTAAGAATAAGCTTCTTCGAATTTGTTAGAGGTCGGGGGGATGACTTGTATTTGATGGCCAAACATGTTCTTGCAAAATCAAAAGAACAAAAATTTAAAAGCTCCCAGTAACTTATATGATCTTGTAAAAATCTATCTCCAAGAGAGAAGAGTGACTTAAAGGAAGATATTACAAGGTCCAAGCTTCCAGAAAGATTGGATGCCCTCAAGGATCAGTCTTTGTTCCAGTTCTATAGAAGCCAATTTTTGATGAGTTGCTGAGAGTGATGGAAGAATAGTAGTGGTATTTAAATGCATAGTTGAAATAAACAGAAAAGCAGAGAAATGTACCAGCTGGGCGGCAAGATTCATGGAAGGGAAAAGAGATGAACAGCAATTGCCAAGATGGACCCTATCAATATCAATATAGGGCAGAGAATACTTTCAAGTGAGAACTTATCTCAGTGTAAGGTTTAAGTAAAGAGAATCTTGCAACAAATTCGATTCATACAAAACGAACTTTCGTGTATGGGGTGCACTCAGGGACCTCAGATATCTAACGACCATGACTATCCATGAAAGTCATAAAGGGTATCCTGAGATATGCGGCCACGATCAGGAACCAGAACCTCACACACTCATGCGACAAAGAAAAAGACTGAAGGAAGAATCTTTTGCCATCTAATGCACAAATTTTCAATTCAGAATCAATAAAAATTAATTGGTTTTTGAGCAAAATATATAGAATTATGTACAATTTAAAATTTGCAAATATTTTGCTTATTAGAAAGTGTTGAAGCGATCGGAACAAATGGAAATTCGATGATGCGACATCGGGCAAGTATGATGGGTGAGGCATTACCTCTTACCCCGATTCAGTAATTTTTTCCAGGGTTCGTCTTACGCAGTGCGACCTTGCGCTTTCGTGTAGCGGAATAACGCACTTTCTGTTGATAATCGTCTCTTTTCAATTAAAGATCTAATTACACGTCCCAATTGTACACAATAAAGGTCTGCATTCACAGTTTGTCCAGGTTTTAGAACTTCAAAATGAACAACGGCGGGAATATGCCCTCAAACACACAATGGGGCCTTTTGGTTGTGTAAACCTGGCTTAGCAGAGTACTTCGTGGCGATTATTTTGGAGAGAGCCACTGCATTTTGCGTTTTGGATTATCATACAGAATACATTTTTCATCTCCGATGATCAAGCCAACAAAATACGTTCCTGTATTGTGCCGTTGAAACAATAAGTGGTTTTCCAATCTCCTGTAACTGTTTTTGGATGGTCAACCAAGGTTGGTTAAGAGCTGTTTGGCAAGGAATTACTTGGATTTCCGCCCTTAAACGTCATTGGTGATCCTGATCGGTTTGAACCTGAAAGATCAAAATTATCGCATTTGAACTTAAGCCACCTTTGTAATTTAAGATCATCTAATGAATGCATTTGGACAAACGTCGCAAATGTTTTTGGTAGCAACTCTTTTGTTACTATCCTTGTGAAACTCAAAAAGCATGCAATGCCAGATATGTTCCTCTTCTTGTATTTGATTGGCCACTTCACTATAAATTAATTTAACAATTTGCAACTAAAGAAGCCAGTCTAATCTTAGAATGTCTTCCTGTGACATAGATCAACAGAATGAGCTGACAAATGCAATCATGCTCAGAAATGATATTACTTTTTGGTCCCCCTAATATTATGAATAAGCCTAATATATGGAAAGAGACAATCTGGGAGAACAGAATTGAAGCATAGAGCCAGTGGATAACTTCTCCTAAATGAAGTCCAGTATTATTCATTTTTCTTCCAGATTAATTATTGGAAACCTCATTGACTGCAATAAATTATGTTTAACATATTAATTGGAAATATGTATCAAACAGACCTGGGTGAAAAGTATTTTAAAATACTGAGTATTTTGTTTTGATCAAATAAATTTCTAATAACCTTATATTTCAATTACTACTTATTTTTACACTTAAAATTTAATTTAATACGTATTTAAATTTCAAATACATGCTTTTTCTGTAAACAATTTAAAAATTTGGCGATTAAAATTGTATTTTGGGATTACAAAATACTTGGTATTTTAAAATACTTTTTTTGCCCAGGTCTGGTATCAAATAATTTAAAAAGATTTCCAATTTTAATTTCATGTGATTTTATCATTCATTTCGATTTCAAAATACATTTAATCAAAAAATTGTCTTTACATTCTTATGGTTATGTACATCCTTTGGTATAACAAATACTTTGTTAAATGTTTATTTTATAAATATATATCTTGCATTTGTATTATCCTGATTAATGTTTATATATAGTATTATTATTTCAACTTAATATACTGCTATTATTTGTTAAATTTTTATTTGTAAATATGTTTTTCCATTTTGGCATACTTTCCCGTTATTTTATTTATGTTTATTTACAATGTTGTTATTTCAGTTTTATTTTATCTTTAATATTTCCATAGATATATCTATTATATTTGCTATGATCCTGTACCACTACAACCCGGGAAGTCTTGGATTCAGTAGTATTTAGGGAAAGCACTGTTTCTAGGTCTAGGGTTATGCAAGGAGGTGATTTGACCGAGATCATGTTCAACGGTCAGAGATCATGTTCTCCCCTAATAAATTATTTTAATTAAGGGTACCCACTTTATAGAGAATGAACCAGAATAAATCATTTTTCTGCCATGAGTCGGGATTCAAACGTGGGAGATTTAGCATTGGAAGCTCAGTACTCTACCACTGAGCTATCTCACTCCCATTTATTTTATATATAATTTCTTTAAAATTGTAAGTTAATTTAATTTAGATGACTTTAATTTTATCATTCAATTCTCCTTGAATTTATGTGATATACAATAATTTAATTATTCTTAATACTTTAAAACATTTAACTGTATTTCCTAAATAAACTCTATAAAAAAAAGAAAAATCTTATTTTCACGTAAACAATTATTGTAGCTTTAGTTCTATCTTTTTGTTTTTATTTTTCTAATTTTATGTTGTTTTCTTTAATTATTATTAAAAAATAGCATAGATAAAATGTAAGTATAACATTCAAACATATGATATGCGAATTCACATGGTTTATGTAAACTTTTTCAAAGGCAAGTAAACTTCTGCATAGGCAATTATCTGTTATGTCTGCAATGCAAAAGAACAGAAAAGAAAACTAAAGTATCTAGATTTATTAAAATAAATAAGTAGACATATAATCAACAAATTTGAGTAGTTATCAAAATAAAATATAATTTTTAGCTATATTATAAAAATCAACCTCCAAGATCATTATCCAATATTACCTTCTTATCTGATAAGTAATGGAGTTACATTAATAATCTACAGCAAAGGTTTTCTTCTTTTTTCAGGTCCATGATTCTCTTTTATTCACTTCTTTGTTAATCAAAAGAAAAATTATATTTTTCTTTTTCCTTTTTCTAGTTTTGAATTTTTTTCTAAAATTATATTTTCATTAATTTTTTTGTCTATAGATCACTATAATAAATAATCACATTTCGTTTTTATTATTATTCATTAATGCATGTTTCGGGCAATCTCTGACCCCGCTCTCTTCAAGCATATATCACCGAAAATTGGTAAGTCCAAGATACTAATCAGTTTGTTCAATATCTTACATTCAACTAAAAAACGCTTTGTGATTTTTATTATACTGACCAATAGACAAAAAAAAATAAGAAAAAGATATTTTTCGTAACACATAATGTGCTAAAATTCAATTGTAAACTAAAAAAAACAGTATTATTAAATTTACAAACACAAGCTTTTGAATCTTGGCATACATACTCATTCAAGTGGCCTGCAAAACATGTTGAAAGTTCCCTGTGCTATGGGTTGACCACAAGGTTGGGTTCATTTAAAAGTAATTTGTTTATGATTTTCGTAGATATATGAGTTTAGTCTCAATTAACCTCTATACAAAATTAAAATATTATAAATCCTCATTAAAAAAGATACTTTTCCTACTGGCTATAATTTTGGAAATATGAGTCAGGGGAAATTAAGAAAGTTTTGGACTTAATTTGTACAATTGCAAGAACAAAGAATTTAAATTTTTATTATTCAACCATAATGTACAAATTTTAAGTTATAAAGTGTTTATATATTACCTATGATAAAAATGAACTTTACAAATTACAAGAGGGAAGGTTTTTATAGTGAAAAATTGCCACTCAGATATCTGGTTTTATTGTGTAATTAAATTGATAATGAATTCTCTTCAAAAAGGGTCTTATTCATTTTTTTCTTAGTCTATAGTTTTTGAAATGAAGTGGGAAATAAAATAATAAAATAAAAATCAATTGTTTTGCCTTTCTAAGTTTTTTCTTATCTGAAGGTATACCAGTCATTTTTTACAAATTTTATTAGGTAGAGTAATTCAGGTTTTCATATTATTTTTATTATTCCTTAGTACCTTGATGTTCTGGGCTTTCTTTTTTTTGCTAATTTTCAAAAGCTAGGTATTTAATAATTCTCTCTCCACATCATTGTAGATTTTACTCCACAAGTTGTTTAATTTAAAAAAAAACAAAAAACTATTATTTGTAAAATTTGACATGCTATCTACAACATGCAATCTATGCTAAAGATTTTAGCCAAGTAACTCCATATAAGTTTTTCTTTACATTTGTTAGGCATCCTTTACCTAACTCAAAACAATTTGAAAGGAAAAATGAAGGTAATCTTTCATGAAGAGATTTTGCTCTAGTATAAACTAATGACCTCAGACTAGTGTCCAAGTTTAAGAAAAATGTAAACAATGGCATTTAAATATAAGAAACATTTTAACAGTGGCCTTTAAATGGCCTCCTATTGTGCTCAAAACCTAATGCTGGGAACTTTTAATAATACAAGGCACTTGAATGAGAACGTGTGACTAGTTTGAAAACTTTGGAATTTTGTTTGCCTGTTTTGGCTCATTTCACTACATTATACAATTCTTACTGTCTATTACTTGATAATCTAAAACACAGGTTAAACAATGAGCAGCCTCCTGATTGCATGAATACATTTATCAAGTCAAGCAAAGTTAGTTTGTTAACTCACAAATATTTAAGACAGAGGAAAATACCAAATTTGCTATATGCATTGAAGCACAGATACAAATGTAGTATAAATAAATGTATGCATTCAAATATATAAAGACAATGTACATAACTATATTTTTTGGTTGCCTTGAAAACTGTAATACTAAATTTACTTTTTTTCTTCTTATATATAACTCCCATTTGGATTACAAATTACTCACTAATGTTGTTTAGATATCAAATGCTACTAAATTAATAATACAACCCTTAGTAATGACAATATTATATATAACTTCTGCTAAATATACAATATATTCTTACGGCAAACGATGAAGAATTAGTCAATTTACAGGAACACCAAAATTTCAACTGACATTAATTTGTTCTATTTGTTGTGACTTTGGAGTGAAACAATTTATTTGGTAAGGAATGAAAGTAAAATAATTCTTATATCCTAAAATCAAAGAAGAGTTACTGGTATCTATCACAGAGAGAATATTAAGTAAGTGTTGAAGGATAAAATTCAATAACCTTCTATAATATGACTTGTCCTCATTAATCAACAGATACACATGAGGAATTACAAATAAATGTATATGTTCAATCATCAAAAACATATAAAGAAAATTAACTTTTAATATTACAAAAAGTTTAATTAAGTACATAACAGTCCTTGCAATTACAGTTTATTCAATTATCTATTTTCTAGTATAAAATTGTTGATATGTAAAAATGCTAAATTTTTGAGTTACTTGCAGTTATAATAACCATTTTCAATGAGAATAGTGTGCTTTATGATTTTCCTAATCAATCATGAATTAATTAATATTTTAAAAACGTTTTTAGTATTTCGTTAACATATTGTAACAATCTTTCAGTAAAAGATTAGAGACAATACTAAAAATATCAAACAAATACTAAAAATATCAAACAAATTCTACACCATTATATTTTATTTACATTTAAAATATAATCATATCTACCTTAAATTAGAATCCGTCAAATTCTTCAATGAGAAATTACAATTTATCGCTTCCACTATGAAGAGTACCACATAAAATGCCATTATTTTCCCAGAAAGAGTGCCTAAAGAGTAGGGTACATACCAACACCATTTCCAAACTGAGGTGGATTAATGTTAAAAAATAAAAATAAAATATAATAATAATATATAATGCTAATAAAATCTTATAAAATAAAATAAATTAGCCTAACAGATCATTTGAGGAAGTTATAGTCAAAGTGGTGTAATTCACATTTAGAACAATTCTGACTTAAGTTCAAATATACAATCTGAAAGAGCTAAATTAGTAAAAAAAAAAAAAAAAAAATGTAAATAAATAATAAGTAAACTAAGTCACTATAGTTCACTGATTTTTGTGATCTTTTTCAATTTTTTATCGTCAAAGTATTTATTGAGTTGCACAATGGTATATCATTTTCAGATGTTTAAAATAAATCAAAGATAAAATTAAGACTAAGTTGGAACTTAAGAATTTGTCACATATTCTAGAAAAATGGTTTGTTTCTCAAAATGAAGATTAATTGAATTATACCAACAAAGGCAAACAAAATAAAAATTGTTCTAAGAGGAACATAAAATAAAACAAAATAGTGTGAACTATACTGGGAGTAAACAAATAATAATAAAAACCTAATAATTCAATCAAATTTAATGGTAAATAGTGTGCTTCTAACATTTGGAGCAGAAAGGAGTTATGAACAGCATCAAATTTTTGTAATGTCATTCATCTCATTGGTAAAAACTAAAGGCTACAGACGTAATAGGAATATTTATTTTTTTTTTTAAATCAGAAGAAAAAAACTTTCTTGTACATTTTATACAACTATTCAACTTTAAGTAAACATTTCAAATCATTTAAGTTTTAATTTTATTTTCACTGTGATTCCTAAAAACAACTATGGTAACCAGGATGAAAGAATAAATAAGAGAAGTAGCCTAAGAAATTAAAATTAATGCAGCATTGGTCTGAATTACACCTGTAAAGATTAACTTTTGTATGAGGTTCATGCAATAAATGTAGTTCATCATAATCGAATAGGTTGGTAAACTCTATAATATCATGGAAAATTAAAAAGAAATACTATAAGAAAGTACAACAATATGAAGTTAGATAGTTCACTGTTTTCTTTTACAATATTACAAATTATTCTTATACAGCTTTTAAGAACTTCTCATAGGCAAATAATTCATATTATATAATATAAATACTATTGTTTAAAACATTACAATACTGAAGAATACTATTTAATATCAAACATGCCTTTTGTGAAGACATTAATTTTAGTTTTAGCTAAATTCTAGATAGCATTAATTTAAAAATTTTGTACCCTTATGTTTGAAAACAAGAATTTTTATCAACAAATTTATATTGAAATTTTAATTATATTTTAAAAATTGAAGTAACTTAAATATTTTAAAAATATATGTGTATAATTTTAATATTCATTAAAAATTTTATTTAATCATTCAAATAAAATTATGACAGCAAAAAATAAATATGTCAGCTGCTAAATCTATTGAAAAGTGGAAATGGTATGGAATACCAGGTGCTAACTACCCATAAAAACACATACCAAATAATCGAAACTACCTCATTAGATACTAAGCAAAATGTACCCTTTTATTGAACTAGAAATATTTAAAGAAAAGTACATCAAAACCAAAGCTCCTCATCCCCCTCATGGCTCTTTAATAATTAACAAGCGATTTATCATATTATGTTATAATATGTACTACAATACAATTCTCCTTCCTGTACATTCGTTCATTCTTGTTTAGTGGTGTATAACATCAGTAGTCATCCACACCATTTTTTCTGTTTAGTTTATTTTCTCATATATATTTCAATATTTATACACACACTTCAAACAATACAAACACACAATTATGAAGCAAATGGAAATTATTTTACCAGCATTCATAATTCTTTTTCGCTCATTTTGTTCAAAAGGAAAATCAGTATTTTGTAAATAATCATTGTAGGGAATTTGAGTTCCAGAATATTTTGTCATCTGTTCATTTATTTAAATCACCATGTGTCTAACCTATAATTTTAATTTAATGTGCCTTCTAGCTTTTGAACATCTGAAGAAACACTTAAGAGCTGATTTTTTTTTTTACCTTTACAATCTAATAATTAACAATAACTTTTTTGAATCTCTTGAAAAATTACTTTCAATTGAACAAATAGGTTTGTATTTTATAAAGATGAAGTGAACATATCTATATAACTTTTTCACAAAATACTGATAATTATGAAGTACCTACACTAAAATATGAAAATCTTTATCTTCCAGCAAGCAATAAGTGGAAAATGTGTCAGTCAAATAAAAGTTTAAAGTAGACTACCATATATTTTCAATCACTATTAGGAACCACTGTCACAGATTGGACTTGCTTTCCTGGTCACTTAGAGGAATGTTATAAGAAGTCACAAACATATAAATATAATTACTAATATCAGTATTTTTATATAATTGTGTAAGAATTTGTACTCTTATTTAATTGATTTATTATATAATAATCCACATATATCCAAGCCTGGGAGCTTCTATATTCTTTATTATTATTATTATTCAATTTCAATTTATATACTTATATATATATATTTACGAGTGGCTATTCTTGACTTTTAAAAAAGTTAGTTAATTTCAATATAGTAGAGTTATAAAATATTGCTCTAATTTACATTTGAATTAACCTTTTTTGACACAATTCAATGAAATTAAAATATTAATTGTTTTAAATAACTTTTAAAATTCATGAACCCTTGTTTGCACAATTTACATGATGCACACTAACATATTTTGCTAATCTGTTATGGGGAATTTATGAATAGTGTATCATTAAATCTAATAAAAGTTTTATTCAAGTCAGCATGTTGTGGTAATGCTAAATTTTAAGTTACTTTAATTTTAATACTAAATTTTAATTAGTTTTAATAAACATTTTTCAATAAAAATTATGCGCTTTATGTTTTCCTAACCAATCATGAATTAATTAATATTTTAAAAACATTTTTAGTTTATTTACAATTGCAAAAAGTCACTAAGTACACTTCTGGTGGATTTAAACCTAGTAGTACATAGCTGTGATTTTCGATCATATCAAGCTATTAAAAAAACTAATTAAATATACCAAATGACACAAGTCCTATCAAGGAAAAAATAGTTTCACTAAATGCAAAATGGTCTGATTTTACAGAGGAAAAAGTGATCAAGTTACTTAGTGATTTAATATCATAATATTTTGCTTTATGATTTTTTTGCAATATATTGGCAAATATTCCCTATACTAAACAAAATACTTAAAGAAAATGATATTTCTTTTATTGAAAATAAAATTAAGATTAAACAATAAATAGTGACAACAAAAAAATAATTATCTGAAAAGATGGATTAATATGCCCAGCAGAGGCACTTTCCCAAATTTCAACTTCACCTAGTCCTTCCTCCACTGTTATATTAAACTCACAACTAATATCATATCTTTGTGTAATATGAGTATCTATTCTCAGATAAGGACCATAACTGCTATCCATTGGCTTCCACACAGTATCTGGTATTGGATTAGGATTCCTGTGAAAGAAAAAACTAGAAAATTAAAAAAAAATAAATAAATTATAAAGGAATATAGTAAACATAAATTTACTTTAAACAAATGGTTATATAATTATAGAAAAATTATTTTAAAGTTTTTCAAAATTCAATGTTAGAGTATTGGCTTACATTGAATATAAATCTAAGGTGTTTTATTCAATTTTTCCTGTTATGCAACTTATGAAACAGAGAGAGAGATGGAGAGATGATACAATTTAACAGGTCTGGTTGGGCTCCATTTGGGAATTCCAGCAAGAGTCTGAAGTGAGGCTCCCTCATCAGAAATATATATTGTAATGATTTTTATTTATCAAATATCAAATATTAAATTCAAAAATATACATTGGAGTTAGAAACATAGTTGAGGGGAGGAGCCAACCTCAACTCCTCTCACCCCAGTCTTATTCTGGTCATAGGCCAGGATGCAGTCATTGGTTTTTACTAGTATGCTCTCAAGAAAACATGTCCACAGGAGTCAGGCAAGTATCAACCTATATGAAGACTATTTTTGAAGTATCAGTATCAGTAACGTGTATCAGTTTTATATGATTATGCAGTGTTATACATGAGATCAGATTTACCATAGAGACTAATAGTAATTTAATTTTTTTTATTTTAAATTGAATTTTCATAAAATTTGTTTCTGTATTAAATAAAATATTTAATGTACTAATGCCATTTATTAGATCTTTAATAATTTATAGTTAAGAACCATTTAAGCTCTAGACATTCACATAAAATTATTATAATATAAAATCTAATAACTTCTAAATCATTCATTATTTTTTTTTACATTTTTAAAAAATCAGAATATTTGGTTAGCCATAAACAGGGACAGAAATTTTTCATTATTTATTTATTAATTTTAATAAAATTAGAACAATATACATAAGTGGTTAAAAGACAATGATCTTCGGGGCTCTCAGATAGGCCCCTCCTATGGTGATAAAAAGTACAAAACATTTATGTCGGGAACTCATCAGAGAGGTCCCAAAACTTTGCTGAAATAAACGAAATAAAAAACAATGTTTTTGGAGCCTAAAATACAACAGTACTAGAAACATATAAAATAACGATATTCAAGACCATCAGAAGGGCCTCCTAATCATTCTACGATAACAAAAAAGTACTGAACATTTATGATGTGATCCCATTGAAGGATCTTCAAATATTTGTGGAAATAAAAGAATACAAAACAATTATTTTCGGGACCAAACATACCATGGTGCTAGATAAATACAAAATAACAATAATCAAGACCCTCAGAGGGGGTCCCCCTATCATTCTAAGGTGATAAAAAAGTACAAAATATTTATGTTGGGGACCCAAATATCTGTGAAAATAAACGAAAACAAAACAATTATTTTGGGGTACTAGGAAAATATAAAATCATGATTTTGAAGCTCCTATAGTTCAGAGACCCTTGGTGATCGCCAACTAGCTGACCTGGTCAGACTGGGCCTGCAACTTAATTAAGTAGTCTCATCAAAGTTATTGAGGAGATCATATTTCTTACAGGGTCATGAATTTTTGGGGGAACGTTCAACAAAAGGACAAGGACACATTCTGGGAAGGAAGGGAAGAGATGGCACCCCTAATGTTAGGAATTGAATTTCAATGGCTACCAAGAAGTCGTTACTAGGAGTTTATTTAATTAAGTAGGATTAGGATTTATAGGAATCACATATAGTTGAGATAGTAGCTAATAGGTGTACGTATTTTAGAAAAATCTTCATTTTTAGAAAACACAATTACTGAATCCAAGAACTTTCATGGACTGTAGTGTCACTAATTTATTTTATATTTATTAGTCCTGAGTCCTACATTATTTCTTGAACACAACGAACAGCAATAAGATTACCATCTACAATATGGACTACAGTCCATCCTTCTCAGTAGGTGCCAATCCATACTATCTCACACTCCCACATCTATATATCACACATTGAAGGAAGCACAAATCATGGCAGTGCACCCATTCTCTGTTTTCAGAAGACTCTTCCGATCGAAAATAAATTTAAAAAATTGTTTGTTTACACAATGTGCATCCTTCATATTGTCTATCCTTTAGTTAATAATTTATTAAAAAATACTTGCTGTTTACTTTTTATGCATGCTAACAAATAAGAGAGTCTCTAACAAACAAACAAAAAATATGGTATTTTAATTAAAACAAATCAAATAGAAATATCCCTATTCATTTTTGTTTAGTATATTAACAAGATGTAAAATATCTTGAAAATTGCCAAAGAAAAATTGAGACCTCTAAAATTTAATTTATGGGAGAGAGAGGAGATATAAAAAAAAAAAAAAAATACCCTTTAGCAGCAAAGTTGGTCCATAACTTAACCATTCTATAAGCAATAGTCATTTCAATCTCATTAAGAGTTCCATTATCCATTGGAAAAAGATAAACTAAGTCATCTGAATGAGCTACACCTGAAAATTGAAGTAGTTGTTAAGTATTTTTTATTTTTTCAATTACCGTAAATAGAATGATATAAATACATGAGATGAACAAGTATATTACAAAAAAATGTGTAATAAGTTTTTGGCTATAATTATGGCAAAATAAGTTAAGTACACATTAGTAAGGAATTATCTCATCCCATTTGAAGGATCTGGAGTAGTTACCAAAAATGAGTTGTTTTTTTTTCTCCCTACCTCGTTTTCTCTCTTTTTGGCTAAACAGGGTTTTTCCTGGGCAACGGGAGAGGGCAGGGGATTAATGCCAGTGTTAAATACCTCCACTATCAGGATTTAGCTCTGTATGATTCATTTGTTAATTTTAAAGTTACTCATATTACCATAAAAAAACCTGCACCACTAACAATGGTATGGGTTCAGTGCAATGTGAGGAAGTAATGGTTACAAGGCCAACGGTTGTGCAGGAAAGTGACGGGCCAATATCACGCTCAACCGCCAGATTTTCCCCCTTAATTAATTATTTAATGAGGAGTACCCACTTTATAGAGGCTGAGTTTGCCACAGAAAGGTCTTCCGGCCACAGGGTCGACTAGTCATCAGCCAAATTCGAACCCAGAACGTTGAGATCTGTAAGACAGTGCACACCCACTGAGCTACCCCATTCCCAATACTACCATATAGTTATTTTTTTCATAAATAATAAGTAATCCTGCACAATTTATGTTAATTTATTATATGATTTCACATATAATCTATCAAATATATACATACTCACCTCCTGAAAATGGGTAATCAACAGCTTCTCCATAACCAAATTTTGTTAAATGTCCAAGAAAATTAAAGGAATATAGATATGTTGGAGCTCTTGAGAATTGCTTTTTAGCAACTTGAAGTATGCATGATTTCAGCAATGTCATGCCACATAACTATAAGAAAATAACATTTCAATAACATTAAATAAAGGTCAAAGCAAAATAATTGTTTAATTAGATTAAATTAATTAATTAGATTAGATTAAATTAGATACATTTAGTAAATTTGATAAGAAGAAAATTTAATTAAATTATCATAATAAGAAAATGATAATCAAGCTACTTTCACTTCTGACCAAGCACCTCCACCCCGTCTCCCTCCTATATCCCTATAAATTCTATATCCTTATGTTCCTTAGAACTATTTATTCAAAAAAAGCCAATGTTCACGCAAAAAGAAATGAACACACTGTCCCAAAATGGCATCCAAACATGGCGAATTGATGACTTTGGCTTAAGTCAAGTTTTTCGGTCACTGAGATTCAGCATTTGGATTATTTTCATTATAATTGTTCTTTTATTAAAACTGGTTAGTCAGAAAATAATAAAACATGAAGAAATATAAAAATACAATTGGTTCAGTCAATAAAAAAGTGAAGTGCTAAAAGTCATTCAGATTAAAGTTGAAAATCAAGCATCGTTTGTAATTAAGCGATCAACAATTATTAAAACTCCCAGAAATAAAACATATTTCTCTTTCTAAATCAGTAATTAAATTGTAAAATATTTGAAACGGTTCCTTAGAAAATGCACTAAATCGGCGGAAAAGCGGTATTGTTATAAGCGCCTACTGCCTTCTGCCACATAATTCAGATCTCATAAATGGCCGAGTTATAGAGCTCTTATAATGTTTTTGGTATATTATTTTTATTAGATTTTAAAAAATATTAATGCAATAATTTAATTGTCAAAAAAAATTATGATTATTTTATTTTATTATTTTTACTTTTACTTACCTATACATGAAATATATAGTAAAGGACAGTATTGCGATCATGAACATTTTTTAATCTCAATTTTCAACAGAAATACACATTTGAGGTCTCCTGAGTCCAAATAACCAAGTCCCACAAAATGGTCTGTCTGTGTGCATGCGTGTGTGTGTACTTGTGCATGCGTGTTTGTGTGCGCGTGCGTGCTTGTTTATGTGTGTGTGTGTGTTTGTATGTCTGTGTGTGATTGTATGTTAACAGTCTAGCTCAAAAACAAAAAGTCGTACAAAAGTGAAATTATATATTTAAGAAGTTTTCACACACCAGAGATGTTACAGCAACTTTTTGTCAAAATTGGTTTACGGGACTTGGCACTTTATATCATTGATTTAACACATTTTTATGATTTTCTCAAAACAGCTCAATCGATTTTGATTAAATTCATTATATCAGGATAAAATTAAGCAGTTCTTATATAATGTAGGTAACATAATGTAGGTTATATTCTCATTGATGTTCTCTAACAGGAGTTAAATGGCTATTTTTTAATATTAGCTTCCCCTAAAGTACCTTTAATTTATTTTATTGGAAACAATTAACCATTTCACATTGATGACTTATATAAAAAATAGATAAATATAAAATTTAAATAATTAACTAAAGGAGAAATAAGAGATTGCAATGGAAACTAGTTGCAATGGAGAAACCAAAGGAATACGAGCATGCCAGAGCTCACCCAATCTTGCCCAAATTAGAACAGGTTTCCATACGTAACGTGAGCTTAATATAATATGTACTCTGACAATAATATGTGCATATACATATGCGGTTTTCATAAATGCTATTGATATAAATATTAAAATTTGTGTATATAACATTAATACAAATGCTGGAAAGCTAAATTATTGCTGTTCCCAAACATATCAATAACTTTCAGATTGTATGCCTCTATAAGGAATAAATAAAAAAAAACTCCCTAAACATTTTTATTTCCTATCTTTAGGCCTAGTTATTTGTGGATTTATGTTTTGTGCCATTTCGTGTATTTTATATTAAGCCCTAGATTCATGCTAAATGAATATAAAAATTTAAATATATTCAATAATTGTAATATCTACTATAAAGCTATAAACATAGATGGATCTCATGGGAGCTATTAATAGAAGATAACATATTTTTTTTGTTTTTTTATTTGTTTATTTAGAAATATTACATTCTGTCACATCAAGGACATTTATAATAGTGTTCAGAGAAAGCACACTCACACTCTATTTACAATAAAAAAAAAAAAATAAAATAATACAGAAACTTAATAATAATAAATACAATAAATAAAATAAAAATAAATACAATAAAATAAAATAAATGTATATAAACAAAAGAACTAACCTAATCATACACACTCGGGCTTGAGTGGAGGATCTGGCCATTGCCAAAACTCCAATAGATGCTTATTTACAAAAGGTCTCGGGGCCACTGCCGCTTCAACCTTCGAGGAGGATTGTAAGGATGGGTGGTGCTGGATAGAGATTGTGCAAGGGGATTTGGATGATAGGTAAGGTTCTGGTGAAATTTGGAGAATTTTTCTGGAATAAGGTCTAGGACAAATGGGATATTAAGGTCATGGTGTAGGATTTTGTTATTTACATAGAACGGAGCATCAACTATTGTTCGAAGGACTTTAGATTGAAAGGATTGAATACGTTTGATGTTAGAAGCTTTTGCTGTACCCCACAGTTCAAGTCCGTATGTCCATATAGGTTTCAGTATTGTCTTGTAGATAAGTAATTTGTTTTCAATAGAAAGTTTGGATTTTCTGTTTAGTAGTCTGTATAGCTGGCCGTATCGTCGGTTGAGTTCTTGTCTTTTGAGTCTAGTATGTGGGTTCCACGTCAGTCTTCGGTCTAAATGAAAGCCAAGATACCGGACTGTGTCTGAGTAAGGAAGCTGGATGGAATTAAAGTGTACTGGTGGACAGGAACTGCGTCGGAGTGTAAAGGTAATGTGTTGGCATTTAGATTCATTAACTTTAATGCGCCAGTTATTACACCAGTGCTCAATCAAGGTGAGGTGGTTTTGGAGATTTAAGGATGCTATGTTGGGATCTGAGTCGGATGATAGAATAGCGGTGTCATCAGCAAAAGTTGCCAGGAAGGTATCGGGATGGACAGGGATATCGGCGGTAAAGAGGATGTAAAGGACGGGACCCAATACGCTACCTTGAGGAACACCTGCCTCAATTGGATAGCAATGCGAAAATTCAGTACCGCAACGAACTCGGAAGGTACGATCTGAGAGGTAGGAACGGAGAACAAGGTACAAGGACTGAGGAAGATAGTTTTTCAGCTTGGAAAGAAGCCCGGCGTGCCATACCCGGTCGAAAGCTTGAGCTATGTCCAGAAATGCACCCGAGCAATATTGCTTGCTTTCCAATGCTGCGGAAATATGATCAACCACTCGGAGTCCTTGTTGGACTGTAGAGTGTTGTGAACGAAATCCGAACTGATGGGAAGGAAGAGTTTGGGATTCTATAAAGGGTAGGATGCGTTTTAGGAGGATCTTTTCAAAGATTTTTGAGAGAATAGGAAGAAGGCTAATTGGTCTGTAGGACGTTGAGGTGTTGGGAGGTTTGCCTGGTTTCGGAAACAGGATAATAGTGGAATGTTTCCACAAAAGAGGAAAGTGGGTGGTTCGTAGGATGCTATTGTATATGTATGTAAGGAATATGACAGCTTTAGGAGGGAGTTGTCTAAGGATCTGAGAGGTAAGCAGGTCGTATCCAGGTGATTTACGGGTAGGTAGTTTTTGTAAAAGGAATTTGACCTCAGAAGGATTAACTGCTTTAGGCGGTAAGGAGAGTGGGATGGGTGAATTAAGGAATTCCTCTACTGCTGACGTGTGGGTGGGATTGGATTCTGGATGAGAGGTGAATGTAAGGGAAAGGTTTTTGGCGAATTCTTCGGCTCTATCTTCGTCAGATGCTGCCCAAGAGCCATCACCTCGACGGAGAGGATGTGATATGTGATGGGGTTTTAGGATATGTTTGGTGGTCTTCCATAGGGAATTGTCATGAGAAGAGAGGGAAGTGAGGTAGGAGTTGAAGGATTGGGATCTGAAGGTGGCCAATTCTATCTTTAGTTTTTTGCAAAAATAATTATAGGATTGGCGATCGGTGGGGTGTCTAGTACGTTGCCATAATAATCTGGCACGGCGTTTGGTATGGATTAGGTCTATGAGGTGTTGAGGTAACTTATTTTTCTTAGGAGTTCTTGAGGAGTGGTTTGGAAAGGAAGCAGTCCAGATTGCTTGTTGGATAGTGGTGGTAAAAAAGTGTACGGTATTGTCAAGGTCATCTGGGGTTTTCAGGGTCATTCTGAGGTCAATTTTATCGGTAAGGATTTGGTGAAAGAGTTTCCAGTTAACTGGGCCTCTGATGAAGGACGGTGGAGAAGACTTAGGAATAGGAGCTAGAGATAATTGGAGTAATAATGGACTATGATCTGAGGATAGTTCGCCAAGAGGGGTAAGGGAATGATTGAGGGGACCTAAGCCACTGTGGATGAAAAAATCAAGGATATCGGGATTGCGGTTAGGATCTGTGGGCCAGTAGGTAGGTGAGTTGGGTGGAAGGAGACTGAAACGTTGGGTATTGAGTGCAGACAGAAATGTTCTGCCACGAGAATTCGTGGTTCTTGAACCCCAAACTTGATGCTTGGCATTTAAGTCTGCACCCAGGATGAAATGATGACCTAAGGAGTTGAGGAGAGAACTGAACTGGACTTTGGATATGGATCTGTTAGGAGGGCAATATGCTGATGCAAGGGTGACTGGAAAGGAGAAGGCTTTGATTACAATAGCGGTTGACTGTAGGAAATCTTGAGTAGGTAATGGGAGTAAGTGATGGGAGAGGGATTGGTGTACGATGACAGCAGTGCCGGCATGTGCTCTGCCATCAGGGTGGTCAGTACGGTATGTTAAATACTGTGGGATTTTTAAATGCTGTTTTATGGTCAGTCGAGTTTCTGTAATTAGGGCTACGTCAATGTTCTTGTCTTGTAGTAAAGCTGTTAGTTCGTCAACGTGATTTCTAACACCATTCGCATTCCAAAGGAGAATGGACATGGGTTTTGGTATGTGGGTCATTAAGGATTTTTCAAAGGAGGGATGAGGTGAGATACGAGATTTGTAAGGAGTGATATGAGTGGAGTGACTAGGGATTTGAAATCGGTTAGGAAAGATGCTAACAAACTAGTGAGATCTGTTGCATTTGAAGGAGGAGGAATATGAGGAATTTGAGGTTGTTGATGATTATGTGTGTTAGGATGAACAGAATATTGAGATTGGGGCTGAGGTAGTTGCTGCGGCAGGGCTTCACATGTATTATTAGGGTTCTTACCTCCAAGTAGTTCGGAGTATGATAAACTATTGTTAACAATTCTAGAAGGTTCTCTTCTTGGTCTGGTTGTCTCATCTTGAATCCGGTTCTTCTGGTATCTGGATTTGAGGCTCTTATAGGTTTGGCAGCCTTTGTAGTTGGCCGGGTGTCCCTGCTGGCATAGTGCACACACTGCAGGATCTTGTGTTGGTTTGGTGCACTCCACAGATTTGTGCTGTTCACCGCATTTCACGCAACGTGGCAGATGGTGACAATAAGTTTTCGTGTGGCCATACGCCTGGCAATTGTGGCACTGCACAATTTCCTTCTTGGGGTATGGCTTCTCTATCTTCACGATAGTGTAGTACAATCTCTTGATATCATATATTTTTTCAATGCCAGGTGATGGCTCTAGATCCACGAAAAATAAAGGTAGTGGAACTTTATTACTCACTCCTGGCTGCTCCTTATTCTCCTTCAGAACGTTGGTTACCTGACGCACTTTGAAACCAAGCGTCGCTAGTTCTTCTTTTATCACTTCAGTTGGGGTTGAGGAGTGTAAATTTCTAACCACCACTCGTAGCGATCTCTCCTGTTTCAGCTGGTACGTGTGGAAATTTGCATTAGTTTCTGACAGGTACTTCACAATTTTTCGGTAGCCTTCTGCAGTATCAGGTGTTATTTTTGTGTCGTTAGTCCTGTTGAGGCAAGAATAACTGCCGGAGCAGATTTCGTTTAGCTGTGTACACAGTAGTTGAAAATTTTTGATGTTTTTAACAAATATCGGAGGAGGCCTTGGTTCCCTGGGTACTGCTGCTGACTCCATTACTTCTCTGTCATTATGAAGCACTTGGAACGGGTTTGGAGTGAAGAAAGGAGATTCTTCAACCATTTCTTGCGAAGAAGTACCTGGTTGAGGCTGAGGTTCTGTATCTGAAGTTTTCACTGTGGTTATTGGAGCTATTTCTCGCAGGCAGCGACGAGTTCTTTGTTTCACTGGTGAATCACGAGGGGTACTAACTCCGTCTGACCGAGTCCTCTTAGTGGGCACCTTACTGGACATCACTGACTGACAATGCCGCATATCATAAGAGACGAAAAAAAAAAAAAAAAAAAAAAAAAAAAAAAAAAAATATTAAAAAAAAATATGTAGCAAACTGTAAATAACAACTGCTCCGGTGTACAGTTCAACTATATTCAGTAAATAATCAAAGAGATTCCGCTGAAAAAACAGGCAACAACTGAGAGAAGATTTCAGAACACGTCCCTCGCATCAGCTGATCCACTGCCTTCTGATTCTTTTCTTAATATGTTATCTTAGAGAAGAAGATAACATATTAAGAAAAAAAATTTCATTTTTCGATAGCAACAAAAATTCTGATTTGAGAGATTTTAGAGGTGTGAAAAACAGATATCATATTTGTTTATCCAAAAAAAAAAAAATATATATATATATACATATATAGAATAGAATAGAAAAATAATTTTATTCTGAGACGAAGTCCCTTCAGAATAACAAAAAAGTACAGAAATTAAAATTTTACATCTGGTCAGATAAAAACAAACATAACAAATTAAGATAAAGATAGGTCATTAAAAAAAAAAGAAAAGAAAAAAATATTGGTTATACATACTATATACAAAATAAAATAAAAAAATCTATATAAAAAACTCTTGAAACCATACTAAGATACTTAAAACTATGAACAATGTTAAAATATAAATAAACCCTTTTAGAAAAAATAAAAAATACAGAAAAAATAAATGTATATTCTTCTTAACAGTAAAATCTGTTTTTGCTGAAAAAAAAAAAAAGAGAAAAAGAAAGTCGAATCTATAATAAGTATTTAGGTTATGAGCTATATGTGAATATGGTCTTATAGATAAGATGTAATTTTACATAAAAGGTTAGCTGGTGCCTGACTGTTTTTGGGACAGGAATTGGAATAGGAGGGTTTTGAATGTAGATAAGGATGAAGAATGTCAAATTTTGATAAGAAGGGAATTCCAGAAACTAACAGAACGTGCAATAAAGGAGTTTTGGAACGAGGCAGATCTGTGAGAAGGAATGTAAAGGTCAGAAGGTCGAGATCTTGTGGAGAGAGAGTGGACTGAGGACTTGAATTGGAGAAGGTTGTAGGCGTAGGAAGGACGATGATTGTTGATGATATGATAGAGGAATGTACCTAGGAAATATTGTCTTCGAATGGAGGGGAAGAGCCACTCTAACTCAGTGTAGTGGTGAGAGACATGGTAGTATCTCGGGGCACCAATTACAAATCTCACGCAACTGTTCATTATTCTTTTCAGTCTGTCGCGGAGCTCCACCGAGAGTCCATCATACACCACACAGCAGTAGTCAAAGTGGGGGAAGATGAGAGAGGAAACGAGGAGTCTACGCGTATGTTGAGGTAGGAGATGGCGGAAGCAATGGAATAGTTTGAGGGTAGAAACTGTCCGTCGGGAGATGTGAGAAATATGGTGACTCCAGGAGTCAGAAATATATATATATTTGATGGTATAATATGTATGTAAATAGTTCAAATATTTTTTTAAGGAGAAACAAAGCTGAGACTTGTATTTCACACCTTGAAAAACCTGTAAATAAGAATCTTCATAGCAATTGAAAAATAATAATTGTTTGCTCAAAATTGCTGCCTATTGCCTAAAATATTGATAAATTCAACATGGCTTCACCTATCCACACGTCCTTAACCTCTCCTTGTTATACTTACTTAAAAAAAATATATAAAATTTACAGTCCTTACATTTCTGTGAGAAATATGAATGGGATTTTTATGATATTTTATTTGGTTTTAAAGTATTGGTTAGGGGTGGTTAGGGTGGTTAATATCACCATTTTAAATATTTCCCATTATGTATGGGACATAATTAATTTTTTTCCTACAATATATAGAAATCACAAATATATATATATATATATATATACATATATATATATATATATATATATATATATATATATATACTTTTAGTATACTAAATATGAATACTTCATTCAGTCCTTCTTAGAACTGGTGTTATTTTTTAAGTCTGCAAATACTTGTTACAACTGTACATGTAATTAGATAACAAATAATATACATACAGAATAGCTAATAAACAAGTTAAAATATTTTAACAAAACTAATCTTTGATTCAAACAAAACATTTAAGAAATATATCAAATCTTTTTACACGAAAATAATTTTTCTACTCAGAATGATATAATCTCATTTATTATGATGCTAGTTTGTATATTGTTATAATTACAATAACCAATTCATATGATATTTGGACACTAAGAAAATTTCACTTACATCAATAAGTCCAGGTGTCATAGCTTTGAAATCCCCAAGTTGATCCTTAGAAAAAAATTTATAGGTGAATACATCTGTTAAGGAACCAGAAGTATCAATAATTCCTGAAATAAATTTGACATAAGAAATGTAATAAAAATTTAAATGAACATAATTAAGAACAAAAATAGTGAAACTAATTTTGGATTGTTTTGTGTCATTTGTATATGAATAATTCTAAGAAAAGTAATTGTTATTTGTTCAAAAGCATTTTGTCACCAATAACTTTATACTAGTAGCAAAATATCTCTAATTCATCATGATAAAAATTTAAATTCAAGAGTCAATTTGTCACTCATCAGGCAATCTTCTGAATGCACTTGTCAAGATTTTGAACTTTCATAACTTTGTTGTGTACTTTCACCACGTTGCACCTGTATTACAATTGCAATTTTTTTTAATTTTAATTTTAAAATTTTGTTTCCATCCTTTCCTCAACTTTTAAGCTATATGGATTTTTTACAGGCCAAGGGAGAGTGTGGGGAATTAATTACAAAGTTAAAGCCGATACGAATGGCACCAGGATGCGAACTCATAATTATTTTATCATATGAACTTCGGTTTATCCGGTTGCCGGGCAATGTGTGTTTTGCACACACATTAGCCCACTCGGCCATCCTTTCCCTAATGCCAATCCTAATGAAAATATGAAATTGATAAGTTGTAGAAACCTTAATACCTAGTGCACAACGGCAAACCAAGCCAATTCACACACCTGCCCAGGCACCAAGTTTAATCCACCACCCTTATTTGATGACTGACAATGTTCGTGCACCACCGCTAACCACCTCTCTCCGAATATTATTGGGAGGTATCAACAAGTTGTACAGCTTGAATAAAACACTATTAATCTGTTTCAATTCCGCAACGTTTCCCCAACATTTATGCAGGATAACACAGTTGCGATGATATTTCTTTTATCACAAATAGGTTTTTGAGAAAATATTACAGCAATTAATTCATCCTTCCCCATTTTCAACAACAAAGTTGAAAAGGAAGACTGCTGGACTTGTACTCCCCCTCTATGGTTTTAGATCATTGGGTTACGTAAGAAATTTTTTTATTAAAACTGTGGCGTCTATTTTTTAAGAAACTACTAATATAATTCACGAGTGTTACTTTAACTTTCTTTTACCACTAACAAAAACAAAATCCTACAAAATAAAAAATATGTTATATCATTCACCTGGAGTTCCATATGTCCTTTTGAAACTACTCAACAAAGAGGGGAAGAAAACTTTTATTTTAGGCAGAATAGCAATCATCAGTTCCCACATTCATAATAAGTTCCTATCTTCTCTTTAGTAATCAGTTCACAGATATCTATAAAATAGGAGGCAGGGTGGATTGGATAAAAATAATTTCGAGTGTGCATCACAGTCCCAGGAAGGGAGGAGGGAGTGGCTCTAACTCTGGCAATGATCCCCCGCCCTCACCCTCTGGCTCAGGAAAATCCTGTATAGCCTAAAAGGCGAGGAAGAGGAGGATGAAAAAAAGTGTATATAGAATGTAAACTGCAGTGTACCAAGATAATTGTTTTTATTAATAGCATTCATTTGGCCTTCCTCACATTCTAGGCTAGATAGGGATTTCCTCGGCCAGGGAATTAGGGGGGATTAATGCCAGAGTTAAAAGCTCCCTGGACATCAGAACATGAATTCGTAATTATTTATCTAATTCTTTGATCTGGGTTTCCGATCAATGCATGGTGCTGTGCATCAGTTATTTATTTTGCTAAAAAATTAATCCTGTTCCCTAAAAGTGCTACTTCAGAATAAAATTTATCTAGTTGTCATTCATCTCGATAGCCAAAATATTTCAGTATACCAAATAAGTCAGGTGTATATCATTAAATAATGTAGTATTGTTGTAATGCAAATATTAAGCATATAACATCAAAATAATTGCTCCATACTTAGTAGGCTAACTTTTTAAAATAAAATACATGTAACATCATAAAGGTAAAAAAGTTTTTTTTTTTTTTTTTTATTTATTGAATAATAATACAATCAGCCACTGGAGGGCTATAAGTATTAGGGCTAAGAGTTCTCATTCAAACAATATATACAAATAATAGAGAAATGAATATAAATATAAAAAGTAAATAAATAATACTGATGAAGAAAGAAAATAAAAGAAAAAAAAAAAAATAAACAATAACATAAAAAGAAACACAATCATACCTATATACAATATATACATTCGCCCAAGAATCTCCGAGCCAGGCTTTTTCCCCCACATGTGGAAGGCAAAGCAAGACTCCAGGAGATTCCAGTGCCACTTTTCCAGCCGCATCACTGGTATTAGAAGCCAATGGAGACTGAAAGAGGGCACTAGAGCCACAGACGCTCGGGACATGAGTGGAGAAGCTGGCCATTGCCAGGACTCCAGAAGCATATTTACAAGAGATCTCTGGGCCACTGCCGTTTTAACCTTCGTGGAGGATTGTAGGGATGAAGGGAGCTGGATAGGGATTGAGCTAGAGGATTTGGATGATGGATAAGGTTTTGGTGAAAGTTTGAGAATCTGGTTGGGATGATGTCGAGGACAAATGGGATGTTAAGGTCATGGTGTAGGGTCTTGTTTGTGACATAATATGGGGCATTGACTATTGTTCTAAGTACTTTGGACTGGAAGGATTGGATGCGTTTGATATTCGAATGTTTAGCAGTTCCCCACAGTTCAAGTCCGTAGGTCCAGATAGGTTTCAGTATGGTCTTGTAGATTAAAAGTTTATTTTCAATCGAAAGATGGGATGTCCTATTTAGTAATCTATACAGCTGGCCATATCGTCGGTTAAGTTCTTGTCTTTTAAGTCTGGTATGTGGGTTCCAAGTTAGTCTTTTGTCAAGAAGGAAGCCAAGGTAACGGACTGTGTCTGAGTAGGGAAGTGGAATTGAATTAAAAAGGATTGACGGACAGGATCTGCGTCGCAGGGTAAAAGTGATATGTTTGCATTTTGATTCGTTGATTTTGATGCGCCAGTTGTTGCACCACTGCTCAATCAAAGAGAGGTGAGATTGTAGGTTTAGAGATGCTATTTGAGGATCTGAGTGGGAAGATAGAATGGCAGTATCATCAGCAAATGTAGCTAGAAATGTATCGGGATTGGAAGGGATATCGGAAGTGAAGAGGATATAGAGAACTGGGCCCAAGACACTGCCTTGTGGAACACCAGCCTCAACTGGATAGTAAGTGGAGAATGCGGTGTCACAACGGACTTGAAAGGAACGATTTGAGAGGTAGGATTTGAGGACTAGGTATAAGGATTGGGGTAAATGGGTTTTGAGCTTGAAAAGCAAGCCATCGTGCCACACCCGGTCGAAAGCTTGTGCTACGTCCAGAAAGGCACCAGTGCAATAGTGCTTGTTTTCAAGTGCAGAGGATATATGGTCCACAACACGAAGGCCTTGTTGGACAGTGGAATGTCTTGAGCGGAATCCAAACTGATGAGAAGGGATGTTGTGGGATTCGATTATGGGTAGGATGCGTTTGAGAAGGATTTTCTCAAAGATTTTTGAGAGGATCGGGAGTAAGCTTATCGGTCTATAGGATGATGTGTTATTAACAGGTTTACCTGGTTTTGGAAACAGGATGATTATGGAATGTTTCCACACCAAAGGAAAGTTGGTTGTGCGAAGGATGCAGTTGTATAGATAGGTAAGGAATATGATTGCTTTTTTGGGAAGTTGTCTGAGGATTTGTGAAGTGAGGAGATCATATCCAGGGGATTTTCGGGGTTTTAATTTGTTTATAAGGAATTTGACCTCAGAGGGGTTAACAGGTTTTGGAGGTAGAGAGAGAGGAATTGGTGAAGAGAGGAATTCTTCAACTTCAGCAGTGTGGCTGGGATGGAGTTCGGGGTGAGGGGTGAATGTGTAGGATAAATGTTTAGCAAACTCCTCTGCTCTATTCGCATCTGACGAAGCCCAGGAACCATCATCACGGCGAAGTGGATGGGAAATGGACTGGAATTTAAGGATTTTTTTGGTTACGTTCCAGAGGGATTTATCACTAGCGGATAATGAGGAGAGGTAGGAATTGTAGGATTGGGTTTTAAAAGTTTCCAGTTTCTTTTTTACCTGTTTGGAATAATAATTATACGATTTCCGGTCATCAGGATGCCTAGTTCTTTGCCAAAGGGTCCTAGAGCAACGTTTGCTATGGATTAGGTCCAATAGATCTTGAGGTAAAGGATTTATGTTATGGTATTTTTTGGGACGATCAGGTGAGGATGCAGTCCAAGCTGCTTGCTGGATCAGGGTAGTGAAGGAATGCACTGCATCGTCGAGGTCTTCAGGTGTTTTTAAGGAAACTCTGAGGTCAATATTATCTTCCAGTATTTGACGGAAAAGGTTCCAGTTAACTGGCCCCCTGATAAATGAAGGTGGGGATGATTTGGGAATGGGAGATGTGGAAACGGTTAGGACTAGAGGACTATGGTCTGAGGAAAGATCATCAAACCTTGAAATAGAACAGTGTAGTGATCCTAGACCTTTGTGGAGGAAAAAGTCTAGAAGGTCGGGATTGCGGTTGGGATCTGTTGGCCAGTATGTGGGTGTATTAGGTGAAAGGATGTTGCTGCGATGGGAATTAAGTGCAGATAGCAATGTTCGGCCTCGGGAATTTGTGGATCTGGCTCCCCATTGCTGGTGTTTTGCATTTAGATCTGCACCTAGGAGGAAGTGGTGTCCTAAGGAATTCAGGAAGGAAATTATTTGGGATTCGGAAATGGGTGTTTTAGGTGGGGAATATGCCGCAACTAGTGTTATTGGGTAAAGGGGTGTTTGGATTATTACGGCTGTGGATTGTATGAAATTATGGCTTGGTAAGGGAAACAAATGATGGGAAACGGATCGATGGATAATTATGGCAGTGCCACCATGTGCTGTTCCATCAGGATGGTCGGTTCGATAAATATTGTAGCCGGGCACGTTGATTTATCGTTTGTTGGTTAGTCGAGTTTCAGTTATTAGTGCTATGTCGATGTTTTTGTCATGTAATAAGATTGTCAGTTCGTTGATGTGGTTCCGAATACCATTCGCATTCCAGAGGAGAATGGAGAGGAATTTGGTTGAGGACATTTATGGATTTCTTGGCAGTGGAATGAGGTTGGATATAACATTGGTAAGTAGCGAAATAAGGGGGGTAATGAGAGATCTAAATTCGGAAAGGAAAGATGTCAATAGGCTTGTGAGGTCAGTGGAATTGGAAGGAGGAGGAATGAATGTGTGAGTATTTAACCTACGTTCAGGGATGGAGGGATATGGGTCTTGAGGTTGATGTGTGAATTCTTGAGGTTTAGATTCTTGTGGCAGGGCCTGAGATTGAGTGTTTACAGTGTCTCCTTTGAACATCTGAGCATAGGACACTCTTCCGTTCACTGTTCTATAGGGTTGTCTTGGTGGCCTGGATGTCCCTTCTTCTCTAGGCGTTGCGTACATTCGTGTTTTCAAATCTTTGTAAGTTTGACAACCCTTGTAGTTGGCTGGGTGTCCTTGGTGGCATAAAGCGCATACTGCAGGTGAAGTTCTAGATTTCCTACAGTCCTCTGTTTTGTGTTGCTCACCACACCTCACACATCTAGGAATGTGATGACAATACCGTTTCGTATGGCCATAAGCCTGGCAGTTATGGCATTGAACGATGTCGCGCTTGCTGTAGGGCTTTTCTACAACAACGCTTGTATAATAAAGGCGTGTGACCTTGTAGATGTTTTCGACATCAGGTGTTCGGTCAAGGTCAACGAAGAATAGTGGAAGAGGTATTTTATTTTTTATTCCAGGCTGTTCTCTATCCTCCTTAAATATGTTCACTATCTGGCGAACATGGAATCCCATACCCGTGAGCTCTTCTTTTATAGCATCTGTTGGCGTAGATGGGTGCAGGCTTCTGATAACGACCCTGAGCGCCCTCTCTTGACGCAGTTGATAAGTGTGGTAATCAGCCTTGGTTTCAGATAAATATTTTATGATTTTTCTATAGGTTTCTGGAGTGTCGGGCATTAACTTAGTGTCATTGGTGCGGCTTTGGCATAAAAATTTTCCTGAACCTACCAGATTATTCAATTGATTACACATCAATTGAAAATTTTTAATATTTCTAACAAATATTGGTGGGGGTTTGGGTTCTCTGGGGATGGATGCTGCTTCCATTTGTTCGTTGTTTATATTTGAAAGCACTTCAAATGGATTCGAAGTGAAAAACGGCGATTCTTCACCCATAGCTTGAGTTGTCTCATAATTATTGGGTTGTTGTGAGGAGCCAGGTTGGGGTTCCACTTCTTCTATGGAGCTCCCTGGTGTGGCTGGTGGAGTGTTTCTTTTCGAATGCCTTGTCTTTTTTTTAATGGGAGAACTAATTGTAGTATCCAGGCTCCTGGACCTAGTGTTTTTGCCCTTACTCGACATTAGCATGTGATAATATCGCATTTCATATTTATTTTTGAAAGAAAAATTAATAAAAGTGAAGAGAGGAAAAAAAAAAAAATTTTATTGAACACGAAAATATAGACGCGCTCTTGGAGAGCACAGATCTGCCTCCGACGGAGGGATCTAGCCCACTGGTATTAACGACTGTTGCAGCTTATGGCTGGCCGTTATCTAACTAACCTAAGGTCTATTTACACTGTTCACTCTTGTGTTGTAAATAAGTGATTACTCACCTTATTTTTTTTGTCCAGTATCAAACGTAATTGTTAATGTAACTGATAACACTAATTGTTCACATTAAACTTGTATACTGCCACTGATAAATGAGATTTTTATAAGAGACGACCTGACATATGTTTAACTAGGGCTAACGCATGCGCAGAACTGAAAGGTAAAAAAGTAAATGTAAAAATAAATACCACTAAAAAGAAGAATGGTGTTCACCAAATCATTTTTGAGGAATTCAGTATTGTTCATAAATATATTACTTTCAGCCAAGAAATCATATACATCTGGAAAAGAAAATGAAAGATTTTAAAAATACTATAGTATAATTTTGATTAAAAATACTAATAATATTGAATTTTGTCAATTAGGCATTAAAGCATTATGTAACAAACCTAAATGTCTATGTTTTAAGCATTCAATGCTTGCATTAATTCAAACTCTGAAGGATGACAATAAATTGGATGAACACTGTTTCAAAAGAAAATTTCATGTTCCTTGATATAAGATTTGACTCACCAGAACACAGGAATTTTATGGAAATGGGCTGCTATCATATCCAGTATGATAACATTTTTCATGATATCATCTCTTCTTGTATTATTTATACTGAGATCTTAACCCAAAGGATTATTATTACTTCTAATTAATTACTCATTTTCTTTGCTTACAAAGACATGCTTTCAATTGCTTCCCCATCAATTGAGAGATCATAAATCTATCTTTAGTTTAAATGTTGACTTATTATTATATAGATATCTTTTATTTTTCATCTTTGTTTTAGCAGTTTTGACAGTGGATCCACCTTAGGTTCGGGAGACCTTCCTGGGGCACACCCTATAAAGTGGGTACTCATAATTAATTAAGGGACAAAACCTGGCAGTTGAGCGTGATCTCGCCAAAATCATCTCCCTGTACAACCACTGGCCTTGTAACAGTACTTCCTCACATAGTACTAAACTTAACATCTGCCTCATTTGTTTGCAGTTAGTATCGGCCTGTTATCTCATCCATGTTTTTTTGTTGAGAGATCTAATCTCCCCATGCAATTTCATTAATAACTGGGCTATGGGCTATTCTGCATTATTACTTTTTGTGCGAAAATTTAATATATAAAATTCAAATATGTTTGGAAAACGGTTATATAACTTTTCCAAACCTACACACTGTTTTAAGATTTTAGCGAGATCTCCGCAACGCCATTTTGTTATATGTCCACATAAAGAAGGAATTAGAAAATAAGTGGAAGGTAAATGCGGTTTTAGTTTCCATAATAGGCCACTATCAAATGCTTTTTTTATGTTGAGAAAGACAGCAGTACAATATTACTTTTTCTCAAAAGTAACAGAGATAGCGTCTACTATCTGATGGCACTGTTGCACAATAGAGTGATAAGACCGAAAGCCAAACTGGTGATTTGGTATCACTTCAATACTTACTAGGATAGACTTTAGATGGTTCAGGAGCAGTTTTTCAAAAATGATTCCTTTATAGGGAGAAGTACTATAGGACAATAGGATGAAGGAGTAGTGGGAGGTTTTGAAGGTTTAGGAATCACCGCAGCTGCCAACCTTAAAAAAGATGGTGCGAGAGGAAGAAACTGCGGAGGGCAGCTGCTAAAACACAGGCCTTCCTCTTGAGAGGTAGGACTGATAGGGCTAAACTTATTACAATGATTATCCAAGGATCAAGAATACGTCTGAGTGAGGTTGTCACCTACCTCAGTCAGAATTGGAATAAATTTCAATGTAACACCTCACTTGGACTATTTGAGAAGTAGGGTGATCCTAGCGCTCAATGGACTCAGTCGTATCGGGGGTGCCTTTTGGGGCCTCAGATACCCAGCAACTAAGACCGTTTATAAAGGTATAGTTCTGGGTATTCTGAGGTATGCGTCCCCAGGTTGGTTTCTGAATCTTTTGCATCACCAAAAGAGCAGGTTGGCTTAAATTTAATGGATGGCTCTGCTTATAGGAGAGCCATAGGACTCACCAGAGCTTATAGGACAGTATCTCATCCGCAAGAAACTTCATAAATAGTTTCATCTCATTGCAACCTACAACTATTTTGTTTACAAAAACTCTTGTAATTGGGGCCTTTTCAATCAGGAGAGGGACCAATTTAGTCTATTTAATTAGGTACTAAAAACTTGTAAATACCCATTTGCATTCTTTTTGGATTGTAAGATAATTTGATCACAAAATCGATAAAAAAGGTAGTCTACAAAAATATTGTCCCGTTTGCCTTATATAACCTCGTTATTTAGAAAATTTGGAGGTGTAGGTCAGGCCAAACTGCTCAATATTTTTGAAGGCCACCTTTTTTCTTGATTTTGTTATCAAATTATCTAACAATACAAGTAGAAAGCAAATGGGTATTTACGAGTTCTAAGTACCTAATTAATTATTATCTTAATTATATTATATTATTAATTATATTATATTATCTTAATTATATTAATTAATTATAAGTACCTAAATAATTATTATCTTGCCTACAGTTCTTTATGGATGCGAAACTTGGCCGCTTACATTAAGGGATGAGCAGCGTCTTAAGGTTTTTGAAAATAAAGTATTGCGTAGAATATTCGGATTAAAGCCGATCTGAAGGGACTGGGTCTGGACGGCGAACGGTGGAGGGAGGTGTGTAATAAGCGATTTGTGGTGTCGGCATCGAACCTTCGGGTTCGCTAAGCCTTTTTATTATTATTATTTAAGTACTTAATTAAATAGACAAAGTTTGCCCCCCCTCCAGATTGAAAATGCCCCAATTCCAAGAGTTTTCATAAATAAAATAGTTGTAGGTTATGATGAGATGAAACTATTTACGATGTTTCAGGAGGATGTTAATAATTCGAAAAAAAGGGGTCTGTATCACGGACTAATACAGACACCAACCAAATTTGATTTTTGATGAAACGTAAAAGGCGAGTGGAAATTTTCGATTCTGAGCATAAAAATTTTTTTAACCCCCGGGATGAATACAAAACTTCCCTTCCTTCGGTAGCAAAGAATTATTGAAGAAAGTTAGTCGACTGTTCTACATATCATGAGTGATAAATATTCAGGATGCAGTCATTATCAAGTTTTTATTGGTGATGACGTTTCAACCCAAGCACGTCCAGATGATGACCCACATGTTTGAATTGAAATTTCGGCACCAATAAAACCTTCATAATGACTGGGTCTTGAAGATTTATCATCCATTTTATATAAGATATAATATTAACCCCCTAATACCTTTAATTTATTTATTCTACTCCTCTGATTGGAAAATATATCCTGAATTACAACTCACGAGTATGGTCACTATGACTATAATATACCACTGTTACTCTTTAAAAATCCATAAGTAAAATGTTTTAAACTGGAAGAGCTCCTAATAAAGTTAATAAAGTATGTTGGGTATTGGTCCTATGGAGAAATGAACTGTTAAAACCTCAGATCCTGGAGCAGGCCACATACAACAGAAGCATCTTAAGCTACTTACTTCTGTAAGAAATAAAAAGATATAGTAAAATTAAATGTCTAAAGGTTCACATATAGCTAGTCTCCCTCAGGTACTCAAGGCTTATCTATTGAACAACTGAGTCAGACTATAAGGAAGGCTGTAACTGTTGGATAAAAGACTCCTAATTGATTTTAGGCCTATTCTTATCTATTTACCAGCAGAACAACCAAATAAAGCTGCCTCCCGACTATCTTTTTCCAGTCATTCTGGTCAGCTTGTCTGACATTCCTGTCATCCGCAGTTCTTCTGCAATGAGTCCTTACATCTTCACTTTGGTCTTCGACAAGGTCTGATTCCACCTGGATTTTTTAGTACAATATTTTGACTGCTCTCCCATCATCCATCCTAATTAATTACCTTAATGAACATTTGCCATTAATATCAAATGATCAATTGATAAGTTGAACTTACACAAAATGGAAGCTCAAAGATCATCATGTTGTAGATCTCTATGATTTCCTCAAATACTATGATCCCTCTTATTGGACCTATTAATATGATTTCTTATTTAATAAAATAAATATGAAATAAAATTTTAGAATACAACTTACTTCCTAGAAAAAATGTGCCCTCGTGTTTAGTCATTCCTATCATTGTAGGTATGTGTTGAAAGTCTCCTTTTTTATAGCTATCTTTAGGATGTTCCACTAGAAATTTTTTTGAACCTGCAGTTTGAACAACTGCATGATTCCCACCCAGTTTGCCATTCACCACCATTCTGTCTTGTACAATCACACTTCTCTAAAATATAGACAGAAAAACCTGATATTAGTGAAAAAATATAAACAAGTGGTATAATAAAAAAAATCTTAATAAATAAAAATATATACAGACATTTCTGACGAAAAAATTGGAGTTATGAAATTAAATTATGGAAAATTAAAAAATACAATAATTAAAAGTAAGGTAAATTGTTCATTCAAAGGAGCTTGTAAAAAGGAAAGAAGAAAAATGTAACTTCACTGCTAAGCTGGTTAATAGACATCGGGCAATTCAAAGGAAAAAGAGTAGAATACACAGTTAATTTTTTTTTTTATAAACATTATTCAATTAGTGTCAATCAATATCTACAATATTAGTAATAAAAAGTCATTATTATTATTTTCTTATTTTTGCAATTTCATTTTATTAGTAGTTTTTAAACTTAGCACTTATTCCTCTAGCCTTTTAACAGTATTGTTTGTAAGTAAAAACCTATCTAAAAGAAAATTAATAATTTTGTTTAAATATATACATAACATTAATCAACAATAATAATTAATAATTTATATATATATATATATATATATATATATATATATATATATATATATACATATATATACATATTATACATATGCATATATATAATTAATAATTTTAAATGACTAAAGTTTCCAAATGGGCAGGCAGAGCTAATGTGTCTGAATTGGCATAGGGTTTGTAATGGGCCAGCCCTCAGGGCCACTATGAACTCTAGACGAGTACAGACAGAGTGGCTGAATCTGTATATGGTTTCTAAATACCCCAGTTACTTTCCGCCTGCCCAAGCACATAGTTCTCCCCTCCATCTGTATTTCTCTGCTGCACTGTCCATTTCTAGAAAGTAGTTTCTGATGTCCCTATTTTCGTGCTACTATTTAAACCCATCTACTATATTGACCCTCAGTCTAACTCTAGCAGGCGCCGAGTAAAGACACTATAACCTCTGCTTTAATTGTTTTCTTTTATTTTAACTTATATTAGTTTCTAGATAGTATTATACAAAAATACTTTCCTTCTGATAATGACCTACTCCAGAGAGTTATGGACCCTCACCACAAAGCACATCAGACAGATTCAGGCCATGGAGATGCGATTCTTGCGCAGGGTCGAAGGAAAAACAAAGAGAGATCGCATAAGAAACTCCATAATAAGGAAAAATCTGAACGTAAGATCAGCTGAAACTGTGATGGAGGAAAATCGTTTGAGATGGTTTGGTCATGTCTCTCGAATGCCAGAGAATCGAATGGCCAGGATAGCGTTGGAAAGTAGAGTGGAGGGAAGAAGACCGCAGGGAAGGCCCAGGAAGACCTGGGAGGCTACTGTCAAGGACGCCTTTGACAGAAGGGATATTGACTGGAGGAGTTTTCGGTAACAATTTTTCAAGTAAGAATGCCCTTTTGAGCATGGAGCATGGAACACAAAGAAGAAACGTCTAGTACTTCAAAAAAAATATGAACAATTTAATTCAGCTCCAAAAAGAAAAAGAGGTGAGTCAACTTTATATAATATTCCTACTCAAATTTGCTACTCGCTTTTCTCCAATGAGGAAGAAAATGAAGAGATCTTTGTCCCAACTAGTAAAAATCCTAACTTACAAGAATTTCCCCCAAAATTAGTTAATTCCTCATTTTCAAATAACAAGGAAATAATTACAAAACTTAAAAATTCAGCAAAAGATATAAATATCAAACACGGTGGAAATAAAACTATTTTTTATGTATATAATAATGAAGATTTCATTGATGTAAAAAATGAACTTAAATTACTCAATTATTATAACTTTCATACCTATACTCCTAAACATGAGATTAAGCCTAAGGTGGTATTAAAAGGCATGCCCCCGAACTATCCTATCGAAGACATTCAGGCCGACCTAAATTAACAAGGCTCAGAAATCTACAAAATGTTTCAGATGATTAAAAAATCTGACGGTGTTGAAAAGAAATTACCATTATCAATAGTTATACTAAATAATAAAGAGCAATTGGTTAAACTTAATCGTATAAAATACTGCAACAATGTTGTTATTTCATGGGAAAAATACGTGAGTAAAAAAGTTTTGACACAATGCTAATTATGTCAAGAATATAATCACGTAGCTGCTTCAAACAACTTATTCCACATGACATTAATTGAATTTTGTGCTACATAGTCAGACCTAGTTGCCTACAAAAGGCAACACTAGGAAACAATTATCAAGCCTCATGTCATTTGGTGTTGCCTCAGTGGCATTGCATCTTCAGTCAGTTCCACTTCCTTTCCTATAAGTGATGGTATGTTCTATGTGCCTAAACTTAAGTCCTTTTCCTTGCCAAGACATTGCTATAATCGATTCTTAAATAATTCAACCATATAGGCCACATATTCTCAGGACAACTGGTCCTCCATTTATTTATATCATTGGAAGGAAGCGTATCTAGACTATACAGAATTGTATACTTTTTCCACTCACAATTATAAAACTGGGTCCTGTTTGCCCACAGATCCTTATGAAATTTATTCATACTGCTTCTACTAGAAGGGGTTCCCTCAATCCACAACCCAGAGGGATACACTCCATAGCTAGCAGGTAATAATAATAAAAAGGCTTAGCGAACCCGAAGGTTCGATGGCGACACCACCAATCGCTTATTACACACCTCCCTCCACCGTTCGCCGTCCAAACCCAGTCCCTTCAGATCAGCTTTAATGCAATCTTCCCACCTTCGCTTCGGTCTACCCCTCAGACGCTTACCATTCGGCACAGCAAATATTAACCTTTTAGGAATTCTCTCGTTACTAAGTCCAACAACTTTACAAGCCCATTTGATTCGCCGCGATGAAATTATCTCAATTATATTACTCGGATACAGTTCACGCAATTCGGCGTTGTGTAACCGTCTGAACTCTCCGGTTAACTCATCCTTCTTCGGTTCGAATATTCTACGTAATACCTTATTTTCAAAAACCTTAAGACGCTGCTCATCCCTTAATGTAAGCGGCCAAGTTTCACACCCATAAAGAACTGTAGGCAAGATAATTGTTTTATAGATTCTAATTTTTAAGTTTCAGGACAAAAGGCGCGAACTAAGTAGTTTTGTCACAGAAAAATAACAAGCATTTCCCGCCTTCAGTCTAACCTTAATTTCTTCTTCAATTTCGTTTTTTCTAGTTATCGTAGAACCTAGATACCTAAACTTATCTACCTGCTCAAACATATTACCATCTATATCGATATCACCAGTAGTATCGCCATTTTTGCAGCTAACCATATATTTTGTTTTATCCACGTTTATTTCGAGTCCTAGTTCTTTACCGGCTTTCATTAACGTTGTCGTATTTAGTTTTATAGTTTCAAGGTCTTCGCTTAACAGTACCAGATCATCAGCATAGCCCAGCACAGATGTTGTCCCACCCAGATCCAACCCTTTCGCATTAACTCCCTAATGGCATGTTCTAATGCCAAATTGAACAGTACAGGCGAAAGGGAATTCCCCTGTTTTAAACCCAAACGAACCTCAAATTTTTCGGACAGATTATTAGCGATTCTAACTTTATTGAGTGTCTCCGTCAAGCACATCCTGACTAGATTTACTAATTTTTTAGGAATCCCCAGCTCGATTAGAATATTATACAGTTTCTGGCGGTCAATAGAATCGTAAGCCTTTTTAAAATCTATATACAGCTGGTGAACAATACCGTTGTACTCCAATTTTTTCTCTAATATTTGCTGTAAAGAAAATATTTGATCAATAGCCGAACGATTCCGTCTAAATCCGCATTGGTAGTCTCCGATAATTTCCTCGGCGTATTCCGTGATTCAACTGGTTAAGATTAAAGTAAATATTTTATAACATACCGGAAGGAGTGAAATTCCTCGATAGTTATTACAATCCGTTCTCGGACCCTTTTTGTGAATCGGAATAAGAATAGATTCTTTCCATTCTTCAGGTAATTTCTCATTCACCTAGATTTTTTTTAACCAATCGATGTATTTTAGAAACTCCAGCTTCCCCGCATGCCTTAATTAGTTCAGTAGAAATATTGTCGGTTCCCGCTGCTTTATAAGATTTTAATTTTCCGATAGCTAATTCAACTTCCTCTTTACTCGGTCCTTCTATCAACGGTTCAGCACTCTGGTACTCAGAAGGAAGACACAGATCATAATTTCCCGTATTTAAAATATTGTCAAAGTGGTCCTTAAATTTATTCAATATGTCAACCGGATCGGTCAGAATATTGTTATTATCATCCCTAATTCCAGATGTTACGGACCCCACACATTTACGTGATCTGTTTATACCTTTGTACATATCTCTTACGTTATTTTCAATTTTATTAGTTTCTATTTCAATTATTTTATTTTTAAGATACTCCCTTTTTTTATTTTTGAGCAATTTTGTCGTTTCGTTCTTTGAGGTTTGGAAGTATTCCAGATTGTCTTCACTATGATTATTTAGAGCTTTTAATTTAGCGGCTTTTCGTTTTTCGCACATGTTTAAGCAATCTTCATCAAACCACGGTTTGTTATTCTTATTTTCCTTTTTTCCTAGACACGAATTACCGACCGCTTTAATATTATCCCTGATCTCTACCCATAACTTGTCAATATCCTCGTGGTCCTCGTCAGGAAGCTCTAAAGCTTCAAACCTATTCTTAACATCTAGCTCGAATTGGGTTCTAATTGATGGATTTTTTAATTTGTCCAAATTAAAATTCTCAAAATCAAAACGGTTTTCTTTTCTCTTTTTTATATTAAGTTTTTGTCGAAGTTTCGCGATTACTAATTCATGATCCGACCCACATTCTGCTCCGCGATAAGACCGTACATTGATTATACTGCTTTGCCAGCTGTGTTGTATGAAGACATGATCGATTTGATTTCGTGTTTGCGAATCCGGTGATGTCCAAGTATATTTATGAATATCCTTATGTTTAAACGTCGTACTTTTAATTATCAGGATTTTCGAGATGGCAAAGTTTATCAGACAGATCCCATTATCATTACTATATTCGTGCAAACTTTCTTTACCAATCGTCGGAATATAAACTTCTTCCCTTCCTACCTTTGTGTTCGCATCACCTATAATTATTTTCATGTAGTTTCGCGGTAGTTTATCATAAACCCATTCGAGTTTATCATAAAATTCACTTTTGACTTCATCGTCACTGTCTTCGGTCGGACAATGTATGTTTATTAATGCGATTTTAAACCAACGTCTCTGAAATGTGGCTACCGAAATTCTATCACTAAAGAATTGTACGTCCCTCAAAGCGGATAGTAATCTACTCCTAATTAGAAACCCAGTACCCAAACAGTGATTCCCGCTTCCTCCGTACCAAATAGTGTACTTTCCTTCCCTCATCGAGCCCTCCCCTGGCCAGCGAACCTCTTGCAGAGCCACGAGATCCAAATTGTACCCATTCACCTCATTCGCGACCGATTTTAGCCCCCCTGCTGCGTTTAAACTCCTTACGTTCCACGTACCAATATTTAAATCCCTATATTTCAACTTGCGCCATGAATCCCCTAAAGCAGTCCCCACCCGGAGACCCGAACGGGGGACTAGTTTACTTCCGGATAATGAGCGTTTTACCTTAGGGAGATCCATAACTATTTGTGGTGTTTGGTGAACTAAAGATATGTGAGTAGGGCGTTCAATCCTACGTCACACCCTCCAGCAAGTCTGGTGGGCCCCTACCTCCAGCAAGTCTGGAGGGCCCCTCTCATTGTTGGTCAGCGAGTCCATCGGACTTAGCCGGGAGGAACTTCCAAGGAATTTTCACCGACCATCCCCACATCCGCCACCCGTGGGACGCTCCCCATACGCGGTAATGAGCCCGCGCGAGGATAGCAAGCAAGTACTTAATATAAATGTTACAAATAATTAATATTAAAAAAAAACACAAGATTCCTACAATAATTATACATTTGCATGTTTTACTTCTTTGAATGTAAATTCTCTAATATTTTTTAGCTCCAACTAGCTGTTGATAGTTCCTTACTCTCCACGAACTTTTCAGTTTTCAATGGAGTTAAAAAACTTAAATACAATATTCAAAACTGAAGAATAATAAATTTTGATAGTTACAAGATATTTTTGGTGAGCTTGAAGAATATCATAAGCAGTTAGATTGCGGAGGCAAGTAGCCAATTCTTGATCAGTTCCAGTACAATTAGCAAATTTTGAAATGCCTCTAGCTGTTGTCACAGGGTTTAAGTCTACAGCCCAATCACAAAATGCTGACCCACTCTGTATTATACCATGCTGAAAAAGATCTGAAAGAAATTTAAATGTATTACCAAACATCATGTTTTCACAAAAAAAAAAAAATAACATATTTTTGAATTGGAATATCATCCATTAAAAATATTTCTGAACGAACAGGATTTACAAATGATATTTCTAATGAAATATTGAAACAAATCACAGAGCCCAGACTATCTTAATGTATTGCTGTTGTCTAAGATAAACATGTAAAATGATAGACCACAGTCACTGTTTACCAACCCCATTACATGCTACTCTACTTGAAAACACAATCACAAACTACATCCTGTGCATAAACTTAACTAATTACACATTGAAATTCTACTTCTATCAAAATAAATATGATGCGTAATTTATAAAATATAAATTAAATCCATACATCACATTCATCATTTGTAGGATGTGAATAATACCATTAATCCCTGGGTAACAGGGATTAATGAGCATCTGAATACAGAGAAAACAAAGATTTTTTCCAAGCCACATACTTTTATTCCACATTAATATTTTAAATTTAAAATTACTGCATCTCACAACTCCTCACAGGATGTAGAAACTTCTATATTACATATAGATAAACAGTTTTATTTGTTATGTCAATAGGTACTTAATTTAATGTTTTCTTTTTACTCTTATTTTATTTAATGTAACAAGCCTTTTGGTCAGAACTATTCTATTTTCTACTATTTGTTATTGTTATAGGTAAACTTTCAAATATATTTTTATAAAAGTGCATGAAAATGGCACATATCCTTTTATTTATCATACATATTCCGTGGTACAGACCCCTTTTTATCAAGTTATTAACATCCACCTGAAACTTTATAAATAGCTTCATCTCATCGTAACCTACCAGCATTTTATTTATGAAATTCTCAGAATTTGGGCGTTTTTAATCTAGAGATCACCAAACTTTTTCTATTTAATTAGGCATGAAAAACTCGTAAATATCCATTTGCTTACAACTTAAATTGTAAAAATGATAATATGAGAACAAAGTCGTGAGAAAAGGTAGCCTTAAAAATATTGAGCCATTTTATGTGAACTACACCCCCAAATTGCCAAAATAAGGAGTTTATTTAGGCCAAATGGCCCAATATTTTTGTAGGCCACCTTTTTTTTCCTTTTTTTTAATCAATTTATCTTGCAATCGAAATGGAAAGCATATGGGTATTTACGAGTTTTTAGTTTAAATAGACAAAGTTGGCCAAAATCCAGATTGAAAATGCCCCAATTCCAGTTTTAGTAAGTAAAAGTAAATAAAATAGTTGTAGGTTACGATGAGATGAAGCTATTTACGAAGTTTCAGGCATATGTTAATAATTTGATAAAAAGGGGTCTGTACCATAGACTAATATAGTTACATTAAGTAAACAATTTTCTCATTTCAATGTTCATAAGTACTTGATGTTATGAAGTTATATATATTGACACTTTAATTTTGATATGTAATATTTACATTACAATAAATACATATGAAGCAGGGAGGAGTATATCTTTATGAGAAGGTTTGCAAAAAAGGTATGTTGGTAGAAGAAGAGAAGTTATTAAATAAAAAAGTTCATTTGTGTTCAGAGAAGACTTTAAGTAAATACCAATGAGGTTTCAGATTAGGTAAATCAACTATAGACTGCATTTTTTCAATAAGGCAAATGTTAGAAAAAACATGCAAGTAACAAATAGAGTTACATCAGTTTTTTAGATTTTAAACAGGCATATGACAGTATAAACAGCATACGACAGTATAAACAGCATATGACAGTAAAAAGAATTACTGAAGAAAATAATAAAATTAGAGTTCCTAAAAAAACTGGTCACTTTGATAAGAATGACCCTAAACGGTAGCAGATCCTAAGTTAAGATGAATGGCATGTTGTCAGAGGATTTCGAGGTGAGATGGGCTTAAGCAAGGCGATATTTTACCCCCTAATCTATTCAATATTGCCTTAAAATATGCAATGAGTGCAATCCGGTTGTGTCCTGGTGGCACTATTTATAATAGGATGACAAAGCATCTACCTTATGCTGATGATATAATAATGGGAAGAAATAAAACAGCATTAGCAGGGCACTTAAAGAATTTGAAACTGCAGCAAAACAACTAGGGCTACAAATAAATGAGAAGACTGTTTACAAGTAAACTTCAAGACCGCCAAGCGGAACAAAGGAATGTGTTGCATTAGGTAATCACACCCTGAAAGTGGTAAAAACGCTTAAGTATTTAGGTGTTCTATTTACAGAAAGTAATGATATGACGGAAGAACTGAAAACAAGAATAGCTGTTGGGAAAGTTAGCTGTTTTGCCATGAAAAAGTTGCTTAATTATAACTCCCTCTCTCCTAGAACAAATATCACAGTGTACGAGAAAGTCATAATACCCGTCGTTCCTTATGGATTTAAAACTTGGGTAATCTTTAAGGCCTCAGAAAAGAAGCTACTCACATGGGAGAGAAGGGTTCTCAGCAGGATCTACAGTTCAGTGTGTGAGGATGGGCAGTGGAGAATTCGCACTAATAAAGAGCAGCCTGAGATCTATGCAAGTTCAGATTTGGTCTCAATTGTAAGAAGTAATCAAATCAAATGATTGGGCCCTGTGGCATATATGCCCCCCAGAGATTCTATTACGAAATGCCTGCTGGATGATAGACCTGGTGGAAAAATGTGGCAGAGAAAGACCTGAAAGGCCTGAGATGGTTGGAAAAGGTGGAGGACATATTGAAAAGGATGGGAATTCAGAAATGGAGAATGCTCACTTCTAGATAGAGAAGAGTGGAGAAGAATAACAAGAGAGTATAACTTTTACCGAAACCTTACTCAAACCAAATATCCTTCTGCCTCTATCCATTTCAAATTATACCTCCATTGGCCATAATCAAAAGAATTGAACTCATAAAGGTGTTGTGGGTTAATAATAATTACTGTTATTTTGTTTATTTATAGAATTTCTCTTCAAAACTCCATTTTTCCAACAGCTGAGAAAAACTCATAGTTCATCTATTGAATAAAACCACTGTTCCCTCCATAGCCTCGAGCAAAAAAACCAAAAAAAAAACCCTTACTTCTCTCCAGTTTAGTTTCACATCTCTCTATCATATTCCACTACACTCCTAATATTCCAGCATTGTTGAAAATTGCCCATGATATTCAATTCTCTATAGAAAAACAGAAAATTCCTATTCTGGTTCTTATTGATTTTTCAAAAGCCTTTAATTCTATTGATTATGAGATCTTCCTTTTCAAACTTCAAAATTCTCTATATCAAACAGCGTTTTAAAAGTTGTTCTATTCATTCTTGTCTCATTGATTACAAAAAAATCATTCAACATAAACGTTCTTACTCCCCTTCTACTTTTTTTTTTTGTCTTCCTCTTTCTTCCCTTTTAGGCTATAGAGGGTTTTCTTTGACTAGGGTATGAGGGCAGGGGATTAATGCCAAAGCCACCAGCACCAGGAATCGAACTCGTAATTATTTTATCAAATTATCTTCCACCAGATTGTTGGGCAACGCAATGCTGTGTACACAAGTTAGATCATTCGGCTGACTGCCTAATGAATGCTTCTCCTCTTTAAAGAAAACCCAAACCCTTGCATTCAGTAATTTTGTTAAGTTGTCTAATGAATCATAGAGTGTCTGTCTTAAGACAGGTCCATGTAAAGGAGTTTATTCTGATAACGGGCATTTGAAAGAGAAATTATAAGGATCAGTTTTATTTCTTTTGCATTATTTTCACTACATTCTATCATGGCATAGTAAAAATCTTTCAAGCTATTTCTTAAGAGGTCTTTATGAAAACACATTTTTTTATAAACGAAAAACTTCAAAGCTGCCATTTACTGATCACCAAGGGCCTCTTAAAACAATAATTTGTCCTGGTGAAATTTCAGAACCAGGATGGTGAACTAATGGTTTGATCTGGCACCTCTACAAGGGATGAAAGTGTAGATTTCCTTCTATTGACTATGAGAATGGATTTAAATTTGCTTTAGGTTTCCAAGCTAAAGCAAATATTTTTAAATTATTGAAAACTATTAAAAAATGAACTTTTTCTGAAAAGGTTGCTACTGGTTTGGCATTGTGTTCTTTAAACTGTCAGAAATTTAGTGTTTTCATGAAAATTATAAACAAATCTCTGAAAATCAAATTTAATTATAACAAAATTAAATAAAATACAATGTTTAACTAAAAATCATGCATTAATAATTAATCATTAAAGGTACTTTGGAATAATACTTTTCCCCTTAGTAAGTGGACTAGCCATGAGAAGGGAGACGGCAGCACCTCCAGAACTCTGTCCGAATATTGTGACTTTATTAGAGTTACCACAGAATGAAGAAATGTGTTTTTGGACCCATTCCAATGCTAATACCATATCAAGAAGACCCATGTTTCCAGATATGTCATCATTTTGGAATGACAAAAAACCTGCACCAATACAGAAGAATTTGTACAAAAAAAAAAAAAGAATATATGTGAATACATTTAATAAACATAAGTGAAATAAACTTTAATATTTGTTTAACATTAATAAAATTTGCTCTAAAATTGAAAAATATTTATTCAGATATTATATAACTGTAGTGAAAAAAAAAATCAAATGTTCAAAAAGTTAAAATTTATTAAAAAGCAAAACAAGTTTACTGAACTGTGAATGACTACTTAGAGATTGTTTGAGTAATATTTCTACGTATAATAAATATTTTCTACATCTCTTCAGTTTCGTGATTACCCAGTGGGCCCAATCGGTACTGAGTTACAACAAGGACAACATCCTGCTCAAGAAGATAATTTGGCCTGAAACTATGTGCCGAACCGATAAGGAATGAACCTCCATGAATAAAAAACATCACAGGCACCAGCTCACTGCAATTTCCAGGAAACTGGAACAAAGGTCATGGGAAATTTGAATCTTTTGAAGTTTTTTGTGTTTATTTGAAGTTTATATACACCTTACAAGTATAAAACAATGCATATATGTATTTTGATTGAATTACATCATGGTTACAGTAATAAATATCATAAACTAAACTTATATCAATGTGGCATTCTAAATCAAGTAAATAATTATTTTGAAAATGTAAATAAAACCGTTATTTATACACAGAAACAAATATTAACTTCAGAGTCCAGAAATGATTAGAGTTACACTAATGTATTTAGTTATATTGACCATCTACTGTTTATAGGCTAACTCTTATTTAATAACTTAGTCAAAACAAATCTAATTCCACAGAAGCTTTAAAATTTCAATGATAAATTAAACGTGAAAGACATATAGATAAGGTATGGAAAGTGAAGCTAATACCATCCTCATCCTGTTGAAATAAGAATCCAATTTATTAATTTAAAATTGTTTTAAATTTATTTAATGAAATTTACAACTGTATAAAAGTACAACCAGTAAATATGCGCACATTAGAAATAATGATATGAACAGGCTGTTTTTGTCTCTATTTAATTCTAGGTAAGATCATGAGGCCATCTTCTTTTTAGATGGCTAGGAGAATCATCAGGAATCGAGGAAGATGACTCAATACAAGTTGGTCACAAAGAAGTGGATTCGGAAGAGACTGGAGTTTATCATGAAAGGATAGGTATCTGGCTCGAGCTAAATCAGCGACATATGGAACATTAAGATATTTATGAATGGTTTTATTTGTGACAAAATATGGGAATTTACTTAAGGAATTTACAAAGGATTTTGGATTGTAAGGATTGGATACAATAGGAATTCGATAGTTGGGTATTGCCCAATTTAAAATTTAAAAGAAGTGATCAAAGAAGTCACTTTTTCAATAATTTAATATTGGGTTAGCCTTCTTTAATTGAGAAAATATTGAAGAACAGCAATATATACATATATAAAAAAAGGTATTTTATTAAATATCATTCTGAATAAAAAGAACGCAAAATCATAATTTTGTGAAATAAAAACAATAATTTAGCAATATTATGCTTTATGTTCAGTATAAGCAATTATTTTCAATTTTTGTACCTGGAAAGGCATATGAACAGAACATATACTGCAAGGAGTGTATTATGGAGTAATAAATATAAAGATAGGACTGACCTGATTTGTGTACACATTTAAATAAAGGCAATCTTCAATGTTATCATCTTCTTGCTTTTTAATCTCCTTTCCAAATGTTTGTGGACACTGCCTTCTAAAATGAGTTGCATTGAGGATTCCTGTCCATGGTTCTGCAGGTTCAGGCGCCTAAATATGTTTAATTTCATTGATTAAATTGTTAAATTAACAGAAAATATATCAAAATTCATAATTAATATGTTATTGGCAATGGAGGAAGATACCAAAACAGCTCTAAACACAGAAGGCAACTACAGTTTCGATATCAATCATTGCTTAGATTTATTTTACTTCATAGTACACTAAAATATGTATAAGAGGAGATTATATTATATTTTCAGACTCATCTCCGCCATTCATCTACAAAATAAAGCTTGGAATTTATTCCAAGAAGCGCGTGAAGCATTCTTCACAGAAAAGATTTAATAGATTGGAAATTGGATAATGTCGCCAAAATCAAATGAAGAACATTCAGATAAGAAAACAAAGTCCGATTAAGCCATGTGGCGAATCTCGGGAAGCTCTCCGATATTAGTTGTTAGTGTCACAGGCGATCTACGGAAGGAGGGGAAGAGCTTTTGAATTTCCCTCCCCCAAAATGGTAAAATATCTAGTAAGTAAGTAAACGGTAAAATAACATTGTCTTATGAAAAGAATATTAAAATATTATCTTTACAAGTATTAATTTGTGGTTTATTTGAATATAAGAGGACTTCAACACGAAAATAGTCAGTTTCTATATTTTTCTTCCAAAGTAATAATCGTAATATATATAAAGCTTTCGGATTGAGTTTCTTCCTAAATTAAATCCTGGATATGTTAGTGGTTTGTGTTGCTAGTTAAGTTTTAAGGTACGTTAAGACATTTCACAAATTATGGGACAAACAAATATATAAATGGTTATTTTACTACGCTAGTATTTTTGTTTATTGTTTTTGATATTTTCCATCTGCTGTCGATACTTGCCACAGTCGATGGCGCAAGAGTTCACCCTCCTCCCCTCTCCCAAGATATTTTATTGCTCACTTTCCTTAAAAACATAAAAAGAAAAAAATCATCATATACAATTACACTTGCTGCGGTCTGTTCCATGTTTGCCTCTTGTCCCGTAATCCGAAAATTTATAACCCTATCGAACTTTGCCAGCCTCAAAAACCCATCAAAATATGAACCCCTCAAAAATTTTTATGGCGCAACCTGCGCCATGGAACCCCCTTTTGGGCACTCCTCTGTCTATATTAAGATAAACGATTTAGCAATAATGTCGTTGTTAGTGATGAAGATAATTTGATTTCTCCATAGTTTGCGAAATGACTAAAAGCACCTTAAAATGCTAAATCGACAGAAAATAATCAGCACTGAAAACTTATAAAGTGCAATTATGTGGAGTTAATTTCAACGCATTCTTAAATGACGCCGAACCATTGACATCAATGCTGATATTTTTTTTAAAGACAGTTTAATTGAGTTATATTTCAGAGAAACATTAAATAGGTACCTATACCTATAAAAGCTTATTAAGTGAAAAACTTTGTTCTTCGACTTATTTTTCAGGTTTGTCACGGGCTCCTGGCAGTAAACACATGGTCGTCACGTTGGTAGTTGGCACCCGAGGCGAAACTTTATCAGGCATCGGCCAGTGATATATTTTCACAAATTTACAAGTATAAACTTTTTGTTTTATTTTTTTCTTGGAGTGTTTTTGTGTATGTTTTGTTTATTTATAATCTATATTATAAAAGGAATTGCGAAATTTAATGAGTGTCAGCTATTGGGGCAACTGCTACTGGATTCTTTTGCCAATTGTTGACAGGCCTGTATTCAGTAAAACGGAGCTTAAAAATTGACCATCTACGAATCACTCGTTAAAAAAAAATCCTAGTGATGTGAATTAATAATAAAGCAAAAATAAATTTTTCTATTGCCAAATACAGGTTATATATAATGTTAAGCATTTACCAATAAATTTAAATCGGGAAACACAAGAAATTGGTTTTATAATAAGTTAAAGGTAATTTTTTTTAATGAAGAATATGAAATTTTAACACATAATTAAATCCTTGCCGCTTCTCTGTCAGTTATAAGAACGTTCCAAATGAAACCAAGGTACAACAAAACTATTCTTTTAATTTACAATTTTTAATATTTAGATGACTGCTTGATGGATTTTAAATGTGTCGCTGCAAGGTGAGAAATAGATCTATTAGAAGAACCCAATAAAAATACAATAATATCAATATTTAAGTTTTTACACCTTAACGTTCAATGAAGTTTCCTTAAGCATGCCAACTCCTGGTGCTTATAAACTACTATGGGAAAAATAAGTGTTTAATAACTAATAATAGCACAATCCATAATCATTTACAGATTACATTTACAGATGTGTACTCAAATATCTCTAGGCATATATACTGCAGAGATTGGAGTTATGTGGTTCACAAAAGCATACCGAGTCACGAGGTTTTTATTGCCTTCCGTCGACATAAGAAATAGCGTATGTGTTATTTTAATGACCTTATTGAGTTGTTACAGGATAGCTATAAGCTATTGCCAGAAAATAATTTCTATTCAAAGTAGACCAGTATGTGAAAATTGTGTAATGCGATGACCAGTTTTTTTTTCATAACCATTGTTGAAAGAAGAATTTAGGAATCAAGGGAATTCAGAATTCAATTATCATCTCGAAAAAGGCTATACTGCAATGCCGAAACAGTATTTTACCTACACAGAAAGTTGTTACAGGTCGGTCTAAGAGATTTATAATTAGAATCACCAGTTTGTAGTATTTGTTTACGTTCAATAAATAAACATTCTGCGAACGTTGGACGTTCCCAAAAGGCGGATTTTAAAGGTGGGCACGACAGTTTTTTACATTTTTTTTTATTTGGAGGGGAGGAGGTGCTGTGGGGATTAACTTTAATTGATTGATATTAATTAATAAATGTTTGGCGTTTTCTAAGATATTCAGTAAACTTTTATACTTATTGGTCAAATTTTAACAGATATTAATTGTCATTTGAAGAAATAGTCATAACAATTATGAATATTCAAGTGAAAATTAAACACTACTAGCCACGCACATATGTAAATAATAAAAATCTGGAGCGCGCAACACACAACTTTCACTTACCACTTACCGCTAAACATTGTATAGAAATTATTTTCTGAAAACGTTGGGATATTATAAAATTTTTGAAGGGCATTTTAAACGGAGCTAAAGCTTAAAGCTTACACATAGCAAATCATTAAGACTACTGAAACTACAAAAAAACTCTATTTATTATATCGAAGGTAGACAATACAAATCTACATAGTTACTCCATCTGCTTTTATAAACCACATAACTTTAGTGTCTGATCTATGTGTCCTTCCTCACAAGGGTGCTCCCTCAGCAGAAATAGAGGCTAAGCAATAAAAGAAAAACACATTTTTCTATAGAACGAAGCGCAAAAATGGCTTTAATTTTCGTACATTTACTAAACACAAGTTTTACTATTTTCTCCACTTTTAACAGAAATTATTGTCTGAAAAATAGGGCTATGACCAAAAAGTTTTTGGTTAGCAATATTACAGTATTAATTTTTTTTCACTGATCTTCCACAAGCGGTTACATTTATCAAAGAAATCGAACTCAAATCTTTTCTTCGATCAATTTTCAGGAAAACAAATGTAATTCAGTTTTTTGGTTTTTCCCAAATGGATCCATTTAAAGATATAAACACTTTTGTGAAATGGGTAGGAAAGTCATTAAAGAGGACACATCAGATTTTTATTTGATACTTTTTTTTAAAGTTGAATTTCTAGAGAATTAGTTTACTAGCTGCATTTCATTGACCTTCATTTCTAGAGATGAATGATTCGCTGTTACGAACGTTTGAGTAAATAAATAGAATATAAACCCATTAAAACGGTTGGCATTTCCCAGAAGATAAGATAGAACATTAGATATGTTAAATCATTATATAAATAGGCCAAGACAAAACAGTTCAGTAACTTTTTCTCCTCAGTTTCTCAACCAATTTTTTTTGTCTATTAGATATTGACGAACTTTAGTGTTATCAATTAAAAAAACCTTGGAAACAGTGCATGAAAATAAAAATATAAAAGTTAGTTTAAAACAGCTAATCTCGGAAAGTTCTCCACCGATTGCTTTGCTATTTTGATATGAAGTTGTAATCAAATTCAACAATGTTTTTATGTACTTTTCATTACTATTCGGTCTTTCGTTACGTGTCTCCCTATAGAATACATGCCTAAAACGGCTATAACGACTTTAATGAAACTTGGCTAAAATCTTTTAATTTAAATTAATTATTTAATTAATTTAAAGTTTTTGAATTCCTCAAATTTATGTATGTAATATACTTCTCCGAAAAGAAAGTTGCGAATGAAATAATTTTATTTGCGAACAACTAAAAACTATTTACTAAAACTATTAGCATAGTGCAATTCAATTTACCTAAACTTGGTGCTAACAAAAAAATAAAAATAAAAAAAATAAAAAAATATATATATATATATATATCCTGGGATACTCAACTTATTACCAATCCAAACAAAATTTAGATTAATTGTTAGGTGAACTAGGTGAATACTTGATCATCACTCTAGATAATGCAGATTGTCCCTGATACATATTGGTTCAATGGTTGCCCCAGCAATACAGGTCTAAAGAAGAACAGTAGAAGCTTTTTAAATTCCATCCGATGTTTATGTGGAGCAGAGACCCTATTGTCCGAGATTCCATTAACCAGGAATTCTATCGAAGGCCTCCTCACGTGCCCGCCCACCTCCTCTCTCGTTTTCTTTCTTTTCTTTTTTGAATTAAGAAACAAAGAATTTGTTTACCTCAAGGTACCAATTCTTGAAGAAGAGATCTGGTACATCTAAACCTAATTAACATTTGCAGCTTTTGTCTGTCATGAATAATTTTTTTTTAAGTACCCATTACTATGAAAAAAAAATCTCCATTCATTTATAACACTAAAACTCAAAGACAGTTTAATTTAACAATCTTTGTTTTCTCTCCAAATCTTAATCGGCTCCTGTCACGAATTTGACAACAAGCAGATGAGTTCTTGTAGAGAATCTGGAAAATGGCATTTTAGGCTTACAATCTTCCAGGTCTTTATTTGCTTCCTTAATTCAGGAAAGGAGATTATGAATGATCAACGGTTAGCCTAACTCCTTTTCATTCGCCTCCCGATGGGCATATCAATTGTGGCTATGTCGTTTAGAAGTCTATTGCTGTGCCAGTGTGGTGTTGTTTTAAAGAGTACGTTGGAGAAAATTGGAATAAAGAGTACGTATGTGTTGGTCGAAAGTTGGTTGTCGTAAGTCAGTACGAAAGTTATAGTGTTTGCATACCAGTGCGTTGCTGTTATCAGTCTTAAACTTTTTGATTGAAATGATTGTATTTTTTGTAACTGTCTTTTTTTTATGAATCGTAAATCTGTGAACATTATATCCATATGGGTTTGGAAAAAGTGAGTATAGGATTTTCAGTCGCTTGTTAATAGACTTTTCTATCTTTTTGACATATGGGCCACAAGACATCACTATGCCGATTATTAGTCCAAGGAACGCAGGGTGTCCGTCTGAGAAATTTAGTTGTCGCCAATATAAATGTGTCTTGTCAAAGTGTAAATGTTATATGTTGTGATTTTTCATTATTTAATTTAATTTTCCATAGTGAGTACCAATTTCGTAAATTTAGTAAGTGATTTTGGAAATTCAATGAGACTAGTCTGGTGTTATGGTCTTATATTAAAATTGTTGTATCGTCAGCAAAGATATCATTCAATATTTCGGAGATACTGGTAATGTTAATTTAACAATAAATAAACGCATTGGTCTGAAAAATGGGAATGAAATGGGGCAGGTAATAATAAATTGAAAATTTTATAGAACAACATTCAACAGTTTTTACAAAACAATCTCATGACCTTATAATTACAAGAAAAATATGTCTGCTAAGCACAGTAAGTATGGCTTCCTCACAATTTCTGTTAGTTATATAACTATAGTATACCTAGTCCTGTAATAAATATTGTTACAAGAAAATACACAGATTTCAACAGAAAAAATATTTTTTTCAAAAACTTTATTAGAAAATAAAATGTATATCAATAGAGAGTAAAACAAAAAAAATATTACTCAAACTGTCCCCTCTTTCTGTCTGTCCACTGTTCACCAAAATGTCCACCCAAAATGTCGCCTGTCTGAGGGCCAATCCGAGCCAGAGATTAACTCTAGAATGTTGTTTTGTAGCCACTGCTGAGTTGATCTGGCCTTGTGAGCTGGAGCGGAATCCTGCCGGAAAACCCAATGACGTCAAGCAAACACAGTTTCATTTCGAAGCTTGACAACAGGTTCCAAAATATCGTCCTGATAGATTTTACCGGCTGTTTTAACACTTTTTTTCATGAAAATGGAGCTTTGTGGTGCCATCACAGCAAACTCTCCACCAAACTGATCACTGAGGAAGGTTGAAGACCTCTTTCCACTCTTACAATGACTTCCTGGGCTTCTTAAGAGCTGTGTGTGTACACACTATCATTTTGTCGATTAAATGTTTCTTCAATTGTAAAAAAGTTCTCATCGCTAAACAAAATCTTTCGATGAAGATCATTGGTGTAACGGCCAAGGATCACTTTCCATCTAGACACTCTATTTTTTTTTTAGCTAAGTGTTTAGCCTTTGTCCTGTCATTTTCCGAAATGCACTCATCCTAAGGTAACTTTTTATTATGCGAGACATTGATCTGACAGAGGTTCCCATTTTCCGAGACATGATTTGTTGTTTTCGAATGGGATTTCTTCTGATTCGAGCTGTCACTGCTCTCACTGCATTTGCCGTTCTCACTGTGCGGTGACGGCTCGAGGTATGTCACATACAGATAGGATCTCATTATATGTATTTATAGTGCAGTACACGAACATATGGCTGATACCCAACTAAATATGCTAGGCTGAACTAGGTAAATATAAAATATAGGTAAATATAAGTATAACTGCTTAGACTTAAAAACTCCAAACTTGAAGAGTTTATAAACATTAGAACCTTCTATGAATTTAATATACTGATGTCATTTAATTACTTAATACATGAAATGATTAGTTGATATTTAATTGATTTGATTTAAATGCCAGAATTAATTTTAACCTAATGGTTTAACTTTTGAGTTAAATATTAAATGTCCATATTACTCTGTAAGTTAATTCTTATTACAATCATCGATTTCCCTTTAAATTTAACAATTTAGTTATATATTTCTGTATTTATTATAAAAATTATATTTTTTAATTCGGAGATTTAGTAATTAATGATTATTGAGTATTTCAGCTTATTCATTAAACAATATAAAAGTAAAATGGTCATTCAAATATGGAATTACACAATTTTGGTAAATTCACATCTCAAATAATTCACCAAACATTTGGTACCTACGGCTTATTTTAATAAAACAACTTTTTTTTTTATAGAATTTTAACGCAATAAAATAGTTATTTCAAGCTGATTATTGCATTTCAACATACCTAAATAATTAATATTTAATTTATTTTTCAGATTATCCCCATTTTAAATTAATTTTGATCGAAATTTGGAATATTTTGAATACTGGAATGCACCGATTTTGAAAGAGGGTATAGGGTAGGTTGGCAAATGGAGTGTCAAGGTAACTTTCGAGATGGCTTCTTACCTAGATACGCCTCTGAGCAAGGAAAATACATTTGTAAGAGAAATTACTAATTTATAATTTTCTCCAATTTTGAGCAAACTGAGCCAATCCGATTTTGAAATATAGCAGTATTTAAGAAAACACATTTACGCGTGCGCAACCGAAAATAGTTGATGAAATTTGATGAGATTGATAGGGACTATCCAGAAACCAACCTGCATAATATCTGAACATTTCACAAAAAATCGGGCTAAAGGTAGTTGATGACCTATTGGTTACAGAGATTTGACTACAGACAGGCGAGGAATGTGAGGCCGTAATGGCATAACATGTGAGGCGATACCTGCTATAACATTCTCGAGTCTAGCATCTCCGGAGAGTGGGTTGAAATTTATTCCGTGGCGGACCTAATAGAATAAGTGAGTCACGATAGAAGAAATCACTAAGTGCAAATATTTGCCAAAAGCATAAATATTTCATTGAAATGTCCTATTATTTATATATTGCATCTCATTTGTTATATCTATAACTCCCATTATTTGTTTTATATTTATCCATAAAAAATATTCAGAGATGATTACATCTATAAACATATACATTTTTTCAAGTAGGTAGATAAGGACGGAGCTTTCGACACATAAATCAATAATAATAATATCAGTTGTTTTTATTGATACAGTAATGTAGCCATGGAAATATAAATGCCCATTAGATGAGAGTATTGGAAAATATTATTTGTACGAGAATTTTAATTACTTAAATGTCGGCCAGAATGTTTTTAAAGTACCCTACATAAAAAAGAAACAAGAAACAAGAATGTTTAGAAGCTTGAAGCCAATACTTTCTAACCAATGGCAATTAAAACTTGCCGGTCTCGTTAGAGTTTGGGCTCCCTCAGGGGAGAAGAGTTGGGTCCCTCCTGTCTCTAGTAGATGTCTTTTCACCTTCCTGGGTCCTCCGTCTAAAGTGAAAGGTTAAAAATGAAGAAACTTTATTTTTTTAATGATAGACATTTATCCAAAGTATGTCCCATTACTCAATGAAAAATCATAAAAAGCACATTAATTATTTTTTTTAAAAACTTTAGACCACACGATAGAATTAAAAATATAACATTAACGAAGCTAGATTAATAATATGAAATATAAATTATAAATAATAGCTCATTATAGAGAGGATGAAATGCTCCTTGCTGATAGAATGCAGGTCCGATTTGTAGTTTCTGAAATATTTGTATCCACATCTTCAATAAAACTCGTTATCATTCGGTTTTGGAAACTATCTTTTTTCTCTATACTACTCTTTAACACGACGTTGAGTCAAGATACAATTTTGAATAATAGATCATTACAAAGAAGTTGAAATTCTGAACATTTCCTTCGCTTACAGTACGCAGGTCCGATTTTTAGTATCTGAGATATTATAATCCATACGTAAAAACATTTCAATTAGTCGAATCTAGCCGACTTTACCCGAGCGTTAAAATCCGACAGATCAATCTAACTCACTTTCAACAAAAAAGAGTGCAAAACGCGCCTATAGAAGTTTTCTGTTTAAAAATATTTATGACAAAAAAATTAGCGTAAATACAAATAAAAAAACGTATAGAAGGAAACTACGTATTCGGTAGAATATTTTCACTTGTGCTTGTATATGGATACATTAATTTTCTACTGACACAATTATATAAAAAAAGTATATTTAGGTAATGATAATCGAGTATTTCTCCTCATATATTTACGGCAGTGCAAATATTATGAATTAAAAAAACATTATTCTGATTTTTTTTTAATGTTCTACTTCTTCACTCCGTTATACATAGCAGAGAAAAAAAAGAAAAAAGAAGAAGAAGAAATAAAATGCATTTTCTTCTTGAATATAGTATCCAATATTTGGAAACATCCACGGTGATTCGAGGAGCCCAGAAGCGGATCTCTACCGAAAGCCATGTCACCGGGAAGTTCCGCTTTGTGCAGCACTGAATTTTCAAATTGCTATCCAATTGAGGCTGGTGTTCCTCAAGGTAGCGTATTGGATCCCGTCCTTTACATCCTCTTTACCGCCGATATCCTTGTCCATCTCGATACCTTCCTGGAAACTTTTGCTGATGACACCGCCATTCTATCATACGACTCAGATCCTGATATAGCATCCTTAAACCTTCAAAGACCTCCCTGATTGAGCACTGGTGTAATAAATGGCGTGTTAAAGTAAACGAATCCAAATGCCAACACATCACCTTCACGTTCCGACGCAGTTCCTGTCCACCAGTACACTTTAATTCCATCCAGCTTCCTTTCTCAGACACAGTCCGGTACCTTGGCTTTCTCTTAGACAGACGACTAACGAGGAATCCTCATACTAGACTTAAAAGACAGGAACTGGATACGGCCAACTATACATACTACTAAATAGAAAATCTAAACTCTCTATTGAAAATAATATACTTATCTACAAGACAATATTGAAACCTACTTGGATTTAAAAGCAAAATTTTCTAACATCAAACGCATCCAATCCTTCCAATCCAAAGTACTCCGAACAATAGTCGATGCTCCTTTCTATGTAACCAACAAAACCCTACACCATGACCTTAATTTGTCCTGGACCTTATCCCAGCTAAATTCTCCAAATTTCACCAGAACCTTACCCATCATCCAAATTCCTTTGCACAATCCTTATCCAGCACCACCCATCCCTATAATCCTCCAAGAAGGTTAAAACAGCAGTGGCCCCGCGACCTTTTATAGGTTGTAAATATTGGAGTTCTGACAATGGCCAGATTCTCCACTCACGACATGAGTGTACGTAGCTAAAGCACTCTTGCTCAATCTCCACTGGGTTTAGCCCTAGTGACGCGGTTGAGAAAAAAGTGCAGGGATCTCCTAGAGTCATGCTTTTCTCTCCACAGTTGGAGGGACAAGTCTCGTTTGGAGTTCTCTCGCCAGATTGTATATGGGTATGTATGTGTTCTTTTATTTATTTATTTTTAGGTTATTTTATTCTTATTTATTGTATATATATTATTTTTCTGTATAATTTATTTTGGTTATTGTACATAGAGTGTGAATGTGATCTTTGAACACAATTATAAATGTCCTTGAGACAGATTGTAATATTTTTCAATAAAACAAAAAAAAAAAGTATCTAATATAATGTGAAATATTTACTACATATAATACGAACAAATCACTCATTAACTCAATAGTTTGGATAATTTGTTTTGGATCGAGTCAATAAATAAATCAAGGGAATATAAATAAAAGTTTACGTCCTTCTAAAACGTATAAACCAGAAAGTGAATAGAAGAAGCGGTAGAAATCTTGAACAGTTGCGTTCAAGAGGCTTCATAGTCCTTATCGATTACTGAGTGTGAGAGGAACAAGCAAAGAACTATTTGAAATACATAAGGAGTCTCAGTTCTTAATGGCCAAATTCTCGAGGATAATTCTAAACAAAATTTCCAACAAAAAAGTTAATTTGATTCACGTGAAAAGGTGTTACAAGCAATTTCGTGTATTTTTTCAAGGTGGTCATGGTTTTTAGTGAATACGAAGGAAATGCTCAAAAACTGTTCAAGATGATTAAATGATATGTACACCACCGTGAATCAGAAAAACATTTTCTTTTTAAAGAAACCAGTTATTTTACTAAGGCCGATGATAAAAGGGACTTTCAACAGGTCTAATACTGTACTACTGCAGTTACAGTATCCATACCCGAGGAGCATATCTCTGTAATCCCGATTCGTAAAATAATTATGTAAAGTGATAGGATATGCGTTACTTGACCTTCTGAAAGTCACTTTTAGTACCGATTCTAGTAGTAAATTCAATCAGTTATCTCATAGACATTTTTGTCAACTTTACGACGATGTACTTAGAATTTAATTATTTTGAACAGTTTTTGAGCAACCCTCCCCTCCCCCAGATTTATTAAAAAAAAATATTCTACTTTTTTTATTACAAATAACAGACTTTTTGGTAATATGTTTCTAACCTAGCAACTTCTTAGGTTAATAAACATTTCATGCAAAATAAGAATTTCAATTTTAAGTAAGGGATCGATAGATTGTTTCTGATTAATGCCTAGTAGTTTATACAGTAAACAGAGTAACAGTTGGGATACTCCATTTATTATTACTTATTTCCTTAAGAAGTTGCTAGCAAATACAACTTGAGGAACAGAGAGGACAACATTGCTCGTCTTCTTTAGGCAGCTTGTGCTACCCAACATTAACTATGGATGTGCAGTCTACAGTTCGGTAAACAAAAGGACATTAGAGATGCCAGAACCCATTCAAAATACGAGGCAGCTCTCCGGTCTCCACTCTAGTCCATACAGTTGTTTACTTGCAGAAGCAAATGAAATACATCTTATTAAAAAAAAATTCAAACTCTTTAAAATTACATCTAATATCAATAGTTGCCCATATTTCTCTAACAAATGCTTAAAAGGTATTAATAGGCTTAATGATATTATTTATTTACCCCCAATACAAGAATTAATAAAGTTTGACCAGTCAAAGCTGCCCATCACGATTGGAATTTTATATACGCAGCAGGATCAGAAATAGGAAAAAGGCACCGCTGTTGTATTTGACAACCACTCACTTCAGTGTATACTGCAGAACGTTTATGATTCGACCGTGCTTTTTGTAAAATAACATCCCCAAATCGTCTCCGAAGGCTGAAGTGGAAAAATGAATAGTTCGATGTGATTCAATACAAGATGAACGACATAGTACGTATAAACGTCCCAAAGAATTTCTTAAAGAGAGAAGAGGTGTTTCTAATTTGTCTCAGGATTGGGCTTATTCGATTCACCCTTAGACATGAACAAACAAAAAAAAGTGTCCCTAATGTGGGTGTAATTTAACAGGGTAGTACTTTGCGGAGTTTGTACAGAAGTCCCTGGTGCCAGACTCGATCAAACGCCTGTTCGAAATCGAGAAAGATTCCCGTGCGGTACATACCACGCTACAATGTAAAGGAGACTACATCAACCACTCGATGACATTGTTGGATAGTGGAATGTGATGAGCGGAATCCAAATTCATGATCAAGGATAATGTGATTAGAGTCTAGGATGGGACACAGGCGTTTTAGGATGAGTTTTTCCAGGATTTTGCCCATGATAGGTAATAGAGAAATAGGACGGTAAGAGGATGGGTGTTTTGGTGTTTTTTTTTTAGGTTTGTATAGCATTTTGACAATAAATAGTTTCCAAGGATCAGGAAAATATGTAGATCGGAGCACAGACGATTTAAAAATGAAAACTTTAATGCCCTCCTAAATAGTTTGGATAATAACAATACGTTTATTTGGCGAATAACAAAACGCTTGTTGAATCATCAAGAGACATCGCATCCAATTCGGTATCCGGTATCCTGATGGCTCGTGGGCAAATTCAGACGCTCAGAAAGCTGAATTAAAAAAATTTATTTAACACTTAAAAAATATATTTATTCCTCACAGTGATTTGCAAGATTTGCTAAGTGAAAAATTGGTAGAACTAGAACTAGAACTTTCCAGGTGCATATTAGTATTTAAACTGACATGTTTTCTGTAACAATAAGCCCATGATTATACTGATTTATTGATGATTGCTCGGTATTGTTTTTCAAAGTATTGACCGAAATCAGCAGTTGCTGTATTGGTTTTTAAATTAATGATCGCTTTAGGGAGCATTATTAGAAATGCTTCTTCGTCACATTCTTCCAATAATATTCTTAAAGTTTGTAAACTTCCACCCATTGAACTGAATATTTAATATTATACACAAGTTTTTTCTCCACGCATGGTCAAAGTGTGAAGAACAATATAAACGTATGATATTATTATTCGGAAATAAAGTTTCCCAAGCTTTAAAAAACAATTCCGCCATATCATTCATAAATATTCTAAAGGCCATAGGAGAGATTAAATTTTCATTAATAATCCATGATTTTAATTAAATTAAAATCATAATTATTCATACCATGAATTTCATCTACGCAAAACACAATAGTTCGCATAAAAGGACAACTCCAATTGAGCAGTATTTGCTTATATTAAAATTAAATCCTCCTCTCTTAATTTTGGATATAAAAGAGATAACCCCTCTTGAGGTTTATATAAACGAACGATGTCCGATGTTTTGGACATTTCAACTACCCAGAAATGTTCACTAATAAAATTATTTTTATGTATTTCACCGTTTTGATTCGAATTGAGCGAGCTCTCAATATTATAAAGATCTTTTTTCGTTATCAAATGTATTCTGCGAAATTCATCTTTAGAAATTGTTGCTCGAACTTCATCGAGCATCGTTTCAAGTGGAATTTTTAGAGAAATTTTACGAGGTAAAATCTCTCGAGATTTTTTGGATAAATGTAACCTCCCATTTCCAAAAAATGATCAACATGCGATTTCTGAAATCGCATTTGATCTCATTTTTCAGATAAGGATGTCGGATAACCTCTATGTGCATATCCATTAATTATATTTGTGCCCAATATTTTTATATGTATTTTATGTCAACTTCAGCTTTTGAAATTTCCATCTCTATGACATTTAAAAAATCAATTAGAACCGTCTTTGCGTTTATAAGTTACTTTGAAGACATAAGTAATTAACCTCAAACAAATTTTTCCATTCCTGAAATTTGACTTCATCATGAAAAGTTAAACTTTGGTAGGAACATTGAATATCGTGATTGTATTTAAAAGTGAATTAACATATCTTTTTTAGAACCCCTAAAATCGCAGATTGAACATTTTAAAAATAATTTCTCAGACTTTAATTTATTTTTATAATGAAATTTTCCATGTGCGTTCAGTGACATATCGGTTTCAAAAGATTTAGAACATTCATTTCACTTAAATATTTTAGCATTAATACAATGAGCACTTTTTATATGCCTTTTTAAATTTTCCTTACGTAGAAAAACTTTTTTACATCCATTACAGAAGTACTATAATTGTTTGGCATGAATATTTATGCTCATTTTAATACTGTACTGGCTGTTGAATGCTTGGAAGCACACCCCAAAACAATATCTCTTTTGTTTGTCATGAATCAATGGGTGTCTCACTCAATTACTTTTTTTTGACAAATCATTTATTGCAACTTTGGTAGTAAAATTTTTAATCTTCCATGGCAATAACAAAAAACAAATCTGTTACGGTGGGCGCATCACACAACTTTCACTTACCACTCTCTTCTTTGCCGAAATAAGTATTTTCAGACAAAGGGAAGTGAAAGTAAAAATTATAGACGGTATAAAACATTATGTAAAATTAGTTGCCATATGTTTTTCATAGCCGGCTAATGTATTAATGTATTCCATGTATGGTTTCCGAAGAGGAAAAAAGATTTTCCTTCTCTCAGCAGTGAAGGATTTTGAGAAACGAGGTGTCAAATGAAACCGATCTTCATGAAGAAATAACAAATCCCAATTCAAGATTGACTTAATTGACCTACTGTAACTGTATGTACTGTAATTAATTTACTACTATAATTGACTTTAAAATTGTTGGTACTCAGTAGACGCAGAATTTCATTATCTGCAACTTTGATTCTATGAATTTTTCCTCTTAAGGAACTTATTTCCAAGCTACAGATCCATTTAGAGTAATTTGTCTAAGTTTTTGACAAATTTGGTAAACATCAGCGTTCGTTGACTGTGGTTTTCTACCATACCACTTAACCAAATTATTAATTTTAGACACTCGTTCGACGCACAATTTAACGTCCTTTAGATTCTTAAGAATATATTTTTAGGCATCGATGTACTGTTTAGGAGTTGTATGCAAAAAAAAAACAAAAAAAACAAGCAAAAATAAAATACTTCACACCTATATACAATATTTACATTTGCACAAAAGACTACGAGCAAGGCTTTGTCTTCCACGTGTGGAAGGCAAAGGTTGGCTCCAGGAGGTCCCAGCTCTTCACTTTCAGCCGCGTCACTGGAATGGAGGCCAGTGGAGACTGGGAGAGAGCACTTGAGCCACAAACCTCCACCTATTGAATGGAGAAGCTGGACTCAATCCAAATATCATTGCCATATTCAAAAATGGTCTCGAGGTCATTGCCGTTTCAACCTCCGGGGAGGATTATAGGGATGATTGGAGCTAGATAGGAATTGATCTAGAGGATTGGGATGGTGAATAAGGTTCTGGTGAAATTTTGTAAATCGGGATGGGATGATGTCAAGGACATATGGGATGTTAAGATCATGGTGTCTATGTGGAATGTTAAGGCTCTTGTTTGTGACATACCGGACTGGTAATGCCGGCGACGGGGTTGAGAAAGAAGCGCTGGGATCTCTTAGAGTCTCGCTTTGTCCTTCACACGTGGGGGAAAGGGCTGGGACTCGGAGATCTCTTGCCTGATTGTAAATATTTTATTTAAGTATGAATGTTTTTCAATTTATTTCTATTACTTATAATTCATTTAATTTTGCTACGAATTTCTGTATATTATTTATATTTAACTCTAAGTTACATTTCCTTGGTTTATTATAGGTTTTTCCTTTGTTATATAGATGTATATATTTTCTTTTTATTCATTTATTTTTCTTTTTATTTTATTATTTTTTTTATGTAATGTATATATGGTATGAATGTGCCTCACTCAGCCTTAGTACTCAGTGCCCTTAAGTGTGGCAAAATGTATTATTTCTCAATAAAAAAAAAATGTTTGTGACATAAAATGGAGCGTTAGATATTGTTCGAAGTACTTTTGACTGGAAGGATTGAATAAGTTTGATATTCGAAAATTTAGCTATCCTCCGCACAGTTCAAGTCTGTAAGTCCAGATAGGTTTCATTACAGTCTTGTAGATTAATAGCTTGTTTTCGATTGAAAGATGAGATATCCTGTTTATAATCTGTATAGCTGGGCAAATCGTCTGTTAAGCTCTTGTATTTTAAGTCTGGTGTGTGGGTTCCACATATATACAAGTTAAAAAAATAACAACTTTTCCCACATTTTTCGTAATATCTTTCCCGTTTCGATCCTCAAGTTACTAGCTTAATATTCTTTAAATTAGTCGACATTTTTGAAAGCAGCTGCTTTGGAATGGGATACGAGGTTCGTTTTACCTAGAATAACATACACTTTCGTAATTTGCTCTGAAAGACCTGTGATCAGGTCGAGATTTGAGAAAACAAGGCTGATCGTAGAAGGTTGAGTGGCAGTACCACCTACATCAGGTACTAGACAACTGCAAATTTTGGAGGATTATTCTATTAAATTAAGAAAAGTCCCAAGACATCATGTTTACTCAAAGACATAAAAGTTATCCACCTGTTCACTTTGAAAATTTCGCATTTCCATAAACAGACGAAGTATAATATCTTGGAGTTAATTCGACAGACGAATGATATGGAGTCCACACAAAAAAAATGTCATTAAATTTTAGGCTGAAATAATTAAATTCTTTATCATCGATAACAAAATAAATACTACATTCTAGTAGTACCTATTAGAATTTTTTTCTGAAAGGAATATGAAATAATATTTTTAATCATAAAGGTTCGGGAAATTAGACAATGATGAACCAACAAAGTTAGTTGGCTCGGGGGAACATTGAATGTCCATCGTCAATTGGGTAAATTGGTCTAATTATTGACAACAGTCCCTCGTATTTTTACATTAAGAGGACTTTCGGGAATCGACCGTAACTGGTATTTATAGGAAAAATGGGTCGATAAAGATATAACACTAATTAAGTTATAAACCAACTAATTTCTTGTAACCAGTAAAGATATTAACAATGATAGTAATTAGAGAACAAATTTGGGAGTGACTAAAACCGAAAAATGTATGGTCATAACTCAACATTTTGCTTAATCGTCCATTAAAAGCCACAAAGTGTGAAAACTTGTATATATATAACACCTTTAACACACTATGTTCATCGTTATTGTTTAATTTATTATATTAATGCATGTACAGCTTATTTATACTAATGTTATAGTTACAATGCATTGAAATGCATGCATTGCCTGGTAATACGCAAGGTATTCATGATTCCTTGTTTGACGAAAACTGAACTACTTTTTGTTTGAACAAAAACTTTCTCATCATTTCATTTTTCACAAGTAATTTATTTCGTGGCAGATACTATATCTAAAAGCTTTTATTTATTTTTGTTTCCTTCGAAATTTATTTTTTTCTTTGTAAAATAATTATTATAATTCAGAACTTTTAATAAAATTATATACATGAGATGGCAATAATATTGTTCCAGGCTTACTTAATGTTGGAAAAATTTTTTCTTCAAATACGTATTGTATTCAATTTATAACGGTTGTAGCAATAAACTATGCTGATACATATTAGTATTATAAAGGTAGGTAATAACTGTATATATAAAGTAAGAGTAGTAAAAAAATAAATTCACATCGGGCAGTAAGAATGTAAGAGTTATAATTAAAGGGTCAAAGAGCTCTCGTTAGAGCAGTTATTTTTAACTCTCAAAGCATAGCTATATATTTTTTTGTAATTTTCTCTACTTACCATATTTTTGTTAAATATGATGCACTAATAGTAAATAACCGCAGCTATTATCACTTAATAATAATAGTTATAACGAAACCATAAGTATATTACAACAATTAAATTTGATGGTATCATTTTATGTTACTAGTGGTTACTACAACTCCCTTGTTCCATTTTAACCCTTTGACAACCGCATATGCTGATGGGAAATTAGAAGCGAATCCAAGATTTTATTTTTTCAGTGTCTTATTATATTTTAACTGCATATACATATGTATATAACTATAATTAATATGGAAGAACAAGAAATAAATAAAGTTATTATATAAAATGATGTTTAAGTGATCCATAAAGGTCTGATAAAAAAAAAAATAAACAAATAGTAAAAAATAATAACACAAACAATACTACATTTAAAGATATATTTTTATATGGCATGGTTATATTTAATAGCTATATATACTCAATAATTTAAAAAGAAAATATATTGGAATTGTTTAAGAATGTAGCCTAGATCACTCACAATGACAAATATGGAGCAATGAAAAAAAAAATGTTTCAGGTTGGAGGATCTTCAGTCTGGACCCCTTCTCTCTCCTCCCCCCACCTCCTCCGTAGATTAGCTAGTGTTGGGAATCGTAATGAAGTTATATAGAACATTGATATGAAGATCTAGATCTAGAAGTTAAACGATAAAAGAACTTGTGAACGATTAAATAAATGATTTGGTGAGAAAATATTCTATTTATTTCGTGTCACAACTGACGAATATCATTTAAACTTAATGTATTCATTCTAAAGAATTGATACTTAACATACTAAACAGTAAAAACTTTTTATTCAGAATTTAAGAAACTAAAGTAAGAGTTAAGTGAATAAAAGAAAAATTAAATTAATTTGTTCGAAGATAAAATAGTAAATTGTCAGTTTATAAAAAGTTGTTTCAGTCTAATTCATTATTGATAATTTATGTCAATACAAGGAGACTAAAAAGGCGATGGATGAGAGACCTTCATTGATGAACCATGGCAATTGAATCAAGCCAGGAAGAGGAGCTGCAGGGTACTATCCTTCCCGATGCCTAACATGTCAGTTTCATTATTTTTTTACAGATCATCTGATTATCAACAGTTTGTCGAAAGGTGCAGAACAATACTTGAAGTTAAAGAATAAAATAGATAATAAGGGCACTGCATCCTATTCAATAGGTGTATATTAGTCAGAATTTAAAAATTTCATTCGAGTATATAAATAAAATTCAAGAGTCCATTAACACCATCTTAATAAGATAAAAATTCATATTGCAGTAAAAAAGACTTATGTAAGTTAACTAGGAACAGCTGCAGTAACGTGCCTCTATCGCGAGGCAAATAACTGATAAGAAAAACGAAATGTGTTTCCGAGAGGAGAGACCCTCTCAAGGTCCCTAGGACCCCAAGCTCAGTATTGGATAACATACTATATCGTTTCCTTACGTAAAGACGACAAGTCCACTCTGGAAAATTGGCAAAGAAAAAAAAAAAAAAGAATTTTCATTCCAAACGTGGAAAATAAGTCAGGAACGAAAAGGAATTGTTACGCCATAAATCACGAGCCCAACCTGTGGGTGTATGAATGAATTCTCAGTCTTGACATCAATATTAAGGAGGAAAAATAATAACAACAATTGGATCACGTTTGAATATTTGTTCTTAATATTGGGTTAAAAAAAAAATCAACAGAACATGATCAATATAATAACCTATCTTTTTTTTTTTTTTTTTTTTTTGCAAAACCGATCGAAAGTGATTTAATTATTTTCTCAATTCTTTCCTAAGAAAATTAAAAATAATTTAAGATCAATTGCACTACTGATTTTTACATTCACATATCTACATATGTAATATACAGTAAGGAAATATATTGTGATCGTTTTGAGGCCCCCTGAGTCCAAACAACCAAGTCCCACAAAACGGTGGGGAGGCGTGGCCAACCAGACTAACATGTTTCTACAGCATCTTTTGGATAAAATTAATTACAAAAAATAAATTATGGTAATAAATATAAAAACGAGATCGCGTCCTAGTGCCGGAGGGAGAGAGGGGGCTTTTAACTCTGGCATTAATCCCCGCTCTCATCATAATAGAAAAATGAAATGATATACCGAAATGAAAAATGCAATAAATAAATATAGCGGTCTTCTTTTTCAGTAGCACTATTGATTTCCATAACCGTCTAATCTATTAAATTTATTCATTTTTTGTCAATTTCTATCTATAAAGATTATATATATATATATATATATATATAGCTTCCCAATGGTATATTATATACATATAGCATCAGCTTTATTTCCAAAGATTTGTTTTAAACTAAGAAAACGATTAAGGATTAGATTAGAGTAGTTTTATTATGATTGACATATTTTTTGCAACGTTAATATCATCTATAATCAATTAATAATAATTAAGGTAGTTTCTTAAACTCTCTTAATATTCCCTTTAAAGAATAAATCTAATTCATTTATCCTCACTTCTTCCACCAGAATAAAAATAATATCACCATTAGCGGTGTATGTGAGAATTCATTATGTCTCGGGTCATTATTATTGGAACATCTTAATAACTATCATGATGTCCTTGGAAAGCCCCATTCCATTTATCATAATTAAAGTTTCATGAAAATAAATACTTAATTATGCAACACACAATATCTTGTTATGATAAAATGTTTTAAAATCTACCAATAAGTAAATATTTTGGGGAATACAGTTGATAAACAGTTTTCATCATAAATATAGCTTGTAAACAAGGCTTGATGACTAAATGGAAACGGACAAATGTCTCTGAGCACCTGGTCCAGAGAGGTGTGGGTTCGTTTTCCACCTGAGTTAGTTAATATTTATTCTGTGACGGTCTTAAGAATTTGGGACATTGTGAAAACCAGTCGTGAAGGAAGAAAAAAAGAAAATAGCAAGACTCCTTGCCAAAGAGGTTTTTCCAATTATTACCAGAACGATACCGCTAATTATCTTTTGTCACCTCGCCAAAAGAAATATGACAAGTTTGGGCAAAGATGATCAAACAGTGGAATCTACAAAACAATTGATTAATATCAATATTCAATAATCAATCTATTTTGCTTTGACAACTTAAATATGATCAGATCTCTTTCTAACACACTTTAACGCGCAAAGAACGCAGTAGCAAGCAGGACTGAAAAAATTAATTTGATATTTTCTCGGAGAGGGAAGAAAAACCATAAACCATAGGAGGAGAATGTGAAGCAAAAATTTTTTACTTCGTTAAAAATTTCTAACAACAAACTACAACACTAGTACCTTTTTAAAGATAAGATAATAAGGGGATTACCTTTAATTTTATGACATTCTTGAAACTGATAAGTAGAGAAAACATATCACTCCAGGATGATTATAAAACTACTTTTTTGCTTAAATAAAAAAAAACAAGGAGTTGAAAGCTTAACTCTTAAGAGCATTAAAGATATCGAGCTTAAGTGAATGTGCTTCACGAATTGGATTCATTTTAGAATATTTAATTGTGGTGGATTGGGTTGGTCTAGTGGTCTTAGAGACTGAAATAGGTAATTGAAGTTAAGCTGTTTAGCGGCTCGCTGGCGCTCTATTTGTATTACTTTCTATTTCATTATATCTTTACATATCGCAGCAGGGCATACAAAAATATGACAGATCCCGCACCCACACTCCAAGATCGGGCCTTTGTACGACCGTATCTTAGTTTGACAAGGTTTTCCAGTCCGCTGGTGTTCCTCAAGGTAGTATCCTAGGTTATATCCTCTATACAGTTTATACAGCTGACGTCCCTACCTATCCCAACACTGTCATCACCAAATATGCCGATGACACATGTATCCTATCAGCAAATAATGATCCATCAATTGCATCCCAAATGCTTCAATCACACATCATAAATCATGAAGAATGGTGTCAAAACTGGAGAATTAAAATAAACTTCAATAAATCCCATCAAATTACCTTTACCCTTCGTCGTAAACCAACGACTGCTTGTCCTACAGTTTCCTTTAACAATACTCCACTTATTCCTGTTGAGCAAAGCCGATACCTAGGACTCCACCTGGACAAGCGACTAACTTGGAATCCTCATACTAGACTGAAACGACAAGAAACCGCTCGACGTTTCCGATTACTTCAGCACTTACTAGACAAACGCTCTAAACTCCCCATTAATTACAAAAGACTCATATACTTGACTATAATAAGACCTATTTGGACTTACGGAGTTGAGCTATAGGGCTCCACTAAACCATCGAATTCCTCTCGCATCCAATTCTTACAATCCAAAATCCTTTGTAAAATCCTCAATGCTCCTTACTTTGTCACTAATAAAATTAACCATAAAGATCTTAATGTTCCTTATGTTTCAGATCTGGCCCAATCCAGATACCTATCCTTACATAATAAGCTTCAGAATCATCCCAACCCTCTCGTTTCTAACCTTGCTTCCTCTTCAATTCCTGATAACCCTCCGAGGCGTCTGAAAATAAGATGGCCCCGTAATCTCCTAATGTAGAAATAGAAATAGAAAAATCATCTTTATTCTGGGACTAGGTCCCTTTAGAATAACAGTATTGTTCATATATATTAACTACAAATCTGGTTAAAAGACTTATTACAATGAATAATGACAAAATACATGTAATACATTAAGTATTAATTAAGCTCTTAGGATAAATTAACGAGGACCGTTGGGTAATAGGGGTTCAGTACTACAATATTGGAGCTAAAATAATTGCATAATAATCACTGAATGAAATTATAAAGGAAAGTAAAATCTATTTTATAGGTAAAGCATTGTAGTGATGGAATATAAAAATTTAAAAAAATAATAATAACTGTTAATATGTGGGGGAAAGAAATTGTAAAAACTAAAACAAAAAAATATATAAAAAAACAAATAATGATATACATATGATCCCTAAGATATTTAAGTGATTATGCGTAAAGATTAGGAGAAGAGAAAATAAAATAAAGTATATATATACACATAGCGAGAAGTATGTTGAAGATAATTAGAAATAAAATACATTTCACTGAAATACATTCCATGAATAACAAATTAGAACTTAAGGAAAACAAATTTTATCTACTCACAATGCTTAGTGAGTGGTGATGAAAATTCACGTTCAACACAGAATAAAACAATAAAAAATAAGAGAAAAAAAATAATGTCAAAAGAAAATTAAATCCTTATAACATAGTATGTATTTAACCAGCATCTGATTGGATTGTGAAGAGGAATTGGAATAAGAGGGTTTTAAAGGTGGATAAGGATGATGCATGGCGGATTTTTAGTGGGATGGAATTCCAGAATGCAGTGGAACGGACAACAAAGGAATGTTTAAATGATGCAGATCTGTGGAAAGGAGTGTAAAGGTCAGAAGGACGAGATCTTGTGGAGAGGGTGTGGATAGATGATTTGAATTGTAGGAGATTGTATGCGTAGGACGGACGATGACTATTGATTATTTGGTAAAGCAATGTGCCTAGGAAATAATGTCTTCGGAAGGAAGGGAAGAGCCATCCTAATTCAGCATAGTGGTGCGAAACACGGGAATACCTCAGGGCCCCTGTGACAAATCTTATGAAGGCATTCATAATTCTTTTCAGTCTCTCCCCGAGTTCTGCCGAGAGGCCACCGTACACCACGCAGCCGTAATCAAGGTGGGGGAAGATGAGGGAAGTTACTAGGAGTCTACGTGTGGAGATGGGTAGGAGATGGCGGAAGCGATGGAATAGTTTCAAGGTACCAATTGACTGTCGGGTAATGTGAGCAATATGGTGTTTCCAGGATAGGGTTTGGTCTATGAAAATGCCTAGGTTTTTTACTGAGGAGGTGAAGGTAATGGGATGGTCATTTAGGTACAGTATAGGTATGTTGGTATTGGCTCTGAGAAGGGGTTTGGAACCAATGACAATGGCTTGAGTTTTTGCAGCGTTTAACTTTAACCCATTTAAGTTTGCCCAGGCACTGATCCGATTCAAGTCTTCTTGAATTTTGGCAAACACTTCATGCAACTCTGAGGGATGGAAGGAAAGGTAGATTTGGGAGTCATCGGCGTAAAGGTGATGGAAGCAGTGAAGGATTGAATTATGGATGTCATTGATATAAGAACTAAAAAGGAGGGGAGATATGCTAGAGCCCTGGGCCACTCCTGCGGACAAAGTAAGATAGGAAGACAAGGGTTGATTAGGAATAGCGACAGCTTGTGAGCGTTGGGAAAGGAATGATTGAAACCATAGGATAGAACTATGGGAAAAGGATAATGATTTTAATTTGGAAAAGAGAATGGAGTGGTTGATGGAATCAAAGGCTTTGGAAAAGTCAATGAGTATAAGGACGGTTAGTTTTTTGTCATCAATGGCGGACTGAACATCATTAATGATTTTGATTAGGGCGGATTGTGTGGAATAATCTGGTCGGAAACCAGATTGGTAAAGGTCAAGTTGATTGGACTGTTCAAGGAAGGTGGAAACTTGGGATTGCACAATTCTCTCCAGGGGTTCGGAAAGGTTAGAAAGGATTGAGATTGGCCGGAAATCTTCAGGGGACGACGGATTAGAATTTTTATTTAAAGGACGGACTGTGGCTTTTTTCCACAAGAAAGGGAATACTGAATTTTGAAGGGAAAAATTGTAGATGAAAAGGAGTACCGGAAGGATTTCAGGGAGGCATAATTTAATTAATTTGACGGGAATGCCATCTGGACCAATAGCATTAGAGTGTGATTTCATCACGGCGGATATGAGATCTGTGGGAGAAATATCTGAAAAATAAAAATCGGCGTCATTGAAAGATGTTCCAGGAGGAAAGAAGGAAGGGAGAAGTGAAGGAGTTGAAGAGGAAGCAGATATAAAATAAGAATTTAAGTCATTTGATGAAACTGGGGGCACAGCAGAGGGAGGAGATCTGGTAGGATCACAAAGAGAGAGTTTACGAATGTAGTCATATCATTAGAGTGCTACCATTGGGTAGTTACTCAGCAAGTGTATTCATGTCATTATATCTATTATGTCCAAATTTACTAGATGTATTTATGTTATACAATTGTAAATGTTATTAAGAAATAAAAAAAAAAAAAAAGACAAGGTTTTATCGGAATTTTTTGGCTAAAACAAGATTATTGGGCTTCTTTGACTAATGGAGAAAAGGAACTGGAAATACATTAAGAAGTGACCGAACTAATATTGTGACAAACTTCTAACTAAAGGAAATTTATTTACTTTTCGTAGTTCGACAAGATTGTATCTCGCAAGGGTAATTCAACCATCGTCTATTTGTTTCATCTGTCAAAAATGAAGGATGTACGACGATGTAGTGAAACCAGAGATCCACAAACTTAAAAAAAATCAAGATTATTAATATTAAATATTTCAGTCATATTTTTTCATCTCTTGTATTTCTAAATATTTGTTATGTGCATTTACCTGACTTTCCTTACTCCTTTGTGTAATAGTCCAATACAAAAAATATTATAAAAAATATAAAAAATATTCTCCATCTTCATTTAACAATTCGTCACATGATGACACATTGACCTCTTCAGTTTTAAACTCCTCCTCTCTAATAAGTTCCGCTCGGAGTCAAGCTAATTTATCCTTCTCATTTTTCAAAACCATTTATTCTAGTCACAAATACCACATTAACAACCTATGCTCGCTCCACAAACGCCTTGCCGACACGTTAGAACAGCGCATTTTTTTACTGAAATGCCGCTCCAACTCTCTTTTTCCTAAATCAATCACTAATTCCCTCAATCACATTACTATCTCCAAACCACTCAATTCCAAATTATCTAACTGTTCTTTAAAATTCAAAAAATCCCTCCTTAATTTGAAAATCCGTGAAATCATACAACATATCCATCACCTCAACCAACAAATTTCCGCCATCACTCAATTATTACAAACCATCATGACTGACGAACACATGACTAACCTATCACAAATTATCTCCACTATCTTTATTACTACCAGATCAAAGAAAAAAAGTATTCTCATCACTAAATTTAATGACATTTTTCAGCAATCGTTAGTCCATAAGATATACCCAAAAGGAGACGATAATTGGGTCCACAACTCCTCATCCATAGATATTCCCTCCAACGTCCTCAACATTTTAAGCTTAGGTCCGAATTTTTCCACCCCTAATTCCTCTACCAAACTCATCCCTGAACTTATTACTGACTTGGAATATATTTATAACGATCCGATCTTTCACCATTCTAATGATAATAAAGAATTATCTCGTGTTTCCATAACTAACATTATCTCTAACCATCTCCAACACCCCCCATCCACTACTTCTAACTTTTCCCCTCAATTCTTCAAAGATCTTTCTTCCACACGCTCCTTCCTTAAAAATCATGACGACATCATTATCACCAAAGCGGACAAAGGAAATAAAACAGTTATCATGGACCTCACAGACTATAATAGAAAAATGACTGAACTCCTATCAGACATATCTACATACGCTCCTACAACTCGTGACCCCACTCCTTCTCTTAAAATCCAATTTAACCAACATATCAGAAACCTCTTACACTCTAAACAAATCACATATCCTACTTACAGAAACCTCATCTCTTATAACTCCGTGGCTCCCCGTTTCTATGGTCTTCCAAAAATTCACAAACCCGGCACTCCCCTCCGTCCTATCACTTCTAATATCAACTCTCCCTCTTTAAAACTCAGCAAATTTCTACTCCCATCCTTACAAATCCTTAGTCATGACAATTCATATGATATCCACAACTCCTTTCATCTACGTAATTTGTTATTATCCCTAACCATTCCCGATAATTACATTCTAGTCTCCTTCGACGTTAAAAGCCTCTTCACCAACATCCCTATAGATAAAGCCCTTCTTATAGTAGAAAATAACTGGTCATCCTTAGAGTCTCATACCTCCCTTAACCGTTCCTCATTTATTGAATCCCTACAACTTTGTTGCAAATCTGGTTATCTCCAGTTCCATGGACAATTTTATAATCAAATTGCAGGATTAGCTATGGGTAATCCTCTCGCACCCGACTTATCTAACATTGTTCTTAATGATCTCCTAAACACCATAGCCCCACAGTTTCCTAATGACATATTTCTTATAAAAAAATACGTCGATGACCTTCTTCTCATCGTCAATCCTGATACTATTCCTGACATCCTTTCCGCCTTTAACTCATATCATCCCCGCCTCTCTTTTACAGTTGAATACGAAGATAACTATTCCCTCCCTTTCCTCGATCTTCTCATTAAAAGAAATCCTAACAATACTTTATCCACAGACTGGTACACAAAACCAACATACTCTGGCAGATTACTCAACTACTATTCTCAACACCCCTTACACCAAAAACTTAACGTTGCCAAAAACCTCATTCACCGATGTTTTTCTCTATCTGACCCTTACTTACATGAAACAAACACTAGACGCATACAACGGATACTATTGTCTAATAACTTCCCCTCCAACACCATTAAAAAACTTATTACTGACTACAAAACCCGCCCCTCATCCTCCATCCCTTTCTCTAGTTCTCAAAATCAGCCCCCCATTCCTTTATATAGATCTCTACCATACATCCCTTTACTTTCGGATAGAATTCAAAAATCTTTACGTTCCTCTATTCCCAACCTGCGAGTTGCTTTTAAAAACTATAACAAACTTGCCAATATTTACTCCAACCTAAAAGACCCCATCCCTCCGCAACACCGCTCTAATATCGTATACCGCATTCCTTGCTCTACCACCAATTATAACTCTGCCTATATTGGAGAAACCAAAAACCAACTTAAAGACCGCATCAAACAACACAAATACTCAATTACTTCTAAGAACTCTACTGCTTCTAAACTCTCTGAACACGCCTTAACCTCAAACCACACATTTGACTTTGACAATACCTCCATTCTTGCCACAGTACCTAACCACGACAAAAGACTAATTACGGAAAGTCTTTTCATTCAATTAGACTACAAACCACTTAACTTAAAAACCGACAAGCAAAATCTATCACTCGCCTACTCCCAAATCACCAACATTTTAAAAAAGTCTCGATCATAAACCTCTATTTAATCTTCTCACTTCCATTTATACTTTCTTTTACTTTTCTTTCATATATATATATTTTATTTTATTTTATTTATTTATATATATATATATATATATATATATATATATATATATATATATATATATATATATATATATATATATATATATATATATATTTCTTTTTTTTTTTTTTTTTTTTTTTTATATATATATATGTGTGTGTGTGTGTGTGTGTGTGTGTGTGTGTGTGTGTGTGTGTGTGTGTGTGTGTGTGTGTGTGTGTGTGTGTGTGTGTGTGTTTGTATGTGTATATATGTGTATGTATGTATGCGTTTATTTTTACTAGAACTTTTTTTTGACACTGCTAACTAGAGTTTTTTGACACTGCCAGTGTTTCAACTGCCTCCCGCAGTGCCACATCCAACGGTATGTTTTGACTTTTATTGTGATTCTTTTCTTAACACACCTATCCTTCAACTATACACCTTACTATTATCTTCATGCAGCCTACCATTCCATTACCGCTTTCAAAAAACTAAATGTCAATTGTCATCTATATATAGTACAACCTGTTTTTTGTTTCTTCATCATCATAACCTTGTTTTTACATTTATTCTTACATTTTAAAGTATTCTTTTAAAATTATTGTTTTCTTATAGAGTTATTTATACTTAATAATCTATCCCAACAATATTACACTAATGTTACCCTATTAATCTTTCAATTTCTTCACTTCTTAACCTTTGGTCCCGTTATCTGTTTATTTACAATTAAAGGTAACCTCCACTTGCTTGTTATCCACTGATATCTTATTATTATGTTATCTTATCCATATTTTAACTTTACTGTAACAATAGTTATTCAATTTTCAATCTATTTATTCGTTAACATTCATGTATTTATTTTCTTTTATCTATTTTCTTATCATGTATTTATTTTATTTTATATTTCTGTATCTGACAACTTCTTCGTGATTTATATATACTTATATTTATTTTTTATTTTATTTTTATTTTTTCAACATGTTTGTATCTTTTGTAGCCCTGAAGACGATCTGCAAAGTGGGTCGAAACGTCGGCAAAAATTAAAATTATTTATATATTTTAATTTTTTTTAATTATTTGACCGCACCCTCAACTAACTCCTTCTCACAAAAAATATTACTTTTATTAGAATCTCATGTTCAAAAAGCCGTATAGTTTTCGAATGATTCAAAATAACACTTAAATGTCAACGAGTTTCTTTAGGAACCTATGCAAAATACTTTTAATTTTTTACGCCAATGGGTTCCTCCTATTAGTAGGCGCCATTTTGATATGCATCCGATTTGAGTTGGCAGACTAGTGCAAATTGAATACTGTAGGTGGACCTAAATGTGTACCTCTAAAAGTTGTCTTTAAATACGTCACGAAATTTCTACTCCACTCTTTGACTATCACTCCTTGTAATGCTTTTATATAAAAATTATCATATGTTTAAAAAAAAGTTTAACATTTTACCACATTTTTAGCTATAAAAATATTTATTATTTATTCATTTTAATCTTGCAATATATGGAGAGATATCTATTTGTAAATAAGTGCCACGTGAGATCATTCTCAGTCTGCTATCCTTTTGCTGACGGAAATCGTATCATTTTACGGAGAATGATTTCCGGAAAAAAAAAAAGACAGCCTAGTTCAAATTTTGAATTATCTGAGTCGATCATTTTTTTAAAATTATAATTTATTTAGCTAGAGCTATACTCCTCTTCTGAGACAATAAAATTGTGACTAGAATATCTAAACAGTTAATAAAGTCAAATTAAATGAAAGAAGTATTAAGTGACTAAGTGACGACAGAATTAAGAAGTAGATAGGTTCGCAAAATAATGTTGCAAGTCACGTCTTCATTAAGGAGTAAACAAGGGCGGAATGAAGACAGGCGACGCTTGCTTCCCAGTTTTATCATTATTACATCAAAGTTAGAACAGAATATGTTGCCTAAGTAAATAAAGAATAATATATGTATGTATGCGTATACAATTATATAACTTCTTTTTAATATTCTTTATACTTTACTAAGTACTTTTTTTCTGTTGCCATTGATCTTGTAGATATTTTCCCACCATAAATAGCCTTCTACATATTTTCCTATCTTAAACTATTTCTTTCCAGTTAGCCGCAGGCCACTCTATTGAATCTTAGTTGATTGCATCTTTCCACCTAGTTTTTGACCTTCCATGCCCCTAGCCTACTGTTATTGAGACATTTATTATTATGTAGAGGCTTCCTGATGGATTGATCCGAGTTACATGTCCCGCCCATCTTAACCTCTTTGTCACCATATCATGAAATACTGATGGACCAGTTTCTGTATGCAGTTCTTTATTGATGCTTCTACTCCATATTTTAGTACTCTGAACTAGGGGTGGGAGAGAAAACGCCAAACGTTTGAAAAGAACAGTTCTTCATCTCAAACAAATGAACTGTTCTTCCAAACGGATAAAAAAAATTTTTTTTTAGTTACCCGTTTGCCACTAGTCGAGTTGCTGTTTGATCTGTTTTTCGTTTCGTTTTTTCCAAACGAAACAGAAGCTCTTTCTGTTTTCCAACTAACCTATCAGTTCATCATGAAAATAACCCAACAGTTTTTTTATAATACATGTTTCAACTGTTATGTTAGGGATGTAATTTTTAGCTCCCATTATTAATGAAGGCTAGGAATAAATAAAAACTTTCATTATAGTTACTACATTACTGAGTTCATGTTCAAGCATCGTACTACCACTCTGTTTTCAACATCACATCATACGGGATTAAGAAAAAAAAGCAAAAAAGAAAAAAAAACTACATTACTAAATTAACTTAAGCATATTTGTAGGCAAAATTAGTTTATGTTTTTAGATGTATCTATCTATATTAGTTTTTTGCAGACCGAAAATAATTTTTATGATTGAACACATTCACATAAATCAATTTAAGTGCATAAATAATTTTTTTTTTTTAATTTTATTTTATTGAGATTTACAACTGTATTACATGGAAAATACAATAAGTAAATGTGACATTGGTAACATGACATGTACAGCATGAAGAGAAACTACCCATTGGTAGAACTCAAATTAAAGTTCTATATTAGAAGGCCCGAGGCCATCTTCTTTTCAGACGCCTCGGAGGATTATCAGGGATCGAGGAAGAAGCAAGGTTTGAAACGAGAGGATTCGGATGGTTCTGCAGCATAAATAAAAAAAAATACTATTATTAAAGGGAAGAATGGTTGGGTTGATTAGGAAAAAAAAAAAAATCCTCATTTATTCACTGCAGTTAACCATTAATCCACAATTATAAACACTATTATGTTCTATAAAAATTGAAAAAAGCAAACAGTTTAAAATATTTTTCAAACTAAGAAATCAAGACACTTGATAAAGAAATATGGAAAAACATTTATAACAAATTTGTTTGAAAAAGGAAAAATTCAGCGCTGAGCTCATCGATAGCGCCGGGTCCATCTTTACTCTGGGCGAAAGGATGTCATCAATAAGCTCATCAATGAGAGTTTAGGAACTTGTCCAAAATTACAACCACCAGATTAATACAAGAAAGTTAAAATATAATTAAAATAAAAAGTGTTCTATGTCTAAAAAATAATTTTCAGTTTTAATTAGTTAAAATACAATTTTTAAAATTAAGCATTCGGCTAATATTAAAAATAAATTAAAAGATTATTAATTTCAAGCTCGAACAATGCCAAACTTTGTTTATAAAACGATTCATTCATTTCTAGACTTGTCATTAAACGAATTGAATCCGTTTTAAAACGAATGAGACTGTTATCAAACGAATAAGTCTTACACCATGAATCGTTGCGTTGTTCTATGAACTATTTTTTTTCAACAGTTCTTAAGAACTGTTGTTTTTTGTCAACGAACAGTTCATATACATTTTTCAAAAGTAGCAGAAACGTCCACCTCTAATCTGAACCCAGACCTCTTCGGTTATCGTGCGGAGGATTTTTCCCTAAAATATTTTAATACTCCTTTCTAGGGTGCTGGTTAGTGCACAGCTCTGGCAGACATACATCAAAACTAGCTATATATTGTACTTTCTTAATTTGAGATTTGTTGAGATTTTTCGAGAATTAAGTATCTGTACTTAGCATTAAAAATATTTATTTGAGATTTATTTATTTATTTAAGTTAATTTTTTTTTTAAACTGACAAAAGAATAACGAATTTAAGCAATAATCTAGCTTAAAATAAAACCACTATCCTCGGTTTCTTTAAAAAGTAGGTTCTTGGGAAGGGGAATATTTATTTAAATTACTGTGAAGGATGTGGGCCACGCTATACTGATTCAGATCCCTTTGTTATATGAGGCGAATTATCAGCGGAACTTCGTCAGTAATTCACTAAAGAACTTTCTCAGACTTTCTTCCTTAATCTTAATTTAAACTTATTCCATTTAATTTTTTGCTTAACCCTCCAGTTCCTGAATAATATCTGATAGCAATTTTAATTACTTTGGTACATTTTTGACCCACAATAATTAGTGGGAAAAGAAAAAAATAGGAATTCTAAGTAACCAATAAAATTTAATGAGAAAGTCACCTGTTGGTGACTTAGGCAATGGATATCAAAAGTAACAGAGTTATTGAAAAAAGAAATACGCTAAAAGCGGCAGCAAAAGTACGTCCGAATAAGTAGTAAATAAAACATTATCATAAAAATAATATAGTTTCAATTCATTTGATGATGGGCTGGAGTCCAGACATATTTTACAAAATGATATTTACTTTATTTTTGAGTCGTAGGCATTCCAATTACAAATGATGTTAAATCTACTTCTCTCGTGGTATCATTTGTATCATCAATTTAGAGAACAGTGGATTTTTCTTTGGAGATCCTCTTAATTTAAAAGCAGAGATTTTTCTTTTGCCTAGACGTATGCGAATAAGAAGTTGTTCAGGAAATGTTTGTCTTTAAGGCTATAATGTTGTCCCTACCTTATTCTAAAGTGAGATGGTTTCAGTTGAATTTTAAACAAGTTACCTGTAGCCGACGTTGATAAAAAGTTGTAAAATGTTCGTTGGAAGTTTATATCAACACTGAAACACATTTTCACAATTTTCTCAAAAACGGCTCTAACGATTTTGATTAAACTCAGTGTATCATTGTATAATTAAGTGGTCTTTAATATCAATTAGGTCTAATCCCCATTGATGTCACTTTACAGGGCTTAAATGCCCTATGTTCATATATGTCTTCCTCTAAAGTACCTTTAATGTTGTTTATTTTAAAAAGTTAATCATTTCACATTATTCAGAGTTACGAAAAAATGCTAAATATAACTTTTGAAAGAATTTGATAAGTTAATAAAGGAGAAAAAATAAAATAAAAATGCAGAAAAACCTGCGTTGCTATAGACTGTAGCGCCTAAACGAATGTACCGATCTCAATGAAACTTCGCTGAAGTCATTTTCTCGACACATATATAACATACTTCAGCGAAAAGAAGCTGGAAAAAAGTTACGAGGGATGGTAAAATTAAAATCCGAATAACTCAAAAAGTATACAATTTTTTGGGTATGGTTTTATAAAAGTTTATGGAATCGCCTAAAAAACAAAAAAAAATTGTTAAAATCGGACAATTAGGAGATAAGATATGGTCTCTAGTTTTTTTAATACGCTCTGCTGCAAAGGTTATATCCTTCGCTTTGGTTTTTAAATTTTGAATATGTTACTTTGGTAATGCTAATTTTTTTAGCATATTACTAATGATTATAAAGAAAAGTTTAGTCCGTTAATTGGAATCACCTTTTATTTATTTTTCTTTGTAACTAGGAAGGTAATGTTACTTTAGATGTATAATTGTTTGGAAATAATAAACCATTGTGAAATAATTAGCAGCTTTGTAAAATATTTAGCGAAAAAATGCTTAATATAACTTCTGAAAGAATCTGATAATTGAATAAAGGAGAAAAAAAAATATATAAATGCTTATACAGGTCGAAAATAAATCTATGAAAATACAAGTCAGATGGTATATTTATAATATACCGTTGGAAAAAGGAGAACTTTAGAAAAACAATATCTAATACAGAAAGTTGTAGAAGGTAAACCCCTAACCCAATCCCTATCTAGTTCCACTCATCCCTACAACCCTCCTCGAAGGTTGAAGCGGCAGTGGCCTAGAGATCTTTTATAGTATTTATTTTGGAGTTCTGGAAATGGCTCAAACTCTACCGGCTTTAGCACTGGTGAGGCGGTTGAGAGAGTAGCGCGGGGATTTGGGTTCCCCGCATGATTGTATATATTGTATATAGGTGTGAATGTTTTTATTTTTTTAATTTACTTGTATTTAGGTTATTTTATTTTTTTTATTGTATATTGTTTTTATTTATTATTATTTAGTTATTAAAGCCGATCTGAAAGGACGGGGTTTGGACGGCGAACGGTGGAGGGAGGTGTGTAACAAGAGATTGGTGGTGTCGGCATCGAACCTTCGGGTTCGCTAAGCCTTATTATTATTATTATTTTCATTCTTTATTCTCGCTCTGCGGGGTAAGTTTCTGAGGTGGGAGACCAGAAGTCCAGCCACTTCAGATTAATATCTATTATTTTTTAGATATTTAAAAACTTTCGAACAATACGTGCCGTATCCAAGAGAACTGAGTGCTGGGCCTCTTTCAGCACCTCAAGAGGAAATTTTAATCCCATCGTGCCTGCCACTGTTGTCTTTGGTATCAATCCATTGGAGGATATTATAATTGGAGTGGTGGTGACGTTCTCCAAATGATACAATTCCTTCAGTTCGATTGCCAATTCCTGGTATTTTCTCAGTTTTTCTCCAACAGTGGAGCTTATATTATTATCATTGGGGATACCGACATCAATAAGCTCTGCTCTTTTCTCTCCCATGTCTATCAGAAGGATGTCTGGTTTATTGTGACGCACAGTATGGTCAGTTATGATCGATTCATCCCAGTAAAGCTTGAGACTACCTTTTTGGAGGAGTTAATTTGGGTGGTACTTATAATATGGAGTTTTGTCATCTAACAAGTTGAACTTCACCGCCAGAGCCTGATGAAAAATTCTAGCCACATTGTTATGCCTCTGGAGATACTCGGTGCCAGCCAACACTCCACACCCACCTGTGACATGTTGGATTGATTGCAGCATCGCTGAGCATAATCGACATTTATCAGTAGTTGTTGCGTCTTTAAGAACATGCCTTCTATATGATCTAGTAGCAATAACTTGGTCTTGGATGGCGAGCAGAAATCCTTCTGTCTCGGAGAATATCTTTCCAGCTTTCAGCCATTCAATGGATATTTCCTTGTCAATCGAGCTATCATTTAATTTGCTGTAGAATCTTCCGTGCAGAGATTTATTTTTCCATTCTGTCAAGCGTTCATTTTCTGACACGATTGTAGAGACCTCACGATTCCTCAGGTTAAGTGCGGTTAGACCATAATCCAATCTTGAGATTGTGAGGTAAACCTCAGTTGTTTTTGTAAGAAAGTATCGGCGTAAGGCCGCTTCCTGCTTGGAGCAAGCTTCTTCAATATTTAGCAAACCACGTCCTCCTTCTTTCCTAGGCAAATACAGACGAGCTTTGGAGGATATTGGATGGTGGGCCCGTTCTTGTGTGAGAGTTGTTCGCACAAGGCGGTCGATCTCCTGTAGGCTGGTGTTTGACCAGTGCAATATGCCGAAACTATAACCGAGAGCAGGTATTGCCCAGGTGTTAATAGCCTTGATTTTTTGTTTCCCGGTTAGCTGGGTTTTGAGCACTTTCCGCAATCTAATTTTAAACATTGTCAGAAGGTCTTGTTGCATGTCTTTTCTTGCAATTTTAAGATGTTGCTGCATTCCCAGATATTTATATAACCTATTGTCTTCAAGCTCCCTGATGTACTCTTTTTCATTGATTAGAATATTCTGCATACTAACCACTTTTCCTTTGGTTACATGGAGCACCGCACATTTATCCAGACCGAGTGACATGCCTATATCACTACTAAAAGATGAAACGGCTTCAACCATACTTTGTAATTGGTCTTTGTTTTTCACATATAGTTTAAGGTCATCCATGTACCAGATGTGGCTGACTGTGGTGGCTTCGTCGTTGATGATTAATTTGTAACCCATCTTGTTCTTTCGAAGAATCCTGCTTAGTCACCACAAGTCAAGGGAACAAAGCCATACAGAACCATAAGGGGCTTAGACAATCTCCTTGGTATATTCCTCTCAATATTTTAATTTGATTTCCTGTGCAGATAGTTCCAACTTTCAGCGTAGTTTTCCATCCTGTCATTAAGTTTGAAAGGAGCCTGCTTACTTTAGATTCAACCTTGTATATATCTAGCACTTTAAGTAGCCAGCCGAGGGCAACCGAGTCAAAGGCCTTTTTATAATCAACCCATGCCATAGAGAGGTTTCGCTGTTTTTTCGCAACTTGTGCTGCAATGAACAAATCTATTACTAGGAGTTCTTTACAACCCCTAGCACCTTTTTTGCACCCTAGCTGTACTATGGGTATCATATTCTCACTTTCGAGATGCTCATATATCTTAGTTGCCAAGATGGAAGTTAGAATTTTATACAGACCATTTAAACATGTTATCGGCCGAAAATCTTCAGGACGCATGTTTAAGTCATTCTTTTTCAGAAGCATATACGTGATGCCATCAGAGAAACCATCAGGGGGGCTCTGTTTGTCTTCAAGTATTTCCTGGTAACCTTTGGCCAGCAATTCATGGAAGTAATGAAATCTTTTAATCCAGTAATTTTGGATACCGTCAGGTCCTGGTGCCCTCCAATTTTTCATGTTCCTGACCGCTTCCGAAACATCTTCCACAGTTATGGTCACTTCCATCATTCCATTGACATTCTGAAGACTTTGCAGTTCTTCTTGTATCCAAGAGCTCTCGAGGTGATTCCCCGATTTTTCCCATAAATTTTTCCAATGGGTTTCAATGTCATCTGGGTATTTTATCGATATTTTTTCTTCTTTTACTAGTTTTCTATAAAACTGGCGTTCATTCTGCTTGAACAGCTGATTTTGTTTCCTGCGTTAAGCTGCCTCACTATATCTGCGCAATCTGCTGGCGTAAACTGCCAGCTTTTGTTTCAGAATATCTAGATATCGAGTCAGTTTATCAATTAACTCACTTTCCATTACGGTTCCCAAATTCTGTACTATAATCTCATCTATCTTCCTTTTTGTCTTAGGTCTTGCAGCTTGAGGGTTACGAATATAGTTTAAGATGACGCCAATTTTTCCACGTAAGGTATCAATTTTCCTTTGAAGTCTTCTCTTCCACTGTGGTATTCCACTATATCCAGTTGGAAGTTTATTTTTACTTTTATCTTCCATTTTTATGCCCAATTCTAATGTAACTATCTTGGCAACAATATATAGCCAATGAGGGATATCTTGAAGGCCATTAATTAGGGATATATTATCCTTAAGAAAATTATTCATTATATTGGTTATTTTAATTGTGGCCTTATTATACGGTACTCGTGGCAACGATGGTCGCTCCTGAAGCGGTATTCCCTCAAGTAGAATATGCTCGGTCAAAAGTGTTTGACTCAATCTATTTTCTATATCCGCATCATCCAATTGTTCCGCTGAATCTTTATTACCGACTGAGGCATTGATTGCACCAGCGTCTGAATCTATTCTTGTATTTAGCGCTCCATCAGAGAGCTCGACATCATTTTCAGTGGCTATTAACAAACGAACTTCGTTTTTAAGTTGTTGGAGGTCATTTGAAGTAAGAAAATTTCTCGTAAGTATTACTCTTACCTGATCACTCAGTCTCTGCGTGCTTATATTAATTATTATTTAGCTTATTTAGCATTTATTTATCTTACATTAATTATTATTTAGTTATTATTTTACTTTTATTAATTTTTTTTTTTTTTTTTGTATATACGGTGTGAATGTGTTCATTTATCAATATAATTATTGTCCCTGTGACAGAATATTATATGTCTAAATAAACAAGTAAAAACAATATAAAAAATTAGTGAATAATTTGATAAATTTTCTCTTCGCGATATTCCAGGAATATCGTGTATGAGGATAAATTTTTCCTACATTTCTCTATTGTTTAAAATGTTGTTTTTTGTCATTTTTTTTCGATATATTTTTTTAACATACGAGGATGACCCTTGGCAGAATTCACTAGTGCTGGTCAGGGTGATAACATTTTTTTAAATATTATATTATGAAATTCATCGTCTATGAGAATGAATTTTCCCTCAATTTCTCTTTTCTTTAAATAGCTGTTTTTTTTTTAATTTTCCAGTTGCCAGGGGGAGGCGCTAGTGGGTTAAATTTATGCTATATTCGTAGTTTTATGAGGTAAGGTAATAAGTTCACTACTTTGTTTGATAAGGTTGTACCGAACTGAAATTATTGGTGCCTCCCATTCTTATATAGGAATGAATTTATTTTTATAAATGATGTAGTATTGTCATTTCCATTTTTACTTATTTTGTCCATGTCAGTGTTTTAACTTCATTCCTTCATATTTTATATAAAATCAGAGGTAACATATTTGTTTATTAAATCATCTTTAAACGGTTACCTATATGTAATCATTGAGGAAGCTATTCTCAACCTCTGGGCGGCCCATACCTTCCCCAACCAAGGTCAATGGCGCATGAACCTCTCCCCTCTTCTCCCAAGACATTTTATTACTAAGCTCTTCTTAAAAAATAGTGCAAGCAAATATTTAATCGTATACAATTGTATGATTATTTTATATAAACTTAAGATTATTATATATAAACTTGCTGTGGTCTGCTGCATATTTTACTATTGTATTCTGGTCGAAACTTTTCCTTCGGAACTCCATCGAAATGTGTCCCTCCCAAAACCTAGTTTTAAGAGAGAGTTGTTCTAGAGGTACAACCGAAGTTATTCGGATTATATTATTATAGTTCGACTGGGAAGGTTGAAGGTTGAATAATTTCGTTAATACCTACTTGCCAAACTTTTTGTTAATAACGATCGTACAAGGTTAGTTATGCCGCTTACCACTTAATTCGTCCCAGTAGCAACAAAATATTTTTTTGACACACATATGCATATATATATATATATATATATATATATATATATATATATATATATATATATATATATATATATATATATATATATACATAGTGTGATGGTCGAATACTTGTTTCTTAACTCATGATAACCACAAGTTGTAATGATAATGATGTTATGTCTTTATTACATAATTATAATGCATTATATAGACAACCAAAAAATTTATTTTTTTAATCATTTATTTTTATCATATGCTAGTATCAAGAGAGTTGATAGATTGATATGGGCTATCAATCTTCGGGTGTCAATAGATAAATATAGACCTTAGAGAGATGAGATTATGTTGTACAGTATAGTTGTGGAATTCACAATTATAACCACAGTTTCACCGCATTATACGTTAACAAGAACAAAGCTAAGAGTCTATTTATAACCTAAATATATTTTAATTTTCCCAGTATTTTAATTTATAATATAACACAGAGTGTTCCTTGAATCATTGGGAATATTTTAAGAATCTATACTTCAAAAGCACGAAATAAAGTTCTATAAATCACTTAGCCTCATTCCACGCTCAAACACTGAAAAGAAGAAAATTTAAGTTTTATTTTATTTTTTTAACTAACTGTAACACCACGCTGTTTATTGGACAGAAAGCGATAACTCAAATAATATTTAACATAGATAATTATCAATTGCTTCGTAGTAAATTAGAAAAAAAATTTCTTCCATAGCAAGTAATATTTTTATTTATTAAAACTATTTTGTGTAACTTTTCAGCATCTAAATTACGCGAAATTCTGTTTTCCATAAGTTATTGATTATTTACGATTTATTTTTATTATTCTCCAACTAATTTACAGACACCTTACTGTTGAAAATATTTCCTCACTTAATACGCTTTATTTGAGTTACGGTTTGTCATAGTTTCAACACCAAATTCGTAAAACAATTATGTGATTTGAAATATCAGTACCGGTTTTCTCAGCGAAAATAATTATAATAAATCGTTACAAATCTTTTCTTTTTTTATGTGAGGTAATTTATACTAAATTCTGTTAAGTCGGTTTGTTCATAGTACAAATATATATAAATATTTATATATTGAATAATATAACTATCTGTCACATGGACATTGGTTATAAGAAGGTAAGATAACATTCACACAATATGTACACAAAATATATTTAAATAAACAGAAGGAAAATAACTAAATAACAATCAAAAAGTATATACAATAAATAAAATAAAATAACTTACAGATAAATAAATTATAAAAAAACACATACATACCTACATACACTGATGTAAATAAATAGGTTTTTAAAAACTATCACCTAAAATAATTACATTACTACTTTTTACACACATCTCAATTATAGGTATTAATCCTTGTGGTGTTAGGTGAACAACTAAATTTCTATCCTCTTAATCTTGAATTTCATTCCTTAAATTTATATGGTAATAATTTAAACAATTATCAATTTTAATTTTTTTTTATAATGATAATTTTAGTATTATTATTTCGCTGTTAATTTATTGTGCATAGTGTGAATGAGCTACTCTTTTATCACTATTACTGTTGCCCTTAGATGTGACAGATCGCAATATATCTCAATAAAAACAATAATGATAATTATCAATAATAAATTGTTACCGTAAATTAGTATTGAAGTCTTCTTTGTGTTGAGGCAACAGGATTTTTATGTGCCCGAATATGAATAAATTATTTATCCCATCCCCGGTAAATGTTTCTACATTCTGAAAAAAAACATCCGTCTGGGGAGCTAGTATTTTCTTCCTTGAATTTCCAAATGGTTCACGTTTTATTCTAATAAAGCTTTCATTACCAACATTTCGTCAAAACCAATTAAGATAATTCATATTATTTCATTATCATTAATTAAAGAAATTAAAATCACTAATTGCTTAAATTATTTTCATGAAAACGAAAATATTAGGATTAGGAGATAGAAACATTTAGTTTTACAGGTGATACAGGGGACCTCAAAACTAGGCTGCCACGAGCATCCTAAATCATACGTACACCACTGCCTTGTTTCAAACACATCATTATTTTGTTGATCACTCGATTTTCTCCTCATCCTTTTCTCATAAAATAAAAGTTCTGTGGCTGAAGCTAGTTCAGAGGCACTAAGAATATGCTTAAGAATAATTAAGAATAGGGTTACTTTAAACTTTGATTATGATAAATTAACGAAAAGAATTTTTTAAATAAAAAAATAATGTTTATTTTTTTATTCTATCTTTAGAATTGACATTAATATCTGGTGATAAATATTTAGTGATTTATTGTAATTAGGGCATCAAACACCTCGAATCAGGATGGGAAAATTCCAGAAGACCAAGATTATTTTTTTTTTAATTACCTTTATTTGAACTAGCATATTTCCCTTACTTGAAGACGTGATTTGTAATGTATGGTATTTATTCGATTTATTCGGGGTCTACCTACCCAGGGTCGCTCCACGGTCAATGAATAATTTTTCTACTATGAGCCGGGATTCGAACATGGAACCTTTAGCATTGGAAGCTCAGAACTCTACCAATGAGCTACCCCACTCCTTTTAATATATATGTTGATATTTGTATATATATATATATATATATATATATATATATATATATATATATATATATATAATGCAAGAGACGTCTCCGCTCTCTGGAAATTATGGGTATCGTAACCAAGACTACTCTACTACTACTTAATAGCGCTTTTATAGAAAAGGCCATTTTCGAAATTACAGGGTCAACCTTTAACACATTAATGAAACTAAAATGAAATTGGCTTTGGTAGCGTAGGTCAAAAAAGTGGGTGTAGGTGAACTAATTTAAGTCTCAGAAAGCTGAAAATGGTTTTAATCTCTTCGTTTATTTAAAATTACTTTATTTTAAAAAACTCCACTCTACTTTAGGAGTCCATAAACTCAATAGAATTAATTTTAAAAAAATAGAAATAATCAAATAAATAAACAAGTTAAAAAAATATTAAAGAACGAAAGTGCGTTATCATTATAAAAACAAACCATTGACAACGGATTTAATAGGATTACTGAAAGCATCTGTAAAAAATGTTAACATTAATGAAACAGTATAAGTTAAGTAGTGGTTGACATCTTGACAGATTAGATTCTAACAATCTTTCATATTATGGCATAAAAAAAAAAATTATAACTTCCTACGGATGTGGAAAGCTGGGAAGAAATATAGGAACACACATTAGCCCAATATAGAACAAAGTCAAAACAGCGTTATTCCAATTTATGTACAACTAAACAGTCTGAACTAGTTCTAAATCCAATTGATTCAAATACGACAATGGAATAGACGTCAATTATAAGAACTTCACAAAAATTAATAAATAAATACGGTTTGTAATTATTGATAAACAACATGATTCACTATAATCATTACCAGTTAGAAAACCGATACACTATTTGATTTCACCTGATTTCCCTCGCAGTGATCTCTCGTGAATGGACCATTCATGTCCTCATTAGAAACAAAACTACAATTACAACTCTTCTTAAAATAATTATATTTTATTAAAAATAATTGTAATGCCAAATAATAATTTGATAATGACATAAAGTTTTGCATTTGTACATATATATATATATATATATATATATATATATATATACCTTTTTTTTAAATAAAATAATGAATAGAATTTCGGAAAAATATTTTTAAAAATGGTTTGGATTGAAGCTTGACAATTTATTCCAATTCTCTGAAATAGGAAACAATGAATTTTATTTTATTTTTTTATTTGATGTATTCAACGTTAATTTATTTTTCGAAATATATAGATTTTGTAATCATTAGCTATGTAAACACATAATTTTATTTCTGAAGTTATCTTATATTATTTTACGTTCATCGTTACACTTCCTTTACACTAAATATTGTTTTATATATCTGTTCGACATTTTTGCTTTATTTTTTTATAATTATTTTTTAAAAATTTGGCCTTAATTATTTAGATTTATTTTCCTTGTGTGTAGGTATATATGGGTAGCATTAGTACTAATACTTAATGCTCTGGATTGTGGAAGATTGTATTACATATACTTTATTGATTATAACTTAATAAATAAATAAAAAAAATTACGGGAAACTTGTTGCAATAGTTACTAGATAGCAGCGGAAAATATTTGTTGGTATCACTAAAACATATGGAATAAGCAATTATAGTACTATTTCACATTTCTTATTCAAGTTCATACTACACAATAGTAACTTTCAATAAGTACCTTAAACCTCCTTTCACCTAGGGGTGGTTTGGCGAATGGTATTCCTTGGAACTGATAAATTGTACGGTTTGTCCAAAGTGTAGTGTTTGTCGACCAGAGAAGATCCCCGAGCCCTGGGATACGAACCGCGATGTTTGCCCCCGCGGACAGAGCACAAACAAGTTGTAGACCCAATAGCAGCAACATCGCGACTGGCCCTCCTCCTTACCCCCTCTCTTTCTATGCCGTCAGTTGGAACACGAGGAGGGTTTTCGGAGGTATAGGAAGTAATAATAATCTGCGGTTAGAGGAAGGAGGTGGGATGTTAATTTTAGAAATTATTAGTGATAATACCTTGGGTATAAGATAACAGAGAAATATATCGCTACTGTTTGTGCTAAAGTTCGATCATATGTAACAATTTTTTTTAACTTTTATTATGATATTTACAACTGTATTAGTATGAATACATCAAGTAAATGTGTACAGAGAAATATTATCACATGAAACACGCTTGTTGAGAAACTACTCACTGGTAGCACTCATGTAACAATTTTAAATGTTTATTCTCTGCGACTGCTATAAGTAGTCAGATAAATATGAAAATAGTAGAGGAAAATAACACATGAAATTGTACCAATAAATCATAAACAGATAATAGATTTTTATTCTCTACTGTGAAAAACATCAATTTTTACATATAGCCTCTTTTGCACTAACAGTAGCGATATATAACTAAAGAGTAAATAATATTAACAACTAATAAATCCCAAATCCACTATGAAATGAAGTTCGTCGACTCAATAAAGTAATTAAATCATTTCATCAGCACTGATGACGAGAACCGAATTTATGTTAAGTAAAAAAAATATATAAATTAAATAATAATTTATGGAGCGAAAAAAAAACAATCAATCGGTATTTTTTTTTTTTAATATTTTTGTATAATGAAAAGAAAGCCGATAGAAGATAAATAAATAAAAACTGTATGATAAACCTAAAGTTTTATTAATAACAAATACAATTAAAAATCCTTGTTCTCTCAAATCATAAATAATAACTTTTTAAGATGAATTAAAACATGGATGCCCATCCATCCTCCAAAGGTCGAGAACCAAGACCTTCAGTCCCAAGAAGACCTTCAGTCTCTCCTCTTAAAACTAGAGCTAATGATAGTAGAATGGGAAAAAAAACGTCTGCCAAGTAAGGTCAGTATAGCTTCCTCGCCTTTTGCATACTAACTATTTTTATTACAAGATCTAATTTTTTTCGTATCAGAATAAAATCTCTGGGAGAAGCCGTTTTCGAAAATTCAGTAATCCCTCAACATATACGTGTTTAATGTCCACGAGTTTTGTTCATCAGCGAATACTAATATGCGAAAGAGTTCCGCATTTGCAGATTGCATATTTGATTATTCGTGATTAAAACAAAAAATTCCAGGGCATACTGAACATGCATATCACACTGTTAGTGCAAAAGATCGTATGTAAAAATTGAGTGTTTTACAGGAGAGTATAAAAAGAAGAGAATAATAATTTCTTCATAATTATTAGTATAATTTCATATTTTATTGCCCTCTTAATATTTCCCATTGTAACAGACTACTTATATCAGTTACAGACTACAAAATGTCAAATACAGAATAAAATAGAAAATTTGTACATACCACCTTTTGCACTAACATTATTTATATATACTTATGTTTTCACGCGTATAATGGATGGAACAAAAAAATCCATAGGAATAATTCTACTTTTTTTTGTTAACTAGACCTTTTCTTCCGTCAGAAAAAAACTAATTCAAGCTGAAATATAAACATACAAGTGGAGTTCTCACAACTTTGGTGTTTAAGGATGTAATCGAGGCCACGAAGAGTGGCTAAATTTCAATAGAAATGACCACAATTATAAATACGACTACTTTTTTTTTTTTACAAAGAATTAATTTAAATTTGTTGGAAATTACACGAAATCTAAATAACGGCAGTAAGCATCATGCTGGTACCATTTGGAAGCCACCGAACAATACAGTATAAATTAACGTTTTTAATAAAACCTTATTACATTTTATAACCTCATAAAAATATTATATTTACCTAACCCCCATTAAACATGATGAATGCCTTACACAGATCACAGCCATTATACTGTTAACAGTTACTTACATTAATTTTAATTATTAAATGTAATTCAATGAAATTCATACTATCCAATTTCTATAATGTTCTCCAAATTTCCTCCAAGTTTGAGTCAAATTCAAGGAGTCGTTTTCAGACTATATCTCTGTCAAATAATATATTTACTGATTCGAAACCAGAAGTTTTTTTTTTTTTTTTTAGAGTAAAGGATAGAAATATATAAAATTGATATTCACTTAATTATCTTTAAACCAATCCCTAACTTTCCTTCAAATTTGAGAGAAATCGAACGTGCGGTTTAAGAGGTATAGACGTATCAAAGAAAACACGTTTGCGCGTGTATAAGGAAAAGAAGAAGACAGATTTCAATAAAATTGATACTGCATAATTATTTTATTAATATCTATCTTGAGCCAAATCGAACGAGCTGTTTCTGAAATATCGGATATGGGACCATCTAGACACTGACAATTTCACAATTCTGCACAATCCCCGAAAATTTCATGAAAATCAGATGAACGGTAGAAGGTGATATGCCCCTTACATCGATTTGACTACAGACAGACAGAAAAACACTGAACCAAAATTGATCCTTAATGTCTGAAATGTAAAACGCGAGTGGGAACTCTCGATTCTGAGCATTAATTTTTTTTACCCTCTCGCACGAACACAATGCTACCCTCCCTACCTTCGTTAGTGAATTGTAGATCACATGAAAATATAATTATATTTCAAACAGAATTTATGTTTTTCTGTGGTCCTGTAATTCATATATTTCAGCTACTAAATGTAAGCATCTGTCAAGAAAAAAATATTACAAATTTGTCATTATAGTTCCTGTACGATTTTTATATTTTTATATATTATTATTCATCGATCAGCTGACGCAAAAGGTTGTGTTTCCAGCTCGACTCCAAGAATCTATTTATTTGTTTTCCACACAATACTGATCAAGGGTACATCAGAAAAGTTGATATTTATATATTTATATACAGTTGATATCCAAACCCGTACCGAGTGCTAAATAAACAGAGAGGTAATGGAGTCAGCATCAATACCCCAAGAACCAAGGCCTCCTCCAATATTTGTGAAAAATAAATAGAATTTTCAGTTGATAAGTACCCAACAAATCAAAATCTGCTCCGACAGTTATTCATGTAACAACAGAACTAATGAAACAAAAATAACACCTGATAATGCTGACACTTATAGAAAAGTAGTGAAATATTTATTTGAAACGAAGGGGTGTCTTCAGACATACTAGCTGAGGTAGGAAAGAGCTTTAACAGTGGTCATACGAAATTTCCACTCTTCAAGTGATTAAAGAAAAGCTAACGACGCTTAGTTTCAGATTACCTTAAATACCACTCTATTTCCCACCTCTCTGACGCGATGATAGAACCTGGGCTTCGTCAGATGAGACTAGAGTTGAAGAATTGGCCAAAAATCTATACCATACATTCAGTTCCCATCCCGAACTCCATCCCACCCACACTATTGAAGTTAAAGAAGAGAGAAAGAACTGGCAGAACAATGAAAGTGTTCAAGTATTGTGCTTCAACACTTTCAGTGCTCGCAACATGCCCTGATGATCATCCACATGCTTGGGTTGAAACGTTGGCACCAACAAAAACCTTAAAAATGACTGCGTTCCGACTATTTATCTTCTTCTTCTCTCACTATCTCCTGTGTGGTGCTAAGCGTGGAGTAGCTGCCTCTGACCATCTTGTCCAACGGTCCCTGTCCTGTGCAAGCCTTCTCATCTTCCGCATGGTGATTCCTCTCGCTGTGCCAATTCTCTCAATCAGGTCTGCATACATAAGCCTTGGCCTGCCTTGAGGTCGCCTTCCACCAGGTCTTGCTTCTAGCCACTTGATCATCTCCCATTTGGTAATATACCCGAACCACCCCGTTTATCTTTCTTCAACCGTCTCTAGGACGGATTTAACTCCTAGTTCGTCTTTCACCCTTTCATTCAATTTTCACATCTCGCCTTGTTTTTTCTAATATTTTCCATAGGAATCTCATTTCCGCAGATACAACCTTGTTGGTCCAAGAGTGTCCAGCTTTCCGATCTGATTAGTTATAATGGGAGAATAACAGATTTGAATAGCAGAATATTCGCTTTCCTGCTGAACTCCTGCTTTTTAATGAGTGTCATGGATATTTGGTAGTATATTTCATTAGCCTTTTGGACTCTATTAATGATCTCCTGGTCTTATCTTCCATCCTTGCCGATCATTGTTCCTAGGTAGCAGTAGGCTCGGTTCGCTCAAGGGTCTCTCCATAGCAAGTGATTCTAAGATCCTCGTTTCTTCTTCCAAAATACATAATCTGCCTTTTGGAGAGATTGATATGGATGTTTCTGAGTTGCAGTTCTTCTTGCCACTCATCCACTGCTACCGGGAGCGATTCAGCAATATTTGCAACCAATATCACATCATCTGCGTACAACAACGGCTTTGCCAACAATGGGGTAATATTCCAGTATCCTACTATCGCTCTGGGTGTCCTCCTTTTACAAAACTTCCAAGTGGCATCCATGAAAATTATGAACAGTAGGTGGCTTAGGCGTATCGGGCCGCACCACATTCTATTCCGGAATCACATTCCGGGCATTCCAGTTAACCCATTGCTTATTGTTCCTAAAATTAAACTACCCAAAATTAGTATAAAATAAATAAATATTAATGATTAATAAGTGTTGGTTGTTGGCAGCACTGGGCATACGAGAACCCCATCGTATTAAGTCACTGCTGCCAAAAACCCGTATGGCAGCAATGCCAGGTAGGGTGAAAAAAAAAAGAAAAAACAAACAAACAGGCAGTCTTGGAACAGAGCAGTCAGGAGAAGAATAAACCTCTAGAGGACGGCGTCCTAAACGCAGAAAGAAATAGCAAAGGGCTCCATTATACAAACAGATAAGTCGTAACATTCATTTAGATATATCTGCGTAAACTTGTGGTGGCAGTCAATAACAATAATAGAGTCAACAGTAATATTAGTAACTTCAATCAGTCATACTCTCTATAGCATTCATCTAATATAATTATCCAATAATGATTTTACCTATAAATTTTTGTTTTGATACCTATAAATTGAAAAATAGATTAATTATTATCCAATCTTGATATTTTAACAATCTGCCTTGCATGCCACCATTTAGATATAGATACAAATAGTAAATTCATAAACATGACACCTTTTGAAAAGATATCCAATGAAAATTATATTATTCAACCTAGGATACTACAATAGGGGGTCTGTGGTAGCTAACATTTATTTCACCATTTATATATTACGGAGTAGATCTGTGCCTTTTGAAGCCAATAGAAATATTAAATCCATTCAATAGAAATATATAAATACATTCAAATGCGGTTCCTCGAAACACCGTAGAAACGCGATGTGTTGAAACATTGCAATAGTACCTTTTGCACTAACAGTAGCAATATTAATCAACATAACTATTGTGATGCGACTGTGACACAGAAAGAAACACAGTATTCTTTACCTATCAGAGAGCCAAACATCAAAATCATCGTGATACGCGAATTTTTGATATCCGAAAGGGTCCATTTTTCTTCAAGATCGAGCTTATCCAGCAAATACAGGTGTGCACTTTTTACATAAAACAAATGACCATCCGGAAGACAAAATGGTCTCATATAAATAATCAGTTAGGTAATTTAAAAAATACTGGACGCATAGCTATGCAGTTGGTCTATTTTTATTAACTTTTTGCTATTAAGATGCAAAAATACAAATAGACTAAACTTTTTAAAACTCACAGCTGTCGGAACTAGAAACCTTTTGCTCTCATTAAGTGTACTTTTTAAATAATTTCGTTTCTGCTAATTGAGTTGCTTTCAATCCAAAACCAAACCACACGGAACAAGGCTATCCAAAAACTGGTCTTGGACAGTCCTAGAGTTAATTTATACATAATTTTCCCCAGACATAATTTTTTCATCCATGTTTCGACGTAAATACAGTCGAAAAGCTGTATTAGTTCGCTTTCATCAATGATTCCACCAATCGCTCCTGTAAATAGCATCAATAAATAAAAATCATAAAGCTCACAATCATATCGTTTTGGTCGGTCACGTAATCACTATGCAGTACGTCTATAGCATTCAGATACGTTTGAATTTTATTCATGTTAGATATTTTCACCACCATGAATGCATAATTATAAAAATATACATCTTTAATGTCCCGTCAAAGATTGAAAGAGCTTGGGTGGGAAGTTTTGGTTCTTCCACCGTATAGCACGGACCTTGCTCGGTCTACTATTTGTTGTCTACTACTTGTCTGACTACTATTTGTTTTAGTCTCTGCAGGACTCTTTTAATAGTGTAAAGGTGGCATCAAAAGAGGATTATGAAAATCACTTGGTTCAGTTTTTTGACCAGAAAGCTCAGAGTTTTTACAGTGACAAACTTATGGATTTACCAGAAAAGTGGGAAAAGGTCATCGATCAAAACTTCACGTATCGTTGGTTACTTTTATAAAATTTATATAAATAAATTCGCTTTAAAAAACATGAAAAAAAAAACGAAATTACTTTTTCCTCAACCCAATATTTTTTTTCTGTAATATAATGTTAGTTTGCAGAAATTATTCTTAATAACTTTTTTACCTCTCTCCATTAACTTCTGCGACTTTATATATTATATAACATATAATTCATATGTTTAAATTAATATCAATGTTTGTATAAGCCTTAGCTTTTCAACGATCTATTATACATATAAGAGTATATTGACAATCTTACTTTCGAAAACTTGTTTTAAAACTGGCAAAATGGATCTCCCTTGTTTCCCCGTGTGTTAATAATCAAATACCACGGTAAGTTATTATTTATTTCAAATAAACCAAATTAAAGGTACATTAGAGGAAGCCATTTTAAAAATCCGGAAGTCAAGTCGTGTCAGAGCATGCGAATAGGTGTTTTCTGCTATTGAAAACATTCTCTAAATCTCCTTGAATCACAAGCAGTATTACACCAAACAGTTTTATATCCCGATCCAAATAAATAAAGCTTTAAACCGTTTAACGTTAAAGACAGTTTTTAGTGTATTGATTTGTTTATATATGTTTTGCTAATTTAAACCTGTTTTTTCAGTGATATTTTTTTTTCTCTATCTCTTTCTCATACTTCTATCTTTAGATCGAACTCTGTGCAAGTGATTTTCTTTGGCATTTAATTGGAAGGAAACCCTTGAAGATGAAGGTAGTTATTAACAAATGTTCTTACATTTCTTAAGCTCTCCTTGAAACTGATTTCAATCGTCTTTTTCTTCCTTATTTATAATTTTATATGTTTCGTCGAATTTCAAACTATTTTTTTCATATGTTTAATTGTATTGTTCTCGAAAGTAAAACGTTCATATCAAAGACGGGTGGGGTGAATTTTATGTCTGTTTTTAAACCCTTAACACATCGAGCATGGACAGCCCCTCCTTGTGCAAATACAGTCTCTATAAATTGGAAAAGCTTAATAGAAAGAAAAACCTAGAGGTTGGATATAATCATTACCAAATCACCACCTTGTACTACCACCGTGTATTTTTCTTAGAAATCTGAGGACATCATTAGAGGAGGTCCATATTAAATACATTCATATGACTTGTGTAGTTAACGATCTACCATTACAGTGCGCATATTATTAGCCCCTTCAGGATCTTTTGAGGAGTTTAAGAATAATCGAAATTAAGATGGAGTTATACGAGAACCTCCAGAACCCAAGCAGGTAGAGAAAAAGTACAAATTAATGGGCTCCAATTCAAGACTCTTCGTTTCGTTGAGCGAAAATCCGTGCGCAGCAGGTAAATCAAAATGTGTCTCACTAAATCATCATCTCTTTCAGTAGTTGACTCTTCAAGTGAAATCTTCCTTCGCCTCTTTCTTTCGAGGGATTTCGCCTCGTTTTTGCCAATGTCTGCAGCTTTAATATTGTAAGCAGTAAGTCAACTCTTTAAAACAGATTCGTTGATTGCGCCTCATCAGGACTGGTTCCACACTGGGAGTGAAACTAATAGGCTCAGTTTATCAAATTTTAGCGTATCTATTACTTGTTATCAATTACAAAGTATCAAATTGTTACGTTATAACCATCTCTAAGTCTTTGCTCTACTGAACAAGAAAAAAACCAATGGAATAGAACCATCGGTTCTCGAGTTATGAAGACACTTTTTTATTTCATAATAATCATATTTTTCTTAATTTCATTAAATAAATTACTGCATGATTTTTTTTTACTGTAAAACCCGATTTAAATAAGATAAAAATAGCAATTTGTAGCAAATAAAACTGGTAATAATACCTATCACAGTTTTAACATGACAAAAGATTTGACTTTAATAATCGCTGTTTTTCCCAATCATTTTGTTCAGTGAATCCAACAGCAAATTATAAAATTGTGCAAAATAATAGAAATGTCTGTCTGAATTATCTCCGCTATAGCATATGGAATTCCCCATTAATCAACAGCATTAGCTTTAATACCATAGCTTTTCAAGGTCGTCTTTAGGAATTCATATTTATTTCTAACTTCAAACTTTTCAGTCTAAGATACTACGACTAATCACTCAAGCACCATGGTACGTAAACAATCACACTTTACACACCGACCTACACGTTCCGACAGTCAATGAGCACATACGAACGTACTACAAACGATTTCATAACATGTTAAACGGGCACTCCAACCAGCTGGTAAAAGAAATGGCCACAACTAGTATGCCGGAGAACTCCAGAAGACGACTGAAAAGGGTCTGGATGAGGGATCTGCTTAAATAATGTTAGTAAATAAAAGCCATGTAAGGTATACCGCTGGTTATTGCTATTCCTCATGCCTTTCAAGGCTTTTTATTTATTTTTTTTTCCCTCATTACTAAGCCAGCACATCTGCTGATTGTCAATAATAATTGACAGGTGCGGATAAATATATGTAAGTGCAAAAAAAAAAAAAAATTTATTTCTTCAAAGCGAAATCGGAAAATAAAATAATCCTTTACATAGTGCTTTATAACTCAGATTAAAACAGCTTCATTTTTCATCAAACCAAGAACATGTGAGATATTGAGGTCAAACGAGTCCAGTAATTAGGGTGATGCTCTTAAAACATTTTAATCCAAGCGACGTCGTAAACCCATTATAGGTATGAACTCTTCACCGGAATTACTCACTTATCTTTAAGGTAAACGTATCGTATTACCCAAAATTACCATGTCATCAAGCTAATACGATTAAATTTACAAAAGTTAGAGAATATTTCTTCTTTTTTCTTAATGTAATCATTTATCGTTAAAACGTTTCAATGCTAAGCTTTTCTAGAAAACTATCATTAGGAAAGGTTAAAGAGCACTACGGAGCAATGAGCAAGAATATTGTTAAAGAAGATCAAAGAATTTGATCTACTTTAAATTAATTTCAAATAAATCCAAAGGACAAAAAAAAAAATTTACTATAGCTACTATCAGGTGGAAGTAAAACATGAACAAATGAATCGGTTATTTAAGAAACGAAACAAGTAAAAGTTCATAATTTTGATAACAGTAAGATAAAAAATATGGATAGCAATTTAAAATTGAAAATTTTACACTCCTGTTCATACAATAAACCATATGTAGGTCCTTTTTCTCATTTTTTTCTATTAATTATAACTACATGGTTAATGCCTTACCCTTCGGGGTGTTAATTCTGAACTAAGGAACATTTAGTTTACTAAACATGGCAAGATAGTAAAAAACACAAAACAATATTATCTGGTGCGGTGCTCGCATCACACAACTTTCACTTACCACCCTCTTTTTAACAGAAATAAGTATTTTTAGACAAAAGAGAAGTGAAAGTAAAAATTTTAAATGCTATATTGATTTATATTTCGTTGTGGGTGTTTTTATTTGTATATGTATCCTTATACATACAAATTTTAATATTTATATAGCTGTAATATATACAATTAAATATTTAACGTGTTTAGTCCAAGATATGAAGTGCCACTTACGGTTATCCGCTTTTGAAGAAAAAGTTGCTGTAACATCCCAAGCATATAAAAACCTTAAATATACAATTTCACATTCTTCCGACTTTTCGTTTTTGAGCCAGATTGTTAAAACACACACACTCGCGCGAGCGCGCGCACAGACCATTTTGCGGGACTTGGTTATTTCGATTCAGGGGACCTCAAAACATGTATTTCCGTTGAAAACTGAGATTCGAAAATTTTCACGATCACAATACTTTTTCTTACTATATATTTCATATATATAAGCAAGTGAAAGTAAAACATGAGTTCGGAGGACAGCGGAAGTTTTTTTATTGTTTTTTGGATTCCATGTGTCTTATAAAATATAACTTCAATTTCTTCATTTCTTTGTTTAAAATTGTCACCTACTTAGATAATATAATTTCTGCTTGAATAGGAACAGTTAATATTTAGTATTAAGTATTTAGTTCCGAATTTAATTTAGTTTCCATGAAAACATTTATTCTCCGTTCAATAATATTAGTATTCAAAAATTATCATTAATTAATTTTCCGCCAATCTCAACTATCTTGTTCAACTTAATATATGTTAGATATTATTTTCTCAAAGTCCTAATAGTAATATATATATATATATATATATATATATATTACTATTTTTTTCCCGAAAATTTGTTTTCAATTTTAAAAATATTCTTTCTTTTACTTCGCTTAGATGTATATCAAATTACTTCATAGTCTATATCCCCACATGTATTATTACAGTAAGGCTCGAAATCGTATATTTTGTACCAAATATAAGTTCCTTTAATGCTCAACCACTATGAATAGGGTACCATTCCAAAGTCCAATATTTTTGTACGCCTTTTTTCTCGATTTTGTGATCAAACTACCTTCAGATTCAAACGGAAAGCAATGGATGGATGTTCATGAGTTTTTAGTACCGCATTCAAATGACATGTTTATCGATCTCTAGATTGAAAACGCCCCGATTCCGAGAATTTTCATAGACAAAATATTTGTAGAATACAATAAAATGAAGACAGTTACGAAGTTTTGTGCGGATGTTAAGGAAATTGATAAAACGTGGTCTGTACCGCGGAATGTTATAAATATTGAATAATAATATTCAATATTGAAATAAAAATATATAAGTTTTTGGACTTGATTTTAATGGAGAATTTTTTTTTTCAAGGTAAGTGTCATTGTATTATAATTTTCATAAATTGAAAACTCGGTGGATTTAGAAGATGTGTAAGGCCTAATGAAGTATCGGAATCCAGAGCCGACTCCCTCCCTCCACTCTTGAAGATAAGGGCAGGGAGAGGCAGTAGATCAACAGGGACGGAAGTAGGTTGGCAAACATGGTAATGGCTGCCGGTGTTTACAGACCTAATTACATTAAGGCAAACAGTGGCCACCTGTTCCCACCCGTCCCTTTGGCAAAAAGTAATTTCCATCACCGCCCTCGTAACCATTCTTCGGGCATTCGGTATCCATCAATGGTTTTGTCCAGCATTAGCTACCACCTCAATCAGGGCAGGAACTAGAATTTTCGCCAGAAGAAGCTTAATTTAGCCGCCCCCTCTTTCACGACCACCGCCTCATAATAAAATTAGAAAATGTATTTCAAAATCAATATCAATTTCAAAGATAATATTGATTCTAGTCATTGACTGAACCGAGGTCAAAAAAAAAAAATAATACGTATAATGAAATATTTTTCACTTAAGATAAAAAAATATTTTCTTGAACTTGGCCCCCCTCTGAATTCTGCCACCCGGGCGAGTGCCCCCTTTGCCTCTAGTTCCTGCCCTGACCTCAATATCAGTATTCACGGTTTATACAAAAAGTACGAAAGATGAAACGGCAAGCAGCTGTTTCATGATACGCTCCTTCCATGTCAGGCATCAGTTCGATTCCACAAAAAACTTACTCCTTACAGCACTATCTAGTATTTAATTATTAAAGAATAATTATTTTTATTTTTACATTTTAATTTGAAGTCCAAAGTAAAAGCATTAACAATTATATAACAATAAATAATACAAATTTAACCGGTTTTAATCTAATAAACGAAAAACAAAACTTAAAGTTTTACATTGTAAAACTTTGTACTGTTATCGTATTTGCTATTCTGTAAATAATTTTAAAAAGTATACTTTAAAAAAAATTTATTATCAATTTTTTTTTTGTGATAACACAAAAAAAAAAAATGTCTGCCAAGTCAGGTCAGTATAGCTTCCTCACCGTTTCCATTGGCAAAAATATTAAAATATTACAAGGTATACAATTTTTCGTATGAGAATAAAATATCTGGGAGAAGCCGATTCGGAAATACAGTTACCCTTCAACATTCACGGGTTTGATATCCACGAATATTGTTTATCAACTGACATTAAAATGAGAAAGAGTGCCGCATTTGAAGATTCCATATTTCATTATCCTTAATTAAAAAAAGCAAAAAAAAAAAATGAAGCATACTGAACATGCATTTCACTACTGTTAGTGCAAAAGGTCGTATATAAAATAAAAATTGATTGTTAAAGAGTGCATGAACTCATTATTTCTTTATGCTTTATTAGTATAATTTCATATTTTATTGTTATCTGCTATTTTTCATAGTAACAGACTACTTATTTCAGTAGCAGACTACAAAATATCACCTTTAGCTTGTGCTAATTTTATTTGTATGTGTATGTGCTTAAGCTACTTTTATAGAATGGAAAGTTGAAAATGTTTACATACGACCTTTTGCACTAATAGTAGTGATATATGATTAATAGGTATGTTTTCACACGTAAAATGGATGGAACTAGAAAATCCATAGGAAAAATTAAACTTGTTGTTTGTTCTGAGTTAACAAGACCAATACTTTCCTTCAGTCAGAACAAAACGCTTTAAGCCAGAAAATATAAAATTATGGGTGAAGTTCACATAACTTTATTTCCAGAGACAGCTAACCACTTTTGTTCCCATTTTTATTTTATTCTTTGTTTAATGAGGGAGATAACCTCTTCGGCAGGGACCCACGTTAAAACAACTCCAGAAGTGGCAGATAGGCACAAGATCTAAAAACTATTTTTAGAAGTTGTTATTCGGACTATTAGCGAAATAGAATAAGATTGCTAACAAAAGTGTGAAGCTTATGAACAGTTCTACGTATTTTCGAAAACCGGTGTTTCAGCTGTCTTAGGATTCTCTGACAGTATTTGATACAGCACATACCATTAAGTCTGAACTATAAATATAGGCAAACAAGCTCAAAATAAAATAAAAAAACATGTTTTACTTTCTCAACTATTATCTAATATTACAGAATTATTCATGTGTTAATTATGTTAAACGTTGGTGAACATGGCGAAAAAACAATATTACTTTATTATTATTGAAATCAAAATTCCAAATTTTAACTTTAATTTTAACTTCAGAAGTGAAACAATAGCAGCTTCAGGTTATACAAAGAACTTTTTTCTTGATAGTGTTATTATAATATTCAATACAAGAAGACTGTTGTTTTTAATAATATTGATAAAAAAAGTGTTATTTTATTATAGTAAAATACTATAATTGCTTATAAAATAATATAAAATGGTATGGTAGTAAGAATACCAAATAAAAAATATCTGGTGTGTCCACTCATACGACTTTCCTACCTATTTCAGAAAAGTTTTTATATCTTTACATATGTTCATAAAGAAACAAAAAAGAATTGAACTAGATACATTTTCCTGAAAATTGATCAAACATAAGATTTGAGTACGATTTATTTGATAAACTAAAGCAATGCAAACCGGCTTAAGGTAGATCAGTGTAAAAAATTCAACACTTCCTAATATTGCCTATCAAAAACTTTTTGGCATAGCTTAGTACGGTCCAACAATAATTTCTGTTAAAAGTAGAGGAAATAGTGAAGATTGTGTGATGCGGGCAACAGATTTTCTTACTTTCACTTAGTCATCTTTATTCTCTCATTCACCCCTTTCTGACACCAGGATATGAAACCGTAATCTTACATTGGAAATTGAATAGCTTTAGCTTCATTAATAGTTGTCCAAAATAAACGATTTTTATATGGCTTTGTAGAGAATTTAATTACCTTTCAAACGACAGGCTAAATGGCGTATTTTTCGGTTTCATCAAAATCTTTAGAGCACATGTTTTTCATTTATTGTGCGCAAGCTATTGCGCGTGGAGAAACGATATCTGTCACAGGCATCAGTAGTCAAAAATTCAACAAAATAAAAAAAGAAGCAACAAAATCGGTTCAGTAGTTCCCGAAAAAATCTTGGCTCAAACAGACAGACAGACAGACCAATGGCAAAAATGTTTTTCGGACTCAGAGGCTTTGAAACGTATAGATCCGTCAAAAACCGCATGTCGGAAATTTGACCCGATTGCAATACTTTCCTTACCTGTTATGCTAATATACGATTTACAATTCGTAATATTGGGGAAAACAATTAATATGAATGCGTTTATGGCATTCTTTGCATTGATATATTATGATAGTGCCCCAAAGGAGACACCTTTCTTAGGAAGCCGAAATAAAGTAATATCCATCTGCCTTACGCCTGCTAGGAGGTATAGAAGTTTTAGGCCCTGTCCGCGGACTATCTTCCCACGGTAAAGCCCGCATTAACTAATTAGTATAAAATATGAGTAAGAAACGCGATGCAGTCAAGACAAGTAATGACTGAAAAAAATAACACCAAAGGATGTTTGGCGTATTAGTTCCAATAATATGTGTTCTAAGAAACTAAAAAAAAAAAATACGCTATTTTTCTTTATCGGTAAGGAATTAAAAAAAAAATCGAAAATCTTATAAATATCAATCAGTAGTTCAATGAATTTCCATGTACTAAGAAAACAATGAATAGAACGAAGATTTCTATTGCCTGAACCTGCCATTGTTCCATATTTGGAAACTTAAAATTAAAATTAGTAAAACTGATTCTTGGAATTTTTTTATTTGAATATTCTAGAATGCATTATTTTCAGTAATCTATTAAAATCAATTAAATCTATATTCAAATGAAATTTCATTGCTGTAGTATTAACACAAACAAAAATAATCAATACATCCCTCGACACTAAAAAATCAGAAACTTTAATTTTTTATTTACCGAACTAAACGTGATAAAATCATTATTGAAAAAAATTATTTTTGCAAATAAATAATGAATAAGTTGGCCAAAAAAAATGTTTAATACATGTGTTACCTCTAGAACAATGATATGTAAAAGGGTAACAACCAGATAAAACAATAATTTAATCGTAAAATGTGGCAAAAACGTTAAGTCAAACATAAAGTTAAAGTAATATGATTTTCAAACCGCTTATTAACAAACTTATAGATATATATATGGTATGATGAAGAGTTTTAGACAGCCTAACCTAGTAAGAGATTTTCAAGATTATCTGAAATTAAAAGAGCCCACTATTCTGCGCAGAAATCCCTACCCTAAGTCAAGGATCAAATCTGCTATTTATGTCAAAGGTCGGCACGCATTGCACGCCAAGCGGTGAGCCACAAGATAACCATTAATTAATCCGGGTAAAAGCCTTCCATTAGTTCAACGAGTTCAAAGAATCATTGAGGAAGGAGACTGATTTTCATCACGCCCACTCATTCCTCAATCTTTTAGTTTCCTGAGAGAGTGTAAAAGTACATTACTATTAAAATTATATCCAAGTTTATGTAAACTCTTGACCTTGGTCGTAAAATTCACCACTCTGTTTTCATAATTTTTTTTAAATCGTTATTTCTTAATTGAATACATGAATAAATTAATGTATTATTTTCAATAATTAACAGAAATATTATTTTTTGGGGTCTTAAAATTTATCGGGATGGCACTGGATAATTATCCAGAAATGTTTAATAAAAATTAAATATAAAAAATTAGTAAAATAAATGTGGGTCTATAATATATTTGGTTCATGAATAATTAATTGGATTTCTTTTCTCAAAGGCTGGTTTATGTTTAAAATGCTTTCTAATTGTCTACATTACCTGGGATCATCAAGACAAAAATGGGTGGCAGAATTAAAATAACTTTCACTGAAAAACTTAATTTATTTCTATGTAAAATAAAGAATATATATACATTATATTTACAAGAAACTAAATACGAGATTCAATGAATTCAATAATTAACTGTGAAAGTATGATTTCAGATGGACTTTTTGAGAATTATTGCCATGAAATATTATAACATTAGGATTGGGAATTACAACTTAGCTATTATGGTATGTGAAGTGGTGTAGTTAGTAGATTACATCGCTACATCTGCTGATCCGAGGTCACCTCGTCCAAAAACTGCCAGGATCTTCATGGTCTACATTGGGCCAAGGCTCCAGTCCCCAAGCCGGAAGAAAACATAAGACCTATCCTCAAGGCCGAAAATCAACATAAATCTCTTTCCGGGAGATTTTATAGAAAAATTCAGGGTGGCATGGATGGTTTTCATTGGTTCTTAACTTCACCCTATTACTTCACAATAACTGGTAACACCCTAAAAGGAATCACTTACATAGCCCTTTACTAGTTTTTTTAAGGAACGGCCTTCCCTAGAGTCCCTTCATTTATCTCCTTTCCACCCTGACGCTGCCCTTTGATGTTTTTGGTGTTAGTATATTTCAACTTTGTTTTTGACACCTCATAATAATTTTAAAAACTCATTTGCTATTTTCAATACATGGCATTTAATGTATTACACTACCTTTGTAATCGACCGAGAAAAAAAAGTTAATTTCCTCTCAAAATTTATTTTTTCATTAGTCCATTTTTGTTCATTAATGTGATTTAAGCTAAATACCTACTACAATTTCGATGTCGCGATGGACGAGCCTGCCGGCCCCACGGAATGGATCTCGATCTTCCCACTCTGGTTAGAATAGGTTTGGTTGCACCTCCAGAACAACGCCCTTCTCTTTCCCACTCAAGCGAGATATGGCGAGGTAGGGAGTAATCGAAAAAAAATTTAAATACCTATTTAAACAATCTCAATTTATTTTTTTTTTAAATTATAATGTACATACAACTAATAAATGTAAGAACGTGGCAGGAAAAAACATAAGAAACTTATCTCTAAAAACATTATTTTTCCTGTAATGCCGTACTCTTCAAACGTACACAATAGCGCCCAAAATTCAGTGGGTTAATGGTAACTTTTTTTTTTTCATATGTAAGGCAAATATCCCCAAATTTCAATTAGCAATAATTGAAAAAGGCACATGAAAAACACATTATGCTTGAATTGAACAATTTTGAACTTCAACATATTATACCCTTCTGTAAGGGTCCAAACATATCTCTTAGGAAAAATTATAGCAAGAGTTTAATCTTGAACCGCCATACTGGGGGCAGTGGAACGCCTGTACCCAATCCTAGATTCTAATCACATAATGCCAGATTACCATTTTGGATTCCACTGATCCAGCAATGCCATCGTGTGGTGAATTTTGTCTCCTCTGCATTAGAGAGCGGCATGTACCGCGAATTTATTTTAACTGGAGGATTAAAATAAATTCTAATAAATCCCATCAAATCACCTTCACTCTTCGACATAAACCTATGACCTCATGTCCCACTGTGTCCTTTAATAATACCCCACTTATCCCTGCTGAACAAATCCGATACCTTGGACTTCACTTGGACAAAGGTCTAACTTGGAATCCTCATACCAGACTGAAACGACAAGAAACCGCTCGATGTTTCCGACTACTCCAACACTTACTAGACAAACTCTCTAAGCTTCCAGTTAATTACAAAAGACTTATATACATGACTACAATAAGACCTATTTGGACTTACGGAGTTGAGCTTTGGGGCTCCACTAAGCCATCGAATTCCTCTCGTATCCAATCCTTACAATCCAAAATCCTTCGGAAAATCCTCAATGCTCCTTACTTTGTCACCAATACAATAATCCATAATGACCTTAATGTTCCTTATGTTTCCGATTTGGCCCAATCCAGATACCAATCCTTCCATAATAAACTTCAGAACCATCCGAATCCTCTCGTCTGTAACCTTGCTTCCTCTTCTATTCCTGACAACCCTCCGAGGCGTCTGAAAAGAAGATGGCCTCGAGATCTCTTATTGTATATACATTTTGTTTTTAGAGTGCTACTAGTGGGTAGTTTCTCAACAAGTGATTTCATGTTATTATTTTCAGTTATCAAATTCGCTAAGTGTATTTTATTTATTAATACAGTTGTAAATATCATGAATAAATAAAAAATAAAAAAAAAATTGTATCAGGCATTTTTAAAAATCATTTGGTATTTTTATTAAGAGCTATTTTCTATTTTTGATAATAAGTAATAAAAATCCTAATTATTATTTTTGAAAAAAAAATTACAATTAACAATAATAATGATTTTCTAGTAATACTTCCTTAAATCAGAAATTTAAATTTTTTTTATAACCTTTGCGTTATATTTAGAGCCTGGAGTAAAAACAAAAAGTGGGACAGTATTATATATACATATATAATATATTATAAATTGCCCCACACCATGAAATAGGAAGAGTTAGTTTTAAAATAGGAACTTCTTCCAAATCCCCAGGTGTAAACCGGGAACGTAAATCACTAAAGATGTACTTCACTACTGAAATCGGTCTCTCAAAAGGTACTGCGTGCACAATTAAAGCGATTCCAGAAATATAATACATATTAATATATTACATATTAATTTACGTTTAAAAGGTGATTTTTTTTTCTAATACATATTTTTGTGATTCCAATTTCATGATTATTATTTTGTAATACCGTATCACTCAGAGTGCCATCATTTTTTACTTTCACTTAAGTATATACGTAATACATAGTAAGAGTAAGTATTGCGATCGTGAACATTTTTGAATCTGAGTTTTCTACGAAAATACACGTTTTGGGTTACCCTGAGTCCAAATAACCAAGTCCCGAAAAATGGTCTGTGCGTTTGTATGTCACTAATCTAGCTCAAAAACTAAAAATCGTACGAAACTGATATTATGTATTTAGGATAGGGATATGCCTTAGATATGAAAACAAATTTCTTCTTAAAATCGGCTAACCGAAAATGGCTCTTTAAATCAACGCTGAAACACATTTTCCAATTTTCTCAAAAACGGCTCTAACGATTTTGATTACACTCGGTGTATTATTGTATAATTTAGTGGACTTTAATATCATTTAGGTCTTATCCCCGTTGATGTCACATTACAGGGCTTAAATGCCAAATGTTGATATGCATCTTCCTCTAAAGTACCTTTAATATGGTTTATTTTAAATAATTAACTATCTCTCGTTATTAGGAGATCCGAAAAAATGCTAAATATAACTTTTAAAGAATTTGATAATTGAATAAAGGAGAGAAAAAAAAAATGCTTATCCAGGTCAAAAATGAAGAAAATACCACTCAGAAGATAAACGTATAATATATCGTTGGAAAGCGGAGAATTTCAGAAAAAAAACAATATCTAATATAAACAGTTTTAGAAGGTAACGGAGAGTGGCGAAAAAATTATAAATAATAATTTATTAAAACTAATATTATTCAACTTAAATCACATGTTTTCAAGATAATTAAATGAAATTTACTAAAATGTAAACTTTAAAAATAATTTTAAGTTCGAAAAAAGTATTTAAAACCCACCTAATCAAGGTGATGCCATTGTTAAAAAAAAATATTTCATTGTATTAGTGTGAAGGAAGAAGTGAAATATCAAATCATTTCATGGATGTGTAAAGCATATGTTTATAACCATGATTTATAACCATGATACATTTACAGTAGATTGATAATTCTAGATCTGATATTATATTTAAATAATTAGGTATCAATGTCCGCTTATTCCGAAAAATCGTCATGTAACTTCTTGGAAAATTAAATTAGTGAATAATTTGATGAATTCTCCCTTTATGATATTCCAACAGTATCCACTTACAGTTAGTGTGACAACTTTTGACCTGTCTATGACAGACAATGCAAATCTCTTGATTCCGTTTTAGTTAACTTTGCAATAGAGAATACAAGTTTAATAACTAATACTCGTACAATCCATAATCAATGAATCGTACGACCCATAATCAACCGGTGTTATAATAAATAGCACTTTTGTTATTTTAATGGTATTTATAATTTGTTGGCTTTAAACTTTTAGCTTTAGCTCGGTTAAAAATGCAATTCAAAAATGTTATAATCGCCCAACATGGCCAGAAAATAATTTTTATGCGAAGTTGAACGGTAAGTGAAAGTTGTGTGTTGCGCGCACCAGATTTTTTTGTTTAATAACGACATTGATAGCAGCTATATCAAAGCAAATGTGTTATTACAAAATTCAAGACAATTTACTTACTGGCTGAGTATAAAAAAATAATTAAGTGATGCTCCTGGGACTGACAGGTGATGGAAGCCAACTTTCCCTTGGTTGACATTGTTTAAAGCTTAATTATCTCTTTTAGAAAAATCTGGTGCATGAGTTTCTATCTACGCCACAAGAATTAAAAATGTAAATATTCAAGAATGAAAACTTTGAATTGTATATATCGCATGAATCGGCATTCCTATTAGAATACACTTACAATACCGAATATAAAATTCTAATAAATTAAATATTTTATGGGATTACCGTAAAATGAAAATACAAATACACACACATTCGTGTGTGATGACATCTACAATACAATCCGTTAGTAGTGACAAAACTTCAGAATATTAACATTCAACAAAAATGTTTCAATTCAAAACAGCTTTGTGTAATTAGAATGACCATCACATTTGCAGAAGATGGAAGATTTTTATTGATCAAAATTCTATTTAAGCTCAAGTTTTATCTACTAAAATCTTCAAAGATTTCTGACAATCATTAATCTTCTATCACAAAGATGCAAGTAGTCTTAAGTTGTTTAAAAAAAAAACAGTCCTTCAAACATAACCAGTTTCAACTCAACCGTTCATTTCGTTTCTTTGCAATTGCTCTTATTATGGTTATTATTAGGCGATTACGATCAAATAATTCAACTCCGGCGGCTTAGCCTCACCTCGGTTGCCCGACCCCAAGGCCAAGGCCACTGTTATCGAGAATATATCTATCTATTCAAATGTACTCTATTTATCTAACGCATTAATTTACCTGATAGTTGATATCTTATCCATATCATTGTCCTACATGCATGTTAAAACATTTCTCCTTTGTTTAATAAATAATTTTAAATTACAATACAATACAATCTAACAGATTAAATTTTCTTTATAATGGATGAGAAACTTGAAATGTTAGACTGAAGGAATAAAAAATTACCATGGAAGAGATTTTTTCAATTATAATTATCTAGAACATAATAACTCATCTTATTAAAAAGTAATAAATCATACCAAATAATAAAATATCATTTCTTGGCACAGCCATTCTTCACTAAACCCACCAAATACTACTTTACCGGAGTCTTTAAATAAACAAAAGATTACATTGAAATAACTATTTATAAAAAAATAAAATCTGCCAATTAATTTAAATATAGCTTCCTCACCGTTTTCATTGGCTAAAAAATATCTATGATACAAGGTCTGAAAATTTTCTTAATTCAGTAATCCCTCAACACGTACGGGTTTGATATCCACGAGTTTTGTTCATCAGCTAATACTATAATGCGAAACAGTTCCGCGTTTGCAGATTGTATATTTGATGATCCGTGATTAAAAAAACAAATCTAGTGCAAACCGAACGTGCATATCGCTACTGTCAGTGCGAAAATTGAGCGTTTTTACAGGAAAGCATAAAAACTAATAATTTCTTTATGGTTTATTAGGATAATTTCATATTTTATCGCCCTATGCTATTTTCCATAGTAGCGGACTACTTATATCAGTTGTAGGTCAACTACAATAGAAATAAACACAAATAAGACATTATTTTTTCGAACTCGGATTAAAAATTAATTTAAATTTACTGAAAATTACACAAACTGTAAGTAACGACAGTGTCATACCAGTAAAATTTGAATAGCCAAACAATACAGTATAAATTAACTTTTTGAATAAAACCTAAACTGTTACAACTCCATGAAATATTGTATTTACCTAACTCCTTCTCTATTTGATCAACATTTTCCACATTTCATAGTCATTATATTGTAAACAATTATTAATATTAATTTTAATTATTAAACGAAATTCAATAAAATTGATACTATGTAATTTCAATACTAATCTCCAAATTATTCCAAGTTTGTTGTGTCAATAATTGTGTCAAAACCAACGAGCCGTTTTCAAATTATAGGCGTGTCAAATGATACATTTCTTGATTTGAAAGCGGAAGTATTTTTTTGGGATTAGTGGCTAGAAGTTGATAAAATCCATATATACTTGTTTATCACATCGAACGTGCGGTTTTAGAGTTACAGACATATCAAGAAAAAAAATGTTTGCGCATATATAAGAGTAAGTACAGAACGAAATTCAATAAATTGATACTGCAATATTGTGTTTATATCTAACTTTTTTCCAACTTTGAGCCAAATCGATCGTGCCATTCCTGAAATATTGGCATATCTAAAAAAACACGTTTGCGCATGCTTAAGTGGAAATTCTAGATAGAATTTGATAAAATTTATTTAGGACCTTCTAGATACCAACCCGTACAATCCCTAAATATTTCATGAAAATAAAATAAACGGTAATAGGTAATGCGAACGTTACATTGATTTGATTTCAGAAATACACCGAACCAAATTTGATCCCTGATATTTGGACCGTAAAACGCGAGTAGAAATTTTCGATGCTGAGCATAAAATGTTTTTTAAACTCTCCCAAGAATACAATGCTTCCCTATCTTCCGTAGTGAGGAAGCAAAAATAGTAGACAAAAATAGAAATACAACGAACTTGAAACAAAATTAATATATTTTAAAATGAAACTTTTTTAATTTAACAATATTCATTTTTGTAATTCAAAATTCTTTTTACACGTATAAGATATTAAACACTTTTTTGGACCATTACAATGATTCATTATTGAAAATAATAAATCAAAAAGAATGTTATTTTTATGAATGAAATATGAGAAGCAATGATATTCAAAATTATTTTATTACTTAAAACTATTAATATAGCTACCAATAACTTTTTACTTCTTTTGAATATGAAAATTGATATATCTTGTAAAATCTTGATATACTAAAAACCATGTGTAACTGTAGAATTTCTAGAACTAGTAAGCTATTTAAATGGAAAAACATTCGTTATACGATTGATTGGATTAACAAAAAAAGTCTTGTATCAGCCTCCATCGATTACATCCGAGACAAAGAGAGCATATTTAATGTTTCTTTTAAACATGAAAATAAAATGTATCGTGACTTAATATTTGGTAAATTTCCCCGATTTTTTCATCTACCTTAAAATATTTTTTCATTATACCTAATACACAAGTCCTTACACCTATATAATGGTAGGATTCGATACATAATTTTTTACAGTGAAATGTCAATAATTCATTGTAACAAATGAAATACCTATTAAGGTCACATGAAATTATAATTATAATTTATTAAATCATACCTTTTTTTACTTTTAAATATCACACACTAGAAAAATTAAATAATAACAAAAGTAGTTCTACAGAACCGTAAAAAAAAAAAAGCAGTAGCAACGACCGTGACAGGACTCGAACCTGCAATCTTCGGATCCGAAGTCCGACGCCTTATCCATTAGGCCACACGGTCTTGACAGGAATGATACAAATTTCAATACTTCAACTACAGAAAATGTTGGACGATAATACATATGGCTTCTGTATGGATAGACATCATATAAATGTTTCACCATTAAGGCTATATTAAATAAAAAAAAGGAAACTAAATGGTTTCAAAATGGGAAATATAACTTAGATAAATATGTATGAATAATAAGTTTCATTCCTATAATTTGTGTATATGTAAAACGGATACAGCAGAGAAGGAATTATTGACAGGTCTTTATATTATTTCTCAACAATTTGTTAGCTAAAGGTTTCAGGCCAAGTCCCAGGGCACTAATTTTCAAAAGCAGTCAAATAACAAACAGTAAGATGAAAGAAATAAGTTTTAAAAATGAGTGGACAAGTGAAGTTTAAGCAGCCTTCTACTACTTCTATATATTTATTTTTTTAAAGATCTTTCAATAAACGCTTCTGTACATGCCAAGAAAGTGACTATTTCATAATACCCATAAGATAATCTGCATTCCTTTCTCTTAATCAAACGCTTACAGTTAAAATGAACACAACCATGAGACAAATTCATTCTGAAACTATAAGATTCAGTTGTTCCATTCTTTTTAACATACATCTGCGCATCGCACAGTCCCCATTTAACTTAAGAGATATGTTTGCTGACGATACGGTAGTTTAAACTCGTCACGAAGACATAATAGCAGCTATAAATACACTACAAAATCACTTCGAAGATTTAGAACAATAATATATGCATTACTAAATGGATGATCAGTCTAAATGTACAAAAATCAAATGCCTAAATGTTTACTAATTTAGTACACCTACCTTGTCTTTTTTCGATGTTTTCTTATAATTCAAGTTTGTTGTCTGAATCTGAGCTACTGATCGAACTCGTTGTCATTGGTGGTATCAAATACTTCAGCAATCGATACCTAAGAAGATTCTTTGCTTTTATTGCTAAGCCGCCGGTTTTTTTATTTCCTATATACTTAAAATGTTCTAAACTATAGAAAATAGTACCTACCAATCACTTTCTGTAAAATTATTTCCTCTTTCTCTTCTTTCCGACAGTTAACACACTATAATCATTGTAACATAACAGCAGACGTAAACATTAAACTTTACACACAACTGGATGGAAGGTTTCATATTATAACCGAAGTTCCTTACAGCCAACTATTCTTGGTAAAATAGGTCACAAAGAAGATGACGTCACACGGTAATTCTTATTAAGTAACACGGATTAAAAATTACTTGCAGGAGATCCTCCAGAACTGGCGCTCAACAGTAACAACTTGCCATAGATAATAATAATAAACCACTACTGAGACGTTTCTTTCAAAAATTAATATTCAAAAATTACAAACTCAGAAATTAACCGAAGATGATCTTTGGAACTTGACATCTCCCTCTTAGTTTTAAAATGGTAGGCAAAAAGTATGAGCCTGCTATAGATGTGTCTAAATGACTGTAATGATTTTGATGAAACTTGCCTAAGGTATTCTACTTGAAGTCCTTTAAATTTATGTTTATAGTGAACTTAGCCAAAATGAATCTGGATAAAAATTACAATGGGTGCAATAGCCTACCTTTAGGTGGTCAACGTGGATACTTTTTTTAAAGCTAACGAAATTTATTTTAAAAAATCGAAATTGTGCAGTTTGTTGCAGAGAAGTGGATTTTTTAACTATGTAATGTGTTCTAAGGCAAAGCCAATCTCTTTAGTTTTCTTTTTGATAAATCGAAAAGTATACATCAACAGAAGCACTCCAGATTTTTATTTTTAAAAACCTTGAATATCTATATTTCTTAACAACCAAGGAAATAAAAACTCTAAGTAGGCCAATATTAGCAAACAATATTATAAAAAATGTTCAAGTCTTTACAAAAGATGCAATAAATCAGTTACATTGATAGACTTATCAGTTTACTAATCATGATTTTATTTTTAGGCACGTTTTTAAATATGGATTTGGGTATATATAAAGGTTAATTTTTTTTAATTCTTCAATCTCTTACAAATTGATGAAAATTAATTATTCCCAATGTCATAAAGTTTGATATTTGAGGTGGAATAATTTCGATCACGTTTTCAGACGTTTCAGCCAATTGTGAGGCGTGCCTTAAGAACACATTTTGATCTAAATTGCATATAAACCTTTTTAAAGAAAAAAAAGAAGCCTTTTTTCTTTGTAATTTTTTCAGAGAGGATAAAAATGCACTCAATCATCGATAATATATAAAATTATTATATCTATCATTAATAGTACCAAGAAGGATACAGAGAAACGAGTTTATAATATAAATTTAATTTTGATTGCAGCATTGTTGCAATTTAATCAATACAATTACATTCCTCCAAGCGTTTACGGTTCTGCTTCAAACAAAACTTTAAAGATGTTGGATGTGATACTCAACTCTGCATTAAGAATTTGCACTGCGGTATTGTCAACGTTCTCTATGGGAAGTATATGTGCAGAACCTTTATATCAGAAGGTTATTTCTGACAATGAAGTATCTGCTTAAAATCAAGACAAATCCAAAGCACAGACTAAATAAACAATTTTCCTCTAGTGAGGAAGCGTGTAACAGGAGGGAGAAAAACTTCGTATAAGCACTTTTGGGATCTGAAAATAGAAAATGCTATGGATGTGCCAGATATAATGATCCTCTGACGGACCCATGCCTAACCAATCATAGATACCTCAACCGCTAAATGTAAAAAGGATATGGCACTTCCAGGTGAAGTACAAATATTATTTTTTTGAAAAATACAAGAGGTGTAACATCGTGTATACGGATCCTTCAAATACAGATAAGGAAGTAGGATGCTCGGTTCTAAATTCTTATACTAACAACTATTTAAACTTCCGGAGGTTTACTCAGTTTTCACGGGTTTAATGACAGCGATAAGAGAATTTCTTGAGGATATTGCTACGTGGCGTTTTTTTTATTTTATCGGAATGCCACTGGGTAATTATTGACGATAATTGTCCAGAATTAATTAATAAAATATTAGTTAAACAAATTATGTTATTTAACATATTGGTCCATGATTAATTTATTGAATTACTTCTCACAGAGGCTTGTTGTGTGTTTATCTGTTCTCTAATTACCAAACATTACCTGTGATTTTAATGATATCAATAGGTGGCATGATTAAAATAACTTTTATTTACAAATTATATTTATTTACAAATTATATAATAAAGATTGTATATATACATTATATTTACAAAAATTAATGATTAATGATCTAAACAATTGGTTGTAAAGGCATGATTCAGATGGATAGAATTTAAAATTTATATTGCCATTTTATATTTAAACATCTTTAAAAGGAATTGTTTGGAATTACTTATCTATTATGTTATGCGAAGTGGTGGATATCATGACTGCATCTGCGAGTCGAGATCATCATTGTTCAGGTAGGTCTCCAACAGTCATCCAGCCAGATAAAAACATCAGGGACCTCCTCAGGGCCAGGCAGCTACATCAGACCTCTATTCTATGCCGGGCAGTCGTATCCGGCTATAAGCCATAAGACTTCTTCTCTATGCCGGACAGTGGCGTAAGACCAAAAGATTTTTCTTCTATCCATCTCAGTAGATTTTATTCCAATATCTTGGATGGGGCAAGAATGGTTCCCACAGGTTCAATTTTTGTAGAAGAAGGGATGACCACACCCCCAGCGTTATGTTGAACACACCCCTTTTATCAGGTACACGACCGTTTCTTCTTATGCTTATACTTAAAAGCTTTCTGATCCTATTTAAACATAAGATTGGTCCTTTGGTATTTTTGGCCGACCTGTGTTCTATTGTCCCTGCTAAAAGGTTGCTAGGGGTTATCAGATATCCCGACCACTATCTAAGTAAGCACTTTCCCACGTAATTATGATGACGGTCCTTGGGTGTTCTAGCGGTGTCGATCCTTTGGGGTTCTTACGTGTTTTATTATCACTTACAAAAGGTTGGGTCGGGGGTCTCAGGTACCAGCCCAGGTTGATTTGATTTTTACTTTAAATATTATTAATCAATATCTGTGCAATAGGCTATATTCAATATATAGCAATATAGAGGCGACTGAAACTACCAATTGGACCGTGGTGACGGACTTGATGAGTACATTACTATCCATTGAAAATGGCAGGCCAAAAATTACAGAAGCGAAAGAAATATGAAACGGTTGGTGGCTGCTAAGGGAAAAGGGCAAACAAATAGTGTTTATCTGGACCGTTTTGCATGGCGTGATCACTGGAAATGAGCAGAGACCGACCAAGCAGCCAATATGGCAAGAAAGACTGGCATTACTCCGTTGATATAAATCACTGAAACCTCTTTAAAGGATAGCTTAAAAATAAGAAAGATTTGTGGAAAATGTGGCAAAATAACTGAGAGAAAATAGAGTCAAAATTAAGGGATATAAGAAATCACTGTTAAAAATGGGAAACCTCTTATAGATCCTACAGAAAAGAAGAGTTCTTGCATGTCTGCTTACTAACCTGTCTTCATCCTCTAACCTGCCAGAGCTGTAATGTCCAAAGAACAGTAAAACACGTTTTACAAGACTGCCCTAAACTGAAAAATGTCAGAAAAAAATGTAGATACGGCACCAATTCTAAAAGATATTAAAAAATTAGCATATCTTAAAGCGGTGAAACCTTATAATACAGTTTGATTTTAAGGTGTTGCCAATGACCCTGCAGGGTAGCGGCAACAAGAAAAACATTAAATTCCTAGCGTCGTAATTATAGATTGTGCTTAATAATACGAAATAATAAAGAAGATTTTGACTATCATTGATCGACAATGTAAAAATTATGATTTTTCTGATGGGTTAATTCCTGGAAGAAGTGTATGTTTCCATAAACAGCTACTAAATTTCTATAAGTCAATTGCAGATTACTAAAATGAACTATAGATGCTTTGATCTTCTTGACATAGAGGAGGGAGTATACTGCCATCCGTTCCCCACTTGCGTACCATTCTTCCCTCTCTGTTCTTATTATTTCTTAAGATTTCAAAGAGTTTTAGGCTGTTTTTAAGGGGGGGCTAACGCGTGTATGAAACTTGCATTGCTCAGCAACCCAGATGAACCAAATTTTAATGATTAAACAATTACTAGTTCGCATCTGTGTGCCAGAAGGGATTTTAACTCTGTTATTTGTCTCCAGCCCTCACTCTCTGGCCAGGAAAACAACCGTATAGCCCAAAAGGTAAGGAAGTAGTGAACAAAAAAAAAAAAAATTTTAAATTAAAATTCCAAAAATAAGTTCTGCGGAAGAAAAATGTAGACAATGATCATTGAAAAATGAAAGTGAAATAATATAACATAAATGTGTAGAGTAATCTAATCAAGCCAAGTTTGGTCAGGTCGGCTATTCGGTGACTGCTGAGTAGGAATGGGCCATTCCTGGAGGAAAGGTTCGTGGAACGGATTTCACCATCGGAACGGAACCGGACCGTAGGCGATTTCGTTCCGAAGGAAAGCAATATGAGTTCAGAAAATGAACGTCTTTAGGTTTCGATAGATAAGTGATCGGGAGAAGAATCAAAAATAGTTCGGAAGCAATTTGTAGAAATTAAAGAGAGCAGATTATCATAGAAGTGGATTAGAAAAATTGTGTAAAAACCACAACGACTACAAAAATCAACCTTAACGACTATATTTGATTTAGTTTTCTTAAATCACATCAAATTAGTTTAAATAAATGAATCATGAATATAATTTAATCCAAATCAATAATATAATTGAGCAATTGAGAACTTTTAAAAACCTCTATTAAAATAACAATGTTTAGATAAACGATAACAAACATAATTACTCGAGCTAAGTAATTTTAGCTTTTTTTTCCTAATCCTCCTTCATTTGAACTTTATTTAAAAAAATTATAATATACAAATATATTTCTTCTTGCTTGGTTCCTCTGTTGCCCGAGGGCATTTTAAGGAATGAAAATAGGTATGGGTAACAGTTGTGAGAGCAGTAGAAATAACTTTAGATTGCTAAATTGAAAATGTGATTTTTGTATGCAAATACAATTTCTCGGGAATGATTTAAGATTATTGAAAGTTTCATAAATCATTATGAATTACAAAACTTAAACTTCACATTTTACTTTACTTTTTTTACCTACCTGTATGTTATATGAAATAAAATATATCAATATTATTAAATGTTTTAATGATAAAAAATATATATATATATTTTCTATTAATAAGTTTATAATGTGCTTGTTTTGTAATAAATTAGTGTCTATTTTTATTCTCCGTCGCATTTTAAGAGCAGACCTAAGAAGCAATGGAACGAACAGTCTTATTCCAAGCATTAGACGAAATCCGAATGGAACGGAGTTTCGGTATGAAAATGGAATGGAACGGAACGTGGAATTGGTTCCAAGAAACTACTCCTTTGAGATCTAGTATGTGGGTTCCACGTTAGTCTTCAGTCTAAAAGAAAGCCAAGATACCGGACTGTATCAGAGAAAGGAAGCTGGATAGAATCAAAATGTAATATATTTGAATTTTGATTCATTTAATTTAATGCGCCATTTATTACACCAGTGTTCAATCCGGGAGAGGTATCTTTGTAGATTTAAGGTTGCTATTTCGGGATCTGGGTTGGATGATAAGATTGCCGTGTCATTAGCAAACATTGCAAGGAAAGCACACACACCAAACACCTGTTTTAACCGGATAGATATCGGAAAATGCTGTTCGACTGCTTAATCGAATGAGCAGTCAGAGAGGCAGAATAGAAGGATTAGGTATAAGGAGTGAGGGAGATTGATTTTAAGCTTGAAGAGCAGCTTGGGGTGTCATACTCGGCCAAAAGTCTGTGCTATGTCCAGAAATTCACCTGAGCTGTATTGCTTCTTCTTTAGGGCTGCTGAAATATGATCAACGACCCGGAGCCCTTGTTGAAGCACGTAACAATTAAGCATTGAGTGCATTTAAACATGCAATAAATTCCAAAAAATACATTATTCCATTACTAAAAGATGCAAGCAAATTAGAATTAGAGAGAGATTGATCCAAACAATGAAAATGAGGCACATGAGGAAGATTGAAATGGAGGCACCTCAATCCTTTACAATCTGGTTTCCGTTCCCATTATTCCTTGCTAAAGATTACCCAAAACATCCAATACTTCATAGATAAACTGAAAGTCTCTATCCGAATTCTTTTCAACTTTTCCAATGCATTTGATTCCGTTAATCATAAGAACCTTTTTTCTAAACTTCGAAACCTACCTATATCAAATAGCGTTCTATAATAATTTTTATCCTATCGCTCTCTCTGACCCATTCATCACTCCTGTTACAACTTATATGCAGATGATTTCCAAATTTACCAATATTTCCAACTTCTGAGATGCCTCAGGATACTTGAAAGCCACAAGAGAATATCGACGGCATTAACAGATAGGCAGAAGCTGGACGCAGAAAAAACTAAGACTGTTCTCATCGGTTTCAGACATCTCATTAGTTCCCTTCTTTACTCTCCTTTGCTTTATTTCAATAACCGTCACTTGCGGATCCAGGATTTAATTTTTTTTTGGGGGGGGGGAGGGAGGGCTTCAGCCCGTAAGCTTTTTTTTTTTATAAAAATGGCGATAATTACTTTGGAAAAAAAAGAAATAAACTATCGATCTATATAAAATGGTGTTTAAGTGATTCCTTAAGTCCTATTAAATGTAATTACACGAAAAATAATACTTTAAGAGATAATTTTTTAATATATTTTTCCAAAAAACATGGTTATATTTTACCATTTTGAGGGGTCTTCAGCCCGAAATCCCCTTCCCCGTAGATCCGCCCGTGGCTTCAGCCAGAAAGCTTTTTTTTTCATAAAAATAACGATAATTACTTTGGAAAAAAAAGAAAATAATTAACTATCTGTATGAAATGGTGTTTAAGTGATTCCTACAGTCCTTTTAAATGTAATTACACGAACAATAATTCTTTACGAGATAATTTTTTAATATTTTTTTCCATAAAACATGATTATATTTTACCTTTTTGGGGAGGAGGCTTCAGGGGTAAAGCACCTCCCCCCCGTAGATCCGCCCGTGATAACCGTCATATCTATTCTCTCCCGACAGTCAGATGTAACCTTCAATCAGAACCTCCTTCGGAATAATCACATCTTCCAGATTATCCGAAAATCACTAACTTACCATAGTTAAGTGTTTTTTTATATAAACTTGCTTATTTATATGATAAAAACCATGCTTAAAATCCTTAAGCAACTCCTAAAATTCCTTGATTCTATTTCTCGATAAACCAGGCAGCTCCTTTTAGTACAGCTTGGTGTAAGGATGGCTGTCTCCCAGGATGGAGATGAGACTGAAGAGAATCATGAATTCCTACATAAAATACATATTTGGGATACCCAGGCGTTCTCATATTTCTTGTTGGTACACCGAGTTGAAGTGGCTTATCCTACTTCTCAATGATAATTCCTTCTTGATGTTTTCCTTATCCAAGTCCTCAGAACCAAAAACCTTCCTTACAATCTAGAATTCCTTACTCTACGTCCCCCTATCCACTCTCTTACTACCAGATCTCAACGTATAGATAGATATCCCCTCCCATAAAATACTTCTTTCAGCAAATCCTTCGCCATTCGTGCTACCTCCTTTTGGAGCTTTTTACTTACTTCCATACGTCAGTCCTCATCCACTAATTCCTTCATAGTCAAATATATATCCCATCACCTCCTTCATAGACAAATTTGAGCAAAAATGTAGAATGTAATTAACTGTACAGTTGAAATTGCAATTAAAAGTTAATTAAGCATTATTTTGTTTTCTCTAAATCAGACTAATGTTCATAATTATGGAACTCTGTTATTGTTCTATAGTCCAAGAATAACTTTTTTTTTTCATTTGTTCATTGGAAGAAATACTAGAAGATATATTGTCGGTTAGTCGAGGCGTCAGCAACCACGTGGCTGTTCAGAAATCCGCCAGACACCTCCAGCAGTACTTCATTCGCTACCTTACACGATAATTCGAAACTTCATTACGGAATGGCCGAGTAGGGTCCCCTTAAAATGCTATATATGTTTTGTTTCTTTTATAATGTATAAATAATAGAAGGATTTTGAATACAAGGTATTAAAAATTAATGAATTTTAAATACCTAAAATAAATTGTAATTTTTGAGATTCGAAAATTTATTCAGTCAATAATCGGCCAATTAGCAAACATATGATAATTACAAAATGAATTATTTTTATGTTTTGTTGTTTTTTATTTATAAAAATAGCTTTAGTTTTAACTAAATACAAAATATTATTTAACTTTAATTAAAACCATATAACCATTTAGACACCCCTCTTTTTCACCACTTCCCGTCTCATTTCAGTTAGGCATTTGCCCACTTGTAATCCTGTTGTTTGTTTGTTTGTTTAAGTCTTTTGAGTATAAATAATTATGTTTTTATGGTTTGATTATTGATTAATACGTTTTTATCAGTGTTATGTTTACTGTTCATTAATTAGTTTAGAATTAATACTAAGTATTTCTTCAATTGCACAAGGCATTTATAGAGCTGAGAAATGGGTTATTCCGATTTCCAGGCAAGATATTAGAATACTTTATTAAATTTGTTTCTTAAGAAAACTAAGTTAATTCTGAAACGTCACCATATTAAAATGTTGTCTTGTACTTAATAATGCTCATAGAAATTAATGAATTCCGTCAGTTACTTATGAGGGAGTCAGGGTTGTTTCACTACCATAAATCTTATAGTTTCCATTATTCAATTTTGGAGCCACATATTTTGTAGTTATTAATGAAATAATGAAAGGGGCAATGAATTTAATGTTTTTAAAAAGAAAATTTGTCAATTAAGTTAATTCTGCTTATGTTAAACATGTTAGCAGAGTTGACTTAATTGAAAAATCTGTTTCATGGGAATAGCAGTAATTTTGAGCCATTTTAAAAACTTTCCTGTAAAGTTAGATGAGTTTTTTACAATTTAAAAAACAAATCCAATTGGTTAAAACTCTATTGAAGTAAGTTAATTCTCAAGGTTTTTGATTTATATATGTTAAAATAATCATCTATATTTCAATCAGTGAATAAAACCAACTAAATAGCATGATGTTTGATTGCTGTGAAAAGTAGATGATTTTGCCTGCACTTGTTTTCATGGCAGCTACAGGTTTACAGGTTTAATTTGGTTCTATTTTTAATTTTCACTAAGAGCATTTCTTTTATAGTTAGCCCATTATAAGCAAACTGGTTTGTCCATGGAAATGATGTGTATAGTATATTGGCCAATGACCATGTGGTCCTATAATATGGAAATTAGTTAATGGGATAATTTTTTGATAATAAAGGATTAATTTGTTTTCTTGGTCAATGCTATATTTGGTTATTGAAATTAAGGAACCAAAACAATTTTACAAACCAAAGTAAGCCTCTTCTTATGCTAGTAATGGTCCATTTTGACTTTTTTTTTTGTGTCATTTGTGTTAGTAATGATCCATTTTGATTTTTTTTTTCGTTTGTGGAGACTTTAGAAAGCTTTCAAAAGATCATATGTTCAGTTGGGCATAAATTGTATCTTTTTTCTCTAACTTGCCTTCTTGATTATTCTGGGAGGTGTGTTTATTATTCGTTATTGGCTGAGAAGCTAGTCTTTAAAATTTAGGTTTTATCATTAAATTTGATATATTAAGGAAGATCTGATGTGTTTGATAAAAAAACAATTTGAGAATTTACATATGAAGGTGATGGTTTTTTTTTCATAACCCAAAAAAAGCCTTTCAATTGGTTTCAATAAAATTAATTTGATTAAAATAATTTATATTTAGTAGTTCCTGGTTTTGAAAATTAAAAACTAATTAATTTGACCAATAGAAACCTAACATTGATAGTTTTGATAATTAAAAACTAATTAATTTGACCAATAGAAACCTAACATTGATAGTTTTGATGGAAATTGGACATTAAAGCTATTAATCGTCTTTATGCCTATTTTGAAAATTTGGTTCTTTGGTCAGCCATTTCCAGCAACCTAATAAATGGATTAATTAGCAAAGTCATTCACACTGATTTTATCTATTAATGATTGTGGCGTTTAACCCACACAGGGTGGCAATGATATTTAGCTTGCCTACAATTGTCTAAATCAATTATTTTGGTTTGGAATTTAATCCATTATTCATGTCCATTCGTCAAATGTAGAAAATATACATAGTTGGTAAATGGTTGACTGTCGTGGATAATGAAGAGAAGAATGGTTGGGGTGATCAGTCAAAAAAGAAGGCAAAAATAAACGATAATATTTATTTTTACATATGTCGAAGTTCAGGCCTTCATCAAGGCTGTCTCCAAAATCATTCTCCCTGCAACACGTTTGGAGACAGCCCTGATGAAGATCCGAACTTCAGGTAGAAACGTCGACATATGTAAAAATAAATATTATCATTTATTTTTGCCTTTTTTTTTTACTGATCATCCCAACTTGAAAATATACACTGACAGGCAAAAAATTCCACCCACTTGATTTTTTCATGTTTTCATCAAAAAATATTTCTGCTTTAGATTGGTCTATTGTTTTTAATGAATAAATATGTAATCTTTTTGTTTGTTTTCAATTAGGAATGTTAATATAGAGGACAATAAACCTTAATCTTTAATTCAATGAAATGATTCTAGATTCCAATGTTTACTTTTTATGGAATCAAAATGTTTATTCAGTATCATTAGTTCAGTGCCATTTTTTGCAGCACATTTCTTAGTCTCCGGCTTTTAATTTTTTCAACATTAAGTTTAAAAATGCCTCTTAGTGCTGAGGATGTTGCGCGTGGTGTGGCACTTATTGATGATGGTCGTTCCATTAGATATGCAGCTAATGCCATTGGAGTTCCATATGAAACTTTACAAGACGCTGTCAGTCGTTTTTGGGAAACTAGTTCTTACAATAGAAGGCCCGGTTCTGGACGGCCTAGGGTAACAGAACCACGGGATGAACGGTTTTTGTCTGAGAATTTTACGAAACCGGCACCTTATCGTTGTTCAAGCGGTTCATCAGCTCGAAGATGTTCGAGGTGTACAAATTTCTGAATGTAACGCTTGGAGAAGATTAAATTAGTATGGATTAATGGCTTTTCGTCCATTAAGAGGACCAGAGTTGACCAGAACTCACAGAGTAACACGGCTGGCTTTTGCTCGAAAACACAGCCATTGGACTATGGACGAATGGAGTGCTTTACTTTTTACAGATGAGTCAAGATTCACTCTTCGATCTCCAGACGGTCCTGAAAGGGTTTGGAGAAGAAGAAATGAAAGATATGCAGCCTGTAATTTTTTTCAGAGCCAACCTTTCCAATGTGGTCCCTTAATGGTGTGGACTGGGATTTCAATGGAGCGTCGCACAGAATTGGTTGTTGTTCGTGGATGGTCTTTGACGGCCATTCGCTATGTAGATGAGATTTTGGAACCTCATGTGTTGCCTATCCTCAACGAAATCGGCGATCGTTCTAATCTTATGCACACCCACATGTCGCCCGCATATGCATATCCTTCAACAGAACAATATTGAGGTTTAAGCCTGGCCAGCACGTTCTCCAGATTTGAACCCCATTGAGCATTTATGGGATAACCTCGGAAGTCGAATAAGAGCGCGTGTAACACTTCCTGATACACTGCAGGACCTTGAAAGGGCTCTTCGGGAGGAATGGGCTATTCTCTAGCAAAGATATACTAAGAGGCATTTTTAAACTTGATATTGAAAAAATTAAAAGCCGGAGACTAAGAAATGTGCTGCAAGAAACGGCACTGAACTAATGATACTGAATAAACATTTTGATTTCATAGAAAGTAAACATTGGAATCTAGAATCATTTCATTGAATTAAGGATTATTGTCCTCTATGTTAATTTTCCTAATTAAAAACAAACAAAAATATTACCTATTTATTCATTAAAAACAATAGACCAATCCAAAGTAGAAATATTTTTAGATGAAAACATGAAAAAATCAAGTGGGTGGAATTTTATTGCCTGTCAGTGTAAGTTTACTTTCTGTTTGTGAAAAATGACCTTACAAATAAAAATCTTTTGAAGGTGAAAAAAGTTATTGTTTTTTTTTTTTTTAAACAAAAACAAGATTCTGTGAAAATTGTAATATCCAAACATTTATATTTTTTAGAATGTCGAAATACGAAAAAATATTTGCAAGTTTCATTCTTTCATTGTTTTTCTGATAGAAGTACCTATTGTTTGAGCTAAACATTTTTTATGTTCAGAATGAATTTACTGGATATTATTTGGTATTGTTATGAATAATGGAAACAGTTTTGGTCTTAAAGCTGGACCTTTGGCTGGGGGAGTCTGCCATCCATAGGAAATTTATTAAAAAATATAAACTGTGGGAATATTAATTAAGCCTATTAATAAAGTAACTGAATAAGAAATTTATTGAATGATATAAGATTCAATTATTACTTAATATACCTAGTCCTATCATAAATATTGGTGCAAGGAAATATATACAGATTTCAACAAAAAAATTAATTTGTTCAAAAACTTTATTAGACTATAAAATATATATCTATAGAGAGTAAAACAAAAAAGAAATAACTCAAAATCTCCCTTTTGCCTTGACACAGGTATTTAATCACTGTGGTCAGGCTCTGTTGCATGCCATCCTCACCAGTTCTCTGTGAACTCTAGAATGTTCTTTTACAGCCACTGCAGGGTTGACATGGCCTTGTGAATTCGAGTGGAATCCTGCTGGAAAATCCAATGACTTCCAGCAAACAGAGTAGCATTTAGAGGCTTGACAACAGATTCCAAAATATTATTCTGATAGTTTTTAGTGGCGGTTTTAACTCCTTTTTCACAAAAATGGAGCTATTTGGTGCCATCATAGCAAACTATCACTGAGGAAGGGTGATGCATTCTTCCAATGACTTCCTGGGCTTTTTTAGAGCTGTATGCGTACACACGATCGTTTTGGCGATTAAATTTTTCTTCAACTAACATTTTCTTATCGCTAAACAAAATCTTTCGATGAAGATCATTGGTGTAACATCCAATGAGCACTTTGCATCTATCCGCTCTAATCTTTTTTAGGGAAGTGGTTAGCCTTGGTCCTGTCATTCTTTGAAATGCACCCATCTTAAGATCACTTTTTATATGCGAGACATTGATCTGAAAAATTCCCATTTCCCGAGACATGATTTGTTGTTTTTGAATGGAACACTTCTGATTCGAGCAGCTACTGCTCCCACGGCATTTGCCGTTCTCACAGTGCGGGGACGGCATTGATGTCTGTCACATACAGATAGGGAGTCGTTATATCTATTTATAGTGCAGTACACGAACATACAGCTGATACTCATAGTTTTCAAAGTGTTGAAAATTTCTAAGTTACCATTTTCCAATTTTGGGTGAGGCGATCTTAACTATTCCATTTTCTTAATCACCCCACTCCATGTTAACTGAACGAAAGAAAAAGAGAAACTAATTGGGATTATTATCCTGACATGTACAGAAATTAACCTTACAGAGGTAAGGATTATCTAAATAATACCCAAGGATGTAAACCAAGTTCAATTTTTGTAACAGTATTTATGGTAAATCAGTTTAAAAAAGATATATTAACTTTTTTTGGGGAGATTAAGTTAATGCCCATGAGTGACAAGTTTTTAAGGCCAGCACTGAATTGGAAGATAGATGTACACACAGTTTCATTTACTGGTGACAAAATATATATTTCTAAACAATTTTTATAATTAATTTGGTTTAGTTTGATTAGATTTGAAATTTAGAAGTAATGTATATGTTGTCCATTTATTATTAACAGTCCAAATTTGATTTGGATATTGAATAATTTTTTTTTAATCTTTCATATTTTATGGGTGATAAATATTCAGGACGCAGTCTTAAATAGTCACCCAGTCACCCTCAGTGCTCAAACCAGGCCCTGAAGATGACCCACATGTTTGGGTTGAAACGTCAGCAAAAATAAAAATTTTTAAAAAAGACTGCGTCCTGAATATTTATCACCCATGATAGGTAGAACAGTCGTCTAACTTCCTCCAAAAAAAGATTTCATATTTTAATACTCTTTATAATTATGACAAAAATATGATCATTTTTATTCATATGATTAATATTTTCTAGGGATGCAGATTAATAAATTAAGTGATCATCTTGGTTTAAACATCGAGGGATATTAGAAGAATTAAATCCAATTACTATGTTAAACATTTTTTCAACTTAAAACGCCTAGTTAATGGGCCATCAGCTTCAAATTCAAAATTAGATTTTGATCAACATCTATTTACATGACCAGGTAACAGAATTTTAAAATTAATCAAAATATCGACATTATACCTGCAATTCTTCATTTTTTTTCTGACATAATTTTTCAGGAGACAAAAAAAATATAATCCCTTTGAAGCTTTCTAAACTTACAGATCCTTCTAACTCTACTTAGATTAGTAATAATGCTGATAATAATATAAAAATGATGGACTTCATTTTATCTGGAAGATTTTTTGTTTTAACATCAATTTATAACCTCTATTTTATATAAAATAGGATTCACGAGGATTTTTTTATGCACACTGTCCATATTCTAATTTCAAATTGTATATATTTAATATTAAAATGCTTAACCCGTTTCAGGTCTAGGTCTCCAAATGTATACCACTAGGGAGTTTTTTTTTTTAAATTTATCTTACATTATTGGGCAGTTAGTGCTATTTGATGTTAATATTATAATTAAAAAATCAATATTATAAAGGCTACTTTACTTTCATATATTATGTACTTCATGAAACCAAACTCGTAGCTTTATTTGTGGTCTGAGGAAGAGAAATATTTCAAGTGTAAAATCTTAGTCTTTATGGCCATATGTTTTTCTGTTCCCAAAAGACCATAACCAAAATTTTCCTAGTAGTTTTAAAAAGTTTGTCGATCAACAATCGGTCCTTTTTTTTTTTAACTATCCCTCTCTTTATTGGCTTCCGCCATCAGAGATCTTACAGCCCAGTACCATTCCGATTTGGATGACGTAGTATCTCGTTATGTTCAACAAGCGTGAGCATACACCTAAATGTGCTGCATCCATATGTGCTCCCGAATTACATAGGTTGCAATGTGAAGAGTCTGCCACTCCCTATTCTATGCTTCCTAAGGTAGTCGTGGCCTGTTCCTGAGAACACAAATATTAAAAATACATATATTATAACTGAATTTATTTATTATACATGAAATAAAATTGACTACGAAAGGACTTGAGTAAAAAAGTCATACTTTTAAATAACATATATAATGTTTAAAGGAAATATTTTTTAAGTTTGATTAGGATTTTAAATATTTAAAAAAAAATTAAAGCCTACCAGTAACAACCCATGAAGGGCCTTGTGTACAACGTGACACGGTACAATGTGAGGCTACTGTTACAAGGCCAACGGTTGTGCAGGGAGGTGACGGGTCAATATCACGCTCAACCGCCAGGTTTTCCCCTTAATCTATATCTATATGTTATAACGTTCCTCTTTCCCTCCAAAATCAAACAACGAGTTTCTTTTTCAATATACTATTTATTTTAACACATAACATAAATTCTCAGGTTGGGTTCTGACAACTGAACACTCATTCAACATTAAATAACTATAATTTACTAATTACTAAATACATTAATTATACATATAAAATTTATTATTGTTTTCAAAAACCTTGATTGTCCCAGTCTAAACTTTGTGGCTCTATCCCTCTGTCAACATAAATGGTATTGTTAGCACTCCCCCAAATGTTTACGCCTGCCAGTGAAATAATCTCTTCTTACTTACGAATATTCCGTTTTCTGTACTACTTAATTAATTTCTGCTATGTTTTTTCTTCCAACATAAAATAATCTCCATTAGTGGCCTCTATCAACACTCGAACCGGCTAGTACTCCTTTTTCACTTTCTCAGCTTGCTGGCTAGCACCTTCTCACTTGGCAGCTCGTCACCTTCTCTCATGACAGCTTGTCACATTCTCTCATGACAGGCTTGCTTCCCCCACCATCTGCACGCACTTCCTTCCCGTAGTTCGTGCTGTTATCACTTTCGCGCCACTATTAAAATGCCATGTAACGTTGACATTACAATATATAAAAATGAATGTATGTCTGTCTGTCTCTCTATTTGTCCTTAGTGCATTACTAAACCATTCAACCCATTGCCATGAAACTTTGGGAAGTTGTTCCGTACACTCCTGGGAAGATTTCTGGCATAGTACTTCTGTCTTACGATAATTTTATATATGTAAAAAAAATTAAAATGTAAATGTTTTTCTGTTCAAAGCCGCAAAAAATGTGTCGCTATAAACAGTAGTGCCAAAACTGCTTTACCGATTTTAACGAAACTTGGCTAAAGTCTTCCCCTTGAAACCCTTTTAATTTATGTGTATAACATACTTTCCCAAAAACAAGCTGAAAAATGTTACGATGAATTATGAATAATACCCATATTTATATGAAAGATTTCTGAATTGCTGACAAAATAAAAAAAAAATCATCGAAATCGGACGGTTCGTTGCAGAGTTATTGAGTTTCAAACATTTACTGCTTTCTCTTCAGAAAAGGCCGCTTCCTTTTGCTTCCTCACTACCGAAGGTAAGCAAGCATTTTTTTTTTATTTATTTATTTTTTTTATTGAATAATCGAAAGTTGTATAATTACTACAGTAATTGAAATTATCATTTGAAAATTTATATGATTCTCCTTATGTAGGTCACTACTATTATACGTTTTTTAAATTAATTTTTTAATTTAGCTTTATAACTCAGACTGTTTCTGATGATTATGAATGACGGTGTATTCACTCAGATGATTATCAATGTTCAATTTGAATCATGAGAAAAAACCATTAGAATTAGTTTAAATTAAAGCGATTTTACAGATAAATTTGTTTACCAACTTTTTAAAAATGACAGATGTCCTTTGCTACTAATCTATTCATATGTGCTTTCTATTTTCTTTCTTTTTCATTTTGCCAGGCTAAGCCGTGGCCGGGTAAAGCTAGTTAATTATGTAATTAAGAGTACCCACTTTATAGAGGCTGGGTTTGCCCTAGGAGGGTCTCCCGGCACCAGGGTCACCGCATGGCTGATGAAAAATTACTAGTCATCAGCCGAATTCAAACCTTGGGACCTTCAGCTCTGGAAGTCAGTGCTCACCCACTGAGCCAATCCGCTCCCTTAAAAAACTAAACTTTAATAATTTATTTTAATCGCTTTTATTTAAATGTTAAAAAAAAAGAAATAGAAGAAAAAAGCAAAAGGAATGGAAAAGCAAAATGAAAGGAAAAGAAAAAAAAAAGTATATATATATATTTATTATACTCATGCATAATAACCACTTCTGTATGTTAATATATAAGTTTTATTTATTGTCCAACGGATTAACTAGTATACTGTTTGTATAGCAACCCAATATAATTGGGCAGCAAGCTTTTATATTTTATATGAAAATAAAGTGTTTCTCTCTCCCTCATAAACTTAGAGGAAGTAAAAGTTGATATTTGACATATAGAGCTCCGAGAAAGTAAAGAAAATATTAGTTAAACAAGCTATATACAAAAAAAAATCTATATACAAAACACTTAAAACTATGATAAAACATTTAAGACTATGTACAGTAGGAAAAATTATATTGCTACAATCGGTTACTCCACTTCCTGTGTTTTAGGTTTGTGTGATGCTTCAGATCCTGGTTGTGCTGCTGCAGTATATCTTCACCTTCACTCATCGTATATTACCAAAACTTTTCTTCTGAAGGCTAAAACAAAATTAGCTCCAAAAAGGGCACTTTCTATCCCTTGGCTCTAACTTTGGGGAGCTGTTCTTCTTACTCGTTTGACAACATCTTGTTATCGATTTTATTCTAACATTCATCCTTCTTAAAATTTCTTATTCACTGACTCAACAATAGTTCTCAGATGGCTCCATGCACCTTTCAACCGCCTCAAAGCATTCATTGCTCATCAGACTGCTGAAATTTTGGACACAACTGAACTCTCTTAATGGCATGTTTGTGCATCTCATGGGATTATGCTGAGGAATTAGAATCATCCTCTCTGGTGGTCCAGCCCACCCTGACTGACTGATTCTCCTCAAAGATAACCCCTGCATCATGCCATCCAAGGAACAGAAAAACATCTACAACTCAAACCTCATCATCTAATTGTTCTCCATTCCACTAGTTCTTCTCATATCTTGCAGCTGGTCAATTCTTTTAATAAAAATGGTCCACTAAAGTCTACTCCCATATCATAAAAAACCTGTTCTTCTTGAAGACAACAGGATGGCAGATCACCCATCATTGAAGCATGAGATTTAGAAGCCGAACTTTGGCAAACAATGCAATTCCTCACACAAGAATCCTTCTTGGTATTTTCCTTTTCCAAGTCCTCAGAACCAAAAATCCTCCCTACATCTAAGAACTCCTTACTCTACGTTCCTCTATAAACTCTCCTACAGTCTGTGGGTCAGACCCCCTATCGTGCACCTCCTCCCCCACATCCCTATAAATTGCATATCATTATGGTTCCTTGTAACTATTTATTGAAGGCAATGTCCCCACAAAAAAAAGTTAAGGCACTGCCCCAAAATGGCGTCCCAACATGTAGAGGATTTTATCCAACATGGCAGATTGACGACTTTAACTTTAGTTAGTTATTTCGTGACTGAGGATCAACATTTGGCTTAATTTCCTCATACTTGGTCTTTTATTAAAGCTGAATAGTCAGAGAATAATAAAACATGAACAAATATTAAAAAATAATTTATTTACACAATGAAAAACAACAATAAAGTCAATTTGTTTAACAAAAAAATTTTCGAGTTGAAAATCAAGCATCGTTTGTAATTAAACGGCCAACAATAACACAAAACGCGCTGAAATAAAACATCTAGAGAATATATTTCTCTTTCCAAAACACCGATTACTTTTTAAAATATTTGAAGTAGTTCTGTAGAAAATGCACATAAGCAGCAGAAAAGAGCTACTGGCGTAAGTGCTTACAGGCCTCTACCATACCATTCAGTACTCATAAATGGCTTAGTTATAGTGATATAATAACGTTTTTGGTACATTATATTGGTTTTATTAACGAACAAATATTAATGCAATCATTTAATTATAAAAAAAGTTAAACAATTTTTTTAAATTTATTATATCTTTTCTTACCAATGGGGAAACATTTCTTAGTAGGTGGAGACTTCAATGCTAAGAACTTAAAGTGGGGCTCTAGACTATCAAGCACTCGAGGTAAAAAATTACTAAAATGCATTGAGGATCTTAAACTATCTATTATTTCCCCATCACAACCTACTTACTGGCCAACTTCTCTATCAAAATCTCCCGATCTTCTCGACTTCTTTGTTACATGTTCCTTACCACTCCCACACTCCAACATTTCCTCTCTTTTCGATTTATCATCTGATCATAGCCCAATTTTACTAGAACTGTCAAAACACCCTTTCGCAAAATCTAAACCACCTACTTTAATTAATGGCTTCATAAACTGGGACGACTTTCAAAATTACTTGAACAACAAAATTATACTAAATACTTGCATCAATACAGCAGACGAACTTGACGACGCAGTCAACGACTTTACAGAATGCATACACAATGCGATCTGGCATTCGACTACACCAACGAGGTCACTAACCAAAACTGATTCTTACCTGCCTCTGGGTATACGCAATCTCATAAAAGAAAAATGCAGAACTAGAGCTCTGTGGCAAAGAAGCAGATATCCATCACACAAAACAGCTCTTAACAGACTAACCCGAAAACTTCAACAAGAACTGTCAGCATTTAAAAATAACAGTTACAAGAACTACCTAAATTCAATGAACAATAGAAACGAATCAATATGGACAGCAACAAGACGTATACTTAAGACAAAAGATGTTCAATATCCTCTCCGACGGACGGACAATACCTGGGCCATAACAGGCGAAGAAAAAGCTAATGAATTCGCAAAACATCTTGCTCGCTCAGGTTTTTGGGACAAATAATATTCAGGACAACACGCACAATACTAAGATTGAAGACGATTTGACAACCCCACTACCCTTATCACCACCTCCGCCAGCATTTCACCCAAAAGACATTTACAAGGAACTCAACCGACTTTCAAACAAAAAAGCTCCTGGCTATGATCTTATCACTCCCTTCATCCTTCGCCACCTACCCCGAAAAGCCATTATCTTTCTTACTCACATCTATAATGCTATCTTACGCACAACTTACTTCCCTCTCCTTTGGAAACTTTCTACAATAAAAATGATACCTAAGCCTTCTAAACCTACCAGTAACCCTTCTTCTTATCGTCCGATTGCACTCTTACCCATAATGGGCAAGATATTTGAAAAATTATTTCTTCTTAGAATAAAGCCAATCCTAGAAAGTCGGGAAGTTATTCCGAATCATCAATTTGGCTTTCGTTCTTACCATTCCACTGTACAACAGTGTCATCGTATAGTAGATGCTATCTCAGTCGCCTTCGAAAAAAAAGAATTCTGCTCAGCGATATTCCTGGATATTGAGAAAGCGTTTGATAGCGTATGGCACAAAGGTTTACTGTGGAAAATAAAACCACACCTTCCTTCAACTTACTTTCTGATTCTTCAATCTTTCTTTCTTGACAGGTTCTTCTGTATTACTGTTGATTCCTCTACTTCTCCCTTCTTTCCTCAACTTGCGGGCGTACCACAAGGTAGTGTTTTAAGCCCTCTTCTATTTTCTGTCTACACATCTGATATCCCTGAGCACCCTAGCACCATTCTCTATAGCTTTGCTGACGATACGGCAATACTTTCTTCTCACAAAAATCCCACTATCGCTTCAATAGCCCTTCAAAATCACCTGCACGTCCTTGAAAAATGGTTTCACAAATGGGGAATTAACATCAATCCCAACAAGTCAACTCATGTTAGTTTCTCCCTGAGGAAAATCTCGTGTCCTGCTGTGACAATAGACAATAAACCAGTTCCCTCAAAAACACATGTACGGTATCTCGGACTATACTTGGACAAAAAACTCACCTGGAACATTCACACTAAATTAAAAAAACAAGAACTGACCAGACGATATAAACAACTGTCACATCTTTTAGACTACAGATCTCCACTCAACTTACTAAACAAGCGACTAATCTACACCACTATACTAAGACCTATTTGGACATACGGAGCAGAACTTTGGGGTTCCGCAAAACACACACACATCAACAAAATTCAAACCGCACAATCCAAAATACTCCGTAAAATTGTCAATGCTCCTTGGTTTATTTCAAATCACACCATACACAAAGCAAAGACATGAACATACCAAAAGTAAAATCCTACATACACAACAAATACACAACATTTCACACTTCTACTCTCAATCATCCAAATCCACTCGTTCTATCTCTATCTTCCTCCCTGTTACCTGGTGAGCCTCAAAGACGACTAAAAACGCAGTGGCCTAGAGATCTGTTGAAAAGTTAAGAAGATATCAGGAATCAAGAAGATATAATTAACGCCAACACATTTGCTTGATGCGTTCCAACGCAGTGGCAAATTTAAAATAACAAAATAAAAAAAAATATAAAAAAAAAATTTATTATTATATTTTTTTAATTTAACTTTTTTTTTTCTATTCGGAGGTCGTTTAAGAAAATCTCTATCGTAAAAATGATATAAATACAATAATACAATATCGCGATACAATATTCTTTAAAATTCTCCTTATTTGAACTCTTTACACAAGAAATTGTCAAGACCCAACTTATTAAACAGCTAAGGAAATTTTTATTTCCCAATTTCTTAAAGATATCGTGAAAAGAATTTCAAAATGTTACTCCCCTGGAACTCTCAAGGTGTCAGCTTAAAAAAATGAATAAAATAATTTAAAACAAAAGAGAAAAGAATAGAACAATAATGAAATTAGATAATAAAGCATTTATGATAGTGAAAAAATGATTTATTTATGTTATGCCATGTCACATGCGTATAACCTCTTATTCGCATGTTTATTAATGTTATGCCATGTCACATGCGTATAACCTCTTATTCGCATGGAACCTGTAGTAGACATCCCCCTGTATTTACTCCTTTATGTGATGTGTGAGGGAATGAGAAGGAATATATAGGAATGTGAGTTTGCACGATTAATTGTACTCAATTATGCAGTGGACAAATTATTCATTGAAAAATCATATCGATAAACAAATGATGAGAGAAGGTTGGAATAGGACGCAGCAGGTAGCAACAGCTGGAGAAATACGCTGGAGAGAAGAGGAGGCACTTGAGGCTGAGGCATGAAGGGGAAATGACGTTACCTGAGTAGAGTAGCCTGCAACACCTAAGACTAAGAATATCAAGCCTACAGTTATAAGACTTTAATATATTCACTAATTACAGTTGTAAAATAAATTGTTTTGTTAGAAAAGAGTGAAAAGTCATTTTATTTAGTTGTCCTATATGCCTCACAATTGAAGAATAACAAGCCAGGTGAGTCAATTCATTCAAAGTGTATTTACTAAGCCAGGTGAGTCAATTCATTTAAAGTATATTTACTGAGTCCCACATTTCATGTATATATTCTTATTGTATTAGGTTCCCGAATTCCAAACAACAGTGAAACACCCTCAAAAGTCTATATCCAGTGCCGGGATTTTGTCTTTATATTCATAAGTGTAAATAACCTAGTTCTCCGATAAAAACGGAAGGGTTATTCACTATTCCCTCCAAAACAATTTATTTACAATGAACTTTTAATGGGTTATTTACAAACCTTACAGTAACCTTCAGTTGTTGGCTGCAACATTCTGACCACCAAAATTTTGATAATTTTTTTTATAATTATCAATAAAATGAGAATGCAAAGCAGTAAGATTAATTACTGATCATTTGTAACTACCTGATGGAATTTTGATTATAACAATTCTCACGATTCCACCTTTTCCAGGATGGGTTGCTAATACATGAGCAGACAACTGGCCACATTGTCAATGAACAATTGGGATCTTTTCTAATCACAAGATCACCTTCTATTGGTTCAAACAGTTGTGCCTCTATGATTTCCAAAAATGCTGAACTCTTTTGCACCATTTACCACCTCTAATGAGTTCACCTTTAGCTTAACCAGCAAAGTTTCAGTAGTAGAGGAGGCAGGTCGACTGATAATGAAGTTTCCCGCAGTCAAATATTCATAGGAATCGATTTCAGAGCTTTAAGGAATGAGTGATTGAGAATTTAGAGCTGCCTACTTGCGAATGAAAAGAGTCAACAATTCTTCATAAGTGAAAGGTTTGTTTTATATATTTCTTACGAGAAAAATTTTCACAGATTTCATACTAGACTCCCAGAGACCACTAAGATGAGCCTTCTCAGTGGGTTGAAATGCCAAGTATTCTCTTGTTCACTAGCAACCCATTGGACTTTGAAATGCCAAGTATTCTCTTGTTCACTAGCAACCCGTTGGACTTGGTCATTAAAAATAATTATTGTTAATAATAATTGGAGATCTTTAGCTTTGAAGCAGTTTCTACAAAATTTATTCTTCAATCTGAATACATATGTTAGGGCCTACCATACCTTGGTGTAAAGGAATGGACTCCTGTGAATAAAGCCTCTATAGAATAATTAATAACCACTTCAAAATGGAGTTCCTTTGTAACCATACATACAAAAAGACACAAATAGGTTTTTCTCAGTGCTGCTTAAGGCTACTCCCAAATGCCAAAAAACCTGTCCTTAAAGGCAACAGAATGGCAGGTCACCCATCATTGGAGGATGAGGTTTAGAAGCCGAACTTAGGCAAAAAATACAATTCCTCACTCCAGAATGGACACTCTTTTTCACTGATAAAAGGTAATATTTTTGTTGAAGTAAAGATTCAGAAGTGGATGGACCTACATCTGATTGGTTCAGGACCAATACTTAACCACTCATAAAGATATTGTGTATTTTAAATTCTGGAAAACTGAACCCACTCCAAGAGCCAATGGTATTTTCAGGGTGGGAGGCTATCTTAAACATTTGCCACTTCATTTTGAAACTAAACATACTGTAATAGTGCCACCATCCCATTTTACTCATTTGTTGGTTGTCCATTTTCATACGTTCGTCTTCATGTTGGACCATCCACTCTTAAAGCTTTCCTTAGACAAAGGTATCACCTTTTATCAATGAAAAACATTTTCTGTTCTTGAAATGAAATGAAAAATAATTTTATTCTGGGACTAAAATCCCCGTAGAATAACAGCAGAAGTTATAAAAATATGTACATCAGTCTGGTATATTGTTATAATAAAAATATGTTCATAGAATTCTAAGAAAATTACAATTATATACAAAAAAATCTGGTGCGGTGCGGGCATCCCAACATTCCCAACATTCACTTTCACTCTCTTAGCAGAAAAAGGTATTTTCAGACAAAGGGGAAATGAAAGTAAAAATTATAAACACTATATTTATTTCTATTTCATTGTGGATATTTTTATTTATATAAGTACCCTTATATATACAAATTTTATTATTTATATCGCTGTAATCTATACAATTAAATATTAAATAATAGTATTTATGAAAACCACATATGTATATTTATATAATATTGTCAGAATCCGTATTACATCAAGCTCATTTTACGCATGGAAGCGTGTTCTAATTTTTCGGGTGAGCTCGGGTATGTTCGTATTCCTTTTGGTTCTTCAATTACAACTATTCTCTGTTACGATCTCTTATTTCTCCTTTAGTTAATTATCAATTTCTTTTATATTTTATACTTAACTATCTTTTATGTTAAAGATTAATTTAAAATAGTCAATTTTTTCAAATAAAACAGTTAAAAGTACTTTAGGGAAAGCTAATATTAATTTAGTTGGTCTTTTATTATAGCTGAATAGTCAGAGAATAATAAAACATAAATAAATATTAAAAAATAATTGATTTATGCAATAAAAAACAACAGTAGTCAATTTTTTTTTAACAAAAGCCATAGAAAATGCACTTAAGCGGCCGATGTGCACTTAAGTGGATTTTCTACGGAACTGCTTCAAATATTTTAAAAAGTAATCGGTGTTTTAGAAAGAGAAATATATTCTCCAGAGGGTTTATTTCAGCATGTTTTGTGTTATTGTTGTCCGTTTAATTACAAATGACGCTTGATTTTCAACTTGAAAATTTTTTTGTTAAAAAAAATTGACTACTGTTGTTTTTTTTTTTGCGAAAATCAATTATTTTTTAATATTTATTTATGTTTTATTATTCTCTGACTATTCAGCTATAATAAAAGACCAACTATGAGGAAATTAAGCCAAATGCTGATTCTCAGTGACCTAAAAACTAACTAAAGTCAAAGTCGTCAATCCGCCATGTTTGGGGCAATACGTTCACTTTTTTTTGTGGGAACGTTGGCTTTTTTTCAATAAATAGTTACAAGGAACACAACCATATGATATCTATAGGGATGTGAGGAGGGAGGGTGCATGGTAAGGGGGTCTGTCCCACCATGTACTAATACCAGATCTCAACCTTTAGATTTATATATCTCCTCCTATAAAATCAATTTCTTCAGCAAATCTTTTGTCATTCGTGCTACCTCCTATTGGAACTCCTTTCTTAACTCCATGAGTCAAAAAATGTCCACAAATTTCTTCAAACAACTCCTATTCCTCTACCTATTACACATTCCAACTCCCACAAGCTTGTAAGAATTTTTAGGTTATGTAATTATAATTGCTTGCGAACAGTTAATTGCCAGTGAACAGTCTAGGTTAAAAACGAAATTGAAATTGCATATCGCAGGTTTTTATAAGCTAGGGATGTTACAGCAACTTTTTTGTCAAAATCGGCTAACCGGAAGTGGTACAATATATAATGGACTAAACACATTTCTACGATTTTCTCGAAAACGGCTCTGACGATTTTGATTAAATTCATTATATCGGTGTAGAATTAAGCAGTTTTAAGTAAAATGTAGTTTTTATTCTGATTGAAGTTCTCTAACAGGACTTAAATGGATAATTTTTAATATTAGCTTTCCCTAAAGTACTTTTAACTGTTTTTATTTGGAAAAATTGACCATTTTAAATTAATCTCTAACATAAAAGATAGTTAAGTATAAAATATAAAAGAAATTGATAATTAACTAAAGGAGTACAATTAACCATATCCCTTAGTATATTTAACCACATATAGTCGTGATTGTAACTACAAAAAAAGTTGGTGCATACATCACAGAACATTCACTAACCATTCTGCTATGAATAGAATTAATTCCTGGCAATGTTGTGTTATTGGAAATTTTTAACAGAGCTAAACCTTAAACTTACAGCTTATTAAGAGCAAGTAACATAACAAAAGCCTTATTTATTATGTCGACAATAGACAAAGACGTATATATTACAAATAGCGAATAGTATTGGTATGTTTTTCTTTTCAAAAAAGCACTGTTTTAAGTCCATTTTGCTTAAATTTTATTCATTACCTTTGTTTGATTTCAATACAATGCATACAATTCAACACAATTGACAATCAGAGGTGGATGAATATAGCAACCGTGGTCATTTATAATCCCTTCAAGGACGTTATAAACGATATCCACTGTAAATTATTTTTAATATGAAAAAAATATTTACGTACTAAAAAAATTTACTGACTTAAACAATTTTTCCCTGACTTCTGCCTGTTTAGAAAAATCCCTGACTTTTCCGATTTTTCAAGTTGGTCACCACAATGTTTTTCCATTGTAAGTTTACTAAAACAGTTATCTACCATCGATAGATCAAAAGTTGTAACACTAACTCTAAGTAGACAATTTTACGATGTGACAGAGGGAAAAATCGTCAGCTTATTCACTAATGTAATTTTCTAAAATGTTTAATGATGATTTTGTTGAATAAACCGACGATAAATAACTAATTATTTGAATAAATATATCGGATTTTGAGTTATTAAACTAAAATAAATGTACTTAGTTTACAAGGTATGTTTTAAACATCCATGAAAGATTTTTATATTTCACTTCCTCTTTCATACTAAAACAATGAAATAGTTTTTTAAACAATGACATTGGCTTGATTCGTTGGAGTTTATATTTTTTTTTTTCAAATTAAAATAAAATAATTTTAAAATACATCGAGTTAGGAAATTTCATTTAATTTCTCTGAAAACGTCTGGTTTTCGCTAAACAATATTAGTTTCCAGAAATTATTATTTATAATTTTTTCGTCTCTAAAATTCTCAGCTTTCTAACAATATATTATATGTATACCTTCTGACTAGTATTTCTGCATATTAATTTTCGACCTGGATAAGCATTTTTATTTTTTTCTCCTTTATTCAATTATCAAATCCTTTTAAAAGTTATATTTAGCATTTTTTCTTAACTCTGTATAATGTGAGATGATTAATTATTTAAAATAAACTATATTAAAGGTACTTTAGAGGAAGACGTATATGAACATTGGGTATTTTAGCCCTGTAAAGTGACATCAATAGAGATAAGGCCTGATTGATATTAATGACCGACTACTTCACTATACAATGATACACCGAGTTTAATCAAAATCGTTATAGCTGTTTTTGAGAAAATTGTAAAAATGTGTATGTTTATAACTAAGCCGCTTCTGGAGTCTATTTTAACGAAACAGTTGCTGTCACTTCACAGCCCTTTACCTATCTTGATTACGTAATTTCAGTTTCGTGCAACCATTTTGTGAGATTTGGTTATTTGCACTAAGACCAAAGAAAATTTTCACGACCGCAATACTTTCCCTTTTTACATATTGTATATATAGGTAAGTGAAATTAAAAATGACAAACAGAAGTAATAGTTTAAGAATTTTCAGACACATTATTAGCATTTAATTTCAAGCAAATAATTATTTCTGATGAAAGCCTTCCAAATAATCCCTGAGCTTGTTTAACAGCTTTATCTATTTTTGTTTATAATATTATAGATTATTCCTATATTAGCAATGCAAATATATAATTGGAATAAGGATGTCCTCACAGATAACCTGACTTCTTTCCATATTTTATTTTTAGCACTAATTAGTGGAGGCTCAGTTGGGCTGTCATGTTGCAAGGATGAAAGCAGAAGAAATTTCGAGAATAGTAGTGGACTGCACCCTTCACAGTACACGACAAACTGGTAGGCCAATGCTTCAATAGGTCGATGGAATGGCAGCGGATGCATGGACCCTGCTACGGATCAGAAGCTGGAGAGCGGCAGCTCAAAATTGGGCCTCCTCATTGAGGAGGCCAAGACCCATCTAGACTTGTAGCGCCACGTAGAAAGAAAAAAAAATGCCTATTCAACTCCACCAATATCTAAAGGTTGTCTTTCAATGTCCTAATGGTATTGAAGCATTTATTTTGTAAATTAAAGGATCAAAAGTTCAGAGATTATATTTATTCATAAAAAAGCATGATTATCTCTCTCGATAAAGTAGGAATCTAGTAGGAATATTCTAGGTGAAGAAACTGGGGGAGGGGGGAAAGGGAGCCTGTAATGGAGGTAAAACTAAATCCTGGTAACTTCTTATATTTATACCTAGAGGTTTTATTCCCTTATGTTGGACGGAGGAAGAACATTCCCTCCATTTAACTTAAGAAAACAGTCTGGTGTGATATCTTGTAAAAACCCCTTCCATTAACATTGAAGTTGCAAATCTAGATGTTGATAGTAGAAAAGGTTTACCTTTGGAATATTTAAAATTGTAGGCTTGATTCACAAAAATTTATCTTCAAGAAAAGAGGTTGTGAAAGTTCTTGAAAAAACTTGTAAGTTAACTTAATGATTTCCTCGAAATAGACTCTGCCATTGACCAAATGGGTCTTTCCTTTATTCCTGATTCTTTGGCTCCCTGCATCCGAAACAGCATGTACTTGTATTTGCAGCATGTATTTGAGGATGGTTGGAAATTGAGATCTAATGGTAATCTAGAGTGACAGTTAATCATTTTGCCAAGATATCAAAATTCGTTGGCAAGAGCTTTTTGTTACAGAATTGTGGAAGAAGGTTCCATCGAAAAGCAACTTAGGATTTATGTTAGTCTTGAAAATTGTAAAGAGTATCTTGCTCAAGAACCACAGTACTTAATAATTGACTTCAGCATGTTATCTTCTTTACGTCATCTGGCATCCACTTACCAAGATTTTACTTGAATCTCTTATGTATTCCATGATGATGAAGAGGCGAAGATCCTATTTGTGTCTGACTTATGGAGTTTTGTACTTCTGATGACTGATAATCTTCTTCAAATATTTAATTCTTTGAGCTAGGTGAAGAAAATAAAGGATATTTAACAAAGGAATTATCAAGCAGTTCTGTATACAAATTTTAGTTTCAAGATTGATCTAAATTATCATTATTGAATATTTAATAGTTGACCGTTGCATTATAAAGGAAGGAGATGGTCCGGGTTGCGGTCATAAATAGGCTAAATAGTGGTAAAACTATTTTATTAAAAGCCGACGTTTCAACCCGACTTTGCAGGTCTTCATCAGGGCTAGAACGGACAAGATACAAAAAGATAGAGAATTGTGGCATTTACATAATATTTTGACATAATTTATAAACTATGTGAATAAGCTTATTAAAATTATAAACACTAAGTACAATAAAATATGAACAAAGTAAGCTGAGTAACAAGATCCAAAACTGAAGTAAATAGATGCTAACAATTGTTGTAGTGAAATATATATAATAAATGAAAATGTGAATATACTTCTACAAAATCTACAGGAGAGATTGAAAGAAAAGGAAAAAGGACATAATATGAAATATAATTATTTCATATTATATCCTTTTTCCTGCCACCATTTTTCCATCCTGAAAATGCCACCAGTTACCACTGATTATAACACTCAAATTACTACCTTGGGTTTACACCGGAACATCGTGGGCTGTAACATCTCGAACGTAAAGCATTTATAAATAGTTTAAAATTTGGCAATAATTGTCTTCGCCAAAATCATAAGACATCTGAGTGCAAGTCAAAGTTTACCTGCCGCTTTTGCAAGGCTCGTCACATAGTCTTCTACACGAGGTTTAATTAAATGCACAAAGCACTCCTATTTCTACACACTTTGCAGGATTTGGCTCAGCCTCTCAACAACAGTGCACTGAATCCTGTTATATACTAGGCACGGCTCAACTTAACATTTCGGGTCCTAAGCATAGCTTGCACACTGTCCGTGCAGTAATAGATTCCGGAAGCCAGCACTCCTTCATCTGACAAGCCATGGTAGATAAACTTGGATTCAAGATCAACCCTTTGAATATTAGCATTGCTGGTCTTGGTGGTAATCCAGTTATGAAGCAAAAAAAGGGTCAATTGGTTGCACCTTCAAATCACTTTTCAGCAGTGATGAATTTGGCACAACAGCCATCGATGTGGATTCCATCTCTTCTCAACTTCCGAGCACTCCGTTGGAACCTAATATCATACAACTATTATCTGGATACCAGCTTTCAGATGAAACTTTCCGCTTACCCGGCATCATAGATCTGTTAATCGACATGGATCTTAATCCTCACATTACCAATGGGATCCCATTTAGCTCCGGTGTTGACGAGTTATTTCTTCAGCCAACAGGGTTTGGCTTAGTTATGGAGAAAACAACATGCCTTTCAAGTCCAGCTCTATCTTCATTCTTCACTGGATTCCAGCAAAACATCAAAATGCAGAAACCAGATTTTATTGATAATCCAAACAAGATAAAAATGGGTGGCGAACCTGTAGAAACCGAAGAACCACAAGCAATCAAAATCTTCAAAGTCCAATTTGTCCCGCATTGATCTACAGACATATCACCGTTCCAGTATTGAAGCCTAGCAAAATGTTTGTACAGACTTTATTTATTTTAGAAGGAAAAACAAAAGTGAAGAATATGATTCGCTAACCCCCCATGAAATTCTGAATCCAACGGTACTCCATTCATGGTATTTGAGCAAGATAGGAGCTTATATTTGGTACAAAACCAATTTCGAGCCTTACTATAATAATATATGTGGGGATAATTTTTTTGTCTCTCTCCGTTACCTTCTAAGACTTTCTATGTTAGATGATGTTTTATCTAAAATTCCCAGCTTTCTAATTTCATTTAATTTCCTTGAAAACGTCGAGGTTTTCGCTCAACAATATTAGTTTCCAGAAATTATTATTTATAACTTTTTCGTCTATCTCCATTATCTTCTAGGACTTTCTATGTTAGATGTTGCTTTATCTAAAATTCTCAGCTTTCTAACAATATGTTATATGTGTACCTTTTGACAATTATTATTAAGATCACTTAATTATACAATGATAAACCAAGTTTGATCAAAATCGTTAGAGCCACTTTTGAGAAAATTGTAAAAATGTGTATATGTATAACTAAGCCACTTCCGGACTCGATTTTAACGAAACAGTTACTGTCACTTCACAGCCATATACCTACCTATCTTGAATACATAATTTCAGTTTCGTGTAATTATTTTGTGGGACTTGGTTATTTGGACTCAGACGACCTCAGAACGTGTATTTCCATTTAAAATTCAAATTGAAAATTTTCATGACTACAATACTTTTCCTTTCTATATTTTCCATATATGGTTAAGTGAAATTAAAAATGACCAACAAAAGGAATAGTTTAAGAATTTTTAGGCACATTATTAGCATTTTATTTCAAGCAAATAATTATTTCTGATGAAAGCCTTACAAATAATCCATGAGCTTATTAAAAAGCCCTATCAATTTGTGTTTATAACATTATAGATTATTTCTATATTGGTAATGCAAATATATAAATGGAATAAGGATATCCTTACAGATAACTTGACTTCTTTCCATATTTTATTCTTAGCACTAATTAAATGAAAATCTTCTCATCTTATAGTTCTGTGGCTTAAAAAAAGAGGATTTTTGCTCATTTTAAGCAATAGACTTACTGCTTTTCATTGAAAAATAAATAAATTACAACAAAAAAAAAATCGCTAATGAGGTTCATCATGTAAGACCTTCAATATATAGTTTACTTTGAAAGAAGAACGGAACAACTCAAAAATTCAAATTTCCCAACTTTTGCGCCATCACAATCTTCTTGTTGATAATGCAAAAGTGGAAAAATTGTTAAGAATTAGTAATACAGTATTAGGTAAAAAAATATGTAGGAGCTTTGTTGTGAAAAATGCCACAAGAATTAATATCAAAATTAGGCAGGAAAAATTTACTTAATTAATTTAATCTCACAAATATATTGTGATGTTTTGGAGAAAGGTCTGTAGGAACACTTTTTATTGCTTTAATTCAGGCATCTCTTTTATCCAACTAACAGAAGTCAACATTGACAATACCTACACTGATGAAGTGTATGTTGGGTGAAAAATAAAAAATATTGGTTTTAATCTTTTTAGTTTTTGTAACTTTTAATAAATAATTTAAAAAAAAATTAAAGTAATAAATGGGAATTTCAAATTTCATTTGTAGACATACATTTTTGAAGCTGGAAAAGCATCGAACATTTTTTTCTGACCATCCATGAAACTAGTTTTGCATATGGATTAAACTGAGTGGTGAAGAAAGTACACAATATATTTCAAGATGTTATTAAACTTTTTAATAACAGAAAATATTTTTTTTTTAAGCTCCAATGGAATAATAACAAATACTCCAGAACCTGCTATTCCTCGATAAACATTAAGGCTGAAAGTAAAGATAAACCATTCTGTGAGAAAAATGCTAGAAATACTAGGCTGAACTAAAAGTAACAGATATAGCATTAAAAAAAACTGTACCACTACAATCCATGAATGGCCTTGGGCATTAATTCCATAAATTCAAGATCTATCATTAATTCAATAAAATAACATAAGTCTTATTGACATCCAAAAATTAGAGAACAAATTAAAAACATGGAGAACCTACCTCAGTGTTAAACTTTATAACAGACTAGCTTTACCCAGCCACACGCTGCTGTGGCTTAGCCTGGCAAAATGAAAAAGAAAGAAAATAGAAAGCACATATGAGTAGATTAGTAGCAAAGGACATCTGTCATTTTTAAAAAGTTGGGAAATAAATTTGTCTGTAAAATGGCTTCAATTGAAACTAATTCTAATTGTTTTTTTTTCTCATGATTCAAATTGATCATTCACAATCATCTGAGTTAATACGCCGTCATTCATAATCATCAGAAACAGTCTGAGTTGAACTTATAAAACTAAATTTAAAAAACGTATAATACTATTGACCTAAGAAGAATCATATAAATTCTTCAAATGATAATTTCAATTACTGTAGTAATTAAAATTTTTTCGATTAATCAATAAAAAAAAAAATGCTTGCCGACGTTCTGTAGTGAGGAAGCAAAAGGAAACGGCCTTTTCTGAAGAGAAAGCAGTAAATGTTTAAAACTCAATAACTCTGCAATGAACCGTCTGATTTCAATGATTTTTTTTTTTATATAAAAATTGTTTTGTTAAAAATTGTGTACTTTTTTAGTTATCGACAAATAAAATATTGAATTCATCGTAACATTTTTCAGCTTGTTTTCGAGAAAGTATGTTATACACATAAATTAAAAGAGTTTCAAGGGGAAGACTTTAGCCAAGTTTTGTTAAAATCGGTAAAGCCGTTTTGGCACTACAGTTTATAGCGACACATTTTTTGTGGCTTTGAACAGAAAAACATTTACATTTTTATTTTTTTTACATATATAAAATTATCGTAAGACAGAAGTACTATGCCAGAAACCTTCCCATGAGTGTACGGAACAATTTCCCAAAGTTTCATGGCGATATGTTGAATGGTTTAGTAATGCACTAAGGACAAACAGACGGTCAGACAGACATACATTCATTTTTATATATATAGATTAAACTGAAGTATATATATGGAGGAATTGACTAATAAAGGAAAACAAAGATTAAATCTACTTCATAGAATGACAGGAGCGAAGTGGGGATTGACACAAGATGTACTTTCTCTGGCTTACTAAATGTATGTGTGACCTTGCTTGGAATATGCTGAAGAACTCTTGATAACAGCACCTGAAAGTGCAAGGCAAAAAACTGAAAAAGTCCAAAACTCAGCACTTCGGATAATAACAGGTGCACCAAAGTCTACTTCCATCCTTGCTATGCAGCTACAAGTGAACGTCGAGTCTATAGCGATGCATAGAGAAGTAAGTTCAATAAATCTCTACGAACGACTACATAGTCTTCTTATAGTATAATACATAATCATAATAGTATAATACTGGTGCAAGAATAAGCCAGCATCAAAAAGACTTGTAACGCAAGTTACTTTTTTAGAGAAAGCTCAACAGCTAACAGATAAAATAAACTTGCTCCCTACTCAAAGAGAACCACTTTCTCTAATACCACCTCAGTTTCCTGTGAAAACAGCATCATATAACCTCAATCTTATTAAACCCATTAAAAAAGAAAAAGTTATACCAGAAGATCTAAGATCCTTGGCTCTTGAAACGATTGCTGAACGTTATCCGAGCCCCCCGTGGATTCATGTGTACACCGATGGGTCTGCCGAACTAGCAATACACAATGGTCCTCAATTGGTCCTCAAATTTCGACAGCGAAAAAATAGCAATTTTATTGGCACTGCAATTCTTGTCACACTTAGATTTTAAAAATCTCATATTGTTTGTGAATTCAAAGGTGGCTATTCTCGCTGAGTCACAGCCAAATGACTTTTTTCTCAGGATATTCTGAAGTGCCAAAAGAACATAGAGGAACTACTTCTTCGGACAGAGGTATTCTTTCAGTGGATACCAAGTCACTTTGGTCTCCATGGAAACGAAATGGCTGATAAACTCGCCAAGGAGAGATCCACTTTGAACCAGCCAGAAAATTAAATAAATTATATCAGAGAACCAAAAAAGAAATAAATAAGGGCAGTAAGGCTCTATTACTGGATTCCATAAAGAGGGGTATTGCGGAAAAGCAGTGGAGAAATTTGTTTAATAAAGTGGATCGAGTTCCCATGAACTTGCCGAGAAAGGATGCTTTATGTTATACACATAAATTAAAAGGGTTTCAAGGGGAAGACTTTAGCCAAGTTTTGTTAAAATCGGTAACGCCGTTTTGGTGCTACAGTTTATAGCGACACATTTTTTGCGGCATTGAACAGAAAAAAACATTTACATTTTTATTTTTTTTACATATATAAAATTATCGTAAGACAGAAGTACTATGCCAGAAACCTTCCCAGGAGTGTACGGAACAACTTTCCAAAGTTTCATGGCGATGGGTTGAATGGTTTAGTAATGCACTAAGGACAAACAGACGGACAGACAGACATACATTCATTTTTAAATATATAGATATAGATTAAGGGGGAAAACCTGGCGGTTGAGCGTGATATTGACCCGTCACCTCCCTGCACAACCGTTGGCCTTGTAACAGTAGCCTCACATTGTACTGTGTCACGTTGTACACAAGGCCCTTCATGGGTTGTTACTGGTAGGCTTTAATTTTTTTTTAAATATTTAAAATCCTAATCAAACTTAAAAAATGCTTCCTTTAAACATTATATTTGTTATTTAAAAGTATGACTTTTTTATTCAAGTTATTTTGTAGTCTATTTTATTTCATGTATAATAAATAAATTCAGTTATAATATATGTATTTTTAATATTTGTGTCCTCAGACATATTGGCCAGGAAAAACTATCATTAAATAGAGAAAAGTCAGGGAATTTTACTTTAACTGTCTGGTAGCCACACTGATGGGGTCTGACCTCTAGAGGTTTTTTAGATAAATCAAATCATTGAGGGTTAAAACTAAATATTATACTTTTAGAAGGTGGAAGATGTTGTTATTAAGATATCCACATATATAGTGAGAAGCACTTGAAAATGCAGCTACTCATCAAATGTTTCCCTTTCTATTTTATTAAAAATAACTGTTGTAGCCAACAAATTAATTATGTGTATTGCACAACAAACATGCCTGAGCAAGATTGTTAGCCTTTTGTAGATAGGTTACCATAATACCCTAATAAATTTTCCTGAATTGATGTTTATTTCTGTCTTCATAATCCTCGGTTGATTTTCATTCATAATTATCGTTTATTTAGTGGAAGGTAACACCAAAAATGCTTTTTCTTCTCCCTGGCCATTCATCAGCTGTAACACAAATGTGTTTTTCACTTTTAATACCATTTTTTCTCTTAATAATTCATAAGTTTTCGAAAATCATTGTTGCAGCTTTTCTTTTCTGTCTATCAAAGTTTCATTAAAGCTTTTGAAAGTTATTTTTGTCCCCTAAATCTGCGATCAGCTCTATTGTAAGGATGAAAAAATATTTATACTTTAAGAAGGCAGAAGATGTTGGTATTAAGATATCCATTAATACTTTACAGGGAGTAGCACTTTACAAATTGAGCTGTTTGTCAAGCTTGTACATATTGTTTTTGTTTTTTAAATAACTGTTGTAATCTTAGCCAACAAATTAATTATGTGTGTCATGAAAATTTCCTGAATTAATGTTTATTTCTGTTATCCCTGTCTTCATAATCCTCGGTTGATTTTCATTTATAATTATTACCATTGGCAGGTAACACCTAAAATCATTCTTGTTGTAGCTTTTCTGTTAAAGTTGCATTAAAGCTTTTGAAAGTTCTTTGTCCTCTATATAATCAGCCAATTTAGCTAATGTAATAAGAGTTATTTCCAACTTTGATTAATAGGCTCTTTGCAGCAAGTGGTAACCTGAGGAAGAGGCAGAATCTGAAGGTCCTAACATGACTTTGGGTTGTCTTCATATAGGAATGATTTTACCTGCTTCTCTTCTTTGATCCGATTAAGGCTTTAATCATACCCCTAAAACAGTAAAGTTCTTAAATTAGAATGAGAGTGGAATTGGTCCTAGATACTACCTTAGCTAATTCAGTTATAGCTGACATATTATGTTAAACATAAATTCGTCTCACCTTCAACCTGCTGGATTCTATATTACTGGCAAGCAGAGAGGGAATGCATTAGAACCAGGTGCTTAGTGGCTGCCTGCCTCCCCTTCCATCCATATCTTGATGAATGTGGTGATGCTCGCTAAACGGACAGTTAGGCCAGTTCAAATCTTATTTGCCACTCGTGGGGTTTCAACCATTTGTTGTGCTGCTCTGAAGATGTCCCTCAGATGCTTCTATTCACCTTCTACATCTACAAACTGCTTCTGATCAGTCCCATTAAATAAAATAAAACAAAAATATATATAAAAGATAAAACAAATATATAAAATGCTAGGGGGGGTACCCCATGTATACCTAAAGTGAGCCAACCCTCATTTTACAAATTATGCAACTGTTCATTTAATTGTACTACTCATTGCTCAAATTGTATAAGTTAATTTAAATGCGTTCTGTACTTCAGATTTTATTATTTTTATCAACATAATAGAAAATGAACGAAACCCTAGTTGGGACAAAATTTTAATATCTTTAAAAATCTATATTAAATAATGTTATACATTGTGCCTTATTACCCATTTATATTATATAATTATAATTATTCTTATTGCCAATTTGTAATCATAATATATATTCAACTTGTCAGGTTTCATATAAGCCCGACATCAATTTAAGCCTTTTATTTCTAATATGTTATGTTTTACATATTGTGCTTCCTTTTCTACTTCATAATAATTATAATTATATCATAAAATATTATAAATAATCCTATATGTTATTTCTAAAACGCGTTTTTTTGTCGGTGCACCATAACTTCATCAATTCTTCATCAAATCCAATGATTGACCACTCATTTTGATGATATTCTCCTTCACATGTGAAAAATAGCCCTATCCTCCTGAAATTTCTGGAAAAAAACGTTATAAAGGAAAAGAAACTTTATTTGCGAATACTCCAAAAAGTAGGCATTTTTTTTTTATTGTACCCACGGTAATTAGAAAGATTACTAAATTACCTACAAAACAAAAAAAAAAAAAAAATCTGAATTATTAACAAAGATACAGTCCATTAGTTTTGGTATACCTAATGATCTCTTCCTGTTTAAAAAATATTGTATTTAGGAGTGGAATAGTCTTTTTTCCTGGCTGATATATTAACTTTATTGTTTCTTTGGTTGTTGTTACATTTTATTTTTTTAACAATTTAGAAAATCCCATGATCGGTTCATTATTTTGTCTTCATTACTTTCATTATCTTTCCAGTCAGCATTTAAAAATAGTTTCTAGCAAAGCAATTTGTACAAATATTTTTGTCTATTATGTTTAATAGAATATTGTAATCGACGAAGGAAAAAATATTAATTCCTTCCTTACATAATACATAGGAACTACTTATTACCAAATGTTTTTGCTATTTCTTCACTTAACAAAATTTTCTGTGAATTATTCGCATGGGCCAACTAGTATATATAATAATTAAAATATTGTATTCAAAGGGAAATCTAGATCGAAAAATAATAGCTGTCATCTATGTAAAACACAAATGGACATCTATATAATTTGTTAAGCAATCACCTAATGAGTTGAGTTCCTGTTATCTCTATCTCTATTATGTTATCTAATACTAAAATAAAATAAATTATGAAAGTCACTAAAAACTTTTATATGATGGAGAGGTAAAGAAAAAAAACTCATCAACACAATAAGAGTATTAAATACAAGATCATGTTTAAACAAATAACTGAATTATGTACTTCATTTTTATAAACAAATGTACCAAAATATTAAGAATTAACGAGAAAGATAGAATTAAAATTAATGAGCAAATACTTTCATACTATCAGTTAATAAATAAATAATTGAAGTATATTAGTGGCTTCATATCAAGGGTGTACATCTGTCATGAAATTCGAAATTGAGTTATTAGTTGATTCTTAAAACATTTTTCTTGCTCTATTTAATGATGTTTAACAATATCTTTCAGATAACATAAGTGCATAAATTGATTATAGATAAAATAAGCACAACATGATTATCACGCCAGTTCAAAAAAGTCACTAAGTACATTATTCATAGAGCTTAACTTTTAAACACATTTTTTGTTATTTTCAACTTTGTTTATCAATACATAGACACAAAATGTCACAAACCCTTTTTAAAGTCAAATATGGTTAAACTAAGTGCACAAGTGTTCTGATTTCACAGAAAACAAAATTCATTTTAGTACTTTGTGGTTTAATTTTTTTGAAATATTATTTAATGAATTTTTGCAATAGAGATGCGATATTATTCAAATACTGACATACAATTCAATTTCATTTCTATTTGAATATCATGTTTATGTCTAAATGATTATAAAATAGTTAAAATATTTATAGTTTAATGCACAATACATGTTATTCGAAATACACTAAAGATTTTTTACAACTCTGCACAGTAAAGAATAATATTGATGTTATTTTAACTTCCGAATCACACACGCGTAATTGTTAATACTATTTTAGTTGGGATGTTGCCGGTACTCCTAGTGCAGTATTGAGTCACCGACCCTCGGATCCGATAAGTGATAACTAGGGCCTAGGATCTGAAGATCTTAATTTTCCAAGAAATAGATCGTGAAAATCAATTAGCAGATCTCAAAAAGATCTTTTAAGCATTTACATGACCATTTACATAAAACAATCAATAAATGTAAACAACAAAACTAATAAATAATTATAAACAATAAAATATAAGGTCTACAGAAATATAAATTTAACAAATATTAATAATAATAATATTAATTTTTACTTTATCTTACATATATATGTAATATATAGTAAGGGTAAGTATTGCGATCGTGAAAATTTTTTAATCCGAGTTTTCAACGGAAATACACGTTTTAGGATACACTGAGTCCAAATAACCAATTCCAGAAAAATGGTTTGTGTGTTAAATTAAATTCCGAATAACTCAAAAAGTATACACTTTTTTGGGAATGTTTTGTTAAGATGTTTCAAAGGTATTTAAATTGCCTAAAAAACAAAAGAAGTTTCATCAAAATCGAAGCACTATTAGTAGACTTTAAAATATTTTTACTTTCACTTAATTTTTACTTTCAGTAAGGGTAAGTATTGCGATCGAGAAAATTTTTTAATCTGATTTTTCAACGGATTTATACGTTTTGAGGTACCCTGAGTCGAAATGACCAAGTCCCGAAAAATGGTCTGTGTGTTTGTATGTTAGCAGTCTAGCTCAAAAACTAAAAGTCGTACGAAACTGATATTACGTATTAAGGATGAGTATATGACTTAGATGTGACAGCAACTTTTTCCTTAAAATCGGCCAACCGAAAGTGGCTCTTTATATTAACCCTGAAACACATTTTTCTCAAAAACAGCTCTAACGATTTTGATTAAACTCGTATCATTGTATAATGAAGTGTGGTCTTTAATATCAATTAGGTCTTATCCCCATTGCTGTCACTTTACAGGGCTTAAATGCCCAATGTTCATATACATCTTCCTCTAAAGTACCTTTGAAATAGTTTGTTTTAAATAATTAATCATCTCACATTATTCAGAGTTACAAAAAAATGCTAAATATAACTTTTAAAAGAATTTGATAATTGAATAAAGGAGAAAAAAATATAAATGCTTATCTAGGTCGAAAATGAATCTCCTGAAATACTAGACAGAATGTGTACGTATAATATATCTTTGGAAAGCGGAGAATTTTAGAAAAAATAATATCAAATAAACAAATTTGTAGAAGGTAACAGGTAGTGACGAAAAAAATATAAACAATAATTTCCGAAAACTAACATAATGTTCTTTCTAAACGTAGACTTTTAAATTTTTTTCGAAGTTAAGTAAAAAAGTATTTAAAATCCACCGAATCAAGCCAATGCCATTGTTTAAAATACTATTAATTGTATTTGTGTGTAAGAAGTGAAGTATAAAAATATTTCATGGATATCTTAATAACCTTAAATATATTTACTGTAGTTTAATAACTATAGATGATTTTATATTTAAATAATCGGGTATCTATTGGCCGTTTATTCCAAAAAATCATCAAGTAACCTTTTAGAAAATTAAATTAGTGTATAATTAGATGAATTTTCCCTTTGTGAAATCTCAACATTATCCACATACAAGTAGTGTGTCAACTTTTTACCTAACCATGTGAAAATCTCGTAATATCGTCTTATTAAACTTTACAATGGAAAATAACAGTTTAATAACTAACAGTCCTACAATCGATAATCATTTATAGGTTAAATATTCAGATATACCTTCCAGTATCTCTAGGTATTTATGAACCTTTCGATTGACAGAATGAATAACTCCAATTTCAACATTCTTTATTTTTAATTTCAGATGTCCTTTAGGACAGATTGTAATATAAGCTTAAGAAAGAAAAAAAAAAATGATTTCAGTGCTGTTTCTAGTGGCAAAATGTATACCTACACAGTTCTATATTTCAACGCTGCAATCACTTACTCTGGAATCAACTTACTCATTGTCTGTATAGATATAACTTTTCAACTAGAAATATCACTAAAATGATATTACTCAAAAATGTTGAAATTGGAGTTAGTCTTCTGTCAATTGAAAGCTCAGAGACAAAAGTTTTGTGGTTTATAAAAGCAGATTAAGTTACTAGATTTTTATTGCCTACCGACGATGTATTAAATAGATTTTTTGTAATTATAATTATCTTAATGATTTGTTATCTGTAAGCTTTAAGCTTTAGCACCGTTTAAAATGCACTTCAAACGTTTTATAATAGCCCAACATTGCCAGAAAATAATTTCTATCAAAAGTAGAGCAGTAAGTGAAAGTTGTGTGTTGCGCGCACCAGGTTTTTTAGGTATATATCATTGTATAAATAGGCAAACACAAAACGGTTCAGCCCCTTTTATTTCTCTATTATTCAACTGATTTTCTTCCTTCATTTTTTGTTTAATAGCTATTGACGAGCTTTAGTGTTATCAATAAATTAAAATATGAAATAGTTTATAAATACAAATATAAATGGTAGTTTGTTCAAAACGGCTAATCTTCGAAATCTTCACCGATTTCTTTTAAATTTTGACACAACGTCGCAATAATATTTAGAAGTATTTTTATATACGTTTCATTATCATCATTCCTTTCCTTTCGAAATGGCGGTCGAAAAAGTGATTCGCTTTTGATTGTAGCGCCAATACGGCTTCAATGATTCAATGAAACTTGGCTAAAGTCTTCTCCTTGAAACCTTTATAATTTATGTATATAACATACTTTCCCGAAAACAAGCAGCATAATTTTTTATGATGAATTCAGTATTTTATTTACGAATAACTCAAAAAATACACATTTTTTTAGTGATGATACCAGTATTTATTTGAATGTTTTCTTAATTTCCTATAAAATAAAAAAAAAATCATCGAAATCAGGCTAATAGTACTATATACAGCAACTATATATCATTTTAAATATTTAGTATGTTTTATTTTGCAAAGTCTATTTCCATTATTTTGTTTTTTTATAAATTGAAAATTTTACTTTTAATGAAGCAATCAGGACTATTATTTGAATATATGATATCATTGAATGTTATTGGAATGTTCTAAGTAAATTGTATAGTTGTTCTCATTCTTAACTTGGATACTGCACAAGCATTAGTTAATGAAACACGAATGAGAGTGAAGTACTAACGGGGGCTACTTTAAATTAAAGAATTTTAATTCCAAGAATTAATTTAACATTTTCTGACACAATACTTACATTCGACTTTCAAATTGCAACGTTCTTATTAATAGCTGCATTTGCTATGACCATAATAAAATCGTAGGGTCAAAGTTTTGGAAAAATGTGTGTATTATTGCGACGTCCAGTAATTTCGCATGGCCAATAAAATTTATTTGAAATTTATATTTTCATTGGCAATGGGCATGGTTATGCACTAAACAATAACAGAACATTATTTACATAGAAGTTCTGAACAAAAATGGATTTAAACTGGATTGAAATTGCTAATTTATATTTATTTTTTACTTGCTTAATCATAACATTAATTTATTGTGATAATAACACACATAAATTAAATATTTTTGAATGAGTCTATTTTGTATTACTTATAAATAATTTTAAGTAGTTTAAGCTCGATTTTTAATGGAAATTGAATTTTAGTTTATATTAATAAATGAGGATTCTTGAATCGTGATTTAATTTTTATTTATTTTTTATTTAATTATATATTTTCCTCAATTTTTTAATGAATATGGTCGAATTTCGCCCGGTGGATGAACACAAGTTTATTTAAATGCTTCTCCAGTTGTTCTGAATGAAAATTTCACCTACTGTGTTCCATTAAACGAGGATATCTGCTTAATGAACGTTCGACGTCTATCGTTCTTTCAGGTAGCATGTGAAAAGTATGCTTTTTCAGTGGAACAAAACTTATATTTCTCACGTAAGGAGATGGATGGTGTCTGTTGTCTCCCTCTTTGATATTATAATGATGTTTGGAGAATTTCCCAGTCAAGAGACCTTTTTAAAATGGCTTGTAATTTAAAATATTTTGCCAGATGCTCTGAAGAAAATTTTATTGAAATATTTTTGTCGATTCCAGAAGGAAATATTGTTAATTCTCTAGTTTGTTGATGGCAGCTGGTAAAAATCTAATATTGGCCAATGTTTAAATGAGTCCTGTACTTAAAGTATTGTCTTTAAATCATGTTTTATTTTGTTTGATGGCGGTTGAATCATCTTCCAAAGCGCACACTGTATCTTTAATTTTATTGAAAATTCTCTTTATAGCATAGTAAATTGCTGCTTTCACCCAAATTTCCCAAAGTTTTACAATTTGTTCTGGGGATGATAGTAAGTTCTTATTTTAATTTTAAATTTAGCTTCTCTGGATGGGGCTTTTATGTTAGTTTTATTAGCATGAAAAATGATTTTATTTATTCCGTCAAAATTTATTTACTCTTATGGTTTCAGGAATCCTGTCCAATCCGACAATGGTTACAGAAAGGTAAGACCACATTCATACTATATGTGCAAAAAATATAAAATAAACAGAAGCAAAATAACAACTAAATAATAATTAAAAAGTATGTACAATAAAATAACTTGATGTGTAACTTAAAAAAAAAAAAAAATAAAATAAAACAGATGCTTACCCTACCTGTATACACTGTTAAATAGTTATTCGAAGAAATTACGATGCAGCGTGGGCTGTGTATCCATTAGCTGTTGGCTTATGCTCCAAAGGGTAGTGCACTGCTGTGTAGATGCACTTGGCCAATAGAGATCTATGAAACGTTGTTACTCAGGGCAGGCTGCTTTGATCTTGCTTGTTGCAGTACTGCCCATATCCGCCCACAAAGCTAGCACAGCTCTCCCATCTTGTCCTTACCTGTCCTATTGTCAATTAATTAGCACACTTCCAAAGTAGTCCATCGTAACCTCCGTACATTGTGTTCTCAGTTTTGTTACTATTAAAGTCAATCCGTACATATATTATTACAGCAAGGCTCGAAATCGGTTTTGTACCAAATATAAGCTCTTGTCATGCTCAGATACCATGAATGGGGTACCGTTGGATTCAGAATTTCACGGGGGGTTAGCGAATCGTATTCTCCACTCATGTTTTTCTTTCTAAAATAAATAAAGTCGATACAAACATTTTGCTAGGCTTCAATACTGGAAAGGTGGTAGGTCTGTAGATCGATACGGGACAAATTGTCTCTTGAAAATTTTGATGCGTACAGCAAGACCCGGATAGTTCCTCCGGAACTATCGGATCCTGCGTTTTTAACCCCAAAAACGTACTGTTTTCGAGATTACGCAAGGCATAGGGTTCGCATCCACACAACCTTACATTAATTGTAGTACTGTCATTGAATACATGTCTCATTTCTTCGACTTGAGGTCTCTATGATCGAGAGAGGAGGAGTTTATATTATTTATCGATGGTGTTTTTGATCGGCAAGCCATATCATCGTTAATTTTTCACCAAATCTCAATATTGAGCCACCAATTTCGAAGGCTTCCTTTTCCTTCAGGCTGGCAAAATAGGCCAGTCACCCAGAAAATTCAGGCAAACAAGTTATGAAAGGAAAATTTTATTTGCGAATAACTAAAAAATTACACACTTTACCCTAGGTTATACCTATGATTATATAAAAGATTACTATATTCCCTACAAAAGGAAAAAAAAATCATCGAAATCGGACAGTTTTTAGCAAAGATACAGCTTACTGAAATTTGGACACATGTTGGTTCCAAACAAAAATGAAGATTTAAATTAATGTTTGTTTGCTTTGTGGATTATATTTAACGATAAAGTAACATTTGATGGCTTATTCCTTTCATGCATTGCATTTTTTTATTTTCTTATTAATTTTTTCATTTGATGACTATATGCTGTGCGAATATTTCGGACGGGCCTACTAGTTTTTATTTAATCGTCCATATTTTTATTTTAGTATGCCATATGCCAGTTAGCTCGAAGAGAGCCAAGTATACATTTGACTAAATACTAATATTTAACTCATAGGAGTAAATTAGAAAAATCTGGTGCGTGCATCACACAACTTTCATTTCTGTTACTATCCTATCCTACTTTAGACAAAGATATGGTCTGGTAAAATTTGAAAAAAATCGTTTGGAAACATAGGCGTAAACTTTCAATTTTTATTTGGATATTGGATTAAAAAAAAATGAGGAAGTTTTATTATGTGTGAAAATTCAGCATCATTTTTGTGAAACGAACGAATATATAGGATGTTTAAAATTTATTTACATAGTTGTAAGGATTTTTTATTTATATATACTTGAAAATATATAAAGAAACATACAATTGAATATATAACTTATTTCTTTAAATTAAACTCAGGATGGTGGAGAAACAAGCTTTATAACATTGGTGCATTTCTAGAACTTTTTCAGCTAAACATAAATTATATAAAAAAGTAAAAAATATTTTTGATTTCTTAGTGTGTACAACCTCAAAAAAAAAAAACAACAACGTTTTTCACAGGCCGACTAGTTTGCCGCGGAAAATGTGAATATCACGTGAAAATTGAGGGGTGATGGAATCAAACCCTTGGATATGTTGATATACAGTGTCCCGTAAGCATAGGGAAATATTTTAACAAGCAATAATAGATCTCAAGAGTTATAAAAGAAGTTAATATAAACAATGATCCGGTTTTCGGCAGAATAATAGGAAATTAAAGTTTTGTGTTTTTCTAAGTCATGTTTTTTGATGAATAGGAAGCGATACCTAAAACATAATGTAATATAATTAATTAAAAATTGCTTCACTGTAAAATAGGCAAAAAATTGCTTCAAGCAAAAGTAGGGTTTGTCATTGTTAAAGGCATTTAAAAAGGACTTTTGTCGGTATAAACTAAGCTAAGTTCTGTTTAAAAAAACAAAGTCATGAATTACTCATGATTTTAATTTTTAGTTAATCCACTACAAGTTGTGTAAAAAAATAATGTATTTTGATACTTCGTCACCTTAAAGCACCCGTGTTTTCAACAAAAATTATTACAATAAATCATTGCAAAGCTTTAACTTATTTTTCTTATTACCTGGGAAGTATTATATAATCATAAATTCGTAAATACACTTTTATTTATCACTAAAAATGTTTAAAAAAGGATTTTTTAAATATTTATTATTTCAAATGATAATGAAACTAACAGATTATAGAAATTGGTGGAAATATTAAGCTCTGTATTATAGAAATTGTAATTTATTATTAATTTTAGTGATGTTCCTAGCGAAAAAATTCATACCTTTATTCAGAGTTCTATATTTCAGCACTGCAAACACCTACTCTGGAATCAACTTGCTCACTATCTGTATAGATATAGCTTTCCTTTATCTAGAAATATTACTTAAATGACATTACTCAAAAATGTTGTAATTGGAGTTAGTCATTCTGTCAGCAGAAAGGCTCTATGACTGAAGTTTTGTGGTTTATAAAAGCAGATAAGTTACTAGATTTTTATTGCCTACCGTCGATATAATAAATAGACTTTTTGTAATTTTAATGGTCTTAATAATTTGTTATCTGTAAGCTTTAAACTATAGCTCCGTTTAAAATGCACTTTAAAAATTTTAAAATAGCTCAACATTACCAGAAAATAATTTCTATTCAAAGTAAAAGGATAAGTGAAAATTGTCTGTTGCGCGCAACAGATTTTTTAATACTGGTACAATAAAATAGTTTTTAAACAATTTCATTTCCTCGATTCAGTGAATAAGTTTTTTTGTTGACTATGTTGTTTTTTGTTATTTCGATCGCAACTTTTTTTCAATATTTCAAAGTAATCTAGTCCGTGATACAGACGCCTGTTTGTCAAATTATTAACATCCTCCTGAAACTTCATAAAACAACTTCATTTCATCTTAACCTACAACTTTTATTTACGAACATTCTTGGAATCGGGGCGTTTTCTGGTTGGGGATCGGCAAACTTTGTCGATTTAATGGGTACTAAAATTTCGTAAATATCTATTTGCTTTCCACTTCGATCGGAAGATAACTTGATAACAAAATCGAAAAAAAAGGTGGCCTACGAAAATATTGGGGTGTTGGGCGTGACCCCAACATGTCAAAATAACGAGATTATTTCAAATTGTCCAATAACTTTATAGGCCACATTTGTTTTTCTCCATTTTCAGATCAAATTATCTTACGATTTAAGTGGAAAACAGTGAATGGGTATTTACGAGTTTTTAGTACCTAATCAAATACAAAGACAAAGTTTGTCGATCTCCAGATTGAAAACGCCCGAATCCCGAGAATTTTCATAAATAAAATATTTGTAGGTTATAATAAAATGAAATAATTCGCGAAGTTTCAGACGGATGTTAATAATTTTATAAAAAAAGGTCTGTACTGGCTTCAAAGAACTTTTGAATAAACGAACATTTCATTTATATAGGCTGTATTAATAATTTTAACCCTACCTGAAAAATTACCTAATTTTAAAATGGATAACAGTACCAATGTATTTTATTACTTATAAGTGTTTTAGTTAGTTAATTCTCTTGAAAATATGGAATAATGAAACCATATTGAGTTATTTGGAAAAGAATACGATATGTATATACATATATATATATTTATATATATATATATCTGATGAACATCTTTTGAATACAAATCTAATTGAAATCGTATTCCTTTGAATGCGATGATTTTATGAGTTTAGATCATAAACGGAAATAAGAGAAATAGTTTATTCCTCGAAATATCAATACTTCCTTAGTTTAGTTTTTTTCTGTTTTGCATTTTGTTTGTTACAATAAAAATATTTTCGTTCTAGATATTTTTTTTCTCCCTTATTATACAAGGTTCAAAGAATGTACTTTATCTTATATTTTGATATTCGGTATTTTATGTGCTATCCAACCCCTCTGTTTCTTATGTATTTTTCCTTTCACTGATGATTGGTGTGAAGTAAAAAACTATATTAAGTAATGTCGTTCTCACTGTTGCCATATTAACCAATGATTATGTATGTAACAGAGTTATGATTTAAATAAAAATAAATTTCATTAATTTTGTCATGGCTAAACTAAAAATATCCGGAAAAACCTAGAGCTTAGTGGAAGAATAACAATCAAGAAACTCAGGGCATACACACCCCACGTTCTGTTTTGGTTGGTGAAGTGGGGGCAAACATTCGGTTCGTTTAACTCCATCTCGCCCTCAACGATTTATGAATTTCTAAGAAGATCAAACAGCTCTGGGCTTATTGATCACAATCAGCAGAGCCAGTTTAATTAATATTATATTGAGATAAATGTTGTTTGGCGTAATTAAAGCTTGATAACAATGAATGCTATATTGGAACATGTGTTACAATGATATCCCAACACAATATTTTGAGGAATTTATGCGTGGAAGATTTTGCTTCTAACATAGTGGCAGGATTATGTTGAATAGCATTATTATTATTAAACAACAAAAATTGCATGTTCCAATATTGATTTAGTAGATCTATGAATAATAAAATTGTATTCAAGAAATCGAATTTTGATCTAGTATTCTTTATTGTAGAATACTGAGAACGTAACAATTTTCACTTGTGATTATAATTTTCAATACTTTAAGTTTATATAACCTATTTTTGAATTAACATTCAATTATATTTATTGACCGTCGGTTTATTGCAAAAAGTCATTAAGAAACATTTTAATGTATTTAAGATAATTGAATTTTAAGTTACCGATTCATTAAAAAAATAATAAAATACACATTAATTATTTACTTGTAAGTTATTTGCTATTCTATATATGTATTTTGTTTCTGAAAAATAATTAAAATACTTAACATATATACAACAATGCAAAAAAATAGAAAAATAAAACCACAAACAACGCACATAGTGACTTTTTGCACACCACCATAGTTAACAAAACACTTAATTTTAAAGCTTTTTAAGTACATTCGAGTTAGACTTAACTCACTTCAATTATTTTATTATCCATTTGATCAATTAATCCAGTGAAAGAAGTCATTAAGTACCAGATTGTGAATTTTGGCGTTCTACTTAAACCTTATTTAGGGAACAAGAATTTCATTAAGTTACATGATGACTTTTTGCTCTGTAAAATCAGAACATCGTGCATTTAGTGAAACTATTTTTCATATATAAAAGGATTTTTAAGCACTTAGTGAGTTATTCTATCGATTAATATTATCGAAATAAACAACCACGTATCATCAGGTTCTAATCGAATAAAAGTGTACTTTTTGTAATAAACCTAGACTATGTTTGTTGAGAGTTCCGATGTGTTTGTGTTTTGCGGAATTTCAGAAACGTATAAACGCGGCTTATATATATACTTAAATGGCTTAAAATCCCTTTGATTTTGCGGAGAACGGTATTTGCTGAACTCGTTCAGCCAGGTTTCATCTAGATTTTTTAACATTCAGTTTGCTATCTATTATATTTAATTAAAAATAATTTATGATTGACTTAAATTGTCCATTGTTTCAATAGTTGTTAAATGTTACCGTAAGTTTATATTATTTTTAGGATGTACATTATGAATTTGTAGCATTACCTCTGTTGGGTTAATATAGATTACTACATAAAGAACTGTGTTCCTTGATTTACTGTGAGTTGTACAGTGTTTTGGTCTCTGCGAACCCACGCGTCGCTCGGGACGTGCTCTAGTAGATAACCCTTGGCACCAAGAAGCAAAGCAATTAAGATACAGTGAAGCGGTTGGTAAAACTCCAACATAGCTTATCAGGGACCGGTAATTAGGTGGTGCTTTTATCTTGCAACCTTCCTCCAGAGGTTAATGTACGGCTTTCTACTTCTTCTTATCTGTTTACCGTCCTCTCCTGCGCTACCATTATCCCGCAGATATACACCCAGTTGTGCCAAAAAGCAGCAGGCGATGTCTTTTTCAGTTGGTGGCTGCTAGTGAAGCAAAGTTTTATCATTGTTGCCTCTATATTTTAGTACCCCTTCAGGTTACTTTCAGCTTATTTTAAGGTTTTGAATTCTCTCCTTCCTGCTGCAAGAGTCGTCTTTTCATTTAAATGTCATCAAAGATATATAAGAGCCAAGCATAGGATTGCAATCTGATTTTGGTAGATATGTAATTAATTGATTGAACTACATTTCAATATGGCTGGATGTGGTGTGTAAAATCTAATCCATACTATTAGACATGTTGCTCGATTTATGTCTCTGAGACGTCAGGTAGTCTACATAGACATCTCTATTGACCAATCCCCGTCTACTGGTCCGTTGCGAGACCAAAAATTGTAGGTTTAGAGTCTCCCGATCAAAAAGGGAGACTGCATGTAACGTTAGACATGTTGCACAATGTTTTGACAGTGTGGACTCCACTCGGCGTCTGTAGGCTAGACATCCCAACCGGGGAAGGGGAAAAGGGACCCTGGAATCTCTTTCTGCAAAGCTTAATGTGGTGATAGTGGCGGAAATAAAACAGAAAATCTATAATTTAAAACTAGGAGCGAAAAAAAAGCATATAATCCGACGAGTGCTTTTCTCGCTTTTTCACTTTTAATTAGCACTAAGCAGGAACTCATTCCACACAAATCAATGTTCTCCGGTCTATAGACAAATCGTGCAACTAGATCTTCTAGGGTGTACTAGACTTAACAATATTAGCTATATGAATAAAAATAAAGAACTAATGGTAATAATTATACATACATGGTGCATTGTAATATTAATAAAATAATTATAAATATGATAACAATGAATCCTTCCGCGGTATACAAACAATTTTTTTTTTTATAAAATATTCACTTTGTAGGACCGGGGAAGTTGTACTAAAAAAACAAAAGAATAATCAAATCAGCAATAAAGAATACCTACTTAGACAGTTATCATTTTTAAAAAATCTCTTTATTAGGAAATAATACATTTTGCCACATTAAAGGTCAATTGATTTTATAACTGAGTACATTATACAGTATACAATGTAATTAAAAAGAAATAAAAATAATAATAAAATAAATAATATAATTAAAAAATAAAAAAAAGATAAATAAAATAAAACGATTTTTATCAAAGGCAAAGCTTTATTAAAAACATAAAAAATGTAACTTGAAGCGAAATAAAATAATACAGAAATTATTAGAAGAAAAAAATAACAATAAATAATAATAATAATGGATAGATATATAAAACAAACAAACAAGAACAAGACTAACAGTCATATTGAATTACAATAAAGGAAATATTTAGAAAATAAGTAATGAACTAAGTAGCCGAGAATGGCCAGAAGGGCATTTTATTGCGCTTCTTGGGTCATATACATGTTTGAGGGGAGCAAATTTTGAATTTTCAGAAAGAAAAAAATTCAAAGCAGGTGTAATTATATATAATCTACAATGTACTTTTCTTATCCTCCATAATTTTATTGAAACTAATTTTATTTTACTTTCGCTTGTACTGTTTTTAAGAAGTTGAAAGCAATCAAACATCTTGAAATGGACATGAGCCATCCAGTTTGGGGCAGGGATGAGGAGGTTGGGTAATTCTGAACTAAATGTTTGTGAGGGAGATTAGAAAACATACAGAGAGGAAATCGATCGAAGAAAGGAGGGCCCTTCATTCCACAAGGACGAGAAAGACCTGTGAAGATAGAGGGGATGGACGTAAAAAAACAAACAACGATATTAGCGTGGTGCATAGGTTCCCTGCCTGTTAGTTCTAAATAAATAAAAAATATATAATTTGAAAGAAATAAACTATTGTCAATTAATTATAAAACTTGTGTAGTGTCAGGCAAAATAGGTATATATCAATCTTGCGTGAACCGAGGACAATATAAGTGAAACCAGTAACGTTTGTGAAACCAAGATTACATTTTGATAACGCCATATTATGAACCAGAAAATATTGCAGGAAAGGCAATCAAGTACTTAAATTTTAATGACGGCTATTCCATTGATATGTGTACACAAAAATTTTAAACTCTGGTTTAAAAGAATTGGACCATTCAGTTCCACTTTTAGTCATAAAAATAGTTCCTGCGAGGGAATGCGTGAATGCCTATACAAACAACAGTATCTACTTTCGTTTGGGATCAGACAAATTTCTAAAAAATCAACATTATAGCACGATTTTCTCTTGGAGATAGATTTCCTTCGTTTCGGAGAGCGACCAAGGTATTATTAATGTTAATTGCCTGCTCATGCTGCAGGCTGAAATCGCCAAGTTTGATTTTTTTTTTTACATCAATCTATAAAATTTTCCTTAGCAGCTTAAATTTCTGCAGTTTTTTCACTAAGTATTTTAGTCACCAAAATGATTAATTGTTTTTTAGTTAATTTTATACAGAGGAAAGAGTTAGTGCATATGCTGGACTGGTCAGCTTTTAAAATTTTATTGAGTATTGAATACCTTGACGTTCCTTCAATATCCAATATCCTCTCTTTATATCGCGTTAAATTATATTAGGAACTTATAACAATTGATTTTGAAAAGTGTAAACATAACATAAGTGTATATATATATATATATATATATATATATATATATATATATATATATATATATATATATATAGTAAATATTTATCCAGCGTCTAATTAGTTTGTGAAGAGGAATTGGAATAAGAGGGTTTTAAATGTGGATAAGGATGAATGCATAAATGCATGGGGGATTTTTAGTGGGATGGATTTCCAGAATGTAGTGGAATGGACAACAAAGGGATGTTTAAATGAGGCAGATCTGTGGAAAGGGGTGTAAAGGCCAGAAGGATGAGATCTTGTGGAGAGGATGTGGATAGATGATTTGAATTTTAGGAGATAGTATGCATAAGACGGACGATGATTATTGATTATTTGGTAAAGGAATGTGCCTAGGAAATATTGTCTTCGGAAGGAGGAGAAGAGCCATCCTAATTCAGCATAGTGGTTAGGAAACACGGGAACGCCTCAGGATCCCGGTGACAAATCTTACGAAGCATTCATAATTCTTTTCAGTCTCTCCCCGAGTTCTGCCGAGAGGCCACCGTACACCATGCAGCCGTAATCAAGGTGAGGGAAGACAAGGGAAGATAATAGGAGTCTACGTGTGGGAATGGGAAGTAAATGGCGGAAGCAATCGAATAGTTTCAAGGTACCAGTTGACCGTCGGGAGATGTGAGCAATATGGTGTTTCCAGGAGAGGGCTTGGTCTATGAAAATGTTCACGTTTTATACTGAGGAGGTGAAGGTGATGGGATGGTCATTTAGGTACAGGATAGGAATGTTGGTATTGGCTCTGAGAAGGGGTTTCGAACCAATGACAATGGCTTGGGTTTTTGTAGCGTTTAATCTTAGCCCATTTAAGTTTGGCAAACGTATTATGCAACTCTGAGGGATAGAAGGAAAGGTAAATTTGTTTAATATATGTTTTTAAGTTAATTAGTTTCGATGTTTATTGTTGCCACGTATGAATGCTATTCGTCTTTGAAAAGGTCACGGAAAAATCCAACATTGATGTTTGGCTATGTCTTTATTCCATCCCTAATCGTCCGTGGTACAGACCCCTTTTTGTCAAATTATTACCATCCATCTGAAACTTCATAAATAGCTTCATCTCATCGTAAGCTACTTATGATTAATTTTGTTTACGAAAATTCTTGGCATTGGTGCGTTTTCAATCTGGAGGTCGGCAAACTTTGTCTATTTAATTAGATATTAAAAACTCTTAAATAGACATTATCATTACACTTGAATTGTTAGATGATTTGATAACAAAAAAAAAAAAAAAAAATTAGCCTTAAAAATATTGAGCCGTTTGGCGTGACCTACACTCCGAAAATGTCAAAATAGGGAGGTTATACAGGCCAAACTGCCCAATATTTTTGTGGGCCACATTTTTTCTCGATTTTGTGATCCAAAACTACATACTATTTTATGATCCAAGTGAGAAGAAAATGACTGTTTACGGTTTTTAGTACCTAATTAAATAGACAACGTTTGCCGATCTCCAGATTTAAAACGCCCCAATGCCGAGAATATTCGCAATTAAAATATTTATAGGTTACGACGAGATGAAGCAATTTACGAAGTTTCAAGCCTATGTTAATAATTTAATAAAAAGATGTCTCTTTCATGGACTAGTAACTGTCTATTTAATATAGTTATTGAAATTGAATCGAATCAGTTACATTTGATTTTAAACTGTTTGTTCTGTTCTGGAACTTAGTTAAAGCCAGTGCGAAAGAGAATGGCGATTAAAGGGAATCAGAAAAAGTAAGTAGGGTATTGTCTTCCTGAGCGTGGCAGTAATCAAGCTCCGCTAAGCTTTATCCGCTTGTGTGATTGACCTATAAAAACTATGGCTGAGGGAGAAGTGTTTTAAACGGCGACCCTTCCTATAGGAAATGCGATTATCCGAATTAATCCTTGGGAGAGAGGATTCCCCAGAGCACTCAGTGGGCCCCTCTTCACAATTTAGCGGGACGTGGCTATTATGCTGTCACATATAATTGTCACGGCAGCCCGGGGGGCTGTAACACACTCTGACAATTTGTTCGTCACTCCTGGGTGTAATATCTGAGCTTGATTGAGTACCCTTATTTGGTCTAGAATTAATGCATATTACATGAGTAATTTAAATCTGACAGAAACATATACAAAGTTGTTGTGAGTTTATGAATTTTTAGTGCTATGTCCTGCTACGTTACGTATGGAATTTAATTTATTTTATGATTATAAACATTTTAGTCCCCCCAGTTCCTTTATTGTTATGTTTTGATAACGCTGCTTACCTCAATTAATGGAATCGTCGCGCTTCAGCATGAGTTCGGTATCGTTAATTTATCGTAACTTTATTTATTTTATCTTTTATTGGATTTATCTGCAACGAAATTAAATTGAACTGTAACTGATGCCTGAACTGCATGAGGAAGCAAAACTGAAAGTAAAAAAGAATCTATAGGATTGTAGTATATTGGGGGTGGCTTTAGAGGTAGCCTTAGAGGACTGGGATATAACTCTGAGTCCTTGTTAATTCGAAATGGAAGGACTGTGTGTTCAAGGCAGTCTTTATGTTGGTCCCGATTTATCGTTGCTTCGCTCTGGCCCAATAATAAAATACTGCCCTGTTCCCTTTGAGATTTGTTTCTCATATGAAAAAGCTTTCTTATGGCCTTGGGCTCAACAGTAGGAATCGTGCAAGCGTGTTTAAACGAAATATATCTATATTTAATTTTTTTTTATTGCAATTATTAGTGTGTTAATAATTGAGTACTGATAATAAGTATTGTAGTTCTGGTTTGGTACGAGGTTTTGGCAATAAGGAGCAGGTAAAAGTAGCCTACACCCAGTGTCAAAATGTTAGACACACTTCAAAAATTGTTATCTCTATCCTCCCATCTTTTCAAATTACACGTAAAACAGTATTAAAATTATCTATCACTCACCTGAAGTTAATCAACAGTCTGCTTGTATTTGGTTTCTCAAGCAAAAAGTAAATACATTTTTTTTTTCAAATTAAAGTTAAGGTCTGTAAAAATGTTAGACACTCCCTGGTAAAAATAGATAGAACTCATTTTAATACTTTGTGGTCTTTCCACCACCATTTATTAATTCAAAAATTCTTTTTGGTAATGAATCGTACAATTGTTTCATTGTTTCTTGAGGTTATTGTTCCCATGAGGCCAGAATTGCAGATTTCAAATCCTCGATTTGTACCGAACTGTCTTGACTCTGAGTGCACCCTTCTTGAAAGAGTTCCCCAAACATTTTAGATATTTCTGGGGAGACATCCGGCCAGTCCAATTTGGCAATTTTATTGCGAGTAAACCAGTCTTTATTTTTGCTGAATATTCGAATCGTTATCTTGCTGGAAAACTGGGGTGCCTTCAGGCATGTCATTAAAAGTAAAATTTTGTTCATCTAACACATTTCTATATTCAGCTGATTTTACTCTTGATGAAACAAATACCAAATTTACTTTTTTTGTTTGTAACCAATTGATGCTCATACCATAACTTCTTCTCTTCCCAATTGACGCTTTGATAAAATGTCTTCTTTTTTTTTTAGTCATGAAAATACTTTCACTTACGTTATATATGTAATATATAGTAAGGAAAAGTATTGTAATCGTGAAAATTTTCGAATCTGAGTTTTCAACGGAAATACACGTTTTGAGGTAGCCTGATTCCAAATAACCAAGCCCCGTAAAATGTTCTGGGTGTCTGTTTGTCTATATGTTAGCAGTCCAGCTCAAAAACGAAAAGTTGTGCGAAACTGATATTACGTATTTAAGATAGGTATATGCCTTAGTTGTGACAGCAAATTTTCCCTTCAAATCGGCTAATCGGAAGTGCCACTTAAAATTAACGCTGAAACACATTTTTAAAATTTTCTCAAAAACAGCTCTAATGATTTTGATTAAACTCGGTGTATCATTGTATAATTAAGTAGTCTTTAATATCAATCAAGTCTTATTTCCATTGATGTCACTTTACAGGGCTTAGATACTCAATGTTTATATATATCTTCCTCTTAAGTACCTTTAATATGATTTATTTATAAGAATTAATTCTCTTTTACTGACTGTAACTATAAGAAATGTCTAAATATGAAGTTTGAGAATATGATAATTGGAAACTGGAGAAAGAAAATAAAAATGAATTCCATGTTTTCAAAGAAATTAAATGAAATCTTCTTACTAAATGTAATCTTTTAACTTTTTTTAAAGTTTTATTCTAGGAAATGGCACTGTTTAAGACACTATTTCATTGTACTTGTGTGAAAGAATAAGTGAAATATAAAAATATTTCATGGCTATATTTATAACTTTAAATAAATTTACTGTAGTTTAATAACTCTAGATCTGATATTATATTTAAATAATGAGGTGTCTATCGTCCGTTTATTTCGAAAAATCATCATGTAACCTTTTTAAGATTAAATTAGTGAATAATTTGATGAATTTTCCCTTTTTGATATTCCAACAGTATCCAATTCCAATTAGTGTGGCAACTTTTGCCCTGTCTATGACAGACAATGCAAGTCTCTCAACTCTATTTTGGTAAACTTTGCTATGAAAAATAACAGTTTAATAACTAATAGGCGTACAATCCGTAATCAACGGATCATACAATCCATAATCAATGGTTCGTACAATCCATAATCAACTGGTGATATAATAATTAGGACTTCCGTTACTTTAATGGTAGTTGTGATTTTTTAGCTGTAAGCATTTAGCTTTAGCTCTGTTAAAAATGTTATTAAAAAATTTTGTTATAGTCCAACATGGCCAGAAAATAATTTCTGTTCAAAGTCGAGTGTGAAGTGAAAGTTGTGTATTGCCTGTACCAGATTTTTTAATCATCTTTGGACATTCTTTAGTTTTCTTTGAACTCCAGCTTCCTCTTGCTGTTTTACGAGAGTTGGATGCGATTCGAAGTATATTCCGTTTCTCTGGTAATGTCAAAGCAGGGGGACTCCCAGTAGAACGGTGGGTTCCATGTCTATCCTTGCCGAATAAACTTCGCGACCGATGAAAAACTCCTCTCGATTCGGCGTTATATTTCTCTACAACTTATCCCTTCCTTGTCGAGTGAAGAAATCAAACGGCGCTCTTCTTCGGAGAGAAACACTTAGTTTTCCCATAGCTCACTTTTTTTTTTTTTTTCCTTTTTTCTTTTTTGTCTATTTGGAAACAAATGCAACACTGTACCGAAGTAGAAATGGTATTTTAACGATTTCAATTCTTAAGGATTAAGAAAATATTAAACAGTAACAACTTTTTCTATCATTTTGACGCATATAAAATGTCATTTACCGATATCCGATTTAAATAATCCCCAAGGTCTGAGAATATTGTCCCCATTTCAATACCATAATTTATACTTTAAACTGTGGTTAAAGGATAATATCAACCAAAAATAATAAAAAGAGCTCGGGAAGGAATATTTTTATAGTATTTTAAATATAAAAATACTTTGTTCCTTATTTCTTTTATTGTTTTGGTTAGTATTCAAATTTTGGTTATCCCTATAATAAACACGTTGGACGGATGTTGAGGGTTCACAGTACATACATTTCGCCCGTAATACAAAAGTTACTAAATATAAAGTTTGATAGAGCCAAACTTTTAAAACCATATTCATGAATTTAGATCAAATTTATCCATTAAAAAACTCATTTTATTAGCTTGTTCTTACAAGTAGATTACGAACCTACAGGCCTCCCCTAATTTAGAGCCTATAGCCTAACTTCTCGTGAGACTTGGCGTAGTGGTAAAATTCATTAAGTGTATTCAAATAAAATTAAACATATTATATGTCAAATAGAAAGTTAGTATGATGTTAACATAGAACAAGAAGGAGAAATGGGTTTTCGGGATTCGGTAAACATCTATAAATTGAATTATTGAAGGGTGTAGGTTCCAAATCTACAAATTTGATAGATTTCGTTATTTTGATCATTGAAAATAAACCTATGATTGTAATCTTGAATTGTATCTTCAATGAGGAGTTTGAATTTGTATATATAAGTAAATATATAATTTCATTTGTTCTTCATTATTTAAAATTTGCATTTTATGCTAAATATAATTTGTCTGGTTGTATTAGAGTGTACTAATTTGTAAAGATATTTCATCAGCGGTTAAAAAAAAAAAAAAATCACGCCAGCAAAATATACAATTGCATACAAATCCAGGATATCCTTATAATTTAGTTGCTACTTTCATGATTTTCAGTTGAATTTAAGAGTCCAAAAATTCTAACATTCAGTGGAACTACTATAAGCACATAGCTCGAAAATAGACATACAGTAATTACGTTAAAAACGGAAAAATTCAAATTATAAAGCCATAAGTCTCTAACATACTGGTTGATATCTTGACTGGTTAACTGGCTTTATAGTTTAAATTTTTCCATTTATGCAATAATTTATTGGAACTTTTTAATTCAGCACAAAATGAACTAAACAGGCAAATATACCTCATATTTTCCCAAACTATGAAACGCTTTCCATGTTTTGAACAAGGACCTTGAGGAAAAACCCTTACCCGTCCTGAGGGCCGATGATAATTGAATATTCATTTAAACGAATTGGTGTCAATTAAAAAAACGTCTGCCAAGTAAAGTCAGTACAGCTTCCTCGCCAACTTTACGTACATTTTCCATCAGTTAAAACAAAAGTATAGAAGAAATATAAGGATATGAATGAAGTTAGCAAAATAGAGGAAATGAAGGCCTATATATATTTAAAAATTATCGATGCTTTTTACATCATAGTCTTTAATTACAACTAGTTAAAACATATTGGGAATAAAGCCCTTCACCACTTTGAAGTTTGAGAGAGAAATCGAGACCAGAACAAATTGGTTGAACTACAAAAGGAAAGAAGAAACTCACACATATAACGTTATTTTTTACAGTCTGTGCAAAATTTAATTTAAATTTACAAATATACGGTACATATAGTAAAGGAAAATCGCATGCCTAAGCGAAAGCTGGTGAAGAGGTCCGGCAAAATCTATAGTGGATCATCTAAGTTTCAACCCCAACAATCACTGAAAATTACATGATTTTTTTTGTAATAGCAGTATTATGTTATCGACAAAACATGCAGTTTAAATTAACTTTTTTGAATACAGCCTAAAATTTAATAACTTCATAAAACAATACTATGAATATAACCTCCCTTTTACATGATCAATGCTTTCCATATTTCACAGTCATTATATTTTTAGAAGTTATTGATATTAATTTTAATAGTTGAATGGAATTCAATGAAATTGATACTAGTGAATTTATACACTATTCTCTGCATTTTCTTCAAGGTCGGTCTAATCGAACGAACTTTTTTCAAAATATAAGCATATTAAAAACAATATGTTTTAAGATTCGAAAGCAGAAGTATTTTCTGAACTGGATATTTACTTGATTATCTGCGTACCAATCCCTAACTTCCCTCCAATTCTAGCCAAATCGAACGTGTGGTTTTCGTATGAGACGTATCACGAAAAATAGGTTTGGGCGTATTTAAGAGAAAGTAGAGGTCGGAAATGAATAAAATTGATAATACATTATTTTTTTATTAATACCTACGTTTTTTCCTAACTTAAGCCAAATTAAACGTGCCGTTTTTTAAATACTGGCATATCCAAGAAAATCCATTTACGCATGCGCAAGCGAAAGTGCTCGATGGATTTTAATAAAATTGATATGGAACGATCTAGTCGCCAACCTGCACAATCTCTAAAAATTTCATGAAAATCGAAGAAATGGTAGTAGGGTAGTAGGTGATATGCCCGTTACTTCGATTTGACTACAGACATATTTGATCTTTGGTGTCTGAAACGTAAAACGCGAGTGGATTTTTTCGATTCTGAGCACATAATTTTTTCAACCTCGCACGCAAAAATAGGTTTCCTAACTTCGGTAGTGAGTAAGCAAAAATTAACCTCCTTCTCCCTCCCCCCTCCCCCCCGACCAACTCCTCAAAAAATTATAATAAATTTTAATATATGTTTTATTCGGAAATTAATTCATGAATGGACTACATTTTTATTCTTTAGTCGTTTTAAAAAAAAATGATTTTTTTCAATAATTCGTTTTGTTAGTCGCCACCAAGGAATAAAAAAAAAATTAGTTGTGAAGTTTATTATGAATTAAAATATACTCGTCATTCGTCAATCGGATAATATTCGCCCAACTCCGATTTCAAGAGCAATGTGAGTCTGTTAATGTAAGTATATGTAAAATTCAGTTCTATGCTCCTCAACAATCCTCCACACATCTTCTCTCCACACAGACCCCAGAAGTCCATTCGACCATATTAGCTAGGACACCTGCACTAACTGCTAGATTTTTTATCGCCTCAATTTTGATTTTCTTTTCATCCTCACATTTATTTTCTTTGGACGTCCATTTGCATGCAGCTGGTTATTTGCAGTTGTGCCTCTTTCTTCAAATCTTTTAATCACGTATCTGACGGTAGAAAAATTAATACCTGATCAATTTGCTATTTCGCGATACGATTTTTCATGATTTCGAAATAATATACTTTTTCGCGAGTAGCCGGCACTTAGTTCACTTGTTTTTCTAATTCTGTAAACTTTTAAATAACCATATCCACAAAAATTTTTATACTTCTTGAGTTTTTCGGAATCTACGTATCCTGAAACGTAAAACCTCAAATTTTTAGACGGAGTTAGGTTTTTGAATTTTTTGTTCGGTCACAATAGTTCATTATTGAAAATAATAAACCAAAAATATTTTAAAATCGCGATATATTTAATAATAGTGCTTTGATTTCGATGAAACTTTCTTCATTTTTTCATTCTTTGCTTGTTTGAATTTACAATAAGGAAAATTTGGAGATATATATCCTGTAATGATATAAACAGAGTTTATTTCTATTCCAACTATGTCGAAATGGTGGGTGTTGTGGAAATAAATATTGTGGTATATAAGCTTCGAATGTGATATTAATTGTTTTTTGCATAAAATAGCAACATCTTTAAATTTTCTCGAATGATGGTAATCGGATCTACAAAGAGTTCTTCGAAAACCATCAAATTTTATTGTAAATTTGTTCATTAGGTTAGTTTTCGGAAAAATTATTACGTCGGCTTGAGAGTACCACGGGTCAATTGATAAGTATTTACAATTCGTTTTCCAGGATCCTATATTATGATAAACAATTTTAACAATTGGCCATCCGACATCTTGCTGCCCAGTATAATTTAGATTTTCTGATATGTATATTTGAAAATTTTTTGTCGCTTTTGTCCCTCAAGGCAGGACATGCGTCTAGATGGTCTGCATCCATTGTTCCTAGATGACAAAATTTACAACTAGGATCCTAAGCGACGCCTATCTTGTAGAGATGACTCTGCAGATAGTCGTGACCAGTGGCCAGGCGGAAGCAGTCAACTGCATCTCTTCTCGGCAGCTCAGCTGGGATCGGGTTATCCTTCAACCACTCGTAAAGCTTCCCTTCCACTTTGCCGAAATGTACTTTTCTTATTTCCTCCTTCACTACCATCTTCACCATTCGCCGTATAGAGTCGTAAGGTTTTGGATGTATCGGCTGAGGCAAATCTGTTCCTCGCTTGGCAAGAATATCAGCCTCAACGTTACCCGGAATCCCACAATGGCTGGGGATCCACTGTAGGACCACATTGGTGTGTCAGGTTAGAGAGGAGGGATTTACATTCCAATATAGCACTCGATAAACATTCATTCGTGCTTGTGACAGCGAGGATGGCTGCTTGGGAGTCGATGAAGAGAACAGCGCTCTGATCCCGTCTTCTAGACAATGTTCTTAAGGCTATGAGGATCGCCGCTATCTCACCGTCGAAATTTGTTCCATCTTTTCCCACCGCAGCGCTGATTTGGAATTCCCTTGAGTAAACCCCTGCTACAGCATTTTTAACGGCTGATTCAGCTGATCCGTCGGTATAGATATGGAACCAATCTTGAGGAGGGTACTTTTGAGCTATGGTTTCTAATGCTAATGCTTTTAGCTCGTATTCAGGTGTTTTTTTCTTATCCACCTTATGAAGGAGTTGCAGTTCTTGCATTGCATGCGTGATTGTGAATTGGTAACTGTGGATGTATAAATGGTTCCCTTTCTTCGCAGTCAAGCCCTCTTTCTTCAAGTAGTGCCATCGCCTTCAGCATGAAGGATTTTTGTGTCTTGAGCCGTTGAGAGGGGATTTTGTATTTTTCCCAAAACTCTTGGTCTATTCTTTTCATTCGCTCGTGAAGGCACATTGCAGCTCGCTCACGCCGTTTCGATAGTGGTTCTACTGTGGTCTGCAGTTCCATAGCCACAACAGGGGTTGAGCGCGGTGCACCCAAAATCAAACGCAGAGCTTTGTTCTGCTGGTCGTCTAATCTTTTCAGGGATGCCTCAGCCGCAGTACAGATGACTTCAGAACCGTATTCCAGTACTGGGCGTACATAGGTTTTATATGCAAGACCCATCACATCCTGAGTGGCCCCCCATGTTTTTCCTCCAAGGCGTTTCAGAAGTTTTAGCCTGTTTTCCCCCTTTTCCACCATCTCTTCAATTTGTCTGTTCCAGATCATTTTTGTATCTAACCTAACTCCAAGATATTTGCCTGCATAGGTTCTTGGTAAAGGAACATTATTGTAGATTATTTCCAGCTCGCACCATTTTGTTGATAAGCTGAACAGTTGGAATTCAGTTTTCTGCGTATTTACTTCCATTTCATTACACTTGGCCCAGGTAAAAAGTCTTGCCATTGCCTCATTAATTGCTGCTTCGAGTGCTGTTATGTTGCTACTAGTTGCATATACTAGTAGATCTGGAAACTGAATTCTACTAGATAACATATCTTTTCAGAAACACTTACTTGAATGACTAAACGGGTGATAGGAACCAAATGTTTATTGTCAATTTCAAATTTATTGACAACGTATTTATTTAGCTCGAATTTTATTACCGACATGTCTATAGCCAAAATCAAATCACAAATATCTAGGCTCATTCTCAGGGATAATTTGTTTTAACAATCCCCATGTTCCATTCACCAGGCCGTCCTCGACACCGTTATTCGAAATTATCATGTATTTAATCCCTATTTTCAAGAGCAACCTATAAAGGAGACCACCAGTTTAAGTTCCCTTTTATCCTTAAGGGAATCTAAGAGTTTCTGCTCTTGTTGTTTCGAACATGTTTTTAGATTGATCCTGTCTTGGGCGAGGCATTCACAAGTAGTCCCCGAAGTCAACTTGATATAATTATACTCATCAACATGTTTATTAGTATTGAAAAGTCGAATTGCAAGTTAGGGACGATTTCTGGTGGTGTTTCACGTGACCTAATTGCTTAAATATTTTGTGACGTCATTTTTACCTTGGGTATATTATTTAATGCCTCTATGAACAAATTTCTGCGCTGTCGCATTATTTCGGTCAATTCGAATTCGTTCCAAATTAAAGTCCCTGCAAACATGGAAAGACCAGATCCATTCGTTTCTGAAAAAAATGAGACTATCCATAACGGGAGGTAACTGATTTAAATCCCCAACAAAAGTACATATATCCCCCCGAAAGAAATATCACAGCCCATCACCTGTCTAAGGCTAGTATCGATGCGATGCAGGAGGCGGCTGTCACACATTGATACTTCGTCAATTATTAATAATTTAACAGGGATAGTTTACATCGGATCGTGTTTGGTGTGCCCTCTCAAAATTGAGGCATTTTTCCATTGTACTCAGTAACGGGAAGTATTAAAGCAGTATGGAGAGTTATACCACCGATCAAGAAAGCAGCTTTTCCTCGATAGATCAATTAATTATACATAAATCGGATCATCTATTTTGTCAATTTCAGGTTGATAAGAAAAGTAGTGAGTTAATAACTGAAAAATTGATTTGATGACAGTACTTTTTCCAATGTCGCCTGGATAAAAATATTTTGAGGGGAAGATTTTGAGTTTTAAAGGAATGTAAGATATTCATCACAATTTCTCGTTGTTTTTCATTAAGAGTTACCATATCCGCGAAAATTTTATCCCTACCTGGCAATTTTGGTTAAGAGAATCTTACTTTCTGTGCATTGGCAGGATCCACGTTTCCTCTCTTACAAAAATATCAACCAGACCGTAAGATTTCTCTTCATTATCGTCATCTGACAAATCACCTACGTATTTTTGAGCATCATCAACATATTCGAGAATAGAGCTAATAGAACTGAAATATTTCAAATTGTTGCTCATTATTTGGGTTAGGTTTAGTTCGTATAACGAATTGCAATCCTTGTTGATAATATCTCTGTTCGTTTCGCCAAGGAAATAATAAAAGGGCTTGTTCTCTATAATAATTGTAAGTATCTTGTCCTATCTTTTAGTTAACAAACCTCAATATCTAACATCTAGATCGTAGATGATCCAGCAACTGCTCGGTGTTCACCTGAAAATCCGTTCTCTCATACTCTTCATTAAAGTCAACACCACCTTCACCGATCTCTCGATCTTTATTCTTTCCGTGAATTTTATTTGAAATAAGGAATTCATGCATAATGTGCCAAGCATGTATTTTCTAAGATTTTCGTTCGCGTTGAATATTTATCGAAAGTATCCTTCACAAATATTTCCTCGGAATATAAATTTTTTCCCAGTTATTTCTTTAATTCTTTATCATATTTTAAAATTCCTATTCTTGTTGTGGTGGTAATGTTTTAATAAAAATATTTGATCGGCTCATATGCGATAGTGATATGCTGCCGCCTGAGCTGTCATTAAACTACCGTTTCTAAATCCATTGCCAACTTTGTACAATCGATCTTTTATTGATGCATTATCGTTATCAAGATCATTTTCTGCTGGCGTACCAATTTGGAATCTCTGCTTTACTAATATAATTTTCCACGTAAGACGCGCAGTTATATTCTTTTATAATGAACTGGATATCCATATTATAATCAATCAAACTTAGTATTGTGGGATTGTAGGCTTTGATCGCGACTTCTTAACTCGACCTTTTAAGGTAAACTTTAGTATTTTTTAACTGACTCTTTAAAGCCATGATATACGCCAATTCATTTCTAGTTGCGATAGAATTCCTTCCCACGTGATGAAATGTTATTTTCGAAAAAAAGGCTGAATAAATTTGACAATTTTTTTCTGGTTATTAATAACTTTAGGTGTTATTTCGTTTTTTTCTTATGGTTCTAAAATGATGGTTCGGAGCAAAGGGGCTAAAAGGTAATTAAACCAACATTTTCCTTTATTTTTTTGTCCCTTTTCATTCATAAAGGTATGGCATTCATCCATGACGGGTAATCGTGGAACTTTGTACAGACATGATAGGGGTAGTCGAATCATATCTACATGTTATTACCTTACCAATAAATTGGATACAGTTATTAATTTTTGACTCATTCCTTGGATTATACTCCGGAGGATCATTCAGAAACTAAAAATTGTACGTGTGAACGGACGGAACCGCGAGTCTGAAATTCACGTCTCTGGTAGCTATATTACAAAATAGTTTCCGAAATCCCCATTGTTATTTTGAAGGATTTTCATTAAATTATTACCTTTTTCCTCAAAATATGTGACACATGTTACTGGATCATCTTTTAGTAATTTGGTTTTACTATCATTGTCCATTTCCAATGCAGTTTTAATAGATATATTTTTTTTATATTTCATTTTGTACGAAATTTTTAAAAGATGAGGGCTATGTAATTCTGCTGCCAAAAATGTTAAAAACATCGGTCTAATTGCCGGATCATAGCAAACACATCCTTTTTTCGCTTTCCAAAAAGGAGAACCTCGTATTTGTTTTAAATATTTCTGTTTATCATTGTATCTAAGAGCGTCACTTATGAATTTTCAATTATTAACAATATCATTTACCATTATTTTCCCTTCCTATCTCATTTTCTATATTCTAATTTTCTAAGACAAATATTTGCTGTAGAAAGTACTGCCAATTCTAATTTTTTTTTTAGCCATGAAAAATAATCGCTGTGAATAGCAAGAACGTCTCTCAACATGTCGTGCCTCAAATTTAGAGCGTTGTGCGTAAGTGAATCTATTTTGAGGATCTCATTTATGACCGCCAAAAATATTTGGAAAAGAACGTTCTTTTAAGTCTGGCACTTTATATAGCATGACATAAAGTGCGCTTGTCTTCACTGCCCCAGAGCCATAATTTTGACAGAATCTTCTTTCTCTTCGCGGTTCAAGAGAAGTACATCACTGTCCAAACAATCAGTTCTCAAAATATAGAACTTCGTCGTCCAACATGGTTTCTAAGTCTCCATCCCTACCTGTAATCAATATCATTAGATATATTATAGTTGATTATAAGTGTTTTAATAACTCTAAGATGATAATAGTACAGCGATCTGAACTGTGTGAGACAGTGCAAGCAAATACAATATAACCAGCACATTTTGATGGTAAGGAGGTAGAATTTGGGAAAAGCGGGTTTTTAAAAAAAAAAAAAATAAAAAAAAAATGGAGAAATAGTTTATTTGAAGTAGGAAAAGAGTGGTGGGGGATAACAACTTGCCGAAAGAGAGTGGAACACAAGAAGTTCCATGGAGGGAATGCTCGGGTTTTTCAAAAATGCTTGAAGAGGGTTTGGGTGGAGGGGAGCAGTAGCTGACGTCATAAAGTACGGAAACATTCGGCTGTTTTCGGGATTCTATGTAAATGTGTGACCCAATACAGACACCATGTGTCTGAAACAGTAACATATAATTGTCCTCTGTATTACCAAGTCTGGTGATTGATATTGCATTAAAACTACAATCTAAGCACATGTTGATGTTGATGTTCATATTCATCAATTTTAATTTAATTTTTTGCGTACAATGGGATTGAAAGAAGGTCTTTGAGGGCGTTTTTAACGTTCTGTGGTTTGATAGTTTCAAAATAATGGTTAGCATGGCTCATGTGTCATTTCAGTTTAATCTGCACAGTACTCATGCTATCAAAATTACGTGGTATTACATCGATCATTTCGTTTATTTCTATAGCAATATTTACGACTCTACCTTTAATACACTTTTGGCCGTTTAGTATCCTCGGCATGAGCGATGAAAGGGATGTACGGGGATACCATGCGTATCACTAGTGGTGATAATATTGCAAGGGACTTTGGAATTTCAACAAATTGTAGGTTTTTATTGGCTGTCGTTTTAGGCACTTTTCCCAACATTACATATTTTGAGCAAGTAAAACAAATATCTGAATCATGATTTTAATGTTTTCAATTAGATTTTCAAAATCAACACCCAACTTTTTCACGGACTGCTGCCATATTTTACTATCGAACGGAATGCGGAAAAAAAAAAGGTTTTTACAAGAAATACAGATTTTATCCGAACCTACTTTTTTTGATTCAAGATAAGATAATTGCATTTTTGACGCGCTGACATCCCGATTATTGAACACATTATATCGAAGAGTATTTATAATTTTTTCGTAGTACTTGTAAAGTTCGTTTTGTCTGTTTTTATTTTTCCTATCTTTATCATCCGATCTTTCTCGTCGTAACATTTAAGTTTTGTCGTTGGCGTAACTTCCGTATTCTGTCAATTTCTAGTCCAGATTCACCTCGTTTATTTCTATTATTTTTTCTTTTATCTGCCTCGAGTTTCCTCAGTTCTTCATTTTCTCTTTCGATTCAAAGCCTTTCTATTTCATTCATAAGCCCCGTCTCAACATGGTTTATGCTCAATATTTTTCTCATCTCACCTCTCTGCGCATTTATTTCGTCTTCTTCTCTGATTCTTTTAAGCCTTTCTCTTTCCTTTATAAGCCCTTTATCGCCACGCTTTATGCGCAACATTTTTCTCTTTTCAGCTTGCATCCGTTTCACATTAACGTTTTGCCTATTTTTTCTTTGCCTCTCATTATCAAGCTATCGACCATATAATCCAGTTTTCTTTCGTAGATTGTATCTTTATGTTGTCTCCGTTTCTCGAGTTATTACACTAAGCTGTGCCAATCGTTTTCGCTCTCTATCCGTTGTCTTTTTGATTTTACGTATTTTCTGAGATTGAACAGTATCATGTTTGGGTTGTGACTCTACGCTAACGATTAAAAATATCTGAAAAAAAAAATTATTAGAACAAAACTATCATTAAAAGAAAAAAGAAATTGAATAAGAAGCCAATTAGTTCTTAAAAGTATAGAAATCAAATTACTGTTATAGGTAGAAAATATAATTACAGTAAAACATAAAATAAACTTACGCAGTGTAAAATGAACCAAGTTTCCATGTATTTCCAATTCCCAGCTCAAACTTTTCAAGTTTTTACAGAAAGAATAAAAAATAATTGAAGCTACAGCAAACTTACAATAACCATCTAATGAATATGTTACCGTAGTAACTATATTTTCACCATTGCTGGTTAGATATAAGCAACGTAAAAATAATTGTGTTGGTTTTTCATATTCTATTTATCACGAAACGTACCTAAAACCCTAACCTTGAGGGGTGTACTTCCTATTGTTCTTGGTCAATTGCTATTGTTTATTTTTATAAACAATAATCTAATATTAGCTTTTAAGCATATTAATTCACTTAAGTTTTTAATTTATTAATCAAGAAACTTTGCCATTGATAATTTTACATTAAAATATAGTGTAAATAAAATTGTAAAAGATATATGTAACGCTAAAGTAAGAAGTACTTTATTATTACATATATATAATCATGAAAAATGTACCATTATAAAAACTGAAAATGGTTCATTCGACTGACACATATATACTGGTTTGCCATGATAGACAAATACTTCTATACTTCTAAAAGTCAAAAAATTATTTATACAGTTAGTTTTTATTACCTGAAATATCCTCTTTTTATCCTACATAGTACACCACAATGAGGACAGTGGTGATGAGTTTTTAAGAGACACCATGTGTCTAAAACAGTAACATATAATTGTCCTCTGTATTACCAAGTGTGGCAATTGATGTTGCATTAAAACTGCAATCTAATCACATGTTCATATTATGATTGAATTTTTAATAACACTAAGACGATAATGGTAAAGCGATCTGAACTGTCTGAGACATTTCAAGCAAGTGCAGTATAATCAGAAGATTTTGAAGACAAAGAGTATTAAATTGACGAAGCCAAAGGACAGGAATCGGGAGCTTTTCGAATGTGTTATTTGTTGTACACATTTCAATTTTTTTTTCGTTTGACTGACGGATTTGTATTTCTGGTTTTATAGGTTTTCCTTTTCTAATTTTAATTCCTTTTCTATAATGGTGGACAGTATCGACTTCATTCTTGGCAAGACTTTTTTTTTGAACTGTCTTGAGTGTTGTTATTTATTTCTTTTGTTATTTTTCGATTTAGATGTATGGTCTGTTCGTCAACTGTTATTCGTCTTGCGTTGATTTTAGACAAATTTGCATGTTTGAATGTTGTACTTATCTCTTTTAGAACGTTTTAAGGATTACGATTGATATTTGTGTGATCTTGCGAAGTTATTACATGGTTTGATTTTTTTTTTGGCGTGTTGTTCTAACAGAGATGTGCAAATTTGAAGTTTTTATGATAAATATATTATAATTCTTTCACTCCTACTATTTATGATTTATTATATTAGTGAGTTTTTCTAGGACGAGTCGATTTCGACAAGAGATAAAGAGTTGAAGAGTGAAATGTAGTGTATTTATCATGTTTTTAGAATTTTACTGTCACCGAAAAAATAACGCGGCTTGTTTAGCTTCCATTTTATTTCCTTTTCGTTTTGTGGAACGACTTTTCGAGGTCATAGAGAAATGTTTGGGAGTGCAATTGATGCGATGATTGGATTTTAGTGGGAACGCTTACGTAAAGTTACCTAAAAGCTTATTCCAAAGTCTGCATTCATCAAAGCCTTTTATTTATTTATCTTTGTTGTTTATTTTATATGAAATTACTTCTTTCAGATGAAGTAACTTGAAATAATAAAGAATGGCTCATAAAATTCTCTATTTAACCACCTGGTTCGTAAAGGGCCAACCAGATGACTTAGGACTAATGGACTCCAATTGAAAAGATGATGTAGAGGTGAGAAGGAGTTGCTGTAATTACCTTAGGCTGCAATCAGGACCTGCTGTAAACGGATTTAGCGGAGGATACCCGAGGGGGTCCTTGTTGCCCTTTATGGTCCCGCTCTTCCCCGCTCGGCAAATTAAAACTCCGCAGCTAATGCCGATTCCCTACCCTATTACCGCTCTGTCCTCCCTATCAGCAAACATATTGACTCCTCTCTTAATTACACCATATACACGGTTCGAATTGCCTGAAAAACCTGAAGGTTTACACTAGAAATCACAGAGAAAAATGCAATAAAATTACTCGGTTGTCTAACTGTCAAACTTATTACTAATTTACACAAATGCAATACACTATATATCATTTAAAAACATCGCAAATAAAGATAGATATGGGAAGGGAAACATTATAATTAATATCAACAAATGTTAAAATTGATATAAGTGGTGATAATAATAGATTTCAATTGAGTTTCAAGTATCCATATGCTTATAATTTTATGTGATCCGAGTAAATTCACTATTTTTTCAAAAGAAAATAAACGTTCAACTGGCACTGAGGATAGTATAGCTGTTTTATATTTCCTTAATTTTCCTTAAAGCTGGATATTTAGCTAAAGATTCCAAAGTTGAGTCGCCATCGGAGAGATAAGCTAGGAAAAAACTTGGTAACTTTCTGGAAAAACTTATGTACCACGAAGAAGTGATAATCATGAAAAAGAAGGAATGAAGAAATTTTTCTTCTTAAACTAAAATTTACCTAATAATAACATGACGCTTGAATTGTAGATTTGTTAATTTAACTTAAATCCATCAATAATAATAATAAAAACACATATTTGATCTCACTGTTCTCCTTTATTTCATTTTCTACATCAACGTTTTAGACCTTAGGCCATTTCAAAGGGAAGAAACATTTAACAAATAAAACAATCACCACAGTCTAATTATACTTGCTCATTAATTATTTTCATTTTATTCTTTATATTACATACCTATTTTAAACAATTAAATCAATATGGACTGAATTACCATTGTCAACTTGACTTAATTAACCAAATACCTAAAACTCCTTAATAAGGTTATGTTTATTTTAAACATCTTCACATATTAAATTAAAATTTTTCAAACTTAAATTTTACATTATTACAGAATCTTTATGTATTATTAAACCAGGCCATAAATATTATATTAAAATAAATACATTTTATTTACTACCCAGTTACTTCATTCTTTATAATTCAATAAAACAATTTTAAATTTATAATTTACTATACATTATTCGAAAAAATGTATCTAAACAAGTACCAAACTCATTATTTTCTTATTTTAGTACATTTATAAATTAATTTTACGTATTATTTCTGCATGGCGATTCCAAAAAAGTTACAAAATATAGCCACTATGTGCTTGACGGAAATACTCAATAAAGTAAGTATCGGTAACAATTTATCCGAAACGTTTGAGGTTCGTTCGGGTTTGAAACGGTGATTCCTGTGGTGTCCTATCCCTCTGGAATAATTAAGAATCGATTATGAGAGATATAGATCACATGGAGAAAATTTATAAAGGTGCTAATTACAATAGAATTATTGATAACACTAAAAGTCGTTATTACAGTGGTTATGAGGATATTGTGGAAAAGAATAAAATAAATAGATGGATCTTACAAACACGGGACTAACCAGTATTAGGTCTGGACCAGTCTGATGTTGGAAACCAATGGTTGAATTGGGCTACATCATTGGCAACTTTTCTCTTTCTTCTGCGATTTCTATGAAAAATCAAGTTTTAATATTATATATAATAATTTATTTATTGGAAAATTGTACCAAATGTCTTTGGCATATATTGTACATGTGATCATCGCTCGTCAACTTTCTCTGCAGGATTAACATAGATACGTAACTCTTCTTAATGCAGCAGATCTTTTCTCCATAGGCGGTTGAGTCTTCTTGTTAGATTCTGGGTTAGTGTTTTTGACACAATTCATAGTATAGTTTTTGAATAACTTCACGTACATTGTGGTCTAATAAGTCAGAAGTCTCCATAAATAATAATCCATTAGAATTAGCTAATTCCATTGCTACATCTTGGGCAACTTTTCTCTTTCTTCTGCAATCTCTATAAAAAATCAAGTTTTAATATAATATATAATTATTTCTTTATTGAAAAATTTTCCCAAATGCCTTTGGCAAATATTGTAAATGTGATCATCGGTAGTCAACAGCCTTTGCAGGATTAACATGAATGCTTGATTGAAGAAACCTCCCGGCAAAGGCACTCCTAACGTAACTCTTCTTAATGCAGCAGATCCCTTCTCCATAGGCGGTTGAGTCTTCTTTAACAAGAATCTGGGGTATGTATGTGATCATCGTTCTTCAACTTTCTCTTTAGGATTAACATGAATGCTTGATTGAAGAAACCTCCCAGTAAAGGCACTCCTAACGTAACTCTTCTTAATGCAGCAGATCCCTTCTCCATAGGCGGTTGAGTCTTCTTGTTAGATTCTGGGTAAGTGTTTTTGACACAAATCATAGTATAGTTTTTGAATAACTTCACGTACATTGTGGTTTAACAAGGCTGAAGTCTCCATAAATAATAATCTATTAGAATTACCAAATTCCATTGCTACATCTTGGGCAACTTTTTTCTTTCTTCTGCAATCTCTATAAAAAATCAAGTTTTAATATAATATATAATTATTTCTTTATTGAAAAATTTTGCCAAATGCTTTTGCAAATATTGTAAATGTGTTCATCGGTAGTCAACACCCTTTGCAGGATTAACATGAATACTTGATGGAAGAAATCTCATAGCAAAGGCACTCCTAACGTAACTCTTCCTAATGCAGCAGATCCCATCTCCATAGGCGGTTGAGTCTTCTTTAAAAAGAATCTGGGGTATGTATGTGATCATCGTTCGTCAACTTCCTCTTTAGGATTAACATGAATGCTTGATTGAAGAAACCTCCCAGCAAAGGCACTCCTAACGTAACTCTTCTTAATGCAGCAGATCCTTTCTCCATAGGCGGTTGAGTCTTCTTGTTAGATTCTGGGTAAGTGTTTTTGACACAAATCATAGTATAGTTTTTGAATAACTTCACGTACATTGTGGTTTAACAAGGCTGAAGTCTCCATAAATAATAATCTATTAGAATTAGCAAATTCCATTGCTACATCTTGGGCAACTTTTTTCTTTCTTCTGCGATCTCTATAAAAAATCAAATTTTAATATAATTTATAATTATTTCTTTATTGAAAAATTTTGCCAAATGTTTTTGGCAAATATTGTAAATATGATCATCGGTAGTCAACACCCTTTGCGGGATTAACATGAATGCTTGATGGAAGACACCTCCCAGCAAATTCACTCCTAACGGAACTCTTCTTAATGCAGCAGATCCTTTCTCCATAGGCGGTTGAGTCTTCTTCAACAAGAATCTGGGGTATGTATGTGATCATCGTTCGTCAACTTCCTCTTTAGGATTAACATGAATGCTTGATTGAAGAAACCTCCCAGCAAAGACACTCCTAACGTAACTCTTCTTAATGCAGCAGATTCTTTCTCCATAGGCGGTTGAGTCTTCTTCAACAAGAATCTGGGGTACGTATGTGATCATCGTTCGTCAACTTGCTCTTTAGGATTAACATGAATGCTTGATTGAAGAAACCTCCCAGCAAAGGCACTCCTAACGTAACTCTTCTTAATGCAGCAGATCCCTTCTCCATAGGCGGTTGAGTCTTCTTTAACAAGAATCTGGGGTACGTATGTGATCATCGTTCGTCAACTTGCTCTTTAGGATTAACATGAATGCTTGATTGAAGAAACCTCCCAGTAAAGGCACTCCTAACGTAACTCTTCTTAATGCAGCAGATCCCTTCTCCATAAGCGGTTGAGTCTTCTTGTTAGATTCTGGGGTAGTGTTTTTGACACAATGCATAGTATAGTTGTTGAATAACTTCACGTACATTGTGGTTTTATAAGGCTAAAGTCTCCATAAATAATAATCCATTAGAATTAGCAAATTCCATTGCTACATCTTGGGAAACTCTCTTCTGCGATCTCTATAAAATATCAAGTTTTAATATAATATATAATTATTTCTTTATTGAAAAATTTTACCATATGTTTTTGGCAAATATTGTAAATATGATCATCGGTAGTCAACACCCTTTGCGGGATTAACATGAATGCTTGATGGAAGACACCTCCCAGCAAATTCACTCCTAACGGAACTCTTCTTAATGCAGCAGATCCTTTCTCCATAGGCGGTTGAGTCTTCTTCAACAAGAATCTGGGGTATGTATGTGATCATCGTTCGTCAACTTCCTCTTTAGGATTAACATGAATGCTTGATTGAAGAAACCTCCCAGCAAAGACACTCCTAACGTAACTCTTCTTAATGCAGCAGATCCTTTCTCCATAGGCGGTTGAGTCTTCTTGTTAGATTCTGGGTTAGTGTTTTTGACACAAATCATAGTATAGTTTTTGAATAACTTCACGTACATTGTGGTTTAACAAGGCTGAAGTCTCCATAAATAATAATCTATTAGAATTAGCAAATTCCATTGCTACATCTTGGGCAACTTTTTTCTTTCTTCTGCGATCTCTATAAAAAATCAAATTTTAATATAATTTATAATTATTTCTTTATTGAAAAATTTTGCCAAATGCCTTTGCAAATATTGTAAATGTGATCATCGGTAGTCAACACCCTTTGCAGGATTAACATGAATACTTGATGGAAGAAATCTCCCAGCAAAGGCACTCCTAACGTAACTCTTCTTAATGCAGCAGATCCCTTCTCCATAGGCGGTTGAGTCTTCTTTAACAAGAATCTGGGGTACGTATGTGATCATCGTTCGTCAACTTGCTCTTTAGGATTAACATGAATGCTTGATTGAAGAAACCTCCCAGTAAAGGCACTCCTAACGTAACTCTTCTTAATGCAGCAGATCCCTTCTCCATAGGCGGTTGAGTCTTCTTGTTAGATTCTGGGGTAGTGTTTTTGACACAAATCATAGTATAGTTTTTGAATAACTTCACGTACATTGTTTTTTTATAAGGCTGAAGTCTCCATAAATAATAATCCATTAGAGTTAGCAAATTCCATTGCTACATCTTGGACAACTTTTCTCTTTCTTCTGCGATCTCTATAAAAGATCAAGTTTTAATATAATATATAATTATTTCTTTATTGAAAAATTTTACCAAATGTCTTTGGCAAATATTGTAAATATGATCATCGATAGTCAACACCCTTTGCAGGATTAACATAGCAATGGAATGCTTGAAGGATTTGAATGCTTGATGGAAGAAACCTCCCAGTAAAGGCACTCCTAACGTAACTCTTCTTAATGCAGCAGATCCCTTCTCCATAGGCGGTTGAGTCTTCTTGTTAGATTCTGGTGTAGTGTTTTTGACACAATTCATAGTATAGTTTTTGAATAACTTCACGTACATTGTGGTTTAATAAGGCTGATGTCTCCATAAATAATAAACAATTAGAATTAGAAAATTCCATTGCTACATCTTGGGAAACTTTTCTCTTCTGCGATCTCTATAAAATATCAAGTTTTAATATAATATATAATTATTTCTTTATTGAAAAATTTTACCAAATGTTTTTGGCAAATATTGTAAATATGATCATCGGTAGTCAACACCCTTTGCGGGATTAACATGAATGCTTTATGGAAGAAACCTCCCAGCAAATTCACTCCTAACGGAACTCTTCTTAATGCAGCAGATCCCTTCTCCATAGGCGGTTGAGTCTTCTTTAACAAGAATCTGGGGTACGTATGTGATCATCGTTCGTCAACTTGCTCTTTAGGATTGACATGAATGCTTGATTGAAGAAACCTCCCAGTAAAGGCACTCCTAACGTAACTCTTCTTAATGCAGCAGATCCCTTCTCCATAGGCGGTTGAGTCTTCTTGTTAGATTCTGGGGTAGTGTTTTTGACACAAATCATAGTATAGTTTTTGAATAACTTCACGTACATTGTTTTTTTATAAGGCTGAAGTCTCCATAAATAATAATCCATTAGAATTAGCAAATTCCATTGCTACATCTTGGACAACTTTTCTCTTTCTTCTGCGATCTCTATAAAAAATCAAATTTTAATATAATATATAATTATATCTTTATTGAAAAATTTTGTCAAATGCCTTTGGCAAATATTGTAAATGTGATCATCGGTAGTCAACACCCTTTGCGGGATTAACATGAATGCTTTATGGAAGAAACCTCCCAGCAAATTCACTCCTAACGGAACTCTTCTTAATGCAGCAGATCCTTTCTCCATAGGCGGTTGAGTCTTCTTCAACAAGAATCTGGGGTATGTATGTGATCATCGTTCGTCAACTTCCTCTTTAGGATTAAGATGAATGCTTGATTGAAGAAACCTCTCAGCAAAGGCACTCCTAACGTAACTCTTCTTAATGCAGCAGATCCCTTCTCCATAGGCGGTTGAGTCTTCTTGTTAGATTCTGGGGTAGTGTTTTTGACACAATGCATAGTATAGTTTTTGAATAACTTCACGTACATTGTTTTTTTATAAGGCTGAAGTCTCCATAAATAATAATCCATTAGAATTAGCAAATTCCATTGCTACATCTTGGACAACTTTTCTCTTTCTTCTGCGATCTCTATAAAAAATCAAATTTTAATATAATATATAATTATTTCTTTATTGAAAAATTTTGTCAAATGCCTTTGACAAATATTGTAAATGTGATCATCGGTAGTCAACACCCTTTGCAGGATTAACATGAATACTTGATGGAAAAAATCTCCCAGTAAAGGCACTCCTAACGTAACTCTTCTTAATGCAGCAGATCCCTTCTCCATAGGCGGTTGAGTCTTCTTTAACAAGAATCTGGGGTACGTATGTGATCATCGTTCGTCAACTTGCTCTTTAGGATTGACATGAATGCTTGATTGAAGAAACCTCCCAGTAAAGGCACTCCTAACGTAACTCTTCTTAATGCAGCAGATCCCTTCTCCATAGGCGGTTGAGTCTTCTTGTTAGATTCTGGGGTAGTGTTTTTGACACAAATCATAGTATAGTTTTTGAATAACTTCACGTACATTGTTTTTTTATAAGGCTGAAGTCTCCATAAATAATAATCCATTAGAATTAGCAAATTCCATTGCTACATCTTGGACAACTTTTCTCTTTCTTCTGCGATCTCTATAAAAAATCAAATTTTAATATAATATATAATTATATCTTTATTGAAAAATTTTGTCAAATGTCTTTGGCAAATATTGTAAATGTGATCATCGGTAGTCAACACCCTTTGCAGGATTAACATGAATACTTGATGGAAAAAATCTCCCAGTAAAGGCACTCCTAACGTAACTCTTCTTAATGCAGCAGATCCCTTCTCCATAGGCGGTTGAGTCTTCTTTAACAAGAATCTGGGGTACGTATGTGATCATCGTTCGTCAACTTGCTCTTTAGGATTAACATGAATGCTTGATTGAAGAAACCTCCCAGTAAAGGCACTCCTAACGTAACTCTTCTTAATGCAGCAGATCCCTTCTCCATAGGCGGTTGAGTCTTCTTGTTAGATTCTGGGGTAGTGTTTTTGACACAATTCATAGTATATTTTTTGAATAACTTCACGTACATTGTGGTTTTATAGGGCTGAAGTCTCCATAAATAATAATCCATTAGAATTAGCAAATTCCATGCTACATCTTGGGCAACTTTCTCTTTCTTTTACGATCTCTTTAAAAAATCAAGTTTTAATATAATATAAATTATTTCTTCATTGAAAAATTTTGCCAAATGCCTTTGGCAAATATTGTAAATGTGATCATTGGTAGTCAACACCCTTTGCAGGAATTAGCAAATTCCATTGCTACATTTTTAGCAACTTTTCTCTTTCTTCTGCCTTTGGCATATATTGTTAATGTGCTTATCATTCGTTAACGTATTATATTGTGTATTAGATGTGGAATTAGGTCTTGAGTATGAGGTTGGCGTGTATTGATGCGGTATATATTGAGAATGTGTATAGTGAGGTATTGAATAGTGAGTTTTGTATGTTGAGTTTTTATTTTTTATACATCTAGTTTGAGGAGTAGCGTATTGAGGAGATATGTGTTCAGTTTGAGGATTTGTAATTTGATGAGTAGGATATTGATGTGGTATAGTTGGAGGTTCAGGTTCAAAAATTCCGCTCCAGTGATGGCCCTGGGTACATCTGCCACTATAAAATGCCAAGAAAATCGTCTCCGCCCTCCTAGATCAAAATTTATTGTCTTCTCTCCATAAGTAGCGGTGCGGGAGGGGGATAGTTTATCAGATATGAAAAGGCGGGCATGATGAGGTGGTACAGCGCTGGATTCCGCCATCTCCAACCCTGCATTTAGTCCCGCTGGCTTTTGTCGGCTCTACCAACTGCAAGAGCCCACACATTTTCTGGCTCGCTCCCCAAAACTATCGTGATAAAAACAAAATTTACTGCTGGCGGATCGGTGGCGCGGCCTGCTTTATGAACGCTGGCTGGAACGACAACTCCTTTCTAGTCTAGCCATTTGTTTGGTGAGTGCCTCAATTTTAGCTTTAAGTTGCTGGAGCTGAGAGGAAAACGTATGAACAGGATTTGACGTTGGAGTAGTGATGACATTAATATCCGGTGTGCGATGTACTTGTTCATGAATCCTGTCTGCAATAGTGGCTAATTTGTCAAGAGGCGTGTTATCTGTCGCAGAAAGTATTGCTTGTGTACTGGCGGGTAGCGATCTTAGCCAAAGTTTGCGCAACTTTTCTTCAGAGGCACAGGATCCAGCAAGTTGACGCATATTTCGTAAGAATTGTGATGGTTTCTAATCACCAAACTGCTTACCTTAAAGCAACTGCATAATTCGCCTATTTTCAGACTCTGAAAAAACGTCAATGAGGCGAACTTTAAGCGCTTCATAGCAATCAACTGGGCAACTATTTGTCAGCCAGCAGCTTATACTGTATGGTTTCCAAATTCTGCATGGCCATTATAAAATTAGTTTAATACTGAACGAACAAAATAATAAAATTGAGCTCGAGTGAAACTAAATTTATTTTGAAATAATTAAAGTGTTGAAAATATTAAACATTGATTAGAATCCTCTAATTGAAAAAAATAAATGTCGGGGTCACCATTTTAAGGATTCTACAGATTCGTTCAATAAAACACTACATACGAAACAAATCTTTAATAAATTAAACGTCTGGTAAAAACAAAATTAGAAAATAGAAACATACCTCTGAATGCACATGCAATAATATAGAAACAAATAAGAAAGCAAGAAATCAACTAAAATTTGAACACTACTAAAAAATGCTTTACAATAACTAACGGAATATAAACTCGTAAATTAAAACTGTTGTAATCTGTGAGCGCTCACTACACTGCATGTAAGCCACTAATAATGATAACTAATGTTCATTAATTAGTGAACCAAAAAAACATTGTAGCCTGTTAAACAATTGTGCTTGCACTAAAAACAACAGGCGGCTAGAATCGATCTCTCGATCCAAAGAGGTTGCACCAGCTTGCGTATTCCATAAGCTAAGTTGTCTTGGACGTTTGTCATTAGACCGAACCCTAACACATCCATACAAAAATCCTATGCCTTTAAGGAGATCACATTTTCACTATAAAATACTTCATAAATTCAAGAATTTAATAACTCATAGTAGGAACATATTTTTTTTAGCAACCGCACAGTTTAATCATAATATTTAATAATATTAAATATTAAGTAGCTAAGTTATACATAGCTGTATAAACTGCTTAAAAATGAATATGGATATTGTTAGTTATGTATGAATTATTTTCCTTAGAATTTGTATTATAAAATACACTGATAATTAATACAAATAAGATTGTATTTGACTACGAGAAATTATACAAAAGGTATTTAAAAAAAAATAGGAAAATTAAAATTGTATGCGATCTTGTTTTTAATATTGCAAATTGTAAGAATTTTGTAAAATTTAATAATTTGTGTAATATCCTCACTTACACACTTAATATTGCAAATTGTAAGAATTTTGTAAAATTTAATAATTTGTGTAATATCCTCACTTACACACTATCTCTCTGCATCTATTGGAAATAGTGTTTATAATGTTTTCGCTGATTTCACAAGAAATTTCAAACCATAAACATGGCAATACTGCTTTCAGTTGCTGAAGGGTAAGAAGTTGCAGATGATGGTCAAAAAGCCTTCCCAGCAGTGGATCCCACATGTGCTCATTGGGATTGAGATTTAGAGACAATAAGGGAAGGGTCAGATGTGAAATGACTATATTTTCAACACATTAATGAACAACGTTTGTCGCATATTGTCAAGAAAATGAAAATTTGTGCAAATTATGACTGTGGTTTGAGTAATGAACTCCTCTATAATGTCTTGAACATAACGAACTGCAATGAGAATCAAATAGAAATACCCGTATTTATTTCTGAGCAGTTCAGAATAGAACAAACAACTTAATTCTGGGACTAAGTCCCTTAAGAATAACATTATTGTATATACAAATTAACAGTAAACCTGGCCATAGGACTTAATACAATAAATGAATAACCGAAAAATAAGTAATAAGTTAGAGTCACAATATTACAATATAGCTACTGAACAAAATAAAATTGGAAAAGGAAGTTAAATTAACTTTATAAGTAAAAAATTGTAGTGACAAGAAGAATATAATAAAATAAATGATTTGCCTCTTTTACTTAAGAGGTTTAAATAAATATCCTTGATTGCATTGTAAAAATATTTAAAAAAGTATTGTAATCTATGTACGAAGACGTAGATTAAGAAAAAAAATTATATATTTATATAGTGAGGAGTAGGGATGCCCATTCTCCCCAAGGTCGATGGGGCAAGAGTCTACTTCCTCCTCTCAAGATATTTTATTGCTCACTTTTTCTTATGAACAAAGCAAACTAAGGTATAATTAGAAAGATCATTGAACATATAAAATTACACTTTCTTCAATATGTTCCATGTTTCTTCCTGTCCGAAAATTCATAACTCTATAGAAATTTGCCCCCCTAAATAATTTAAAAATTCATCAAAATTTGCCCCCCTCAAAAATTTGATGGCGGAACTTGTGCACCATTGAAATTCTCTACTGGGATTCACTGGTGAGGAGTGTGTTCAAAAACAGTAAAAATGAGATAGTTCTCAAAGACATAGTATCTTATACATGAAAAAAAGAGTCCCATTGATAAATCTTACTAAGCCATTCAAAATTCTTCTTAGTCTGTCTTCGAGTTTTGCCAAGAGGCCACCATACACCAAGTCATGGACAGGGAAGATAAGGCAGGACACTAGGAATCCATGTGAGGGCATGGGTAGGAGATGACAGAAGTGATGAAGTTTCAGGGTACAAATTGACTGTCAAGAGATTTAGTGATTCCAGGAAAAGGTGCGGTCACTGATAATGCATAAGTTTTTAACAGATGAGCTGGAGATAATGGGATGGCCATTGAGGGATACAGTAGGAATATTATTGGTTATGGATTTGAGAAGGGGTTTGGAACCAATGAAAATGGCCTAAATTTTAGCATCATTTAACATTAATCCATTTAAGTTTTCCTAGGCACTGATTCGATTTAGATCTTCTTGAATTTTGGCAAACGCATCCTATAACTCAGAGAGAGAAAAGGAAAAATAAATTTGAGAATCATCAATATAGAGGTGATGTGAAAAATGCAAGATTAATTTAGAAAGGTTATTGATTTAGGAACTAAAAAGAAGGTGGGTACACTCGAGATCTGGACTACTCCTGAGGATGGAGTAAGATAGGAAGACAAAAGTTGATTATGAATAGCAACTGCTTGGGTATGTTAAGAGAGGAAAGATTGAAACCAAAAGATGGAGTATTTGAAAAAGAATAACCATTTTAATTTGGAAAAAGAAGATGAAATGGAATAGGTTAGGTCGTGTGTTGATTTTAGAAGGTTTAACTAATCTGTACTTGATTGAGACGATTACTAAAAAAAAAATTAAGAATTATATTTTGGAAAGGAAGAAAAATATTCTTTTGAAATTTTAAAAGATAATTTAGCCGATTCCAAAGTGTTAGGCTATATAATAGCCTGGATAACTGGATTATAATCCAGACTATGAAACTGTGGTCATGACAGATGCCAGTCCTATTGTATTAAGCGCTGTTCTTATTCAGAAAAATCGTAAGCATAAACAAATTGTGTGTTATGCAACCAAGAGTTTAAGTGGACAAGAAAACAAATACTCTGAAACAGAGAAAGAAGCATTGGATTGGCAAGGGCTGTGAAACGACTTTTTTATTACAAAGCACTACAAGTTATTTTCAATCAAACTTCAAAGCCATGTTCAAGAGTACAGAGATAGATTATCAGATTACAGCCATATAATTTGGTAGCCAGAAATATTACAGGTAAGAATAATACAGCAGAGCCATTGTCAAGATTGTGCCCAATAATAAATTACCCTACCTTCAAAGAAAATACTGATAGTTACATTTGTGTAATTGTTTCAGCAGCAGTACCTAAATCAGTATACATTGAGGAAATAATTAAGGAATCTCTCAAGTATATTGAACTTTCAGCACTTAAAAGATTCCTTAACATCAGACAAATGAAATAATAAGGATTTGCAACAAAATGAATTGGTGAGGGATGAGTTATCTGAATTCAAAGGATTAGTTTTAAGAAGCTCATGAATTGTAATAGCATTGTGAATCACGCAGGGGTGCCTATCCCCCATCCCCCAAGATCGATGGCGCAAAAACTAAACCCCGCTTCAAGAAATTTTATTATGAATAATCTTAAAAACAGTGCATGCCAAAATAGAATTAGAAAAATTGCAAATCATATACAATTACTCTTGCTGTTCATCTGGTTCATGTTCATGATTTATCTCTTGTTACTTGATTTGAAACTTTTCACTCCAAAAATTCATAATAATCTCTTCGACATATGGCCCCCTTAAAAACTCCATCAAAGTATGCCTCCCTCAACAACTTTGATGACGCAACTTGCGCCATGAAACTCTCTTGTGGGTACTCCCGGAATTAGAAAAGAATATTAGATTAGGCACATGAAGGCCAATTATACACTTATATACTCAGGAGTATCAAAAGGAACAAGAGCAAAAGGAGTTGGTGTTATCTTGAAAGAGAGCATTTACTTAAAAGTTGAAAAATGGATCCCTATTTCTTCTCGAATTCTTACTGTCAATATGCAATTATTGGTAGGCAAGGTTAATCTATTTAATGAATTTAGGTGTATGCACCTACAGAGGATGATGATATGTTTGACAAAGAGTTATTTAATGCCGAACTGGAAAGAGCAACCAGTAGAAGTCACTACACTGGAAGAGAAGTAATAATAATGGGGTACCTAAATGCTAAGGTTGGAAGAGGTAATAGACACAACGGGATTTTATGGAGGGGAAAGAACTAAAAATAAAAATGGGCAGAGACTCATTGAGTTCTGTATAGAATAGAATCTGGTCTGTTAATAGGCAATAAGTTTTCCCCCGATAAAGATGTGCAAAAATTATATTCCCTGCACAGGAAATTAACACCAACAGCGCCGTTTATTATTACAGTTACAGTAAGAATATAAGATGCTACTTTTTTTTAAAGTAAAAGTAATCAGAGCTGCAGAGATGAACTATGTTTGTATTTAAATATGTTTGTAAAACTAGTAATTTTTCATTCTAAGAAAAATTGTATAAACGAAAACAGTTTTCAATTTTAACCGGTTTTTTAAAATTATGTTTGTTATATACAAACTGTTATTCGAGGCGAACGTGTTTTGTTAAGTTAATGTTAACAGTGCAGCCTGTCATACAGTTTTATTATGAATTTTATTTGAGTTAAGGCAGAATAATCCGACTCAGCTTTGAGAACAATTGGGGTGTTCATGTAAATGCTTAATGTGCTGTACTAGTCATGCCAAGCAGTCTGCACAAATTTTGAATGAATGTTAAATAACCTATCTGTGCTAACATGTTTAAGAGTTATTAGTTATAGTAAGGTTATTCCTGTTCTGTAAACAAAGTTTTTGAGTTCTTAATTGATATACTGACGTTTTGATTTATTTTAAAATGCTAGAGCGAAGTGAAAAGACTGAGTTGCTGCTGGATCTGCATTATTTGATTAAAAATGCTTTTATTAGGAAGCATGAATGAAGAAACATATGATTCAGAAGCCAAAAAACTTGATGAATACATAGATGACATCCTGTCTGTCTTTACATTTCATTTATGTGAATGAAATATTGTTAGATATTGTACACAAATAAAGAACAAAGAATCACACAGATCAAAACCTTACTCCATGCTTTTACGAAGTTAGCAACACTTAACAAGACCCTAGGCTGCGTTAATATTAAAATCGAAATTAATACAAATTTCCTAATAATTTTCTCGACTTAAGAGATTTACAAAGACATTTAAGAGATTTACAGTACTTAGCACTGGTTGCATGAATACCCGTTATATATATTGTATTTCAGCAGTCAAAGTATGTAATGCCGTTTTTCAAAGTATTAATTCTTAAGGAGTAAAATAAAATTTTAATTATAAAATTTGTATCTGTATCTTTTTTCTTTTGTTTTATAAAAGAGTCTGACGAAAGATACTTACTCTCATCAGTTTGTGATACCGAATCGTTGATCGAAGAATTTGAAATAGGGTGGTTAGACATAAAATAATTAAGTGCTTTTGATAGTAAAAAAAATTAGGCTATCAGTCAGATTACTTTTAATATGTAATTTGTTTACGGTGAAGTTTCATTCTATAATATTGCAGTATTTTTGGAAACATACTCCAACAAAGAGATATTTATCAAGTTCACAGATTCACAATTACGGTCCATAGGTTTTCCTAAAAAAAAAAAAGAAAAGAAAAAACCTGTACCACTACAACCCATGAAGGGTCTTTGGCTCAGCACTGTTTAGGGAAAGCACTGTTTCTTGGTCTACGGTTGTGCAAGGAGGTGATTTGACAGAGATCACGCTCAACCGACAGGTGTCCCTCTTAATTAATTATTTTAATTAAGTTTACCCACTTTATAGAGACTGGGTGTGCCCCAGAAAAGTCTACCTACCCAGAGTCGGCCAATGAAACAGAATAAATAATATTTCTCGGCATGAGCTGGGATTCGAACCTAAGACATTTCTGTACAAAAAAAGCTTCAAAATTTGCAGAAACGATACATGGAGAGCTTTATTCGTGGTATGTAGTAAATCAAAGGTTCGGAAAAACCTTTCAAATTTGACGGTAATAATTTCATTGAAGTGATTAATTTAAAGTCGTCTGTAAGCCGATTCGAGAATGTTCTGCCATATTTGTCATGCTACGAAATACTCAGCATAAGAAATCGTCATTCTTAGATGGAAATATGCAATTTCTTTGTCAGCACAGCATCCGAGAGAAGAATCAGAATAGAACAGGGGTGCGCAATTTTTGCGGGCTCGACCATACTTCGTTTTTTTTTTCATTGTTGCAATATAATTTAGAGAAAACGATGGAGTGGGTTGCTGGAAGAAAGTAGCAGGATCCCAAATGACCTAACAAAAGGAAAATCTGTCGCTTCTTTTCGGATGTTTAGCGAACATGACTTTCTTGCATTAACACTTTCACCAAATCGAATAGCTGATAGCCCGATCTAGCCTCTGTGCTCCTTTGGTGATATTACTGGAAAACATCTCGATGCACGCGTTCCATTACAGGACATAAGATGTTCTTTTACTGAAATTAGCAATCCCTTCTTAGATAAGCAAAACTATATTGGGCTGCAAAGTTACACAAGCCAGATCAAACCGGCGTTATCCAGGAGTAGGAAAAAAACGTTTTTGCCATATCAACTCTCCTTCCTGCCATATGACAATATATTGAAGTAGTTTTTTTTGTAGAAATAAATTTGTTTTTTTCCAGATTTCAAATAATGTAATACCAGACGATTTGAAAACAAAATCAATTTTATCTCTTTCAGAGAAGCTAAGCCTAGGTAGATATAAAAGAAAATATGTTATCTTTACTAATGCATACTTTTGTTTTTAGTTTTTTTTCTATGCGTATTGTTTAAACATAATTGTTGTGATCCATCACAATAAACTTCTAGCTCTTTTTACATAATTAACAGTAGAACAGTAGAGTTTTCTCTGCCTAAATTATCGACCAAAATATATTCTCGAGTTGAATGTGTTTACTTCAATTAGTATAAGAAGCTGATCTGCCTAACCGCAGCTACCGCAACACATTTCTCTGGGCGGAAGAGTGCCATCAATAGTGGAGAGGTGCCTGAAGTATGGTTGGCGGAAACCAGTCTTATTTATTTGGTCGGCTAAACAGCTCTTTATTTTTTAAAAATTAGGAAAACAGGATCTGAGAAAGTTCTATGCAATTAAGAATGGCAATGGATCGATTTCTAGATCGAGTATTCCTCCTTAAAGTGTATTTGTTGGTTCATCAACCATAACATGTATAAAAAGTTCATCACGGAAAATATAAAATAGACCCTAATTCTATAAAAATCCCTTTTAAAGTTTCAAATAATTGATACTCATGAATTTGTCCTAGTAAAAACAGTACTAACGTTACAAAAATATTATCATTCAAGCCAGGAGGTTTAGATACTCGATGCGAAATTCGTCATCTATATATAAGCCATTTAAAGTAATAGCACGGTTACAAGCTGCATATAAACTATTTATAAATAATTGTTAAGTGTTTATGTGGTTACCACACTATAGGTTGGACCTTGATTCTTATGAACAATTCATTCGGTGCATAGATTGCCTAATTATTTGAACAAGAGTCAAATTTATAGACATAGTGTTAATTCTCATGCCTTTGAAACACGAAGTTCGGGCTCTTTTATCTTTTTCCAAAATCTTGTGCAGATTTAAAATATTTTTTTCATGCTCATATCGATTTCGTAAATTATTTTATCATTTTGCACCATTTTAAATCTTTCTTTGTCCATAGAGCTCAAAAACTGGAGTTATGTGATTTAAATAGACCTATGCTGTTAGAAGGTTTTTATTGCCTGCAATGGATATAATAAAGAGAGTTTATATCCATACAATGAAGGTTTATTGCTATTTATTTTTCTTCCAAGTTTATTTTTTTATCTATTTTATCTTATTTTCTTTAAGTGTTTATTGTTATCTATATTTTTTATTTTATTTATTAACTCTTTTTTATTCTTTATTTATTTATTTATTTTTTTTTTTTTGTATTAACCCACTATACAATTGAAAAATAGTATTATTTATTTGATCGGGCGTCGATGACCGCCGATGATTATTTATTTGTTTTGCGTCTAGACAACGAAACAAAGGGGATTTATGTTATTTTGATGGTATCTATCAGTTTTTGTATTGATGAATATGACCTAAAATCAAAAATATGATGTTAAATGTTTAGCTCAATTAAAAACGGGCTTCAAAAACTTCTTGTAATAGCCAAGAAGATTTTGACAGAAAAGAATTGATTTTGGAAGTAGAGCGGTAAGTGAATGTTTTGTGAAGCTTACACCAGATTTTTTTGTTTTACGTGATCGAATAATATTGTTTAAGCAAAATTGTTTCCAATAATCTCTGTGTATAATCCATCTTTGGCTGTAATGGAATAATTTACAAAATATTTTAACTATACCAATTAGCTATCTGTAGATTTATTATATGTTATGAGAAGGAGTTATTCGGGGGTGCGGTCAAATAAATATTACATATTAAAATACTATTTTATTACTTATGCTTACGTTTCGGACCACTTAGTAGGTCTTTATCAGGACGTTGTATCAGGCACTGCAGGAAGCAGTTGGTAGACTGGTAGTCGAAATATTAGTACTCATATTGCATAATAGATTATTTGTTATTTTCCAATTTATTTATTTTAGCCACTTACCACCAATTTTTAATTTGGGCAACTTAATGACTACATCTTATTACGACGTTTCGGCTGTCCATTTTCAAGTCTAAAAGAAATTTTTTTCCAATTTACAATCATATCTGAAAAATTTTACATATTTCAAATTATAAAGATTTTCTATACATAATTACCCATATACCTGTCCATTTCACTTCTTATGCGAATTACATGTGTCTACTCATAATAAAATGTATCACTCTTGTCATGTCCACCTTTAACTATTTTATCACATCATTATTACGCAATTCCTTCTTATTAAAAGATTCATATATGTTAAAAATACCTTATCATGTGTCAACCCACACGTTGTCGATCTCATTTCTATTGAGCGACTAGTTATTATTATAGGAGTAGGAGAAGACAATTTTTATACACAGATACAATGCTGTTTCTCAATATTATAACGTGGACCTATTTTAAGCAGTACTAGCTATTCATTTCAAATTTTTATTTTTTAATTTGAATTCGCGTAAAAAGTGTTCATATTATCCACGTCTATATGATTATTTATCGATTTTTTTAATTTTGTAGTTATATATATATATATATATATATATATATATATATATATATATTTCTTCCTTTATTATACGTTTATTAGTATTACTTTCATTATCCAGGAGTTTGGTGTGTTTTTTTTATATCAAATTCATGTTTAGTTTGCATTGTATGCTGAGGGAATCCAGTAGCTAATTTAATTTTTGTGTTTTTTGAATTACTATTTTGTTTGTGTTGTTAAAGCCTTTTTCGAAACCATTGTGATGTCTGTCCAAATGTTGAGTTATTTGTCATTCACTGATTGATGTTGACGTTTGGCAGTCAAAACTAGTAATTCAATTTTAATAAATTTTTACAACAGAAAAAGACGAGATTTTAATGATTTATGATATGATACGAACCTCGTTCATATAGTTTGTATTATATTTTTTATAATTCTGAGTTATTTATAGATTAAAATATCGTATGTACTTTTAAATCTCTTTTTGTATATAGAAGTGCAAAATTGGAGTTATGTGGTTTAAATAGGTTGATGAATTCATGAAGTTTTCTCCATGAGGTCATCTTCCGTTGATCTATGAAGTTATGTTTCAAAAGGATTCACGAATGGAAGGATTAACTTAGATGGATATCCTCAAATATTTCCTCTGGTCGATTTCTCTTTGAGCCATTACCAGGAAGTAATCTGAAGGCTGGTAGTTGACGAGGATTTGATTGGGCTTCTCATGTGCTGGGTAAAAACATCGGCGCAAAACCCCTCATTATCAACATCTGTTCTACGCTTCATTAACTCAAAAACAGCCATCCCGTCCTCTAATTAAGGGGCTAGACATGTCTTTGTCGTCTGAAAATACTTGGGAAATGAAGGACTCCTTGTTTTACCTATATTTATTTTACAGTTTTTTAATCGGTATGGAGTTAATCGTACCATAGTATATTGCTTTGCCTTAACGTTGTTCTATAAGTAAAATAAGTCGTTATTTCATGAATTGGTATTATTATAATAAGTTAATGGCGCAAGCACCCTTTCCTCTAAGAATTTCACTTGTATAATAAAAATGGATCCACATAATATTTTTTTCAAAAGGATAGACACGTGTGTTGATTATATTTTGGAACCCAAAAAAATATAGTATTTTGGGTTGAAAAATATAGTCATAAGTGTAAGCTGTCAGCTTTTTGAATGAAAGGCTAACAGCAACTTTAAGATTTTTGGCAAATGGTAGAAGTTACATAGACCTGGAATTCACAGCAATTATATCGAAACAATCGTTAAGTGAATTCAATCCCGAAACATCTTCAAGGTGCTGAAAATGAATGCTAAGTAATGCGATACGCCAAATGGACGGGAAACTTTCATACAGAGCAATAAAATCGGATAAAACTCCCTAGTACATTGCCGAAGATCAACCATTGTCGTCTGACGAATTGAAACTGAGTAACAAAATGAATCGCAAAACTGTGCTACCGTCCACATGCGCCGACTTATATGCGCAGTTGAAGGAAATCTATGCTCTCCTGGCTCAGTTTTACTAAAACTGTACCGTCTTTGGAATAGTTTCAAAACTACAGTTTTCCAGTCCACACTCAACGTTTTATCTTGAACTGTTCAGACAAAACGTTGTACAAAACGGAGCGGTCTGGACCGGCCTTTAGTTTATAAATGTTTTGATAGTCTTTCAGAATATATGTGTCATTTAGAATAAACATGGTGTTATCATGCTTTGCACCTGTTAAGATAATTGATTTTTATACTGTTAAAGTTGTTTAACAAAAAACGTTCGAAAAGTGTTTTTGAACTTAAAGAAATTTCGAGAAACTGATATAAAAACTGTATTTTACCGGTTCAGTTTAATGAGAAACTATATTTAAAATATTTTTCGATACAATGGCCATTTTCTGACCGTTCTCTATCTCTCTTCTTCATAAATCGTGGGTCCATCAAACATTAGCTAGACTTAATGGCTTACGAAACAAATATAAAATGCAAGCCTAACTCCCTTTCGATGACTCCCAATATAGTGCAAAAGTCAATCATTAATTTGAAAAATAGATGGGGTCGAATAGTGGTCCTGCGAGTATGGTTGGAAAGGGAAGTACTGATATAGGACTACTGGGAAATTAGGGACAGGCGGGTTAGGGCTCGTAAAACAATGCGGACCTTTCTTTCTGTATTTCCTGTTCTTCCTTCAGCTATTATTCCTTTCTTACGGGCTTGAAGAGTTAAAGAAAGTGAAAATAATTTCTTTCTGCACTGAATCCGAGATATTCAAGCATTATATTAAACAGTATTGCTATTGCTTCTGATTTTTGAAGAAAAAAAAATCTTTTCTAAAAATTGAATTATATAACATCAATGAAATAAGTATTTTACTCGGCCAAAAGATTATTTAAGAGCAATTATTGAAATGTCATATCTGCCTGAAATTATGTTACTAAATTGTTTGAAAAATAAGACTAGCCAATTTTTTTTAGTAAATGATAAATTAATTTTTAAAACCTCATTCCACATGATAAATAACTAATTATATATCTTCGGCTTATTTCAAGAATTATCATAAAGTGGTATTTTATAACTGCAAATCACTAGGAACTCAGATGAATATTGGTTGTGGTGTCAGAAACTTGTGCGTACGTTTTAGATGCGAGCATATTTGATTTATAATTTCGTTTCCATGCGGCTATGGACGGCGGGAAAGTATTTTTGTATGGTATCTCCTTTCGTGGTTGTCTACGAAAAACTTGCTGAGCCTCCTCTTCTGAACATCGTTTTGAATAACTCTTCACGCGAGGATAAGCTCGAGAAGTGGCCCCTCTCCAACTCTTCCAAGACCTACACCGTCTCGTATTTGTAGCAGGGGGATGTCATTTTAAACAATTAACATTTTTATTCTTTGCGCACACATGCTCTAACTTCCAGTTCTGCCTTGTCCCCATCTCTTGTACTTCTCAATCTCCCTTTCGGAGTCGCTATCCACCAACGATTATGAAAATGACTTTAGCGAAGTTTCAATGAAATCGGTACATTCGTTTAGGCGCTACAGTCTATAGCTACGTTTTTCTGCATTTTTATTTTTTTTCTCCTTTATTAACTTATCAAATTCTTTCAAAAGTTATCTTTAGCATTTTTTCGTAACTCTGAATAATGCGAAATAATTATCTTTTTAAAATAAACCATATTAAAGGTACATTAGAGGAAGACGTATATGAGCATTGGGCATTTAAGCCCTGTAAAGTAACATCAATGGGGATAAGACCTAATTTGTATTAAAGACAACTTAATTATACAATGATACACCGAGTTTAATCAAAATCGTTTGAGCCGTTTTTGAGAAAACTGTGAAATGTGTTTCAGCGTTGATATAAAGTGGCACTTCCGGTTAGCCGATTTTAAGGAAAAAGTTGCCGTCACAACTAAGGCATATACTCATCTCAAATACGTGATATCAGTTTCATAGGACTTTTCGTTTTTGAGCTAGACTGCTAACATACAAACACACAGACACACAGACCATTTGTCGGGACTTGGTCATTTCGACTCAGGGTACCTCAAAACGTATAAATCCGTCGAAAACTCAGATTCAAAAATTTTCTCGATCGCAATACTTACACTTACTATGTATTACATATATACGTAAGTGAAAGTAAAAAAAAACAAAAAGAAGACGAATCTGATAGTAAGTATCTAAGTGATGAATTAAATATATATAAATACATCATTATGTGAATAATTTTTAATAATATGTAATTTTACATATAAGGTTGGCGGGGAGAGGGTGGAGGAGGTATCTGACTGTTTTGGGGACAGAAATTGGAATAGGAGGGTTTTAAATGTAGATAGGGGGGGAGAATGCCGAATTTTGATAGAAAGGGAATTCCAGAAATTAACAGAGCGAGCAATAAAGGAGTTTTGGAACGAGTCAGATCTGTGAGAAGGAATATAAAGGTCGGAAGGTCGAGATCTTGTGGAAAAGGAGTTGACTGAGGAATTGAATTGGAGAGGTTTTAGGCATAAAAAGAACGATGATTGTTGATGATTTGATAGAGGGACATACATAGAAAATATTGTTTTCGTCAACGGACAAAACCACTTTACTGAGTCACTTTAACTCAGTGTTGTGGGGAGGGACATGGGAGTATTTCGGGGGACCAATTACAAATCTTACGCAGTCGTTCATAAGTCTTTTCAGTCTATCGCGGAGCTCCTCCGAGTTATTAATATTTGCCCATTTTTTAACCGGAGTTATATTTTGGGGAAAAGACTTCATAATTTCTTTTCTTTGAACTTGAAATCTTCTGCAAACTCTACATTTAGGAAAAAACTATATTGAGAATGATAGGGAACAAGTGGCTTAAAACCGCATTTAATCCTACTTCTTTTGGTTTAAAAATAATTTTATCGTTTTCTTGATCAGTTCGATTTCGCCATACATAAAAGTAATGTATTTCAAACAAAATCACTAAATGGTGTCTGTAAACCTTGGAAATATTCAAGCAGATATTATTAGGCCTCTAGAACAAGAAAAAAGTAAATTTCAAGCTTCACACGCAGTAGCATTTCATCTACATCTATTTCTCTTAGAACAAAAATAAATCATACTAATAGGTCAGCTATTTGTAGAGTATACATGATTATGAACGATTGCTATGCTAGAATAAAAACGATTTTTAAACTAACTTTTTTTTGTTTAAAATGTCGATGGATTCTGACTATTGTATGGGATTTCTTTGTTATCAAAACGCTTACAAATAATTTTACTGAAATCGAATCAGTTCGATTTAGAGCCAATTATCTCGAGAGTATACACGACTATGAAGGATTGTTATGATGAAAAAAAAAACGGTTGTTCAAATAACATTTTTTGGTTAAAATTGTCGATGAAATCTCACTTCGGAATGCGATTTCTTTATTTTCAAACCGGTTTGAAAATAACTTTACTCAAATCGAAACAGTTCGATTTGACCATATGCAGATGACAAGTATTTGAAAAGATCGTATTTAAACCAAAATCTCTACAGAGTGTCACGTAAATACTGGGAATATTTAAAATGTTTGATGATCCTGTACTTGATGTTCATTTAAAATGTACCTCAAGAAAAACAAAAGGTTGAATTTTAAGCTTCACACGCAGTAGCATTACTTCTACATACACTTCTATTACAACAAAGACAAATCTATCAGGAGCCAACTGTCTAAAGGGTAAACATGTTTATGAAGGCTTCGGATTATTCTCCGTGTATCAGGACTCTATATTTAGGAGCATTTGTCTATCTCACCAACTTCCCGGGAATTCTCAGCTCAATTAAGATTTTCCAAAGACAATTATTGTCCACGAAATCATTTGAAAGCGACAAATAACGTTTGGACATCCTAAGCTAATTCCAACCGTTTTTTTTTTAGTGTTTGTTTTTCTTTTTACTTAACATTGCAAGAGTTTTTAAAAATTTGAATTATTAATCAACATCTATATATATAAAAATGAATGTATGTCAGTCTGTCCGTCTGTTTGTCCTTGGTGCATTACTAAACCATTCATCCGATCGCCATGAAACTTTGGGAAGTTGTTCCGTACACTCCTGGGAAGGTTTCTGGCATAGTACTTCTGTCTTACAATAATTGTATATATGTAAAAAAAATAAAAATGTAAATGTTTTTCTGTTCAAAGCCGCAAAAAAATGTGTCGCTATAAGCTGTAGCGCCAAAACGGCTTTACCGATTTTAACGAAACTTGGCTAAAGTCTTCCCCTTGAAACTCTTTTCATTTATGTGTATAACATACTTTCCCGAAAACAAGCTGAAAAATGTTACGATGAATTCAATATTTCATTTGACGATAACTAAAAAAGTACAGAATTTTTGACTGATAATGCCCACATTTATTTGAAAGATTCTTAATTTGCCGACAAAATAAAAAAAAGCCATCGAAATCGGACGGTTTGTTGCAGAGTTATAGAGTTTTAAAGATTTACTGCTTTCTCTTCAGAAAAGGCCATTTCCTTTTGCTTCCTCGTTACCGAAGGTAGGCAAGCATTTTTTTTATTTTTTTATTGATAATCGAAAAGTTTATAATTACTATAGTTATTGAAATTATCATTTGAAGAAGTTATATGATTCTCTTATACTATTATACGTTCTTTATATTAAGTTTTTATTTTAGTTTTATAAGTTCAACTCAGACTGTTTCTGGTGATTATGAATGTTCAATTTGAATCATGAGAAAAAAAAAATTATTAGAATTAGTTTAAATTGAAGCCATTTTACAGACAAATTTGTTTCTCAACTTTTTAAAAATGACAGATGTCCTTTGCTATTAATCTACTCATATGTGCCTTCTATTTTTTTTCTTTTTCATTTTGCCGGGCTAAGCCATAAGGCCGGGTAAAGCTAGTTATCTAATAAAACTTAAGTTACGGTAATTTACAAATTACAAATAACTGATAACATTTACAAATTATGCAACTAAATATTAAGAAAGAGGATAAATTGCTTGATTTAATATAAAACGGCAAACCAATCCCCTCACTCCTTTTTTTTTTTTCTTAATTTCTTTCAACCTTAATTTTTTTGTAGCAACTACTTAATTGGACTTCGTCATTTCTTTAAGCCCAGTGTTTCTTTCTTGTTTCGTCTTCTTGTCAATTCGTTTATAAAGTGAAGCCCTTGTGCTTAGGTTGTTTGCTGTACTCATAGTAAGACTTCAGTCAAGAAGGAAGGAAGAAGGGGAAGTTTTCAAGACCTCGATCGGTAATTGGCCAAGCTTGTGGGTCACTCACCTTAACTTTATCTGTGGTTTGGCCTGACATGGTAAAAAATGTTTCAGTGGACTTAACCAATTCTATCAAACGTGTTTTGTAACGCTAAGACAAAAACACGAGCTAGCAGAGTGAGAAGGGATTTAGTTTTGTCCAAAGTTAAATTTTCTAAAAGATACATAAAATAAGAATAAAAATATCAACTCAACAATTTTAAAATTCATCTTAAATATGTTCAAAACTTCCATCCCATCATCATCATCGTAGTTTGGAGAATCCTGCTCTAAAAGATTAAATCATATGGAAGGTTTAGATAAACCTTGATAATATATTGATGCTTTATGGTTATCGTAAGATTGGCGATAGTTCGATATCGCAGTCGTTAGTATCGTAAGTCTGTTGATAGTTGTTCGGCTTGCGATAATATTACACTTTCTTTTAAAAGTTTTTTTTTCTTTAAGTGTGTTGGAATGTTTATGCCGTTGTGTATGTTTTTATTTAATTTATGTAGACATATTTTATTGAATCTCTTTGCCTTTATATACAAATTGGTCTTAAGGTTGTTTCTTTTTTTTTTTTTCATATTAACAATATTACAATAACTATAATAGTATAAATTAAGACTTGTTACAATTGATGTGTCTAATACCTTTTTCTGCAACTTTGTTATATTTTTAGGCCTAATTTTTATTATAGAGTAATGAGGTTTATGTGAGTGTTTCTACAATAATTGTTTAAAGTTAACAATAAGGTGATAAAGGTTCTTAAGTAGTACGGAAGTAATGAACCTGCTGGATCTTATAAAATATATGAAAATGGTGGCCTTAATGTCGTTTTAATTATATTAAAAATATTTTATTTAATATGAAAAGCAAAATATCTAAATATATCGTCTACCGACGATGGTATCCCATGTTGAATTAACAAAGGCAGGTTAACTTCGTTACTTTAAAACAGTGCCGACGATATGTTTAACACTAAGTTGTTTTTTTTTTTTTCTCTCAAAGCTGCAATATATTATTTAAAAAAGTGTCATGCATTTTTTAGTTTTAAAAATAATGTAATCGAGATAATTTAAAATAGACGGAGCGGGAGTAAACCCTCCGCTATTGTCCATAGGGAAATAACAGTTTTTTTATTTATTTTAATTTTTCTATTTTCATCCATGGTTGTTATTTCTTACAAGCATATAACCATATTTAGATTTTTTTTGGAAATTTAAAGAAAAGCAAGTTTGTCTGTAGACCTCAATGATGGGCGTATAAATGAAACATATATTTTTGAAAGTATATGTTTTTTTCGTCGAATGACAATTGTTTGACTGTTTTGAATATAATCTTATTTTTTGCAACAACTCGGAGCAGACAATAGCTTAATGTTGCCATGCCTGTCTTTTGTGTATGGAGATGCTATGGTTGCATTTGAAATGATGCTCCTGCAAACTGGTTAGATGTCTCAGAAGTGGGAGACATTTCGAACATCTATCACGCTTTTCATTGTGTTAAGATTAGTCAGCTCATAAGTAGGTGAGGACAGTTTTTCCAGTTCAAGGAGACGGGGAAGGCATGATGTTCATTACCACAGACAGGCTAACAATCAGCTTATTTTCTTAGATAAAAATTAAACCTGAATTGCTAATATATAAATTGACTAAATTAAAATGTTTCTGTTCCATTTGAAAGACACCTTTTTCTCTTTTTCTGTTGAAAATAATAAAGTATATATTTGATAAATGTATAAGATAAATTTATAAATTTCAAAGTAATTACAGTGTTTCATTATTCATAAATATATTGTATTCTATCTGAAATTCAAATTTACAACCAAGTAGAGTATACAGATCTGCAAACGCTTTCAATATTTTGGGAATTTTGGTCCAATATATCTCTTTGAAATTTATACATACATACATATGTGGCGCGACATTCCGTTACCGAGACTGGGCCTCCTCCAAGAGCCTCCGCCAGTTGGCTCTGTCTTTTGTTGCAGCTCTCCATTTCCGTACTCCAAGCAGGGTTTTTGCATCATGGGTCACGCTGTCCAACCATCTCGTCCTCGACCTTCCTACAGGTCTTGCGAGGTGCAGCTCCTCAATCATTACTTTCTTGAGTATTTCAAAGGCGCTCATTCTGGCCACATGCCCTGCCCATCTTAGTCTGGCAAGTTTAATATGGGTGACTACGTCGATGTCTGTATGAAGGAAACTGAGCTCTCTATTTTGTCTTTTCCTCCAGACATCACCCTCCTTTTCTGGACCGTAGATCCTTCTGAGGACTCCTCACTCGAACACACTCAGCTTCATCTCATCACTTTTTGTCATCGTCCAAGCCTCAGAGCCTTATGTCAAAACAGGTCGTACAATGGTCTTGTATATCATCAGCTTGGTCTTCTTTGAGAGATACCTACTTCTAAAGTGTTGGCCAAGTCCAAAGACACATCTATTGGCCGCCATGATCCTTCTCTGCATTTCTTGAGCCATGTCATTTTTGCTATTTATTTCAGACGCAGGGTATATACAGCTTTTTACTCTCTCTAACTTTAAAAAAACCCACCTCAAATGGAGAGTTCAGATCCACCTCACCACCAACTCTCATATACTTACTTAGTTTTTTCTCGTTGACTTCTAGACCAAATCGTCTTGCAGCTGCTTCAAGGTTGTTAAAGCTTCTCTAATTGAAATTAATAAATGCCAGATATTTTTGCGAAAACCATCCATCCTCTCGAATTTTTAATCGATAATCAAGGACTTCCAAAGTATTAAATATTTGTCGGGAAAAAAAGGATCTTTTGTCTAGTTCTACTATTACACTATTATATATATATATGTTAAACTACAATATATATACTATAGTTACAAGTTCGAGTTAAAATAATATAAGTTATTAATAATAAAATAATGAAGAAAATAAATCGGTTTGTTTTGTAATTCAACGTGAGATTGTATGAGAAAACAAGTTTAAATATTGAACATAAGGAGACGGATCTAGGGGATAGAGATAAAAAAAAAGAAAAAGAAAATCATTGACTGTACTTATCAGGTCATCAGAATATTATGTTTTAAAATAGATATGTTTTCTTTGTTAATTAAAGTAAATTTACCATTTCTCCGTTAAAACTGTTAAACTACGACAATTTTTTAAAATTTAAATTTAACCATTACTATGGGTGACATACCCTTTCTGATTAGTTGGTATAAAGATCGGAACATATGCATAATACCAATTTTGCTGTATAAATATGACTTTACTTAATGGTATAATATTAGTTTTCTCAGTCATGGTATCGTAGTTTTCTAAAGTTTACATAACTTTATTTATTTATAATTTTAAGTTCTTGGTTTCTATTATTAGTTGAATGCAGGGAAGAAAATATACAAACATTATAACTATTTTCGAAATAGGGGCACGACCTGAACTAATCATATAGTGCACAAGCTTTGCCGGGATTGGCAATCAGACTAGAGCTGCTAATTCGGCGGGCACTGTGTTTGCTCGCAATAATGCCGCTTGTTATTCTCGGCGGGGCATCGCTCATTCCTATTCCACGGCGGTAGGAGGCTACCAACTTTTCGGGAATTTATACTCCCTCACCAGGAATTTCCCCTTCAACCAACGGGGAAAAAATATTAATAAGAGAAACAAACTGAAGATGACTCTTCTCCGTCTTAGCCCAAGAGTCGATTCTTTTTTCTTAATTTCGTATTCCTATCGTGCTCCTCTTCCCCTGGTTAAAAACCCAACTGCTCCCACAGGAGATAAAGGATAAAGCTGTGGTTCAGGATTAGAGAAACTCCCCGTATCTACTATGATCTGGGTCGCCGTGTGTGGTTGATATCTAAATTGGTAATTTATTCAAAAAGACCCAGACGTAATTTTTTTTAAGCTTAGAGAGGAAAAAATCTTGCCCAAGCTTTCATAGTTTATGAACGCTGTATAAAAAAGCTGGCGATTCCTAAATAATTTATTTAGTAAACGTAGAAAACAAAAATACTACTTATTAGAAGTGACTGTATGTAAGGTTACACTTTAACATACTTTGTAGATTTGATCTAGGTCTGACGTTGGATTAGTTGTGTTAAATAACTTAACACATATTAGCCTGTTAAGGCTAATATACATTGGTTATATGAAAATTAAAGCAATAAAAGGTAAAAAATGCAAACCTATACGAAATATAAAAGACATATCCGGCAAAATCTTATCTAATGTTGTGGATATTCTTGAAAGATGGAGGCAACACTATTCCCAGGTATTTGAAGAAACTAGAAGAGTGGGAGAGGAAGAAGATTCCGAACGACACCTTGAAAACCTTGAACATTGGTACAAACATGAGAAGTAAAAGGATTATAGTAATAAAGAAATAATTTAAATAAACATATATTCTTCCTTCATCATAAAATTAAATAATTCCTGAGTTGGAGCCCCCACGTCTTACAAGCATGCAAATAATGGTCCAAATGCCACGCAGAGATTACCAAACTATCTTTACTATCACACTAATATTTTAAATATACTAAATTTTAATTTTATATTCTTCATTTATCACTTTTTCTTTCCTCTTTACTTCCAATGATTGGTTCATTTTTTCTACATTTTTCTATAATCACCGTTGGGATAAAAAATTAAACATTTTAATCAAAACCGAATTTACTTTTTTTCTCCTCTATAACTTAAGCATAAAAACTATTACTTCCTAACTTCCAAATATTTCAGCGGGGTAGCAATTTATGCCAGCCGTAATAATTTAGATTCGAACCCTTTAGAACTTGGAAGGTAATCAGGTTCATAGTCTTCTTTGGCAGACCCAATGCCGAGGTCTCTCATTGAATCCCTACACCACACTCCTCTCCAAGTCAAGGTGCAGAAATAAACTTTAATCTCCTTGAATGGTACTTTTATTGTTATCTGATTGTCATTCTGCAAACCACACTCTGTACTTGTCAACAATTTTTCTTTGCCAGAAAAAGCATTTTCTTGTAGAAGATGCTTGGATTTTCTCTAACGATCTAGGCATCTATTCTGAAATTTTCTTTTCTGCCGGAACAAAAGAGATCGGGTTTCCACTTTCTTGCTATGCCAATGTATCTTTTCTCTTTATCGATTTTATAACTCTTCAATTGGAGAGCTTATTCTAAAATGTTTACATTACAACAGCGTCATGTCGTTTTATCCTACCGCCATGGAATAGGTAGCAAGTTTTGACGACGTGGTTGGACGTCAAACAAGCTGTCTCGTTGATTGTACTTCTTCCTCTGCAGCTGGTCTCCATATAAGCCTTTCGTCCACGGAAGTCCTAACTCTAGTTGGTAAAGCGTTTATGTGAGTCTCCACGTTTTGAATAAAGTCGCTACCCTTAGCCGATGGTGTGTAGTCTGTTTTAATATTGTTTTGGTTAATTATTTCCATTTCTTGTAATCCAACAAAAAACAAAATTGTTGTAATAATTCTAACTAATCTTCTTTAATATCTAAAAAAAAGTATTTAAATGTTGGTTAAAATGACCAATATATAATATTATTAGTATGAAATAATATTCAGCTGCACAATAGTCGACAAATTATCGATTCTAATGTATTAATAATTTAAAAAGCAATATTTAGTTAAAATTTTTATTTCATTTTCACGTTTTTTTGCTATTAAGAACTTTTTAGTCCTCACATAGTAAATTTATTTTAGCTACTGGGTTTGTTGGGAAGAATGAATTATATACATGATTTCAACTCTTTTTTTTTTTCTGGGTGTGGAAGTATCACCTTTAAGGAATAATTAAAAATTGACAACATTTGTTTATTAATAAATTGCTGATGAATATATTCTTCATGTTTCCGATTGTAAAGACAAATGTTAATCTCCTAGTCATATTATAAAATGTAATTAATGTTGTTGAAACATCCGTTCTAGCACTTTCAGATTGTCCGAATAAGTTCCAAAAACTCTGTGAAAAAGTAATTGAGCAGTAATTTCTGGTGTTTTCACAACTGGTAGAATGACGTCTTGCTGTAAGCAACGCATGCCTTTTTACCTGATTGTGCTAGGGTCAATGTGGACTAGGCGTCATACATCTTCGCTTTGAAGTTTGTATCTAGCAAAGATTTTGTGTCTCTCGGCAGATCCTTTAGGAAATCATACATTGGCAGAGCAGTCTTCTTGTTGTGTCGAGAGCTGCTTATCAGTAGGTCATTGCCTAAGATTGGCATGAAGCTCCTGAAATCATCATCAGAGACCTGGGGAACAGATTATATGATATCTCAACACATTGGCTAGTATTTTAAAGAATTCCTCAAATATTCTAGGCCATTTAGAAGAATAATCTATTCCACTGCCCAGTCTCGGCTTGCAGGCCTTGCGATAGCAAATCATTTGTGTTAGTGGACCACACGCTGAAGGACATGTGGATCGTAGGTGAGGACTACATCTTATTTCTTCCAATAAGATGCCGTGTGCAGGATTTAAGCCGTACCTGGATATCTCTTCTTCAAATTCCCTCTAGACATTTTAGTGTGTCCCATCCTTAGCTCTTCAATTCTAGCTTTGAACAAACTGAAGGTAGCCATTGGAGCTGCTCTTTGTGAGCTGGTGGTTTGTTCACCCGTTTCTCGACTTTTATTAGTCTCCTCGAAAATTCTTTTAGAAACGAAATGGGTTGTAAATAAATCAGCTTGTTGAAAGAAATATTAGGTCACAATTAAATGGCCATTGCAGTAATTAGATTGTTTAAATATTGAATGTTGGTTAAAAACCTCTTGGTCGCTTGAATCCCAGACTCAACATTTCTGTTACTTAACATATCAGCCAAATAGGGATTTGTATAGTTTTATTTGTTGGTATCATTTGCACCTCTTGGTTTAACGCACCGTGCTTATTATTTAAATTTAATATTAAGTAATATGTGTCACAACTTACTTGAGTGTGACAAAAAGACGCTTTTCTGGTGAAACGGATTTCCTAATTTTTTTATTATTTTTATTTATAAAAAGGAAGCATGCCCATGACGAGTTCATGAAATTTCATTGTCGATCTCCTGAAACATTTAAAAAAAATGTCTTCGTCTTTTAAAAAATCGGGAAAGTGATTTGAAAATTCTCTGCAATCATTACATTTCAAATTTATGTCATAAATCTTATATATGAGATCGCTTTTACTTAATTCGTGACAGGCTACGGCGAGCATAATACTTTCCGCCTAATCAGAACTGACTATGATTAGAATCAAGATAATAAAGATTTATATGTAACAAAATAAGGTAGCACACAGAGCAAAATAATGACAGCTGGTGGGCTATTGGACACGCTCTGTCTGACAACAACAATTATCATTCATTATTATATTGGCGATATTGATAATTTCCTCAGACAATATCTGCTACATTTTAACCTCAAATCTATTTAAAACCTATTTGCAATTAAATTCATTGTCATTAAAGTGAATATTAGTATGAAATCTTAACGTTTACTTACTTTCTTGCTCAATCACAATTAGTTTCAATATATATTATATCTTATATACATAGTTGTATAGTAAAATATAGTACCGTAAAGGGAGGTTAATTTGGTACTGGAGTGTTACTACGTTACTAGAGTTTATTTTGAATATGAAATTACCTGGCTGGCTAAAACATTTTTATGTTTAGACAACTTATTAATGTTTTATTATTTGTAATCAAGGAATAAAATTTGCTTGTTCCCATTATTGTTCTGTTAGAAGCAATAAAACTACGACAGTTTTATTTTTATTTTTTGTATTGCTGGTGAATTCCAAGAGAAAAAAATACGGATAGAAGATAATGTGATATATGGGAGTGCCATCAGAGCAATATTTATTGAACCTAAAGGCTCTCATAGGAAGTTGGTTGCAGGGGTTGGAATGAAAGTCGCCGCTATGGCTTCGTTCCAAGCCAACTCTTCTATGTACCTCGGGCGTTTATAGTCCCATTTATTTACTAGCAGGATGTTCACTACTCCCATGATTTATGGCAAGTAAATTGATTTTATTTATTTTTACTTGGTATTTTTTTTTAATCCATAGATATAAAAAGATCTTGAATAAGACTAACTATAATAATTTATAACCTATACAACATATAACCAAAAAATAAATTTAATTCAATAAATACCCATTTTTAGTTATTTTAAATAAAATTTTGTTATTTACATCATTTGAAAAAAAAAACTTTTTTATTTTTGGAAATATATTGAAAATTTTCTGTATAGGCTATATAACAGTTGAGAAATCTGCGGCCTCCGTAAGCTACTTGCGACCTAAATACGTTTTTGGGTGTCATTCGAACCCGCGTTCAATAAAAAACTACATACAAAAAAATAAATCTTTAAGAAATAAAAACGTTTTGGTAAACACAAAATTAGAAATTTTGTGTTTTATTAGAAATAAAGCATTTCTGCGGAACTAGTCATCGTGCGCTTTAGAGGATCCTTTTCCTCTATATTGTTTCTTCTTGCTACTCGTAGCTTCAGCTTGTGGCGCTTGAGTTGCTGTAGGAGCAGACGGGGTGTTCCCACTATCGGCCATTGTTTTATGATAGGTATTTTAGAATAGTTTTGAAAACTGTTCTGACTAGCTAAAATAAGCGTGTCAAAGCACGTTCGCTTTTTACTTACCCCAGCTTTCGATCGGGGAACAATGGAAGCAAGTACATATTTTTGTGGCGATTGCCCTGAAGCAACAATTATACTTCCTTTCGTGCCATTATCCTAAACTCTTCATCACTCTTTGATGGCCGGCAGGATACCTGTTCATTTGCCGCCTTTTTGTGCGCCGCCCTGAAATGGACGCCCAACCGCTTTTTAGAGGTAAAATATACGTCCACAAGCGAAACCACCGTGTGCCTGGGACGACGTCCCGGCCACTGGTCCCCCTGGAGCCTTTTCCACAGGAGCGACGTACTGTTGTGGGACGCCCCTTAAATTATATCTGCGATGTTGTGTGCCTGTGGTTTTAGCCGGTTACCAGCTGGCAACTCCTACCCGACTTTAATGCCTTTTCCTTCGGTTTGCTCCCTTCCGCACCAAGCAGGTATATATATATATGGCTGGGCTGCAGGTTTTGGAGGTATCCTGTCACTTAGACATGGCTATGGTGGACAGGAGGGCGCTTTTCGTCCGAAGGTCATTGCCGGGTATGCGCCTATTTACATCCTATTTTACTAATTAATACATCTTATTTTCAATAGTTCGAGACATTAGCACTTCAATTTTTTTTAACGAAGTGTGTGGCTCTTTTGGTGAAGTCAAAATAGGCTTCTTCGTTCAAGCTGCGTTTCTCTTCCCCGACTGTTGGCTGTTTTAATTTTTGTTTAGCAGCATAAAGTTTCTTCGTTTTGATTTAGGACCTCATTCATCGAAACGTTTGGAAGGCCTGCCACATGTTGATGGCAAACCAAGAGCAGGTACATCAAGATTTAAAATATCAATTTCTTGATCCTACCTATTTTTGTACTTCCATTGTTAAGTTGGTAAATCTATTTTTCCACTGAACCCAGTTTCTCTTTAAACTGTTTAAATACAAAAATAAGGAATTAAGTAGTTCTTCCTGAGTCCAGGATATTGAATTTTCTTTTTTTAATATTCTCAAAATCAGTTTAAAATAAAATATGTAGAAAAGGGATTTAAACAAAACTCACTGTCATCATAATTGCTGCTCGTTAGAATGATTTTGAACATATCAAGAGAAGATATAACATTACTGGATCGTTCAATTAATTATTTTTTGTTTAATTGAACCAAAACAAATGTAGCTTATTTTAGTGTTCCGGTAAAGCTTTTTAAGATTTTTGTATCTGATCTTCATTTAAAATTTCTTCGCAATTGCGAAAATATTACTTATAACTCAACCAAACTTGTCTTCCAAATGTAATCATCAGGATTACATTTAAATGAAGGATGTCTTTTTTATATTTAAGCTTCATCACGCTTTTATTTAATTGTTGACTAAGCCTGGTCCAGGCGTCTGCAATCTTGTTTATTACGTGTATGTTATTTATTACGTGGACGGGAAGCAAGGCTCCTCTTGATAGTCCTCCGGACATGAAATAATTTCCCCGTTACCTCTGTCTTCCATTTTCAAAGACTACAAATAAGATTTAATTAATATCCACGGCCCATCAGTCAAACAATACAAATTGAAAACAAGTAAATAACCTGTCTGAAAAGCGACACTAACGAAGGGGATGGAGAATGAGAGTCGGGTTTTGTAATCATTAATAAATTTTTTAATGGTGTTGGAGAGGAAGTTATTAGAAAGTAGTATCTGTTGTATTCGTTTCATGTAGGCAAGGATCAGATAGGGAAAAACATCAGTGAATAAGGATTTTGGCTACGTTGAATTTTTGATGAAAAGTATGTTGAGAATAGTAGTTAAGTAATCTTCCAGAGTATGTTGGTTTTGTGCACCAGTCTGTGGATAAAGTATTACTGGGGTGTCTTTCAATCAGGAGGCCAAGGAAGGGAGGAGATTGTTATATTCATATTCGACTGTAAAACAGAGGCGGGAATGATAACAGTTAAAGGCGAAAAGGGTGTCAGTATCGGACTGAGAATAAAAAGATCATCGATGTATTTTTTGATGAGAAATGTCATTGGTTTGATGAAACTGAGGAGCTATGGTGTTTAAGAGATCATTTAAAACGATGTTTGATAATTCAGATGCGAGCGGGTTGCCCATAGCTAGTCCTACAAATCGGTTGTGTAAAACTGTCCACGGAACATGAGCTAACTGGATTTACAACAGAATTGTAGGGTTTAATAAATGAGGAACGGTTGAGAGAGGTATGAGACTCTAAGGATGACCAGTTTTCTTTAACTACAAGAAGGTCTTTATCTACAGGGATGTTAGTGAAAACGCTTTGACCGTCGAAGGAGGCTAGAATGTAGTTTTCGGGAATAGTTAGGAATAATGAAAGATTAAGTAGTTTAAATTTGTTGGGAATATCATATGGGTTGTCATGACCTAAGGACTTGCAAGGATGGAAGTTATTATGGATGAGTATGAAGGATGAGTATGGAATATTTTCTAACTGAATTAGTCCAAAACATTGATAATATAAACCTTTGTTATCTCGGCAATAATCCATGTATGATGAGTATGGAATATTTTCTAACTCAATTAGTCCAAAACATTGATTATATAATCTTTGTTATCTCAGCGGTTATCCATGTATGATGAGTATGCAATATTTTCTATCTGAATTAGTTCAAAATATTGATAATATAAACCTTTGTTATCTCGGCGATTATCCATGATGAGTATATAATATTTTCTAACTGAATTAGTCCAAGACATTGATGATATAAATCTTTGTTGTCTCGGCGGTTATCTATGTATGATGAGTAAGGAATATTTTCTATCTGAATTAGTCCAAAATATTGATAATAAAAACCTTTGTTATCTCGGCGATTATCCATGTATGATGAGTATGGAATATTTTCTAACTGAATTAGTCCAAAACATTGATAATATAAACCTTTGTTATCTCGGCGATAATCTATGTATGATGAGTATGGAATAAATTCGGTGAGTTTCATAAAGGGAGAGTAAATATTCGAAGTGATAGGATGGAGGGGAGTGCCAGGTTTTTGAATTTTCGGAAGATCATAGAAACGGGGAGCCACGGAGTTATAAAATATGAGGTTTCTATAAGTAGGGTATGTGATTTGTTTATATAAGTGTATGAGGTTTATGATGTGTTGATTAAATTAAATCACGGGGTTAAGGAGCGTATGTGAGTTAGATCTGATAGGGGTTCAGTCATTTTATTGTTATAGTTTGTGAGGTCCATGATGACTGTTTTATTTCCTTTGTCTGCTTTAGTGATGATAATGTCTTAATGGCTTTAGAAGAAGGAGTGTGTGAAAGAAAGATCTTTGAAGAATTGAGGAGAAAAGTTAGGAGTGGATGGGGGGTGTTGGAAATGGTTAGAGATAATGTTGGTTATGGAAACACGAGATAATTCTTAATTATCATTAGAACGATGAAAAATGGGATCGTTATAAATATATTCCAAGTCTGTAATAAGTTCTGGGATGAGTTTGGTAGAGAAATTAGGAGTGGAAATATTAGGGCCTAAGCTTAAAATATTGAGGACGTTGGTGGAAATATCTATGGATGAGGAGTTGTGGAGGAAATGTATGATGAGTATGGAATAAATTCGGTGAGTTTCATAAAGGGAGAGTAAATATTCGAAGTGATAGGATGGAGGGGAGTGCCAGGTTTTTGAATTTTCGGAAGATCATAGAAACGGGGAGCCACGGAGTTATAAAATATGAGGTTTCTATAAGTAGGGTATGTGATTTGTTTATATAAGTGTATGAGGTTTATGATGTGTTGATTAAATTAAATCACGGGGTTAAGGAGCGTATGTGAGTTAGATCTGATAGGGGTTCAGTCATTTTATTGTTATAGTTTGTGAGGTCCATGATGACTGTTTTATTTCCTTTGTCTGCTTTAGTGATGATAATGTCTTAATGGCTTTAGAAGAAGGAGTGTGTGAAAGAAAGATCTTTGAAGAATTGAGGAGAAAAGTTAGGAGTGGATGGGGGGTGTTGGAAATGGTTAGAGATAATGTTGGTTATGGAAACACGAGATAATTCTTAATTATCATTAGAACGATGAAAAATGGGATCGTTATAAATATATTCCAAGTCTGTAATAAGTTCTGGGATGAGTTTGGTAGAGAAATTAGGAGTGGAAATATTAGGGCCTAAGCTTAAAATATTGAGGACGTTGGTGGAAATATCTATGGATGAGGAGTTGTGGAGGAAATGTATGATGAGTATGGAATAAATTCGGTGAGTTTCATAAAGGGAGAGTAAATATTCGAAGTGATAGGATGGAGGGGAGTGCCAGGTTTTTGAATTTTCGGAAGATCATAGAAACGGGGAGCCACGGAGTTATAAAATATGAGGTTTCTATAAGTAGGGTATGTGATTTGTTTATATAAGTGTATGAGGTTTATGATGTGTTGATTAAATTAAATCACGGGGTTAAGGAGCGTATGTGAGTTAGATCTGATAGGGGTTCAGTCATTTTATTGTTATAGTTTGTGAGGTCCATGATGACTGTTTTATTTCCTTTGTCTGCTTTAGTGATGATAATGTCTTAATGGCTTTAGAAGAAGGAGTGTGTGAAAGAAAGATCTTTGAAGAATTGAGGAGAAAAGTTAGGAGTGGATGGGGGGTGTTGGAAATGGTTAGAGATAATGTTGGTTATGGAAACACGAGATAATTCTTAATTATCATTAGAACGATGAAAAATGGGATCGTTATAAATATATTCCAAGTCTGTAATAAGTTCTGGGATGAGTTTGGTAGAGAAATTAGGAGTGGAAATATTAGGGCCTAAGCTTAAAATATTGAGGACGTTGGTGGAAATATCTATGGATGAGGAGTTGTGGAGGAAATATCTATGGATGAGGAGTTGTGGACCCAATCATCGTCTCTTTTTGGGTATATCTTATGGGCTAACGATTGTTGAAAAATTTCATTAAATTTAGTGATGAGAATACTTTTTTCCTTAGATCTAGTAGTAATAAAGATGGTGGAAATAATTTGTGATAGGTTAGTCATGTGTTCGTCAGTCATGATGGTTTGTAATAATTGAGTGATGGAGGAAATTTGTTGGTTAAGGTGATGGATATGCTGTATGATTTCACGGATTTTCAAATTAAGGAGGGATTTTTTGAATTTTAAAGAACAGTGTGATAATTTGGAATTAAGTGGTTTGGAAATAATAATGTGATTGAGGGAATTAGTGATTGATTTCGGGAAAAGGGAGTTGGAGTGGCATTTCAGTAAAACAAATGCCCTGTTCTAACGTGTCGGCAAGGCGTTTGTGGAGCGAGTATAGGTTGTTAATGTGGTATGACTAGAGTAAATGGTATTGATAAATGAGAAGGATAAATTAGCTTGACTGGGAGTGGAACTTACTAGAGAGGAGGAGTTTAAAACTGAAGGGGTCAATGTCTCATCATGTGAAGAATTGTTGAACGAAGATGAAGAAGAGTGTGAAGAGAAGTGAGTAGATATCGGTGCTGCGTGATAAAAAGTTCCGGAAGGTTTTTGAAATCTGGTACTGCGGCAAGTGGGAAGAACATAGAGGTTCTGGTGTGTGGAAGACAGTTGTTGTGGATTGTTTGATCTGGCATTGAGTCTGGAACTGCGACGTATGGATTGTGTGTTTGTATCTTGCTGTTGTCCCCGTGGTAATGTATTCATAATGATGTAGTCTGGAACTGCGACGTATGGATTGTGGGTTTGTATCTTGTTGTTGACCCCGTGGTAATGTATTCATAATGATGTAGAGATGGTTGACCGTTTTGTTTTGTTTTTATCACTATAAGAAATGTATGTTCATTCAAAATCCTTGCCAACTGAATTTTTGGTGTACGTTGAATGCCACATTTCCTGATCCGAATCAGCATTTATAAGTGGTCATCTTATTCATTTTATTAATAAAAATTGTTTTAGCTTTAAACAATTTTTAGCTATTTACTCGTGATTGTTAATTACTAATTAGAGAAGGGTTAATAAGGGGATGAGCAATAAACGAATAAGGTTGAATCTACGTTGACCATAGCTGAGATCCTATGTTCCTCTGATCCTCACATTATGAATGCATGAAGCTTTTACCATAAATGTTGAACATTTAGATCCCAAGCCTCTTCTCGTCGAGACATTGTTATTAATTATTAACTTTGACATTACCGAGAGGGACTTCGTCGACCTAGCTCGTCTTTTGCATAGTCGAATCCCTCTTCCTTCAAATTAAAGGTTGAATAATTAACCACTACAAATTATGACCTGGGGAAGGGAGATGGGATTGGCCGTTATTATTTGGTAAATATTATGATTCAGCTCTGAGACTGTTAGCACAGTAACCCCGCCTGAGTTGTTCTTTGGTCCGTTAGGCAGCCAATTTACCTGGCTCTCTCATCATACATTATCAGCGAGCTCACTCCATTGATATTAATTTTAACATCGAACAAAAAAATAAGAATGTTATGCTGTAAATATATTTTCTTAAGTTGTTATCATCAAAATAATTTATAAACTCTCTAAATTCATGACCTTACATGTATTATTACCAGATTGTTATAAACAAAAAATGTCTGGTGTGATTCCTCATCAGATTTCCTTCGAATTTGAGCTAAAAATAGTGACTCTTGGTTTAATAAAATGTGTTTTTCATAAATTTGCAAAAGTCGAAACGATTTTTTGAGCGAACGGCAGATTCAATTTTCAATTTTTATGGCTCAAATTACTCTATGAGATATTCTAAGTATTTTTTTACAATTAATGCTTACATATATTGACCCTTGATTAAACAAAATGTTTTAAATCAATTTCCAAAAAATGTTTACGCTTTTTTTTAAGCTTGCGGTTGGATCAATTACGTAATATGTAGTGAAAGGCACCCGACTATTACACCAAGCTTAAATATTCATAGCACTGATGGGCAAAACTGTTCACGATAGGTTCTGCTACTTTCAAAAAACCAGTTTAAAAACAGATATAACTGTTCCAAAACTTGGTTAGTAAAATAAAAATAACTTGTTGTTTGTTACCTATACACTATTTTCAAGAGATATAAATATAATTTTTATTTATCTAAAATTATCGATTTAATTGTGAAAGTAATCCCGTCATAACATATTTTAAGTAAAGGTATTGATGAAAATAACGAGAAAATAGTAATAAGATAAGAAAATGAGTTGATAAAACTGTTCATTTAATAGAAACTGCATAGCTGTTCATGCAGCTCAGATGTTTAGAATTGCATCGGTGCGACCGGTTTTTCATTAAAACAGCTTTCAAAACAGTTTTTTGTAAACAGTCATGTACTGTGGAGCTGTATCTGTTTCAGAGATGGGCAAATGTTTCTCTGAGTACCGAATACCAAGTATTATTCTCAAAATGAATCACTACTGGGAATTCAACCACTACTTCAGTTAATCTTTTGATATCAAATTAAGTAGTAATTAAATTCTTTAGTACTCAAAAAAGGTCAGTATTTGAATAGAGTGCTTGGTACTCAGAGTTGCTTCTCTGGTTTCAGAGGACTACATCAGTTTCATAGAGCTGTTTCTGTATCTGTTGCAGGAAGCTGTTGAAATTAAACAGTTTTCTCTATCTGTTTCAGAAAACCGGTTACCTATCTGTTGTAAGAAGCTGTTTAATTAAGCAGGTTTCTGTATCTGTTCTGGAAAGCTGGTTAAATTAAACAGATTCAATGTTTCCCTCCTTCCACGTCGGCATCGCTGTCTCCACCCACTAAACCTAAAATTGAAATGGCGTGGGTAAGTTCCAAAACTCACCGCTGAGGTCTTCGATGGTTTCGATTTGCTCAGTTTGGAGATCTATTTGATACCATCGATGAGTTCAGCGCTGATTGTGAGAACCTGCCCCTTTCTAATGGGAGGTAATCCTTGTATCTGTTTAATCTCTAGTGAAGCTGTTTACTCTGTTTAATAAAAGAAATTGTTTGAATTAAAGGAACTAAACACCCCAACATTAATTCATAGATGTCAATTTCCCTATCAATCTACCGTGATGTTCAAGTCCCTTAAAGTGGATAGAATTTTCCGATTTCTTTGGTCGGTTTTTTTTTTTAAAATTCAAATATTGTTTTTATTTTAATGATATTTAATTATATAATAATTATTGAATTTGAATTAATTATTGCTATTATAACTATTGCCCAAGATGCAATTCGTAGCCCTAGGCACAAAATACAACTACATTCCATGGGTCATTTATTACTTATGAAATAGATTTCTTTTATTGTCAAACTGATGATTATGATTTAAAAATTAACATGGTATTTTCTAAGAATGACAAATAAATGTCTATTCTGAACTTTTGAAATCCTTGTTAAATTATTTTTGCATTTATAATTTGTATGCTATATATTTCATTTAATAGTGACACGTTTTGAATTAATGACGATTTATTATTTATGAAATATTAATCCTAAACAAATATAATATATAAGTGCGATTCTAAATTGTTGAAAGAAAGAGAAAAATGGTAAAATAGGTTGAAGGTAACTTTACTGGGAGAGTAATCCGCTGTATAAATCAGGGGACTTGAGGTAATTCGGCTCCGGTGAGATTTATAGACGGGAAGGGGGCTTTTTAAAAAGGCCCTAGATCGGGCGCCACTAGAGGGCGAATAATTTAATTTAAACTTTCCTATCGGAAGTGATCACCTGCTCATCGGGACACGGCCCAGGAAATTTTTGAATAAATTATATCCAGTTTGCTCGAGAGTCAATTCGGAAGAGGGAGGAGAAGAAGAGGTTAATTAGATCGATCCATTTTAAGTCAACTCCAACCGTTTCAAAAATCATCATCTCCCTGTATATTTGTCCTCTTTTCCCATTAAATAATATTACGTATATTTTTACTGTTAAATATATCTGCTGGTTGCTGTGTAATGTATCCATCTGAAATCTTGTTTCAGTTTATATTGGTCAAGATGAAATACTTTATGCTGCTAGGTATTTTCGTTTGCAGAAACTTTCCTACTTTTTTTTACCAAACGCGTGGTGGATATTAATTTTTCCATGCTCTTTCTTAACATAAGTTCGAGATTCAAGATTTAACATTTATTTAAAATCAATTCGAAATTTAAATTGTATTTTATGAAGAAGTGCATATTTTAAAATTCGTTATTCATTAATTATTATTATTATTGTGAATCACTGAGGAAAATATGAATGTTGGGTGATAATGGTTTGAGTATTATAATAATTGAAGAACCAAGCTGCATTTCAGTTAATTCCACTCAGTATAGGTAGATGGATAGATATAAAAATTAACTTTATCATGAGTTCGAGATTCAAGATTAAAAATTTCTTTAAAATCAATTCGAAATTTTAAATGTATTTTATTAAGAAGTGCATATTTTAAAATTCATTGTTCAATAATTATTATTATTGTGAATCATTGGGAAAATATAAATGTAGGGTGATAATGGCTTGAGTATTACAATAATTGAAGAACAAAGCTGCTGTTCAGTTAATTCCACTCAGTATAGGTAGATGGATAGATATAAAAATTAACTTTATTCTGAAACAAGTTCCCATAAGAATAACAATAAAAACTATTTGATCAATAACTATATTAACAAGTACAATTTATACAGTAGTTTTAACAATAATATGTAAAAATAAAATAAAGAATAATTACAAATTGAAAGAAGAGCGAAATGAAAGAAAACAATTTATTATAGCATTGAATATACATGTTAATTGTGTCTCAAAAGTGTGAATATTAACATTTTCGTGGACGTAGTTTAGAATTCTATTCTGCTTCCTTTCTTCCTTAAGGATGGTTTAAAAGAAGCTTATGGTTAGGTTTTAAGTAGGTAAAATAGATTAATCTTTTTTCTGTTTATCTAAACTTTATTTCACTTAACTACTGCATTGTATTGCATACATGATGTGATTGTGTAATATTGGTATTTACCGATTTTAATTTTGCCCTGCTATTCTTTAGTTTAATTTTATCTAAAATTACAAAGCTTATAAGCGTGTTTCGTATTGGACATTAGCGTTACAGTTAGGTGTTTCTTCTACAGCTTCCTCTGAAAATTTGTTTGGGTTTGAGCTCACTTACAAATGATCGTTTTCCTCTGGATGATGGCAAACAATCTGCATGAATAGGTTTTCAACCCCAATAAAGGTTGATTTGTTTCTCTTTCTTGGAGATTATTTCAGAATTTCCTATACACTTCAGTATCTTCTATATACTTTGCTGCAGATCGCAATTGTGTTGAAAATATATATTACTGACTGGTTTGTATTGCGAAAGCATCAACCACATTTTCCCTTTCTGCCAGATTACTTGTAAATTTTAAATGGTTATCTGAAAAAGTTTACATTTCAGAATAAGACGCTGAGTAAGGCGCATAATGCTGAAGTGGAATGTTACTCATAACTTCGCAATAACCCACTTGAACAAGTTTAACAGGTAACGTGGATATTACTTTCTTCTCCACAGTTATATTAAACGCTTTTCTTTTCTTTCTTCAGTTTTCGGAATTAATTATGTGTACAAATTCGTCAACTATGAAATGAATAGTTATTAATTTTGTATAAAATCCTTCTCTCTTTCTTGTTCGGATTATAATGAAGGAAGATTCTAGCCTCTGTTATGAACGATACTGAAATTCTTACCTGAGCAACCCGCTGACGCTCCACCTAAGGAAGAAACAAAAACTCTATCCAAGATAAGGAAGAAACAAAAATGAGAACCTTTAAATTAAATGGAATTAGGTAATATAAATTAAATAATATTTTTTAAATATAATTTGATTTTACAAGTTTAAAAAAAAAAACAGTAAAAATAGTTTAAGAAAATATGTTTATTGTTACAGTGTAACTCTGAAATTAAGTTAAATTGATAGAAAACAAACACAATTTTTTCTTTCTCACCACCTATATGAACTTTATGGGATTTTATTATAACTCATTTTTCTAAATAGGATTACATTCTGCCTCTAACAAAGACAAGTGTTACATTGATATAAATAATCAATCACTAGTGTACATTATAAATCTCCTCCCATACATTTTAATAATAAATTTCGTCTTTCCTTTTCTTTGAATTCGTTATTTGCATTTAACTTTTGAATCTCCAATTTTAATTCAAAAAGATCAATTTTATAATCCAATTTTCCTGAACTATTATCTGTAGGAAATTGAAATGGACTTATTCGTTCTTCTGATTTTTTTTTCAGGTACATTGTTTTCTGTAATAATGAAATGAATATTACAGAAAACAGTGGATAACGAGCTCGGAAAAACTAACATCATTGTGCAGTATATCATGCTCTCCATTTCAATAATTTAGCTACGAAAAATTGTAATGTTGGGTGTGCAACATGATGACTGATGAATGTGTATATTGTAAGGGATAATTGTAAATGATATTTGCACCTGCTTTATTTTGTACAGACCTTAATAAGATATATGAACGTTTAACATGAACAGGCTGTTTTGTGATTGATTTTGCGTCCGCTAAAACATTAAATTAAGCCTGAAAACTGATAAAAATGTGTCCATGTCTCTTTATTCACGTAATGACTTGGGGTACAGAAATAGTTATAGATACAATATCTATGTAATTTAAATAAAAAAACAAATTTTATATTCAGATTCAATATCCGTGGAATCAATTAATGAAATCCCTCTAGAGGATTACGTTAAAAAAATTAAGGAGAATGTGTGGTACATGTGGTAAAACAAGTGGGAACAAATAGAATCGAAATTAAACCCCACTGCTTAAAATGAGAAACGTCTCACCGATTGTCTCGAAAAGAGGAGACAGTCCTTTGCAGATTGCGGATTGTACGTGAGTTCTCACACTCCTACCTACTAAGAGGACTTGATCCTCCGACGTGCGAGAGCTGCAATGTCCAAAGGACATTAAAGTGTATTATCCAAGACTGCCCTACATTTGAACCAACAAGGAAAAAGTTAGACATGGCACAGAGTCTAAAAGAAAACTACAAGACAGTGAAAGTGCAGTAAAAAAAGCTTTAAGGTTTTTAAAAGAGATAAAACTCTACAACAGAGTATAATTCGAAGGTGTTGCCAATGACCCTACAGGGCAACAAAACATCAGATAAATAAATGAATTTTATATTCAAATGAATTTGTTTTTTATTTAGTCAAATCAGAATATTAAAATTGTGCTTTTAAAAGGAATATCGCATAATTAATATAGGAGTGTGTCTTACACATAATGAATGTGTTATGCTTGAAAACTGTTCCTGAGTGGTGACCGTTAGGATCTGAATAGAAATGCAAATGTAGAAGGATGTTTCGACACGAAAATACTCACTGGCTGTGTTTTGCCAGAATCTTAGGAATAATATCTATAAATATTTATGAGGTAGTTTTTACATAGGTCTTTGAAATGATCCTTATTTGAGCAGTTGCGGATTGATATATGGTTTTGGAGTTTGTATGAGCACAATACGTCTTGAATGTTTCGATATCCTTTAATAACTTCGGTGTAGTTCTTCTTGGCCCAATCTTCTGAAGTTTACACTTCGATTACTCAACAACAAACTGTTTCTCATACTAAACCTATTTAAAAAAAAAATTAATTTGTTTATTTTTTTAATTTAATGAATATTCTTATTCATAAATTATCGTACAGTACAATGAAAATGACCATAATCTTTAATTTTTTTCCACTCTTCTCTTCCATATGGGCAATAAGAGTGTGCTTATGTGGAATGTCACGCATAACTGCGCAATAACCCTCTTCACCAAGTTTTACAGGTAACGTGCATATTACTTTCTTCTCCACAGTTATATTCAACGCTTCTTTTTACTTTTGTTTCTTCAGTTTTTGGAATTAATTCTTTGAACAAATTCGTCAACCATGAAATGGTTAGTTATTAATTTTGTTTAAAATTCTTCACGCTTTCTTGTTCAGATTATTCTGCTGGAATTCCTTCTCCTTAATAACAAAATTTCCTCTTCTCCTTCTTTCTCTTCTGAAATAAAAGCTATGGTAAAAAGTCCATTTTATCTTAAAAAATTATGTGCAGGGTATAACAACCAACTGTGAGCAGTTTCACCGAAGTAGTTACCATAGTGGTTGACAGTAATGGGTGGCGGTCGCTTCTGTGGGAGGTATCTTATTTTAATTGTGACACTTTTTCTAAATTTTTAAATATATGATGACCATCGAATATTTTAGAGGAAGGAGAGAGAAAGGAATATTTTCCAAAGCCATGAGGTTTAGATCTGTAACAAAATCACAATAATAAGTGGATGGAATATTTGAATTAAGTACAACAATGAAATGAAGGAAGAACCTCTGTTATGGACAAGACTGAAATTCTTACCTGTCAAATGTTGTCGGTCTCAATGCTAAGGCCCAACACTGGCGCTCCACCTAAGAAAGAAACAAAAACTAGACCCAAGATAATGAAGAAACAAAAATGAAAACCTAAAAATTATTTTTTAAATTAATTTGATTTTACACGTTCAAAAAAAAAAAAAAAATCCGTAAAAATCTTTTAAGAAAACATACTTATTGTTAGTACAGTATAACACTGAAATTAAGTTAAATCATTAGAAAATAAACACAATTTTGTCTTTCTCACCACCTTTGTGAACTCAATGTTAGTTTTCTTCTAACTCATTTTTTCTAAATAGTATTATATTCTGTCACTAACAAAGACAATGATAAAAGTGAATAAGGGGCACATTCGCATCATACTTATCGCATCATCAAAAAATTCAGATCATAGAAACTATAGCTTATTAAAATTATTACCTGACAGTTACCCCCCATTATTGGGATCATACTGCCGGGCCACCTCCATCAAAAAATGATGCAATCGATCATTTAGTGCATGCCTAGATTTCCAGTAGTATTCTGCGAAGTACATCCAACATTATGATTTGTTTGTCTCCCATATATTGGAATCCCAGAACGGACCTCTCTCCATCTCTTTTATATGTTTTGGGTGTGAGCACTAGTGAGGGGGCCGATAAAATTGATAATATGGTTAACCGTCAGATGTTGGAATTGATGTTGGTTTGCTATTAGGTTATAACCTCCAGATTGTTCTGAAATGATCGTTGTACCTGGGTAGATTCGGCGCGTTAAAGCATGTATACGCGTGTTAGCCGAATGATCTAGGCCGTCTCAAAGAAACGCCCGTTAGTATCTTTCTCAATAGCACCAATGAGCCTTCTACTTCCCTTTCCATGTATTTTTTTCGCTTACCGAATTTAGCGTCGTCGAATTCCACAATCATCCATGACCATCAACTATGTCAACATCTTACAACAGCACCAAATCAGTACGTATTTACCGATAAAAATTTGACCAATCCACCACTCTTTTGCTTGATGCCCCAAAGTCTCCACAATATAATTCTGTCTAGGATGGAGAACAGTCAGCCAAGTTTTTAAAGACCTCAAAAAGTTACACTTCCTTCGTAAATCATTTACTGCTCTGTTTTTTTGGCACCTAAATATCAATTAGGAAATTTAATAAAATGTAAAGAATAAAACAATTGAGATTAATAATTTATGATGACTGGCTAGACCTTCGCAATGACATTCATGAGACATAATTATGTATTTTTTTCGCTTACCGAATTTTGCCTCGTCGAATTCCACAATCTTCCATGACCATCAACTATGTCAATATCTGACAACAGCACCAAATCAATACGTATTTACCGATAAAAATTTGACCAATCCACCACTGTTTTGTTTGAATGCCCCAAAGTCTCCACAATATAATTCTGTCTAGGATGGGGAACAGTCAGCCAAGTTTTTAAAGACCTCACAAAGTTACACTTCCTTCGTAAATCATTTATTACTCTGCTTTTTTGGCACCTAAATAACAATTAGGAAATTTAATAAAACGTAAAGAATAAAACAATTGAGATTAATAATTTATGATGACTCGCAGACCTTCGGCGCGTTAAAGCATGTATACGCGTGTTAGCCGAATGATCTATGCCGTCTCAAAGAAACGCCCGTTAGTATCTCTCTCAATAGCACCAAAGATCCATGAGCCTTCTACTTCCCTTTCCATGTACTTTTTTCGCTTACCGAATTTTGTCTCGTCGAATTCCACAATCATCCATGACCATCAACTATGTCAACATCTGACAACAGCAACAAATCAGTACGTATTTACCGATAAAAATATGACCAATCCAGCACTGTTTTGCTTGAATGCCCCAAAGTCTCAACAATATAATTCTGTCTAGGATGGGGAACATTCAGCCAAGTTTTTAAAGACCACACAAAGTTACACTTCCTTCGTAAATCATTTACTGCTCTGTTGTTTTGGCACCTAAATATCAATTAGGAAATTTAATAAAATGTAAAGAATAAAACAATTGAGATTAATAATTTATGATGACTGGCTAGACCTTCGTAATGACATTCATGAGATATAATTGTAATTATATACACGTAAAATACACACACGAATACTTACCTGCCAGTTACCCATTATAGGGATCATACTGCCGAGCTACCTCGATCAGTTAATGATGCAATCGATCATTTAATGCAGGCCTAGATTTCCAGTAGTATTCTGCGAATTACATCCAACATTATGATTTGTTTGTCTCCCATATATGGGAATCACAGAACGGACCTCTCTCCATCTCTTTTATATGTTTTGGATGTGAGCACTAGTAAGGGGGCCGATAAAATTAATAATATGGTTAACCCTCAGATGTTGGAATTGATGTTGGTTTGCTATTAGGTCATAACCTCCGGATTGTTCTGAAATGATCGTTGTACCTGGGTAGATTCGGCGCGTAAAAGCATGTATGCGCGTGTTAGCCGAATGTTCTAGGCCGTCTCAAAGAAACGCCCGTTAGTATCTCTCTCAATAGCACCAAAGATCCATGAGCCTTCTACTTCCCTTTCCATGTACTTTTTTCGCTTACCGAATTTTGCCTCGTCGAATTCCACAATCATCCATGACCATCAACTATGTCAACATCTGACAACATCATTAAATCAATACGCATTTACCGATAAAAATTTGACCAATCCACCACTGTTTTGCTTGAATGCCCCAAAGTCTCCACAATATAATTCTGTCTAGGATGGGGAACAGTCAACCAAGTTTTTAAAGACCTCACAAAGTTACACTTCCTTCGTAAAGCAGTTATTACTCTGCTTTTTTGGCACCTAAATAACAATTAAGAAATTTAATAAAATGTAAAGAATAAAACAATTGAGATTAATAATTTATGATGACTCGCAGACCTTCGGCGCGTTAAAGCATGTATGCGCGTGTTAGCCGAATGATCTAGACCGTCTCAAAGAAACGCCCGTTAATATCTCTCTCAATAGCACCAAAGATCTATGAGCCTTCTACTTCCCTTTCCATGTATTTTTTTCGCTTACCGAATTTTGCCTCGTCGAATTCCACAATCTTCCATGACCATCAACTATGTCAACATCTGACAACAGCACCAAATCAGTACGTATTTACCGATAAAAAATTGACCAATCCACCACTCTTTTGCTTGAATGCCCCAAAGTCTCCACAATATAATTCTGTCTAGGATGGAGAACAGTCAGCCAAGTTTTTAAAGACCTCAAAAAGTTACACTTCCTTCGTAAATGATTTACTACTCTGTTTTTTTGGCACCTAAATATCAATTAGGAAATTCAATAAAATGTAAAGAATAAAACAATTGAGATTAATAATTTATGATGACTGGCTAGACCTTCGCAATGACATTCATGAGATATAATTATAATTATATACACGTAAAATACACACACAAAAATACTTACCTGCCAGTTTTCCATTATAGGGATCATGCTGCCGGACCATCTCGATTAAAAAATTATGCAATCGATCATTTAATGCTTGCCTAGATTTCCAGTAGTATTCTGCGAAGTACATCCAGATTATGATTTGTTTGTCTCCCATATATTGGAATCCCAGAACGGACCTCTCTCCATCTCTTTTATATGTTTTGGATGTGAGCACTAGTGAGAGGGCCGATAAAATTGATACCGTCAGATGGTTTACTGTCAGATGTTAGAATTGATGTTGGTTTGCTATTGGGTTATAACCTCCGGATTGGTCTGAAATGATCGTTGTACCTGGGTAGATTCGGCGCGTTAAAGCATGTATACGCGTGTTAGCCGAATGATCTAGGCCGTCTCAAAGAAACGCCCGTTAGTATCTCTCTCAATAGCACCAAAGATCTATGAGCCTTCTACTTCCCTTTCCATGTATTTTTTCGCTTACCGAATTTCGCCTCGTCGAATTCCACAATCATCCATGACCATCAACTATGTCAACATCTGACAACAGCACCAAATCAATACGTATTTACCGATAAAAATTTGACCAATCCACCACTGTTTTGCTTGAATGCCCCAAATTCTCCACAATATAATTCTGTCTAGGATGGGGAACAGTCAGCCGAGTTTTTAAAGACCTCAAAAAGTTACACTTCCTTCGTAAATCAGTTATTACTCTGCTTTTTTGGCACCTAAATTAAATTAGTAAATTTAATAAAATGTAAAGAATAAAACAATTGAGATTAATAATTCATGATGACTCGCTAGACCTTCGCAATGACATTCATGAGATATAATAATAATTATATACACACAGTCACACACACACACACACACACACACACACACACACACACACACACACACACACACACACACACACACACACACACACACACACACACACACACACACACACACACACGAATACTTACCTACCAGTTACCCATTATAGGGATCATACTGCCGAGCCACCTCGATCAGTTAATGATGCAGTCGATCATTTAATACATGCCTAGTTTCCAGTTGTTTTATGTGAGGTACATCCAGCATTATGATTTGTTTGTTTCCCATATCTTGGAAATCCAGAACGGGCATCTCTCCATCTCTTTTATATGTTTTGGGTGTGAGCACTAGTGAGGGGGCCGATAAAATTGATACTATTGTTAACCGTCAGATGCTGGAGCCTTCTACTTTCCTTCCCATGTAATTTTTTCGCTTACCAAATTTCGCCTGGTTTGCTTCCACAATCATCCATGGACTATCAACTAACCTCCGTAAACCATTTACTATTCTGTTTTTTTGGCTATTATTATTATGGAACTATTATCGAAACGTTCAGCTTCTTTTTCATTTTCATCAGTAACTACTTAAGGTGGCTTCAACTCGAATATTTCTTTTATAATTTTAGACCTTTTCAAATATATGCCTTTTGGTACGACAAATTCTTATGGAAGCGGAAGATCTATTCTGTCATGCTATCGTTTCTCTATCTTCTTGTGGATGTGGATTCAATTAACAAAGGAAAAAAATAATAGAAATTTATCTGCGTCGGTAGCATATTTAATTTTTTGTTTATATCTGCAGTTTCCAGAACTACTAGATATGACTACCGTCTCGCGTCTCCACTTCCTTGCTCATTAAAAGGGATTTGTTATGTCCTAAGCCGACCAGGTACTCTAAAACATGTTGATGAACAGAGCCTAACCTTTAGCAGTTAGATCCACGAGTTGCTGAAGAATCCGTTAACTTAGTCCACTGTCGCAAAGGATAAGATGATTTATTTGTACTGATAACTATTTTAGCAGTTACACGCTTACAGGCATGAAATGCAGCCTGGCATATACCAACTATTTCCTCGAAGGTAGACTAAAGTATATTCTATCTGCTTCTTTTTTCGCAGCATTTAGATGTTTCCCGGTTGTTATGGTCGCGTGAAAGTTCCAGCGAGTCACAGTGAAAGTTCACGGTGAAGCTAGCAGCAGACGAGTGTCTGTCTACTGGAGTTCCATAAAATCAATTTCAAGCTAGGATTTTTTTTTTTCATGATCAGGATAGGTAATGCAAATTCACTTGATAAATATATTCATTTTGACAATATTGATGTGATTGCCCAAGACTTCATACACACTTACATGAGTATTTGCTATTAAGTCTTCAAAAATAATAAAAAATAAAGAGATGTAGTGTTCTATCTTTCTGAAATAATCGAGGATCTATTATGAGCGATATATAACATATGTATATAATTAAAAAATGTAATTATTAAAATAAAAATATTAATAGCACTGAAATTCGTTATTACACTCGGCCTTACAAATGTGTGTTCTCTTATATTATGTTAACAATATTTTCATTTATCAATCATTCAGTTCACATAAGATTGTACAAACTAGTGTAACCTCTTCTTTAATTACATTTTTATATTAAATGGTGATATTAATTATGCTGATAGTAACAGTGCTGCTATAAATATATATTTATTTAAAGAATTTTTCCATCGTTTTTTAATACAATATGTTGTAAATCGAGCTTCATTTTCTTTTAAATCTACATATCGTTGGTACCATGTTAAAGTAACGAATGTGTGCCTGTTTAACGTTGCACATTCGTTACTTTAAAATGGTATAAAACAATTTGTTTTGTCATTTAGTAAACTAATATTATAAATTTTAATTTTTTTTTTCCTTTAAAATTCCTTGGCTCTTTTCACACAGAAGAATATTTTTCCCACAGTTCAAAAAAATGTGTGCCCAGAAATTTTGTTCCCGCTATTTGAAACCACATCTGCTGTTACCCCACGTTATCTGCTGCTGTTCATATTTGTGCGAAAAATATCGCAGCCTGTTGGGTTGGAAAAGAAAAGAACGGTCTAGTGCGCTTACTCTCTCTGTCTACCTATTTAGTCATATTCAAATTTTTAAGCCAGGCCGAGTGCATTAAACAATGTCTTAGAATAGTGTATGCGGATTTTGAGTGAATATGTTGGTATTCATTGACCTAAAGCAAAAATTGATTGAATCTTAAGTGTTAATCTTCATTGAATTGAATGTTAATCTTAATTGAATAATTGACTTAAAGAATCTTACTATAGGAAATAAAAACCAACTTGCCTTGTACTAATAACTATTATTAGTCTTTTGTTAGTAGATAAACAACATAAAATCAGCATAAAAATGAGTTTTATTGTTTCTTACTGCAGTATGATTTCTCTTTTGTTAAAGCAAGAACATTCAAGATCTGGTTTCTCGTTATCATCATTGAGTTATAAAAGTTTATTGTAAAGGAATATATTTTATTAAATTAAAAACTGGAAATAGTATCCAGAACGGCTTGAAACCTCACTTAGTTTTGTTAACTGGATGATATTAATATTGTAAAAGAAGCCATTAGTACCATTTAGTTAATTTTGGCGCCCTAACTTGACGCAGTTTTGCTCTAAAAGAATAAAAAATATTTATGGCTAATAAATTCTAAAGATTGATAATGTTTAACGAAAATTAAATGAAATAATGTTGGTTGTCTATTATAAGGGCCTTTGCCCAATTGGCAATCACGGTCAGTATATATTGTATAAAAAAAAGTTATGAAGGCTTAACATAAAGATTCGGTAGGTATATTATTTGCACTTAGTTTTATCTCCGGGGAAGTAACACATTTCATTTTGAAATTTTGTTTACTATTAATACCTGTATGAATTCATTAACAATGTTGTTCAGAAACTGAATTTCGTTGTATATTTTTGTTAATACAATGTCAAAAGTATTATTTCCAAATTGACTGTCCCTCTGCATCGAAATTTTTTTATTAAACATGGAGATTTGTTTACGTTTGTCTTAAATTTCTTATAAATAATCAGTATTTATTATGTAGCATAATTATTCTTTAATAGGAAGAAGTAATGTTAGATAAAATGTTTTTGAGGAGTAACCGAAGAGGCGGGGAGACCGGGCGACGGAGACCATTACCAGAGACGACAGTGAGGTGATCGAAGGGGAACGAGATAAGCCGAGTTGACAGAGGCTGATAAGCGAACGCCATGATGGAAGGACCCCGTGACCTCCCAATTACACCTGACCCCGGGCTACCTCGTAAATCAAACTCCTCCCTCCCGAGGTAAATTAAAGATGTCCGCCAATAAAAAACCTCCTTGCAGGCTTAGCTAAGGAAGCCATTCATCAACTCTGCCTGACACGGACCAAACCTTAGCTCGTTTCTTCGGTGACACGATTTATAAACTTCACCACCGCTTGGCCACTGCTCAAAATGTCTTCTGTTATTACCTCCTATTTTTTTCTAAATTAAAGACTATATATATATTTGTGTGCTTGTGTTTCTGTTCTTACAAGGATATTAATTTATTTAATCTTTATTTCTTTTGAGTGAAGAACCCCATACTGTACTAAAATAAGGGTAATAATCTTTATAATATAGGGATATGCTCTTTTTGTACGGGGTTACAAAAATACTAGCGAATTTTAATTGCAAGCAATCTTATTCGCAGACTTCAGGGGAAGGGCGAGGGAGATGACTCCCTCAATCCCAATATTTCAATGAAGAAACATAAAATAAAAATCGATAACAATTTACATGAATGAATAAAATAAATTAAGATAATAGGAAAAGTCGACTAGATGGTTAAGCTAAGGTCTAGAAGTTAATACTTTAGCTCTAATTATTGAAATTTTAGTTTATATTAAAAAATGATGATATGTAGTTATATATCCTAGGGTGTTATGGGTCATTTATGTACACCCTTCCATTTTTACGTGAAGATATTATCACATTTCCCGCGGCAAACTTGAAGCATCCGAGAATTGAGAACTCATATGACACTTTTAAATAAAAATATATAATATATTCAATTGCTTTGTTAATATATTTTCAAATATACCTGTAGAAAAAAGAACTAATACACAAACACATTATATATATATATATATATATATATATATATATATATATATATTATATATATATATATATATATATATACATACATGTAAATTTATTTGTATATGGTATTATATTGCTTGTTTTACTTTAATTATGTTGATTATGTTAATTATCACTCATTTTTGTAAATAATAAAATAAATTTCACAAGTTTTTTGGAGGTCCATCGCCCTCTCCCTTCTCCCCCTAAACAGAATAGAAAGTCTGCGCCTATGGAAGCAATATAATAACCTCACATATCCATATACTTAATTCAACACATTCATCATTCATTTATTCATTTTGAGTGGTGGCCAACAAAATAACCTAATTCAAACTTATAATTATTTTAAGAATTAACAAAGAATTGTTTTAACCTTATATTTTATAACTATTTTTATTTTAATACCAACCTAAAATCAGGAATTAAACTATTACATTAGTATTATTATCAATAATATATATTTATGAAAAAATATATTATTGCCACATATACGTCACCCAAAGTCCATTTCATTAAGGTACTTAATGAACAAGCGATCGAGAGCTATTATATCCTCCAACATACTTAATTCTCTTCACCTTCCAAATTGTCTATATTATTCAATCGCAAGCACAATCTGTATCTCTCCGTCCACTGACTCCTTCGTAGGCCTCATTGCCGCTTAAATTTCTTCGTCTATTACACATATTACACACGCAAATTTATATTTATATTATTCCCAGTGCGTTTCTTACAAAACACATACATACAAATAATGAAAATGAGAATCATAAGTAATTAAAATTAAATAAGAGAATAAATTAGGTATTTCTTCACCGAGTGATTCCGGGGTAGGGTTCCGAAGTACAAATTTAAGGAAGTGATAAATAGGAACAATTGCAGCAGTTATTAGCAAAATATCTCAACTTATGTACCATAACATCTTAAAATGTAAATGCAGTTGTTGACGTTAAATATTAAATGAAACTTAGTTTGCCTCATAAACCATACAACGATCTTTTAGGCTTAGAGGAACCTATTGCTTAATCAAGAGGTAGTTTCTTCATATTGTATTAAAATATGGTCGTCATTGACACTGTTTTCTATGTTCGTGATGTTGGTTCATTAATTTTAGTTAACAGTTCATCGGAACAAAAATTACTGAAACCTCTATTACGTTTCCTTTATATTAGATTAGTCTATGACGGATATATTTTAAAATATTTACTGAGTCTGGATTAAAGTTGTCAATTGTACGATCGATTTTCAATTCAATGTTAATACCTTAGAAGGTTTATAGTCGATCTATCGTTTATGATCCTTACCTAGCTAAGGAATATTGAACAAGAGAAGGTGAAGAACACTTAAAACACTGTATTTCTGTAATTGATAATGTTAAACAGGTACAGAAATCCTATGGAACGGCCACTATTGTTTGGATAGTGATGTCTTACAATATGAGCCATGTATGGATAGATATAATTGTGCTGAGGCCTTAATGAGGTTATCGATTCTATTATAGTTTGAAATAATGATCGTGTATCAGATTCGCATATCGAGACGCAAATTGCTTGAGCTGTCTCAAAATTTCTCTCCGTCCTGCTGGTCAAAGGAAATAAAATCGATCCTACTATCGGAAACCAGTTAACTTATTGATAGCCACTGGTGGAGCCTGCATGAGAATTATATTTTGAAACTAATAACAATGATGGTTAGTTAGGTTGGAGCAATCTGCCGAACTGGTTCTGCTAGAAAAGTGACTGACTGACGGAATTGTATTATTTGTTTTAGTCTGTATCGTTTACTAGCCCTCTCTGTTTGCATATATCATGGTGGTGTATATTCGTAAGATGTTAGATATGCCTCATGTATTTATACAAATGTTATTTAAATCAACTAGCGAGTTTAGGCTGCGTTCACTTTAGAATCAGCTTTACTTTTCTTGAATTAGCATTTAAAATGCTAATGACACTTTCCTCCAATTTTTGTTTGGCAATAAAAAACCATTTCTGGAAAATGCACGACCTTCTATCGCTTCGACGACATTCTCATTTGACTCTGTGCGCACAAGATAAATGTTTGTCCCAATCTAAAGGGAATTCAGCAAAACTCTAAGGGGAATAGGTTCAACGATAACATAGCCTTTTGTAAGGCTTCGGTGTAGTCTGGTAATAAGTATTATGAACTTATTATATATTGTTGTAAGAATAAAAATGTTTGCCTAATATCACATATACTTCTTATATTCCGAGGAGAATATAAGGAGTTCTAGCTGAGGTATCCTCGTCAAAATATACCATATATATTTTTAGACTAATGGAACTAACATAGAAAATATAGAAAGGGAAGAAAATGAAAAAAAAAATACATGGCAGAATTAAAAGGAATTCCGATATAAAATTTAAGTATTCATACTGAGGCAGATTAAAATTTCCATTTTAATGCTGCCCTTGCTATTCTGCTCAATACAAAAGTGTAACGTACAAGTTGAAAGGAGCCTTGTTTTGGTTCGCATTGTCCCTCCTCTCCTCCTATTGTCGCCAGAGGCGGGTTAAAAATTCAGAGGCAGCTTGGAAACAAAAGATCCAGACTTTTGGGATTTGGTAATGGGCTAAGTCAGCGCGGGCCATTGTGTCTTCTTTATTTAATGCCGTTCACTTCTTACTTGTTCTACTCGTTCTTAGATCGCCGGTATTTAAAATGCCTAATCTATATGCTTACTTAGCTCGTAACTTAAACCTTTTTAATTTAATTGATCGATGAGATGGTTATGATACGATTTTAAACTAGAGCTTTTTCATTTGCCGGGCACGTGCTAGTTTGATAGGTCTCACTACGACTAATTTCGATAATATCGACTGGTACCTACAGATAATAAAGTTTCTTTACGTTACTAATGGTAAATTTAGGCCGAAGGAGGAATCTCTATTTACTTGCCTCATTACAAAATATAGAGGATCTTGGGTTCAGTTTTTGGTTAGAAAGTTAAGTTTTTAGACCAGCAGTTGATCAAGGACTTGGTACCTCCAGGAACACGTACAAGTTGTTCAACCTTTTTTTTTTACAATTAGGGATATCCAGTTTATAGGGGCTTTGGAATTCACCCGAAAGAATGTCTCGTAAGAATATCTTCTGAATTGGAGTTCATATGTTTGCCGTTTTTATTATTGAGATTTCACTGTTTGACAATGAAGCATCGGGATAATAATCGTCTGCTGTAATATTTCCTTCATTGCGTTGAAATTCGTTATGTGACCCTCTGAATACCGACAAATCTGTCATAGTAATCCCGACAAATCTGTTCTATCACCTACTTTTGCTTCTGATTTTAATACTTTGGTTGGCTCAATCAGTAAGTCAGCTTCTGTTTCTCCTGACAATACCTATTTATTTCTCCTGGCATCCTATGTTTAGTAAGTGTGATTTCAAAAAATATATGAACAATATTTGAGAATGGAAATCCCGTTGTGCGAGAGTGTCGTTTTGTACATTTATGTGTACATATCAGATGGTGTTCTTCATATTTAGTGCTGAACTGCTGTTCATTCCCATCAAAAACCACGATGTTCTTTCCAAAATGGGCATGAATGTATCTAGTGAACTGCTCACATATATCTCTGAAATATACAACTCAGTGAAGCAGCCTTTCACTAAAGCAACAGTAACACAACACACGCCAATTCGCCAATTCCTCACGTTTGATGATTATTGACGAATCACTTACTTAAGGTTCCATAACTTTGACGATGGCCGACTTGTTGCCTCTTCTTATGAGAATCAAAAAGACAGTGGATATGTCCAAAGCTCTTTCTGGAAAATCTCTTCAAGTTGTTTAGTACTCCTAACTAAGCATACCATCTGTACTCCTAACTGAGGATACATTTAGAAAAGCATTTTTTTTTTATTAAATACTTGTAACTAATTTTTCTTTGAGGTGAGAAAAAAAAATTGAGCTTACCTTCTAGAAATTCATTAATGAACTGGGATGTTGAAATACACGTCATGGACAAATTTTGTTTCTAAGACACAAGATTTTATTTCACAAAACACATGAAATCGATTACTCTATTGTACTAATGATACAGGAACTCATTTCAAGACATTAAAACAAAATGAATATTTTCTAAATACTAAATTCATACATAATCATGTAAATTATATCATTTACTAAATGCTTGGTCTTGCTCATTCAGTCTTGGTCTTAGGGCAAGAGTTTCCCAACCTCGTGGTGCCATCTTAGATGAAATAGATTATTCCAACTCATCCGGCTTCCACTACTCTAAAATGTCTTCCGAGCTGGCGGCTTAGGTACTCCTCGAACTCGTTGATAACAAAGCCTTGGAAACTAGATCCGGATGATGTAGAGGGACATTCAAAACGTATGTAAAAGTTTATTAGAAACTTACATATTTTTTTTTCTCAGTATTTTCCATTTAATATCTGAGATTTGAAAGTCGTTAAAGTCTGTAATACATGTACACAATATTTTAACGGTAGTCTTCACTTGTAAACCAAATGCAATCATATCGTGGGTGGAATTCCATCTCGTTGGACAGTCTATAATGGCATTTAAATTTGTTGCCAGACTAGTTGTTTCACAAGCAGACTGATAATTTCTTTTCAATATCTCTTTTTTTATTTTACAGAAAATACTGCGTAATTTTGTCATAGTTTACGTGAGTCGGTAATTTTAGGTGTATATTCTTCAAATTCATCAGTGTCGTCTTCGTATCTTTCTCCTTGATCGTCACTGCCAGTTTCAATGAATAATGACGAGGTCTTCAATAAATCTTGTCCACCTCGATTCAAGATGTGAGCGGTCTACCTGAAATGATGATTTTCTGAATCATGATTTTCGAGTTTTTTACCAGGCTTGTGCATAAATTTGCAATTAGCGGATGTATAGAAGTGTATGAATAATTTTTTGAGCCACAGTAAATCCCATTGGAAATACGACAACTTTTTGTTCAAATCCACTTAAGACTTCTGTCTATCATGAAACAAATTGACATTTTGTGTAATCGAAAACATCGAGAAATTAAAGTTTTGTGTAACAAGCCATACCGCTGTAAAATTATAACTTCCTTGTCACTTCCCAAAGCGGCACTTAGTTCTCTTAGTGTTGTAAAAAATCTCGGTGAAAAGACTATAAAGCTTGGACCGAAATGGCTCGAGCTTTCTAGACTCGAACCCTACTTGTTTTTTACCATATGTTTATTAATAGACTTTTTAAATTGTTTTAAAAGTTTTATAGTAGAATAAACTGTTCTGCATGATGTTTGTTGTAGTGTTATATCGTTGGCGGTTCCTTAAATCATAGTTTTAACTGAAAAAAAGTCTATTGTTTAGGTTGATCGTTATTTTCTGTTCATCCCAGTTATATAATGATAGAAACGTCGGCTTATTAAATAAGGACACCAATTAGTTTTTTAATGGTGTTAAACTTTTAAAAACGTTTTATGAATTTCGATCTTATTTATTGATTTAAAAAAACCTTTTATATGTCATAGTTATAAGCGCATAAATTTCTGATTTTACAAGGGATAAACAAATGATCAAAATGCTTTAGTGTTAAAACACCACCCTAATCAATACAATAGATTTTAGTGTTATAACTACTTACTTTATTGTTAGATGCAAACCAAATACAAATCTCAGTTTGTCATTTAACTGCGAGACGCAATTCATGCAGGATCCGGTCTAGCGACAATTCAAGCAGTCTTGGTCTTGGTCTGGCAAAAGTGCAAGACCTACACCATTTTTAGGCAACGAGACATAAGCATGTCCAAATACCAAAAATAACTCAATAACTATTAAACAATTTAAAATAAAACAAAAACACTGAACAAAACCTGGATAAATGACGCCTCGTAAGGCAGCGTCAAACTCACACCTGGGATCTCAAACATTAAAAGAACATTTCGAACGTTGTATGGATATGGAAGCGCTAACCGGTTGAAAGTGTAATAGTTTTTGAATAGTTGAATGTGTTTCTTTCATCGGTTAAATCCAATTAAATTGTATTTCTAACTTTAACCTCCTGTAGTCATCAGATTAATCTTCTTGCCTTTAGAAAAGTGGCATCGAATTAACTAAAACGATTCAGAAAAGTCTCTCCCTTCTATCTTTTTTCCTTCTTCTTCTTCTTCAATAATCTCTTCTACCTTTCGGTGTAGAGATCATTTCTTATAATCATTTTTATTCGGAGTCGTTTAATTTTTAATTTTTTTCCTTATTAAATATTTTTTAAAATTTAGTTAATAAAAAAGGAATGAAATTTGTGACTTTTAATAATTTTAATAGAATCAAAGCAGAAGCCGGCTTGCGTTGTAAGGTAAAAGAGCAGCAGTTGATAAGACTAACGAGAAGGATCCCATGGAAAACCAGCTGCTGCCATGTCAAAGCTCACCTCTCTGAGAAATTTGAGGTAGTATGCGGAGTCAGACAAAGTGATCCACCGAGGGCTGCCCCTTTGATCTCACATTAGAGGTAGCGATCAGAAAGATCATAACGAATCCCGGGAGGCACGATCTATACTGCAATAGCATATCTCTTATACAGAGATTCCACTACCTAGTAGGATGTGATGGAAAATACCGACAGGGCTGTTTAGAATAGTGGTTTAGAACTGCCCAGAAAATGAGCTTAAAACTGTATGGTGAAGGGGATGAAAAAACTCTTTACATATATATTTTTCATTTAAGTTATTTCACTGTCAATTGGAGCTTCAAGATTTTTGTGTCATTACGTTTAAATTTTAATGCTCAGTTATTGAAATATCTGTTGGAACATTGTTTTACTTTTAATATAGGTTTGCAAGTTAATTTATTATCAGCCAAATTTACACCAATTTTTAAAATTATATCAACTTAATGACTACTCATCACAATTACGACGTTTTGGACCGTCGAGCCATTTTCAAGTCTAATTTTTATTTCAATTTACAATCAAATATTAACTTTACAATATTTCAAAGATCCTTTTTATATACCTAAGATACCCATCAAAGTGAGAAATATTGTGAATTTCAATGTAGGGTTGGTTTACTAGGTGTTGTGAAATCTTCAGATCAAATATCTCTATTTAATTTGAAACAAGTATTGCTTATATGCATTAATATATATAACCTTTTCTATAACTAAGCAAACCCAATATATCTCTCTCTCTCTCTCTCTCTCTCTCTCTCTCTCTCTATATATATATATATATATATATATATATATATATAGACACACACACAATTTATATTTATTGATATAATCATCACAATAAATTAATTTTATTCTATTTATTCAATTTAATGGTTCGGTCCTGTTTTCCTTGAATAAATAATGGGATCTTCTTCAGAATTTTTCAAGTTGAGCATCGATAACCCAAGGTTATGAATAGTTGATGTTACTCTTCTTGTTATGAATGTTACGAAAATATGTATACATAGAAATATTGATATTTTTATTAATTATATATTAAATTTTTTGCCCATTTATATCATTTTGTTAAATTATTTTTAAAATTGGACTATTAGAAATCTATATAAACAAAAAGACAATGGTTGAATAAACTTTTCGAAAACTATCATGAAATTCTTTTATTAAGCTTTATTTTCAGTACATTCTGACAATCCATTCAGTAAAGATTTTAGTGTTTACAAAAGGTTTATAACTGAATAAATCAAACTAATGGAACACCTGACCGTCTTTGAAAAATGATTATGAATCAGCTTGTATTATTTTCCAATAACAACTTTAAAAACAAATAATCAAAAATTCTTTGTTGTTGCGAAGTTATTGTTTCATTGTTGAATATAAAGAAATTCGGGTCACATAATTTTCGATGTCAGTGTTAACTTGGAATAGCAGAATGGTATCTTAGTTTTCCAATTATATTTTGAAAGTTTCATATGTAAATTCAGATGGAATAGGCGGACTGTTATATCAAGTTTCCTCATTATTATTTAAATTTCAGCCTCCTTCCTTATCAAATACGATGTGAAGAGGGCTCTCTGTTTCCCTTTAAAAAAGGGAAAGTATGCTAATATACAATTATCATAACTTATAGTGGTGGTTTTTAGGGTTTTCATGCTCTTCCAAAAAAGGCCTGCCTGCCTCCCTTTTGTTATCTTTGTCTCTGCCCCATCTTGGTTGTCGGACCAAGTGTTATGTATTTTTTCACGACTTCGAGAATTCTACAAATAAACATATACAAATACAAACCTATACAAATTAGAGCATTTCAATTGGGAATTAAAAAAAATAAAATGCATAAGCGTATGGGAATAATTAGTTTAAGCAAATGAATTACATACATGTTAAATTAAAAACAATTCAAATATTATGTAGCATATGAAATAAATTATTATTTATTTTTTTTTTTTTGGGAGTGATGACGTTTTTGTCAGGAGGCAGGTCTAAGGCACTGCATATAATGAGTACCTGACCTCCTGCATCTGATAAACTAAATAACATTAGAAATTAGTATGAAAAACAGAAGAACCATCTATCACTTTAAAATAAAACAGACAGAAAGAGGATTTATAATAACGAACTACTTAAAGAAAAATTTTAGTATATTAGTATTAATAATGTTTCGATTATGGTTCGATTCCGATGATTTTTTGTTCGTTTTGTTGGTAATTAAATTATCTTTCAAAAGTTTTATTATGAATTTTACCGTATAATATATACTTAGGGAGTTAGGCCTGATAACATTTTTCTTTTCTTTATAACTTTTTTTCGGGAATTCAGTCTATATACAAAAATTGAAAGGACAATGATTAGAACATTATAAGAAAGTTTCATCAAAATCGTTAGAGCCGTTTTCGCGCTGTAGTCTATAGGAAAACATTTTTTTCATTTATTGTGCGCAAGCTATTGCGCATGGAGCACCGAATTTCTGTCACAGGTATCAGTGTAAAATAAAAAAAGAAGCAACAAAATCGGTTCAGTAATTCCCGAGAAAATTTTGGCACTGACTGACGACAGACCAATGACATAAAATGTGTTTTTCGGACTCGGAGGGCTCTGAAACGTATAGATCCGTCGAAAACCGCATATGGGAAATTTGACCCGATTGCAATACTTTCCTTACCTAGTATAGGTAGGAAAGTAAAAAAAAAACAAAAACGTTAGCAACGGAGTTTCGTCTCTCTAAAGTTGTATGTGACTATAATTTATAGCTTCTCTAACACCCAATCAATTTACCTATTAATTTGTAACTCTAACTGAATTAAGTGTGGCTGCGCAAACTTATAAACAGATGTAGCGAAGTAGTAGAAAACAGTCAGTGTATGAATGACGTCAAAGGTTTTGGAGCTCAGAAGTCGCTAAATGCGTCGTTTTCACTTTCAGCCGAACCAAGTAAATCTCCATGGTTAGCAATACAAAATACCTCAGAGCATGCCTCAGGATTAAAAAAATATTACGAGAATTAAACAAAAATGAAGGAATAATGTTAGCTCCCAAATTATTATGTAATGACACTATAAAACCATACAAATAAGAACATAATTAGTTATAGTTTATTAGTGATAGCTATACTTAAAATTAATAAGTTTTAGTTGTCATCGGATCAAATTTCTAAAACAAAAAAAAATGCTGTTAATTTCAACTATCAAACAATTTAGCTGTGAAAATTAGCTACAAACCAATAGTTAATAACATTATTAAATTAACTGCATATTTATCACAGATAATTTTGCAAATATTTAGCTGTTTAAATTATAAATTATTTAATTTAATTACAATTAGTTGAGCCTTAGCTAACTAAAAATTGATAGGGTAATGCACAAATCTGATGTGGCAGATTAAATGATAATCATCAATTCGAAGCTTGGATCTAAGGATCCTAATTTAGAGGATTTCAGAAGTACTAATTACGTACAAGCGTTTCTTTTAGAAATTTAGGTGAAAATCAAATCATCAGGAGGATTTGGATAAACATGAACTAGTCAAAACTTATTAATGCACATGATTTCATTAACAGAGTTTATTTTTTTCTGAAGAAAGTGTTATGGTAATTCTGAGATATAGTTTTTGTCTATCATTATTCGAATATTTTATATCCTGGTTGTTGAAACGGTCTGTGCATTTAAGCTTTAAGCTATGTAGTTTATAGACATCACCGTAATTGGAACTCGGGCGGGACCTAATCTTCAACATAAGTTAATCGAACACCTTAACCTGACAGTTGTACTTTGTTTTAATAACGCCTACACATTAAAACTGGAATATTGTTAATGAAATATTGCGAGCACATATTAAAAGTAGAATGTTTTAAGATTAGAGATCCATGCAATTTAATTACGTACTGATAGTTGATTTAGTAATTAAAGAGATTTCTGTAATTGTCTATTGTTCAGGGTAACGTGTTCTGTTCCAGAAATATCAAGTAGATTTCACCTATATCTTCATCGATTCTATATTTCGTTACTGTTTATACGAGGCCTAATAAACATCCTTGGTAACCTAACAGCTGGGATTGACTTTTTCATATTGGAGCCAATCTGGCAGTGACAGTTTTAAGTGAAACAGGGCAATATTCTGTAGGGAAGGAGAAGAGATTGGAAGCTGGTTGTTGGTAACAAGATTGACGGTATCTATAGCACTCTCCGGATCTCTTTGTCCCCGTCCACAAAATACCCTTTCGGCTAAATCTAATAAGACCCTCCGGTCGGGCAGCAATAAATTTCCTACTCATAAAGGCTCAGCGACGGCCACCCCTAAAGCTGCCGATTGCTGAGTCGTCGCCTTACCCTTTACTTATAAGTAAGCGCTTTATGCATAGTTACATGGCCCTACATTTCCTGAAAATTAGCTGATTTCGGCAGAAGCGAAGGAAGATATCTAAGCTTTAATCATGTGTAGTTGGCATAACCTCACACATATTAAAGTTTCTAGTTTGATGTAAAAAAATATATTTAAGACCTCATTCTGTCATTAGCTTATTTGGTGTTCATTTAAAACATTTGTATAAACCATGATTTGATATTTTCAAACTCTTGGTTGATATGGTTTCAACATAAAATTTTAGTTTACCATGAATCTTTGCGTTTCACGATCACTTGAATTCATTAACTCATGACGAATGATTTGTCTGTTGCTATGTAATACATTTTTTTGTTTATAGATTCTTTTTAATATTATAATAGATAATTTATAATATAAATTTAATTTATATTTTATAATAGTGAAAATAAAAAAAAGGTTATGGTGAAACAGGTATTGAACTGGAAATCTTCACCATTGTGTAGAGCACTTGCCACTACATTATGACAGTGCTTAATAAAGTTACTATGAAGTACTGTAGAAATAAGAGTTCAGCCTCAATGTGAGGTATTTAATTACAAAAATAATGTTTTATATTTCACCAATAAAACTGGGGATCCGTGCGGTGTAAAATGTCCTTTAAGGGGGTTGTCACTCACCTTATAATTTTAATGATGAAAACCAAATTATATCATCTCCACCCGGCCTATTTTCCTTTCAACTTAATGCGATTGTTGATGTGGTTGACGGCAGTCTTCGTGGAGAACAATGATGCCCCAGATGTGGACGTAAGCAAGACTAGCATTGAACTCAGCGCCCGCTTAATCCGTAATATAGACCACAGTTGGGTAAAAATTAACTATAGCTAACAGCTAAATTAGCTTTTAGAGGGCAGATAATTCTGCAACTAAATTAGCTTTTAGCGGGACCAAGAAGCTAACTTTTAGCTTAAGTTAACTTTTAGCTTTTCTTACAGCTAACAGCTAATTAGCTTTACCTATAACTTCTACTAAAAGCTAATAGCTAACTTTTCGGATTTAATTGATCTTAGAGTCGACCATCATGTTTTGGGGGGCAGTTTTTATGAAAATACTGTTGGATTTGAGATAGTGCCCCCCGAGCACCGACTTTATTTAAAATTTATTTTACCCTTATATCAAAGTATTTTTACCTTATATCAAAGTACAATTATGTTTTCTTATTTAAATAAATTAACCATTTATAAATAAGCAAATTAATTTTACCTCCATCACCGTACAATAATTATATTTATCATATAATTGTTTCAACTTATATCATTTTATTCAGCGATTTTATTATTCCATAATCCGGAATAATTATAGTAATCATCAATTAAAGAGATATTTTTTTCGTTCTTCCAGTCTATGTTGCCTTCTACAAGCCGCGCCGATCTGTAGGCTGTAGGATAGACGACGACACTGTTTGACACATCGAATCATGTGGAGAGATGACTCAACCAACAAACTACAATGGCCAACTAGTAGCATGCGGCAAGCAGGCATATTTTTTGCCGCTTTGTGTTCCTTCTATGGGAAGACTGTGTGTATCATGTATCAATGCCGCTAGAAGTTGTGCCTTTACACTCCGAAGTCGTCTTGGCATTGGATTCTACTTATCTTGAAGTGGACGATTGCTAATTTTGTTTTCACTATTTCTTAACCACTCGTTTGAGATTGGTTTCGTTACTAATCAACCTTTTTCTTGTTTTTCGTTGCAAAAAATCCGAATATTGAAGGCTTATCTTGATAAAAGACAAATGACTTGGAAATCCCCAATTTTTTATCTGGTGGTTTTAATTGTTGTTTTAAAATCTGCACATATAGTTTGTGGTCTCCCAACACCGGCAGCACACATACACTCCCAAGCCATCCTTCATGTTTGGCAGTTGGAATCTAATTTTTTTTTTCTAGCTCTGAATTTTTTTTTTAAATTTTCCATTCTCGTCCGAGCCGGATATATGAAACTTACTCTCACCTGTGAAAAGGACGCTGTGGTTTATTTTTATAGTCATTTGTACAATTTTATCTTTTTGTTCTATTCTCTTCACTGAAGAACAGTTTTTTTCTTGGCACCCGACCATGGAAATTCGCATTTCTCAGAATATTTGTGACAGAACTTACAGATATTCGTTTCTCATTATTTAGATTATATTCTGTGACTAACTTTAGAGCCAAATAACGAGAATTTTTAGCCACTTATCTAACAATTGATCTTCTATCCTGCTCAGAAAATATTTTCGGCTTACCACATCTTAGTTTATTCATAAAACGGTTGGTTATTACATGCCTATCTTATAATATTCCAAACATTTATTTTTGGAGTTCCAATTATTTCAGATGTTTTCCTTAAACGAAGTTTTGCCATGTGGGTTATCATTAGGCCAATAATTGTTGGATGAACTTAAAATAACTTTCAGCAAACATTGATGATGCCCCACATACATAACTCAAAAGTTCAGCAAACATAATAAACATGAATGATTACATACCATGATCATTTTCACGCGGTTCTATTAATTAATTAATCGGTTTATAATTTTTTTCTTAATTTTTCCGCACTTCAACACCATTTACTTGTGAGATTCCTCCTCCACGGGATAGTGGAGTCATGTTTTGAGATGAACTCATTCTTGTTCTAGTTGGTAAAGATGTTGTAACCGTGTTCTAAGTATGCATCTTTCAATAGATTATGCAGGCAACGACATGCTTTTATGATGTTGTCGCAGGTTTCTGGTTTTACATTTATTGTTGAATAAAAAATCAGAAAAACATGGCATAATAGACCGAAGGCATTTTCTGATACACGGCGCACTCGTGCAAGTTTATAGTTAAAGTTGGATTTCGATCTGTCGTGCGTCTGAGAGGGTAAACGGTTTGAGAATCTGCCTTTGTAAACGAAAGGCTTCGTCGCCTACCATTACAAATGGGGCCAAGATATCAGAAAAAAGAAGCTCCTTGTCTGGTGGAAAAATGTCTCCTTTCATTATCATTTTCCCCATTGCGGATTTATTAAGTATATCGCTATTTCTCTCTTTTTCGTACTAGCCAACATATATGACAATAAATTTATAGTTTACACTATTGCAAGGAGTATAATTGAATAATAATTCTAAAAAAGGGAGCCACTTTTTCTCCGACATCATGTCTTAATATGTTTTCCATCTATACCACCACACCATTTCGGTAAACCACAAAGTTCGAGGAAGTCTGCTGAACTATTAAGGAAAGGTTCTTGAGATGGCGGAAGCATTAGTAAAGACACGTAATTTTTTCATAGTGCTTCCAATGGTTTTTTAACTATAATACTATCGTAGTCTGATGATATGCGAAAATCATACCCATGCGACATGAAACTTTCTCTTGTCGCTAGGAACCACTTACTTTTATGTAATAATTTAAAACGAAGTAAATATTTATGCATACTTCCGGAACACTGTTTTGAAACGTATGATTTAGAAACCCGGAACATAATTGACAATATTGGAAAATTTGTTCCTGATGCTAGAAATGCTTAGATTATCCCTTGCTTTATTTATTATTGTCGGCAGAGATTTTATCATAAACGCGTCGTTATAAATGGCTTTAATCTGACCAACAATTCTTCAAATTTATCCATGGTTAGGCTCAATAACTGCCCTGTCGTTTTCTTGGAGCTATCTTATAGCACTTTCAGATGCTCCTAAATGCTTCTATCCGTTCAACACCTCGCCCATGCTATTCGACTTTTTCTTCAGAAGCTCCTGTTCACACTCTTCTAAGAGATCTTTATATAACATGGGTTGAAAGTGATCTCACAACTTACGGCATTGTAAATTAATATTTTTTTATCCATCCGAAGGATTCTTGTGTTTTCATTCGATTTCGATAAATGCCTTGTTTTAGCGACATATGTCTCTAGATTTATAATACCGACTTATAAAAAAAACCAACTAACTTTCTACCTAAATTCGGTTTGGCAAATCATGAGTGAGAGACGATAAGCAAATTAAAATTTCCATTTTCTGAGTTTGTTCCCTCATCATGGTCCTTCTGATATCCCATCGTAGTCTGTAGTAATTTTTTTACTGAGTAGAGATTTCAAGTTGGTATCGTATCTTTTGGTTTATTATTTGCAATAATCAACCATTGTGATCGACCGAAAAATTCAAAAACTTGACCCCCTCTCGAAATTAGAGGTTTCACGTTTCAGGATGCTTATAATTCGAAAAACAAATAAAACATTTTTGTCCGTCCGCCGTCCGTGCATTTTCTCCGAAACTACTGGACCGATTTTTTTCAAGTTTGGATATAAAATCAGTGGTTGCCCGAGGATGATCCTCCTTCATCGACATTTCTATTCGCCTTTTACTTTCAAAATGGCGTCCGAAAAACCTTTAGACTGTAGCTCCTAAACGAATGTACCGCTTTCAATGAAACTTCGTCATTTTTTCGTCGCCCTTTAAATTTATCTATATAATATCCTTCAACAAAAAGAAGCTGGAAAAAAAAGTTACGAGGAATGGTAAAATTAAATTCCGAATAACTCAAAAAGTTTACACTTTTTTGTCGATGTTTATATTTTTTAAAAGTTTACGGAATTTCATTAAAAAAAAAAAATCGGGCAATTAGGAGCAAAGATATGGTCTCTAGTTCTTTTTTATATTTTCTACTCCAAATGTTATATCCTTTGTTTGGTTATTAAATTTTGAATGTGTTACTGAAGTAATGCTCTTTTTTTATTTAACATATTACTGATGATTAAAAAAAAAAGTATAGTCCAATAATTGGAATAACCTTTTATTTATTTTTCTTTGTAACTAGGACGGTAATGTTACTTCAGATGTATTATTGTTTGGATATAATAAACCATTGTGAAATAATTTGCAGCGTTTTATGTTTGACATTTAAATATTTTACGGAACATTAAAACATTAATATAATATATTTCTGCAATGAAAATTTGGTGTAACACATTATATAATATATGTAACACATTAATATAATATATCTTCTGCAATGAAAATTTGGTGTAACACATTATATAATATATGCAACACATTAATATAATATATCTTCTGCAATGAAAATTTGGTTTTATCAATTCCTCGGAACTACCTAAATCGGCCTGATTTATTCGTATCCTCCGCAGGAATATATTAACTTAATATATCGGCCATTTGTGTGAAATAGATAGGTATTTCCTTTCCTTAATCGCATGAAATGTTGTTATCAAGGACTATACATATAATCTTTAAAAATGAAAAATCAGGCTCTTGGATGTCGCGAAAGCATTTACAGTGTTATGGCTGAAAAGATAGCTTGAGGAACTGGCATAGAATACAAAAATGAAATGAACTCTTATCGATATTTATCGTTTCCATTTCCACCCGCCTCTGCATGCGTGTGTGTCAAGTGTAAATGGGGAGTCGTTCTCAATCATCAAAAGATGGGCTTCGCCTCACACCGGCTCTGAATGGGAAGTAGGTGAAATTGAAAATTTGTCTCATTTAAGTGTCACTTCGTTTCCTCGCGAAAAGGGAGTAAGAGCCGAAGAAAAATAAAGGCGGGGAAGATATAATAGAGGTAGCCCTCTAACGAGTCGGGGTTCAACCGCATTGATTTAGTATAGGGCTGCCTCAAAGGCTCAACTCAATCTACATTTTCTCTTTGTCTCCAGCCACGGCCAACATGAATACCAATGTGAAGTCCTCTCTTCCAACATCAAGTGATTATTATTTATGAATTACTAGTATTTCCATTTATTATTTCTTTTGGTGTAAAATAGTTTATGAAAGAGTTCATAATTTTCTTTTGTGAATCATCTAGCGTTCTTTCAGTTAAGTCCTTCGAAGAATTGTTTTACAACTTTTTGAAAATTTGCTTGTATACGGTGAGTCGGAAGGAACAGACCCCGAACTGCAGGAGTGGATTGCACATAAAAAAATATTTAAAAAAAACTCATATCGTCTTTTTATTAAAAAAAAATCATTGAGTACATTCTTACAATTAAAGTACAATTCTAGAGTTGAACTTACAAGAAGGTTTTTGTGAACTTCGACCTTATTTATCAACAAAAAAATACCACATTAAATAAATGCACTAAAATGGTACAAATCCTTTTATATATCAAGTATAGTTACAACAACCGCATCCTTTTCTAATTTCCATAAAGAGAAAAATCTTGACTATGCAAGATTATGAAATGTATCAGTAATAGACGTTTTTTAAATTCATGAACGATTATTGAGATGTTAACTTTCACTTACCTATATATGAAATATGTAATATGGTAAAGTCACCACAGTAGTAGACACTGTTGTGGGACTCTTCCAATAATTTTAAATGTACCTCGTTAGATTCTTTTCAAGCTTCCTTTGTTTGATATATTTGTCTAACAACACTATTGTGTGACCTAAATTCCTTCTAAAATAACTTAAACATTGATAAGTCGTTTTTTAGACACTTTTCGAGAACATGTTTTTCCATTAACAGTAGACATCAGTGTACCAGTAGTAGACAAGAAAACAACAGTAGTTGACACCACTTAATTAAAATGTTTAATTTATTTCTAATCAAGTGTGCACCTATATTAGCAGTTTTTACCAAGGAACTATGATATTAAAAAAAATACTAACTTCAAAAATGCAAAAAACAAAAAAAAAAATTAAAATTAAATTACATTTGAAGGTAAAAAGGAATACAAAACTTTAATTAATTTATTTTTTTAAGGTGCACGTTTAGTGTTTTTTGTTTGGTTCTTGCTTATGCTTAAAAACACTTACTACTTGTCTAAATTATTCATTAAATAAATTTGAACAGGAACAATCCAAAAAAAAAAAATACAGAACCTATTATCACACTTATTCATTTTTTATATTTTTTTACGATTCGAATTACAAGGACACTCAGTGGATGTTCCTCTAAAAATTAGAATTGAAATGCAGTCTAAATTTTAGACGAGGAGCTCTCACTCATTTCGTTTGCCTTGGATTTGGACTTTACACGAAATGATTCCAGATCATTGAAATAGCCACTGTGGTCCATGATCTTACAGTATTAATTCCTAAACATTATTTTTTATCGGCCTGGTTCAAAGATAAAGTATTCTTAGTAAAAGTAGAAACTCGAGATGCACCAGTTAATAACTTTTAAGGAGTACCGAGATGAATCGAAATTTTTGGTAAAAGCATTCGCATAATACCTTACAGCAATTTTTTTAAGCCGTTACAAATTTTTTTCTAGTACAATATTTTTTTTCCAATTGTTCTATTTCTGAAAGTTAATCTGTGTGATAAACTGAAATCGGAAAGTAACTCATGTAATAAGACTGTTGTCGTAATTTCTTTCGTTTTTGTTTTAAAATCTTCTGCTTACAATCTACTTATTATAAAATATAAGATAAATAGCATTATAATTGAGTAACAAAAGATTTCAAAAACATTCAATTTAATCCATATAAATTGAAGCCACCAGCTTCTGAACTCATTTATTAAAATTTTGCTATTTCGATTAAGATTAGAATTTTTGGTTAAGAACCTGTTATGTTAAAATAGTAATAGTGAGGTTTCCGCACCTTCATATTTTTATCATAACAAGAGAAAATAGCTTTGTTTATTTGTAAACAAATTATGTATTCATAAAAGGTGTTATATTGCTATTGCGACGATGTGTGAATGGCGTTCTAATTTAATATTGCTGTTATACCCATCGATTTCGGATTTGTTTGTATTCGTAAACAAGGTTGATTATTAACTGTGGCGCTTTAAAAAAAACCCTTAGAACGACTTTTAGTGCTTTTGATATATAAAGGTTTAGTGGACAGGGCTTATGAAGTTACGTTTCCATTACTGGGACAAAGAGTGATAACGTTACCTTCCTGTCCCTCAGCTTTGATTCTGATATATAAAAGGATGTCATCAACGTTACACTGGTAAAAAAAAAATTAATAACATTGTTGGGATGGAGTTTTCACCACAGCAGGCGGGTCGTTTCTGTCCGAAATATGATTTTATACCAACACTTAATGCAAAATTCAAGTATTTTTCTAATATTGAGTTTCTTAGAAGGCCATCAATTTATCATAGATATCGCGGTAGCCAGGTGGTGAAGCACTGACTTTAATGCTCAAGATCCCGGGTTTGAATCCGGCTGATAACAGGTAATTTTTCATCATAACAGGTAATCGTCGGGAGGCCCTCCTGGGACACACTTGGGTGTAATCCTGCCCGATTTCCTCCCTCCACAACCGTTGGCTTTGTAACAATACTTCGTTACTTTAACGTGGTGTCGACGATATCAATCCTTCAAAATTGGTTAATTGTTTAAATTTTTGCTTAATTATTATGTATAATTGGTAGACTGTATATTTTTCTGAAATATAGAAGAGTTCACTTCTAGTAGTCTTATTTTTTTATTATTTATTCGTTACCTGAAGTTTTCGGTGGCTTGCACCATATTGATCTGTTTTTAATCGAAATCCATTCACTTCGGATGTCTTACTTTCAACAATTATTTTCTTTTTTAACCATTGATATATTGTAGTACTCTTTTGTTAATAATGTATAATATTAGAGAAAACGCGACCATTTCTGTCCATACCGAGTCATATAGTCTAGTCAAAATTTTTTAATGGATTTTTTTGCGTTGTTCGCTTATGTTTGGAATAAATAATAAGTTTTAAGTACCAAAGTTTTAGTCATTCAATTGTGTCTTGTTTGTTTAATATTTATTTCAATTATGATTTGGATACTTTTGAATTACTTTACGGGATCGATTTATCTTTTGAAGTTTTGCTATACAGATTTTAATCTAGGAGGCTGTGACAAATTACATGAAACTTGGTGCATTCAAATATAGGCTCCAAAAAAAGGATCAGTAATACGCGTCTGCCAGCAAATATCTGCAGGGTACTCGCGGCAGACGATACTACAAATCTCCTTTATTTTTAAATTACAAACTAATTAATCTTTTTATTTATCTTCGCCAATGTTATTTGCTGGAATAAAGTTATTTAAATATTTAGGTAATTATCCTTGACAAAGGATTGAGGAATAATAAATTTTTATTTATATATGTAATTATGTTGAGCATTAAGCAAATTTAAAAAAAAAATAATCAAAATAAAACCTACTGATAGTGAAATTTATAAAAAATTGACACCAATTTACGAAACAGCAATGACAAACCATTCAATTCAAAGTTATTTCATCTATTTGTAAATTTAGATTTATATAAATAAAGATTCCTCTTCTTCGTTACTTTCCGTTGAGTCACCTACTTTTATATTAACTTTCATAAATAAATTAAATCGAAGGATATCAATTATTAATCATTTATTTTTTCTTTCTGACAAATGGTACATCATGTTTAAGGTCATCAGAAATGAAACAAATGTTTCAATTTTGTTGCCATCTCTGTTCCTATAGTATATTACTACTGATGTAAAGACCACCTTAGATTGCTCTTGTGGTAACTGAATTTCTTTCAGCAAAATCCATTAAAATAAATACTTCATTAATCCCTATATTTTCTTTCCTTATCTTTATATGGAAATTTATTGGAAATGGTAAAAATGAATGGGGATTAGAATTTTTTTTTTTGTGAAATGCTTGGTGAGAAAGAACCATAGAGTGCAATTTCATTGGGCCCTCAAATGTTAGCGGCTCTGGATTTTCAGGGCATATATCACAACGCCGAAGCATGCAATTTCTATCATCTTTGTTACAAACTAATTTTTTTTCCCCCATGTTATGAAGAAATTCTTTGTCATGGCGATTGCATTGGCGAGGAGCTCCACATGTTGATGGTATATGCGAACGTATACACAATGGGTGTCTGGCGAATTAGCCAGCATATACCAATTTGTCATTATGTTAAAAATTTTTAGAATCCTATATTCAGATTTGGGTATATTTCCTTGAAATAATCACATTAAATAAGTATTTTTTTCTTCTATACATTTTTTTTTTACGCTGACAATATCTTTAGCTCCCGTCATCGTACTCGTATATTCTTATCGTATATCGTCTTGATAAAACTGATATATAATATCAATGATTTATTGGTTTATATTCCTCCATTGTTTTGGTTCTGGTAAAGCTTAAATGCCTATTTTAATCTTCCTACTATATATTCCTATACGTATCTAATTCTACAAAAAAAAAGAGCCTTGTTAATTTCATTTTTGTCAACTCTTCTATTTGCAAATTTCGTATATTCTTTATTCTCTTTTTCACTTTGATCAGTTATATTAACCGGATTAGGTTTAATACCTAATATTCTTAGATTTCTACTGTTACTGCACAGCAGCGTTCCTGGGACCAAGATGATGTTTTTATGTTGCTTGACATACTTTGCTTATTTAATGTAATTGTCCTGAGGTCGTGCTTCTTGGTCATAAGAACAGAATACCTTTCAAATTGGCCACGAAAAGCTTCTTGGATTTTATGAATATATTTTAAAAAATGTATAAAATCGATGATATAAAGTACCACTTCCGGTTAGACGATTATAACGAAAAACATGTAACATCTGGGACATATAAATACCTTAAATGCGTTATTTCAGTTGCATGAGACTTTTCGTTGGTGAGCTAGAGTGTTCACACACAGTCTATTTTGGTGGGACTTGCTTATTGGGACTGAAGAGACCTCAAAACATGTATATCCGTTAAAAACTCAGATTTGTAAATTTTCACAATTACGTTCCCTGATAATATATTACATATGTAGGTAAGTGAAAGCAAAACTGGCACAAATGGTGGGGGAAAAGTCGTATCTTTTTGAAACCACTAATTGTTTGTGCGTCATCTGAAAATTTCGATATCTTCTCTATACAACACATCAGAAATAATATAAATGGTCTTGTTCTTTATTAGTGATGTATTATCATAGGGGGAATTTAGAACAGCACAACAGTACATATACGCATATTCTATTGAAATTGTGAAACTTTTTTTGTCTTCGAAAATCAATATTTCGTATTATTCTTTTCTGTAAAATTCAGATTATATCAGTATATCACAGGTTTTGATTTTAAGAGAAAGAAACATTACGAATTTTAAAAAGTAACACACACATATATATATATATATATATATATATATATATATATATATTATATTTATTTTTTATTAAAAGAAACAACTATAAACAATGAAGTGGGAATAGAGCGTTAATTTAACTTAACGCATTTGTTGTGTCATTCGCTTCATTTCAATTGCTAGCTTGATATCGGCAGACATTTTGGTTCTGTAATTGATACGGAAATCATACCCATTATCGATTAGCGGATCTAGGTACCACCCATACCTGAAAAATAAAATATATACAAGATACATAGTTGTAATCTATACAGTATGTATGTGTGTGTGCGTGTGGCCAGATGCAATATGCTTTAAATTTTTAGGGTCTCAAATAGGATTAATTTAATAATTTTAACTGAAACAAGTTTAACAATTTTAATTTTTATAAAACTACTTAAATAAATAGCGTTTAAACTATCAAGCGCACTGCATCCTGCTACATAATGCATTAGAAAACAGTAAAGTAGTAAAGGGAGGCCATCAGCTTACAAGATTTAACTGCAGGGAACATCCATTAGTTCCTCACTTAAAGGAAATTTTCTCCTTACCTGGCTTATATTGAACATGTCTTATACAATCACGTTATATAATATTGTAGCCGCGCATAATGATAATGCTAAGCTACAGAGCTAATGCTTGTGAATTCAGCTACATAATTATTTCTTTTGCCAATTGATTCAAAATCAACAATCTACAATATATATATGAACTTAAAATGCCCTTATTGTTCATTTTAGATTGCATGTGCATATCGTTCATGTGTATTGTATGTACAATCTAAAATGTACAATAACCCTGACAAATTAAAAATAATATCACTGTAAAACACGCTGCAGTATTTATCTCAACTAAATATTTATTACATTGGTGTGATGAAAGCTTGCTACTCCCATTTATTCCATTAGCCATTGCAAATAAAATAAAAAATTCCCATGACTCCATGGTAGAAATATTACATCTCTCTTTGGACACGTGTTAAATATAAAAAAAATATATATTTATACTCCAACTGAATAAAAAATGTTGGTTGCCACTGTTTGATAAAACCCATAAAATACTTAATAACAACTGGAAACAAGGTTTTTTTTTTATTGGAAAATACTAAATTAAGAAATATTTGAAATAAAAAAGTAAAAACGTGCTCTCGGTCAGTCTCCACTGTCTATAGCACCAGTGACGTTGGTAGAGTTTGGACGTTGGGAGAAGGAACTCATGGAGTCCTACTTATCCCTCTATAGATGGAAGGACATGTCTGGCTTGGAGTTACCTCGCCTGATTTTAAATTAATTTACTTATGTATAGTACTTAGTGTATTGATTGTTATTTAATTATATACTTATGTTTATTTTATATTTTCTGTAGTGTGAATGTAGTAGTCTTACTTCAATATAATTATTGTTAACGCGATAGAATATTATATTATTCAATGAATAAATAATTTTTATTACACAGCAATATAATATAAAATAAACAAAAGCGAAATAACAACTAAATAATAATCCAAAAATATAATGACTTAATCATAAGTAAATTAAAAAATCTGGTGCGCGCAACCCACTACTTTCACTTACCGCTCTACTTTGAATGGAAATTATTTTCTGGCAATGTTGAGCTATTATTGAATTTTTGAAGTGCATTTTAAACGGAGGCAAAGCTTAAAGCTTACAGATAACAAATCATTAAGACCATTAAAATGAAAAAAAGTATTTTATATCTAACTTAACTTCAGTCTCTGAGGTTTTCAGTAGACAGAATGACTTACTCCAATTTTAACGTTTTTGAGGGATGTCATTTTAGTGATATTTCTAGTTGGAAAGGTTATATCTATAAAGACAGTGAGTAAGTAAGTGATTTTTGGACTATTAGTTAAATAACTATTATTTTCCATTGTAAAGTTTACTGAAATAATATTTTGAGACTTTCACTGCCTTTCATGGATAGGTCAATAGTTTTACACTAATTGTAATAAGAGTGAATAATGTTGGGATTTCACAAATGGAAAATTCATCAAATTATTCACTAATTTAATTTTCTGAAAGGTTACTTGATGATTTTGTTTTGGAATAAACGGCCAATAGATCACTAATTCTTCAAGTATATCATATCTAGAGTTATTAAACTACAGTAAGTGTATTTAAGGTTATAAACATATCCCTGAAATATTTTTATATTTCACTTCTTTCACACTATCACAATGAAATAGTGTTTTAAACAATGGTATTGTCTTGATTCGGTGGATATTAAATAATTTTTTTTAAAAACTTTTAATATAAAAGTTTACATTTAATATAAAAATTTCATTTAACTTCCTTGGAAACATGCGGTTTACGTTAAATGCAGTTAATTTTAGCTAAAACAGGGATATTTTGCTTGATAGGATAATAATATCATCATTTTGGTTTATTATTTTCAATAATGAACCATTATGATCGAACCAAAAATTCAAAATTCAAAAACTTAACCCCCTCTGAAAATTTGAGGTTTTACGAGGATACGTAGAAATCGAAAAACGAATAAAAATCCGTCCGTCGTCCGCGCATTTTCTCCGAAACTACTGGATCATTTTTTTTTTCAAATTTCGCTTTAAAATTAGAGGTCACCCGAGGATAATCCTCCTTTATCGACATTTCTATCCGCCTATTCTTTAAAAGATGGTGTGCGAAAAACCTGCGTTTCTATAGACTGTAGAACCTTAACGAATGTACTGATTTCAATGAAACTTCGCTAAAGTCTCATTCTCGATACCGTTTAAATTTATCTATATAACATACTTCAACGAAAAGGAGCTGGAAAGAAAGTTACGAGGGATGATAATATCAGATTCCGAATAACTCAAAAAGAATACACTTTTTTGTCAATATTGTGATAAGAGGTTTAATAGGTATTTAAATTTTCTAAAAAAATGAAGAAAGTTTCATCGAAGTGAAAGCACTATTATTAAAGATATCACGATTTTTAAATATTTTTATTTTGATTAATACGTTTCAGGATACGTAGAATTCGAAAAACGAATGCAATTTTTTTTTTTTTAGTCCGCCCGCCGTCCGCGGATTTTCTCTTAAACTACTGGACAATTTTTTTTTTTCAAATTTGGCTTTAAAATTAGAGGCCACCTGAGGGTTATTCTCCTACATCGACATTTCTATCCGCCTTTTCCTTTCTAGATGGCGACCGAAAAACCTGCGTTGCTATAGACTGTAGCGCCTAAACGGGTGTACCGATTTCAATAAAACTTCGCCAAAGTCGATTTCCGATGCCCTTTAAATTTATTTATATAACATACTGCAACGAAATGGAGTAAACCCTAACCACAACCGAAAAACCATTTTCCGAGACTTGGTTATTTGGACTCAAAATGTGAAGTTCCTTTAAAAACTCGAAAATTTCTCGATTGCAATATTTTCCCTTACTATATATTACACAATATATAGGCAAGTGAAAGTAAAAAAAACCTGAAAAAGACAGCCATACCTTAATGAATAATAATAAAAAAAAATGTGAAATTTGTTCTTAATGACCGTATAAATTTTATCTATAGATCACTAAAAATGAGCAAATGGACTCGAAACTTCGTTACTTGACGCATAATAAATGGATGTTCGATTGGTAAATGTAATTATTTCCTTTAAAAAAATCTGATATATTGTTATTTGTTGACTTATTATAGCCAAGAAGAACTTAATAAAAGGTATTGTACCTTGCGTACTTTTGCTTTTAATATATTCTTGTCTGCCACCCGGGCCATCTTCTCCTAGCTTAAATAAAATTAATGTTTTGTAAATCTAATAATTTAATTAAAATCGTCACAGCCTTTGTTTACCTTTGATTTTCTGTTTCGGGATATGGGTTTCGCTCCTTTGGTAATTGTGAGTGCACCCTTTTTAATAAGTCCACATATTCTTGCTTAACTAAGCTTTCGTCAAATTTTTGATGGCGGGCATAGAATTTCGATGCTATGGGAGCAACTGAAGAATATTTCGAGATTCATTAGAGTTAATACATTTATTGAAATGATTACTATTTAATTTTTTTTTTTTACTTAAACGAGTAAAAAATATAATGTTAACTTATAATTTAAAAAAAATCTAACAACCTTTTTCTCTCTAAACTGCAGATAAAGAATAAAATAACCCGTCTACGTTTCAACAGTTCGTCATAAGGACAGAGAACGGGTCTTGCTTACCAACTTAAAATTTTAACTATAATTTTAAAGCGAACACAATTTACTACAGTTTTTATAGAAAAAATATTTTTCTAATCTTAACAACTTAAATACAAATTAATAAAAAGTGATTGATGTTTTGAAATTTAAAAAAAAATCTTATAATTTTATTGTTACTGTTTTCCACTCATTTTAATGAAATTGGTCATCAACAATTATGGTTTTTCTTATTAATTTTAGTGCCTCGCCATTTTTTTTTTTTTTTTTTTTTTTTAATTTCTTTATTGAGTATTATAACAATCTGTCTGTTCGACATTGGTTATAGTGAGGTAGGATGACATTCACACCATATGTACAAAAAAATAAAATAAATAGAACAAAATAATAATCAAAAGTATATACAATAGACAATAAAATAAAATAACCTAAAAAATAAGAAAATTAAAACTAAGGAAAAAAAAAAAAAATAAAAAAATAACATGCATACCTATATACAATCAGGCGAGGGAACTCCAGGAGAACCCTGCGCTACTCTTCCAACCGCGTCACTGGTACTAAAGCCAGCGGAGATTGGTCGAGAGCACTTTAGCCACATACACACATGTCTTGAGTGAAGAATCTGGCCATTGCCAGAACTCCAATTTATATAATTTACAAAAGGTCGCGAGGCCACTGCCGTTTCAACCTTCTTGGAGGATTATAGGGATGGGAGATGCTTGATAGGGATTGTGCAAGAGGATTTGGGTGGTAAGTAAGGTTCTGGTGAAATTTGGAGAACTTTTCTGGGATAAGGTCTAGGACAAATGGGATGTTAAGGTCATGATGTAGGGTTTTGTTGGATACATAGAAAGGAGCATCGACTATTGTTCGAAGGACTTTAGACTGGAAGGATTGGATGCGCTTGATGTTAGAAAATTTTGCTGATCCCCACAGTTCTAGTCCGTAAGTCCAAATAGGTTTCAGTATTGTCTTGTAGATCAGTAGCTTGTTTTCAATGGAAAGTTTAGATTTTCTGCTTAGTAGTCGGTATAGTTGGCCGTATCGTCGGTTGAGTTCTTGTCTTTTGAGTCTAGTATGCGGGTTCCAAGTTAGTCTTCGGTCTAAATGAAAGCCAAGATACCGGACTGTGTCTGAATAAGGAAGCTGGATGGAATTAAAGAGTACTGGTGGACAGGAATTGCGTCGGAGTGTAAAAGTAATGTGTTGGCATTTAGATTCATTAACTTTAATGCGCCAGTTATTACACCAGTGCTCAATCAAGGTGAGATGACTTTGGAGATTTAAGGATGCTATTTCGGGATCAGAGTTGGATGATAAGATTGCGGTGTCGTCAGCGAATGTTGCAAGAAAAGTATCGGGATGAACAGGGATGTCAGCAGTAAAGAGGATGTAAAGTACGGGACCCAAGACGCTGCCTTGGGGAACACCGGCTTTAACGGAGTAGATATTGGAAAATTCTGTTCCACAGCGAACTCGAAAGGAGCGGTCAGAGAGGTAGGATCGGAGGACTAGGTACAAGGACTGAGGTAAATGGATTTTAAGCTTGGAGAGCAGTCCGGAGTGCCATACCCGGTCAAATGCCTGTGCAATGTCCAGAAAGGCACCCGAACAGTATTCCTTGTTTGCCTCGCCATTTAGTATTCATAAATGACATAGTTAAAAAAGCATTTAGGAAGTAAAAAAAAAAAATTGTTTTGGACAATTAAATCATTGTATTAATATTTTTTCGTTAATACAATCAAAATAATGTACTAAAATTGTTATTATATTAATATAACATTATTATGCCATTTATGAGTACTGAATGATGTGGCAGAGGACTCTAGGCTCATATGCCAGTACCGCTTTTCCGCCGTATTTTCTAACTAGTTCAAATATTTTAAAAAGGAATCGGTGTCTATGAAAGAAAAATACATTCTACAAATGTTTTATTTCGGAGCGTTTTCCGTTATTGTCGGCCGTTTATTTACAAATGGCGCTTGATTTTCAACTTTATTTTGAACGACTTGAAAAAATTGAATTTACTTTTGTAATTTATTGCTAAGGCCAATTATGTTTTAGTATTTTATTGTTCTCTAATTGTATGGCTCAATAAAAGGCCAATTATGACGAAATCAAGCCAAATGCTAAATCTCAGTTACCGAAACGAACGTAATAATTTCGTAATTTATCCCTAAGTAAAAAAAATTAAATAAAGTAAACCCCTACTCTACCTATCATTGACCGAACAACCAACTCAAGTCATAGATGTCAATCCACCATGCTTGTACGCCATTTCGTGACAGTGCAGCCCCTTTTTTTTTGTGGGAACATTGTTGTTGTTTTGTTTTTTTAATAAATAGTTACCAATAGTAATCCAACTATATACAATTTATTACGATGTGGGAAGAAGGCGGATGGTAGAGGGGAGTGTCTTACACGCCGTGTAACATACTGAAACACCTCCCGACTACCGTTTACCGTTCCAGGCAATGTCTCATTATCTTCAAGGAAATCCTCAAATTCTCTGGACGAGGTTCAAAATGGATTTTTAAAACTGAAGCAGTACTATTGTGAAGAAATAGAAGTTAGTAAATTTTGAAAGCTCGATAGTTCTCATCTAATTAGAATAAAAATGATATGTACAGTATTTTATGTGCACAAATATTAGATAATTTTAAGCTGTTTAAGATTGAATATAACCATCTATGTCGCTCTAAAAAGATATCTCCTTTTGGAGTAAACCAAAAAAAGTTCGAAATTTCAATAGTTTTTGGAGCACTGCAGCAATCGCCAGGCTTTCAAGGGCGGAAACTTGGATTTTTTAATATTCACTATATAACTAACAATATAAAAAAGAAATTTATATTACGCGACGTTATGCAAGGTCATGTCTAATTTGACTAGGCTACTAATAAAGCTAGACATTTTTTTTTAATGGAAATATAAATAATATTCTCTTTGATTGGTACCTTTAAGGTTAGGTCGGAAATCTGTGTATAGTTTGAAGAACTTCCATTCTCTCTTCGCTGCTTCTATAAGTAACGTCTGGTTAATGGGTCTTCCTTCCGCTTGCATTATGAAGAAACTGAATTTCGAAAGCCACTATAGCTAAAAAAATAGTAGATAGGTTTGAGATATATATTTTAAATTGATAATTATTTTGACTGCATTGTTTATCATACGTTGAATAACAATACTGAAATATTTTTTCTGGTGTATATTATAACGATAAAATTCGTAATTCAAAATGTTTTGAAACAATTATAATATTCTCTGATAGAATATTAACTGATAATCGAATGCCGAGTCTCACGGAAGACTGACTGTCTGCATCATGGAAACCCCAAACCTTATTTTTCAATCTCAACCATACAACCAGGAATAAGATGCCTCCAATTTTTTTTTTTTTTTATAATGGTTATGTGTTTCACCTCAAGTTTGGTTTTCTCTGTATCCAGTTGCATTCTTCAAATTAGGAACATTGGTGCCTTGAGTCTTTCAGGGCTGCTTGCCACTTCCTTGTAAAAACTAGATCGTTGTTTTAGCTTTTCTGAGACAAATTATCTGAGTAAGGGGACCAACACTGCTAGCACAAGATTATCTTATAGCAGGGGAATACCTTATTCCTTCCAGCAAAACACTATGGGCTGATGTAAGGTTGTTTCTTAGAGTTTTGTAAGGTTATATGTCACCTGTGGTTTTGGAGGTTCTGCTGCTTATTCCACGGTTTCCTGTGCCGAACTTTTCCTCTTCTTCCTTCAGTTTTCCAGAAACCAAGTGTGAATCCAAAGTATTTGAAGTGTTAAATCCTTTTCAATTGGTCTTCCACAAACTATAAGTTATTAAGGAACGGCTCTTCTCTCAAATGAATCCATGTTTATTTACATTTTTCCTCCATTCTTTTAAACAAATTTCAAGGAGAATTTGAAATTGGAATGTTGCTGCACTACATCTCTGGAGGAGTCCTTTACTTGTTAGGAAAAGCTCAGAAAGGTACGTTCCAACCTTACTTGGTTTCACTATGTTGCTTTCATTCATCTCTCGCATTATTAGTAAAAAAAACACATCACTATTATCCTAAAATTTATTCAGTTTATTTTACTGTTTATTAAGTACCTAATTTCTCGATAATTAATGTAATTATATATATATATATATATATATATATATATATATATATATATATATATATATTTTTTTTTTTTTTTTTTTATTAACTGAATTTAAGTTTCTTACTGTGGTCTATATTTGTTAAATTAGCTGCTCTCGGTTCCTGTTATAAGGCGATGGACGACTTAAAGTGTGACGGTAGCCTGATGATGAATGTTAAGTTAGCCGGAGAATTAAACGGTTGATTAGCTCATTTAGCGGCCGAAAGGAGCATTTGCATTTAAATAACCCTGCGTAGCAGAGGCACCCTACCTTTTAGCCTTCTCGACCTTCAAGTATTTGCTACTTTATTTCCAACCGACTGTATTTTCTCGCCAACTTGTTAACTATAGTTTAATGAATGGATTCGCCCTAGCTAAAAGGAATGAAAATGTCATAGAATCAAAATATATTTGAAAGAATATATTCATCTGTTTCATAATCTATAGAACAATATATATTAAAATTTCATTTTGTGCGAAATTGTATGTTTTGGCCTTATTTGTCTTAATTACACATTGTTGGTTTCTATTGCATGTTATAAAATTTAAGGATCTTTCATTTTTAACAGTATAGAGTAAAATACTTAAACCAAATTTCTTTTATAATATTTACCTATATAGGTAGGTATGTAAATATTTATTTACATTTATTGTATATTATATTATGGGTGTGGGTTAGCTCAGTGGAAGCACTGACTTCCTAAGCTCACGGTCGTAGGCTCGAATGCGGCTAATGACTAGTAATTTTTCATTAGCCGTGCATCAACACTGCGATCGGGAGACCCTCCTAGGGTACACCCAGCCTCTATAAAGTAGGTACCCTTGATTAAAAAAATTAATTAAGGGGAAAACCTGGCGGTTTAGCGTGATATTGACTCCATCAACTCTCAACCGTTGGCCTTGTAAAGACGAGAATTCCACTTTTAGACAACATTAGCATGCGGCATTGACGCATGCTACACACAGTCTTTCCATAGAAGAAACTCAGAGCGACAAATATATGTCTCCTTGCTACAAGTTGACCGTTGTTGCCTGTCGAATGCGTCATCTCGCCACATGATTTAACGTGTCGAACAGTGTCGTCGTCTATTCAACAGCCCACGGATCGGTGCTGGTTGTCGCGGGCAACATGGAGTGGACGAACGAAAATAATACCTCTTTTATTGACGATTACCACCATTTTTCCGAATTATGGAATAATAAAATCGCCGAATACAAACATATAAGAATTATAAACGATAAGTTGAAACAATCATCGGATGATTTATTTGCCATTAAATAATCAACAAGTTGAATATTAAACAATATTTTAAAATTAAAAATAATTGATAATAACTTTAAACGTGAAAATATATGAAAGTGGCTTCATATCGAAGACGGATCTCGGTAATTTTCAGTAAGCTAAGAAAAAATCAATTTTAGTTTTATAAGTTCAACGCAAACTGTTTCTGATGATTAAGAATGTCTAAGTGGAATCATGAAAAAAGATAATTAAAATTAAAGCTATGTTACAGAAAAAGATGTTTCCCAACTTTTTAAAAACGACAGATGTCCTTTGATATTAATCCATTCATATGTGCTTTCTATTTTCTTTCTTTCCCATTTTGCCAGACAGAACCACAGCAGCGCGTGACCGGGTTAAGCTAGTAGTATATAAATGCTCGCCCTACATGATCCACCTTCTCCAATCATATCTTAACAACAGGTCCTTTTTCATCACAACAAATAATGACCATTCCTTTATCCATCTCCTATTATCTGCAGGTCTACCTCACGGCTCCTGCGTGTCTCCTATCCTATTTAATCTATCTATTTCAGATCTTCCTTCAGTAGAGCACTTACTAAAGGACGATGATGCGGCTATCTACACATTCAGAATTGACACAATATCTAACAGATTACAACCCCACCTTATAAAATTCGTTAATTACTTTGAAAAGTGCAAGATGAAAATAAACGTCCAAAGAACAGAAGCAATAATTTTCTTAGAAAGAAGTCCAAGTATAACTCATAACATACTAATAAAAGACAAACATATCCCATGGTCCAATTCAGTGAAACATATAGGCCTTGAACTTGCAAAGTTCCTAAATTTCATCCGTCATGCAAATAGCGAATGCGATAAAGCAATAAACATTATTAGCAAAATTTTCCCGTATGTCAATAGATGCTCCCAATTATCTTCAAAAAATAAATAAATTTTTGAGCAGTTATTCGCCCTATGACCTTCCCCAGTATAGTCATACTTGTAGTACACGGTGGGCCAGACCTTCCTACCGTCCAACCTCCCACACTCCAGATCTCTATAAATTGCATATCGTTGTGTTCCTAGTAACTATGTATTTAAAAAAAAGACAATGTTTCACAAAAAAAAGTGAACCCACTGTCCCAAACATGGTGGATTGACGACTTCGACTATAGTTAGTTTTGAAAAAAATGGCTTTACTACTACTTTTTATTGCTAAGGCCAATTTTTTAAATCTTTTATTGTTCACTTTTTAGCTTTAATAAAAGGTCGAAATTAAGCCAACTGCTGAATCACAGTGACCGAAAAACTAAAGTCGAAGTCGTCAATCCGCCATGTTTGGACGCTATTTTGGAACAATGTGTTCTTTCTTTTTTTATGGGTACATTGACTTTTACTAAATAAATATTTACTAGGAACACAACGTTATGCAATTTATAGGGATGTGGAGCAGTGAGTACACGGTCGGGGGGTCTAGCCCACGGACTATGAGTCCAACTATAAAAAAGTGCTTCAAAACATATGCATGAGAATAATGAGGACAGGGATGGCCGAGGGGACTAACGCGTGTGCATTGCACCACGTGTTGCCTGGCAACCCGGATATGTGATATAATAATATACCGAGTTCGCCTCCCGGTGCCAAAGGGTCTTTTAACTCTGAAACTAACCCCTGCTCTTACCCCCTGGCCCGGAAAACCCCCGTATAGTCCTAAAAGGAGTTATAAGTCATTTTTATAATTTAAGTAGGTTTTTATTGGATTTTTCCTATTGTACAAAATAGATTTCGGCATAAAAAAATAGCACTCACATAACTTTATTACAACTTATTTTTTTCATATATATGTAAATAAGTAATCTTTATATATCTTTAAAAAAAAATCTACTGGTATGTAGTGGAGCGAACGAAACTGAAAAAATAATGGTAAGAGTTTCACTTGAATGCCTTTGACTTGAGGATTAAGTAGTAGAGTTGATATCTCTCTTTTCTGAATAAAATTAGAAAGTGTTATCACGCAATTTGTTGGAGCAGTAGGTATTCAGTCATGTTGAAAGTATTTTCAACTATCGTCTTAAGAGATCAATTTTCTCAATCTTCGAACTGTGATAAAAAATTTAAAAAAAAAAAAAACCTTTAAACTGATTGCCGGTTCATATTTCTCTCACTGAACTTATACCATTAATTGGAAATTTTTTAAAGGATCAGTGAGGTTGAAAGAAAAAAAAAAAGTTAAATACAGGTTTGGCTTAAGTCCAGGCAGACAGTTGACGGCTAAAGAAGTTTAAACGGACCTTGCCAAAGAAGAACCTGCCGAGTTCCAACTGTTCGTTAGAATCTAGTAGATCCTCACATCGGACAGAAGTTTTTTTAGAATATTTTACTGCCATTTATTTTCATTTAGGTGTGGATTTGATAAATATATTATTAATTCATAGCGAGTTTTGAGATATATATTTTTATTTATTTTTTATAGATATTTTATTATTCCCTATGTTTTATCTAGCTACGAAATATTATTTAGTAAGGCTATTATAATATTTTATCAATAATAATAATAATAATAAAAGGCTTAGCGAACCCGTCCAAACCCAGTTCCTTCAGATCGGCTTTAATGCAATCTTCCCACCTTCGCTTCGGTCTACCCCTCGGACGCTTACCATTCGGCGCCGCAAATATTAACCTTTTAGGAATTCTCTCGTTACTAAGCCCAAAAACTTTACGAGCCCATATGATTCGCCGCCATGAAATTACCTCAATTATATTACCCGGATACAGTTCACGCAATTCGGCGTTGTGTAACCGTCTGAATTCTCCGGTTAACTCATCCTTCTTCGGTCCGAAATTCTACGCAATACTTTATTTTCAAAAACCTTAAGACGCTGCTGAACTGTAGGCAAGATAATTGTTTTATAGATTCTAATTTTTAAGTTCCGGGACAAGAGGCGCGAACTAAGTAGTTTTGTCACAGAAAAATAACAAGCATTTCCCGCTTTCAGTCTAACCTTAATCTCTTCTTCAATTTCGTGTTTTCTGGTTATCGTAGAACCTAGATACCTAAATTTATCTACCTGTTCAAACATATTACCATCTATATCGATATCACCAGTAGTATTGCCATTTTTGCAGCTAACCATATATTTTGTTTTATCCACGTTTATTTCGAGTCCTAGTTCTTTACCGGCTTACATTAACGTTGTCGTATTTAGTTTTATAGTTTCAACGTCTTCGGTTAAACAGTACCAGATCATCAGCATAGCCCAGCACGGATGTTGTCCCATCCAGATCCAACCCTTTCTCGGTACGCATTACCTCCCTAATGGCATGTTCTAATGCCAAATTGAATAGGACAGGCGAAAGAGAATCCCCCTGTTTCAAACCCCAACGAACCTCAAATTTTTCGGACAGATTATTACCGATTCTAACTTTATTGAGTGTCTCCGTCAAGCACATCCTGACTAGATTTACTAGTTTTTTTGGAATCCCCTGCTCGATTAGAATATTATACAGTTTCTGGCGGTCAATAGAATCGTAAGCCTTTTTAAAATCTATATACAGCTGTTTATCCATCCAATTTATACATATAATCCAATTTTTGCTCTAAGATTTGGCGTAAAGAAAATATTTGATCAATAGTCGAACGATTCCGTCTAAATCCGCATTGGTAGTCTCCGATAATTTCCTCGGCGTATTCCGTGATTCGACTGGTTAAGATTAAAGTGAATATTTTATAACATACCGAAAGGAGGAAAATTCCTCTATAGTTATTACAATCCGTCCTCGGACCCTTTTTGTGAATCGGAATAAGAATATATTCTTCTTCAGGTAATTTCTCATTCACCCAGATCTTTTTAACCAACCGATGTATTTTAGAAACTCTAGCTTCCCCGCATGCCTTAATTAGTTCAGGAGGAATATTATCGGTTCCCGCTGCTTTATAGGATTTTAATTTTCCGATAGCTACTTCAACTTCCTCCTTACTTCGTCCTTCTATTAACGGTTCAGCACTCTGGTACTCAGAAGGAGGACACAGATCATAATTGCCCGTATTTAAAATACTGTCAAAGTGGTCCTTAAACTTATTCAATATGTCAAGCGGATCGGTCAGAATATTGTTATTATCATCCCTAAGACGTTACGGGTTCTACACATTTACGTGATCTGTTTATACCTTTGTACATGTCTTACGTTATTTTCTGTTCTATTAGTTTCTATTTCAATTATTTTATTTTGTAAGATACTCCCTTTTTTTATTTTTGAGCAATTTTGTCGTTTCGTTCTTTGAGGTTCGGAAGTATTCCAGATTGTCTTCGCTAGGATTATTTAGAGCTTTTAATTTAGGGGCTTTTCTTTTTTCGCACATGTTTAAGCATTCTTCATCAAACCACGGTTTGTTATTCTTATTTTCCTTTTTTCCTAGACACTAGTTACCGACCGCTTTAATATTATCTCTGATCTCTACCCTTAACTTGTCAATATCCTCGTGGTCCTCACCAGGAAGCTCTAAAGCTTCAAACCTATTCTTAACATCTAGCTCGAATTGGTCCCTAATTGATGGATTTTTTAATTTTTCCAAATTAAAATTCTCAAATTCGTAACGGTTTTCTTTTCTCTTTTTTATATTAAGTTTCGCGATTACTAATTCATGATCCGACCCACATTCTGCTCCGCGATAAGACCGTACATTAATTATACTGCTTTGTCAGTGTACTTTCCCCCAGCTATGTTGTATCAAGACATGATCCATTTGATTTCGTGTTTACGAATCCGGTGATGTCCAAGTATATTTATGAATATCCTTATGTTTACTTTTAATTATCAGGTTTTTGAGATAGCAAAGTTTATCAGACGGATCCCATTATCATTACTATATTCATGTAAACTTTCTTTACCAATCGTCGGAATATAAACTTCTTCCCTTCCTACCTTTGCGTTCGCGTCACCTATAATTATTTTCATGTAGTTACGCGGTAGTTTATCATAAACCCATTCCAGTTTACCGTAAAATTCACTTTTTACTTCATCGTCACTGTCTTCGGTCGGACAATGTATGTTTATTAATGCGATTTTAACCAACGTCCCTGATATATAGCTACCGAAATTCTATCATTAAAGAATTGTACGTCCCTCAAAGCGGATAGTAAACTATTCCTAATTAGAAACCCGGTACCTAAACAATGATTCCCGCTTCCTCCGTACCAAATAGTGTACTTTCCTTCCCTCATCGAGCCCTCCCCTGGTCAGCGAATCTCTTGCAGAGCCACGACATCCAAATTGTACCAATTTACCTCATTCCCGACCGATTTTAGCCCCCCTGGTGTGTTTAAACTCCTTACGTTCCACGTACCAATATTTAAATCCCTATATTTCAACTTGCGCCATGAATCCCCTTATGCAGTCCCCACCCGGAGACCCGAACGGGGGACTAGTTTACCTCCGGATAATGAGCGTTTTACCTTAGGGAGATCCATGACTATTTGTAGTGTTTGGTGAACTAAAGATGTGTGAGTAAGGCTTTCAATCCTACTTTACACCCTCCAGCAAGTCTGGAGGGCCCCTCTCATTGTTGGTCAGCGAGTCCATCGGACTTAGCCGGGAGGAACTTTCAAGGAATTTCCACCGACCATCCTTACATCCGCCACGACGCTCCCCATACGAGATAATGAGCCCGCGCGAGGTTTTTATCAATTCGTATGGAAAAATTTCATTCTGTAATAACTGAATAATAAATGAAATAAATTAATAGTTGAGTGCTACTTTTAGGTCGCGAACTCCGAAGTTATTCGATCTTAATTTGTAATCTTCCCCTATAGTAATTTCTAGAAGTGTTTTAGCTCTTATATTAACGTTTTTGTATACTCCAGTGGTAGAAGATACTGATTATCTTACAGCATACCAGCCGTTTCTAGCCGGTCTGGAAAGGTAAACATTTTTTATTGGGTCCGCCATAAAATAGATTTGTAGTCCAATTTACTCTGACTTTACTGAGCTAGATTTACTCTGTTTGAGCAAACATTTAATTACTTAAATATAGTGAGTGGATGTTGTGTGATAGACATAGCACAACTATTTTATTCATTCGAATTCATTTGGTCATTTCTAAACTCCCTCTAAACCGCGTTTGGATTCCATTGATCTAGCTCTTAGAGTAATAACCGTTTTTTCTTATGTGCTTTATTGTTCCAAACTCAATTTCTCTGTCTTTATTTTAAATTTTCTTAATATGTGTTTCTGATTTATAGCGTTTTATGCACCTAACTTTAAAAGGTTATTGTCATTTGAGACGAAAACTTGCTTCCTAATTCTGAGAGACTTTTCCAACCAAGTTTCTCTAAGTAGTATTTCAAGAGCCATAGTATTCTTGGTGAAGTTAGTGATGGGACAGTTTTCGTGACGGTAGCAGCTTATATCGCGGTGTTAAGATATCGCTAGAAATACTCGGAGGAGAAAGCTTTCTGTTTACTTTCGCTACGTGGGTTTCCAGTTCAGCCTCGGGGTTTCCTATCGTTCTTAGCCTGCTCTTGTTTACTTAGGCCTTTGTCCCTATCAATGTTTAGTATACCCTAACGTATTCTTCAAATAACTCTCAACTCAGCTATATCCAATGCAAATACAAAACAAACTCGACTGGATCGGAATAGGCCGTATATTATTTCTACTACGGCTACCGGTACCATATAGAATGAGTTTCAAATTTATATTTCTTTATAGTATAAAAAGCTTTCTGTCACAGTTAATTTAAAAACCAAAATAAATATGAAACTTTAAACTTGAAAGTATGAAACTATGAGCCACTATACATGTATCGTGGTAATATAGATAATTTGTTAATCATTATTGTGAAGTAAAATGTCTTCAAACTACTTATATCGAAGATCGTCTATACTTATTTCGAAGGTGATAAACTCAAATCTGTCTGTACTCACCTTGGTAAAGTAGATTAGTAGATTACCTTCTTATTATTGCGAAGAAAATTATATTTAAAAGTCCAGAATCGAATCGTTTTTTACTATGATCATTGACTAGTCCAAAAATAGTGTAAGTGTTGCAAAGTAATTGATTGCATTTCCATGTCAATTTCAATGTTTTCTAAGCCAAATTCAACCTTCCATTTTAAGTTTTCATAATATTTTGATTTTTTTCGAAATATGGGTCACTTACCATATTATCGAATGCGTAGATTTTATTAGCTTTAGCGATTGTATAACCATTTATTTTTACTTTTCAGATGTTTCAGCATAATATTTTCATGTCATATTCAGCTACTTCCAAAACAAATTCAATTTTTTTAAAGTCAAATCCAACATTTTCCATTTCAAATTAAACTTCTTATTTTTTTTATCTATTAAATTTTGCAATATGAATGTCTATTATTATGTCACCGTAAGCGAATTTTCGAAAATACAACTGATTTTATATCGGTTGATTTTACCATTTCGAACTTATTCGATACATGAGTCTGGCCCGTCTTAGTACTTTTTGAAAATGCTATCGATATTAAGATTACGATGTCGAACATAAATTTATTGTTTCTTATCGTATTTATTCGATATAAGAGTCAAGTATTATGTTAACTTATGCGTGCTTTTTGAAAATGCCATCGATTTAAGAATTACGTGGTTTGATATTGAATTGCTGTAACTTTTCGGAGTTATTCAAAATAAGAGTCTAGTATTACGTTATCATATGCATACTTTTTGAAAATGCTACCGATATTAAAATTAAGATGTCGAATATAGATTTTTTGTTTCTTTTTGAGGTTTCATTCGATGTAAGAGTCATGTATCGTGTTATCGTATGCGTAATTTTTGAAAATGCCGTAGTTTAAGGATTACGTGGTCAGACATCGATTTATTGCACCTTTTCGGAATTGTTCGATATAAGAGTTTAGTATTACGTTATCCTATGCCTACTTTTTTTAAAATGCTATCGATATTAAGAGTACGCTGTCGAATATGGATTTATTGTTTCTTTTCATGTATATTGGATATTAGGGTCTAGTATTATGTTATAGTATGTTTACTTTTTGGAAATGCTATAGATTTTAGGATTAAGTGGTCGGATATCGATTTAATGCCCCCATTCGGATTTATTTCATATGAGGGTCTTATCTTACGAGACCTATTTTTTAAAAATGCTATACAATATTTTTGATATGCTTTGTTGGAGTGATATACCTCTGTAATTGTGCACATTATTTAAATCTCCTTATTTGAATATTGGTAATATAATAGATTCTTTAAAACTTCTAGATACGTTTTCATTCTCAAATACACTGTCGAATACTCGAAGTATCTTTTCGAGGAAGCTCGGTGTCGCATTTTTATAAAACTCTTGTAACTTATGCGATCCATCTCCTGTATTTTATTATTACATTATTATTATTACATTTCTGAATCACTGCCATTGTTTCCTCAAATTATATCTTTTTTCCATGTGTTCGCATTCAATCAAAATCTCCGCATAAGCCATCAGGTCAGAATGAGGAGGTCAGTAGTTGAGCAAAATGAGCCTCCATTTCTTGTGATTTTATTTCAGTTCCACTAACAAATTTACGTTGTTAGTAAAAACGCAATTGCCTTCCAGATATCACTTGAATCTTTTGCCTCATTAAGTTTTGTTATTATTTTATATATTTTTTTTAGACATACAAATTGCTTTAAATTTAATTATGAACCATATGCAAACCTTTCTATTGACAAAAAATTTTCGAAGACTATTAAGTGTTTTATTTTCATGATTAACTTTTTATGTTTCAAATAAAACTCATTATACAAACGTTTTTGCCAGATTTAAAGTTTTGTCTTTATAATCAATATTTTTAATATAAATTATATCTTTATCTTATTTCATATCCTATTTTTTCGTTTTTAATAAATTTATTCGATTCTTATAACTATGTATATTACTTTAATTATCTTGTTTCTGAATGTTGTTACTAACTGTTTTTAATATTATTTTTGTTTTTATTTATATGGTATTAAAGGTACCACAAATTTAAAAAAATAAAATAACTCCAAATATTATTGAAACTAATCTTATAAAATCAATGAAAAGATGATTTTTTTACATAAATTATATTGTTTTAACGGTGAATTTTCATCTTAAATTAAAAATAAATATTATTATAAATAAATAGAAATCAATAGTTATAAATATAGACAATGGATAAGATAAAATCAAATTTTACAACAATAACAGAAAAAAAGATTAAAAAAAAAAATACATTGTAATAGAGAATTTTAATCTTAGTTTAAAAATATAGTTTATCATACAAAGTTATTAAGTATATAATAAAGTAAAAGAAATAAATTGTATTCTAATGCAAAACTTGTCCAGCTGCGACTAAAGGGAGTTTCATCATCATATTCATAAAATAATCGGTGCAATCCGTGCTGGTGTTGGGGAGACAGCTCGAGATATGTGTAATCATGTCGTTGTTTTCTCTGTTATCATCTAAAATAATTAATCTTAGTAAATGACCATTCCACAGGATTTAGAGTTGGTAAATATGGTGGAAGATAGTTTACTTATAGTCCAAGTCCCTTCAAATATCTCCTTATCTCTTCTACTCGATGAGCACGAGAGTTGTCCATCGCCAAATACGTGTTATTCGAATTCCGTGCAGTTCTGTCAGAAATTCTGTAAATCGCGAAGCATTGCATATACCTTGAGCTATTATTTTGAAATGTATTACTTCTTGATTATTTAAGACTAAAATAAATGAAACATTCCTTCCTCTCATTGTTGGAACTATGATCACTGCGCGTGTGTTTGGTCTGTATCTTTCCACACTTCTTAGACGAAGGTTAAAACCAAATTCATCATTGAACACCAAGTTTTCGTGGAATCTTATCGCATAATCCCTTCTCTTTTCTATAGTTTCGATAGAGTTCGTCCGGTCTAATTCCCTCGATACCCTTTTTAATTTGATTCGTAATGCTTTAAATCCATTGTCAATAGTGGATTTTGACAAATTAATATTTTTAAGAGAACGATTATTTTTCATATACCTTGTTGTTCGGCCGAGATTTTCCTATAGGACTTCTTCTATTGTATCCAATAGTTTACGGCGAGGACTGCCTCCATTTCTTTCAATTAATTTGTAATCGTTTCGTTTGTATTTCATAACTAAAAATTTGGCAGTGGCTAGTTTTATATTCGATAATGGCGCTGTTTTTTTTTTTTTTTAAACTAAGGCCTTTTTCTTATAAACGGATAAACATAAGTTTTTGTTGTTGATTTTGTTTGCTATAATTACCTCTTTGACCACCACATATGTCTTCGTATTCTGCACTATCGGGACCGTTGCTACTGCTTGAGCTAATAATCCTGTTGTGTCTCCGCCTAGTTGGCGGTTGAATATTACTTATGGACAACTCGAATTACTATCACTAATAGTATTCATTGTAATATGGAAATACGTTTTTGTGATAGTGTACGACAGAAATAAATGATAGGCAAGAGTGTATTACTTCTACCACTGATATTTATGAAATAACATACTATTAAATTCGGTTCAATATGAAAATAATCAAAACAGAAAATATTTAAAGTTTATTTTGACATAGCTAGATGATAGGAAAGGCTTTCATGCCAATAATACCGGACATTTTTACCCTTTAAGTCACTAAGGGGGTCATAATCAAGACCTTTTGTGAGATTAGAGAATATTTTCCGAACAACTATGGTCATTGAAAAAAAATATATATTGGTTATAACTTTATTTTATTATATATTTGGAAAGTAATTACCTAACAGGTATAGGAAGCTAAATATTTACAAGAGATAATTTTCTTGATTTTTAAATACCAAATGCGTGAATTATTTTTTTCGTTATACATCACTTTCTATCGTCATCAGTGTTTGGTAAACTGCTCAATCTATTAAGATTTTTATCAGTCAACAAGAAGCATCGAACAGCTCTGTTCATCCTTGTTTCGTTTTAGTCAAAGCAGTTAGTTACATAGGCTACGGTGATGGATGGATTCGGTGGCCCTGTGTCGGGCAAGTAGGCCTACGAATGAAGACACCAGTAACCGCAATAATACCTCTTAAGTATTGTATCCTGTCATCAGCATAATTTAGTTGTTTTTTTCTTTACTGCTGTCTATTTCTGTGCTAAGATATTGTGATATAGCTTTATCGCTGTTGCTGAATAACATTAGCCATCTTAACAGTTACCATCATTGTAGGCTTATTTGAGGATACAATTAAGTATTATATGATAAGAACCTCATAGCTGTCAAATATTAACGGTTTAATTTTCAATTCATTTAATTTTTTTTTCGATTTGTTCTACAGACCTTGTAGATCTTTGGCCGCCTGAACCAGCCTTCCCCACCTCTGCTTATCTTGAGCTACTGCTTCCCAGTTTGCGACATGAAGCTCAGCTGTATCTTTGTTTATCCTATCTGTCTATCTGGTTTTTGCCCTCCCACGTGGTCTCTTGCCTACTACTCTGGCATTCATTATTGTGTAAAGGCGTCCTGTTGGATTGCTACGAGCTACATGCCCCACCCATCTTCATATCCTACAAATCTCCTTGCCTTCATGTCATGAGATATTGACTGACCCGTTTCTTTCAGCAGTTCCTTCATTTCATTAAATTAGTTTAAAATCGAATGACATTTGATTTATTAAAATAGGAGTGGCCCCGCTGCCTTTTGTATTTTGCGTATGTTGGAGTTCTGTCACCAGCCAGATTCTCCACTCAAAGCATAAGTGTATGATTTATTCACTGTATATTTAACTACATGTTAAAGCGCATTCGATCAGTCTCCGCTGGCTTTAGTACCAGTAACGCGGTTGAAAGAGTAGCGCAGGGTTCTCCTGGAGTCCTGCTGTTTCCGGAGCATGCCAGTCCCTCCAACTATGTCCCTCGCCTGATTGTATATAGGTATGCATGTGGTTTTAATTTACTTTTTTTATGTTATTTTATTTTATTTACTGTATATACTTTTTATTATTATTCAGTTGTTATTTTGCTTATGTTTATTTTATATTCTTTTGTACATATATAGTGAATGTCATCTTACCTCACTGTTGGGCTTTTTTTCTTCAAGCATATAGCAGTATGAACTGCCTCACCCCAATATTTCCTTTCTAACCCAGACTCATTCCACAACAGTTACGGGTCCAGTGTAATGAGAACCGAGAAAGTTTTTTTCTGAATATACTTTTATTTTTTGAAACTCAGTATAAGCAATGTCCAAGTGACAGAATTTTGTAATATTCAATAAATAAATTTAAAAAAATATAATTTTTTTTTTAGAAAAAGCATAGATTGAAAAATAATAACCATTTAATAAATTGTGTTTTTAGAGTTCATACATAATCTGAGTTGAATAGTGGAATTTATTTTAATTTATCAATAGGGTGAAAGGGGTATTTACCTGATCAAACCGCAAGAATATAGATATAGATAGATATTGATAGTGATAGTGATCGATATTAATAGATAATGAAGAAATTAAGGCCTAAGGCCACAGAATGTATCTTATCCTTACCACATAATCAGTCTTTTACCTTAAAATACCTTTGGGTAAGCAAAGGTTCAATGAATATTGTGTTTATACATTTATTAGTTAGCTGTATATTGTAATTAGTTCAAATAAAGTTTCTGGGATGTCGCAAAAAAAAAATGAAAAAAATAGAAAAGTAGGCATATGTTGATTCCCGGCCTTGCGATATGTATAATAGTAGTTTATAAGGAAAATGCACATAGGTATTTGTAATTGTAATATCCGACATTCTAAGAGGGGATTATAGTTAGGTTTATCGATGTATAAAAACATAGATAGATGCTAGGTTTAGCTATACAAATTTAACAAAACTAGCGCTATGCTTCCCTAGCTAGTAGTTGCCAATCACACCTACTTATTGTGCATATATTGTATGGGCAACAATCCAAATTTACAGTCATTGTATAAATAGCGTTATGTAATTATGTAAATTACTATCTTTAAGGTGAAATATTTGTGCATATATGTGATGGAAATGTAAGGACTGTGTTGAGAAAAGATATAGCAATTAACATTTATTTTTCTTAAAAATTATTTTAAACAATCTTATTACTGTTAAGAAAAAATGTCAATTTTTTTTTACAGCTGTAAATATCTATGAATAAAAAAAAAATCATGTATGTAGTTCATTGTATATAGTATTTGCACGTTAAGATTCCTATGTTATTTGTATATAATTCTTTATTAAACATAGAAATAAATTAAATTGTTTTAGTAAAAGTTATTTTAATTCTGCCACCTATTTATATCATGATGATCACAGATAATTTTGGTAATTAGAAAGCACAATAAACACAAACTACCAGTCTTTGAGAAAAGAAATCCAATTAATTAATTCTGGACCAATCAATATATAATAGATCTAAATTCGTTTTATTAATCTTTTATCATTAATTTTTATTAATGATTTTTGGGTATTATCATCAATAATTATCCAATGGCATTCCGAATAAATTTCAACACCCCAAAAAGTAACATTTCATTATAGCATCCATCTAGTGGGCACTTGCTATTCAGCTTTCTAGTTACGAATTATCGATCATTTATCACTAATTACTTTTGTACTTGATTCATTATGTGTGGCATTTAAAATAGTTAAATTACATGATTCAGATAGACTGATTTATTTGTATATTTTATCTTTATAATATTTTTTTTTTAACATGGGTATAGTTGCATGTAGTTGGTTATCTCTTATATTTTCATTCTTAAAGTGATATGTTTTCGTTATAAATAATTTATTAAATAGTTTATTGGGTATATTTAATAATTTGTTTTCTTTTAAATTGCGCTTATTGTTATAAATCTTGCATTTTGTTTTTGTTGGGTACATATTTTTTCTTCGCAAATTCACTTTTTAAAAACTTCTCTGTAACTTCGCGATGGATATCTTTAAAACACGATCGGCCACAAAGGAGGCAACTGTTATCACATCACAGTCACCCTTAACTGAGAATATGCAATCTATGATGTATGAGCTGTTTAAGAAATTCCTAGTAGAGATTAGCGAAAGTTTTGAAAGATTATTGAAGAAAACTAATGATGTGGCGGAAAACTTATGCAGAAATATAGATATCTGCATTGTAAGTATAAGAGAAGGCACAACTGATAAAAATGTCAACAATAAAGAGAAGAATTCAATAGTAGAAACATCAGCTGCATTACCTAAATCCATGGAACAAGGTAAAATAAAAATATGAGCCTAACATTGAAGCACGGTTAGATTCAGATGCTAATTGCCTCGTTGAAAAGATTGAGACCACAAATATAGGTGACCCATCCAATTCCCAAGATCTACGAATAAAGAATATTGATATAGAGACTGCTTCTGAAAAACTTGAATTTTTCGAAGAAATAGATGATCATCATGAAAAAGAACCCTATTTCGAAAATGTTGCAGAAGAAGCTCTTGAAATTGAAATATCGAACAATACTGACATATGTTCCAAAGAAGAAACAGAAGAAGTCCTTATGGAAAATGAGTTACATCAAATCGAAACCCAAGAAGATATGTGAGCTACCTTTTCAGGTCCAAATAATATTTTATTATATTATTATTATCCAATCGTCATCTTGAGGGGAATATCAATATTAAACAATTAGGCTTGTACAAACATAAATTAAACTGGGAAATTAAAAAAAATCACACAAAAGTTAAAGAAAATAAAAAATAGAAACGGGTTAAAGAAAAGCATGTTAAAAGATAAAGAAAATTTTAGAATAAAACTTTTATTTAAACAAATGAAACCAATTTCTGGGAAACCGAGAGGTTACCTCAAGGGGGAAGTGAGAAAAAGGAATCCATTCAAATTACCGATTGATTATTTGGTATTTAAAGACTAACAGGAAACAGACAATGGATATGGAATCGGATTTTTGAATAGTCAAAAGAGATAAGTGAAAAGATCATTTTAAGAAACAAGAAAAGGAAATTTAGTTCTACTAACACTTAAATAATAATTTTGTTAAAAGAAATGCAGGATTAAGAAAAACAAACCAAAAATATTGACCTTCATAAGATTGGACTTTACTACATTTTTCTTTGAAATATATTGTTAAAATTATGAAGATTATAAGTACGTTTAGATAAATGTTAGCCGAGTACGTAATATTAAAAAGTTTAATGTTACAGAAGAGCAAACCTTTAAAAAACACCTTCGGAATATTGTATAATTTTTTTATTTATTTATTTTTATTATTCTAAGTGGATTTATTTTGAATGCAAAGGGAATAGTGACCCTTACTTTAGGAGTAGTCAAAGTTCCTCCTTACATCCCTAAAGTGGGATAGTTAATATATTCCGTTAATACATAATAAGGTAAGAAACCTTAATTTTGAGAAGACAGAGAGATCTTCTATGATACTCAAGGTGGCTGGAGTATGTTTTTGAAATGATCCAAGGTGTATATAAATAATATCATCAAAGTTAATGGGGCTCAATTGCTTTTACTGTGGGACATTATTAGGCGTATGATATACAAGTAGGCTGTCTAAATTGGTAAATAGTTATAATTCGTAAATGATTTATAATAATAGTGTATTAACTTAGCTATTAGTAGTTATTGTTATTAGTATTCATTGGGTAAAAAGAAAAATCAATATGTTGTTTATAGAAAAAGAATAATCAACTGCAAAACTTCTATGTTCTTTTAGTTTATACATAAATATATTTTTTGCTTTCATTATTAAGAATTAAAATGACGCCATAAATATTACTTAAAAAGAAAATATTAAACTTGGGAATATTAGTCATGTTTGGCATTGTAACGCAGGGACAGGTAGATAAGCGTGACATAAGTCAATAAGGCGAAAAAGTACATATCTGCTACCTGATACCCAAAAGAAAGTTTGCAAATATGTAAATTAATGACTTTAGTATAATATATTTGCATATATGTATAATAGTAGTTTATAAGGAAACTACACATAGGTATTTGTAATTGTAATATCCGACATGCTAAGAGGGGATTATAGTTAGGTTTATCGATGTATAAAAACATAGATAGATGCTAGGTTTAGCTATACAAATTTAACAAAACTAGCGCTATTCTTCCCTAGCTAGTAGTTGCCAATTACACTTGCTTATTTTGCATATATTGTATGGGCAACAATCCAAATTTACAGTCATTGTATTAATAGCGTTATGTAATTATGTAAATTACTAGCTTTAAGGTGAAATATTTGTACATATATGTGATGGAAATGTAAGGACTGTGTTGAGAAAAAATATCGCCATTAACATTTATTTTTCTAAAAAATTATTTTAAACAATCTTATTACTATTAAGAAAAAATGTCAATCCTTTTTCAATTGGCATTAATTTTTCTTTGTAGCCGGTGAATATTTTATACATTGAACATAGCAAATAAGTTTTTAAAATCATTATAAGATGTCAAAAACAAAGTTGGAATATCCTGACACCAAACACATCAGAGTAAAAACTAGTAACGGCCTAAGTAACTGATTTCTTTTAGGGTGTTGCTAGTTATTGTTAAGTAATAGGGTGAAGTTAACAACCATTGAAAACCATCCTTGGCCCACCCTGAATATTTGTATAAAATCTACAGAGAAGTAAGAAAAGGAGGCTTATGTTGATTCCCGACCTTGAGGATGGGTCATGTTTTTTCCGGCTTGGGAACTGAAGCCTTGGCACTACATAGACCATGAAGATCCTGACAGAGTTTGGTACCTGGGCTTGACGAGATAACCTCAGATCAGCAGATGCAGCGATGAAATCTACCAACTATACCACTTCACATACCATTATAGCTAAGCTGTAATTCCCAATCCTAATGTTATAATATTTCATGGCAATAATTCTCAAAACAGTCCATCTGAAATCATATACCGTCACAGTCATTATTAAATCATGTATTTAGTTCATTGTACATAGTATTTGCACATTAAGATTCCTATGTCATTTGTATATAATTCTTTATTAAACATAGAAATAAATTAAGTTTTGTAGTAAAAGTTATTTTAATTCTGCCACCTATTTATATCATGATGATCACAGGTAATTTTGGTAATTAGAAAGGATGATGAACACAAACCAGCCTTTGAGAAAAGAAATCCAATTAATTAATCCTGTACCAATCAATATATTATAGATCCAAGTTTGTTTTACTAATCTTTTATTATTAATTTTCATTTATCATTTCTGGGCATTATCATCAATAATTATCCAGTGGCCTACCGAATAAATTTCAACACACCAAAAAGTAACATTTCAGTACATATCATGATTTTCTTTTTTAAATATAATTAAACAATTTATCAACAATGCAAAAGTTCATTGTTGATAAATTGTCGTCTGTTAAATTAAACAATTTATCAACAATGCAAAGTTCATTGTTGATAAATAGTGTCTGTCGGGGTGTTCGACTAGTTTATTCATGGAGATACCTGATCTTTTAAGAATTCACAGTTTTAATATAAGAGAAGATTCCCAATTACAGTATTATCTACTTAATTAAAAAAAAATCTCAATTTTAACTAAAAATTCTTTCCAAACCTAAAAATATAAATTTACCTACAGAATGTACAAATATACATAAACGTTAACTTAGATACCTTTTATTCTAAATTACATTCCCTCACCAATTCACATCTATAATTAGTGGATGTTTTTAAATACAAATTAAGATTTCTGTAGTGAATAATTAATAATTGACCGTTGTATTATTAAGGAAGGAGATAGTCCGTCGTGTCGGACTAAATAGTGGCAAAACTATTTTATTAAAAGCCAACGTTTGCCGACTTTGCAGGACTTCTCCAGGGTTAGAACGGATCAGATACAAAAAGATATAGAGAACTGTGGAAGTTACATAATATTTAGATCATAAATTATAAACAATGTGAATAAACTTATTTAAATTAAAAACAGTAAATACATTTAAATATTAAGTTATATAAACAGAGTAAGCTAAGTAACAAGATCCTAAACTGTAGATAGATGGCTACAATTGATGTAGTATAATGTATAATATATATGCAATTGTGAATATACTCCTACAGATCTACAGGAGAGATTGGAAGAAAAGGAAAAACTATATAAAATGAAATAATGGACATAAAGGGATGTGCAGAGAGAAATGATAAAAGAAAAACAAAAAATAAATAAATAAGTGAATATAATTTATATATATATATATATATATATATATATATATATATATATATATATATATATATATATATATATATATATATATATATATATATATCTTTTTATTGAAAAATAATACATTTTGCCACACTTAAGGGCACTGAGTACTAAAGCTGAGTGAGGCACATTCATACCGTATATACAATACAATAAAAAGAATAAAAAAAAGGTAATAAAAACGAATATACATCTATATAAATCCTCACTAAATTGCAAAATCTTCCTCTATCCAACAGTACCCTGCGTTGGTTCAAATCGGTCCCAGTATGTAGTTGTCCCAGGTCAACCTCCATCTGAAACTCTCCTTATCTCCTGTGGTGTCCCTCAAGGTTTCTCTCTATCTCCTACTCTGTTTTTTATTTATATTAATGACCTTAATCCCCTTCTGATCCATTACTCCCACTACCATATCTATGTACATGATTTCCAAATATATCTGTCCTTCCCGCCTACCGATCTATTATCAGCCGCAGAAAAACTTCAAGAAGACTTGGATAGGATTTGTGACTGGGCGAAAGCTAACTAGTTGAATTTGAATGCAGCAAAGACCAAGGCACTCTTAATAGGCTTCAATCATCTCCTTAAAACTGTACCTAATATTCCAACTCTGTTCCTACATGATAATCCCATCAAATTCTATCCCTCCATCAAAAACCTTAAAATGATCTTAGAATGATTTCCCCTTGAAACTCGTAGGCTTCTTGTAACTTCCGTAAATTTTCCCCACTTTAACTATTGTTAAATCCCGCCTGTTTAATCATTTCTTATCTTTCCAGTCCTCATAAAATTCTAAATAGTTACCGCTGTAAATATGTATATAAATTATTCTTCATTATTTTTATTTAATGTTTATTTTTTATTATTAACTGATTTAAATTAGAAAGTAACTTATAATTTCTTTTATTATTTTTTTTTATTTTGACTATTTAATTAAACTATATTCTTGTTTATGTATCTCTGAGGCTCTTTAGCTCACATTGTTGTCTTTCTGTATTATTCTAAAGGGAATCGTCCCAGAATAAATAAAGCATTATTATTATTATTATAATGGCAAAAACTATAATAATCCAAGGAAATGTAACTAGAATTGAAATTAAATAAAATACAGAAATTCGTAGCAAAATTAAATAAATTATAAGTAAAAGAAATAAATAGATAAAAAAAAAAAAGAAAAGATTAACAAGGAAAACATTCATACTTAATTATAATATTTATAATCAGGCAAGAGATCTCCAAGCGATATTCTAAGAGATCCCAGCGCTTCTCTCTCAGAGCTGGCTTTACCAGTCCGAAGTAAATAAAATTAGGAAAATAAAAATAGAGACTTACACGTCTGTTCAGCAAGGAGTTTCACTTAGAACTGGAAAACCTGGGGAATGCTGAGGGGGTAAGTAGTAAAAGCAAAACAAAACCTGGAATATTAAAGTATCTGAAATTTGAAGATGTGGGTGAATATAAGGGAAAATACTATATCTATGAACTAATAAATTATAAATATATGCTACTTTTTTGTATTATTAATTTTTAATATTTTATAACTTAAATTATTTTTTAAATTTTTGGTTGAAGTTTTTGTAATATTCTATTGTTTGTTGCTTCAAACATTGTTGAAGTGCTAAATTCTTAACACTGTGTAATGGCTGAAACGACCTAGAAGTGTTTGAATATGATCTTACTTCACTGTAACTAATGGCCAAGTGAAAGAATGTTCATTAATTAAAAAAAAAAAAATGTGTTCGAAGAATTTCGCATTGTAAATAAATACATAAAGAAAAGGTAGAGTTTATAATTTATAGTCTATTATTATTCAGTATGGTTTGTTCAGAACAGAAGACTAATTCAGGGTGTTGGATGACAAAAAATGTAAATTTTTACGTCTATTTTTTGTGTTTTTTTGGCTCTTATCTACTATAACCAGCCCGTTGTAAACAGCATAGTTAAAAAGGAATTTTTTACTGTTTTTTAAATGGGTGTAGTATTAGATAAAGCGGTAGTTGAGTTTTTAACTTTGAACGGTGATACGGGGAAGACCACTCATGAATAGCGGCTGTGAGGGACGAGGTATAAATATCCCGAACTAACGATCCTTGCCCGCCTTTGATGGCGTAATGGACCCGCTCCTGTCCAGTGGACTACATGTATGTCAACAATCTATATACAGTCACAAAGCCCCACTTAAGATCTCCCGTCCCACCGTATTAATGTCCTCTTTGCCTCATTTAGCCCTTTCATCCTTATGATTCGATTATAGTCTGTCGGCTATACCTATAACCACAAGGTAATGGTATCCCGTTTCTCTTCTAAGTGCTGTGAGTTATTGTGTGTCAGTTATTTTCATTTCAAACGAAAGTAGTAGGAAAATATTATTTGTAACATATGGCAAAGACATGGTTACAGTATATGTATAAGACTATATGTATATGTATAATAAATTATGTTCATTTTGTAACAGCAATTTTCTTCTCTGAGTCCTCTGGCGTTTGTCTCGTGAATTCCTTCCATCCATCTCGTACAACTACGTCTTCAAAAATCCATTCCCTTTAATAAGTTTTCTTGGTGAGTGTGGAAATAATCCAGTAGTTTGTTGACATTTCTGTTCCATATTGACTACAGTTCAGCGCAACTCGTTAGTACAAAGCTTCTTTACCTTCTTGATCTGTTTACTCTTTGCTCCTCTAACCATTCGTTCAACACGAGATCACAGCGGACAAATCCTTTCTCGAGCGTGCTTACTTGTTTTTGAATTCCCTACCGACTTCCATACGTAAATCCTCATTTAATTTGTCTATCTCTACAGAAATTAACAATTTATACTACTACAACCCATAAAGGATCGGCTTGGGTTCAGTACTATTTAGGGAAATACTGGAGGTGATCTGGCTGAGATCACGCTCAACCTTCAGGTTTCTTTCCTTTACGAATTATTTAATTAATGGTGATCACTTTATAGAAGCTAGGTGTGTCCCAGAAGGGTCTCCTGACCCCAGGATCGCCCCACAGGTGATAAAACAGAATCAATAATTTTTCTGCTATTAGCCGGGATCCAGAGCTTGAGCATTGGAAGATCTGTACCCTGCTACTGAGCAACGCCACTCCCTTCAGCAATCAATCTTCCGGATATATGTAAGAATAATATTTTTGTGTCTTAGAAATGTCAGTCTCATTTTACTGTTATCTTACAGATACTTATTTATTTTATCTATTGTTTATATGTGAACACAATATATAATATACTATATCTTACAATATAATGCGACAGTTTTTAGCCGTAACGATACCTTTTCCGGCCCTCAGGAGTGATGTATTTTGATGAATTAGGTATAGAACGAAATGGTATTAAATGGAGCAGTGAGAAATCATTATAACATCCACCCAAAATTTCAGGGAAAAAAAGTAAAGAATATGAAAAGAGGTTGGAGGTTGGGAGAAGGAACTCCTGGAGTTCCTTCTTAATTACCGATTTATGAAATATATAATAAAGGAAAGTATTGAGATCGTGAAAATTTTTGAATCTCAGTTTTCAATGGATATACACGTTTTGAGGTCCCCATGAGTCCAAAAACCCAAGTGCCGCCAAGTGGTATGTGTGTGTGTGTTAACGGTCTAGTTCAAAAACGAAAAGTCGTATGGAAATGAAATTGTATTTTTTATATGCTATAAGTTTTTATATGCTAGGGATGTTAAACTAACTTTTTTGTCAAAATCGGCTAATCGGAAATGGCGCTTTATATATTGGACTAAAATTTGTATGTATGAGGGTACTTAGACAAATAAAAATACCCACAATGAAGTATACATAAATATAGAGTCTATAATTTTAACTTTCACTTTGCTTTATCCTAAAATACTGAAATTTCTGCTAAGAAGAGAGTGGTAAGTGAAAGTTGTGATGAGCGCACCGCGCCAGAGTTTTTTATTTAATCAGAATGAGCCACAGCAACGCGTGGCCGGGTCAGCTAGTGTATAAAATAAATATCTTAACCATGCATATCTCGCTAAGTAGACCAAGCAAATATGCTAAAACTTGCTTTCGATTGACTGTAAAACTTTTAATTATCCTTGAATTGAAAGAATTGATATTTCTGGGAGAATCTAATCCATCATCTTAAATATTACAAATTACTATAAAATTTCTTATGTATCCTTTTTTTGTTTTGTGATCTTATATGTTTAGTCCATTTTATAAAGTGCCACTTCCGATTAGCCGATTTTGACGATAAAGTTGGTGTAACATCCCTAGCATATTTTTTTTTTCGGTTGGCTCTACAGACTTTGTAGATCTTTGTCCACCTGAACCAACTTTGTCCACCTCTGCCTATCTTGGCCTACTGCTTTCGAGTTTGCGGCATGAAGCTCAGCCGTATCTTTGTTTATCCTTTATCTATCCACCTGGTTTTTGGCCTCCCACGTGGTCTCTTACCTACTCCTCTTGCATTCATTATTGTGCAACGGCGTCCTGATGGATTGCTACGTGCTACATGCCTTGGCCATCATAACCTCCTTGCGTTCATGTCATGAGATATTGACTGACCTGTTTCTTTCGGCAGTTCTTTATTGTCACTTCTCCTCCATGTATCAAGGTTCTGGTCCTATATAGGTCCTGCTATCTTACGTAGAGCTTTTCTTTCAAATCTCTCAATCCTGGCTTCTAATGTGCCGGTTAAAGCCCACGTTTCACAACCGTACAGAAGAACTGGCTTAATAACGGCACTGTACACCCTTATTTTTAGATTTCTCGAGATTTTTCTGGATTTCAGTACCCTTGAAAGAGAGAAGAAAGATCTGTTTGCACTAGTTATTCGCTGGTCTATCTCTGTTAGTTGACCATTTATTGAGATTATTGTGGAGCCGAGGTATTTGAATCTTCGGGAATGACTTAGAGTTCGCGCAGATAATGTTATTAGAGTGGATGTTTCGGCTAACTTTCATATATTTTGTTTTATCTACATTGACCTGTAGTCCGATTTGCTCAATCCGAGAGTCCGAGCGAATCCCATTCCAACGTGCACCCTTCCATCTTCGCGTGATGTTGTTATTATTAATTTCTCTAGTGCTAAGTTGAACAGCTTCGGCGAGAGTCCATCTCACTGTCTTAAACCCGTTCGAACTTCAAAGGCTTCCGATACTTCTCCTTGTATTATCATACATTTAGGATCATTTGTACACGCCTTCGTCAATCTCATTAACTTCCCGTGAACACCTGATGATCTTCCAGAGACAGTTTCTGTCCACGGAGTCCTAGGCTATATATACATCCCTAGCATATAAAAACCTTAAATATGCAATTTTACTTCAGTACGAATTTGAGCTAGACTATAAACACGCACAGACATTCACACACACACACACACACACACCAGTTTGTGGTACTTGGTTTTTTGGAATCAGAGGACCTCAAAACGTGTATTTCCGTTGAAAACTCAGATTCAAAAATTTCCACCACCGCAATACTTAGCCTTGCTGTATGCTGTTTAACTTACATATATAGGTATGTTAGAGTAAAAAAGAAAAGGCGATTACGTAAAATGTAACGCTCTGTGATGAGTTGAATATCTCCTATGGGAAAAAAAGTTAATGATTATTTGAAAACAAACGTGTTTGCCAAACATATCCATCTGATTTTCTTTCATCTCAAGTGAAAATGTATATCTCAGCAGTTGTTTTAGGATTCTGGAAGCTACAATCCAAACTTCTCACTACACACAATAGACATCATAAAAACTCACTGGGAAGTGAATGTGTGAAGAGCTGTTGATGGGCAGATGTGTTTTCATGCAAATATTCTTAAGTGAATTAACAATTTGGTAGGGTAGAGCTTCCACTGTCAACATCCATATTTCATACAGTTTCGTTCTGTTTATTAACATCGTTTCAGTCTTGTTTCAACAACAACGTTTGAATACATCTCTCTCTTAAGTTTCCCCGGAACGTTTTGTTACATTCGTTTGTTATACATTAGCTCTCTCAGAACATATAAAACATTAAACAACCTAATAGTCGACACTGATTTTTTAATTTAATTTATTTATTTTATTTTCCTCCCTACCCAGCCTTTATGACAATACGGGAGTTTGCAGCTGTGACTTGATACACATTGTATAACAAATCACTGTTGCAAGTTTATCATTTTACATTAAAAAAGAATTTTAAATTGCTGTGCACACAGCCTGCTTTATAATTTTTTCTTTTATTTTATCGTCCTCCATCTTCTTCTCCTGTCCTAATCAGCGGCCTTCCAGGTACTGCTTCTTCACGTCTTCTCAGGGAGAAGTGGGTTGGGCCCACAGTTTTTTTCCAGCCGCATACAAAACTTTTAAAGTGCGGGTAGTTTTGTTCAGACATCAGTTGGGGTAATTGTCTTTCTGTTAGAACGAAAAGCCCTGTATCCCTCATTAATTTGGCCCTCAATGCCTCATAGCTGGTTCAGGATACAAGGATGTGCTCAGCGGTTTCAGGTTTCAGGTTCAAAAAAGTTTCGCTCTGAAACCCCCATGCCCCATGAGGATCTGTGAGACCCAGTAGTCCGGAAGGACCCATTTCTTTGCTAAGCGCGATTTAATGGTGGGAAAGAATTTTCTTAATGTGAACCCGTTTGGGATTGTCACGCATCGCCGATTCCATTGTTCCAATGTATCCTCCCGGAGGACCATCTTCCATCTTCTGGGTTCATTACAAATCCTCTCCCGAATGTTTGCTGGTAAATCCGCCAAGACATCCCTCTTAATGCTTATCCCTCTTAATAAAGGTCTTCCCGCAGGAGGAGGTCGAGAGGAATGCCTCATCCTAAGACCTGCACTTGCCTCATGGGACACAGTTCTGTATTACCTGATTACTATAAGCAGGGCCATCCGCTGGATTGTTGCTAACCTGCGCTTCTGACGGTACGAGAGATTACGGTTCCATGCGGGGGACGCGTATCTCAGGATACCAACAACTACTACTTTATAAATGGACATAGTTGCTGGATATCTAAGGCCCCAAAAGGCTCCGCCTATGCGACTGAGACCATTAAGGGCTATGGTTATCCTATTTCTTAAATAATCCAAGTGAGGCGTCACGTTGAATTTTTCCCCAAAACTAATTCCAAGATAGGTGACTACCTCACTTGGACATATTCTTGAATCTTGTATCACCAAGGTTATGGGGTGTTCCCTATCGGTCGAACCTCTCAAGGAGATGGCCTGAGTCTTGGAACCCGCCATCCTTCTTTCTCTCGCACCATTCTTCTACAAGGTTGGCACAACGTTCAGCTTCATATTTTAATCTGGCCCTACTATTCGAGGCCACTACAACAGCCAGGTCATCTACATATGCAGTTGCGTGGAACCGCTCCTGTTCTAGCACTCCCAGCAACTCGTCAAAGACCAGTTTCCATAGGGCAGGGCCAAGGACAAAGACTTGTGGACAACCCCTTTCCACTGTATCTTCTACTTCATAGGAGCTACCTTTAATCTTCAATCAAATGTCCTATCGTGGAGATAGCTTCTGATCAAGCCACACAAGTTGCTGGGAGCTTCATAACTTTGCAACTGCTGGAGTACTCTCGGCCACCAGACGCCACTGAAGGCGGATGATCTCTTCGACATCATGGCACACTCTCAGCAGGGCATCTGCGGTTCCCTTGCCTTTAGAGGATCCGTACTGCCGTTGATGGGTCGCTCTCGAGAAGACTGGCCGTAGGCTGTTGAGTATCAGGTTTTCTAACACCTTGCTCATGACTGGGAGGAGACATATAGGCCTATAAGATTAGGCTAATTGCTTATCTTTGTCCCCTCCTTTGTAAATGAGCTTGACGTTAGCGATTTTCCAGATTCTTGGGAAGTATTCCCTGTCTAGGTAATCATTATAAACACATCACTGATGGCGAATGTACCTTCTTCAATATCGCTTCCATCAGGTAGGTACGAGGAGATCAGCGTCAAAGCTACACTTCCCCACCTGGTGTAACATGCAACGCAATCCGCTGTAGTATGCTGCCTCAGATCCATCACATCGAGATTTGGGTTATTAACCACGATAGCAGCCCTGGGCATCCTCTCTCCACTGCTTAGGGCTATAACCCTCGACGTGAGGCCAAATCCTGTGACCCTGTTCCCACGGCATATTGGTTACTGAACCGCCATGATATCGTATAGGCCAGAATGGGCACGGAGTTCGTCTGCCACGATACGACGGTTGGGAGGTGCATTCGCTCGCACACAGTTAATACACGTTGGCCCAACCTGTTGTTTTTTGTTTGGACAATCCTTTAGTATATGTTCGCTTGCTGCATACCAGATGCAGACGGCACTGTCAGCTTGGCAAGTAGCCTTTGTGTGGCCATAGCCCTGACATTTAGGGGCGTCAATTTCATCCCTGAAGGTCATCGACCACTATCCTCCATCCAAGTTTCCTATTTCTAGTAGCGCAAACCTGGCCATTGGGTTCCAGGGCCCAATTCTTGGTGAAGCCGTTCCTAGCGACTGTAGAGAACAATGGCCGAAGATCTTCAAGAACTAGTGGTGTGGACCCCGACGTCTCGGGAATTTTCCCCCATAAAAATTCCACGAGTTGCATTGTATAAAAAGTATAAAGTATAAAAAGTCCAAGTATGAGGCACACCCCGGATCTCTAATTTAGGCTTATTTTTCAGAGCAAGCCTGGCTTGGAGACCTCTATCACGTAGCGCCTGGCATCCTATAACTTTGGTAGCATCTTTACCATCATCCATACTCACCAAGATGGCGCCTCCCTTAGTTTTACTTACAATTGAGGCCTTCACTCCAATTTCTTCTGGTGATGGTAGCCCATTAATGATGTCAGCCGTGGTTTTACCAGGGCCACTGATAGTGACATACGTTGACCGGGGCGTTTCTGTAGACTTTGATGGCAAGGATTTCACTATGGAAGCAATAGATTTTGCCTTCACTTCTTCCTTCTCTCTTTGCGGTTTTTCTTTTGAATCAAAAGAGTTGATTTGACACTCTCGTATCATTTTTTTCCTTGGCATTCTTAGTCTTCCTCCGTTTCCTTTTATTTAAGACCAACCGAAAAGGTTCGATGGCAGCTGAAGGTTCAGCCGGATTCATATCTACACTAACCTGTTCTGGGGCCTTAGAAGTACCAACCTGAGGGCGACATGATACCACACCAGGCTGCTCAGTAACTTAGGAGCTATCAGCTATTATTCGAGTTAGTACTTCGTGGACCTTCTGAGATGAAAGTGCTTCAGTAACTGCTCTCTGAACAATGGCTGATACACCGCCTTGGTCCTTATCCCTTTCTAGTGTTTCAGTCATATCAACAAGAGATTGAATCTCATTGTTGATATGACTCGAACACTGGCACTATTTTTTTTCGCAATTTTATCTAAGGATACTTTAATACTTTCCTGAATTTTTTTGGCACTGTGAAAGTTGCTATTATTAATAGCCGCATCCACTGTATCTAAAATATCTGAAGAAACCTTTCGAGCTCTTTTAACCAAGGGCCTGGAAGGCTTACCATCCTCTTGCCGTTCTTTCACCACAAAACTTTCCGTGGAAAGGTTCATGTTTGTTAGCACAACAAAAGTAACTATATTGCTATCAGATGGAGAGTTTATATGATACTTTTATTACTAACCTATAACCTTTCACATTAACAATAAAAATTGAAAAATAACTGCTCCCACAATATCTTTCACTTTACACTTTACTTCTCAAGTATTTTAAGCAAGAGATTGGCTTAAGCTAGCTTGAGGTATGGGAGGAAGAAGGAAACAATAAATGAGTAAACAATGATAAAGTGTTTATACTTACCAAGTTCACTTTACAAGTATTGTCCCGCCAATTTTACTTGGCCTTTCTTCCTAATTGTCATTACCGTTCTCAGTTAAAATAGTTCACCGAGAAACAACTCTCAAGATAGTAAAAACTTACCTTCCACTCCTAACCTCACAATTTACAAGTCAATGTTAAGAAAAATAAACAAAAACACAAAACACTAAACACTTATTGACTAGAAAATGAACTAAAGAACTGTGAACAAGAAATAAACGACATAACTAAGTATAAAACAAGAATATTAATCAAGAACACAATTAGTAAATAATACTAATGACCCTGATATAGGTTAAACCCGTAAAGTTACAAAAATTTGGTGCCCGAGGGCACTATCTAAAATCCGACATTATTTTTATTAAAAGCGCCCCTCAAAGCATAATATTCGGCCCTTATATCGGTTAAATCCAAAAACTTTCAAAAAGATGCTGAGGGGGAGGGTTCAGGCAAATACAAATCCGATATATTTTTTATAAATAGCGCTCCTATTATAATACAGTCGATCCTAATATCAATTAATGAAATGAAAGAAATAAATTTTCCTTTAGTGTTAGCGTTAAATTATCTTTTAGCTATGTTAACAGTTAATTTAGCTTAAGCTAAAAGTTAGCTGTTCGTTTCCGCTAATAGCTAATTTAGCTATGAAGTTAACTGCGCTAAAACAGTTAGAGGCTAAATTAGTTCCGCTAATTTTAGCTTTTTAGCTGAACGTTTGCTAGTTAAAAATTAGCACGCTAACGACCGACTCTGCTCCTGACAATATTCCAGTAAAACTAATAAAATCCAGCCTTTCTCTCCCTTTCCATATCTACAACTTTTCATTGCAAAATTCCATATTCCTCTCGTTCTGGAAAACTGCACTAGTTCGACCTTGGAATACAATTTCTAACCCGTTCTCACTGACAGACTTACATTCTATTTCTCTCCTTTCTAACGTTTCAAAAACGCTGGAACGCCTTGTCCAAAACCAACTTCCCAACTTCCTAGAAGAACTTCTCTCATCAATCCATTCCAATCTGGCCTCCGACCTATTCAGCTATTCAATTCAATCCGCCCTCCTGAAAATAACCCATGACTTTCAAAACTTCATTGAACACTAAAAAGTTACTATTCTCATCCTTCTAGATTTTTCCAAACCGATTGATATTGTTGACCATAACATCCTTCTTACTAAATTGTAAAACTTCCTGTATCCAACAGTGTCCTGCGATGTTTCAAATCCTTCCTTTCCGATCGATCCCAGTATGTAGTCGTCCCAGATGAACCTTCTTCTAAGACACTCCTCTTCCCCTGTGGATAAGACACTCCTCAGAGCTCCTTCTCATCTCCTACTCTGTTTGCTATTTACATTGATGACCTTCCCCTCCTGATTCATCACACCCAACACCACATCTAAACCAACTATTTCCAAATTTACCTGTCTCTCACCCTTCTGATCTATTAGCTGCCACAAAAAAGCTTTAAGAAGATTTAAATAGAATATGTGACTGGACTAGAGCTAATAAGCTGAAGTTAAATGCTGAAAAGAAAAGGCAATCCTAATAGACTCTACACCTCCCTAAAACTGTTCCTAACATTCTAACCCTGTTCCTACATGATAATCCCATTAAATTTTATCCCACCATCAAAAAACCTTGGAATAATCTTTGATCAAACCCTTTCCTGGAAAAACCATGTATCCAATATTTACCGACGTACCTCTTCCACCTTAAGCTCCCCCTTAAGGTGGAGCCCCCCCTAGCCATTTCCATTGCTGTCTGCTTGATAATATTAGTAATATATAATGGGAAAAAAAATTGATGTAGGTAATATGTGTCTATAAATAACATCTAAAATATAAAGTTTGGTTAATCGATATATTGAAGATACAAAGAAATCGACAAGTTAAAAAAAATGGTGGTACTATATATTGTAAAGGTTACATTTGGCAATTATTTGTAATGAACGTAAGGTGGAGGGGACAAGAGCTGACAAGACAATCCCTCCAGTGGGCTAAATAGTGGCGCTTCCTGGTGGTGTGTTTTGTAAACGTTATCAGGACCACAGCGTATAACCTCTATTCAACCAAGATGGCCGGTGGAGTACCGCTTGTAAATAATTACTTAAGTCTTCAACGTGGCGTCATGCATTTTAGATCTACATTGTTTCATGGACGAAAATTTTGAATTCAGCGTTAAAGAACTCGCAGTTTTAGATTTAACTTTTTATGACAGGAACTTAACAGACGATATGGCCAGCTATATAGACTACTGAATAGAAAATTTAAACTTTCTGGTGAAAACAAATTAATGATCTACAAGACAATACTGAAACCCATCTGGACTTACGGACAAGAACTGTGGGGAACAGCTAAATTTTCTAACATCAAAAGCATTTAATCCTTTCAGTCTAAAGTTCTCCGTACAGTAGTCGATGTTCCCTTCTATGTAAATGCCAAATGAAATCACCTTTGGTTCTATAAAAGACTCTGAAAAAAAATATCAATCATTCACGAAGACTTAATCAATCAATACCATAAAGAATTAAATTTAGTTCATGAGCAAATAAAGAAAAAAATTGAAAAAGAAGTGAGAACTGAATCCTTAAATAAAGATAGAGAAAATGATGTAATTAAAAATGAACCTTATAAATTTAAGCAGTATTTAAAATAAAAACCTTAAGGTGCATGCAGATAATATCCAAAGAAAACTAAAAAAAAAAATATATTCGAGATGATGAAGATAATATGGATATTAATTATGATAATTCAGACGTAGCCACTGTATGGAATAATAAATCCAGAAAATTCTTCAGGACTAGTTACGTTTAAATTATCTGATTCCAAGGTAATACAAAATTACAAAAAAATCATACATTATTTAAATTTTTCCAATTTCAAAAATGAAATAACCATATTATAAAGAGATTTAAGTAATTTTAAACAACATAGCCAATATGACTTAATTTCCAAACAATTAATATTTATAAAAGATAAAGTTGATTATAATTATTGATGCTCCACGTAATAAAAGAAAAGAAGGTGTGAAAAGAAAAGTGCAATCAACTGGTTTACTGGAAACTTAGATTCTGATGACAAGCCGCATTATGATTAGGTCATTACCACTCTAGAAGAAAACAACTATGGTATGGAACACAATATAGCTCAAGAAATTCAAATTAATAAAGATTTAGTAAAAACGCTTCAAAAAGAAATTAGATTAATTAATAATAATAGTAACAAATTAGCCAATTTAATAAATCAATAAATAATACAGCCAATGTCGACAAGATCATATTGACAAACCATTTAAATGAATTATATACGACATTCTAAACTCTATCTAACTATATATATATAATTAACTATATATCTAAACTATATCACTTCTGGTAGCAGACAGAATCCAAGTATTCAAAGCTGACTCCATTAAATGGTCCAACCTTTTGAACTTCATTAGAAGAACAAAAAGGTTTGAGACAGATTAGAGGTACAATAGACAACCACTGGTAGTATTAAATTTTCGGGTTGGCAAAAAGGACCAATAGGCCCACTTGCCGGACTAAGTCCCTCTACCTGTACCAGTACCAGTACTATATCATCATTGTAATCATGGACATTGAAATTTTTTAAGAAATGTGTAAACGTGTAATATCACATTCCAGTATTTAAAAAAATATTGATATAAATAATTCAGAATTTGTAAGCTCTGATCTTGAGACATTATGACTCACAAGTCAAAATATCTTGCATGATCAAAAATAATATTATCTTTTTCTATCTATCTATCTCTCTCTCTCTCTCTCTCTCTCTCTATATATATATATATATATATATATATATATATATATATATCATTGGCGTTAAAGTCACCGAAAACTATTATGTTACTGTAAAATGGGATAAATCTATATATCTATATATCTATATATAGATATATAGATTTATCCCATTTTACAGTAACATAATAGTTTTCGGTGACTTTAACGCCAATCTCCTTTCCGATTCCCACGATAAACACTACCTGGAAAACCTTTTCTACTCTCTTAACCTCTTTATAGTACCATTTGCTCCTACGCATCACACTTGCTGGTCTGATACATGGCTGGACCTGTTTATCATCGATTCTGCGCAGAACCTTTTGTCCTCGTCCCAACACCCTGTTCCTTTCTTGTCTTCACATGACCTCATCCAACTATCATACAATATCCAGACCCCTGCGATCCTTCCTAAAACAATAACCTACCGTAATATAAATTCCCTAACCCGTGAAAGCATCTTACCCGATATCGAAACCCTGAATTGGAATGATGTTTACACCAGCTCCTCAATTGATACCATGGTAGATATCCTGACTTCTAATCTCCTCCATATCCTTAATACCCATACCCCACTTAAAACCTCTACATTCCGCCGCCGGCTTGCTCCTTGGATGTGTCAAGAAATTCGAAATATGCAAAAGAGACGTGAGGCAGCCCGTAGACGCTTTAGAAGAACCAGGCTTGCAGATGACTACGAAGCGTTCAGGGTACTCCGTAACTTGACGCAGACAACGATCAGGCTGCCGAAAACCAATTACTATCGTGAAGCCTTCTCCTCGGCTCCCGATTCCAAATCCAAATGGAATTTACTTCGAAAGCTGTCTCTTAGCAAATCATCTTCTTCCACAGCTGTCCCAGTCTCTCCTGATGCTTTAAATTCCTACTTTTTATCCTCCTCCTCTAGTAATATTTCTCCCGCCTCTTCCCACATATCTGTATCATCTGCATTTCATAGTGACAATTTTTATTTTTCCTACATCACTCCTATGAACCTTATTTCCTCCATAATGAAATCCCAATCCGACTCTGTAGGAATTGACGGAATACCCGTCAAACTGTTAAAACTATGCCTCCCTGAAATCCTTCCAGTTCTTCTATTCATTTATAACTTTTCCCTTCAAAATTCTGTTTTCCCTACATCTTGGAAAAAAGCCTTAGTCCGTCCTATAAACAAAATCCCTAACCCCACATCTCCTAAAGACTTTCGTCCAATTTCCATCCTATCAAATCTGTCAAAACCCCTCGAAAGAGTTGTCCAATCCCAAATTTCCAATTTTCTTGAAGAGTTCAAACTTTTAGATCCTCTCCAATCTGGCTTTCGCCCGGACTTCTCCACTCAATCCGCTTTAGCCAAAATCACTAACGACATACATACTGCAATTGACGAAAGAAAACTGACTGTATTGGTACTCCTGGACTTCTCCAAAGCATTCGATTCCTTAGACCATTCTATCCTCTACACTAAATTAAAATCACTATCCTTCTACAATAGTTCTATCCTATGGTTCCAATCCTTCCTTTCTGACAGGACTCAAGCTGTTAATATTCCGAATCAACCCTTATCTTCTTTCCTCACTTTGTCTCATGGAGTAGCCCAGGGTTCAAGCATTTCTCCTATCCTTTTTAATTCTTACATCAATGACCTTCCTAGTTCAATCCACCATTGTTCATACCATGTATATGCTGATGACTCCCAAATTTATCTTTTCTTTCCGCCCACTGAGTTATTAGACGCGTTTATGAATATTCAGAAAGACCTAGATAGGATCAGTGCCTGGGCAAGCTTAAATAATTTAAATTTAAACGCATCAAAAACTCAGGCAATTCTTATAGGTTCCAACTCCCTCCTTAGATCCATCTCCACCCTTCCTTCCTTGATTATTAATGACCAACCAATCTCCTTCTCCCCCTCTGTAAAAAACTCAGGAATTACCATTGATCAAAACCTATCATGGAAACCCCATATTGCTCATATCTCCAGAAGGTCAATTGGTACACTTAAACTATTTCATCGTTCTCGTCAGCATCTCCCACAACCTATCCGCAAGCTCCTCGTTTCCTCATTGATTTTCCCCTACTTTGACTATGGCTGTGTGGTATATGGTGGCCTCTCGTTGGAGCTTGGGGACAGACTGAAGAGAATCATGAACTGTTCTTTAAGATTTGTCTTCGGCACTTCGAGATGGTCTCATGTGTCCCACCTATATTCCGAGTCAAAGTGGCTCTTCCCCTCTTCCCGCCGCCTATACTTCCTTGGAAATTTCTTATATCAAACGATCAAGTCCCAGCACCCTTCCTATATCTACTGTCTCCTCAAGCCGAAACCTTTAGTCCACTCAATAAAAACGAGATCCCGTGATTCTGACCTCTATATTCCATCACACAAGACAAAATCAACGTTCCTTCTTAGCCCGCTCCGTCACCTATTGGAATTCTTTGCCATATAACATCCGACATGCCTCTTTACTGTCAACCTTCAAATACCTCCTTTTCCAATATCTTCTCACATCCCAAACAGACGATTCGCAACCATAAATTTCATTTTATGAACTGAATTTGTGAGAAGTAAGTGGTGGTGCTTACAGTTTAAGTCTTAACATAAAATATCAATGATTTTTTACTATTATTTTTACTATTTATTTGTATTTCTCTTCACCTCAGGTTGTGCTTTTTCTTTCATGTATATATAAGTTTATATTTTATACTTTTTGTCTCACTGTGTAGCAATATGAGTAAGTACGTATATATAGTTCCTTTTTTACCTTATAACCACAACTATTCCTGAGATTTTATTTTATCTTAGTGTTTGCTTATTATTTTATGAATCACTGTAAATATTATTACATTTTGTATTAAATTATGTTTATATTAGATAGCTATTATTGTGCAGTTATGTATATATAGATATGTAATTTCTTTTCTGTCTTTTTTTTCTTTTTTTTTTTTATCGTAATAATAAGTAAATTTGGAGAAGATTGTATGTTCATTTATGTATGTATGTATGTATATATATGTTTATGTGTGTGTATGTATATATATGTGCGTGTGTTTATATATGTGCGTGTGTTTATATATGTGTTTATTTTATTTTATTTTTTTTGTTTATTTCTCAGTGGTTACATACTACTTTTTAAATAATGTATATTACGTTAGAATTTTTTTAAGTTAGTTTTTGGCCAGATTGGTATTTTATTTTGTATTAATTCATCTTTGTTATTCTAAGGGGACTTAGTCCCAGAATAAAGTTCTATTTTCTATTCTATTCTATTCTATTCTATATCAATTTTATTTTATTTTATTTTATTTACACCCTACCCTGCCGATAAGGCAATACTGGTGTTATGCAGTAGTGAGTAGCAACGCATGCGTTACAATTCACTGCTGCATTCAGACCAATTACATTTTTTACAGCTGTGCACACAGCCTGCTCTTTTTTTTCTTTTTATCCAGCATCCTGTTCCACCCTCTCTGGCGGTCTTCCGTATACAGGTTCGTTTCTTCTTCCCAATGAAATGTGGTTTGACCCAACCAGTTCCTTCCACCCGTATACGAATGCCTTGTAATACGGGTATTTTTCCTTTGTCATAAGTTGAGGAAGATCGCTCTCCGTCAGAGCGTAGAGCCCCGTCTCCCCCAACAACATAGCCCTCAGTGCCTCAAAGGCGGTACAGACTAGGATGATATGCTCGGCGGTCTCCGGCACTCTGCAACTTGGGCATAAGGGATCGATGTTCTTGCCATATTCAACGCTTCCAGTCCAAAGTCCTTCGAACAATAGTCAATGCTCCATATTATGTCACGAACAAGACCCTACACCATGACCTTAACATCCCATATGTCCATGACATCATCCCATCCAGATTCTCGAACTTTTACCAGAACCTCATTCATCATCCCAATCCTCTAGCGCAATCCCTATCCAGCTCCGAGCATCCATACCATCCCCCTCGAAGGTTGAAACGGCAGTGGCCTCGAGATCTTTTGTAAATATGCCTTTGGAGTCCTGGCAATGGCCAGCTTCTCCACTCATGTCCTGAGCGTCTGTGGCTGTATTGTCCTCTTTCAGTCTCCACTGGCTTCTAATACTAGTGATGCGACTGGAAAAGTGGCACTGGGATCTTCCGGAGTCTTGCTTTGCCTTCCGCGTGTGGAGGTAAAAGCCTGGCTCGGAGATTCTTGGGCAAATTTATATATTGTATATAGTTATGATTGTGTTTAGAAGTTTTTATTTTATTTTATTTTTTTATTTTATTATTTTATTTTATTTTTTTTTTATTTATTTACCTTCTTCATCAGTATTATTTATTTACTTCTTATATTTATATTTATTTCTTTATTATTTGTATATATTGTATGAATGAGAACTTTTAGCCCTAATGCTTATCCAATGCTAATCTAGCAGTGGCTGATTGTATTATTATTCAATAAATAGATTTAAAAAAAAAAAAAAAAAAAAAAAAATATTCAACGAGCTTTGCTCGGAATCCCCCATGCCCTGTGAGGAACTGTGAGACCCAGTAGTCCGGGAGAATCCATGTCTGTTCCATTCTTGAACCAACGTTGGGGAAGTATTTTCTTAGCGTAGCCCCTTTTGGCGTGGTCACCCACCGCTGGTTCCATTCCTTTAATGTGTTCTCCCGAAGAATCCTCTTCCATCCATTAGGGTCTTCACTGATCCTCACACGAAGATTCGCCGGTAGATCCACCAGGCCTTCCCTCTTCATCTTATGCCGGAAGTATTCTTCTCGTAGGAGAAGATCAATAGGAGTAGTTCCGGCTAAGACTTGTACCGCCTCATACCTTGTACCGAGACACTGAACGGTACGCTCTAGTGACCCGCAGCAGAGCCATCCGCTGGATTGTTGCCAATCTTTTCTTCTGTTGGTGCGAGAGATGATGACTCCACGCAGGGGACGCATATCTCAGGATGCCCAGAATAACTCCTTTATAAATAGTCAACGTGGCTGGGTACCTGAGACCCCAAAAGGCGCCCCCGATGCGACTAAGTCCATTGAGAGCCAGGGCCACCCTACTTTTCATGTAGTCCAAGTGAGGCGTAACGGTGAAATTTCTCCCAATTCTTATGCCAAGGTATGTAACAGCCTCACTTGGACGTATCCTTTCTCCTTCTATTCTGAGAGTAATAGGGTGGGCCGTGTCAGTCTTACCTCTTAAAAGAATGGACTGGGTCTTAGCAGCCGCCATCTTCATCTTTTTTCTCTCGCACCATCCTCCTACGAGGTTGGCACTTCGTTCAGCTTCTTCTTTTAACCTGGCTCTGCTGTTTGAGGCCACTACAACGGCCAGATCATCAACATAGGCCGTGGCCGGGAACCGCTCCTTTTTTTTTTTTTTTTTTTTTTTTTCTCCTTCTTTCCCCCCGCTGTACCTTAGGGCATCCCTATACCAGCGGTACATCCAATTTTCTAACTGAAAAATATGCCACGAATTTAAAGGGCTCGGTCACCAGGATTGGTAACCAAGCGGGCAGGTCTGCTCTCACTTTGATCCAAATTCTTGGGTCAAAGTGAGGCCAAATTTTTTTTTTTTTTTTTTATTTTTTTTATTGGGGCATTAATTATTACGGGTAAACCTACACTAATGGGCTGCCTGCAACTGGAGGGCTGTTCCCACCAAACAGGAGTAACTTCCAGTAACTTCCTACCTACTTATTGTGGGCCTATTACTAAGTTTATATATACTATTTCTAAATCTTATGATAACAATAAATGTATGTATTTGGTATATCACCGGTTTATTCTTTCCTCTCTTGCTATTTTTTCATGGAATATCCTCCTGGCGTATTTCTTAAAGGCATCAAATATCTCAGGTGTCTCCACAAGCTTGTCCAGAGACCGAGGAGGCCATTCCAACATGGAGTACTCTCCTGCCAATGCTTGTCGGGCGCCAGTGTACATTGGACATTCCAAAATTATGTGTCTAGCGTCCTCAACAGCCCCGCAGTGACAATTCGGACTGGCTCTTCTATGAAAAAAATGTAATTTTTCATTTATGTCTCCATGGCCTGTGAGGAGTTGAACTGTCCAGAAATCCGTCTCCACCCAGTCATTCTTGATTCTTCTCCTGACATCTGGGAAGAACTCATGGGTCAGTCTTCCAGTCTCGCATGCATCCCACCTTCTCTGCCATTCAGAAAGGACTAGTTCTTCTATTCTGTTGGCCACCTCGTCGTACCTTCCACTAGGGCACACAAAACAGCTTGTTCCCACATTTGCTGGCACTCCTCTCTTTATTCTATATTTGGCTATAGATATTTGTATTTTCAGGTCTATAGGCAATTGTCCTGTAATTACTTGCAAAGCCGAAGTGGGTGCCGTTCTGTACGCTCCTGTCACCAGTAGGAGAGATCTTCTTTGAGCTTGCTCCAGCACACTGATGTCTGACTGTCTCAGTTTCTGGCCCCAGACCGGCGCCGCATATAATGCAATAGGCAAGAAAGAAGCCTTATATAGGGTTTCCCGGTAACCATATTTGAGACCCCAGGTGGTCCCCGCCATCGTTTTAAGGCAACTGTAACGGACAATAGTTTTGCTCTTAATTTCTTTTAGGTGGTTAGTGAAGTTACACCTCTCGCCCAATAGGACTCCTTAGAACTTCACTTCCTGAGATGGTTTTATTAGGACATCTCCTAACTTTACTCTGGGGAGAAACCCTACCATTTTTCCCTTCAAAAACAGGAGTCGAGTCTTCCGAAAATTTAAAGAGAGTTTATTTTCCTGGCACCATTGCAAGATTATGTCAGTTACTTCCGCTGCCCTTATTTCCAAATCTTGTCGTGATTTTGCCTCTATTCCAACAGCAAAGTCGTCCACGTAAGCAGATGGCGTATACCCGGCAGCTCTCAATTTAACAAGGAGAGGGTTCATGTTGATATTCCATAGGGGGAGTCCCAAAACTGATCCCTGAGCACAACCCCTCTGGACTGGCCTCGTTATTCTCCTTCCCGGAAGTTGATAGTAGACAGAGCGCCCCGATAAAAATGATAATATGAGCCTGTATATATTTCTGGGGCATTTTAGTTTCTTTAGCTCGTCCATAATAGCAGGCCACCACATATTATCGAACGCGCCAGCAACATCATAGAAGAGGACTACAAAATATTTATAGGGCGAGTCCTTAGCTGTTGATATGAGCTGGTTGATGGCATCCGTTGTTGACTGTTCTTTTCGACCTCCGAATTGATCAGGAGAGAGCAAATCGGTCACGTCTTTTAGGCGTTGCAGCATTAGGCTTTCCAGAACTTTCCCCATTACATTTAGGAGGCATATTGGGCGGTAAGATTTAGCAGTGACTTCTGTTATACCGGGCTTCAAGATAATAACCAGCTCAGCCTGTTTCCAGATACAGGGGAAAATGCCTTCATTGAAGCATCGGTTGTAGAACGTAGTTAAAGGCTTAATCAGTACGTTTTTTGTATTTCTAAGGATATCAGCTGCTATCATATCCGGTCCTGGTGCCTTTCCCGATCGGAGTTGTCCTATAGCCAACCTCACGTCTTCCTCTTCCCATGAAAGCGCATCTTCGGTTTGCGGAAGTTCACACATTGCAATTCTTTTGTGAGCATGGTCTTCTGTGTCCGAAGTTAGTTCGTCTTCAGGGAAAGATCTCACCATTATAGCATTAACAACCTCATCTGCCGTTCTGGTTGCATCCCCATTATGCATAAACGATGTGAAGGAGTTTCTATTTGAGATTTTATCAAGGGCTCTCCGATAGGCTAGTCCCCAAGGGCTTTTGCATTGGTCTAGGTATCGGTGCCATGTCTCTTTCTTTGCTTTTCCTATTGCCTTTTGGAAACTCTTATTAAGTTCGTAATATGCTTTTTTGACATTTCTTTTGGTAACAGCATCGTTTTCTCGCTGAAATCGGCGTCTTGCTCTGTACGTCTCCCGCTTCAGGCTTGTGAGTTGTGTGTTCCACCATACTTGTCCATTTCTTATTGACTCTCGTGTTATGGGCAACACCTCCTTAACCGCTGTGAAAATTTCTGTTGAAATTTTCGCTGCCTCTTTTTCTAATTCCATATGATGGTGTTGCTCCAGCTCTGTTAGGTGCCATGCAATATTCTCAGCAACACGCTCTCACTCAGCTCCCTCCGTCACAAAACGTTCCTTATGGTATCGCTTTTCTCGATTGTTTAGGTTTATTTCAAATAAAACCACCCGGTGATCACTGCAGGTCCAATCCTCGACTTTCCAAAAGCTAATAAGCTGGCCAATGCCAGGTGATGCCAGAGTTATATCGATAAATGATTCTCCGCTGGATCCCGAAAACGTTGGCAAGGCCGTGGGATCATTTACAATGGTTAGGCCATTCCTTGCAGCAAAATCCTCCAGCAATACGCCTTTTCTATCGGTTCTTCGGCTGCCCCACAAAATTGAGTGAGCATTAAAATCGCCCATTATTAAGATGTTCTTACTCAGCTTCCGTATTACCAGCTGCAATTTTGTCAGTATGTCTTCCAGTGGGAGTGCGAATTTTGCATAAACATTGATCAAGTCAAAGTTAATGCCTACGTAATCTACATTGGCAACTGAAATAAATCTATCTTCCAGATCAGGCTGTGATGTAATTGTAAGGCAATGATTAAACACCACCACTGCACTCTGTGGTGCATCGTGTAACCCACTTCCATTGCTAGCAATGGTGCGGTCTTGCGGTTCAGTTCCAGACACCTTCCCTCTCTTAGTAGGAGGTTCCTGAAGAGCACCAATATCTATGTTATTTAGTGAGGCCATGCGTCTAAATTTTGACATTGCAAGCGGTCTCTTGTTTAGATTGTGTTGGGCTATCCGGAGGGCAGAATTATTATTCATTGTCGTTATATTTTGTCCTCATTACTAACCTTTCAATTGCTCTTTTGTATGATGGGCAGTCTTTGTCATTTGTCGGATGGTTAGATGCTGAGTTGGTTTTACTGCAGTTTATGCATTTCGGCGGTCCGCCGGTCTTTTGTTTTGGGCAGTCTCCTGAAACATGTCCTCTTTCGCTACAGTAGCCGCAGTTTACGACAGTTGCGGGGCAGAATTTTTCTATATGTGAAAATCCTGGCATTTATTGCATCGTGTCACTGCCACCCAGTCTCTCACATTGCAGGATGACCAATCCAGGAAAACTCTTCCCTCTGCCAATATTTCATTTCTCACCGCCGGGGACACTTCCGCCACCCAATGAACTGTATCTTTTCCTCTTGGACCTGTCTTGAAAACAAGGCTGAAGTGCTGCTTATTAGGATCTAATTTTTTTGCATTTATGGTCCAGAACAGTTCGACAATCTTTTCTTGCTCCAGGTCACTTGGGACATCATATATAATTATTCTTGGAAGCCGTTTATTCTCCAAGTTTACTTTAGCGCCGAGTTCTTTTATTCTCTCCGACTGAGTGAGCCTCGTAGCTTCTTCTTTTGTTTGAGTCCTAATTATTACACCCCTTGTTGTTTCTACCAGTCCTCTAATTTTGATTCCTTCTTTAGCAGGCGTGAAACTTTGCTTTATCCCCTGTTTCAATTCCTGTACAGTGGGATATTTTTCCCTGCTTAGGTCTGTCTGGGCTATGTACACTGAACTCGGAGGTTCAATAGGAGTTTCCTGTCTTTTCCCAACTAATGTAGAGGCATAAGATTGTTTTTTCGTGGTATCGACCTTTTCAGTGACGAGAGGCTTAACCTCCTCATTTATTATGTCCTTCATTACCAGCTTTAATGTCTCTAGACCATGCGTTTCGAAAGTAACAGGTGTAGGGCAGAAGGCTTGGTTTCTTAATACTCTTATTTCGCCGTTTAATTCTGCATTTTCAATTATGAGCTTGTTACAGTTATCCTCCAGTTTACGTGCCGCCGCAAGAACCGTCTCAACTGCCGTCTTGCTTATTTGTTTTGCTTGGGCATTCGGTAAAAATTCTTGCAGTTTTATTATTATTCGGCTGTTTTCTTCATTTACGTTCTTATAACTTAAATTCTTCTCTGCGATAGCCTCATGACACGTATGTTTCCGATCAGGTGATATAATTGTTTGCTGCGAAGTATCGTGATAAGATTCGGTGACGTCACGGCTGTATTGGCTGTTACTATTCAAAGAACTAGGCTGACTGTGTGATGTCTCTTTGGCTCCTCCTATCTCGCTGCTCTCCCCGCCACTTGTCAGTGCTCCTTTATTTACTATTGCTCTATCGGGTGCTGGAGACACATGCAGCTTTTTACGTGATTGAAAAGGAGTTTGTTTTTCACCTTCCTCCATTTCTGTACTTCTTGCAGTAGTAATAGAGGATATGGTGCAAGGTAATCTTCAAGAGGAAATATAATAGAAGCACCAAATGAAGCAACTTGCAGTAGGTTAAGTTGAGAACTAGAGATCTTAAATATTAAAGTGATGAATAAAACTACTCAAGTGAAAATTTCAATCAATCAATTTGGATAATCGACTTTTGCTATAAGTATAATATACTTCTATCCTCCAGTATGATTATTGCAGTCTAAACATACATACAAAATAGTGAAAAGGTATAAAACTCTATGTCAGTGTTAGAACAAAGTATTCAATAAAATAATAATAGTTAAAATGGATTAAAAACATAGACCAAACATGAAGACAGAATGGTAAACAAGTTTAAAAATACTATCAAAAAAATCTAAAACTAACAATAGTGAATAAAATAATAATAGTTATTTGATTAAAGCATATCAACCAGTCCAAATATTTAAATATACACAATTGTTAAAAAGCAGATATAAATACAATAGGTTAGGATAGTTTTTATTTTATTTTATTTTTTTTTTTATTATATTTTTTTTTTTTTTTTTTTTTATTTATTTACCTTCTTCATCAGTATTATTTATTTACTTCTTATATTTATATTTATTTCTTTATTATTTGTATATATTGTATGAATGAGAACTTTTAGCCCTAATGCTTATAGCCCTCCAGCAGTGGCTGATTGTATTATTATTCAATAAATAGATTTAAAAAAAAAAAAAAAAAAAAAAAATATTCAACGAGCTTTGCTCGGAATCCCCCATGCCCTGTGAGGAACTGTGAGACCCAGTAGTCCGGGAGAATCCATGTCTGTTCCATTCTTGAACCAACGTTGGGGAAGTATTTTCTTAGCGTAGCCCCTTTTGGCGTGGTCACCCACCGCTGGTTCCATTCCTTTAATGTGTTCTCCCGAAGAATCCTCTTCCATCCATTAGGGTCTTCACTGATCCTCACACGAAGATTCGCCGGTAGATCCACCAGGCCTTCCCTCTTCATCTTATGCCGGAAGTATTCTTCTCGTAGGAGAAGATCAATAGGAGTAGTTCCGGCTAAGACTTGTACCGCCTCATACCTTGTACCGAGACACTGAACGGTACGCTCTAGTGACCCGCAGCAGAGCCATCCGCTGGATTGTTGCCAATCTTTTCTTCTGTTGGTGCGAGAGATGATGACTCCACGCAGGGGACGCATATCTCAGGATGCCCAGAATAACTCCTTTATAAATAGTCAACGTGGCTGGGTACCTGAGACCCCAAAAGGCGCCCCCGATGCGACTAAGTCCATTGAGAGCCAGGGCCACCCTACTTTTCATGTAGTCCAAGTGAGGCGTAACGTTGAAATTTCTCCCAATTCTTATGCCAAGGTATGTAACAGCCTCACTTGGACGTATCCTTTCTCCTTCTATTCTGAGAGTAATAGGGTGGGCCCTGTCAGTCTTACCTCTTAAAAGAATGGACTGGGTCTTAGCAGCCGCCATCTTCATCTTTTTTCTCTCGCACCATCCTCCTACGAGGTTGGCACATCGTTCAGCTTCTTCTTTTAACCTGGCTCTGCTGTTTGAGGCCACTACAACGGCCAGATCATCAACATAGGCCGTGGCGGGGAACCGCTCCTGTTCTAGTATCCCCAGCAACTCATCGAAGACTAATTTCCACAGGGCTGGTCCAAGAACCGAGCCCTGCGGACAACCTCTTTCCATCGACTCTTGTACTTCAAAGAAGCTACCTTTTATCTTCAATGTTCGGTCCTGGAGGTAGCTCCTTAAAAGATCATATAAGTTGCTGGGAGCCTCATACTTCTGCAACTGCTGGAGTACGCTCGGCCACCAGACGCTATCAAAGGCGGAAGATATGTCGAACAGGATAAGCATGATATACTTCTCCGCCTTCTCTTCAACGTCACGGCGCACTCTCGGCAGGGCATCTGCGGTTCCCCTGCCTTTAGTGGATCCGTACTGCCGTGGATGGCTAGCCCTAGAGAAGACTGGTCGTAGACTCATCATCAACAGGGTCTCCAATAATTTACTCATGATAGGGAGGAGGCATATAGGCCTATAAGATTTGGCTAATTGCTTGTCGTTGCTTCCTCCCTTGTAGAGGAGTCTAACATCAGCAATTTTCCAACTCTTAGGAAAGTATCCCCTGTCCAGACAATCATTGAATAATGTCAACAGTCTCTGTTCAATATAGGGGATACTGTTCCTGAGGATTGCTGTGTCAATGGAGTCTAACCCAGGTGCACGTCCAGTCTTTTGCCTATCCACAGCAGCACGTAGATCCCATATGTCCCACGGTGGGCACAAGTCCGTACCAGGTGGGCATACCGTAGTGCGTCTCATAAATATTTCCTCTTCATTATCCTGGGACGAATCATCTCTGGGGTAGGTCTCAGCTAGGAACATCTTTGCAGTCTCTTCCAGAGTGGTTGCCTGGGAACATCCGCGCTTCAAAGCTGCAATCACTTGCTGTGGAGCAAACTTACCAAGGGCCCAAGTCGGAGGACCCAATCGATAATGCGGTTTGCCAGCACCGGTGATACCAATGTTACATCAATCCAGCTCTGCCCCCTAGCGCTAGAGAACGTCGGGGTAGCAGAGGGATCGTTCATAACCACTAGATGGTTTCGGGCAATAAATTCACCGAGCTTAGCCCCCCTTCTATTAGTTCGATTAGATCCCCAGACCGTGTTCCAGGAGTTGGTATCTGAGCATATGATCACGTTCCTGGTGCAAGCCGTGATCATCTCCATGGCGGATATGTCTTCGTCAATATCGCCCCCGTCCGTTAAATATGATGAGACCAGCGTAAAGGCAACATGGTTCCATCTGATATGACAAGCAACACAATCCGCCATGGTAAACTGCCTCAGACCCATCACATCGAGGTTGGGGTTGTTAACCACAATAGCAGCCCTGGGCCTCCTCTCCACTGCTCAAGGCTATAACCCTCGATGTGAGACCAAACCCCGTGACCTTGTTTCCCCAGCAACTCGGTTCCTGGACTGCCATGATGTCGTAGCTTTGTGAGAGGGCGCGTAGCTCTTCCGCAACTAGACGCCGGCGACCCATATTGAGCTGAAGGATGGAGATCTTACTCATAAGAAGTCCTATTCGCCATTTTTTGTGACCAATTTAAATGCACAGGACAATCACGACTGCCCGCCTTATGCTTAGTGTGCCTGGGATGGGCCTTTGCCCTCACACAGTTGATGCATGTCGGCCCTGCCTGAGCTAGTTTTTTGGGGCACTCCTTGAGAAAATGACCAGTACCTGCACACCAGATGCAGACCAGTGCATCTGATGGACATGTGGCCTTAGAGTGCCCGTAGTCCTGATACTTGGTACAACGGGGGGCGTCAAGGTTATCTTCAAAGGTCATTGACCACCATCCTCCATTCAAGCATGCCATGTCTAATAGATGGAATCGTAGGGTTGGGTGCACTTCCAGCACCCAGTTTTAGTTATTCCATTCCTTGCTGTAGATGAGAAAACAGGCCGAAGTCCATCGTTCACGAGCGAAGCTGGGATCGATTTATCAATTAGCTTTGCCCGTAAAAGCGTAATTAATGCCTCCGCAGTCCACGAATTGGGCACACCTTTAATTTCAAGCCTAGGTCGTTTCTTAAGTGCAAGCTTGGCCTCTAGCCCTACTTCTCGTAGACCCTGCCACCCAATAACTTTCGCCGCTTGGGAGCTATCTTCCATCCGAACTAAGACCGAGCCTCCCTTAGTAGCACGTACTATGGAGGCATTAACTCCTATTTCAGTAGGAGATGGCAGCCCACTGATGATTTCCACGGGACTTTTACCGGGCCCACTAATTGTGACGTAGGTGGGTTTAGAGTTAGATATCTCTGACGGCTTCAATGGCAGAGATTTTACAATATCTGCCATTGTCCGTGGCTTACTTTGTAATTGGGCTGAATCTTCAGGAGAGACATGACTGGTCGGCTCAATCAGGTTATTTAAATTACTAGCTACCTTGTTAGCTGCTTTGGTCCTCCTGCGGCTTCTTTTACTGACTACGACTTTGTAGGGTTCAGTAGCCGCTGAGGGTCCAGCCGGGCTTGCTTCTCTGATATCTGCTTGCGCTTCACTTGAGTGACCCGCTTTGGCTAAGATTTGTGGTTGTGGTTCCACTCGAGCTGCCGTAAGTCCCTCAATAATTTTGGGCACCGTTTTTTCTATTACAAGTCGAGCAATCATCTCATGAATACTAGGAGTCTTAAGTGACTCATGAACCGCTTTTTGGATGAGCTCAGAAACGTCTTCATTTGTGTGTGCCTTTTTACTTTTGTCGTCTAGGGTTTCAATTATATCTATCAAGGTTAGAATTTTTCTATTTATATAATTTTGTACCTTGATATTCAACCCATTATCTGCCTGTTGAACATAAACGCTAAGATTCTCCTGGATTTGTAAGGCCGATTGTAGTAAACTTTTAGCTGCAGCCTCCTCCGAGTTTGCCTCCAAATCAAGAGAACCCTTTCTTGCCCGTTTGGCATTTGAACCTTGGAAACCTTTTGGGAACTCTCCTCTTCCATATCAATAACAATTGGGTCAACCATACTGTAAGAAAGTAGTAAACACTACAAATGATTTCAGTTTATAGTACACTACAGTTTTGAGGTTAACTAGCTACGTTTATTAAATGAAAGTTACCTTTCTATTATTGCCCAATGAAACTTATATACAAGTTCTCTGTTATATGTTTTAGCTCTCGTAGGAACGATTAAAGTCCAGAAAGTCTTCAACTACGAGAAGATTACGAACTCGTAGTTCCACTTAACCTTACTTAAAACTAATAACTTATTTACAAAGGAAAACTAAAAAAAAAAAGAACAAGAAAACATAATGAACAGTAAATTGGAAAACACTAGAACACGAACAATAACAAAATAAGTATATATACACCAGTCACAAGTCTAAACACAATACTTTGGAGAACCAATACGTTATCACCAATCACTATCACAATCACAATCTATTCTCTATAAATGAATGTATGTCTGTTTGTCCTTTATGCATTACTAAACCGTTTATCCGATCGCCATGAAACTTTGGGAAGTTGTTCTATACACTCCTGCGAAGGTTTCTGGCATACTACTGTCCTATTATTGTAATAAAATTTATAAAATTAACAATACATGTATAAATAATTCTATTTATAATAATTTAAGTAATTGTTTAACTACAACATTAGTAATTTAGATCCATGTATATCTTATGTAGAAACAATTTATGTTTTTGTTAGTTTTAGGTCGGCAAAATATTACTATCCAAAATATTACTATCCAAAATAATTCATCTTATCCAGTAATTTTACCAGAAATAGGTATTATTAAACTAACTGATAAGGAAGAAATTGTAAACAATACTAGAGATAATTAAGTATGTACGGAGGTGCTGTGGTCATTTCATGTAATTTCTGATTATAAACATTTGAATTTAATCAACTAAACATACCTACTTTCAGCAATGAAATGTTTGAAAGTCTTAATACTAATTATGAAAATGATTATAATATTAACTTTTATTTATTACTTTTAACGATTATTGTTTTATATCTTTTATTAGTTAATTTTTATAATTGTTATACAATGTATAAATCCTCAAGTATTCTTAGCCAAGTAGATAATACATCAAGTCCAAAGGAGGAACTTGTTCTCCTGCCATATATATCTACCAACATTTCTTAGCCATATATATCTACCAACATCCACTTCTTCTCTCACGGAGTTCGAGAACTTCAGAAGGGAGGATTTAAGGTAGCCAAATAATGGTAAATCTCTAGAGTCAGCATACCCCTCCCTCACCCACCTAGCAAGTAGTCAGACATTGTCACTCATAGTAGATAGTCAGATGCCATAGCTAGTGTAGTTGTTGTATGATATATATTTTGTTCATTGTAAACATTTTTGCCTAATAAACTTTTCTTTAAGTCCGAGTGAGTATCAAAGATTTGATTTATTAATGAAGGTTAAAGTCTGAGCTTATAGTTTAAGGTACAGTGTAAATGATAGATGATTAAAATATCAAAGTCGTATTACCTAGACATGATGGAAACTGTCCGCAACTTGATCAAACGTTTTTGTTATTAGGCAAATAAAGGTGAAGATAAAAATTCATTGTTTATACTTGGGGATTAAGAAGTTCTAAGAGATTGTTTATATTTGAAGGATTAAAAAGGGAAAGTCCATTGTTTATACTTAGATGGGGGTTAAGAAGTTCTAAGAGGCTGTTTATATTTTAAGGTTTTAAAGGCCGAAGTCCACGTTTACGTGTAGAGTAGAACAATTAGAGACAAGAGATTAAAGGTCCAAAGTCTATACTTAGAGATTAAGAAGACCTATGAGGTTGTTTATATTTTGAGGATTAATGGGGTCAAGCTCCATTCACTTAATGCCCAAAAGAATTATCTGTAGTGTTTTCATACCCAACATTACTTAAAAATATTCAAATACGAAATCTCCTGAGGTCTTGTGCAGTATTACTAAAAGAAATATATATTTTGTTCTAAATGATAATAAAATACAAAACATTTTTTTTTTTTTTTTTTTTTTTTTTTTTATTTCAATGGAATTTACAACTGTATTACATAGAGAATACAATAAGTAAATGAGAAATTTGTAACATGGCATGTACAACATGAAGAGAAACTACCCATTGGTAGAACTCAAATTAAAGTTCTATATTAGAAGATCCCGAGGCCATCTTCTTTTCAGACGCCTCGGAGGATTATCAGGGATCGAGGATGAAGCAAGGTTTGAAACGAGAGGATTCGGATGATTCTGCAGTTTGTTATGGAAGGAAAGGTATCTGGATTGGGCCAGATCGGAAACATATGGAACATTAAGGTCTTTATGGATGATTTTATTTGTGACAAAGTAAGGAGCGTTGAGGATTTTACGAAGGATTTTGGATTGTAAGGATTGGATACGAGAGGGATTCGATGGTTTAGTGGAGCCCCAAAGCTCAATTCCGTAAGTCCAAATAGGTCTTATTATTGTTATATATACGAGTCGTTTATAATTGATTGAAAGCTTAGTCGTTTGTCTGCTGCAGTGCTGCAATAAGTGCTGCAGTAGTCGAAAACGTCGGGCGGTTTCTAGTCGTTTCAGTCTGGTATGGGGGTTCCAAGTGAATCGTTTGTCAAGGTGGAGTCCTAAGTAGCGGATTTGCTCAACAGGAATAAGTGGAGTATTATTGAAGGATACTGTAGGACAAGAGGTCATAGGTTTACGACGGAGGGTAAAAGTGATTTGATGGGATTTGTTGGAATTTATTTTTATTCTCCAATTTTTACACCATTCTTCAAGGCTTGTGATATGTGATTGAAGAGTTTGGGATGCAATTAAAGGATCGTTATTAACTGATAGGATACACGTGTCATCGGCATAGGTGGTGATGACAGTGTTGGATTGGGTTGGGATGTCAGCTGTATAAACTGTGTAAAGGATAGGACCTAGGATACTACCTTGAGGAACACCGGCAGACTGAGTAAAAAGAGATGAATAAGCATTGTTATGATTGACTTTGAAGTATCTGTCAGTAAGGTAGGAACGTATAATGAGGAAGTATGTAGGTGGTAGGAATTCACGGAGTTTGTACATCAGTCCCGGATGCCAGACTCTATCAAACGCCTGTTCAACGTCGAGAAAGACTCCCGTGCAGTACATTCCGCGCTCCAATGCAGAGGAGACTACATCTACCACACGATGGCATTGCTGAATAGTGGAGTGGGATGTGCGGAATCCAAATTGGTGATCTGGGATAATGTGTTTAGAGTCTAGGATGGGATACAGGCGTTTTAAAATGAGTTTTTCCAGGATTTTGCCCATAATGGGTAAAAGGGAGATAGGACGGTAAGAGGATGGGTGTTCTGGCGGCTTTGTGGGTTTAGGTATCATTTTGACAATGGATAGTTTCCAAGAGTCAGGAAAATATGTGGTGCGGAGTACAGCATTAAATATATAGGTTAGGAACAATATGGCTTTTTTAGGAAGACATTTTAGGATCTGGGAGGTGATTAGGTCATGGCCAGGAGCTTTGCGAGAAGGTAATCTATTAATGATATTGGATATTTCTGAAGGATGAAATGCTTTAGGTGGAGGAGTCAATTGGAGTGGGGTATCCAATTCTGCTTCAATAAACTCAAGGTGGGTTGGATTAAGGATGTCTGGGTGTGGATTAAATGTTTTTGAGAGGTGTTGAGCAAATATTTGAGATTTTTCATCATCAGATCTGGACCAGGTTTGGGTTTCAGTAATAAGTGGGTGGTTAAAATCTTTGAATTTAAGGAGTTTTTTAGTGGTCAACCATAGTGATTTGTCACAAGTAGTAAGTTTTTCTGTCATGTTATGTAAATTTTGAACTTTGTATTTTCTAATTTCAGCTTTTAGTTGGTTAGTTAATTTGTTGTAATATGTCTTATCTGATGGATATCTAGTCCTGTGCCACTTCGATCTTGCTCTGCGTTTTTCCCTTAATAAGATACGAATATGCTGCGGCAAATTTGTCTGTTGGGAGTTGTCAGTTTTATTGGTAGATGTATTATTCTTTATTTTGTCACTTATAGATGTAGTGAGTTCTTTTATGGCTGTGTCAATATCACGTTTCGTCTTAAGTGGAATATTTAGGTCCAATTTATTTTCCAGGTCTTTACGAAAATTGTCCCAGTTTACTCGTCCTGTAATCAGTGTAGGATAGGACGAGGGCTTAGGAGCGAAGGTTGTGTGTAATGAAAGCAGAACTGGAGAATGATCTGAGGAGAGGTCATCCAGGGATTTTATTGTGACATGGGAAGAGGAAATTTGGGAGGTGACAAATATGTCGAGGATATCAGGGCGTTTTTTGAGGGATGTTGGCCAATAGGTAGGATTCATAGGAGAGAGGACAGAGTAACTATTGGAAGTTGAGACAGAAGATAGTATGTTACCACGGGAGTTGGATGATCGACAACCCCATCGTTGGTGTTTAGCATTGTAGTCTCCTCCAGCAATAAAGCGCGATCCGAAGGATTGAAATAAGGATTCAAGTAAGTTATAGGTAAGAGTATGACCGGGAGGACAGTATACAGCTGAGAATGTTAAATGGAAAGGACGAGTTGAAATGATAACCGAGGTTGCTTGAATAGCCTCCGTTGGAGTAGAAGGAATGAGAGAATGGGATAAGGATTTATGGATAAGGATGCAAGAACCGGCATGGGAAGTGTTGTCGGGGTGGTCTGATCTATAAGTGATATAGTCACGTATGTAGAAATATGAACGTCGAGTGAAGTGAGTTTCTGTCAGTAGAGCAATATCAATGTGATAGTCATGAAGAAAAATGTCGAGTTCGTCTCGGTGGTTTTGTAGTCCGTTAGCATTCCATAAAAGAACAGCTAGGGGCTTAGTGCTCATCGTGAGAGATTGAAGGGAATTTCGGTAAGGATTCTTGTGAGGAGGGTAATTAGTGGCTTGATAGTCTCTTGGAGATCTTTCAGGAAGGACGCAAGGGTGGAGTTTATTAAATCGATCGGGTTTTGTTGGTCAGGTTGGTTTTGATTAGGAGTTCGTGAGGGAAAGATCTTATGATAAGGAATGTCTGATGAAGGATGTACCCTTGGAACTTGGGAAGGAGAGTAAATATGAGCAGTAGGGTGGGAATAAACAGGAGTTGGATGTTCGGGCGGTAATTTTTACACGTATAGGTATCTGGTGAGGAGGCATTTGCTGACGTGGAGATTTTGAATGAATGTGGGAGATTTGAGTCTTGGATTGGGAGGTCTGGATCTTAGGTTTGGAAGCCTGAGTCTTAGTTTTGGAAATCTGAGGCGGCTGACGTCGCGGCTGTTGATTCTTCACCGTAGTGTCTGAATATAGGTGCCTAGAGTCTTGATGGGGATGATCTGTTGATGTAGAAGGGTTGTGCGTCAATTGTGGTATTATTTCGTTCGGCAGTTGAGGAAACGCTGCCAAATTTAGGAGTTCAGGTGCCTGTACCTGTGCCTGGGTAGAATTCTTCTGTTCTTCTTTTAATGATAAATTATAAGTTCTTTGCTTATACAGCTTCTTATAGATAATGCAGCCCCGATAGGTTGCAGGGTGGTCCTCACCACAAAGGGCACATTTTGGTGGTTCATTTAACGGTTTCTGGCAGGTGTTAGAGGCGTGAGGCCCGGCGCATTTAACGCAACGCACCGAGTGATGGCAGTAAGCCTTTGTATGCCCTAAGTTTTGGCACTTGGTGCATTGAACGACTATTGGTTTCTGCCTCGGCTCTTCAAATTTTACAACAGAATACAGCAGTCTTTTAACTTCGAAGATTTCTGCATTATTCCGGGCTGGTTCTAGATCGATGAAAAATAATGGCAGTGGATATTTATCAATAGGATGTAAAATAGAAGATATATGTCTTACCGAATGGCCGATATCTTCCAGATCTTTTTTTATAGCGGTAGTGGGTGTGGTAGAGTGAAGACCTCTCAAAACCACTCTATATGTTTTGTCTTCTTTTAGTTGATAGCAGTGGAAGTCGTGATTGAGTGCTGTCAAATGATTTATAAGTTTTTTATAATCTTCTTTAGTATTGGTGTTAATCTTTATATCGTTGACTCGAGAAAAACACCGGAAGTTGGTCGGTCCGATCAGATTAGCTATTTCTTGACCGAACTGAATGAAATTGTCAATCTTGCTTACATAAATCGGAGGTGGCACTGGTTCAGTGAAAGTTCTAGGTTCAGTGATTTCGTTAATTTTATTATTGGCTGTAACAGAATTGTTACTGGATGTGTTAGTTGATGGTTTAGTGTCAGGTTTCATAGCTGAATTATTACTAGTTATTGATTGTTTATTTACTTTGAGAGCTTGCTTTGTTTTAGCGGATTTGTTTTTTTTTTTATTAGGTGAGTTGCCCGCCGAACCGGGGGCAGAGTTTCTATGGCGCTTTTGGAGAGTTCGCCTTGTTAAATATTGAGAATCAGTCTCACTGATTTCGGAGAAAGGAGTCTCTTCATCTGATTCGTCAAAAGAAATGTTCTTATCAGAATCCATACCTCTAAATAATAATATATACAAAAAGAAGAGAGAAAAAAAAAGTATCACTAATAAGAAAATTTACAAAACAAATACTTAATAACTAATCTATTTACAAATATATATACAAATATTAAAAAAAACATTTTTATAAATAAATAAAATAGAGTCTCAGTAGAAAAAAAAATATTAAAATAAAATAATCAATTAAGAAATAAAAACAGAGAAAAAAAAAAAATATACTGTCTTAGGTACGAACTCAAGATATTCTGAACGTAAAATAAAGCGCCGTGACCTTGAATTTGAAAGATAAGACCCGCTGAGGGGAATTATCTGCCACGTAAACTGTCTCTAGCAATCGAGTACCAATTTAATGTTGCTAATTGTTAATAAAAGTCACTCACCTCACTGATTGTAATGTAAAAATGTTAAATTGTTTATAAACTCACTGTTTACAAAGTCTGAGAACAGGATTTGAGATAATAAGCACATAACAAACTAGCAAAGACGGAACGATACGAATATAGAACCTCAGTTTCGGCCATGACACTTACGACTTCAATACAAAACATAAATGTCTAATATCTCGAAAACGCTTGGTATTAGCGTAAAATGGACCTTGCCCTAGCCCCCGTAGGTCTCTAGGAGTGTCCGCAGAAAAAAGTAGGGTGGTTACTGGAAGGTTATAATAGTTGGGAGGATAGAGGAACGCAAGATTTATCATAAATATCTATGATCGGGTAGAATATATCGAAAACTGTTAGTATTAGCTCAAAAAAGGATCTCGCCTAGGAAGAGCTACATGGAGATCCGTAGAATTCCGTGGTTAACGGTTGAAATAAGATTATGTTATATTATGGTCCATATGATGATTGGTACAGTTTACTTTGGATAATTTCACTTCTATATTGTATATACGGATAGATTCCTCTACTATAACTCTTTTGCGATCATAGTGGAAATATTTTATCTCGTTTAACGACATTTAAATCTTTAAATGGATTCACAAATTATTTTGCTTATGTAGCAGTAACGTTGAAGATCCAGTATCACTGGATGTTCATTTCGTGGGGAAAAAGAGTTTCTTCTAGTTTCCATACATTAACTTAACTTTACTAGCTACTGAATTGTACTTCATTAACTGTTATAGATTTTATATTAATCTTATAAATGTATACGATTATTTCTTTAAAATTCACTAATAGTAATGGTCTAATTCATTTTCAAACTTGGAATCACAGATTTGTGCTGTAAAAATAAATTCGAAGGGGTTATCATTAACCAGCTGTAAACAGAAATAACACGATGTTTCTCTGAATTACGCTTAGGAGTAGGGATATTCGAAAAGTGATATTAAATAGATTCATTCAAATAGACATATTTTAATATTTTTAGTGCAGTTCATTTTTCTAAAGATTTGAAGCTGAAAGCATTTATTCCTTCAGGACTTTCATTTTTCAAAAGACTGATGGATCTTAAACAAGATTGACCTTAAAAATACAAAAACAGATTAATTAAGGTTACAATTAATGAGTTTTCAATTACAAATAAAATTAGTGACAGTTAATAACAAATTGATATAAATAAACTTATAAACTTACTTTTAAAAATATATTGTTCTGGACAATGCTGAAAGAAAAAATATTTCGGTTATAATTTAAAAATGTGATTAATAAAACTCTTACACTTATTTATCTCAAATAATCAATAATATTATTAGTACATTATATATTAGATACATTTGTATATATTTGTTTTCCTATTTTTATGAATAAAATTAATTTTTCTATTCCTCTTTTATCTCCGTAAAATAGTGTGGTAGCCAGGGAATATTGATTGTTTTCATTTTTAAATGTTTCTAGCACATTAGTAAACATCGAAAACTGAATTCATTTTTTCCACCAGTTTGTTTATGTATGATAACTAGATCCTCCAATCCAATCTTAGTAACGTTTTGCACCCAGCAATTATTGAAGAGGTACGGGGTGAAAAATGTTGTATGTTATATGTGTTTCTTAACTACAACAATTATAAACACACTGAAGTGTTTCAGAAATAAGTGACTTTCGTTACATTAGACGCGAAACACACTAAGGGTGAGTCTTTATAGATCCCTTTATCTTTAACGTTCCTTACGTCTCCCTTAAAATCTGTATTATGTACAAAGTGTTCCTTTTTCAAGCTCCACATTGTTTCAGATAAATCTTTTTTTTTTTTTAATTCATTGTATTAAGAAGAGGTAGTGAAATTTATACTAAAATATATTATATACTATATATACTCTAAACTTATCTTATTTAGATCAAATACCTCAGCTCACCTTCCTATTTTTATTTATCGTTGATTTATTTTTCTATGTAATTATAATTCCATTTAAAAAAATTTTAATTAGTTAATTATGTATTTTTATGATAACTATTTCAATTAAATTAAAAAACAACACTGCTCGAAAAAATTCATAATCTTTTTAAGAATGTTTATAAATTATGAAGGTTAATAGGTCTGCAAATGTTACCTTTTTCATCATTCAGGTAATATTCTGAGGAGTTATTTTACCGATAGTACACATGGTTCATTGACCATGACTGAATGCATAAAAAGAGCTGTGAACGAACATTTCCAGCAGTTTTTCAACCAAGGGTAACTAAGAAGACATGACTGAGAACCCCAACCCAAAATAGACTAAAACACAGAAGAAAGGGCCTATAACTATTGATGTTTTAATAAATTCATAATTTGGGAGTAGGCTAAAGATAAGTTGTCTTTGTCTGGTTTTAAATTCACTGTCTTTGGCTGAAGCTGAATGTGGAGGGTTTCATAAATGAGTCGTTTATCATGGTTGAGAACTGTGGCAAGGATTGATGTTTTGTCGAAATCAAATGTATGATTGAGGGAGAGAGAATGTTCAGATAATTTGGAGGCGGTAAAATTACGAGAGGATACAGAATATTTATATTGGGTGATGCGGTCTTTCAGGAGATTTTTGGTTTCACCAATATAGGATGAAAAACAATTGGGGGCAGAACATGGAATACGGTAAACGATATGAGAGCGGTGTGAGGGAGGAACAGGATCTTTTAAGGATGTGTATAATTTAGAGAGTGTGTTGTGTGATTTGAATACAAGTCGTAAGCTAGGGTTAGTCGATCATAAAACTTTGTTTATGTTGTCCGAAAGGTTAGGAATATAAGGTAGAGATCTGTATCTAGAGGCCGAAATGGGTTGTGGAGAATTAGTGGAAGTCGAGATTGAGGAAGAGCGATTATTGTGGACTGTTATTAGTTTGTTAATGACATGGAGAAGAAAATTATTGTTTGAAAGGATTTGTTTTATGCGTTTGACATTGGTAGCATGAAATTGGGGATCAGAGAGAGAGAGAGAGAGAGACTGCGGTGGATGAGATTTTTAGCAACGTTAGTTTTCTGGTGGTAGGGATGTTTAGAATGGTAATTTAGAAGTCTGCAAGTATAAGTTGGTTTAGTGTACCAGTCTGTGGATATGGTGTTGTTGGGATTTTTAATGATTAGAAGGTCGAGAAAATGGAGAGAATTATTGAGTTCGCGTTGTACTGTAATTTAGGCGGGTTTGGTAAGAGTTAAAATTTGATAGGATATCGGGAATTTTATTTGGATTGATGATTAGGAGGAGGTCGTCTACGTATTTTCGAATAAATATGATATCGTCTGGCTAAGGACGGATAATGGAGTCTAGAAGATCATTGAGAACTATGTTGGAGATGTCGGGAGCGAGGGGATTACCCATTGCTAGCCCGGAGATTTGGTTAAAAAATTTTCCTTGAAAAGTGAAGTAGCCTGATTTACAGCAAAGATGAAGGGATTCGAGATATGAGGAACGGTTAAGTGAGGTGAGAGGGTCAATGATATTCCAATTTTCGTCTATTATAGTAAGTGCCTTGTCTATAAGTATGTTCGTAAATAAACTTTCAACGTCAAAGGAGCAAAGAATAAAATTGTCTGGAATGGTAAAGGAGAGTAACTGTTCACGGAGATGGAATGAGTTATGTACATCATAAGGGTTGTTGTGGCTTAAGATTTGTAAGGAAGATAGTAAGAATTTGCTAAGTTTAACTGAAGGAGAATTAATATTGGAAGTGATCGGACGGAGTGGGGTGCCGGGTTTATGGATTTTAGGAAGCAACTGAATTGTAGGAGATAAGGTTTCTGTAAGTAGGGTAGTTTATGAGTTTAGAATTTAAAAGATTTTTTAGGTGTATGTTAAATTTGGTTTTAATGATGAGGTGGGATCACGGGATGCAGGAGAGTAAGTTAAACGGTCTGATAAGAATAAGGTCATTTTGTCAGTATATTCTGTATGGTCTATAAATACGGTTGCCTTTATCAGCCCTCGTTATGATTATATTATCGTGGGAATTTAAGAATGATCGGGTAAAAAAGAGAAGTCTTTGAAAAATTCAGGAGAAAAGGAAGAAGAGGAGAACGGTGGGTGTAAGAGATAGTTGGGAATAATGTTGCAGATGGAAACGCGTGACAACTCCTTATTTTCTTTTGAAAAGGTGAAAAAATCGTCTGCGTAAATATATTCGAGGTCAGTTATGAATTGTGGAATGATTTTGACAGAGGTGTTGGGTGTGGAAAAATTAGGTCCTAAACTTAAAATATTGATAACTTTGGAGGGGATGTCTGTGGAAGAGATATTGTCTACCCATTCTCCTTTCTCTGTAGGATAAACTTTATTTTTAAGAGTGACTTGATACACATTTTTGAACTTTGAAATTAGAATAAGTTTCTTCTGTGCTTTAGTGGAATTAAAGATATTGGAAATGCAAATGGAAAGATTATTGACGTCTTCTTGACTGATGTTTTGATTTAAAAATTGGGTGAGAACTGAAATTTGTTTATGGAGAAAATTAATATTTCTATTCACAATATCTTAATTTTACTGTTTATTTCCATTTCGTATATAACTTCATTTTTTTCGGTTTTTACATTTTATTCTAAGATTCCCATTTTAATACTTATGTCACTTTTTTAATATTTTTATTATGTTTATTTCATCATTCCACACTTTGTACCGCTTATTATCATTTATCTCTTCGTTCTTACTATTGTCATTATTCTAACAACTGAATTTTACTTTAATTTTTTTTTACCTACACTACTTATGTTTCTCATACCTTGTTATCTGATTCTTTTCTTAGCCCTGATGATGGCCTGAACTTCAGGTCGAAACGACGGCTAATGTCAAAATAAATAGTATCATTTATTTTTGCCTTCTTATTTGACTGATCACTCCAACTATTCTTCTCTTCATTAAAGTAAACTTTCATATTTGTAAAGTGAAATTAGCTGGCAATAAGGTCAAGACACCAAACTAAAAATAAGTATTCTAATCAAACTACATAACTGGAGACATAATCAAGGCCAATCGTGAACAGTATAAAAAGAGCAACTAATAAATTACCAGACGTTCATAAAACGTTTGTTTTGAATTAAATATATAGTTTTAGAATAAAATACTACAACATTAACATTAACGTTAGAATTATTACTAATAATTATAAAAAAAAGAAACTGATAAATAACATAAATATTGTGTCAATAATACATTATATCTGCTCACACAGAAACAATATGATCATGTGATAAAAGGTAATTATTTTAAAACATAATTTAGAGACAAATTAATTATCAAACTCAAGAGTGAACTGCAATAGTTAAATTATAAGAGAATTTATAAATAGACCACTAAAAATAAATAATTTCTATACTGAAAAATCTCTGCAGAGATAATTTTTTTTTTTATGACGATTTAATATATTTTACTATACCATATTTAGTACTGCAGATTTGCCATATAATACTATTCAGATAAATTTATCATCTACCGATATACGCTATTAGGAAAGGGAAAAATACAAAACAATATTACAAATGAAATAAATAATATAACTATAACATATAAATATAATACAATATAGTAAAAAAGTAAGAAAATAAAGAAAACAACCTTCAATTGCAGTCTTAGGACCACGAAATTTCCAATACATCAAGACGTAGTCAGGATTTTCGATTTCAAAACAGCCTATTACTACGTGGGAAAAATTATATATATATATGTTCATGACTGAGCTGAGAACCCCTGGAATATTGGTGAGATTGATGATTCTAAACGTCGAGTCCTGATACAAGGAGAGGTACCTGTTGGAGTTCGAAAACATTTGCAGCAGAGAGATATTGTTCGATATAGCCCAGGAGAATTTGACGAGGACATCATGTAAAAAAGGATGGGTGTAGGTCGGAACGGATCATAAAATCTTATGGTATGCTGACGATGTAGCTTCTCAAATACATTGAGAAGTTAAAGGGCGTATTTTATAGCATAGACGTTATAGACCACTATTTATGAGGATGACCCTTGTTATTTTAATTTTTTAATAACCCAATAATGAAGTAATAAATCACTGATTGTAAATAACTTGTAAATATCATGCATATAAAAGTGCTAATTTATCTTTTTACTTTAGCTTATCTATATTTGTAATATATAGTAAGGAGAAGTATGACAATCGTTAAAATTTTCGAATTTGAGTTTTCAATGAAAATACACGTTTTGAGCTACACTGAGTCCAAATAACCAAGTCCCGAAAAATTGTCTGTGTGCATGTGAACACTCTATCTCAAAAAGGAAAATTCGTAAGAAACTGATATTACGTATTTAAGATCGGCTAACCGGAAGTACCAATTTGTATCAACAGTGAAACACATTTTACAATTTTCTCAAAAGCGGTTCTAACGATTTTAATTAAACTCTGTGTATCATTGTATAATTAAGTGGTCTTAAATATCATTTAGACCTTATCCCCGTTGATGTCACTTTACAGGGCTTAAATGTTCATATGCGTCTTCCTCTAAATTACTTTATTATCATTATTAAAATTTACGAAAAATTGCTAATTATAACTGTTGAAAGAATTTGATAATTGATAATAAAAATGCTCATCCAGGTGGAAAATGAATCTCCGGAAATATTAGTTAGAAGGTATACGTATAATATATCTTTAGAAATCGGAAAATTTTAGAAAAAACAACAACATATAATATAGAAAGTTGTACAAGGTAACGGAGATTGGCTAAATAATAATAATCTCTTAAAAGTAATATTATTTAACGTAAATCACATGTTTTCAAGGAAATTAGATGTAATTTACTATCTAAATGTAAACTTTTAAGTTTGAAAAAAATATTTAAGATCCACTTAATCAAGGCAATGGCATTGTTAAAAAAAATATTCCATTGTACTTGTGTGAAAGAAGAAGTAAAATATAAAATCATTTCACGAATGTATAAAGTATAACCTTAAATACATTTACTGTAGTTTAATAAATTAGTTCTAATATTATATTTAAATAATTAGGTATGAACGTCCGTTTATTCCGAAAAATTGTCATGTAACATTTTAGACAATTAAATTAGTGAACAATTTGATGAATTTTCCCTTTGTGAAATCCCAACATTATGTCTTCCTCTGAAGTATCTTTAATTTGGTTAATTATAAATAATAACTATTTATCATTGTTAGAATATATAAGAAAATGATTAATATAACTTTTGGAAGACTTTGATAATTAAATAAAGGAGAAAAAAAATACCTATCGAGGTTGAAACTGAATATTCGAAAATAATAGTCAGAAGGTATACGTATAATACATAGTTGGATAGCGGAGAATTAAAAAAAAAATATATATATAATATAGAAGGTAACAGAACGTGACAAAAAAAAAATTACAAATAATAATTTCTAAAAACTAACATTATTTAACCTAAATCACTTGTTTTTAAAGGAATTAAATGAATTTTTTTTAATAAATTAAATGAGAAGGCAGTGGATCAGCTGATGCGAAGGACGTGTTCTGAAATCTTCTCTCAGTTGTTGCCTATTTTTTCAGCGGAATCTCTTTGATTATTTACTGAATATAGTTGAACTGTACACCAGAGCAGTTGTTATTTACAGTTTGCTACATACTTTTTTTTAATATTTTTTTTTTTTTTTTTTTTAATTTTTTTTTCTTCTCTTATGATATGCGGCATCGTCAGCCAGTGATGTCCAGTAAGGTGCCCACTAAGAGGACTCGGTCAGACGGAGTTAGTACCCCTCGTGATTCACCAGTGAAACAAAGAACTCGTTGCTGCCTGCGAGAAATAGCTCCAATAACCACAGTGAAAACTTCAGATACAGAACCTCAGCCTCAACCAGGTACTTCTTCGCAAGAAATGGTTGAAGAATCTCCTTTCTTCACTCCAAACCCGTTCCAAGTGCTTCATAATGACAGAGAAGTAATGGAGTCAGCAGCAGTACCCAGGGAACCAAGGCCTCCTCCGATATTTGTTAAAAACATCAAAAATTTTCAACTACTGTGTACACAGCTAAACGAAATCTGCTCCGGCAGTTATTCTTGCCTCAACAGGACTAACGACACAAAAATAACACCTGATACTGCAGAAGCCTACCGAAAAATTGTGAAGTACCTGTCAGAAACGAATGCAAATTTCCACACGTACCAGCTGAAACAGGATAGATCGCTACGAGTGGTGGTTAGAAATTTACACTCCTCAACCCCAACTGAAGTGATAAAAGAAGAACTAGCGACGCTTGGTTTCAAAGTGCGTCAGGTAACCAACGTTCTGAAGGAGAATAAGGAGCAGCCAGGAGTGAGTAATAAAGTTCCACTACCTTTATTTTTCGTGGATCTAGAGCCATCACCTGGCATTGAAAAAATATATGATATCAAGAGATTGTACTACACTATCGTGAAGATAGAGAAGCCATACCCCAAGAAGGAAATTGTGCAGTGCCACAATTGCCAGGCGTATGGCCACACGAAAACTTATTGTCACCATCTGCCACGTTGCGTGAAATGCGGTGAACAGCACAAATCTGTGGAGTGCACCAAACCAACACAAGATCCTGCAGTGTGTGCACTATGCCAGGAGGGACACCCGGCCAACTACAAAGGCTGCCAAACCTATAAGAGCCTCAAATCCAGATACCAGAAGAACCGGATTCAAGATGAGAGAACCAGACCAAGAAGAGAACCTTCTAGAATTGTTAACAATAATTTATCATACTCCGAGCTACTTGGAGGTAAGAACCCTAATAATACATGTAAAGCCCTGCCGCAGCAACTACCTCAGCCCCAATCTCAATATTCTGTTCATCCTAACACACATAATCATCAACAACCTCAAATTCCTCATATTCCTCCTCCTTCAAATGCAACAGATCTCACTAGTTTGTTAGCATCTTTCCTAACCGATTTCAAATCCCTAGTCACTCCACTCATATCACTCCTTACAAATCTCGTATCTCACCTCATCCCTCCTTTGAAAAATCCTTAATGACCCACATACCAAAACCCATGTCCATTCTCCTTTGGAATGCGAATGGTGTTAGAAATCACGTTGACGAACTAACAGCTTTACTACAAGACAAGAACATTGACGTAGCCCTAATTACAGAAACTCGACTGACCATAAAACAGCATTTAAAAATCCCACAGTATTTAACATACCGTACTGACCACCCTGATGGCAGAGCACATGCCGGCACTGCTGTCATCGTACACCAATCCCTCTCCCATCACTTACTCCCATTACCTACTCAAGATTTCCTACAGTCAACCGCTATTGTAATCAAAGCCTTCTCCTTTCCAGTCACCCTTGCATCAGCATATTGCCCTCCTAACAGATCCATATCCAAAGTCCAGTTCAGTTCTCTCCTCAACTCCTTAGGTCATCATTTCATCCTGGGTGCAGACTTAAATGCCAAGCATCAAGTTTGGGGTTCAAGAACCACGAATTCTCGTGGCAGAACATTTCTGTCTGCACTCAATACCCAACGTTTCAGTCTCCTTCCACCCACCTCACCTACCTACTGGCCCACAGATCCTAACCGCAATCCCGATATCCTTGATTTTTTCATCCACAGTGGCTTAGGTCCCCTCAATCATTCCCTTACCCCTCTTGGCGAACTATCCTCAGATCATAGTCCATTATTACTCCAATTATCTCTAGCTCCTATTCCTAAGTCTTCTCCACCGTCCTTCATCAGAGGCCCAGTTAACTGGAAACTCTTTCACCAAATCCTTACCGATAAAATTGACCTCAGAATGACCCTGAAAACCCCAGATGACCTTGACAATACTGTACACTTTTTTACCACCACTATCCAACAAGCTATCTGGACTGCTTCCTTTCCAAACCACTCCTCAAGAACTCCTAAGAAAAATAAGTTACCTCAACACCTCATAGACCTAATCCATACCAAACGCCGTGCCAGATTATTATGGCAACGTACTAGACACCCCACCGATCGCCAATCCTATAATTATTTTTGCAAAAAACTAAAGATAGAATTGGCCACCTTCAGATCCCAATCCTTTAACTCCTACCTCACTTCTCTCACTTCTCATGACAATTCCCTATGGAAGACCACCAAACATATCCTAAAACCCCATCACATATCACATCCTCTCCGTCGAGGTGATGGCTCTTGGGCAGCATCTGACGAAGATAGAGCCGAAGAATTCGCCAAAAACCTTTCCCTTACATTCACCTCTCATCCAGAATCCAATCCCACCCACACGTCAGCAGTAGAGGAATTCCTTAATTCACCCATCCCACTCTCCTTACCGCCTAAAGCAGTTAATCCTTCTGAGGTCAAATTCCTTTTACAAAAACTACCTACCCGTAAATCACCTGGATACGACCTGCTTACCTCTCAGATCCTTAGACAACTCCCTCCTAAAGCTGTCATATTCCTTACATACATATACAATAGCATCCTACGAACCACCCACTTTCCTCTTTTGTGGAAACATTCCACTATTATCCTGTTTCCGAAACCAGGCAAACCTCCCAACACCTCAACGTCCTACAGACCAATTAGCCTTCTTCCTATTCTCTCAAAAATCTTTGAAAAGATCCTCCTAAAACGCATCCTACCCTTTATAGAATCCCAAACTCTTCCTTCCCATCAGTTCGGATTTCGTTCACAACACTCTACAGTCCAACAAGGACTCCGAGTGGTTGATCATATTTCCGCAGCATTGGAAAGCAAGCAATATTGCTCGGGTGCATTTCTGGACATAGCTCAAGCTTTCGACCGGGTATGGCACGCCGGGCTTCTTTCCAAGCTGAAAAACTATCTTCCTCAGTCCTTGTACCTTGTTCTCCGTTCCTACCTCTCAGATCGTACCTTCCGAGTTCGTTGCGGTACTGAATTTTCGCATTGCTATCCAATTGAGGCAGGTGTTCCTCAAGGTAGCGTATTGGGTCCCGTCCTTTACATCCTCTTTACCGCCGATATCCCTGTCCATCCCGATACCTTCCTGGCAACTTTTGCTGATGACCCCGCTATTCTATCATCCGCCTCAGATCCCAACATAGCATCCTTAACTCTCCAAAACCACCTCACCTTGATTGAGCACTGGTGTAATAACTGGCGCATTAAAGTTAATGAATCTAAATGCCAACACATTACCTTTACACTCCGACGCAGTTCCTGTCCACCAGTACACTTTAATTCCATCCAGCTTCCTTACTCAGACACAGTCCGGTATCTTGGCTTTCATTTAGACCGAAGACTGACGTGGAACCCACATACTAGACTCAAAAGACAAGAACTCAACCGACGATACGGCCAGCTATACAGACTACTAAACAGAAAATCCAAACTTTCTATTGAAAACAAATTACTTATCTACAAGACAATACTGAAACCTATATGGACATACGGACTTGAACTGTGGGGTACAGCAAAAGCTTCTAACATCAAACGTATTCAATCCTTTCAATCTAAAGTCCTTCGAACAATAGTTGATGCTCCGTTCTATGTAAATAACAAAATCCTACACCATGACCTTAATATCCCATTTGTCCTAGACCTTATTCCAGAAAAATTCTCCAAATTTCACCAGAACCTTACCTATCATCCAAATCCCCTTGCACAATCTCTATCCAGCACCACCCATCCTTACAATCCTCCTCGAAGGTTGAAGCGGCAGTGGCCCGAGACCTTTTGTAAATAAGCATCTATTGGAGTTTTGGCAATGGCCAGATCCTCCACTCAAGCCCGAGTGTGTATGATTAGGTTAGTTCTTTTGTTTATATACATTTATTTTATTTTATTGTATTTATTTTTATTTTATTTATTGTATTTATTATTATTAAGTTTCTGTATTATTTTATTTTTTTTTATTGTAAATAGAGTGTGAGTGTGCTTTCTCTGAACACTATTATAAATGTCCTTGATGTGACAGAATGTAATATTTCTAAATAAACAAATAAAAAAAAAAAATAAATTAAATTAGTGAATAATTTGACGAATTTTTCCTTTGTCATATTCCAACAATATCAACTTATAATTAGTGTGACAACTTTCGACTGATCTATGACAGAAAATGCAAATCTCTTAATTCCGTTTTAGTAAACTTTGCAATGTAAAATAACAGTTTAATAACTAATAGTCGTACAATCCATAATCAAGCGGTGATATAATAAATAGGACTTTTATTATTTTAATGGCATTTTAGATTTGTTAGCTGTAATCTTTTAGCTTTAGCTCGGTTAAAAATGCAATTAAAAAATTTTATAATAGTCCCACATGACCAGAAAATAATTTCAATTCAAAGTTGAGCAGTAAGTGAATGTTGTGTGTTGCCCTCACCAGATTTTTTTGTTTACATTAATTATTTATTTATAAAATTATTACCAATAACACATCCCTCCATGTACAGACAATAAGGTTCGTAGCACGCATGCTGCATTCAGAATATTCTCTTTCTCTTGGAGCACCTAAAATATGATGAAAAATGTATTGCATTTATTATCGTTAAGATTAGTGAGTAGGTTAGTTCAGTAGTTAAATAAAGTTAATGAGTTTATTACATACATACATGAAACGTTATTTCATCTATATTACTCATACACTATATAAAACTAATACTTGAGAACGTTGCTTTCGAGGTAGAAATAGATCGTTATCTTTCCACAAAAAATTATTAAAAAAACTATGGTGTGTGCTTAAAACCATACGATATAATTGAAAACATCAACAAGGTAAAAGGGGAGAGGGAGTGGGAGAGGGCGAAAGTGAGAGAATGTGAGAGTGAGAGTGAGAGTGAGAGTGAGAGTGAGAATGAGAGTGCGAGTGCGAGTGCGGGTGCGGGTGCGGGTGCGGGTGCGGGTGCGAGTGCGAGTGCGAGTGCGAGTGCGAGTGCGAGTGCGAGTGCGAGTGCGAGTGAGAGTGAGAGTGAGAGTGAGAGTGAGAGTGAGAGTGAGAGAGAGAGAGAGAGAGAGAGAGAGAGAGAGAGAGAGAGAGAGAGAGAGAGAGAGAGAGAGAGAGAGAGAGAGAGAGAGAGAGAGAGAGAGAGAGAGAGAGAGAGAGAGAGAGAGAGAGAGAGAGAGAGAGAGAGAGAGAGAGAGAGAGAGAGAGAGAGAGGAGAGAGAGAGAGAGAGAGAGAGAGAGAGAGAGAGAGAGAGAGAGAGAGAGAGGAGAGAGAGAGAGAGAGAGAGAGAGAGAGAGAGAGAGAGAGAGAGAGAGAGAGAGAGAGAGAGAGAGAGAGAGAGAGAGAGAGAGAGAGAGAGAGAGAGAGAGAGAGAGAGAGAGAGAGAGAGAGAGAGAGAGAGAGAGAGAGATTACAATATATTGTATATGCGTATTGGTATGTAACAGTATTGATATTGTTTGTGCTGTGTTATATGAAGAAGAATTTGTATATATATAAATATGTGATTAAGTATAATTAAGTGGTATGTCCTAAAAAAACAAAGGATTGACGAGTATGCTGTTTTTCGAGGAACCCTATATAGTAGGTCATCACTGCTTTAAATAAAGTATCTCTCTCTCTCAGAGGAAGCAAGGTTAGAAACGAGAGGGTTGGGATGATTCTGAAGTTTATTATGGAAGGATAGGTATCTGGATTGGGCCAGATCTGAAACATAAGGAACATTAAGATCTTCATGGATAGTTTTATTAGTGACAAAGTAAGGTGCATTGAGGATTTTACGAAGGATTTTGTATTGTAAAGATTGGATGCGAGAGGAATTCGATGGTTTAGTGGAGCCCCATAGCTCAACTCCGTAAGTCCAAATAGGTCTTATTATAGTCAAGTCTTTTGTAATTAATGGGAAGTTTAGATCGTTTGTCTAGTAAGTGCTGAAGTAATCGGAAACGTCGAGCGGTTTCTTGTCGTTTCAGTCTAGTATGAGGATTCCAAGTTAGTCGTTTGTCCAGGTGGAGTCCTAGGTATCGGATTTGCTCAACAGGGATAAGTGGAGTATTGCTAAAGGAAACTGTAGGACAGGAAGTCGTTGGTTTACGACGAAGCCCATAGATTTAAATAGCCGAAAGGTTAAACGAAAACGACCTCGAGGTCGTCTTAAATTCGAAGCCGAAAATACGGATGGTGCGATCCCAATTAGCCCATCGTTCTTAATAATAGAAAGATCAGATGATCAAAATTTGGAAGAAGTATCCCCGTTCTTAGTAAATAAGTTTCTTTCAGGTTTAGTAGGATACTTAAAAAATGTGAAAAAGCTAAGAAATAGTACATTACTTATTGAAACAAAAAACAGAAAACAATCAGAAGAACTATTAAAATGTAAAAATTTAGGTGGCCAATTTCCTATTCAGGTTTCCCCCCACAATACCTTAAATTACAGTAAAGAAGTGATTCGATGTTACGATCTCCAATTTCTAAAGATAGACGAAATTAAAAATGAATTGTCTTCAGTGATGAAAGATATATTACGCAAAAAAAAAAAAAAAAAAAGAAATGAGATATTGACAAATTCTTATATCGTGACCTTTCCTACACCGAGAATTCCGGGAACAATAAACATAGGATTCCATACGGTCAAAGTACAGGAATATATTCCTAACCCGCTTCGCTGTTTTAACTGCTTATCTTTTAAACACCCTTCGAACGTCTGCAAACAAAAAAGTCAATGCATTCAATGTGAGGAAGCAAAACATTAAGATAACGTGAGATGTACGCGCCCAACCCGCTGTAGTAATTGTGCCCAAAATCACAACTCATTAGATCGTCGATGTCCAATTTTTATTATGCAAAAAGAAATAAAAACTATCCAAACCATAAATAAAATATCTTTAAACGAAGCAAAAAAAATGTATAAAGAACAGAATCCAACCCATTATACTAGATCTTTTGCTGAAATTACAAAACAAAATCCTAACACTATCGAAAAGAAAGACATCGCCATTCAAACAAATTCATTGTTTAACTTTGAGAAAACATATTTAATACCACTTACATAGCTAATACTAGAAATACTCAAACAACAACAAATCCTACCCCCTCCCTATCCCCACCAATAATCCCCCTCCCTAACATTCATGTGATCCCACCTCCGGCCCCTTCCCATCACCACCTCCGGGCGTCTCCCTGCCGCCGCCACCAACCACCCCCCTTCTTCCGCCGCCAGTCGCCTCCTTAGCGGCCCCAAAACCTCCTCGCAAGTCCAGATCAAATTCTAGGAGTCGTTTTTCTCAAGACGCGTGTTCTTCAAAAATATCAGAAGCCGCATTTGCGATTGTAGGTTCTGACCGAAACTCAGATATCGATCCGGAAGGAGAGTTTACCATCGTACATAACTAAAAACAGGGCAATCGTAATAAAAAAAAAAACCTAATAACTTACGAAACACTAACAGTATACGATTACAAATTTTTATTTTATTTTTTATATCTATTTTTATTTATTTTTTTTTCATTCAAAACAAACCTGTATAATGTCTATCCGTGCCCTAACATATATTTTATATTGGAAATATAAGTATTTTCATTGCGATAAACATATATATCACTACTACAGCAATAAAAATAAAAGCAGTGCTATTTACAACGCTCGAAGTATTTACGTATTACTACCAGACGTAACAGTAAACACCTACAGAACCCTCACTGCCGCAAACATAAACAAACATCCTACGTTATTCTTATTCTATTACTACAAAAATAGATCTCATTTTTCTTTAATAAAGAAACACTCTATGTTTACTAACCTATTTATCTACATAGCATGCGTTTATTTCTATTATTTGAATATTCATAGATGCGTGTATGCATATGTGAATGACTTTGTTATACATTCCTGTACATATATATTTATTTATGTAGGCTTATATTTTTTTCATGTATACGTGTTTACTTTTGTATTTTTACGTATATACGTAAGTATATATGTGATTGTTCTTATATGTGTATATGTATTGCTATGTTCCTGGCCTCGCGTTTCTACGGCGAGTAGGGGGTTCCAGGAATCGCATTTATTTGTATTTATATGTATTTATATCGGTCCCAGAAGGGAACCGATCAACTTAAAATATATTAATGATGTATTTAAATGTTAGATACCACAGACCCCCTACTGTAGTATCATAGATTGAACCATATACTCTTTATTGGATTTCCTTTCTAAAGGTATCATGTTTATAAATTTACTATTTGTTTCTATTACTAATTGGTGGCATGCAAGGTAGAATGTAAAAGTACTACGTTGGTTTACTATTATATTTACAAGCTTAAATAAAACCAAAAACATCTATATACAAAATAATAACTAAACCTATATACATAATGAATAGTTAAGAATCATACTGGAGGAGAATGCTTGATGTTTGATTAAAGTTACGTGTTATATTGATTATATTAATTAATGATGTATGGTTGCCAACACAAATTTACATTAGTATAACTAAATGCTTGTTACCACTTAGCTGGTCCTTCATAGTGTTTCTAGGTGTTTCTAGCCGTCATCTCTGGATTCCCTGTCTCTGCTCTCCTTCAGGGTCTAGTCCGTCCATCTGCTCTCTCCGGCTGTCTTCGTCTTCCTCCCTCGACTCCCCCGCTTGAAGTCTCCTCAGCTGAGTCCCCAGAAGAAGTCCCTGTCTTGCTCTCTCCGCTTCTCCTGATCCAGTCTCAGCCTGTGTCCCAGCTCTCCTCCGCCGAGTCCCAAGAGGAAGTGTTCCCTCCTCTGAGTTCCAAAAAGAAGTGTTCAGTCCCAATTCTCTATTTCCCACCTTTTTTCATTCCCCTCTCTTTTGGTAGTCTTTTTCCTGATTGGCTGAATATTCTCAGCCTAAGGGATGACCACGCCCTCTCCCCCAGGCCAAGGTAAAGCAGCAGGTACAGCCTTAGGTATTTCTGGTGGAAGGTGTGAAAAGGTCTTTCGGGATCCTGTTTAAACACTCAGTTGTCGGTCTTTGTCGGTGGTTCTTAAAGGTTTTTATTAACACTACTCGACTGAAGCTGTGGGGCGTATATACTCTTCTTTAATTTCTAGGATCTCATGGGTCTCCTTATCGACCTGGAAAAAGAATTCTCTGATCTTTAGGGAACCTAATACAAAACCTTTCAAGGTTTCCTCCTGGGCTTCTATAATTCCTTCCTCTTTTTCACTGATTTCTTTTATATCTTCTCTGAGATTTTCAGATTCAAGACTTTCATTATCTAATGTAGAGGTTTCGCTTTCTTGTTCCTCGGAGGTAGTTCCTTCATCTTCAATTTTTCTATTCTCGCCTAAGGAGGGTACGGCTGATATAGGTTCATCCACTTCAATAACTTCATTAGGTTCCTGTTCAGATTCAAGACATTCATTCTCTTGACCTTGAACATTTTCAATGTCACTTGTTTGATTTTCTTCCAATGGGTGTTCTTGGCTGTCCTTTTCTTCCGCCTCTGTCTTTTTATTTAACTCGGTCGTGAATTTATTTATTTTACTGTCTATAAATTCTATTAGGTTTCTTTCCGAATTCCTAACACTTTCTGTTATAACTTCTTGCCGTTCTTCTAATTTCTGAATGAGTATTAGAAACAGGTTATTTCCTCCTGAACTAAAATTGTCCTCTATCTTCCTTTTGGCCTGTGGCTGGGTTTTCTTCGGGATTTGAATCACTGTTTCTTCAGTTGATCTCAGTTCTGGTTGTTGTTTGGGTGTTTTCTGATCCGCTACTGGTTCAGATCGTTTAGGCTTTGGTAGTGTTCCTTTTTCTACCCTAAGAGCCATCTTAAAAAGTATGTGCGTATATTATCCCTTTTAATTTAATACCTATTTTAACCTTTTAGGAAGGGGTTAAACGCTATCATAAAAATAATTCCCAACACATTTAAAAAATATCCCAATAGTAATCAACCGCATTATAAACAAGCCACTTTTAATACAAGACCATTAAATAGGAGAGTGAAGATTTTTCGATATTAAAAATAGGTTTGACACAAATTATTGCACTGCACAATCCGCATAGTTCAAATCAAAACAAGAAAGAATTTAACTAATTTTTTTATGTTACAACACTCATCAGCTTTACAGTCACTACATTAAACAATCAAATTATATATATTCAATTATCTCAACCCAACCAAGTTCATTACATTCAAATAACCATATTAAATTAAATCAAAGATGTTTCCCTCTTGTACGATTCTTAGTACCAACTTATTACAATACCACCTTTATTAATCATAGGAATGGAATTCTAAAAAATCAATTATTAATTTAATCTTAGATACAAATAGTAAATTTAATGATACGTCCCCACAAGGGATGCCATTTTAAATGCTATGTTCCTGGCCTCGTGTTTCTACGGCGAGTAGGGGGTTCCAGGAATCGCATTTATTTATATTTATATGTATTTATATCGGTCCCAGAAGGGAACCGATCAACTTAAAATATATTAATGATGTATTTAAATGTTAGATACCACAGACCCCCTACTGTGGTATCATAGATTGAACCATATACTCTTTATTGGATTTCCTTTCTAAAGGTATCATGTTTATAAATTTACTATTTGTTTCTATTACTAATTGGTGGCATGCAAGGTAGAATGTAAAAGTACTACGTTGGTTTACTAACTATTATATTTACAAGCTTAAATAAAACCAAAAACATCTATATACAAAATAATAACTAAACCTATATACATAATGAATAGTTAAGAATCATACTGGAGGAGAATGCTTGATGTTTGATTAAAGTTACGTGTTATATTGATTATATTAATTAATGATATATGGTTGCCAACACAAATTTACATTAGTATAACTAAATGCTTGTTACCACTTAGCTGGTCCTTCATAGTGTTTCTAGATGTTTCTAGCCGTCATCTCTGGATTCCCTGTCTCTGCTCTCCTTCAGGGTCTAGTCCGTCCATCTGCTCTCTCCGGCTGTCTTCGTCTTCCTCCCTCGACTCCCCCGCTTGAAGTCTCCTCAGCTGAGTCCCCAGAAGAAGTCCCTGTCTTGCTCTCTCCGCTTCTCCTGATCCAGTCTCAGCCTGTGTCCCAGCTCTCCTCCGCCGAGTCCCAAGAGGAAGTGTTCCCTCCTCTGAGTTCCAAAAAGAAGTGTTCAGTCCCAATTCTCTATTTCCCACCTTTTTTCATTCCCCTCTCTTTTGGTAGTCTTTTTCCTGATTGGCTGAATATTCTCAGCCTAAGGGATGACCACGCCCTCTCCCCCAGGCCAAGGTAAAGTAGCAGGTACAGCCTTAGGTATTTCTGGTGGAAGGTGTGAAAAGGTCTTTCGGGATCCTGTTTAAACACTCAGTTGTCGGTCTTTGTCGGTGGTTCTTAAAGGTTTTTATTACCACTTACAAAAGGTTGGGCTTGTGGGTCGTTACCCTCAGTCAGGTACCGCCAGATGTGAACACTTATGATGTTTATTTATACATTTAAAATAATTATTCCACCGGCGGTCTTTACAATACATAGCAGTATATATGTGTGTAGATATTTGTGTACGTACGTACGACCCTGTGTTTATCTATAATACCGTTATTCTCGCCATTACCATAGGGATCTCTGAAATCACAATCAACAAAGCTAGCTTATTATTATTGTTAGACCAATACAAAAATGTATATTATTGTTCACTATTTAATTTTTTATTACCTCTGAAGCCTCTACTTTCTTCTATCTCAAATATTTCTTTTTTTAAAAACATTTATTATATAAAATTTTGTTGTTTTACTCATATATGCACATATAACAATTCTATTCACTTCGCAAATCAAATTAAATTCAATATAATTTTACAGATTACTTCGCACTACGATAACTCTATTTATTCTCCTGAATATCTGTTGTACGTCTCAAGCTTCGAAATACATATAAATAATAGATACGCTATTTCCTTCCACATATTTATTCAATTATTTTTTATTTATTATTTTTATGTGGAAGTATCTACATGCACGAATACGTATTTTAACGCCTACTTATTATGTATTGTTCTATATATATCTGTATGTGCAAATATAGATATCTGTGCGGATATATATGTTTATATATATTGTTCTTATATATATATATATAGTTATATATATTTTCCAATATTGATAAAATTCAAAATATGGAATCCCACTCGAGTAAAACCGAGATTTGTTCTAAATAGAGCTGACTGGACCTTATTTTCTTCATTAGCCTCGCCACCTCAAACTCCTCCGTATCAAATGAATGTCGATAAAGGCTGTCAGACTATCACGAATCCGATCATAGAAGCGGCTAAACTATCAATACCAATGACCTCAGGCTCACCAAGAAGACCGCTTGTCCTCGGGTTTAACGATGTTTGCAAGGAAGCCATTAAAGATCGCCGTAAAGCCTACTAAAAATCCCAGAAATCTATGACCTCTCAAAATTTAATGGAATATAAAGGACAGCGTGCTATATGTAAAAAAAAAAATTAATCAGTATAAAACCGAATCCTGAAAAAAATTTATAAGTTCCATTAATTCCTCAGCCACATCAACTGACGTTTGGAACAAAATCCGTAAATTCACTAAAACTTCATATTCCTCTCGCTATACTATTTTGGTCAATGGACGACTGTCTGACAATCCTCTATCAGTCTCAAACACATTTGCAATGTTTTTTTCTGAAATATATAGATCCGGAAGAAATAATGCAAGCTCGGAATATACGGACCCTGAGAGGACAATTGATGATGAATTATTATGTTACAACCTCCCATTTTCAATGTGGGAACTCAAAAACATATTAAGAACTGCTAAAGGCTCAACCCCTGGTCCTGACCTGGTCCACTATGACATGATAAAGAACCTCCCAGGTAATACACTGGAGTGTTTGCTTGGATATTATAATCATGTCTGGTCCACTGGACAGTTCTCGAATAAATGGCGTGATTCAGTGGTCATTCCAATCCTGAAAAGCGAAAATGATAAACGTTTACCAACCAGCTATCGGCCTATATTTATCACAAGCTGCTTAAGTAAATTAATGGAGCGGATGATTAATAAAAGATTAATGTGGATAATAGATAACAACAATTTAATTCAACCTTTTCAATCGGGATTCCGTAAGGGTCAATGCACATTGGATCGTTTGGTTGCATTAGAAGCCGAAACACAATATACTTTTATCAACGCACAACAGACAATAGCCATATTTTTCGATATGAAAAAAGCTTTTGATAATCATCCGTAGGAATTAGAGGGCAAATGTACAATTATGTTAAACAATTTCTAACGCACCGACGCTTTAGAGTTCAGGTAGGAGGAGAATTATCCGAGAACAACCATCATTTCAACGGTGTCCCTCAAGGTTGTGTCCTGAGCCCAACTCTGTTCTGTCTGGCGATAAATGACTTGGGCCTTAACTTGCCAAGAGGTGTTAAACCGCTTCTATTCGCGGATGATCTAGCCATTCTCTGCCGATCTGGTAACATTGACACTATTCGAAACAAACTACAGGACCCTGTTAATAGAATCAAAACCTGGTCTCTTTCCATTGGTCTCCAATTTTCTTCCACAAAAACTAAGTTCATGCATTTCAGTCGAAAGAGAAACATCCCCAACTCACCCGAAATTTACCTCGGAAATTCTATAATCCCGTACTCGAACCAACATAGATTCTTGGGCATGATCTTTGTTCGAAGACTAACTTGGGAACCACACATTTCTGCCCTAAAGACAGCCACTACCAAAAGAATAACTATCTTGCGATATCTAAGCGGCACTTCCTGGGGCTCAGACAGACTTACGTTAATAAAACTGTATCAAGCTCTGGTATGTTCGAAATTAGACTATGGGTGCTTTATATATGGTTCTGCTCGCTATCGGATCCTAAACAAACTCGATACAGTCCACCATACAGGCATTAGGATAGCAACTGGCTTATTTCGAACAAGTCCCATCCTTAGTCTCTGCTCTGAGGCCGGAATAAACCCTCTTTTATTTAGGAGGAAAAAACTGGCCGTTAACTACATTTCAAGGCAATTTCCCCAAAATAAACATCCCACTCACAACTACATTTTTAAACCTAAATTTTCAAACGCTTTTAGGAACAAAACAAAGTCCACACTCCCATTGTCAGAAAGAATTTATTCAGCAGCTGAATCCCTTAAGAACTTACCTTTATTCAATCCTATTGAATCCTAAAATCTTATCATATTTCCCATTCCCTTCGTGGAGGTGATGGTACCTGGGCAGGTTGTGATGTAGACAAAGCCGAGGAATTTGCCAAGCACCTTTCCTATACCTTTACTCCCCATCTAGAATCTCATCCCACTCACACAGTACAAGTAGAAGAATTCCTTTCTTCACCTATACCACTCTCCATACCACCTAAAGCAGTTAATCCCTATAATAGTTCCATCTATTACGCAAAATCGCTCCTCGTAAATCTCCTGGATATGATCTTCTAACCCCACAGATCCTACGACAACTACCATCCAAAGTCATCATATTTCTGACCAGTTTATATACAATTGTATCCTGCGAACTACCCACATCCCCATCTTATGGAAACATTCCTCCATCATCCTTTTCTCGAAACCAGGCAAGCCTCCCAATAATACATCATCCTATAGACCAATTAGCCTACTCCCAATTCTTTCAAAAAATTTTGAAAAGATCCTACTGAAAAGAATCCTACCCATAATAGATTCCCGAAAAATCCCTACCTATAAATGCGGATTCCATTCCCAACATTCTACCGTCCAACAAGGACTCCGAGTTGTTGACCACATATCCTCAGCCCTAGAAAACAAGCAGTTTTGCTCGAGTTCATTTCTGGACATAGCGCAAGCTTTTGAATGGTTATGGCACGCCGGACTGCTCTTCAAGCTCGAATCCCATCTACCACAGTTCTTATATCTAATACTCCAATCCGCCATCTCCGACCGCTCCTTTCGAGTTCGCTGTGGTATAGAATTTTCCGACTGTTACTCAATTGAGGCTGAAGTTCCTCAAGGCAGCGTCTTGGGTCCCATCCTTTACATCATCTATACCGCTGACATCCCGGTCCTTCCCGATACACTCCTGGAAACTTTCGCTGATGACACTGCTATCCTATTTTCTAACTCAGATCCTGAAACAGCGTCAATAAACCTGCAACGGCTCTTATCCTTGATTGAACACTGGTGCAAGAAATGGCGCATCAAAGTCAATGAACCCAAATGTAAACATATAACCTTCACCCTTCCTGTCCACCAGTTTACTTTAATTCCATCTCGCTTCCCTTCTCTGACACAGTCCGGTACCTTGGTTTTCTCCTAGAAAGACGACTAACGTGGAATCCGCATACTAGACTGAAAAAACAGGAACTTAACCGACGTTATGGCCGGCTATGTAGACTACTTAATAGAAAATCTAAACTTTCTATTGAAAACAAACTACTGATCTACAAGACAATACTAAAATCCATCTGGACCTACGGACTAGAACTGTGGGGGGACAACTAAATTTTCTAACATCAAACGTATTCAATCCTTCCAGTCCAAAGTCCTCCGTACAAATGTCGATGCTCCCTTCTATGTCACCAATAAAACCCTTCATAATAACCTTAATATTCCATTTATTCTTGATCTTATCCCAGACAAATTCTCCAAATTTCATTAGAACCTTACTCATCACCCTAATCCCGTAGCACAATCCCTTTCTAGCACCACTCGTCCCTACATTCCTCCTCGCAGGTTAAAACGGCAGTGGCCCCGTGATCTTTTGTAACATGTATATATTGGAGTCCTAGCAATGGCCAGATTCTCCACTCAAGTCGTGAGTGTCTGTGGTTGTAGCTCCCTTTCTCAGTCTCCGCTGGCTTTTAATAGCAGTGAAGTGGTTGAGGAAGAAGCGCAAGGATCTCCTTAAGCCTCGCTTTCCCTTCACATGTGGGGGGACAAGTATGGTTCGGAGTACCCATGGCCGACTGTAAATAGTGTAAATAGGTGTGCCTGCTTCTAAGATTTTTTTTTTCATTACTTTTTTTTAAAGATAATTTTAATTCTATTTTATTCATTTATTTTTATTCTATTATTACTATTATTTATATTTTCTTCTTTCACTATGATATTTTATTTTGTTCTTATTTAGCTTTCTTATTATTTTAAAATTACCTTATTAATTTATCTTTTTTTTTAATTTGTAAATATGGTGTGAATGTGCTCTCAGAACTCTATTATAAATGTCCTTTATTGAGACAGATTGTAATATTAATCAATAAACAAATAAAAAAAATTATTAAATTGAATTCAATGAAATTCAGATTAGGAAATACTATTCTTCAAATATCCTCCAAGTTCGGGACAAATTGAACCCGCAGTTTTCTAACCACAGGCATGCCAAATAATACATTTGCTGATCCGAAAGTGAACGTATTTTTTCTGGGGGAAGTGGATTGAATTTTATGAAATTCATACCTACTTGATTATCTGTTTACCGATCCCTCCAAATTTAAGCCAAATCGGACATGCGGTTTCAGAAATATAGACGTATTAAGGAAAACACGTTGACACATATAAACGAGAAATTAGTTGACAGAATGCAATAAAATTGATAGTAAATTATTTTGTCTCCATTACCTACCTTTTATCTAACGTTGAGCCAAATCGAACGTACCCTTTCTGAAATATTGGGATATATAAAAAAATACGTTTGCGCGTGCGCTAGCGGAAGTGATGGATAGAATTTAATAAATTGATATGGGACCATCTAGGCACCAATCCGCATAATCCCTAAAAATATTATGTCTGATGAATGAAAATCTGATGAACGGTACTAGGTGATGCCCGTCTCATCGATTTGACTACAGACAGTCAGACACAGAACCAAATTGGATCCTTGATGTCTGAATTATAAAACGTGATTGGAAATTTTTGATTCTGAGCACAAACATTTTTTTAACCTCTCGCACGAACACAATGCTTCCCATATCTTCGGTAGTGAGGAAGCAAAATAAAAACCTTGCCATGAACAGTTCCTTAACTTTCCGTATTAATTGTAAAAACGTTTCTCGCGTTGGTTTTTGAGAAGTTTTTCTGTTTTGTAAATATTTCAAAAAGACATTTATTACTAACATTATAGCACGTAAGCGTATCTTAAAATCTCTATAAATAAATTATATATTATAAGGAAATATTAATTATAATGACCTTCTTCGACCTGAACACAGTTTTCTAAAGCAGTTCTTATAATCTCTTTCAGCCATTTGGATATTATAGATGACGCCAATATAGTCATCGCTCTATCTATGTTCACTGTACCATCTTCTAACAACTGTAATTTTACTTATCAAATTTCAATGTTAATCTATTTAGAAAAAATATTTACCAGAGTATTATCGTACTTTTTTTTTTGTCATTAACATGTATTTCTTTTAAAAATACATGTTTGTATTTAATTTAGTTTAGTATTATATAATATATTCGATTTACTTACCGCCCCAGACTCCTTCATAACACAATGATAAATGCACTAGAATAAAATGAAAATTAATATTTGTCGGTTGGACCTACTCAATATTCTTCTGTTAGTTTTGTCTTACTTGGCGTCGTTTTATGGCCAGTTTCATTTGTTCGTAGGAAAGCTGAGTATCTATTGAATCCACTGGAAAAAAATAAATATTAGTATATTGTATCGTTGGCACCCTGTTAACGTAACGAGTCTGATTCTGTTTAACGTTGCACATTCGTTATTCTAACCTGGTGCCGACGATATTACTAGCTGTAATCGGCTATGTGCTGCAGAGTTTCTGTTTGGTTTAGTGTAAAATAAAGAAAAGAGAAAAGCAGAGGTTTCTTATGTTTCATTGCACAATACTTTGATGACATAGACTAAAATAGCAAAGTTTCGTTATTTCAAATTCCTAAATATTCCAAAATTCTTCGCCGCTTGATTTGAAGTTTTGACACAACTTGGATTCGAATACGCTAGTTTTTATGTGAGTTCTGCGACTGCGCTAGGTTACCATATACTACCGTCTATACTACCATATACTTATATGTTTGTTTTTTGTTAGGAAATTGGTGTTATCTTTTGATAAAATTGTTACTGTATGCTAATTAAACACCTGGACCATAATATATACTAATGCCACAGTGAGTACTGTTATTATTTATTGTTTACAGTTGTGCGAAGTGAAGCTGGTCTACAGAGGACTGTCCTTATTTCGCAGCCATAAGTACCTAGCCTAACGTAGTCAATTAGCCTGGAGCCTTCACTTGGGAACAAAATCATTGGGCCTTCACTCTGATACAAAACGAAGGTCGCGCAGCGTGTTTTTATTTTATTTTTTATTTCATTTTTTCTTCCTTCACTTTCTTCTGACATGTTATGGGATTTTATCACCAAATCATGTCTTCTAAAGGTGCAACAACAAGGTCTCTCTCTGTAAGATGTACACCACGTTCGTCACCTGCGAAAAAAAAAAAAAACTCGTCGATCGAATAGAAGGACGCCACCTGCAACTCCACCTACAGCAACAGGCAATATTGAACCTCAAACGGGCACATCTCAGGATACGCGGGAAGAATCTCCCTTTTTCACTCCAAATCCTTACGATGTACTTAAAAATGAAAAAGAAGTAATGGAATCTGCATCCATTCCCAGAGACCTCCTCCAATTTTCGTTAAAAATCTACAAAAATTCTCTTTACTATGCACTCAGTTAAACAAAATCACACTTCCTGGTAGCTACTCCTGCTTAAGCTGCTCTAGCGATATTAACATATCCCCTGGCACAGCTGATGCATACCGCCAAATACTTAAATATTTATCACACACAAAGGCAGATTTTCACACCTACCAATTCAGGCAAGAGCGTTCCCTGAGGGTAGTAATCCGAAATTTACATCCCTCTACCCCAGTGGAGGCGATCGGAGAAGAATGGACGGCCCTAGGTTTCAAAGTCCGACAGGTCACCAATGTTATGAAGGATGACAGAGACGTTTCTGGAGTAAATAATAGAAAGAAAGCATTACTTCTATTTTTCATCGATTTAGAACCCTCAGCAGGAGTCCAAAAAATATATAAAATCAACAGATTATATTATACAAGTGTCAAGGTTGAAAAAACATACACTAAAAAAGAAATCATCCGGTGCCACAATAGCCAGGCATATGGACACACCAAAACATACTGCCACTACATCCCAAGATGCGTCAAATGTGGAGAGTCACACGAAACTGGTGAGTGCAAGAAATTGAAAACTACTCCTGCAGTATGTGCTTTATGCCTGGAAGGACATCCTGCGAGCTACAAGGGCTGCCAGGTGTATACCAGACATCCCACCGACAGCAGCTCCTATAATTATCTCCGTAAACAACTAAAGCAAGAATTATCCAACTTAAAATCCCAATCCTTTAACATCTGAGGTCAAATATCATTTACAAAAACTATCTTCCCGCAAATCTCCTGGATACGACCTTCTAACCCCACAGATCTTTTACCAACTACCACCCAAAGCAATCATGTTCTTCACATACATATACAACTGCATCTTAAGAACTACCCATTTTCCTCTCCTATGAAAACATTCCACCATCGTCCTTTTCTTGAAACCTGGCAAACCTTCTAATAATACATCATCATATAGACCAATTAGCCTACTTCCAATCCTTTCAAAAATTTTTGAAGAGAATCCTACCCTTAATAGAATCCCAAAACCTTCCTACCCACCAATTCGGATTTCGCTTCCAACATTCCACTTTCCAACAAAGACTCCGACTTGTTGACTACATATCCTCAGCCCTAGAAAGCGTATTTTTCGGGAGCATTCCTGGACATCGCTCAAGCTTTTGACCGGGTATGGCATGCCGGACTGCTCTTCAAGCTAAAATCCCATCTACCCCATTCCGTATATCTTATCCTCCGATCCTACTTCTCTGACCGCTCCTTTTAAGTTCGCTGTGGTGCAGAATCCTCTAACTATCATTCAATTAAGGCGGGAGTTTTTTATTATTGAAATATTAATTGTATCGAAATCTTAGTTATTATTTATATGTGCATATTGCGTGAATGAATCATGTAGCCTTAATATTAATGCCCTTTAATGTGGCAGAATGTATTAATATTCAATAAGAAAATAAAATTAAAAAAAATTGTAAAAACACAGGTCAACTATACAATCAAAGTACAAAATGTAATTAAAAAGTATGCTCTGCAATGAAAGGGGCACTTATCCCACGTAAGTAAAAACTTTTTTTTTTGTTATTACTTCTTTATTGAATATTAATACATTCTACCACATTAAAGGGCATTAATATTATGGCTACATGATTCATTCACGCAATATGTACATACAATTAATATTTCAATAATAAAGAAAACGAAATATAGAAAAATAAAATAAGTATATTGATATGCCTGTGTACAAGAAAATGAAATAATAGATAAAAGCTAAATGAAATTAAAATAAAGAAAACACATGCACACCTATGTACAATATTTAAATTCCAAGGGACTCTGAGTCATGCCTTATTCCCCGATGTAGAAGCCAAGAGAGGACTCCAGGATGTCCCAGTGCTTCTCTCTCAGCCGCGTCACTGTTATTTGAATTACCAGTTATGTTATTTGAGTTACCAGTGGAAACTGATGGAAGGAACTACAGCAACAGGCGCTCATGTCTTGTGTGGAGAATCTGGCTATTGCCAGAACTCCCATATATAAACATTAACAGAAGGTCGCGTGGCCACTGCCGTTTTACTCTCCGGGGAGGATTGTAGGGATGGCTGGAGCTAGATAGGGATTATGCTGCAGGATTTGGAATATGAGTGAGGTTCTTGTGAAATTCGGAAAATGTGTCTGGGATTAGTTCAAGAACAAATTCGATATGAAGGTCATTATGGAGAGTTTTATTGGATACATAGAAGAGAGCATCGACTATTGATCGGAGAATTTTAGACTGGAAGGATTGAATGCGTTTGTTGTAGGAGGTTTTGCTGTTCCCCACAGTTCTATTCCTTATTTCCAAATAGGTTTCAGGATTGTCTTATAGATTAGTAGTTTTTCATCGACTTAAAGTTGAGAGTTTCTATTCAATAGTCTATATAGCTGTCCGTATCGTCTGTTAAGTCTGGTGCATGGGTTCTATACATTAGGAGGGATAGGGTGTTGGAGTTGGGATTGGGGTTCCTGTTGCGGCAGGGCCTCACATTTATCAGACCCTAGTAACTTTGAATAAGATACTGTAGAGTCTACTATTTTAGCAGGCCCTCTTCTGTGTTTAGAAGTTTCTTCTGGGTACCGAGGTTTACGAAATTTACTTTTGATGTTTTTATACACCTGGTAGCCCTTGTAGTTCGCAGGATGTCCTTCCAGGCATAAAGCACATACTGCAGGAGTAGTTTTCAATTTCTTGCACTCACTAGTTTCGTGTGACTCTCCGCATTTTACGCATCTTGGGATGTGGTGGCGGTATGTTTTGGTGTGTCCATATGCCTGGCAATTTTGGCACCGGATGATTTCTCTTTTAGTGTATGGTTTTTCAACCTTGGCACTTGCATAATATAATCTGTTGATTTCATATATTTTTTGGACTCTTGCTGAGGGTTCTAAATCGATGAAACATAGAGGTAATGCTATCTTTCTATTATTTACTCCAGACACGTCTACGCAATTAGACAACGGAATATTTATTAATATAATTTATATATTTAACTATAAGCATATAATAGGGCGTGAGTAAAGTACTAAGAGTGGCGTAGCTCAGCTATTTGAGTAAAATACTCAGATTCGGGCAAACTGAATATCTGATTACCGTAATCAGAATCGGGAGGTCAATATTTGAGTAAAATACTCGGGATTCAGTACTCACTTTGGCATTTGCACGCCTCTGGTTGTAATTGAAAAACCAAAGGAATACGAGGGCACCCGAGTTTGAGGGAAGATAAAAGTACGCTTCCATACATAACATGGAATAATATATGGCTTAATATAATAAGGACTCCGACAATATTATGTAAATATACATATGCTGTTTTCATAAATGCTATCGTTGGTATTATTTAATATTTAATTGTATTGTACATATTACAGCGAAATAAATATTAAAATTTGTATATATAAGGGTACTTATAAAAATAAAAATACTCACAATGAAATATTAATCAATATAGCTTTTATAATTTTTGCTTTCACTTCCCTTTGTCTGAAAATACTTATTTCTGCTAAGGAAAGGGTGGTATGTGGAAGATGTGTGATGTACTAATTTGACTAGCTATTATTTTTCAATTTGCTAAAATATGTACATATTTATATTTACCATTTATTTTCGATATTGGATGTTTTTTTTCCTCTTGTTCATCACATCTCCTCATTAAGTCCACTACATCCTTAAATTTCTGATGTTCTTCTCTCCCATCAAAATATTTGACCGACGGGTCGCCGCAACAGTGCTAGAAAAAAGTACTTGGGCATTGTAAGTGTATTACACGGTGGGCCAGACCGCTCTACCGTGCACCTCCCCCCCCCCCCTTCCCACATCCCTATAAATCGCAAATCTTTGTGTTCCTTGTAACTATTTATTAAAGAATAGTCAATGTTCCCACAAAAAGAAGTGAACGAACTGCCCCAAAATGGCGTCCAAAGATGGCCGACTGACGACTTTGATTTTAGTTATTTTATTGGTCATTGTTAATCAGCATTTGGCTTAATTTTTTCATAGTTGGTTTTTTATTAAAGCTGGATAGTCAGAGAATAATAAAACACCAAAAAATAATAAAAAATAATTGGGTTAGGCATTAAATAATACCAGTGAAGTAGCATCTTGAAATATTCTGTTCATCTGTCTACTATACATTCGTTTAGCTATATAATGGATAGTGAGTGCTCCTTGTTTTCTTTTCCAAGATTTTGGCACTTCCTTTCTCGTTTGCTTAATGTATTTCTCCAATTTTCCTGTTCAATTTCTCGTTTTTCCTACCTAGAAGAACTTATAGCTTCGCCCTTTTGTTTGTGCTGAGAGAATAATTCATTCAATATTAAAATTTCCTAATTTTTATCATATGGTCCAACTTCCGAACAAAATAAAAGAAATAAAAATTCATTTGTTCATTAGTGATATATGAGTTTTACTAAACAACTCATCAACTATTCATTATATGTAGTTCAGACTAGATATATACTATTTTAGTTTATAAAACAAGTATCAATATGTCTCATTTCCGAGAAAGTATATACAATTTAAATTACCTCTAAGAATCATAAAATATACAAAACAAAGTATTGAATTGAAAACATTAAATAAAATCAAGATATTCAGCAATGTATATTTGAATTAAGTCTATTATTATCATTATATCATTATTACAATGGAGGCCTTCTTAAATGCAGAATAAAGAAAATTATATTAAAATACAGAATAAAGGAAATTATATTTAAAAAATAAAATAATAAATTAAAATTAAAAAAAAAATGTTTTGGACAGTTAAATTCTTGCATTAATATTTGTTCGTTAATACAATCAATTTAATGTACAAAAACGTTATTATATCACTATGACTAAGCCATTTATGAGTACTGAATGGTGTAGTAGAGGCCTGTAGGCATCCACGCCAGTGGTTTCTGCCGCTTATGTGCATTTTCTAGGGAACCGCTTCAAATATTTTAAAAAGTAATCAGTGTTTTAGAAAGAAAAATATATTCTCCAGATATTATATTTCAGCACGTTTTGGGTTATTGTTGGCCGTTTAAATACAAACGACGCTTGAATTTCAACTTGTAAATTTTGTTGTTAAATAAATTGACTACTGGTATTTTTTATTGCCTAACCCAATTATTTTTTAATATTTTTTGATGTTTTATTATTCTCTGACTATCCAGATTTAATAAAAGACCAACGATGAAGAAATTAAGCCAAATGCTGATTCACAATGACCATAACACTAACAAAAGTCAAAGTCGTCAGTCGGCCATCTTTGGACGCCATTTTGGGGCAGTTCATTCCTTTTTTTTTGTGGTAACATTGGCTTTTCTTTAATAAATAGTTACAAGGAACACAACGATATGCGATTTATAGGGATGTTGGAGAGGAGTGCACGGTAGTGAGGTCTGTCCCACAGACTATATGTTTTAGTAATGTTATGCCATGAAAGCTTTTCGAGTACCTTAATATCGGTGTATCCTTCATTGATTAGTTCCTCTTCAGTTAAGTATGATTCGTTTTTTAAGGATCTCTTTGAAATAGTTTTATAGTCCTGTAACATATCTGCTAGATTCAATACACCTTTCTCGGGTAATTCATCTGAAAATATCCACTTATTACAGTTGTTATTTAGGACTTTAAGTCCCGAGCTCATCGACGCCTATATTTTCTTCATTTATATAATCATAAGAGTAAATTATTTCTTTTAAATATATAAAAAAACAAAAAATGTTCAGCAAATCGTTGGATTTTAGAAAATTTATCACAGATCTTATTTTACCTTCTTCATTATTTAAAACTACTGACAATTGTGGTGTGAGCCTTTATTTTGTTTGAATTAATAAGTAATAAGGACACTCTTGTAGAATTTCGCTGACTGAGAGAATACTGTAGAGTATTGATATTTTGGTACAAGTTTTTTTTCTTATCAGATAAGAATAGGTTAGAGCTGTATGTTCTATCTTTAGTCTTGTTAAGGCAACTTCGTTTCTACGAATAGGGTGATTCGAGGTGGGCCATAGTTTTACTGTTTTTTTTTTCCTTTAATTTGCTCAATGACATGGATTGCCAGCTAGGATTTATTATCTTTTAGTGGGGAAGGCTTTTGCCATGTCGTGTTAATATGGCAGCGCCCCGACCTAGGAGAGTGAGTGCTATCTTAGCCGCAGTGTCCTGCAGTTCTTTTTCTGTGATCCCCACGTGGCCCGTCACCTAAATAAAATATGCAGAATTATTCAAAATTTCTAGCATGTTTAAATAAGCATGGATTTTTAAAATAGTCGGATGTCTCTGATATATATTATTAATACATTTCAAATAACTCAATGAGTCTGTTATTATTAATTACTATTGTTTTGAGAGTTATCGACATGGAGAAATGGAGAGCTGAGGCTATTGTGTGAAGTTGGGCTGTATATATACTGCCTATACTGTATAATTTATGTATTTTTATTTTTTGGGTGGGATCGCAATTAATAAAAGAAGATGCTGTGGATTCTTCGGATTTGGTCTATTGGTATAGATTAAAAACAGTTTAACAGTACATAAATTATATAGTTCTGCAGTATATATACAGCCCAACTTCACACAATAGCCTCAGCTCTCCAATTCTCCATGTCGATAACTCTCAAAACAATAGTAATTAATAATAACAGACTCATTGAATTATTTGAAATAAATAAATAAAAAGGCTTAGCGAACCCGAAGGATCGATGCCGACACCACCAATCGCATATTGCACACCTCCCTCCATCGTTCGCCGTCCAAACCCAGTCCCTTCAGATCGGCTTTAATGCAATCTTCCCACCTTCGCTTCGATCTACCCCTCGGACGCTTACCATTCGGCACAGCAAATATTAGCCTTTTAGGAATTCTCTCGTTACTAAGTCCAATAACTTTACAAGCCCATTTGATTCGCCGCGATGAAATTATATCAATTATATTACTCGGATACAGTTCACGCAATTCGGCGTTGTGTAACCGTCTGAACTCTCCAGTTAACTCATCCTTCTTCGGTCCGAATATTCTACGCAATACTTTATTTTCAAAAACCTTAAGACGCTGCTCATCTCTTAATGTAAGCGGCCAAGTTTTGCACCCATAAAGAACTGTAGGCAAGATAATTGTTTTATAGATTCTAATTTTTAAGTTTCGGGACAAGAGGCGCGAACTAAGTAATTTTGTCACAGACAAATAACAAGCATTTCCTGCCTTCAGGCTAACCTTAATTTCTTCTTCAATTTCGTTTTTTCTAGTTATCGTAGAACCTAGATACCTAAACTTATCTACCTGTTCAAACATATTACCATCTATATCGATATCACCAGTAGTATCGCCATTTTTGCAGCTAACCATATATTTTGTTTTATCCACGTTTATTTCGAGTCCTAGTTCTTTACCGGCTTTCGTTAACGTTGTCGTATTTAGTTTTATAGTTTCAAGGTCTTCGCTTAACAGTACCATATCATCCGCATAGCCCAGCACGGATGTTGTCCCACCCAGATCCAACCCTTTCTCGGTACGCATTATCTCCCTAATGGCATGTTATAATGCCAAATTGAACAGGACAGGCGAAAGGGAATCCCCCTGTTTTAAACCCGAACGAACCTCAAAATTTTCGGACAGATTATTACCGATTCTAACTTTATTGAGTGTATCCGTCAAGCACATCCTGACTAGATCTACTAATTTTTTAGGAATCCCCTGCTCGATTAGAATATTATACAGTTTCTGGCGGTCAATAGAATCGTAAGCCTTTTTAGAATCTATATACAGCTGGTGAACAATACCGTTGTACTCCAATTTTTTCTCTAATATTTGCCGTGAGAAAATATTTTATCAATAGTCGAACGATTCCGTCTAAATCCGCATTGATAGTCTCCGATAATTTCCTCGGCGTATTCCGTGATTCGACTGGTTAAGATTAAAGTAAATATTTTATAACATACCGGAAGGAGTGAAATTCCTCAATAGTTATTACAATCCGTCCTCGGGCCCTTTTTGTGAATCGGAATAAGAATAGGTTCTTTCCATTCTTCAGGTAATTTCTCATTCACTCAGATCTTTTTAACCAACCGATGTATTTTAGAAACTCCAGCTTCCCCGCATGCCTTAATTAGTTCAGTGGGAATATTGTCGGTTCCCGCTGCTTTATAAGATTTTAATTTTCCGATAGCTAATTCAACTTCCTCTTTACTCGGTCCTTCTATCAACGGTTCAGCACTCTGGTACTCAGAAGGAGGACACATTAATAAGATCATAATTTCCCGTATTTAAAATATTGTCAAAGTGGTCCTTAAATTTATTCAATATGTCAACCGGATCGGTCAGAATATTGTTATTATCGTCCCTAATTCCAGATGTTACGGATCCTACACATTTACGTGTCTGTTTATACCTTTGTACATGTCTCTTACGTTATTTTCGATTCTATTAGTTTCTATTTCACTTATTTTATTTTTAAGATACTCCCTTTTTTTATTTTTGAGCAATTTTGTCGTTTCGTTCTTTGAGGTTCGGAAGTATTCCAGATTGTCTTCGCTAGGATTATTTAGAGCTTTTAATTTAGCGGCTTTTCGTTTTTCGCACATGTTTAAGCAATCTTCATCAAACCACGGTTTGTTATTCTTATTTTCCTTTTTTCCTAGACACTAGTTACCGACCGCTTTAATATTATCCCTGATCTCTACCCATAACTTGTCAATATCCTCGTGGTCCTCGTCAGGAAGCTCTAAAGCTTCAAACCTATTCTTAACATCTAGCTCGAATTGGGTTCTAATTGATGGATTTTTTAATTTGTCCAGATTAAAATTCTCAAAATCGAAACGGTCTTCTTTTTATATTAAGCTTTTGTCGAAGTTTCGCGATTACTAATTCATGATCCGACCCACATTCTGCTCCGCGATAAGACCGTACATTAATTATACTGCTTTGCCAGCTATGTTGTATCAAGATATGTTGCGAATCCGGTGATGTCCAAGTATATTTATGAATATCCTTATGTTTAAACCTCGTACTTTTAATTATTAGGTTTTTCGCAGGCAAGCTTTCTTTACCAATCATCGGAATATAAACTTCTTCCCTTCCTACCTTTGCGTTCGCGTCACCTATAATTATTTTCATGTAGTTTCGCGGTAGTTTATCATAAACCCATTCGAGTTTATCGTAAAATTCACTTTTGACTTCATCGTCACTGTCTTCGGTCGGACAATGTATGTTTATTAATGCGATTTTAAACCAACGTCCCTGAAATGTAGCTACCGAAATTCTATCACTAAAGAATTGTACGTCTCTCAAAGCGGATAGTAATCTACTCCTAATTAGAAACCCGGTACCCAAACAATGATTCCCGCTTCCTCCGTACCAAATAGTGTACTTTCCTTCCCTCATCGAGCCCTCCCCTGGCCAGCGAACCTCTTGTAGAGCCACGACATCCAAATTGTACCCATTCACCTCATTCGCGACCGATTTTAGTCCCCCTGCTGTGTTTAAACTCCTTACGTTCCACGTACCAATATTTAAATCCCTATATTTCAACTTGCGCCATGAATCCCCTAAAGCAGTCCCCACCCGGAGACCCGAACGGGGGACTTGTTTACTTCCGGATAATGAGAGTTATTTGAAATAATTTTATTTATTATTTATTATAATTATTTATTATTTATTAGTTGTATCTATTAATTAGGTGATAACAATTGTATGCCCCAAGTTTTGACACTTAGTGCATTGTACTATTAGAGGCTTCTGTTTCGGTTCCTCAAAACGGGCTATTGAGTAAAATAATCGCTGAACCTAGAATATTTCAGCATTGCTTTTTGCTGGTTCCAAGTCTATGAAAAATAAAGGTAGCGGATAGCTTTCCCTAGGATGTAGCACAGGTGCTATGTGCCTGACATTATGACCGATTCCTTCGATGCCCGATGAGTGTTGTTGAATGTAGTCCTCTCAGGACCACTCGATACGCCTTTTCTTGTTTTAATTGGTAACAATGGAAGTCGTAATTATTGATTGTTAAAAAGTTGATCAGTTTTTTATAATTGTCTCTTGAATGAGTGTCGATTTTAATGGCTTTCACTCTCTAGTAACAACGAAAATTTGGCTGTCCGATCAAATTTGCAATTTGTTGACCGAATGACATAAAGTTCTTAAGTTTTGAAACAAATATTAGTGACGGCTCAGGATCAGAAAAATCTTGAAGCTGCGGAGTCTTGTGAGATACGTTGTTTTCTAGATTAGAATTTTTGCTTTCTGATGTGTTTGGTGCAGTTGGCTCTGAATGAGTGGCATTAGATTTGTTCTAGGTGGAGATTTATCTTGATCTGCATGGTTATTTGATTTATTATTTTTTTCTTTTATTAGGTGAGTTTTGTCACGATCCGGGAACTGAGTTTCGGAGACGCTTTTGGAGTGTACATCTTTTCAAATATTGCGAGTCGGTCCCGCTGATTTCTGAAAAGGATGTCTCGTCTAGACCTGGGCAGAATTTATTTGAAAAATATACTCGGAATAAATCCCTAAACCTCGATTGTTATTTCCGAAATAATTTATTTCATGAAATAACCTGACCATTATTTCCGAAATAATTATTCCGGGAATAAATTATTTCAGGAATAATGATTTCTGAAATGATTATTTCAGGAATAATGTTGTGAAATAATCATTCTGATCGACTTTTCAGATATAATCAATATCCGGGTCGACTGTTATGTTTTCGGGGGCGCTTACTATAAAAATAATGTCAAATTTGAGATTGCGCTCCCCCCCCCCTCTCACATCAACTTTTTGTAACTTTTTTGAAATAATCGATATCAGGGTCGACTATTACGTTTTCGGGGGCGCTTTTTATGAAAATACTGTCGAATTTGATATTGCGCCGCTCCCTCTCCACCCCGCATCGACTTTTTGTAACTTTTCAGATATAATCGATATCAGGGTTGATATCTGTTCGAAGATATCAACATCTCAATATTTGAGATATAATCTCAAATTCGACACTATTTTCATAAATAGATACCCCGAAAACATGGTGCATATTGGTAAATTTTTTATGTTATTTCTGAAATATTCATTTCTTAATTTTTGCAATAATTTATTTATGAAATAAATAATTCTGAAATAATAGTTATGAAATAATTTATTTCAGAAATAACTCATTTCGAAATAATTTACTTTATTCCAAAGAATGTCAGAATAGTGAAATAATTATTTCAGAAATAAATTCAGCAGTTATTTCATCGAGAATATTTCATTGACAGTTCGAAATATTATTTCAGAAATAACCATTATTCCTGAAATAATTCATTCGTGGAATAACCATGTGAATTATTTCAGAAATAAATTATTTCAAGAGTGCCCAGGTCTTCACATGATGTGTTTTTATCCAGATCCATGATAAGTGTTAGAGAAAATATATATATATATATATATTTTCTCTAACACTTATCATGGATCTGGATAAAAACACACATATATATATATATATATATATATATATATATATATATACCTAAATATTAAAATTAAAATTTATGAGATAACTTCTTAAAAACTAAGCTATTTACAAAATTATTTACATAAATATATACAGACATAAAATAAAATAATTCATTTCCAAAAAATAAATAATCAAAGGAAAGAATGAAATAAAGGAGTCTCTGGAAAGAAAAAAAAAAAGAAATAAAGAAAGTAAAATGTCTTGGATTCGAACTTGATGCCTTTGCCGTGAACTTATCGCAGATAAGGTAAAACCCGCAAGAGAATTACAAGCCACAGAGGCTAACCAAACGAGCTCTAATTTATAACTGTTTCATTGTTAATAAGTAGTTACTCACCTGATCATATGTGAATATAAAAATGTAAAACTGTTAATATAGTCACTGTTGAAAAAGTCTTACAGCAGTATTTTAAATAATAAGCACATTAGATAGTAACAAAGACAGAGCGACGTGTAAGTTGAACTGCACTATGGGCTATGACAAAAAGAAAATGAATAAATAATTAAATTTATTTGAATGAAAAAATAATTAAAATAGAATAATATTAGCATAGAATTAAATATTCAAATAATATTATTTGTTATTTTATCTTAATTTTTTTTTTATATTTCTGAAATATATAATTTTAAGACTTATAGAATTATTGAAGCTTCCTTCGACTGTCGACTGTTCTATTAAATTGCAAAAAGATCTATTTTAGTGCCAAATTGCAAAATAGATCAAAAAAGATCTTATTGGAATTTGCATTTTACTTGTATTACTTAATATCCGTTTAGATCTGTTGAAGATATAAATTCATATAAAAGGAGACAAGGGGCTGTCAGGTATGGGTCGCAAGGATTAGCTGCTGAGGTCATAAAAAAAATTCTCATAATATCTGAACAAAAAATGATCTTATGTCTCATAGAAAGATTGCGAGATAATTTGAAAATTGAGTTGCATCACTGAGCACATTCCAATTTCAAGAGAAGAGCCCGACAAGCTCTCGACTCATATGCGAGTCCACTATCGTTAAAGGGTTAATAAATATCTTACATTGTGTTTTTAATTATTACTAATTATGTCTGGTTTGCGTTTAAGAAAAATTTTTTATTCATTTAATTTTTTTCCTTAAGAATCCTGACTGACTTTTCGCTATGAGTCTTCTAGGAGCAAACTTATAGAGTTTCTAGGATATAGTATTGTAACTAATTTCATATTCATTTAGTAACTAACGTTGTCCTTTAAACTATTTTGCCCTCATTATCATAGACCAAAACCAATTTCTTTTTGTTATTTTATCGTACTCCAATATTGGCATATGTTCAATTTTTGGAGGTCTGAGCTCAAATTCACGATTTAAGAAGGAAAAAAAACTGTTTAGATTTAATGTGAGGTTAAAATGTTGAATCACCGTATTAACATCACATTATAATACTCAATACAATAGCTTTCAGTGTTATAACGATTTACTTTATAGTTAGATGGAACCAAATACTCAATAACGCACAAATCTTAGTTTTATATAACTGCGAGAAGCAAGACTCTTGCAGGTCAGTCTTGGTCTTGCGCAAGACCGCAATACCAAGACCATTTTTGGGCAACATTACTTATCTTACGTCACCTTCTTATCTTATGTTACGTCAACTTCTTAACTTATGTTATGTTACGTCATATAACCGGCCTTTTTATCTAGTGTGAGCTGTTTCAGGTGCGTTTATTGATTGAACTTTCTTCATTGTGCGTTATTGAAATGGATGTTATTACATTGTGGGAATTGCCGTCTTCAGAAGAAGAGGCTATCAAATATATTCAAGAGGCCGGGATAATTGCTAAGGTGAAATATTGTGATGGAGGTCATGAAATGATGTTCGACGGGAAGACGAAATGGAGATGCTTTCGTAAGAGTTGTAAGAAAAACGTATTAATAAGGAAAGGGACGTGGTGGGAGGGGTCGAAGATCATCTTTTCAACATCTTTAAAATTAATTTATGGATGGTCTCATAATTCGACAACAATAAAGTGGGGCAAAGAGCAACAGAAACTATCGAACAAATGTATCATAATGTGCAACAAATTTTTAAGAGAGGTTTTATGTGAATTGTTGTGGCGGCGAGCTCACAGAGACCCGTTCCACGCTATTTTAAGTAGAATTAAGCTATGTTGCCTTCCAAAATAAATAAATCAAATGAATTATGCATGTTGTAAAATAAAAGTGTTGTTAGTTAAAGTGTTGTTGTTATTTATATTTATTATTAAATTACTATATTATTATTATATTTATATTTCTTATTAATATATATACACATATACATATATATATATATATAACTTATATATATATATAACTTAAGGTACGGAGCGGCACAGTATCAGCCTTAATACCAAATGTACCGATGTAAACAAGCTGATAATGTATATACAGAGGATTTGAAGGAACTCAGCCTGTATTGGTAGTTTGACTTGTTCTATGTGAACAGTCCTCCGTTTTCTGGGATCGTCCAGACTGGATCGTACAAATATTGTGCTCACGAATTACAATTACTTTGAATGGTCCTTCTTAGCGTACCAGTTCCTTCCCTCTATTAGATCACACCATACGATAGACTATCGTCCCTATTTTTAATTCCTCCATTCTATCTTTGATATTCAAATTGACCTTCTCCACTCTTTTCCGTTTCTCTTTCTCTATCTTCCCTTTCGCTTTTTCCCAAACTTTTCTTACCTCCGCTCTATTACAGATTATTTGTTGAGCTTGTTCTTCGTTCGTAACTGTTTCCTTCCAGGCTCCTCGCCGTATATTTACCCCGAACAGTAGGTCGACCGGAGAAAACCCCGTGACTGAGTGGATTGAATGATTGTAAGCTACCATTGCCCTCTTCATGGCTTCGTTCGCCTCTAATCCCTGTTCCCCTTGATAAATGCGTAGATGATCGCTTAGGGTGCTATGCAACCTCTCGATACTTCCCCTGCTTTTTGGATGTCCCGGTGTATTGAAATGCCAAACTATGTCCAATCGCTTAGCTTCCTCCCGTATGGTAACGCTGTCGAATTCCTTCCCTCCGTCCGACGTTATACGATCCGGCACTCCGTAGAACTGAGCCCAAGTTTGGAGAGCTCCCACAACGGCATCTGATGACTTATCCTGTACCCGATGCACCATCGCTACTTTACTGAAGAGGTCAGTCATTGTGACCCATTTAAAATCCCTCCATGTGAAGTTATCGATTTGTTCATCCTTTAATGGCGTATCTCTGCATTCCCCACATACAGTGAATTTTTTCCGGCTCCGTAGCGTCTTGCAAAACCTTACAAATCTGTTCTTCCTTCGCCCCTGGTTGGGACCAAATCTTCCCATATTTACCAAAGTCTATCTTCATAAGCCCCGACGTTCTGGTCTTCCAAATCACCTGTCGTCGCTTATCATTAATTATCTCGTCGCATTCCTCCATGTCTGTTGGCCTTTCTTCTACTGAACTCTCGTCTCCTCTTGATTCCTCTGTTCCGCGTTCTCGAGTTCCCCTTCGTCCTCTGGTGTCCACGCTCTCAGGCACTTTGGCGGTGTTAGCTGATGTTCCCGTCGTTGACGGGTTAAATTTGAGAATATTTTTTTGAGATGGATTTTGTATTTTGGGGAGGAAGGGTCCAAATTCTATTTCATAAAATTGGGTCGGAAGGGGAAAGGGGAGTTGTTCTGAAATGGCGGGGCTTATGGAAGTCAAGGTTTCGCAATAGTCATAACAAAAACTTTGTTATTCGGCTATTCGTTTAGGTGCCATACAGCTAAACCGACCACCACCGATCCATTAAAATGTGTGTTTAATTTTCATTTATGATGAAGCGAGGAGATTGTGGAGTCTATTAATTAATCAAAAAGAGTTGTAGTCTTCTTTTTCTCTACGAGTTGTAGACTTCTTTAAACTCTACTGACCTTATCACTGGCAAAATAACATTGGACATTGAGTCACCTACCCCGTGTAAAATTAGAACTTGTTCTAAATATTGTGACGGGGAGAGTTTTTTGGATTTTAATTTTTGGGAGTTTTTTTTCCTGATTTCCCGCTAATCCGTTTGATTAATCCTAAAAATGTATACGACAACATTTGTTAGGCTCGGGAAGTTGAATCGAATGACACCTTAAACGGAAAGAACAAAGTTGAAAAATGAGTGTGTTTTACAAGTTTTATGTGAAAAAGCGTTACAAATGTTCGGTATTACAGATTTTTCCCGTTAAGTTGAGATAATTTGTTCCATCAGTCGAATAGTAAAACTTCTAAATGTCGCTCGTGATAGAGTAGGTTAGGATGGAAATCGAAGTAAGTAACTGCCTAACGGGGTTCTCTAGACAAATTACTCAAGAATTCATAACTTTGGTTCTACTCAATATTTTGTTTTCATTTAAAGCCCATATTTTAAGTTAAGCAAACCTAAATATAATGTAAAAATTTCAAAAGTCTACCATTAGCCATTTCCCAGCTTACCTCTGACAAAATTTCGTTGGACAATGTGGACATCCAGACAAACAAAAAATCTTTTAAAAGTGGATTTGGTGTCTGTAATGTATGGAGCGGAAAGATGTCATGAAACGGGTCGATTCTATTCAATGTACAGACAAAACCTTTATTTTAATTTATTTAAATGATCTTTAACCTACAAACATATGTTTATTATTAACATTTATTATCAACATTAACCGAGATCTCTAGACAAATTACTCAAGAATTCATAACTTTGGATTTACTCAATATTTTGTTTTCATTTAAAGCCTATATTTTAAGTCAAGCGAACCTTAATATATTGTCAAAATTTCAAAAGTCTACAATAAGCCATTGGTGAGCTTCCCCTGACAAAATTTCGTTGCATTGCGGACATACAGATCGACAAATCTTTTTTTGAAAGTGGGTTTGGTGTCAGCAGTGTATGAAACGGAAAGATATCATAAAACGGGTTGCTTCTATTTAATTTACATACAAAATCTTTATTTTATTTATATAGATGTACCATACCACATTAAAAATTTTCGTTGAATTTCGGATCTTCGTATTTTGTTTATGTGTGTTTCTATTACTGAAATCTGAAGTCCACACTGTATGTTTGTATTGGTATGTACCATATTGGTCTCGTAAGTAGTTTAATTTTACTCACGAACACTCATAGTGTTGTGAGTTAGTCCTTTGTTCCTTAGATTAAGAGAAGCATCTGTAATCCAGAAAACGATAGTTGATCGTATTGTCGGTTCTGGTGTTACCAATCTCTTATGTATGTTCCTAATAAGTCTTTCGTGTAATAGAGTCCAAGATACTGTGCATGGTTATTTGTAAGCAGCGGGTAGTTATTGATTTTTAAAGGTGGACATGAAGATTTACTAGCGGGTCGAGGATTTAATTTTTGGGGAGGCCCGAAAGCTTTTTTTTCATAAAAATGACGATAATTACTTTAGAAAAAAAGAAAGAAACTAACTGTCTATATGAAATGCTGTTTAAGAGATTCCTTAAGTCCTTTTAAATGTAATTACACGAAAAATAATACTTTAAGAGATAATTTTTTAATATATTTTTCCATAAAACACGGTTACATTTTACCGTTTGGGGGAGGGGAGGGAGGGGCTTCAGCCCGAAAGCCCATCCCTTCCCGTAGATCCGCCCGTGTGAAGATTCTTAGGTAATCAGGGGTCTCAAAACTTTTTGGCCCGCTATTGACGGAACAAATTGACACATCTTTTAAGTCTATGAAAAAAAAGTGCTGTAAACGACACTTGACTTGTGTAATGAGCTTGCCAAGAGAGGGAAAAAACATGCAGTAAATGTTGTAGTAATCTCTTGTGTGAGTAATTTGGTAAATTTCACATTTTTTTATAGATTTTAAAATTTTACCGTGTACTCAAGTCGGATCGAAAGTTCTTGCGGGTTCTAGTTTGGAAAACCCGTGCCTCAAAGAAAAATTAGAAGTGTCTTATAAATTGATTGTTTATTCTAGATGCACCTTTTTTTTTTTGTCCACTCCTTTTAGGCTATACGAGTATTTTCCCGGACCAGGAGAGATTAGAAGGTTAATTTCATAGTCGAAACCTCCCACCCTTTGGTACTGGGATGTGAACTCGTAATTTTATTATAACTTGTAAACTTTAACATCTTGTTACCGGGCGTTAGCCCACTCGACCAACAAACCCTCATTTCAGATGCATCTTTTGCTCATAGAATAGTTTGTGTTATATATTTAATTTTTCGAAGGAACTGGATTGTTATTAATTACTGATAAACATGAACCTTTCTTTACGAAAATTGCGACAGATGTGGTTTCAGTACAATTTAATTTTTATCAAATTTAAATGAGGAGGTTTCTTCGATTAGAATATACTTGACCAGTTCGCATAAATTATTTTTAATGGTAAAATTAAGAACCTATTTGAATTTTTAACGGTGAACTTTGTAAGAATAGAATTTAGCCCGAAAAGGCTGGAGGTGGCAGGGCGCAGTTAGTAAAAAGAAGTAGTTAGTTTTAGCCGGTACTAATTATCAACCCTTTTATGGCTCAACTAAGTTCATTGAAGTTCCTACAGTTCTCGATTTAAGTTAAACTTTTACATCCGTTTAGGTCCTAAAATCAACTTATCATAATTAATTAACTTCATCATACTTTCCGCTTTCGTATCAGTTACTTTAGGTTTCAAAATATTGCATTGGCTATACTATGGTTATTTTTAAAATAATTATAATACGAAATATATAAAAACGTCTGCCAAGTATAGCTTATATATAAGGTTATAATTATAAATATATATGGTCAGTGTAGCTTTCTCACCGTTTTTATTTGCTAAAAAATATCTATATTAAAAGTTCTAAAGATTTTCTTACGAGAATAAAATTAATGGAAGAAACTGTTTTCGGAAATTGAATAATCCCTCTACATACACGATCTTCATATTCACGAGATTTGTTTATCAGCAAACTACTATAAGGTGAAAAAGTTCCGCATTTGCAGATCGCATATTTGATAATTCGTAATTAACAAAAAAATTCCAGTGCATACTAAATATGTATGCATCTCGCTACTGTTAGTGCAAATGACGTATGCAAAAATTGAGTGTTTTACAGGTGAGCATAAAAACTAATTATTTCTTTATGATTTATTAGTATAATTTTATATTTTATTGCTCTCTGCCATTTTTCATTGTAGTTGACTATTTATATCAATTAAAGACTACATAATGTCAAAAATAGAATACAAATTGAAAACTTTTACATACGACTTATGCACGCTTTCAGTTCGTAAAATAGATGGAATTAGAAAATCCATAGGAAAATTCAACTTGCTTGTTCGGCATTAACGAGACCACTGCTTTTTTTCAGTGAGAACAAAACTAATTAAGCTTGAATATAAAAATATGGGTGAAGTTCACACAACTTTGATATTCCTCCTTAAATATCAATTTTCTCCTTTAATATCGAGACCAAGACAAACTGATCGAATTTCAATGGAAATAAACACAATCACAAATGAGACGTTTATTTGTTTTCAAATTCAGAGTAAAAATTACTTTAAATTTACTGAAAATGACACGAAATCTAAGTAAGGCAGTATGTGTCATGCCAGCAATGTTTGGAGTCGACCAAACAACACAGTTTCAATTAAATTTTTGAATAAAACCTAAAATTTTAGAACCTCATAAGAATATTGTAATAACCTAACTCCCACGCCATATGATCAGTGCCTTCAACATTGCACAGCCATTATATTGTTAACAATTATTTATATTAATTTTAATTATTAAATGGTATTCAATGAAATTGATAAACTGAGTAACTTCTATACTGTTCTCCAAATTTTCTCTAAGTTTGGGTTAAATCGAATTCCCAGTTTTCAAACTATATGTATATAAAATAACGCATTTTCTAATCTAAAAGTGGAAGTTTTCTTTTTTTGGAGTAGTAGATAGAATTTGCTAAAATTGATGCCTATTTCAGTTTAAGTTTGCCAAATTTACCAATCCTTAAATTCTCTCCAAATTTGAGCCAAATCGCACTTGCGGTTTTAGAGATATAGACGTATCAAGGAAAACACTTTTGGGCATTAAATTGACCCTACATTATTTTTTCAAAAATGCTTACCTCTTATCCAACATTGAGCTAAATCGAACTAGCAGTTTCTGAAATATTGGCATATTACTAAAATGCATTTGCGCGACCGTAAGCGGAAGTTCTGGTTAGAATTTAATAAAATTTATATGGTACCATCTAGACACCAACCCGCACAATTTCTGAAAATTTCATGAAAATCGAATAAACGGTACTAAGTGATATGCCCGTTACATAGATTTGACTACAGACAGACACCAAACCAAATTTGATCCTTGATGTCTGAAACGTAAAAGCGAAAATTTTCGATTCTGAGTTCAACATTTTTTTTTAACCTTTCGCACGAATACAATGCTTCCCTACCTTCGGTAGTGATTAATCAAAAAATCCCCAGTACATATTGAAGATGTAAATCCCTACTGTTAGTGCAATAATTCGTTGATAAAAATTGAGTTTTTTATAGGAGGCCATATAAACTAACTATTTATTTATGGTTAATTAGTGTAATTTCATATTTTATTTCCCTCTGCTATTTTCCAAGATACCAGATTCCTTATATCAGATGCATATTACGAAATGTCACCTTTAGCACCAATCGAATAAAAATGGAAAATTTGTAACATAGGACCTACGCACTAATAGTTGCGATATATACTTAATAGGTATGCGTTCACTAGTGAAATGGATTCAACAAAAAAACCACTGGAAAAAACATTTGTTTATTCTTAGTTGAAGAGACAATATTTATAATAATATAATAGTCAGAACTAAACCAATTTAACCTGGAATATAAAAATATGATTGAAGTTCACTCAACTTTCATGATTAAGGAGCAAAACGAGACGACGAAGCTGGTTGAACTTCAATAAAAACAAACAAAATCACAAATATGACTTTTTTTACTAGCTAAAATATGTATAAGTTAATTAAAATTTACTGAAAATCACATGAAATCTAAGTGAAAGCAATAAGTGTCATGCCAGTAACATTTTTAATCGACCAAGTAATACATTCTAAATTATGTTTTTGAATAAAACCTAATGTAATATAACCTCATAAAAATATTGTATTAAACCACCCCATATTCCATGTCCATGATCAATGCCTTCCACTTTTCACAGCCATTATATTGATTACATTTATTTATATTAATTTTAATTATTAAATGGAATAAAATGAAGATGTTACTAGAGAATTACTGAACTCCAAAGTTTGGGCTCTTCCAAGTTTGGGTCAGATTGAACTAGTTGTTTTTAAACTATATGCATGTTAAATAAATACGTTTACTGATTCGGAAGCTGATATATTTTTTTTAGAGTAGTGTGTAGAATTTTATTCAATCGATCATTAATTAATTATCTGTTAACTAATCCCTAACTTATCTCCAAATTTAAACCAAATCTAATTAGCGGTTTTGGAGACAAAGACGTATCAAGGAAAACGCGTTGCCGCATATATTAGAGAAATTAGATGACGGAATTCAATAAAATCGATACAGAATTATTATTTCATCTTTTTTTTTTTTTTTTTTTTTTTTTTTATTTCAATGGAATTTACAACTGTATTACATAGAGAATACAATAAGTAAATGAGAAATTTGTAACATGGCATGTACAACATGAAGAGAAACTACCCATTGGTAGAACTCAAATTAAAGTTCTATATTAGAAGATCCCGAGGCCATCTTCTTTTCAGACGCCTCGGAGGGTTATCAGGGATCGAGGAGGAAGCAAGGTTTGAAACGAGAGGATTCGGATGATTCTGCAGTTTGTTATGGAAGGAAAGGTATCTGGATTGGGCCAGATCGGAAACATATGGAACATTAAGGTCTTTATGGATGATTTTATTTGTGACAAAGTAAGGAGCGTTGAGGATTTTACGAAGGATTTTGGATTGTAAGGATTGGATACGAGAGGAATTCGATGGTTTAGTGGAGCCCCAAAGCTCAATTCCGTAAGTCCAAATAGGTCTTATTATTGTCATATATACGAGTCGTTTATAATTGATTGAAAGCTTAGATCGTTTGTCTAGTAAGTGCTGCAGTAGTCGAAAACGTCGGGCGGTTTCTAGTCGTTTCAGTCTGGTATGGGGGTTCCAAGTGAGTCGTTTGTCAAGGTGGAGTCCTAAGTAGCGGATTTGCTCAACAGGAATAAGTGGAGTATTATTGAAGGATACTGTAGGACAAGAGGTCATAGATTTGATTGTCATAGATTCCGTTTACGACGGAGGGTAAAAGTGATTTGATGGGATTTGTTGGAATTTATTTTTATTCTCCAATTTTTACACCATTCTTCAAGGCTTGTGATATGTGATTGAAGAGTTTGGGATGCAATTAAAGGATCGTTATTAACTGATAGGATACACGTGTCATCGGCATAGGTGGTGATGACAGTGTTGGATTGGGTTGGGATGTCAGCTGTATAAACTGTGTAAAGGATAGGACCTAGGATACTACCTTGAGGAACACCGGCAGACTGAGTAAAAAGAGATGAATAAGCATTGTTATGATTGACTTTGAAGTATCTGTCAGTAAGGTATTTATTTCATCTAAACCCATCTTTCTTTCAACTTTACCTCTTATATAACTTTAACCAAATCGAACGTGCCCTTTCTGAAATATTGGCATATTTATCAAAATACATTTACGCGTGCGCAAGCGGAAGTGATGGATTGAATTTGATAAAATTGATTTGGGATCATCTAGACACCAACCCGCACAATCTCTGAAAATCGGATGAAAGGTAGAAGGTGGGTGATATACCCGTCACATCGATTTGACTACAGACAGACAGACGCTGAACCAAATTTGATCCTTGATTTGTGAAACGTAAAACGCGAGTGAAGATTTTCGATTCTGAGCACAAAATTTTTGTTTATCCTCTCGTGCGAATACAATGCTTCTCTACCTTCGGTGGTGAGGAAGCAAAAACTAATTATTTCTGCTATTTTTTTTCACACCACTAATTCTCTCGCAATTTGAAAATTGGTGTTCTTGGCGTTTTTTTTTTTTTTTTGGTGTTTTGTTCCGTCTTCTCCTTTGTATAGCAGTGCCCAATACCGCTTTATAAGTGGATATAGTCAATTAATAATAAAAAAAAATTATTTATTGAGTATAACAACAATCTGTCACTTGGACATTAGTTATAGTGAGGTAAGATAGCATTCACACTATATGTACAGAAAAATATAAAATAAATAGAAAAAAATAACAATAAATAATAATCAAGAAGTATATGCCATAAATAAAATAAGAAAATTTTGAAAAAAGAAAACATACATGCCTATATACACTAATCAATAAAATTAAAATCATCAATTGAATTAAAGTCAGCTATTTGATGACAAAAAGAGAATAGATAATTAACAATAAAACATTTATTGGATGGTGATGTCTATAAAGAAATGTTATAGGCACTTAAAGAATGCATTCAATATTTGATTAGGTGATTAGAAATATACAAAACAATACTAATATAAAAACATGAATGTATACCTAATGAAATTTATTAATGCAACCACATAAGAGAGGTTTTAATATTCTCAATAAACAAGTTTAAAAAAAAATCAACGAAATATAACGATAATAGCAAGAATTTCTCAGCAGACATGTGCTAATTTTGTTTTTGAAGTTACTCGTTTCAATTACGGACCTCAACAAATGGTTTGATATACATCAACAAATTGTTTGCTATAAGAATTAAGAATTTTATTGGAAGAATAATAGTACGTTCTGCCTCAATCAAGGGCATTTGATGTTATGTTGTGTTCATTCATCATATTTATACAAACAACTAAAATGGCGATTAAAAAAAAAAATAAAAAAAAAGAATGAATACACTGAAGTAAAAGTAAAAATTAAAACAGTACTTAAGCTATAGAAAGAAAAAAAAGATCATCAGGAGAATTATAAAAAGAAAAACAATATAAATACATAATAAGTACTTGTCATTTATTCGGACCTACATACAATATTTTCATTCAACCTTGGGAACTCTTGACCGTGGTTTGCCGCTCTCATGTGAAAGACAAAGGGAGATACCAAGAGATCTCTGTGCTTCCCTCTCAGCGGTGTCGCCACTTTTGGAAGCCAATGGCGACTTAATGAGAGGAGTTAAGCCTCCCACAAACGTATGGACTTGGGTTGAAGCTGGACATTGTCAGGATTCCAAAAGTATATTCCCAAAAGGTCTCGGGGCCATTGCTTTTTTAACCTTCGTGGGGAATTATATGGATGGTTGGGGCTTGGAAGATATTGTGCTAAGGGATTAGTATGATGAATAAGTTTTTGATAAAAGTTCAAGAATCTAGATTAGATAATGTCAAGGACAAATGGGATGTTAAGGCCATGGTGTAAGGTCTTGTTTTTGACATGATAAGGGGCATTGACTATTGTTCGAAGGACTTAGGACTGAAATGATTGGCTGTCCTCCATACATCAGGTCCATAGGTCCATTTATCTTACAGATTATTAGTTTGTGTGGGCGGGGTGGCCGAATGGGCTAACCCGTGTGCAGTGCACCGCTGTTGCTTGGCAACCTGATACATAAGACTTTGATAAAAAAATAGTCACGAGTTTGCGTCCCGGAGCCCGGAGGAGTTTTTAAATCCCCGCCCACACTCCCTGGCTGGGGAGAACCCCCGTATAGCCTTAAAGGCGAGGAAGGGAAGAACAGAAAAAAAAAAATTATTAGTTTGTTCTCAATGTAAGTAAGTCTATATAGTTGTCTAAATCACCGGTTAAGCTCCTCTCTTTTAAGTCTTAGGAGGGATCCATGGCATTATCTTGTCTAGATGAAAGCACAGGTGTCTGAAAAAGAAAGACTGTATCTGAGAAAGGAAGATATATTGAATTAAACTGATTTGTGCTCAGAATGTGCGTAGGAGTGTGAAAGTATGTTCGCATTTAATAATTTTACTTTAATGCGCAATTCGTTTCACCACTGCTCAATAAGGGAAAGATGCCTTTCCAGATTGGCGGTATTATTAGCAAACGTTACCAGGAAGATATTGGGTTTTGCAGAAGTATCGTCCATAATAGGTCCTTGTGGAACATCAACCTCAAATGGGTAATTGGAGAATTCATTATCGCAGCGGACTCAAAAAGAGCGATTTGAGAAGTAGGGTTTGAGGACTAAGTACAAGGTTTAGGGTAAATGAATTTTGAGCTTTAAAAGCAGATTATCGTGCCACACCCGATAATTCAATAAAATAATTGAAATGCTTGCGCTACGTCCTATCAAAGGCGCCGGTGAAATATTGCTTGCATTCTAGTGCAGAGAATATTTGATAAACAACACGATGACGTTGTTGAACTGTCAATTATTATTTAATAAATAATTCATTTCATTCAATTTAACTTGAATCTTATTTCATGTACGATTATTTCACGAATAATAATTTCACAGTTGTCGATCTATTATTTTTAAAAAAATGTATTCAAATAATTTTAAGTTTTTGAAAAAAAAAAAATGCCACTTTACACATACAAACCCGAAGTACCACTTTATATCAACGCTGATACACATTTTTACAATTTTCTCAAAAAACGGCTATAAACGATTTTGATTATACTCGGTGTATCATTGTATAATTAAGTGGTCTTTAATATCATTTAGGTCTTATCTCAGTTGATTTCACTTTACAGGGCTTAAATGTCCAATGTTCATATGCGTCCTCCTCTGAAGTACCTTTAATATGGTTTATTTTAAATAATCAACTCTCTCTGATTATTAAAAGTTGCGAAAGAATCCTAAATATAACTTTTGAAAGAATTTGATAATTGAATAAACGTCAGCGGTTAAAACTTAAACTAAAAAGCTTTAAAAAAAATTGGGTAACTTTGCTCGCGTCCGTACATTGTACACGTGCTCTTCGGTTATAACTAAATGAGCAATATTGTCGCCGCAAAGACAGTTCAACAACAATGGATTCATGGCGGAGTTGTATTGGGCTGCCAGGAGCCGAATGGCCTAATAGCCAAAGGCAGAGAGGCATTTAATAAAAAAAATAATTGAATAAAGGAGAAAAAAATAAAAATACTTATACAGGTAGAAAATGAATCACCGAAAATACATGTCAGAAGGTATACTTATAATATATCATTGGAAAGCGAAGAATTTTAGAAAAAAAACTATATCTAATATAGAAACTTGTAGAATGTAACGGAAACTGGCCATCAAATTATAAATAATAATTTTTGAAAACTGATAATATTTAACTTAAATCACATGTTTTGAAGTAAATGAAATTTACTATCTAAATATTTTTACGTATTTTAGTATTTAAAAATCCACCTAATCAAGACCATTGTTAAAAAAACTATTTCATTGTACTTGTGTGAAAGAAAACTAAAATATAAAATCATTTCATGGATGTATAAAGCATATATTTATAACCTAAAATACATTTGTTGTGGTTTAGTGATTATATATCTGATATTATATTTAAATAGTTAGGTTTCAACGTTAATACCGAAAAATTGTCATGTAACTTTTTAGAAAATTAAATTAGTGAATAATTTGATGAATCTTCCGTTTGTGATATTACAACAGTATCCACTACTGTTTCATTGTACTTGTGTGAAAGAAGAAGTGAAACATAAAAATATTTCATAGATGCGTTTATAACCTTAAATATATTTGCTGTAGTTTAATAACTCTAGATCTGATATTATATTTAAATATTTAGGTATCTATCGTCCATTTATTCCGAAAAATCATCTTGTAACCTTTTGGAAAATTAAATTAGTGAATAATTTGATAAATTTTCCCTTAACAATCCACTTACAATTAGTGTAACAACTTTTGACCAGTCTAAGACTGACAATGCAAATCTCTTAATTCCGTTTTAATGCAATGGAAAATAACAGTTTAATAACTAATAGTCGTACAATCCATAATCAACCGGTGCAGGACTTTTGTATATTAATAGTATTTATGATTTGTTAGCTGCCACCTTTTAGCTTTAGCTCAGTTAAAAATGTAATTCAAAAATTTTATAATAGCCCAACATGACCAGAAAATAATTTCTATTCAAAGTTAAGCAAAGTTCAAAGAGTAAGTGAAAGTTGTGTGTTGCGCTCACCAGATTTTTATGATTTAGCTAATTTTAAGGAACTCCTGTGAAAAATAATTTTGGAAGAGCTTGAAGTTTGCTTCATTGAAAGTTTTTGTTTTAAAAACGGTGTCAATTTGGCCTTAAACGGTCATGTCGTGTTTAAATGTGCGATTTTTTTGATTGAATAGATCGAGATGAATTGGCCTTAAAATTAATCCAATATTTCTAGTTACAGTAGACTGCAATGTTTATTTTTAAGTTATTTTGTTCTTATTTTTCTTATTCTTATAAGTTAATTACTGACATATTTCCGAAAATAAATTATTTATGTTGTATGATCAACTAAAAACGGTTTCTGTTTTATATTAATCATAGATTGGATAATTTTTTTCCCACAAGACCATTTTAAGTCAAAAATATATCGATTGATTGGAATGTGAGCTTATTAGATAATAGTGACTCACAGGATTCCTTTCATAATGTGAGAAGTCCTAAAAATCTCGATTATTGCGGAGAAAGATTTTCTACAATTGTCATTGTTTCTATTATATGACGAAGAAAAATATGTTAGCCAAATTCAGACTCTATTGTACATATTTTTCAATACTTTAATTAAATTCAACAACAAGAAAATCTGGCCCTAGACGGATAGCTTCAACCTTATTGGGTATTGATAGTTTTAATCCAGAGAACGTAAAAATTGTCATGTCCATTTGGCACCTCTGTGTGCAGTCCGTTATGAAGAAACTTTTCAATCAAAGTCTAAATAGAAAACTAAATAACGCGCGGTACTCGTTCATAATCTCTAAGTATCCAAAATAATATTTTCGTATATTTAGTGAATCGCCAAGAGAATTCATGAAAAAAATAAATGAAGAAAGGAAAATTGTTTTCAACGGATCTAAACGTCTCTGAGTGTGTTTTGAAGCCTATTTTTTGAAAGGTCATTAAATTTCTGACAAAATTGTCAAAAACCATCTGAATCGGACCATTTTTAGAAAAGTTACAGTATATTGTCTTTTATAAGCTCATTTTAACTGTGGTTCACTTGCCCGTTTACGTTGTTTGGTTCATCCAAGAAATCGTACTCAAATGATTTCGCTGATTGGTTTTTAGGAAAATGACTCTAATTCAATTGTTTTTTTTTTTTTTTTTCTAATGGACACGTTTAAAGTTGTATTTTTTTTATTTTTTTTTAGATAGATAGGAAAGTCGTGTAAGTGGACACACTAGATTTTTCATTAAAAATCATTGGTAAAAATATATAAATTGTCTTTACTCTTCATCTTTTCCGTTGCATATAACCGGAGGGATGGAGGAGGGTTGTCTTTATCTTTCTTAATTCTTAACTTTGTTGATTTAGTTGAACTATACTATGTTTACGTCAATAAAACATCTAAATGTACTTATTTTATAGCGTTTTCCTAAGATTTAATATAGTACCATATTTGATAAATAGTCATAAGATGATAGGTAACTGCAAGACTCTTGCGAGACTCTTGTGCAAGACCAAGACCAAGACCAGGGCCGAGTGCGCAAAATTAAGATCAAGGTTTGTTGACGCAAGACCAAGACTGCCTCGTTCTCGTCTTGGTCTTGGGGTTTGGGCAATACTAGTAATAACTATGTATATATTCGAAAAATGATGTTTCAGCTGTGTTAGCATTCACAAGTTCCTAATTCTGTCCAGCTCATACCATTATGTAACAAAAAAGAACGTCAAACCAGCTTCATTTCTTTGAAAAACAGTTTTCATTTCTTCTCCTATTATCTCACATCAGGGCATTATTAGTGCATAAATTAAGTTAAAACTTGCTGGCTATGACGGAGAAACGATGCTAGTTTGTCACTAATGGAGTCAAACTTCCAAATTTTAACTTTTGTTTCTTCTCCATAAGTCCAACATCAGCGTTAGCTCGCCCCAGTGTGCGTCATTGGGAAGAACGCTTCCAGATTTGTCATTGAGGACTGATGGCGTGGTTTCCATAGTGCCCGGTTCTGACCGTTGTGTGTTCGATCCCCACCTGAGTCCGTTAATTTTCATTTCTCAGCGACCCCGTGAAATGGATCATGTCAATCCAAGTCTGGTAAGTTCGCGGATGCAACCTCAAGATAGCAGGCAGGCTATGTAAAAAAGGACCACGATGTGCCCAATTGTGAAACTTAGTATTTAAAGCGGTTTGTGCTGGAGAACTGTCCTTTTGCACAAGACGAATAATCTTAAAATAATGATAAAAAATATCTTATTGTTTTTATTAAACCTCTTATGCTTCCAATTTGTTTCCCTTTGCAATACAATATATCGTTTTATCTTTTTGATAGTGAAGCATATATTACCATTTTAAAATTAAGGATAGGGGTAATTCAGCTATCTATGTACATATGTAAATATTGTATCATTGACTTAAAGGACTTCTACTCACGGTTGAGTTCATTAACAGATCCGTCCACGGACGCTACAGCCAGGACCACTGCAAGCTGATAGATGCTTGTTGTCAGTTCCATATCCGACTACCTGCTGCGGTAAAGGTGTTGCTCAACTAAATGATTCCCCTTCCACCAACATCGGTTATCTAGTTGCCAATTCGAGTATGACTAACTTTCCTTTTTATGTTTTTTCATTTCTTTATCATTTAATTATATATATATATATATATATATATATATATATATATATATATATATATATATATATATATATATATATATATATATATATATATATATAGATAGATATAGATATATATATATTTTGAAATAATTATTTTAATTTTTTAAGGTCATTGAATTATAGTACAATAAACTACAAATTATTCATTAATCTTGGTGTTTATTCGACGAGTCGATCTCCTCTTTTCTTTCTTATACTAATAATAGGATGCTCTTCAATGCTACACAATTGCTACATAATTGTTACACAATTATGTTCCAGATATTAATTTGAAGTTAAACATATAGTCCGTGGCACAGACCTATTTTTATCCAATTATTACCATCCGGCTAAAACTTGGTAAGATGTTTTCTCTCATCATAACCAACAAATATTTTATTTACGAAAATTCTCGGAATTGGGACATTTTCAATCTGGAGGTCGGCAAACTTTGTCCATTTAATTAGAAACTAAAAACTGGTAAATACTTGCTTTTTTTCTACGTGAAGATAACTTGAGCACAAATTCAAGTGGCCTTTAAAACTATTTAGCCGTTTGGCGTGACTTACACCCACAAATTGTCAAAATAATGAGGTTATATAGGCCAAACAGCTCAATATCTTCGAAGGTCACATTTTTCTCGATTTTGTGCTCAAGTTATCTCACGATTCACGTTGAAAGCAAGCGAGTATTTACCAGTTTTTAGTACCTGATTAAGTGGACAATGTTTGCCGACCTCCAGATTGAAAACGACACAATTCCGAGAATTTTCGTAAATGAAATATTTGTAGGTTTCGATTAGAAGAAGCTATTTACGAAGTTTCAGCCGGATATTAATAATTCTTTAAAAGGCGGTCTGTACTACGGTCTAATACTTTATAAAATCGAATCTTGATATCTTAAGCTATGTATGAATATATATATTTTACGTTTACTTTATGCTACTTCTTCTTCTCCTTCGGTATGTGTCCCTATCCAGGGTCTTTTCATCTCCCCTAGGGTCGATCCTAGCTCTCGTCCGAGTCTATTCTTATAACTATTATACGTGTTTCTCGGGCGTCCATACACAGAAAGATTACAACACAGTACACGAAATGATTCACTGAACAGATTGAAACGCAACTAACTTTTATTTTTACCAATTCGAGATTTTTACAAAAAGTTGCACACATAATATATGTTATATTTCTTATTGGGCGAGCTAGTGCACCAAATAGAGCAGCCAATCAGAAGCCAGGATTTCAGTGATGTCATCATGATAGGAAATTTGAATTTGAACTACAGCACGCTGCCTTTTTGGACCTCATCCCTGTCTTAACTACCACATGGCCAGTCACGTCACCACGAAGCTAAGCTGCTTTTTTACACAGTGGGCCAGATCACTAGCGGATCCAGGATTTAATTTTTGGGGGAGGGCTTCAGCCCGAAAGATTTTTTTTCTTCATATACATATAATGATAATTAATTTGAAAAAAAAGAAAGAAATTAACTGAATATGAAATGGTCTATGGAATAATAATAGATGGAAATCTATATGAAATGGTTCCTGAAGTGATATTAAATGTAATTATAGGAACAAGAATACTTTAAGAGATAGTTTTTAATATTTTTTTCTGTAAAACCTGGTTATATTTTACCATTTTAGGGGGAGCTTCAGCCCGAAAGCCCTCTCCGTAGACCCACCTACCGTGCACCCATCTCTCCCACACATCCCTATAAATTGCATATCGTTGTGTTCCTTGTAACTATTTATAAGAAAGAGAACCAAAATTCCCACAAAAAAGTGAACGAACTTCCCCAAAATGGCGTCCAAAGATGACTGACGACTTTGACTTTAGTTAGTTTTTTTGGTCATTGAGAATCGGCATTTGGCTTACTTTCGTCATAGTTGGTCTTTTACTAAAGCTGTATGGTTAAACAATAAGAAAGGCTTAGTTATAGTGCTAGAATAACGTTTTTGGTACATTATATTGATTGTATTAACGAACAAATATTAATGCAATAATTTAAGTGTCAACAAAAATTAAACAATTTTTTAAAAAAAATTATTCTTCAGAACCATCCAAATCCTCTCGTTTCTATAGTTTCTAACCTTTCTTCCTCTTCGATCCCTGACAACCCTCCAAGGCGTCTAAAAAGAAGATGGCCTCGAGATCTCCTTTTGTAAATACATTTTTAGAGTGCTACCAGTGGGTAGTTTCTCAAAAAGTGGTTTCATGTTATTATATTCTTTTGTTCACATTTACTGAATGTATTTTTATTTGTAATACAGTTGTAAATATCATCCATAAAAAAAAATAAATTAATAAAAAAAAATTATTATTTTGTATTTTATTTATTTTTAAAAATTTAATTTCTTTTATTTAAAGCACTCTCACTTAATCTCCACTGGGTTTAGCCCTAGTGACACGGTTGAGAGAGAACTGCAGGGATCTCCTGGAATCATGCTTTTTCCTCCACAGTTGGAGGGACAAGTCTGGCTCGGAGTTCTCTCGCCAGCTTGTAAATAGTATATCGGTATGTATCTGTTCTTTTTATTTATTTATTTTTAGTTTAGTTTATTCTTATTTATTGTATATATATTATTTTTCTGTATAATTTAATGTGATGTGTGAACACTATTACGAATGTCCTTTGAGACAGATTGTAATAGTTTTCAATAAATAAGTAAAATATAAAAAAAAAATATTTATTATGTACGGAGGTCGTTTAAGAAGGCATCTATTATAAAAATGATATAATTATAATAATAATTCAAGAATACTTTGATGAATATCTTTTTTTTTTTTTTTTGTAGTTACATATATTTATCCGCACCTGTCAATTATAACTATTGACAATCAGCAGATGTGCTGGCACAGTCATGAGAAGAAAAAATATTTAAAAAAAAAATAAATAAAAAGGCTTGATAGGCATGAGGAAAAGCAATACCCAGCGGCATACTTTCCATGGCTTTTACTTGCTTACATACAATTACGTAAGTAGGTCCCTCATCCAGATCCGTTTCAGTCGTCTTCTGGAGTTCTCCGGCATAATAGTCGTGGCCATTTCTTTAATTAGCTAGTTGGAGTGTCCATGTAATTTATTATGAAATCGTTTTTCGGAAGTTCGTATGTGTTCATTGATCGTTGGTATGTGTAAGTCAGTGTGTAAAGTGTTATTATTCACGTATCAGGGTGCTTGGGTAATTAGTCGCAGTATCTTAGATTGAAAAGTTTGAAGTCGTTTTATGTGTGTTGGTTTTGCAATTCCATATATTTGTAGTCCATAAGTCCAGAGAGGTTTTAATAGGTATGTATAAATATTTAATTTCTGTCTTGCTTTTAATTTAGAATGTCGTCTTAATAATGAATGCAATAGTTTTATTCTGTGATTTAATGATGCACGTTTTTCTTTACATGTGGACCCCATGTCAAACGTCACGCCTTGGTATTATACTCTTATTTTTATTTGTGGAATCGGTATGTTTTTTAAGTATACAGCAGGGCATGTTTCTCGTCTTAGAGTAAATGTGATGTGTTTTGATTTTTGATAATTTATTTGAGTTTTCCATAGTTTACACCAATTGTTTATTTTTTGTAAGTGATGTTGTAGGTTAAGTGATGCCTGTGTAGGATTATCGTGTCTAGTAATGATAGCAGTGTCTTCTGCGTAGGTTGCTGTAAGTATGTGGATACTTTAAGGAATGTCATGTGTGTATGTTATGTACAGTAGTAGGGCTAAGATTGACCACTGAGGTACGCCAAGGTACTAAAATAGGTCGAATTGAGGATAGACCTGAACCGTGTCGACCGGAGAAAAATCTGTCTGAGAGAAAGGGGTGAAGAATTAAGTAGTAGGTTGGTGGAAGTATGGTTCTAAGTTTGAAGAAAAGCCCCTGATGCCCCATACTTTGTCGAAAATTTGGGCGACATCCAGAAATACTCCGGTTGCATATAGTTTTCGATCTAGTGCTGTCGATATGTAGTCAGTTACCCTGTGTAATTTTTTTGTTGTTGAATGTAATTTTCGAAACCCGAATTGATGGTCAGGAATAATCTGTTTGTCTGTTAGTACATGTAATAGTCGTGAGTATAATAGTTTTTCAAATAATTTAGAACACACTGGAAGCAAACTAATTGGTCTATATGAAGAAGGATTGTTAGTTTCTTTGTCTGGCTTTTTAATCATGGTTATATGAGAGTATTTCCACTGTATTGGAAATTTTGTGGTCCTAAGAATGCAATTGAAGATTGTGGTGAGAAACACTAGAGCTTTCCTTGGCATTTGCTGGAGCGCCTCAGCATTTATCAAATCATGACCAGGGGTTTTTCTTTTCGGTAATTGTCTAATTTCTTGTGCAACTTGTGATGGTGTGAAAGGAGGTGGTAGTAGTGTGTGCTGTAGTGGTATGTATAAGTTATTTTGTACAAAAATATCATGTTCTGTATAAACAAAGTCCGTATGTGATTTAAAAACAGAGGAAAGATGAGTAATAAAGAGTTCAGATCTTTCTTCGTCCGAAACAGCTCAAGAACCATCCTCTCTTCGTAGGGGTGCTGACACCTCACGATGCATTAAAAGATTCCTTGTGTGTCTCCATAAACTTCTATCGTCCGTCGAAAGGTTGTTAATAAAACTGTCGTAGTTTGTGCTTTTGAATTTTTGAATATGTCTTTTAAATATGTCGTTCGTTGTTCAATCTGTTAAAACTTTGTCTGTCTGAAGGAAGTCTATTAGTCTACCACACTTTACGAGCTCTTCTCTTTGCCCTGATTAAGTCCCTTATGTACATAGGATAATGGGGCAAGTTCACTGCTCTTTGTGACCTAGATGTTGATGAGGACCATGCTGCATCTTGTATACTTTTTGTAAAAGTTTCAACGGCTCCTTCTAGTTCCCCTTGATTTTTAATTGAACCTGGAACAGAAATATTGGTGTTCAAATGGTCTCTATATGCGTCCCAGTCCATGCAACCTGTTATGAGCTTAGGTCTCTTTTGTGCTTCAGAAGGCGCGTTGAAGAGAACCATGTGCACCGAGGAGTGATCAGAGCAACGATCAGAGCTTGTATTGACGGCTAAATCCTTTTGTAATAAAGAAATCAAGTAAGTCGGGAGTTTTGCCTCTGGAGGTGGGCCAATAAGTGGGCGAATTTGGAGTTATTGTGTCTAATGAAAGATCATGGAGGACTGACCAGAGATTTCTACCTCTTGGAGTAGACAACCTTGAATCCCAGCCTTGATGCTTAGCATTATAGTCTCCACTTGCGATGAAGCATCTTCCGAGGCGTTTGAAGAACTCAGAAAACATCGTGGATGTAAGCTTGTACCTAGGGGGACAGTAAACTGAGGCAAATGTTATAGTGTAGTATTTAGTGTATAATGTTATTCATGTTGATTGTATATCGGGTGTAATGGGTAAGTCTATGGGATTGTGTTTTAGTGATTTTTTTACGAATATCGCTGTTCTTCCTTGTGCAGTTTTGTCTGTGTGATCAGTTCTATAAATGGAGTAATCCTGGGTGTAAATTTTTGATCGAGGAGTCAGGTGTGTTTCAGTAATGAGTGTAACGTCAATCCTTTTTTCGTGCAAGTATAAGTCAATTTCAGTACTGTGTTGTGTCAATCCGTTGACATTCCACAAAAGAATTGACAGAGAATCCATAGTTAAATTATTGTGGGACATAATTAGGGCACCAGACCTGTGTAAACTGTGATAGCTGTCGAGGAAGAATGAAAAGGGGCTGGATTAAGTTATTTAACCCATTAATTATATTAAATAGCTGGGAAGAGCTATTATCTACCGGAGGTACCGTCTGGGTAATGCCTCCCCTCATACCTGTACATGTTTTTTGGTTCTGGGGTGCTGAGTTCGATGATGGTTGATTATGTTGCTACTGAGGTCCAGCGATGTTCTGTGGTTCCACTTGGTTGATCCGCTGCCGAGTTGAAGGGAATTGATGGATCCTTGGAGGTCCCTGTGGTGGCTCTGCTACTGTGGTATACTAAAGAGGGTTTCTTGCTTTGCGCTGAACCCTGAGATTTTCCAGCGTCTGGCAGCCTCTGTAGTTAGCGGTTGATTTGGCGCACAATTGGCGCACTTAGCGGGAGTCTCTAGGAGTCTCTAGTTTTCAAACATGAACTGCTTTCGTAATATTCGCCGCACTTCACACAGCGTGGTCGATGATTGCAATATGTTTTAGTGTGCCCATATTGCTGACACCGAACACACTAAGGAATACTTCGCTTCTGACGTGGTTCCTCGATTTTGATGTGAGAGTAATATAAAAACTCAATTTTAAAAATATCTTCTCTGAATGTCTCCTTTGTAACATCTACGAAAAACATAGGAAGAGGTTTTTTAAATCGAGATATTACGTTTACCACATTTGTTACTTCATAGCCCATATTTTTAAATTATTCTCTGATTATCTCGACTGGTGTTCCATGATGGAGAGATTTAACAACAACTCTTGGGCACCTGTTCTGTGGGAGTTGGTAGGTGTGAAAGTCCGCGCCTTTATTTCGTTGGCTTAAATTTAATTTGCGATATATATATATATCAGGTGTTTGTGGGTAAACAGTGACTCCTTTTAATGTTGATTTTGTCTTGAATGTATTAGGGCCAGCTTCATTTTCTAAGAATGAAATTAAAGCATGATCAGTTCTGCCCATGCGCTAGATTTGATTGCCACGTTTCTGCATCGTCTCTCACAGTTTCTCTTGTTTTAGGTGGAAAAAGTTTACTTTTTTTACTCAAAAACTAGTAACGCCGAGATCAACACAGCAGCAACAACAATGGACTAATACCACAGTGAGTAGTGTTGATATTTACTGTGTATTCTATAGACAGTGATTCTAATACTAGTGATGCGGCTGGAAAAGTGGCGCTGGGATCTTCCGGAGTCTTGCTTTGCCTTCCACGTGTGGGGGAAAAAGCCTGGCTCGGAGATTCTTGGGCGAATGTATATATTGTATATAGGTATGATTGTGTTTAGAAGTTTTTATTTTATTTTATTTGTTTATTTTATTTTTATTTAACTTCTTCACCAGTATTATTTATTTACTTATTATATTTATATTTATTTCTTTATTATTTGTATATATTGTATGAATGAGAACTTTTAGCCCTAATGCTTATAGCCCTCCAGCAGTGGCTGATTGTATTATTATTCAACAAACATATTAAAAATATATATATATATATATATATAGACAGTGAAACCAGTGTCCGAGGTGCCTTATCGCTAGCCTTATCTGCCATAGCTACGTCTGATACTGCCCAATCTAGCAGTAGTGGCTCTGCCACGGATGAAGACGGACGGAGCTGTGCTCATCGTTTCTCCGAGTTCAAGGACACGCAGACGAAGTTTTATTTTCGTTATTATTTTTATTTTATTTTATTTTTTTTATTTTAGCTGTGATATTTTCATCTTGTGATGTCCACTAAGAGGTCTTGTTCTGCTGGCTCTACCCCTCGTAACTCACCACTTAAACAAAAAACTCGTCGCAGTAAGCGATCGATACCCCCCGGAACTCCTCCAGCGAAAATTCAAGGTTCCACACCTCAACCGCAAGCAGGTACCTATTCACAACAAATGGTCTCTGAATCTCCATTCTTTACACCCAATCCATACCAGGTGCTTCAAAATGACAGAGAGGATTCTGCAGACAGAGAAGATTCTGCACCCATACCTAGAGAACCACGGCTTCCTCCGATCTTTATCAAAAATATTAGAAATTTTCAATTATTATGCACCCAATTAAATACAATCTGTCCTGATAGCTTTTCATGCCTTACAGGACTAGTGACACAAAAATAACACCGGTCACACCTGAAGCCTATCGAAAAATAATCAAGTATTTGACCGAAACAGGTGCGGATTTTCACATATACTAGCTGATAGATCATTAAGGTGATAGATCATAGGAGGATAGATCATTAAGAGTAGTGATAAGAAACTTACACTCCTCAACCCCAACTGAGATTATCAAGGATGAGCTAACGGCGTTAGGATTCAATATTCGCCAAATAACAAACGTTCTGAAAGAAAATAGAGACCAACCAGGAGTAAAAAATAAAATTCCACTGCCCTTATTTTTTGTGGATCTGGAGCCAACACCAGGGGTGGAAAAAATATACGACATACATAGATTATACTATACCATCGTAAAGGTTGAAAAACCATTTCCGAAAAAAGAAATCGTCCAGTGCCACAATTGTCAGGCATATGGACACACCAAAACATATTGCCACCACATGCCGCGCTGCGTGAGGTGCGGTGAATCCGACAAATCTGGAGAATATACGAAACCAATAAAAGATCCTGCAGTCTGCGCCCTATGCTTGGCGGATCATCCGGCCAACTATAAAGGTTGTGAAATCTATAAAAACCTCAAAGCTAGATACAAGCCCCGGAACCGCAATGCTACACCTAAACAAAGAAGAGGACCCGCTAAAATCATGGACTCTAAAATTTCCATTGCTAAGTTACTCGGAGGTAGAGACCCGACTAATGAATGTGAGGCCATGCCGGAACAACCAACTCAATCCCTACCTCAATATCATATCCCTCCTAATTTACTTAAACCTCAACAACCTAACCAATATCAAATCCCTCACATTCCCCCATCGTCCAATGTCACAGATCTTACTAGTTTATTGACATCCTTCCTTACCGAATTTAAATCCCTTGTCACCCCACTGATATCACTTCTTACAAACCTGGTATCTCATCTCATTCCTCCTTTAAAAAATCCTTAAATGACTTCCATCAAACCCATATCCATTCTCCTATGGAATGCGAATGGTGTTAGAAATCACACAGACGAACGAACAGCCTTACTATTAGACAAGAACATTGACGTAGCCCTTATTACAGAAACTCGACTGACCAAAAAACATCTTTTGAAAATAACACAATACTTAACGTATCGGACAGACCACCCTGACGGTAGAGCACATGCCGGTACTGCTTTCATCGTACATCAATCCCTCTCCCATCACCTACTCCCACTGCCTACACACGATTTCCTACAATCCACCGCAGTCGTAATCAAAACCTTCTCCTTTCCTATTACCGTTGCATCAGCGTATTGCCCTCCAAACCAATCCATCTCCAATATCCAATTTAGTTCCTTCCTCATTTCCTTAGGACATCATTTCATCTTGGGTGCAGACTTAAACGCCAAGCATCAACAATGGGGTTCAAGAACCACGAATTCTCGTGGTCGAACATTGCTGTCTGCACTCAATTCCCAATGTTTTACTCTCCTACCTACCTACTGGCCCACTGACCCTAACCGTAATCCCGATATCCTCGATTTCTTTATCCACAAAAGTTTAGGTACCCTCCACCATTCCCTTGCCCATCTTGATGAGCTTTCCTCAGACCACAGCCCATTAATATTCCAAGTATCATTAGCTCCTATTCCTATACCCTCTCCACCATCCTTCATCAGAGGCCCAGTTAACTGGAAACTCTTTCATCAAATCTTTTCCGATAAAATTGACCTCAGAGTAACCCTGAAAACCCCTAAAGACCTGGACAATGCAGTACATTCCTTCACTACCAAAATTCAAGAAGCAGTCTGTACTGCTTCCTCCCCTAATCACTCCTCAAAAATCCTTAAGAAACATAATTTACCTCAACACCTCCTTGACCTAATCCACATAAAACGCCGTGCCAGATTATTATGGCAACGAACCAGATATCCAGCCGACCGCCACTCCTACAATTATCACTGTAAAAAATTAAAACAAGAATTAGCCACCTTCAGATCCCAATCATTCAATTCCTACCTCACCACACTCTCTGCTCATGATAATTCCCTTTGGAATATCACCAGAAAAATCCTCAAATCCCACCATATTTTCCACCCTCTTCGACGAAGTGATGGCTCCTGGGCAGCATCTGATGAAGATAAAGCCGAGGAGTTTGCCAAACACCTTTTCTATACTTTCGCTCCTCATCCGGAATCTCATCCTACCCACACAGTAAAAGTAGAAGAATTCCTTTCTTCACCTATCCTACTCTCCTTACCACCTAAAGCAGTTAATCCCTCTGAGGTCAAATACCTATTACGCAAAATCACTCCTCGTAAATCTCCTCGATACGACCTTCTAACCCCGCAGATCCTACAACAACTACCATCCAAAGCCATCATATTTCTAACCTATATATACAATTGTATCCTCCGAACTACCCACTTCCCTCTCTTATGGAAACATTCCACCATCATCCTTTTCCTATAACCAGGCAAGCCTCCCAATAATACATCATCCTATAGACCAATTAGCCTACTCCCAATTCTTTCAAAAATTTTTGAAAAAATTCTCCTGAAAAGTATCCGACCCATAATAGACTCCCGCAAAATCCCTACCCATCAATTCGGATTCCGTTCCCAACATTCTACCGTCCAACAAAGACTCCGAGTTGTTGACCACATATCCTCAGCCCTAGAAAACAAGCAGTTTTGCTCGAGTGCATTTCTGGATATAGCGCAAGCTTTTGACCGGGTGTGGCACGCCGGACTGCTCTTCAAGCTCAAATCCTATCTACCACAGTCCTTATATCTAATACTCCAATCCTACCTTCAATTCGCTGTGGTACAGAATTTTTCGGCTGTTATTCAATTGAGGCTGGAGTTCCTCAAGGCAGCGTCTTGGGTCCCATCCTTTACATCATCTATACCGCTGACATTCCCGTCCATCCCGATACATTCCTGGCAACTTTCGCTGATGACACTGCGATCCTACCTTCTAACTCAGATCCTGAAACAGCGTCCAGAAACCTGCAACGGCACCTATCCTTAATTGAACACTGGTGCAAGAAATGGCGCATCAAAGTCAATGAATCCAAATGTAAACATATAACCTTCACCCTTCGTCGTAATTCCTGTCCACCAGTTTACTTTAATACTATCCAGCTTCCCTTCTCCGACACAGTCCGGTACCTTGGTTTTCTCCTAGACAGACGACTGACGTGGAATCCGCATACTAGACTGAAAAGACAGGAACTTAACCGACGTTATGGCCAGCTATATAGACTACTTAATAGAAAATCTAAACTTTCTATTGAAAACAAACTACTGATCTACAAGTCAATATTAAAACCCATCTGGACCTACGGACTAGAACTGTGGGGGACAACCAAATTTTCTAACATCAAACGCATTCAATACTTCCAGTCCAAAGTCCTCCGTACAATAGTCGATGCTCCCTTCTATGTCTCTAATAAAACCCTGCACAATGACCTTAATATTCCATTTATTCTTGATCTTATCCCAGACAAATTCTCCAAATTTCATCAGAACCTTACCCATCACCCTGATCCCGTAGCACAACCACTATCTAGCACCACTCATCCCTACAATCCTCCTCGCAGGCTGAAACGGCAGTGGCCCCGTGACCTTTTGTAACATGTATATATTGGAGTTCTGGCAATGGCAATGTAAAATCCCCTCTGGCAATGGGACGCGAACTCGTGCTTTTTTTTTTAATTTTAATGGAATTTACAACTGTATTACATAGAGAATACAATAAGTAAAAGAGAAATTTGTAACATGGCATGTACAACATGAAGAGAAACTACCCATTGGTAGAACTCAAACTAAAGTTCTATATTAGAAGATACCGAGGCCATCTTCTTTTCAGACGCCTCGGAGGGTTATCAGGGATCGAGGAGGAAGCAAGGTTTGAAACGAGAGGATTCGGGTGGTTCTGCAGTTTGTTATGGAAGGAAAGGTATCTGGATTGGGCCAGGTCGGAAACATATGGAACATTAAGGTCTTTATGGATGATTTTATTTGTGACAAAGTAAGGAGCGTTGAGGATTTTACGAAGGATTTTGGATTGTAAGGATTGGATACGAGAGGAATTTGATGGTTTAGTGGAGCCCCAAAGCTCAATTCTGTAAGTCCTAATAGGTCTTATTATTGTCATATATACGAGTTGTTTATAAGTGATTGAAAGCTTAGATCGTTTGTCTAGTAAGTGCTGCAGTAGTCGAAAACGTCGGGCGGTTTCAAGTCGTTTCAGTCTGGTATGGGGGTGTGCTTTTTTTAAAATCTCATATTCAGGTCATCTGATATGACCGGCAATCGCAGTGCTGTGCACACACGTACCCTTTCCGTCATTCGATTACCCCTCCTCCCAATTAATATTGACCTAATGCTCATCAAACAAGGAAGTTTTTCTGAATCTGGGGCGTCTTCAGACTAGTTCAGGGGTTATAAAAAAAATCGGAAAGTATCCTTGATTTTATGAGAAAACAAAGTTCCCATAGTTTAACTGCTTAAAAGTTTCCTTTAAATGGTTTTAAAAGAAACATGATTTCCTTGCATTCAATGTAAATTTAATCTAGGTTACTATAAATAAATGGTTGTAACCTACATTAAACATCGTACCCTGGAGGATTTCTGGAGAGCTACAGGAGGACACACATTCGAAGATGGAGAATATATCTAAAGGTAGAATCATCATGTACCGCTCCGCTCTTGTATCAACATCCTTGCTCACTCTCAGCAGGGTTTCTGCGGCTCCTGTACAGGTCGAGTACGGCTGTTGCTATGACGATAATCGTGGGTAGCTGTCTCGGTACCTATCATCTTTCCGTGTTACAGATATAGCAGACTCCTTTGAACAAATACAAAAATGGAAATTGTTTTGTTTACTTCCGAAGTAAAGAATGGTTATTACGGCATAGGAGAATGGTTGTTCCTATAACATACAGGAAGTACTTGTTTGTTAGTTTAAGTTATGACTTGTTGTCGAAAATAATCTTCTTAATAAAATAAATAAAGCTATTTTAAAATTAATAAACTCCTTGAAGCTGCTATCTCCTCCTTGTTAGTATTATTGGAGTGGTTTAGGTAATAAGATTATGTAAGCAATACGCTAATGTTTGTTTCCATAATCAAGCTTCCAACGATCAGATGGACATAAATCAACATTATCATATGAATCCCTTAGGTATGGTAGGTCCAACTGACAGTGATATAGGTGAGCTTGATAGCGTACGGTAATAAAATATTCTTAACGAGGTTTTAACTGTTAACATTCTAGGATATATTAAAAAAAAAGCTGGTGCATGCAACACACAACTTTCACTTACCTCTATACTTTGAATAGAAATAATTTTCTGGCAATTTTGGGCGTTTATATATTTTTTGAGGTGAACTATAGCTTATAGGAGCTATAGCTTAAAGCTTACAGCTAACAAATCATTAAGACCACTACAATTGCAAAAATCCTATTAATTATATATATATATATATATATATATATATATATATATATATATATATATATATATATATATATATATATATATATATATATATATATATATATATATATATATATATACCTGGAGAGATTTGAAAGTATATCTCTACATTCAACCTATTAATGATTATGGATTGTACTACTGTTATTTTCTATTGTGAAGTTTACTAAAATGAAGTTACGCGATCTTTATTGACTAGATTGGTCAAAAGTTGTCACACTAATTTTAAGTGAATAATGTTTGGATTTCGCAAAGAGGAAATTCATCAAATTATTCGCTCATTTAATTTTCTATAACGTTACATGAAGATTTTACGTTATAAACGAATATTGATACCTAATTATTTCAATATAATATCAGATCTAGAATTATTAAACTACAGCAAATGTATTTAAGGTTATAAACATATGCTTTATACAGCCATGAAATATTTTTATGTTTCACATCTTCTTTTACATAACAACTATGAAATATTTTTTTAAATAATGATATTTCCTTGATCAGGTAGATTTTAAATATTTGTCTTAAAAATCGTGTTATCGTTTACATTTAGTTTAATTTCAGGCAGTGGATCAGCTGATGCGAAAGGACGTGTTTCTACATCGTCTCTCAGAATTTGCTTATTTTGCAGTGAAATCTTTGAGATTATTTATTCAAAACAAGTCAAGAATACATAACAACAATTGATATTTATTGTTTGTTATAAATTATAGGGTTATTTTTATTTTATTTTTATTTTTTTTTTCCATTTTTTTTCCCTTATATGCGATATCACAATCAGGCCATGTCTAGTAGAGCTTCTATCAAGAGAATTCGGCCGTTAGGCTCAACACCTTGTTCTTCGCCTGTCAAACAAAAGCCTCGTCAATGTCGTCAAACACCTGCAGTAACGCCTATTAGCTCCAGAGAAAATGAAACCCAGCTAGGAACATCATCAAAACCAACAATGGAAGAACTTCAGCATCAACCAGGTACATCTTCACAAGAGATAACCGAACAATCTCCGTTTTTCACCCCTAATCCCTATCAGGTGCTTCAGAATGATAAAGAAGTGATGGAATCCGCTTCAATACCAAGAGATCCCCGACCTCCACCCATATTCGTTAAAAACATAAACAATTTTCAGTTACTATGCTCACAACTGAACAAAATAACAGGCTCTGGAAGCTATTCATGTCTAAGCAGAACAAAGGACACGAAGATATCACCAGATACAGCTGAAACCTACAGAAAAATTGTGAAGTATCTAACGGAAACCAACGCGGATTTTCATACGTACCAATTACGGCAAGATCGAGCTTTGAGGGTAGTCATAAGAAATCTACACCCCTCAACACCAACCGAAGCAATAGAAGAAGAATTGAAAACTTCAGGTTTCATAGTGCGCCAGATTACAAATGTACAGAAGGAGAGTAAAGAACAGCCAGGAGTAAAAGTTCCTCTACCCTTATTTTTCGTAGATTTGGAGCCAAATCAAGGGATCGAAAAAATATACGAAATAAGAAGAATATACTACACAAGTGTTATAGTAGAGAAGCCATATCCTAAGAGGGAAATCGTACAGTGTCACAATTGCCAGGCATATGGCCATACCAGGACTTACTGCCATCATCTGCCGCGCTGTGTGAAATGTGGAGAGCAGCACAAATCCGGGGAGTGCACAAAACCGAAACGGGATCCTGCAGTTTGTGCATTGTGCCTTGAAGGACATCCAGCGAACTACAAAGGCTGTCAGATCTACAAGAATATTAAATCAAGATATCAAAAATCCCGGACCCAAGAAGAAGCAGAGGCATCAAGAAGAGAACCTAACGCATCAAGAAGAGGACCTTCAAAAAAAATTGACCCAACGGTGTCTTTTGCACACTTATTAGGAGGTAAGAATGATGTTACTTATTGTGAGACCCTGCCGCAACAACAACACATACCTCAAAATTCTCAACCCCACCCTCAACATCCTAATCAAACTTCACCTAATCAACAGTTTTATCAACACCAAATTCCCCGCATTCCTCCTCCCTCAAATACCACAGATCTCACCAGTTTACTTACATCTTTCCTCTCCGAATTCAGATCCCTTGTTACTCCTTTGATATCTCTTCTCACCAATCTTGTATCACATTTTATCCCTCCCGCGAAAAATCCTTAAATGACTTCCAATAAACCTTTATCCATTCTCCTTTGGAATGCGAATGGTGTTAGAAATCACACAAACGAACTAACTACATTATTACTTGACAAAAATATTGACGTGGCACTAATTACTGAAACTCGACTAACCACTAAACAGCACTTCAAAATACCACAATACCTGACATATCGTACTGACCACCCTGACGGAAAAGCACATGCCGGTACTGCTGTCATTGTACACCAATCCCTCTCCCATCACCTACTCCCGTTACCTACACATGATTTCCTACAGTCCACCGCTATCGTGATAAAAACCTTTTCCTTTCCGGTTACCCTTGCATCAGCGTATTGCCCTCCTAACCGATCCATATCCAATGCCCAATTCCGTTCTCTCCTCGACTCCTTAGGACATCACTTCATCTTGGGTGCAGACCTAAATGCCAAACATCAACAATGGGGTTCCAGAACCACGAATACTCGTGGCCGAACCCTGCTGTCTGCACTCAATTCCCAACATTTTCACCTCCTTTCCCCCAACTCTCCTACCTACTGGCCTACAGATCCCAACCGTAATCCTGATCTTCTTGATTTCTTTATCCACAGCGGCTTAAGTCCCCTCAATTGTTCCATTACACGTCTAAATGAACTTTCCTCTGACCATAGTCCTCTAATCCTTAATGTTTCACTTGAACCCGTTCCCAAACCTTCTCCACCGTCATTTATTAGGGGCCCAGTTAACTGGGACCTTTTCCGCCAAATCATCTCCGATAAAATTGATCTTAACATATCCCTCAAAACTCCCGATGACCTTGATAGTGCCGTAAATTCCTTTACTACCACAATCCAACAAGCCGCCTGGACTGCTTCCTTCCCAAAAGACTCCTCCAGAATTCCTAAAAAGACCATTCTACCCCAACACCTCCTTGACCTAATCCAAACCAAACGCCGTGCCAGATTATTGTGGCAACGTACCCGACATCCTACCGACCGCTGCTCCTATAATTATTACTGCAAAAAATTAAAACTGGAATTAGCCACCTTCAGATCACATTCCTTCAACTCCTACCTATCCTCCCTTTCTTCTCGCGACAATTCCCTTTGGAAAACCACTACCAAAATCTTAAATCCTCACCGCATTTCCCATCCCCTCCGACGAGATGATGGCTCCTGGGCAGCATCTGACGAAGATAAGGATGAGGAGTTCGCCATTCACCTATCCAATACATTTATTTCACATCCGGAATCCCATCCTGCCCACACCGTAACAGTAGAAGAACTCCTTACATCACCAATCCCACTTTCCTTGCCCCCAAAAGCTATTCATCCTTCCGAAGTGAAATTTCAATTAAAAAAATTAATCCCCCGTAAAGCTCCTGGACATGATCTCCTTACCCCTCAAATCCTTCGACAACTTCCATCCAAAGCAGTCATATTCCTTACATATATCTACAACTGTATCCTACGCACCACCCACTTTCCTCTGCTATGGAAACACTCCACTATTATCCTTTTCCAAAAACCAGGCAAACCTCCCAATATCTCAACATCCTATAGACCAATTAGCCTACTCCCAATCCTTTCAAAAATTTTTGAAAAGATCCTTTTGAAACGAATCCTACCCATTATAGAATCCCAAAATATTCCTTCCCATCAGTTTGGTTTTCGCTCCCAACATTCTACTGTTCAACAAGGACTCCGAGTTGTTGATCATATTTCCTCAGCCCTAGAAAACAAGGAATACTGTTCGGGTGCATTTCTGGACATTGCACAGGCATTTGACCGGGTATGGCACTCCGGACTGCTCTTCAAGCTTAAAATCCATTTACCTCAGTCCTTGTACCTAGTCCTCCGATCCTACCTCTCTGACCGCTCCTTCCGAGTTCGCTGTGGAACAGAATTTTCCAATATCTACTCCGTTAAAGCCGGTGTTCCCCAAGGCAGCGTCTTGGGTCCCGTGCTTTACATCCTCTTTACTGCTGACATCCCTGTTCATCCCGATACTTTTCTTGCAACATTCGCTGACGACACCGCAATCTTATCATCCAACTCTGATCCCAACATAGCATCCTTAAATCTCCAAAACCACCTCACCTTGATTGAGCACTGGTGTAATAACTGGCGCATTAAAGTTAATGAATCTAAATGCCAACATATTACCTTTACACTCCGACGCAGTTCCTGTCCACCAGTACACTTTAATTCCATCCAGCTTCCTTACTCAGACACAGTCCGGTATCTTGGCTTTCATTTAGACCGAAGACTAACGTGGAACCCACATACTAGACTCAAAAGACAAGAACTCAACCGACGATACGGCCAGCTATACAGACTACTAAACAGAAAATCCAAACTTTCTATTGAAAACAAATTACTTATCTACAAGACAATACTGAAACCTATATGGACATACGGACTTGAACTGTGGGGGACAGCAAAAGCTTCTAACATCAAACGTATTCAATCCTTTCAATCTAAAGTCCTTCGAACAATAGTTGATGCTCCGTTCTATGTAAATAACAAAATCCTACACCATGACCTTAATATCCCATTTGTCCTAGACCTTATTCCAGAAAAATTCTCCAAATTTCACCAAAACCTTACCTATCATCCAAATCCCCTTGCACAATCTCTATCCAGCACCACCCATCCTTACAATCCTCCTCGAAGGTTGAAGCGGCAGTGGCCCAGAGACCTTTTGTAAATAAGCATCTATTGGAGTTTTGGCAATGGCCAGATCCTCCACTCAAGCCCGAGTGTGTATGATTAGGTTAGTTCTTTTGTTTATATACATTTATTTTATTTTATTGTATTTATTTTTATTTTATTTTATTGTATTTATTTATTTTATTTTATTGTATTTATTATTATTAAGTTTCTGTATTATTTATTTTTTTTTTATTGTAAATAGAGTGTGAGTGTGCTTTCTCTGATCACTATTATAAATGTCCTTGATGTGACAGAATGTAATATTTCTAAATAAACAAATATAAAAAAAGTTTAATTTCATTTAATTTCCTTGAAAACATATGATTTCCATCAGATAATTTTAGTTTTCACAAATTAGTATTTATAATTTTTCGTGATTCTCCATTACTTTGAATGACTTTCTATATTAGATTTTGTTTTTTTCTAGAATTCACCTCCGTTTTCTTGACACGTAATTCGTAATCCGCTTCTTTTAATGTTATTATCCTAACCCCGGCTCTGTTAAAATCATATCTGATAAGTCTGGATGTAAAATATGACTGTTAATTTCCCTGTCTTGGCATTTTTCATATCATCTTTATAGCTAATTTCGTTATCGAATTTTATACGAGAAAATATTAATGATCTTATTTTAGCTGTTCGGTTTATAAAGTCAATTGGATGCTCTTATGCTAATGTCAATTGCATAAATTCGGGTTTTAGTTGTTCAACAGTCCTCGATTTTTTAAATTATTGTGTTAAGTATAATAATAATGACTCTACTGTTTCAAATGAATTTGTTAATAGGCAATCTTTTAATTTAGATTTAACAATATTAAGTAATTGTGAATGGTTTTGTTTCCTTAATGTGTTGTTATCAGTACCTAAAACCCTTCCTTCATGGGTTGTAATGGTACAGTTTTTAATTTCAATTGAGTAGGTGCAGTCATTTTTTTTAACAGAAAAAATGTTCAAAATTAGAACAGAATAGAATAGTTTATTTTATCTGTCGAAGGAAATTCCCGGGATCTTGAGTACAGTACTGCGTTCAAACATACCATTAACAACGTCTGCAGCAGTAAGTATGACTAATATAAAGACCGATTAGTAAACGATATATATATATATATATATATATATATATATATATATATATATATATATATATATATATATATATATATATATATATATATATATATATATGAATAAATAAACTAGACTGACACTTGCTTTTTCATAACAGATAGAATTCAAGGACATAGAAATAAACAACTCACAGCCACCTTTATACGTCCAGAAAAAAATACTACTGAAATTTAACTCGCTAAAAGATGTATACATCAAATAAACATAATAAGGAATGTATACGAATCAAATAAATCAATTAAGCATATACATTATTGGTGCTTATAGATGGAAAATTTAAGAGTTATGCTGATTAATGAATGCAAAACTTTGAATGTTGATATCTCAGCAGGATGAAACTAGAGTCGATAGTTTATGTATATATATATATATATATATATATATATATATATATATATATATATATATATATATATATTATATATATATATATATATATATATACATAAACAATTAGTAAAACTTTTTTTTCAATAATACATTTTTTTTTTAAATATCCTAGAGGTATGTAACAGATAACGATATAAATAAGCATTAATGTACGTTTGTATGATTAACTATACCACTTAACAGTTCAATGAACAGCCCTGTATGAAATAATACAGTTGATTTAATTTTTTCATAGTGTCTACTTTCAGTATCTCCTCCACACTAACATCTTCCCTGGATTCAGTGATAAATGTCCCTTCAGTGATATATTCTCTTCGAATTTCATTTAATGTCCATAATTTTTCTTAGTCATTTGATATGTTACAGGCATGATTGTTTCAATTTTAATACTGCAAGATCTTCAAAATGTTTCACAAGTTTTTCCCATAAAATTCTTTACACAAAATAAAATAATAATTGTGTACGATGTTAATGTTATGATAATGTTACAATGTCACCTCAAGTATTCTTAAGCTGCTCCTGAAGTCCAAGTTAAAATGATAAGTTCAGACTGGGCTAAAACTGGAAGAGTACCTGTCATGAATTTCGTAAGTGGTGCCTTGTATCTTCTTAAGTACTAGAGGTCTTCGGATCCTTGCTGTATTCCTGGCAGTACAAGCGGTGGAGTCTTCCTGTGGTCTTCAGACAGAAAATGGTAAAAAACGGTTACTAATTTTCAACGCTAGTCGAACCTAGTCCCAGTGTTCGGGCGCCAATTATAAACTCGGATACACGAACAACTAAAAAAAAAACTGCATTGGTATGAAAACAAACAAAATGTTACATACTAAGAGCTACAACACTACGGAGACATGAGCTACTATCCTACTGCTTACTACTAAGACCTATATCTATATATATGTTGGTGGGGAGAAGTTTCTGATGCTGCAGTACAATATTAGGGTAAATGCCTAAGTGACTCAGGAGACCTCAAAGCGTGTATTTCCGTTGAAAGCTCCCATTCGAAAATTTTCACGATCTCAATACTTTCCCTCACTATATATTACATATATAGGTAAGAGGACGTAAAAAGTACGTACTGATTGATAATTTGTTTTCTGGTGGCATGTCACTATTATTCTAACTTTAGTTTTGAATTTATTTGAGTGATATAAATTGTATAGAGACATATCTCGTGAATGTTTAATTTGAAATTTAAAAATACATTCAAATAAAATAAAATACATTTATTTGATCTCCATTTCTTGTGTAAATAAGGGCGTTTGTTAGTGCTTAGAAAGATTTAAGGTTGAGTTTATTTATAATTTTTAAAGTATATTCACACTTAATTTGAAAAATATAATTTTATGCTAGTATGATGTTTGGGTTAAAAATTTGTAGATATAATATTTTTCTCTACAGAATTTTATTTTTCTGTTTAAATAAATATTCGAATCTATGATCGGTACTGAGTTAAATTTTCATAACTTTTCATTTGTTATTAAAAATTGAAACTGTGTTTACATGCTTCAAAGAGTTTACATTTTTACAAGCAACCTTTTAATTTAGGATAACTAATCATAGTATTATGTCTACTTATTATAGCATCTTATGACCCAAACACTAATTCATTAAAAAAAGTAACTTGTAGTAGCCTCGTCACTTATCAACTGACCTTTAATAGTTTTCAAGTTAGTTTGTAATTCGGTGTCAACTTCCATCTTTGTACTATTGTTGCAACAAATTGGTACATATGACAGTCCTAGAATACTTTCTCCAACTATTCCATTAGCCTTAGTGTTTCTTTTGAGTCAGTAGTTTTGGTAGTTTCTTGATTATTTCATGTTATATATAAACTTTCCTAACTTGTTTTCAACTTTATACTAGCCTTGAAAAGTTTGTCAAAATTTACCTTATTAAAACAAAGTAGTCGATTACATAACACCACTTTGAAGTTAATTTAACTTTATCATTAATTTAAAATAAATTATGATAGTTTTATTCAGATTTGCGCTATTGTCTAGCTCAGAGTTCCTCCATACCTTATTCCATGAAAAAATCAAGGAATGCTTTCTTAGGATTTTTTACGTAGGCCAATTTTAGCAAAAACATTTTATTTATTTCCTCCGACGTGGTTAAGAATGTAGTGAGCTTTTGATATATCAGTTTTAACTTGTAACTTATATCGGCGGCAAGTTAAAGTAACGAATGTGAAAAATCACATTTTTCTGTTTCGTTCGTTTACATAGTTCTTATTATGACCGTTGTGTCAAATCTGAACTCCGATCGGAAATCCGAAATCACTAGTGTCATTTCTACGAATTCATATGTACATGTTGTTGGAACGAACAATCCCAGTCGAAATTTTATATTGGGCATATTCAGATTCCTTACTTTATCATGGTGCCGACGATATAGTTCTTTGGAAATAATAAACCATAGTGTATACTTTAGCATTGTTATTTTTATTTGTTTAATCATTTTATCGATTTTCAAATTGTCGTGATTTATATAATTAAATTGTAATAGATTTAAGAAAAATCTTTTATTTAGGCCGTGCAAGATCTCATGAATATCTCATAATGCACCCTTATGTTGCCTTGATTTTTATCACCATACTTATTATTTATTTATGACGGCTGCCAGTATTAAACATACAATAATATTCTAATAAATCGACTTAGAAAATGAAAGCTGGTGGAAATATAATACCTAAATTTATAGCTGAATTTTCAACTTTTGAAGCCAAGAACTTTCTTGAGTTCTGGTAGTAAATAATATGTTTATAATCTGTGTCAGACTAATGCCGAATGATTCTGATGATAAAGTTACTGCAGCGTAATATATTTGTGTGATATTTATAAGAAATGTAGACTGGCCTATGATGAAGCAAAATATAGCTTGTTAATAATCATTTTTGAAATTTGAAACTGTTATAATTTAAATTCCTCATAAATATCATCCTTTTTTTTTAGCTTCTTCTTTTCAGCTATTGACCTATATTCGCTAGAAGGAACCTTCTTGAGTGAAGTGAATCTTAAAAACTTCCCCGGTCTCTGAGGTAGGTCTGTTTTAATTAGAGGTTTTTCCACCTACCCTGCTGTTTCTTTTCCGCAGCAGCTTTTGAAGTGCTTCGTGTAGAAAGAATGAAAACCGGCCACTTATACTGTTTTTGTGTCCTAAGCCTTTTCGTTTATTGCGAAAAGTTTACCTTCTTACGTTTTATGAACATCACTTTAGCAGTCATACGGGCATGACATCCTTTTTAAACTAAATGAATTTTTTTATTTTCTTAATACTTCTGAAGATTAAAAAGTAAAATTTAATTATTTATTCTATGTACCTCAATTACACACTTATCTCTTTAATCTGTCTTACTAATTTCTTAAGACTTACCTATACCACTGTAATGAATTATTTATATTCTAAGAGGAATGTTGTTTTACAGTTGGAATTATTTTGAACTGAAGTACATTAAAATTAGTTTTTGTTTTACTCCTTTCACCAAAACTTGAAATCAATATTCTAGGAATTAATTAATTAGCCTGTTCAGGCTCATAAGTTATCATTAAAAACTATTAAAACTGGCTAACCACTTTGCAATTGTCTGAATGAGGAAAGGGAAATATTCTTATTATAGTTTTGATTAAGTTATCTCCAGAAATAAATTGTTAGTAAATAATTTTTCTTATTGAAAAATAAATTAGTTTTTATTCAAAGTGTTATATTCAAGGGTTAATTGTCCGACGCGGACTTTCTGTTCATCTAGAAGAATTTCAATTTTTAAAGAACGTTCCATTGATTCAAAGGACAGTTCCGATTTTTGGTTGAGTATTTCTTTTATATCTTTCAACTCATCGATGCCCTCTCTTCATCTCCCTAACCTCCTCAATCATCGCCCTCACACAATGGTGAAAAGTGAAACAAGTCGGCATTTTGTTCTTCCAGGCAATTTTTTTAATATTTCCCTCATATGAACTTTGACATAAGAGTTTGAAGAGAGGATTTAAATACCCAATGGAACAAAAAATGGGAAAACAATTTTAAGTATTTTCCAAACTAATGAAAATTTCAATTTAATTCTGAGAATACTATTAATTTTTTTGCGAAAACCCCTTCTGAAATATGCTATCGAACTATGATGGAAAAAAAAACGTACAAATTTACGATTTTAAAATTGCAATATCTTTTAAAGTAGGGCAGGTAATAGAATGCGGCTTATGTCATTTTGTCGCGCATGAAACAATAAACAAAACCCATCTAATTTAGTTAGATTCTAGTTTCATCCTGCTGAGATATCAACATTCAAAGTTTTGCATTCATTAATCAGCATAACTCTTAAATTTTCCATCTATAAGCGCCAATAATGTATATGCTTGATTGATTTATTTGATTCGTATACATTCCTTATTATGTTTATTTGATGTATACATCTTTTAGCGCGTTAAATTTCAGTAGTATCCCCAGAAGGGATCGTGCACTATTTAGATGTAGAGTTCCGTGGAACATAAAAATGATTATTCTGATACTTTTATTCTTTCTGTGTTATTCTCCGTTAGACAACATATGACAAATGTTTAATGCTCAACTATTTTTTTCTGGACGTATAAAGGTGGCTGTGAGTTGTTTATTTCTATGTCCTTGAATTCTATCTGTTATGAAAAAGCAAGTGTCAGTCTAGTTTATTTATTCATTTTTTAGTCGTAAAATCCTCAAATCAGCCTGCTGGTAATTTTGCAACAGAAACTGGAGGTTCTTGCTCCAGTAAACGTTCTCTCACATGCTAACTGTCTCGACTTATGTTTATGGTCTGATTTTGGTTATATATGTATATATATATATATATATATATATATATATATATACATATAATGCTATGTATTGTATGCTATGTATAAATTGTAGATAATTAATTGTAAATATAATTTCGTAAATAGGTTTAATATCTTATTCTAGGACGCGGTAGTCTTTGTCCCATTCCAGAGGGCAAAAAGGGTTTTTTTAGCGTCCCTTCCGTTGACGAGCTAATGGGTCCTGGCGAAACCATTGTTAGGTTACCCATTCTGGAAAATTGTAAATAAACTGTATATAGTTAGCTGTAAATATAATTTTGTAAATAGCGTGATAGGGCTTTATTAACTAATTTAGATGGCTGAAGGGAAGGAATCTCAGGCTGAACCGACCAAAGTAAATTTATAATTAAATTCATCTTATGATCTTATGATAATATTTAAAATAAAAGTAGAGTTAAAACCTTTTTAATAACAGATTTGTGTCACTAAACTTTTATTAGAAAAGAAAAAGGGAAGGACCGAAAATAAATCATTATTAAATAAAGGGATAAAACTTTTCATTTTAATTTAAATGTGCAGTGGCCAGATTGATGGGAGTAAGATCTAGTTAAAATTATATTGCCCTAGTCCAAAGTTAGCGCAGACGAGCACCCCAAATTAACTTCTTAAGAAAAATTGGACCATTTTGTTTTTAATCCTGATAGGATTTAGTTTAAAGGAATAGGGAATAGTTACCCTTAACTAGGAGAAGACATAGTTCCTCCTCATCACCTGTAGGGTTGATAAGTTGTATATAAGGGAGAACCCTTTTTGATGGAGTAGCGGTAGTGCATCCATTCACCACTAAGTGTGATTGATAATAAATAATTAGGAGAAGATAAAGAAATCTTCTATAACTATACCTCCAGAGTACTGAGGTAGTATGTGTATGGATCCAGAAGTTAAGATTTAAAAATTATAATGGTAAATGGGGCTGAAATAATATACTTCATTATTATGATGTGCACATGACTACATTTGAGGCAAATTTAACGGTTTATAGCGGCCACGTGTAAGAAATGGATGACCCATTCATAATTAAATCATAATTGAAAATCATAAGATAGGAATTGAATAGTTTTTTGAGTAAATAAAATATTAATAATCATTGAGAAAACGAAGTCGCCTGAGGTTCATTCACTATTTCAGCAAAATATATAAGCATCCCGATAGTGACATTAAAATGTTTTTCACGAACATTTGCCAGCCCATTGTTTAAAAACAAGTTTTGACTTCTCCTTTTGGAGATCTAAAGGTATATATAAATTAAAATTGTGTGAATGATGAGAATGCTATGTGCTTCTACACCAAAGATATGACATTAAAGCTTAAAGGTAAAAGCTGGTACAAACCACTTAGAAACCTAAGGTAAAATTTTTGTTTTTGTTATAACGGTTGCCACGCAAGGTAGTTATACTAAATGAATATATATGTTGTGTTTATAACATTACAGTAACATTACAGTCAGTGTATAAACAAACCTTCAATAAGTGAACCAGAGGAATAAATGAATTCCTGTTTTGACGCATTTTGTTAAAGACTCTTTTTTGAGAGTATAAATAAAAATCATAGAAATATAAAGTGAATGTTAGATATTCAAGGCAATCACACTATAAAATGATGTTTGAATGATATTTCAGTAAACAAAGAAGAAACATAGTTGAATGAAAGGTTCAACATTATTGTAATTAATATCATAATGTATATTTATGTTTTGTTTTGTGTTCCACTAAACAGAGAGATAAACTATAAAGAATTACGAGTAGTGGTATTGATATATTGCAGAATTGGTAAATTTGAGATATGTAAGTAAAATTGAATTACTGGTTGTGTAAAAGCATATTTTTTCAATATTTCTAGTAGTTAATGTATAAGTCTGTGTATATTTGAGTTAACTCTCATCCCATATTGTTTATAAATAAATGTTTACTTTTCATTCTGAGATCAGATAGAGGAAGCCTATTGTAAAGGTATTGATGTATAATATTTAAAGAAAAAATCCAATAAACTTCAGTTTATTTTATTTTTTCTTTTCCCCAAGACTAGGAGAATGCTATGTATTGTAAAGACCGCCGGTGGAATAATTATTTTAAATGTATAAATAAAAATAAGTGGCCACATCTGGCGGTATCTGACTGAGGGTAACCCATTAGGACAACCTTTTGTAAGTGGTAATAAAAACCCTTAAGGACCACCGACAAAGACCGACAACTAAGTGTTTAAAAAGGATCCCAAAAGACCTTTTCACACCTTCCACCAGAAATACCTAAGTCTGTACCTGCTGCTTTACCTTGGCCTGGGGGAGAGGGCGTGGTCATCCCTTAGGCTGAGAATATTTAGCCAATCAGGAAAAAGACTGCCAAAAGAGAGGGGGATGAAAAAAGGTGGGAGATAGAGAATTTGGACTGGAGGACTGCTTCTTGGGACTCGGAGAGGAGGAGACTTGCTCTGGGGACTTCAAGCGGGGAAGTCGAGGGAGGAAGACGAAGACAGCCGGAGAGAGCAGATGGACGGACTAGACGTTGAAGGAGAGCAGATACAGGGAATCCAGATATGACGGCTAGAAACACTATGAAGGACCAGCTAAGTGGTAACAAGCATTTAGTTATACTAATGTAAATTTGTGTTGGCAACCATACATCATTAATTAATATAATCAATATAACACGTAACTTTAATCAAACATCAAGCATTCTCCTCCAGTATGATTCTTAACTATTCATTATGTATATAGGTTTAGTTATTATTTTGTATATAGATGTTTTTGGTTTTATTTAAACTTGTAAATATAATAGTTAGTAAACCAACGTAGTACTTTTACATTCTACCTTGCATGCCACCAATTAGTAATAGAAACAAATAGTAAATTTATAAACATGATACCTTTAGAAAGGAAATCCAATAAAGAGTATATGGTTCAATCTAGGACACTACAGTAGGGGGTCTGTGGTATCTAACATTTAAATACATCATTAATATATTTTAAGTTGATCGGTTCCCTTCTGGGACCGATATAAATACATATAAATACAAATAAATGCGGTTCCTGGAACCCCTTACTCGCCGTAGAAACGCGAGGCCAGGAACATAGCAATATATATTATTTCATTTCAATGAAAACTGTATAGAAGCCATTTTTTATAATTTTGAAATGAATAAGGTTTTTCTATGGATATATTTAAGTTAAAACTTTTTTTTTTTAAAATATATTATTTCTTGTCATAGGTTCTTTCCTTTGATCGATACAGCTTTGTACATATTTTTTATCTTTTGATTTTAATGAGTTTTAGAAAGTGGCCTGAATTCTCCTCAGCCCATCTCTGTAATTTTCTTCACAAAAACAGATAATGATAATTTTTTTCTCAGTTGGCGTTACAAACTTTGTAAACCTTTTGCTGCGTTAACAAGCTTTCTCCATCTCTGCCTGTCTTGGGTTATTCCTTTCCATTTATCTGCACGCAGCTCTGTTTCATCTTTGTTGATCCTGTCTATCCATCTTCTTTTTGGCGTACAGCGTGGTCTTTTACCTTCTATTGATACATTCATCGTTACATAGAGACTTTCGTATGAATTGCTACGAGCTGTTTACTCCGCCCATCGTAATGCCGTGCCTTCATATCATGAGATATTGGTTGAACAGTTTCTGTTGAAGCAGTTTTTTATTGGTCTTTCTTCTCCATGTATTAGTACTCTGATCCCAGATCACTCCGGTTATCGTTCAGTTGATTTCTCTCTCTCAAGGACAATTTTGTCTAGAATACTGATTAGTATTCAGGTCTCACAGTCATATATTAGAATTAGTTTTATCATATCATTGTACAACCTTAATTTGTGATTTCTTGAGATTCTTCGGGATTTTAAAACGCATGAAAGGAAGAAGAAAGCTCTGTTTGCACTAGTTATACGTTCCTTTATTTCTGACCGTTGGTTATTCACTGAGGATATTGTGGAGAGAGGTATTTGAATTTTTTTACTCTCGGGAACGAATTGCCTTCTATTCAGATCCTGTTATTCATATTAAATTGGCGGCTTATTATAATTTATTTTGTTTGGTCTTCACTTGTGCCACTTTTCTCTGCCTCTCTTATAAGAGTCTATTGATTACTTCAAAGTACAACTATATCATCTACTTATCCAAGGATTTTATGATTCATTCGTTGATCCCTCCATTTTTGTGTGATGTTATAATGATAACAAAATATAATAATTTAGTAGCAACACAGTATGAGTCAAGGGCATCTTGTTCCATATTTTCTTTAAAGAAGCAGAGATATAAATTTTAAATTTGATTCCTGCAGAAGTAGATGAAAAGAGCAAATAACTAAAGATCAAAAACTAATCCAGACTAACTCATTTCAACTGTACTCAATAGTAAAATAAAATTTTTATTATCTTTCAAGTTATTGTTTATTTTTACATGATTGGAACGAAGCATATCTAAGTACAATGTTTCTCAGTTTCTCGACGTTTCTGTATTTAAGGCATTCATATTAAGGAATTCATATATTCACACCAAATATTTTTTTAAAAATTTATTTCTTAATGATATTTACAACTGTATCAAAGAAATACATTTAGTAAATTTGAATATATATTTATATAATGACGTGAAAACACTTCTTGGGAAACTACCCAATGGTAGCACTCTAATGATATGTCTATATTAGGAGATTACAGGGCCATCTTCTTTTAAGACGCCTCCGAGGGTTATCAGGAATTGAAGAGGGTTGTTAAGTTAGAAACGAGAGGGTTGGGATGATTCTGAAGTGATTATGGAAGTATTGTGACACGTCCCCTTTAGAGTTTTAGATTTTTATCGGGGTCTCACTGGATAATTATTGAGGATAATTATCCAGAATTATTTCATAAGAATTAATTAATAAAATATTAGTTAAACAAATTATGTTCTTTAATATATTATGTCCATGAATAATTAATTTAACTTCTTTTCACAAAGGCTTGTTGTGTGTTTATCGTACTTTCTAATTACCAAACATTACCTGTGATTATAATGATATAAATAGGTGGCATGATTAAATAACTTTTATTTACAAATTATATTTATATACAAATTATATAATAAATAATGTATATATACATTATATTTACAATAATTAATGAATTAAACAATTGTTTGTAAAGGCATGATTCAGATGGACTGAATTGAAAATTATTTTGCCATGAAATATTGTAACGTCTTTAAAATGAATTGTTGGGAATCAAACTTATCTATTATGGTATGGAGTGTTGTATTTGGTAGATGTCATGGCTACATCTGCGAAGTCGAGAACATCAGGTCATGGTTCAGGTAGGGCCAAGGCTTCATTCCCCCAGCCAGAAGGAAACATCAGGGAACTCCTCAGGGCCGGGCACCTACATCAGACCTCTCTTCTATGCCGGGCAGTGGCATAAGCCCATAAGAACCCTCTTCTATGCCGGGAGGTGGTATAAGACCCTACGAACGCTCTTCTATGCATCTCAGTGGATTTTACCGAAATATCTAGGGTGGGCCAAGAATGGTTCCCATTGGTTGAATTTTTGTAGCAGAAGGGATGACCACACCCCAGTGTTATGTTGACCACACCCGTTTTAGCAGGTACACGACTGTTTCCTGTTGCTTAGACTTAGAAGCTTCCCATGGTTTTTACACATTTCCTCGTTATACCGGTATTTTCCCTTAATTGTTTCATTGCCCCTGCTAAAAGGTTGCTAGGGGGTCTCAAGTATCCCGACTACTCTCTAAGTAACCACTTTTCCACGGGTAACCGACCGCCCAGGTGTTAGCACTTATGATTTAGACCTGTTTATTCCTTGGAAATAATTGAATATAAGGACCACATGTGGTCCTTAAAATACATAGCAATAGGTATCTGGATTGGGTCTGATCTGTAACATAAGAAACTTTAAAATGATTATGGATGGTTTTATTTGTAACAAAGTAGGGAGTATTGAGAATTTAAGAAGGATTTTGGATTGGATACGAGAAGAATTCGATAGTTTAGTGGGGGTCCATAGCTCAACTCCTTAAGTCCAAATAGGCCTTATTATACTCATGTATATGAGTCTTTTGTAATTAATTGGAAGTTTAGAGCGTTTGTCTAGTAAGTGCTGAAGTAATCGAAAACGTCGAGCGGTTTCTTGTCGTTTCAATATGGTATGGAAAAATTATTATTCATCACAACATAGTTTCACAGTATTCTATTTTCTACACTTTTCTGAAATATACTTTCGTATCACGAGACCTCGCAATGCAACTATCTGTTAGTCTATATTTTCAGTGATTGTTTCTCTTAATAAGCAAGATATAACATGTAAAACAAACTCATATAGTTATCCAAATGGTCGAATGTAAAAATGTGGCTGGATATTGATGTTCCTGTGTTATAATGGTGTGGGGGCTGTAACTTGATCGGCCAGAGACGTTGTGTTTTTTGGGCTAGAACAATGCTAATCACTGCTGAGGGAGAGAGGAGGCTAAGCGGTTAAGGGAAAGACAGGCTCCATTTTCCGGCTGTCTGCCCACGGAGGGCCGCCCTATTGTGACCTGGCTGGAGCACGTTCGCGGTGTCACCGCCAGCCTTCTCTCTCTAATAGGTGTCTATATACCGTCTTAGTGACCTTTTTCCTTTTATTTTCTTTCTCTTATTTCACTTTACTTTCCATTGCCTAATGCTTCATCCCCGTCATTTTATTTTTTGCTTCCTCACTTGTAGAGGTAGTTAGGAAACTTTATACCATTTGTGGTATTCTCACAATCCAAAATTTCAGAAATCTAGGGAAATAAAACCTTCCATTTATTTGGTAGTTAGGAAGCAAAAATAGATTTTGTTTCTGTCTTACAAGGGAGGTTACGGACGTGGGGTCACATATTTCAACGAAACTATTTTCTTGGGGGTTCTTGCCAATGCGCCCGAGAAAAGGTTATTTTATAAAATTTTATTTTTTATGTTTGACTTAGCTTTGCATGGATAAGTAATTAAATATCAATCGATTTTTTTGGTGTAAAATAAGAAAAATATATTGCTAATTGTATTGAATGGATTATAAGGTATAATAAATTACACGCCTCCAGCAAAGTAGGCCAAGCAAATTATTGTCATGCAAAAACGATTCAGATTCCTTTTTAGGGTCCACTCTTAAATACGAGTTTGTTTTGAAATAATATAGCCGTAATTTTATGGCAGGATTTTTTTTCATACCGTTTGATAAAATATTCATAACTCCTCAGGTTTCCTCTTAAGTCAACCGTACTACCACCGTCTGAAAGTTAAATTAATGCTCTCCAAAATTATATCGATAACTTTTAGATTTCACACCTTCACAAGGAATAATTAAATAAGAACTCTCCAACCGTTTTTATTTTTTTTGTTATCTCCAACCCTAATTTATTAGCGGGATTCTGGTTTGTGTCATTTTGTGTATATTATACGCCCCCCAATCCATGCTAATTTTCGTGTGGAAAAGTAAAGCCATGTCGAAATTATCACAGCTTTTTTGGTTTTTTAAAAAGACGAAAATTCAAAGTCTAGGCGGAAATTTTGAGCAAACTATTATTATTTTGCGATTGTTATGAAAATTCGTATTTAAAGGTTTTTCGAGGTACGAAATATAAATCTCAAATTTGTTTCTCCAGTAAAATATATGAACCCACTTTACTGCATAGATCAGTTCTATTGTTTGTATATAGTAATACGGTAAATAGTAAGGGATCATGAACATTTTCGAATCTGAGTTTTCAACGGAAATGAATGGTGATCGGTATTTTCGTTACTCACAGAATTCATGTTTTTCTCCTCGAACGAAGAAATATTACATATGTATAAATCTTTCAATAAGTTCGTTTCTTCGTTCGAGGAGAAAAACATGAATTCTGATGAGAAAACATGAATTTATATATATATAAATCTTTCGGGCTGAAGCCCCTCTCTCCAAAATTAAATCTTGGATCTGTTATTCCTGATCCTCGAATAATTTCAGCTATTTTTGGTCGTGCAGCTGAACCCAACATGAATGATTGAAATCTCTTCAGGAGATTGAACATCCTAGGTACCCATCTCTTGAAATATACAAATTTAAGGTGTGATGGATGAAAACATCTTGTGTGACATGATAAAAATCTTGATAAATCAGAAGTATCAGCTCTGGGTTCATTTCCTCTCTTATTGATTGTAAAAATAAATTTAGGAGTTCTGTGAGTAGAATATTTATTAGGTCTTTATTGTATTAAACATCGGTCAACTTCATACTGACAAAGAAGTAAAAACAAAGTCACCCAAAGTTTTCCGAGCGGTGAAGATTTAATTTTCTGACCCAACTTAAGACGAGAGTCGTGAATTAATCACTAATAGACCCAAGGGAGGAAAGGGAATTTCCTCCTGATTAATCTACACTTATTTGTCTTTGCCGCTTATTACACGAACTTCTGATTGATTTAACTGTAGGGTTGTTAATATTAAACTTCCTTGGAAATAATCGTAACCAAAACTTAAGTGCGAAATAGAATTATTTGATTACAACGTTCTTGAAAACTATTGTCTACAATTTGGATAAATTTATAACATTAACCTCGGTTTGTTCTCTCATGGGGTAATGTAGTATTTTAACTATGGTATAGGTCGTCTTACTCTTCAGATAAATAGTGGAAGGGACTTATCTTTAGAAGGGTTGTTTTTTGGTTTTACTTGGCGTTCGACTAACAGATTACACCTAAAGAACTCACCTTCTTGAATTGATGGTCCCGACTACCGTATTAGCGAGTTACTCCACTTAAATTTTGATTTGAATTGATGGTTTGAAGACGTCAGCATATAGTTGGTCGATCTTATGGTGTCGTATCATCTTGACCGACACCGCCGTGTACACCAGCTTTAAGCGGTTGTGAAACCTGGGCTCTAACCGGCACACTAGAAGCCAGAATTGAGAGATTCGAAAGAAAAGTTCTACGTCGGATAACAGGACCTATATGGGACCAGAACCTTGTCACATGGAGAAAAATGAACAATAAAGAACTGTTGAAAGAAACGGGTCAGTCAATATCTCATGACATGAAGGCAATGAGGTTAAGATGGGCAGGGCATGTAGCTTGTAGCAGTCCATCAGGACGCCTTTACACGACAATGAATGCCAGAGTAGTAGGCAAGAGACCACGTGGAATGCCCAAAACCAGATGGATAGATAGGATAAACAAAGATACGGCTGAGCTTCATGCCGCAAACTGGAAAGCTGTAGCCTAAGATAGGCAGAGGTGGAGAAGGCTGGTTCAGGCTGCCAAAGATCTACAAGGTCTGTAGAGCCAACCGGAAAAAAAAAATATCATACCTTATAGTTCTTATTTTGTATCTGGAAAGAAAATATACATATGTAACATCCCAAAAAAAAAAAGATGTCGAGTTTTACAACTATTTAAAAAACGTATAAAAGATGGAATTTATATTTTAAATGAATCTTTTATAGAAGGTCATGAATAATTTCGTAGAATACGTTTAGAACTTTTAAATAAATACACAAAAACTAATGAACAATAAGTTTTTTTTGGCTTAAATGAAACATTAAGAACTTAAATTTCCATGAAGAATTTGTCGCACGAACACGGGCCATGTATCAATCGATTCAGCACAAAAAGCCATAAAAATCAACCATCAACTGTTACCTATCTCATATTGTTTGTATATTTCGGAATTTTGTCCCTAAAAAGATGTTTTGTTGCGCTGTGCAACGGCTCTCCTCAATGACAAATTGTCCGTTGAAGGTTGAGAATTTCAGAGAAGTTTTAGCCTATTGGTCTCAGGTTGAGGGATCTTGGTTGTTTATTAAATATCCTAGGAGCTTGATGGATCTTAAAGAAGAGGCCCTATTTTCATTATTCAGCATCAGATTGTATGTATCCACGTTTTTTTCAGATTATTTGTTATGCCCATAATTTTAAAACAACAATTTATTATTATATTTTTTTAAAAGTGTAATGGCCTCTACCTTAGAGGGTCATTGGCGGTAAGTTTTTTATATTTTATTGTGGTATTGAGTTTCTAATAAGTATCGGAATAGAGTGGTCACTCCATCCTCGGCGTCTCTGTTAATTTTTTAATATTCCCTTCCCTGTTATCGGTAATTTCAATTTTATGATTTTTTTTAACTCATGACACTCTACTATTAGGGATTTTACCGACTGTGATTTATTGTCACACTTTTGGCAAATGGGTGCTTCTAGCCCTCTAACAAGGTACCCGTGAATTAAAAGGCAGTGACCAATTCGTTTTCGGCACGATATGTTTTCGTTTCTTTTTGATTTTCTTGTGCTTGTAGCCCATTTGCTATTTTACTAATTTACTATTTATTCATCTCTATTATATATATAACATGGACCAGCCATTGAGATTAGTAATATTTAACTTATGTGAAATAACCAATCCTACATCTAAATTTCATTTAATAATACTATCGTGGAAACTAATTGAATGGAAAAATGGATGTAACGAAATTAAAATTAGAAACTTTATCTGCTTTCTTATGACACCATGTGCGGTAATGTAGCTCCGTAGCCAGATGATTGGCATCAGTAATTTGAGTCCTGAAGCTACGCATTGGGTTTCCTTATTTGCATAGTTTAATGCATTCACTCCTTCTTGATGAGAGGTGCTGACTTTTAGCTCAGGGGGTGTCTAAGCGATTAAGTGGCGGAAACTGATCCAGCTTGCTTGTTACTGCTAATAAAACTTTGTGTAACACTTGGAGTTTCTTGTTGCGGGTGATGTAAGATTACATCTACATGTAATATTCTCTGCCAACTTGTCAATTTCTGCCTATAATTCTTCATTGCCGATAACATCGCTTTTATCAGAATAAACCTTCATCGTCCTATGATTTTCGTCCGTACTTACCTTCCAGCAGCTCCATGAAATATTCCTGCACCTTTACTATCTATATAATGCGAAGTTTTAGGAGTAAACCTTCTACCGACTTACCAATTTTTTCTTATAAATCTTCTTTGCTGATTATATCGCCTTTATTAGAATAAACCTTTACCCCATCTCCTGTTTTTACCCTAACTAACCTAACTCTCTCCTAGGAGCTTTTTGAAGTAGTTGGTTCATCAGTTTTAATCATATGATTGAATTTGTATTATATGAAATATGTATAAAAAATTTTTATTCTTACTTGAAATAAAGAAGGTTCATAAATAAATAAATAAAGAAGGGAAGTACATTTTTCTGTTCCACTGAATTATAACTCTCTCTACAGCCAAATTCTAAGAAGGAGCACTGATGATGGCAGAGAATTGATATTAAGAGATTGTCCTTATAATGCTATTGTACAAGTTTATTTATTACTGATTTCATAATGCATTAGTATTATTAATAAATTTTTATTTATTTATTTATATTTTATGCAATTTGCACCTGCGCGGCTGTGGATCTAACAAATTTGTTGTGTTTGTACCCAGTGGCAGACATAGCTCATGGTCCTCCAGGTTGGGGGTTGGGCATAGGACTAATAACCCTATCCGGTCAAAAACACTACAATACGAAACCAAAAATCAGCCTCGGAAAATTTGACATTGTAACGAGCTTTGTATAGCGAACTCCATATCGGATCATGGATTGTTCAGAGCTTATACAGTTAGAGGAGGAGAAGAGAGGAATTCTTAAACTTTAAAAATATAGTTGGAATGGAGTTCGGTGTGAGGGGTAAATGTTTTTGTAAATGTTAGGTGTTTGGCAAATTCTTCTGCTCTTGTCTCATCTGACAATGCCCAGGTTTCATAATCACGTTGGAGGTGGCGGGAAATAGATTGGAATTTACGAATTTTTTCGGTTAGTTCCCAAAGGCAGTTATCACCAGGAGATAGGGGAGAATAGTAGAATTGTAGATTTGGGATCTAAATAAAGCCATTTTTTTTTGCAATAATTATTTCCGATCATGAGTATGCCAGAGGGTCCTAGATTGAGGTTAAACTTTGATAAGATCAGTGAGGTCTTGAGTTAAGAGATTCTTTTAACGTTACTTTTTAGAGGAGAGTACAGATGATGCAGTTCGGACTGCTAGTTGGTTTAGGAACCTAGTGCATTAACTAGGTTTTGAGGAATTTTGAGGTTTATTGCATCTGATATAGTTTACTGAATCTAAAAAAGATTCCAGTTGACTGGACCTCTGATGAACGATGGAGGAGATGCGGAAAAGGTTAGATTTAGCGGACTGTGGTATGAGCTCCCTAAATTAAAATTACAATTATCCTAATTGAAATGGTCCCATAGGTTTTAAAATTGAATTTCTAAAAGAAATCGTACTGAATTGGCTTTAAAATGGTTTATTTTAAATAATTATCAGTTATCGTTGTAAGTAATAATTAAAAAATAGCTTAATACAAACTATGAAAAAAAATGGTAATTTACTAATGAGAATATCTTATTGAAAAAGCAAATGGTAATAATCTTCAATAACTTTCGCCTTTACTAAAGATTTAAATTATTTAATATTATCGAGCCCAGTTAGAACTTCATTTCAATTATTAAGATAGGTATTGGTAATTGAAAGTTGCCTAAAACGCTCACCGCAACAGATTTTTTCAATAATTGTAGTATCTTATCATTTCAATAATACTCAACGTAATGAAATTCCGTAAAAATCATGAATTCGTAATTTCATATTGCAGTGATTTCAAGATATAGTTAATGATGTAAAAACTTTAGGCAATATCTTTTCTGCGATGTTTTTATTTGAAAAACAGTTCTTTTTCTGATTGCTTAATTGTCTATGAAAGGGCTTAACAAATAATCATTCTCGATTGTTTTGACTGCCTTTACAGAATCTGAAGAAAGTAATTACACGTGTTTAAGAAAAGCAGCCTTGTAGCTCCTTCAAAAACCTACCCCCAGAAATTATTCAGGAGGGAAATCGTTTGTGCTCTCGAGTTTTTGAAGTATTTGTACAGAATTAATGGCTGGGAACCGTCAGGATCAGTGGTAATTCAAGGGTCGTTAGTTACCATTTTTATAGCACCCTTGAGGGAGCGCGGATTCTATCTCAAGCTGGCTGGAGAAATTGAAGAAGAAGTAGGTGATAAATCTTGGGCAATGTGCTCCTGCGTTTAGGGCGGGTGGTGTTAACTTAAGGCTCCAGTTTGTTCATTCCAGTGCACTCTCTAATAGTTTTCTCCGGGGTAGTTTGAAGATAAGGACTGAAAGTGAACTTTCACTTTCAAACTTGGTCCAGTTTTAGGCTTATGTAGTTTGTTTTCTTTTTCCAAGAAGAGTGATATACTCTCAATGAAAAAATAGTTCAGCATAAATATGTGTATATTTTAATATTTATGTTGCTGGCGTTTCATTAAAACACAAATGGTCTTCAAATCATAATGAGACCATGAAGTCATATTAATAAATATGAAGTATGCATATTACGCCATAGTAGTATGATCTTTTATCATTCCTACACTATATAATTGTTTTTATTTTTAAAACAATGACTAATTAAAGTCATAATAATATTGAACTAGTTTTCTGACTTGTAATTTTTCGAAACGGTGTTTTCAGGTTAGTTGCTTGTTAGGTATTGCTTAGGTTTGAATAAAGTAGCCAGCCTTATAACCTCTACTGAAGGCAGTTATTGAACTCGGAGCTCAGCACATCTATGTCATCGGAAACCCATCATCGGACCTTTATTAAACTCATTGATGACAAGTTGTAGAGAAATGTGAATATTTTACTCTGAAAACATTTTGAGTAGTATTAAAGTAATCATACTAAGATATTTAGCCCTATCCCATCGAACTACTTTTCAAACAATTATGGATCTTAATTTTGATGAAACAAAAAGTTTAAATAAATCAATTATCGGAGGATATTACAATAGATTTAATTTTTAAATTAAACAAAACAAAGATGTTATAACTATGCACCTATTTTCTACAGGTTCCTCTATTATAGGAATGATAATTATAGCTATTAGGTTATGAATATTTCTTCTCTTCCTAGAGAATATATTTTATTATTTCTTTAAAACGGTATCATAATCAACGCAGCGGAACTCTGTCCTATATTCAGGAATTTTCAACAAAAAAATCATTTTAATTATATTTAGTTTACAATAATTTATCTTTACATTTGCTATTTTTAATCTTATGTATTATTTCTGAAAGGTTTTTTTTTTCTCGGTTCTTCATGACGTCGTCATTCTTCATCAAATTCAATGATTGACCGCTCATTTTGAAGATATTCTCCTCCTTCACATGCGAAAAATAGTCCTATCCAGCCAAACCAAAACATCTGGGGGGAAAGTTGTGAAGGAAAAGATTTTAAACTTTATTTGCGAATAAATATGCATAAAAATATGATAAAATAATATTTATTAATAAAAAGTATGCATTTTTGTACTTATTGTAGCCATGATAATTTTATTTATTTTTTATTATTTTATTTATTTGTTTTTGGGGAACGAACCATACAAATAGAGTTGGCTATAATGATTACAATGAACAAATTAATATGAAAAACATTTACTACTTATATACAAAGTAAAATTTATTAGGATTTAACAATATACTCTCCTAATAACAACCAAACATCTGACTATATGCCTAAATATAATCAATGAAATATAATATAATACCACAATTCAAAATAATACATCTAAAAATATAGAGCAATAAAACGACAAATAGTAATAATAGCACTAGTAATAATAGCACTAGTAATAAAGATAAATACAGGCATAGTATACAATATATAATATATAAACATGTCAATAGTAAATAGCAAATGATACAATAAAACACGATATGCATATAGATATGTTTCATGCATGAATAATAAATACCACAAGCAGAACAAAGTGAATAAACTTCAAAGTTTTTTAAAAATGTAATGTTATTCATTGAAAATGAAAGACCTCAATCTGCAAAATGGCCTCGTGTAATAAAACAGGTTCTGGAGGAAGACTTCATTATAAGTTTTAAATAATTCCAAATAGTTAACCCTAGTCATATTAATGGAATGGGGTAGGAAGTTTTGGCGGAAGTGAGCATAAATCGGGCACCAGACGAAAATATGAAGAAGGTCTTCTAATTCATTGCTGTTACAAAGCCTGCAAATTTCTTTTGGCTTGAAATAGTAATAAATATTATTAAACGTTAATTTAATATTATAATTGCCAGATAACCTAATCTCTGTTAGTGTTTTCGTCATATGGAACGGGGCATTTAATACGAGATAAGGCTGATGCTTATCAACACAGGGTAATCAGTTTTTGTTTATCAATTTCCGCTGTATGGCTTTTAAACAGGATTATCGTTTCATTCATCTCTAGCTGGAATGCACCTGCGTTTTCTAACTCCAGAATGAACTGTTTATTTAGTGAGCACAGCAGAGTGTGTAACTGATTGAACCAATGGAATTTATGACTGGACCCTTTGCCACTAATATGCATTTATTTTAATTTATTAAAACACATTTTAGGAAATCTATCATTTTCCACTTTCAAAACCCAAGACAGCGCCAACTTCAGTATCGCAACTGAGCTATGAAGTATTTTAAATTCCAATCTCATTAACCAGAAGGGGCAATTTTTATTTAGAGAGAATAAACGTTTATAAAAGTTTAAGCTTACGCTTTCTGGCTTATCAATATACCTGAGACCCCATAGTTGAACATTATAGTGAAAGATACTAATTGCAATTGAATCATTTATTTTTATTCTGCTATCCCACGTTCTCAGCTTTGATTTAGCACAAATTGAAGTAACAGATCCTATACCTGCCCTTCATTGCAATCAAAAGTATTTATTTTTTATTTGTTACAATAAATTAGACCATTGTTCACCAACATTTTATTATTACGCATCAATTTAACGTTTCGACCATACTAAGGGTCATTTTCAAAACTTGATGAGTCCTTCTAATATGTTTCAGTCCCTCCAGAAATGACGTGGGCGAAGCCCCTATAAAAATTGACAAGTTAATGGTCACTCAACTTATTAATTAGAACATTAAGGATGAACATATTAGGAGGACTCATCATGTTTTGAAAATGACCCTTAGTATGGTCGAAACGTTAAATTGATGCGTAATAATAAAATGTTGGTGAACAATGGCCTAATTTATTGTAACAAATAAAAAAAACTTCAAGACACCAAAAGTAGGGAAAATGAACAGAACAAAAGTATTTAGTGGCTCTATAAAATAAGTCATTATCAGAGAATTAGCCATGATAATTAGAAAGATTACTAATTACCTATAAAACAAACAAAAAACGTAAACATCAGATAATTATTAACAAAGATACAGTCCATTACTCTTGGTATACTTAATAATTTCTTTCTCTTTAAAGATATTGCACTAACTATTCTACTACACTTTTTTTCATGGCTGGTATATTAACTTTACTATTTCTTAAAGGCATATTTTTGTTTTTACATTTTATTTTTTTTAATAATTTAGAAAATCCCGTGATCGATGATTTATTTCGTCTTTATAATCATTATTATCTTTTCAGTCAGCGTTTAAAAATAAGTACTAGCAAAGCAATTTGTACAAATATTTTGATCTATCATGTATATTTTGATTCTATTAGGAACTTCCCTTTAGATATTTACAATGTTATAAACTCTATTAAGGGTTAACCTTGATCACTTTCATTGTTGTATTCATGTTTATTTTCATTCTCTTATTTTTTTTCTATTGCTGTTATTTTTATTTATTTATAGTGTTTGATTGGTCAAATACAATTTATGGTTCGATTGTATGATCCGTTGGGCTAGAGATGTACTATTAATATTTTTCCTAAAATACTCATCATTATTCCAGTTTTATTATTATTATTATTATTTTAGTTAGATGCCTTCAAAATTACCTGAGTTACAAACATTTTCCCAAAACGTGTTTTTAGTTGAAAAGCAAATTAAAAATGGTCCCCGAGAAAAAAGTTTTTCTGTTATAATTCTTTATTAATGGTTTTGAACTGTTATCACAACGTGGTTTGGTTGATTTCAAATGGAACCTATAATAATCTGAATATGGTGATACTTGCTCCTGCCCTTGTTTTGTTGACTTCCTAGCTTATGCTGCTTGTCTTAAATGGACTTCATGTTCTTGTGTAAGTTTATTTTTTCTTCATCATCATTAGACGTTTTATTTTTTATGTTTAATAAGACCCGTTTTTGGCGTGTATCTTTGCGCAGTTAGTGGAAAAGTAAATCAAAATATTTTAAAAAAAATAATCTGTAAGTCTACTCATTAATGGCTATTATATTATTTTCCTTGGAAAGAAGCTCATATAAATTAAACATTTTCTTAAAGATATCTTGATATATGTAGATATCCTCAATTAGGAATATAATATCTGGTAATTCAAGTAGTGTAATGTGATTCAAATATAGAAAACACTTTTAAAATGGTTTTGAATACGCCTTTTCTCTTTATCAGAAATGTTTCTTGATGATCCAACTTAATAATCCATGCGCCAACATAAATCATTTCTTACGTTTGCAGGGTTTAATAAACGTTTTAATTGTCCTTCAATTACATTAAAGGTATCCAAAAAGAATATTTTATATGAAAATAAATTGTTTATTTTTCTCGCGAACTTTTCCGTTTCTTGACGTATTCGTTTTAGAGCTCGATAGCTAAATAAACCAATACATTTTGTTTATTAAAATCTCACAAATATCAAAACTTAAACTCAAAAATACTCTTTGTTTCTGCTAATATCTAATTTTTCATGTAAGTTTTTCCATTACGGCAATCTTTGTTTAGGAAAACTTTTGAAGCAACAATATTTTCAGTCTGAATACAATATCTTTTCCCTGACTATCGTTTAATCTTTCGGACTTTTAGGATGTATGCTTCATCTATATTTTATCCATTGTTATCTGTGTCTTCATCCACTAACGACAAATATTGTTATATAATTCTCTCTCTCATCTTTATTATCTAAACTCAATGGTCTTGCTTTATTTATTCCTGTAGGTGAAATAGTATCTAAAATTTAATATTAAATTTTAAGTTTTATATATATATTTTTTTTTTTTTTATTATTTCAATGGAATTTACAACTGTATTACATAGAGAATACAATAAGTAAATGAGAAATTTATAACATGGCATGTACAACATGAAGAGAAACTACCCATTGGTAGAACTCAAATTAAAGTTCTATATTAGAAGATCCCGAGGCCATCTTCTTTTCAGACGCCTCGGAGGGTTATCAGGGATCGAGGAGGAAGCAAGGTTTGAAACGAGAGGATTCGGATGATTCTGCAGTTTGTTATGGAAGGAAAGGTATCTGGATTGGGCCAGATCGGAAACATATGGAACATTAAGGTCTTTATGGATGATTTTATTTGTGACAAAGAGGATTTTACAAGGAGCGTTGAGGATTTTACGAAGGATTTTGGATTGTAAGGATTGGATACGAGAGGAATTCGATGGTTTAGTGGAGCCCCAAAGCTCAATTCCGTAAGTCCAAATAGGTCTTATTATTGTCATATATACGAGTCGTTTATAATTGATTGAAAGCTTAGATCGTTTGTCTAGTAAGTGCTGCAGTAGTCGAAAACGTCGGGCGGTTTCTAGTCGTTTCAGTCTGGTATGGGGGTTCCAAGTGAGTCGTTTGTCAAGGTGGAGTCCTAAGTAGCGGATTTGCTCAACAGGAATAAGTGGAGTATTATTGAAGGATACTGTAGGACAAGAGGTCATAGGTTTACGACGGAGGGTAAAAGTGATTTGATGGGATTTGTTGGAATTTATTTTTATTCTCCAATTTTTACACCATTCTTCAAGGCTTGTGATATGTGATTGAAGAGTTTGGGATGCAATTAAAGGATCGTTATTAACTGATAGGATACACGTGTCATCGGCATAGGTGGTGATGACAGTGTTGGAAGTTTTATATTAAATCTAAACAAATATACATTTAAATTTTAACTATAAATATGTATAATTGCTTTAGTTTATGACAAAAAAAAGGATAAATAAAAAGATAATAAAATCATTTTTAATTAGAATCATTTTCTAGATAAACTTAAATTGTTGGGCGCCTGGCTATTTTTGCGTTTAATCTCGAGAAAGTCAAATATATAAATTATAGATAATTACTTACACATTATTTAAACTAGCCATAATAAAACATTCATGCTACCATGCTAGCTCAGGTTAGGTTGGATTTTATAAAGCAGCATAAAAAAAGCAGCAGCATAAACAGAATTAACAATATGTACAAGCGATGGAAATAAAAAAAGGGTAAAAAGAAAAAAGTTAATAATAATAACTATATACATCATAACGATAAGTAATAATAATGTCAAAAAAACTGATACTTATTCTATTAGCTATATACAATTGTATTTGGCTTTCCGCATATAAAGCCAAAAAATTCAGTGCGCATGCACATGCTTAATCTAGGAATTGAATAATTATTCCCAAGAAACAAAATAACAAAGGGTTTTTATTTTATTTTTTCCAAGGATGCCTTAATTTTGGTTACAAGTTGAATAGTCAATTGAAACTTTTTGAAGTGAAAACTTGTTTAGGCGCGTTTTGACCTTTTTTAAAACTATATTAATTAAACGTACTAATTATTCAACTAAAGTAACTCGTCCAAAACTGAGGTTAACTTATTAAATGCTAATTAATTAAAATAACCATTATCAGTGCCCTCTGACTTCAGCAATAATAAATATCTCAATTTAAGTATAAATGGACTTAGATCACTTGAACTAATTTTGAACACTTATGTGTCCAAAATTATCGTACTTCTCCTAATATTAGTAACCTCAAATGCTTTATTGATAGATATTTTAGAGTTGTACATGTAACCACGGGAAACCGTAATTGACGTTAAATAATTAACAAAAGGACTTTAAAAATAATCTTGATTTTATTTTATAATATCTGAGATAGTTCATAGAAATTATACATTTTCATATTTTAAATTATTCTAGTTAGTGGCGTCGTTGTCTTCATAAAACAAAGAGGTCTTTCAATATCCACAGAGTAGCCATGCATTATAAAGCTCGAATTCATAACTTGATAAAGCCATGGAGAAGTGCATTGAAATTTGTTTTTCTTTTAAATGAAAAGAAAGAAAAAATTTCATTAGGTTACCGGGGCCGGAGAAAAGCACCTGCTACGGGTGCAGTCATTCCTTTATACGAACCCTTAATAAGAGAAAATGTAATAACCGCTGATATAATAAGAAAAAATGAAAGAGTTCTTATTATTCCAGACTAATTAGCACGAAGTGGATTATTCATGGAGGGATCTGCTATTCAACTGACAGTCCGCCCGACTTATTTCATATATTAATTTTTGAAATTGTTTTGGGGCGGTTCTCAGGATTCATGAATATGTAACAGCCTGCTGAGGATTAGCAATGTAAAGGGGAGAAGTGTGTTGGGTTCCCCCATAGCCTGTTCACTTACTAAGGATAATTCTTAGGCAATCAATGGATCTGTTAGCTCCGGTCGCCATTAACATTCCCGCTTGTTAGGTTTTAATTGCTCCAACTTCGGAAAAGCCACGGCCTGATTGGCGAAAAACCCTCAGGCAGAATAACCATCTCAAAAATGTAACAGAGTAAAACCTCTAGTTAACGTTACTCTCTACGGCCTATATTCGGATGAAAGTCGTTTCATTAGAATTGATACCGACTTCTTTTTTCTAACCACACAAGGCTCATTTTCACAGTTCGAACGCCAACATTTATACGTGATAAAACAAATTATCTACGTAATCAATTTTGTAAAATATTGAATGTAACTATGATAGGCGAGATTAAAACAATAAACTCCTCAAATAAAAAAATACTTTTCATCCAAAAAATCTGCGCATCACACAACTTTCAGTTACCATTCTTTTTTTTTTATCTTATAATCTTTATGGACATGTTGAAAAAAATACTAACAATTAGTGAATTTGCTGTTTCTGACAAAATACAATGAGAGGCATGAGGGTGAACAGTAACCAGTAGAGATGGGAAATTCGATTCTGTTTACTGAATCGATTCTCAACTTAATCAACTCTCAATGATTCAATCATTGTGATGAATCGGCTCTTCGATTGATTCTTTTTATGTTTTGTTTTTTTAACTGAACGAAATTAAAAATCCTGGTCCATAAATGAAAAACCGTCCATCCCGAACAAAAGTATATTAACTAAAAAAAAAAAAAACAGTTTCTTTTTTTTTCACAGGAAAAACTAAGGTTTGTGCTTTAGACCTCGCAATAGAAGTGAAAACATCAACAATGCAGGATTGATAATATAATAATAAATGTAGCGTTACACCAGCGAACGTGATTTCATTGTTGTACAATGTTTTAAAAATAATGAAAGAATGAAAGTCTTTTGGCCATTTGTCTTGTTTCGATATTGAGACTAACCTTGTTTTTAGACGACCAGTGTGTTCCGAACATATTTCGTCATCGAATAATTTACACGAAATTTTTGAGCTGTGGCCGCTAGACTTTCATAGTTTTTAAAATATTGTTCAAAAATGTAAAAATTGTTCGCTTGTAAAACGCTTCATTTTTACTAACTCTAAACTATCATCTTTTAAATTGAAAAAGAAAACGAAAGAATTTTGGGTCACCCTTTATATAATAAGAGTTGTGTGTAAATTATTTCTTGTTCTATATTCACAAAAGTTTACAATATATACAACTATAATTGAGTGTAAATTAATGTAATCAACATTGACCTGTCTGATCATATTTGTATCAAACTCGTGATGCAATATATGTAACTATAATATATTCTAATATAACTATAACTATAATAAATTGTAACTAAAATATACTGTAACTATAATAGGTGATGACTTTTTTTGGAAATATATTTACTTAATATCAATCAAAAACTGCGTAATATTTTTAAAATAACTTCTGAAATGGGAGTCAGAATTTGTAGAAACTATATCGAGTGCAACAGAAAATCAAATAGAAACTCTTATTTCTTATTTTTATGGTTAATTAAAAATATATATCTATATTGACTTCCGCATTATTTTGGATTCTTCACGGTATTAAAATTTTGAGATGTTTTAATCCAAATGTTTAAAATAGTCGTTCTTATTTGATATGTTGTCGCTATCGTTTTCCCTTTACGACTCTCTGACTCGGCGTCACGCCAAAGTACAATTTTGATTTATAGCTCATTACAAAGAGGATGAAATGCTGAACATCTGAACACAATCATCTCATTACGGAGTATATTTTTGCTTAAGGGCTACAATAGGCTGAGATAGTTGCTGTAGAAAACCAAAGATGAGTACGACTATGAGATTATTTAGACCGTTAATTAATTTTATTATCTAACCAAAGACTGTGTCAGTAGTAAGGGCTAATTGAGCAGGACTCCTACTCTTATACTTCTCAGTTGTTGGTTTTGTATTGGTTCCAGTTGTTGTAGCTCTCTCTGCTGCTGCAGAACTCTTGATCAGAGTGCTGAGGCTGTTGGAGAAGCAGAAACTCGTTCTAAACTATTAAGCTTCTATAAGATATGATGTCTTATGCGACGTTTCCTTGGTTCTTTCAAAGTTTTGCAACCTCCATAATTAGTAGGATGTGGATCGTGACCGTTGGAACATGTTGTGTCTTTGGTTTCAAGTTTTGGTACAGGTCGTGCTCTCGTGGTTCGATACCACACACCTTACACACCTCGGCGGGTGATTACAATATTTGAGTACGATCATACATCTGACATATTACACATTGTAGATTTTTTTTTTAAATGTGGTAGTTCTATCTTCAAATCCTTGTAATATAAGAATTCACTTTCGAAAATCTTTTCATTGAAGGTTAATTTAGATAAGTCAATGAAAAAGCATAGGCGAATCCTCAAAGCAGGAAAAACGATCTATACTACTGATATGTATTATAGATTTATCTGTTTTGAAGATGTCTGTTCAGCTATAGAGAAAAAAAAATCTAGGATAAAAAGAATATGACGCCTATATTTGAGTTGTCTCTAACGGTTTCGAAGTATACTTTTACATATCGCTTAAGATTAAGATTATATTTAAAAAAAACTATAAAGTATTATTTTTTATTCATTTAATGACATAATGAAAACTAGTTGGTCCATGCGAATAATTCACAAAATACATTGTGTAATCAAAAACAGAAAAATGATATGCAAATAGCTAGATCTTTTGTACTATGTGAGGAAGGAATTACTTGAGTCTTCCTTGGTCGAGTACATTATTTCATCATTTAACATGATATATCAAAATATTTGAACAAATTACTTTTCAGAGGCATATTTATAAATGCAAAATATTTCCAAACATATTCAAAATAGACCTCAACAATTAAAAAAATATGAAATGTACCAACAAAAAAAATACCTTTTAGAAATAAAGCAGTATATATCAGCCAGGAAAAAACGGTAGTTGAATAGTAAAAGCAATATCTTCGAACAGGAAGAAAATTTTATGTATACCAAATTGCAACAATCAAAATAATAAGGTATGGTAAATGATATAATCAAATGATTATGGGTACAACCTAGAAAAACTTACTGTTTGATTTATTCGCAAATAATTTTTTTTTCCTTAAATGTTTGGGTGATGGGACTATTTTTCCAACCTGAATGAGAAGAAAGTCTTTAAAATGAGGGCTTGATCATTGGATTTGATGGAAAATTAAAAAGTTATGGTGTTGCGACAAAAAAAAAAAAATACCTATTAGAAATAATATATAAAGATTACGAAAAAAGCGGAACATAGCACAATGTAGGAAGATAAGTTCAACATTTCTTTTCCTAAAGTACCTTTAATTTGGTTTATTTTAAATAATTAATCATCTATCATTATAAGGCGTTACGAAAAAAAATGCTAAATATAACTTTTGAAAGAATTTGATAATTGGAAAATGAGGAAAAAAGGGAAAATGTTTATTTAAGTCCAAAATGAATTTAGGGAAATACAAGTCAGGTATACGTATAAATATATCGTTGGAAAACGGAGAATTTTAGAAAAAAACAATATCTAATATAGAAAGTGGTAGGAAGTAATTATAATTACTTGAAGTGACGAACAAATTATAATTAATAATTTGTGAAAACTAATATTATTTAACAGATATCACACGTTTTCAATTAAATTAAATGAAATTTAAGTGTAAACTTTTTTAGATTTGAAAAAAAAAGTATATAAAATCCACCAAATCAAGGTAATGACGTTGCTTAAAACTATTTCATAGTACTTATGTGAAGAGAGATATAAAAATATTTTATGGATGTATAAAGCATATGTTTATAACCTTAATACATTTACTGTAGTTTAATAATTCTAGATCTAATATTTTATTTAAATAATTAGGTATCAACGTCAGTTTATTCCGAATTATCGTCATGTAACCTTTTAAAAAACTAAATTAGTATATAATTTGATGAATTTTTCCTTTATGAAATCCAAATATTATCCGCTTAAAATTAGTGTAAAGAACTTTGCCCTGTTTATGGCAGGTAATGGATAATCTCGTAATTTCGTTGTAGTAAACTTTACAGTGGAAAATAACAGTTTAATAACTAATAGGCGTACAATCCATAATCATTTATTGGTTGGATATAGAGATATACTTTCAAATCTCTCTAGGCATATATATATTGCTCAATGACTGGAGTTATTTGTTTTACAAAATCAGATGGAGTTCCGAGGTTTTGATTGCCTAACTTTGATATAATTGATAGGATTTTAGTTATTTTAATGGTGTTAATGGTTTGGTAGCTGTATATTTTAAGCAATAGCGATAGTACTCCATGTAATTACATTTGTTGATATTTTGGCACAAAGAAAACACCGAGCTCTGTAATAGAATTAATATCCCATTAGAATATACTAGTAATAATATAATTCCCCTTATTTGTACTAAATTAGAAACTAATTTTAAAGGCGATATGAGGGAAAAAGCTACATGTTTTGATTTCCTGACCTGTACAAGGATTTGGGTGAAAAGCATTTCATATCAGATGTAAATAAAATGCATTTTATTAAAGATATATTTAAATTGCGCGGGCAATTACTGTTTCTAAACAATAGTGTTATGAGGAGTGAGCAACAAAGATTGTGTAGCCTTAGTAATTTCAATGAAGTAGACGATGTATTTCTACGTCGCTACTAGTCCGATTTTATTGGAACATAGAATCCAATATTTTAAGAAAAAAATCATAAACCGCAATGGACTTATAGAGATACTCAATGGCAAAGATGGAAGCAATTTACATATGTATCATGTATATACTAATAAATATAGAATATTTTTAACTCAGCAAAACAACTCATAAAATTCTTTAGTTATATGTAAAGAAAAACAAAAGCAAGTATAAGATTAAGGTTATGCTACAAAAAATATTTATTTCTCAATTTTTGAAAAAGTTTATTTAGATAATATGTATCAGGTAGTTTTGAGTTGGTTTAAATCAGAAAAGACTGTTTAATGTTTCCAAAGTTTATTATTTTTATTATTATTAATTATTTTCAATGTATGTATTTTAGGGCACCTGCAGGCAAATGGTTCTATACCATTGCCAATAAAAAAAAGTTTTGTTAAAAAAAAAAAAGAAATATGTAAAATTTATATTAAATGAAGCTTTCTTCCTATCGAACTTAATCGAATGCTGAAATACGTTTGGTGGTAGGAGTAGAGCGAAAAACCTTATTGTCTTCTCATGCCTGTCTAAAGATTATTGGGATTTATTTTTTCAGAATATCTTACATTAATTTTTATAAAGTGCTTTGTTCCCCCTTAAATTTTTGATTTATGAGTATTTATATGCCCCGGAGGTAAATAATACCATGTCCATTTTCTTATTAGGTAATTTAGTAAGAAGCAAATTTTAAAAGCACAAATTTATCGAAAATTGGCTCCTTGAAAAGAATATAAGAATGTGACACAGTGTCATTTACCTCTGGAGTATAGATTTAGTAACTAAGAAACAAATATGTATATATATATATATTTTTTAAACTATTTATTCAAGATATTTACAACTGTATTACAATATAAATACATCAAGTGAAAGTTTAAACAAGGATATAATCACTTGAAAACGATTGTTGAGAAACTACCCCCAGGTAGCACTCTAATAATATGTCTACATAAGGAGATCACGAGGCCATCTTCTTTTCAGACGCCTCGGGGAGTTATCAAGAATCGAAGAGGGAGCAAGGTTAGAAACGAGAGGATTCGGATGGTTATGAAGTTCATTATGGAAGGATACGTATCTGGATTGGGTCAAATCGGGGACATATGGAACATTAAGGTCATTATGGATTATTTTATTTGTGACAAAGTAAGGAGCATTGAGGATTTTACAAAGGATTTTGGATTGTAAGGATTGGATACGAGAGGAATTTGATGGTTTAGTGGAGCCCATAGCTCAACTCCGTAAGTCCAAATAGGTCTTATTATAGTCATGTATATTAGACTCTTGTAATTAATAGAAAGTTTAGAGCGTTTGTCTAGTAAGTGTTGGAGTAAGCGGAAACGTCGAGCAGTTTCTTGTCGAGAACCAAATATTAATAGTTGAAAACTATGGAAAATTAGATCTACTGAACAAATACCAAAATGTTCATTACCTCTGGATTACAGATTTATCAACATGAAAGATGTAAATTCGATAATAAATGGACTAATAATGCAAATATTCCAAACAATGTTTTTGTTTTCATAAATATTCTTGGTTTTTATTTATTGGTATGTATTGGTTTGTAGTTAAGTATTTATCGTGGGAATTCAGTAAACATTTATTTATTCTAAAATTGTAAGACATTTGTGGTTCATCTTTTTAATTAACACGCCATATATTTTAACGTGGTAACCATCAATAAATTATTCAATGCCTCAGTGGAGTGTAATTCATATCTGAAATTCACTTAGGACGTGTATTTTTGTGGTAAATCATTTATTATAACTAAACGTTTATCGTTTTGCCCCGTCTGCCTGCCGTGTAACGCTGATAGACCGAAACCTAATCGATTACTTGAAAAAGGTTCGGGACCCAATTCGAGTAATTTCTGAAATTTCAGACTCTTACTCGAACTATCCCTGCTTTACTAGTTTTTGTAAGTACATTCCATCGCATGCATCTGCTTACTCAAACAATATACAAACATTATTTAGATAACGAGTTACGTGGTTCACAAATCACTTCGGTCGCACTTGTTCATGAAACGCCGAAAGCAGTCTTTTGGAATCGGTTGCAATCCGCATGAACAAGTGTGACCGAAATGATTGTGAACCACGCGTAACTCGTGCGGTCCTCATCTAAATAATTACCTTTATATGTCCTATGAAGTGGGATTAGTGGAGTGGGGTAGCTCAGTGGTAGGGCATTGAACTTACAATACTAAACTCCCTGGTTCGAATTCCGACTCATGGCAGAAATATTATTTATTCTATTTCATTGGCCGTGTGGCGATCATGTGTAGCTAGACCCTGCTGGGGCACACCAAGCCTCTGTGAAGAGGTTACCCTAATTAAAATAATTAATAAGGAGAAAACCTGGTGGTTGAGCGTGATCTCGGTCAAATCAACTCCTCACACAACCGCAGACCAAGAAACAGTGCTCTCCCTAAATAGTACTGAACCCAAGACCCTTTATGGGTTATAGTAGTACATGTTTTTTTGTTTGTTTTATAAGTCCTACGATTGTGACATTAAATTATATAGCAAAATGGATTTTATATTAAGCGGGGGTACTCATCTATGTAATGTAACAAGGAAAATATTTTCTGAACACAAAAAATAAACTTTCTTAGAAGAAAACTGGAAATCTTTAAAAAATATTGCAAAACATTTCTTGATGTGTACACTTTTTCCTCAATTGTCCCCAAATTGACGAATAGGCCTTTGACAGTCTCGCTTTCAGCGACTTATTAGTTCAAAATAGTGGAAAGAGGTTATTAACAATTAATTCATAAATTTACAAATATTAATGTTACATTGTAAGATTTTCTGAGCTGTTAACCTTCCATTTGTTTTGTGAAACTGCGAACCTCTATAAATTTAGTCTTAGATAAATATTTTTGATCAAACATATCTTTGGCACAAATGCAATTATATAATATAAAAGTAGTAAAAAATATTAACCACTGCTCCAACACAAAAATGAATCTTGATGACAGATGGTGTTTACAGCGACTGCAATCATGTGTTATAGGTACATACCAAATCCGGTATGTAACGAAAAATGGATTTTAATATTTTAAACTGAAGAAAAATGTGAAAAGGCTTAAGCACTTTAAAACCCTCGTATAACTGCAGTGGCTAATTGGAATGGTCGGATGTAAATGTGTTCAACTCGAAAATCCTAATGATGAGTAGTGAAGGTATTTTTATTTTGTTCTTTTTGATATGTATTTTTCTTTGAATATATAATTGTATAAGAAATTTAGTTTGTTACTATGAACTATTATCTTTAAATGTCGTGTAACTACACTTTTTTTTAAAACCAAAATTAGATTTCTTTGACGTTCTGGTCATTTTTTTATTACTATATCCCACTGAAAAAACTAACACTAGATGACTATTTTTCTCCCTAATGAATTTGACGTATAAGCAATGTAAGTGAAACATGTTTGTTGTTTTTGTAGGCAACATAATATTATTAGGATATCCTATTCGACACACTCAATTGGTAAAACTTCATGGGCTATCACAACTGTTAAAGTAAAAATTTAGCTAGTAAGTAATTAGCTTGTCATACTGGATAATATCTCTCCAGTTTAATTGTTTAGCAAAAAGGTAAGGCCATCCCTGGACATTTAATATTCACTATTGTACTCGTTAGACTTATTTGCTTCGTGCAGAAAAGCTGTAGTTAGTAGTTTTCTCAATTACTGAGGGTATAAAAGTCTATTACTAGAATTTAGGAGCCATACCTGTATGTTTTTAATTAAAAATACCACAATATAAGACTTCACTAAAACTATTCTCTTTCATTTATGTAATAGAGTTTTAGTTCGTCAAACACCAATAAATAGCGATACTTCTATTTTTAAAAACCTAAACATCTGATGATAACTATTCTATGGAAACCATAGTATTTAACAGGCCTTTGCTTAGAATTAGGCTTTATTTCGAAATCGGAGTATTTTGCGAAAGTAACTGTACAAAGGATTTGATGTTTATATAGAAATAATTAAGCGAAATTTATCTCATCTCGATTCGTCGACTTTTGAAACCAAGTGAGTTTTGAAACCTCCTATTTTTTTCAATGAATTGTAATGTAGGTTAAAATTAAATGTTCCAGTAGTAGACACTGTACTAGTAATTTTCTTAAATTGAGGCTTGATGTTAAAGGATTGAAATTTAAGTTCAATAATAAAGACGTTCTTTTCCTGTATAATTTTTTTTTATTTCTGCGCAATCGGTTTCGGTCTTTGATCTGGCCTTTACCTGGCTAGCTAATATTAAAAAAAATTAGCAACAACAATACAACTTTTTACTAAACAATCTAATAATAATAATAGAAATTAATCAAAGATTTAACAATTATAAGCCCAATTTTAATAAATTATTAAATAAGAACTGGTAAGCAGCTAACCTATGATGGTCCTTCTACTCTGCTTATCAAATGAGATCTAAAAATAAAACCGTTGACAAGATAGGCTATTCCTACCCCCCACGTCTTGTTCTCATGAGCTGCTGCCACTAATTTTATGAAGGAAGAATTCTCTAATCGAGTACTTTGTTCATTCAGGCATATCTCAGTATGTCATTTTATATATATATTTTTTCTTTTTCCTTTGTAACTTTTCAAAAAAGTCCATTATTTTTCTTTTTGAAATCATATGCAAAAGCTTTACCGTATTATTATTTTTTTTTTTTTTGGTGTGAACAATTATATTATAATTGTTAATAAATAATTTATTCTCTGCACGATTTTTCTATAGACCGTCCAGCTGCTTCTTTGTTTCGTCTAGTGACCACACTACCATGTGAATTTTTCTGTCTCATCTTCGCAGCCCACCTTGGAGGGCATAATTTTCTGTGGAATGAGTTCCTGCTTTGTGCTGATTACAAGTGGTGGAACGCGAAAAACTTAAACGTTGTTGGACGCGCAGAAGGACCTAGGTTCGGTTACGCTTTATTAAATAAATTAGGACTGGGAGACGTCACGATAATCTTCAATTAGTTTTGAAACTTTCTCGTTACATTAAAAGTTTTCAAAAGAACTGTAAAGCTATGGAAAATAACTTTAAACACTTGAACTAATCACTCGACAGCTGAAGACAGACTGAGACGTGTCTCGCCTCTAGATTGAGGTCCACACTGTCAAAATGCTGCGCAACATGTCTAACGTTGCATAATGTCGGGAGACTTTAAACCTGCGATTTTTGGTCTCTCAACATGCCAACAGGACGGGGATCGGTCTATAGACATGTTTATGTAGACAAACTGAGGCATCTTTCACAGACCAAAATTGGTCAGCATTTCTACTATTGTGGACTGACTAGGCTTGATAAGTGGCATTCGTCACTTCTTCATGAAATATACTTCATCCATCAACATCCTCCATATTATTTTTGTGAATAAAGATATAGAAGATTGTTTAGCAACCTATGTGTATTCAATGCTCAATACTCCGATTTTAATTTCTTCCTTGTGCAACGTTTATGAGTTTAATCAATTTTGTAGTTTATCGTTCTTGCATTAAACTAGAGAACTTATGTTTTCATTGCTTGAATGTGGTAATGAACAGTTTATATCTGACTTAATTTGTTCCAACATCCATTATTTTAGTTTGGATGTAGTGTTCCGGAATAATAATATTAATTATGAAATCCTGCATTCGCGTGTCATATTCACGTCACTTGCGATACATGAATCGAAGAAAAAAAAATTGTTCTTTCTTTGTCTATTCCGGCTTAGTGTTCCATTTTTTTTTCTTTTTCTTGTATTTCTTTTAACGCCTTAACAAGCCTTCATCTGCCTCCCTTGGGCTATTTCATTACATCTATCCATCTGTTTTTGGCCTTCCACGTGGTCGTTTGCATTGTATTGAGTCATTGATTGATATCTAGAGACTTCCAGATGGATCGCTACGAGCTTCATGCCCCGCCAATCTTAATCTCCTTGGTTTCATATCATGGTTTGATCAGTTTCTGTAAGCAGTTCTTTATTGATCTTTCTTTTCCATGTGTTAATACAAGGGTGCTAGTGTTCAGGCCTCACAGCCATATATTAGAACTGGCTTTATCATAGCATTGTACACTCTTAATTTTAGATTTTTCGATATTTCAATAACTTTGAGAGGGACAAGCAAGCTGTGTATGCTCTAGTCACACGCTGTCTATTTTTGCTAGTTGGTCATTCGTATGGGGTATTGTGGAGCCAAAATATTTGAATTTTTCTACTCTCGGAAATGATTTTCCTTCTACGCAGATCCTGTTATTGGAGTGGATTTTTGTTTTGTCATTTACTTGTAAGCCAATCTGCTCTGCTTCTCTTATCAGATTGTAGCCAGTTTCTCGAATGTCCTCTTTATTGCTTCCAAGGACAGCTATATCATCTGCGTATCCAAGGATTTTATGATTCATTCTGACTTGGAGCACTCCATTTTCCTGTGATGTTGCTTCTTCTCCAGGGCTAAGTTGAACAACTGCCTCACTGCCTCTAGCCCGTTCGAACTTTGAAGGCTACAGATACTTCTCCTTGAATTAGGACTCATTTAAGGTTAACATTTAAAGTCATTTGTACCCGCCTTTGTCTGTCTCACTAACTTACCGGGAAATTTGAAATACAGGGTTAAGTCAGGATTTTCTAAAGAGAGCTCCTGTTCACAGAATCATAGGATGCTTTCAAAATCGACAATTAGGGCGTGGACGTCCTGAGATATTTCCCATCATTTTTCGAGTACTTGTTTTAGGATGAAGATCTGGTCTAGCGTGGTCGCCTGTTACATTCTCGTAATACTTAATGTTCCATTATGTATAGAAAATTAGGTAGAACTGGTTACCCTAGAAGTAAGAAGGTCGATCTCAATCTTGTCAGACTGGATTACAACCAAGATTTCTGAGCTCGGCCATCGTATGATTGCTGTCTGCTGTAGAATGCACTTAGCTATTGTATTATTTCTTACATATTATTTATTATTTAACAACTTACCGTTTGTTTTATGTTTTAAAAAATCAGCATTGAGAAGCAAAGGCTATCTAAGTGATATTTGAGTTCTATGTTACTACGGTCAAATGAATGATTTATTTTTCCTCAGGTGACAAGAAGACTCCAAGCGGGTGGAGAGTGAAGGTAAGAAATGTCATCAAAGTTGTCAGCAACAATAGAAAGCCATTCAAGATCAGACCTGAGGTACATAGATAAGAAATACTTGTTATACTTTATTGAGAAGTGACAAGGTTATTAGCTGTTATCTCAAAACGCACTGCTTTCGCGTAGTAATACATGATCCCTGAATTTACTTTTATCCTCAAGCACATTTGACATTCTAATAGTCATGTTGCTTCTCTATCGTATTTTTCCTGCTAGCGGTCTATTGTTTTCAGGCGCATTCTATAAAAAGCCCCAAATTTCACATTTCCAATTGGACTTCTTCTGAATCTGATAACGAAAAGTCCGATACTGGTAAGGCGATATACTGATATTTCTCCATATACTTTCTATATCCATTGTTTATTTTTTAAAAAAAAATATTAACTTTTTCACTTTAACAAAAATCTTTTTTTTTTTCAATTCGTTGCAAATACGTATAATTCACTTACGGGTGTTGACGTTTCAAATATCGATTAAGGTATTTATTTCCAGTTCAAGAATCAGTAATGTTGAAAACATTTTCAACTTGTATCGCTTGATAATTTTTCAATGTAAAATTATTTTGATTCTAGTCTGTTGTCCATGAAAAATAACACAGCATATTCATATTGAATACAAATATAATTTAATTCTTCCCATATAAAATGAAATGATAAATCCAATATTGATATTCAGATTGATTTTGAATCATTATTACTCTCTAAGTGTTTCTACTTTCCTATCTGTACTTTTTTAAAATTTATTTATTTAGAAATATAACAATCTGTCACCTGGACAATAATTATAGTGACATATAAACACATTCATACCTGAACACATTCATACTATCTACCTGTACTAGGTAAGGAAAGTATTGTGATCGGATCAAATTTTCGATGATCGGTTTTCAACTGATCTATACGTTTCAGAGCTCCTAAGACCGAAAAACAAATTGTTAGCTATTGGTCTGTCTGCCTGTGCCAAGATTATCTCGGGAACTAGTGGACAGATTTCGTTACTTTTTGTTTCGTTGTGTAGGGTTTTGACCACCGATGACTGTGACAGTAATTGGCTGCTCCTTGTTCAATAAAAGAAAAACATGTTTTTGTATATACTGTAGCTCAATTACGGTCCTAACAATTTTTATGAAACTTTTGATTAACTATAGATTTAAATTTAAAAAGCATCGAGGAGGAGCAAAGTTCATTAGAAAATTTCATTTGAATTTTGTTGTGCTGCCTACATCTATTACAGTTTATGGCGATAAAGGTTTTTCGGGCTCCTTTTTAATAGGAAAGGTAATACCGCGTTCAAAAAATCATCCTCGGGTTTGCTTTGACATTGATTCCAAATCTCAAAACAATCGGTCCAGTAGTCTTGGAGAAAAGAAGCGAACGGACGGATTTATTTTATCTGATTTTTGGATTCTACACATCATTAAACGTAAAACATCAAATTTTGAGGGGAGGTTAAGTTTTTTCTCTCGGTCAATTACTAAAATTGAGTTTTGAAAATAATAAACTAAGCTGAGTTAAAGTGTATTGCATTTTTAAAGCTTGTTTCAATGATCGTTCACATTGTTTTAGTTTTTCAGGAAAATTCTGTAATTTAATTGTTTTAATGGCTTATTTAAAATCGTATAAATATGTCTAAATTCGTTTGGAAAATCGTTGGAGTGGACACTCCAGATTAGTTGTATTTGATATTGAATATTTTACAAAATAAACTTCCAAGAATATTTTACAAAAAAAACTTCCAAACCGAATTTCAGAAGAAAATCCATCGAAATAGTAAAATAAAGTGTACGACAATTTCGGAAAGCGTGTAATTATTTAATTGAGTAATTAAATTATAGAGAATTCTAAAAAGGAATTCTTTTTTAAAATCATTAACATCCGTTTAGAACTTCGGCTTCATCTTACGTTAATAAAAAATTGTTTTCAGGAAAATGTTCGGAAATGGGACATTTTCAATCTGGAAATTTGTAAAAATTATCTATTCAAGTAAGCGCATGAACACTTATTTGATTTCCACTTGAATCGTAACATAATTTGAACACAAAATCGGAAAAAATAGTTTTTATACAAATATTAGTCCGTTTGGTGTCAGCTCCGCCCCCAACATGTTGAAAAACCGAGCTTATATAGGCCAAACGATCCAATATCTTTGTAGGCCACTTTTTTTCTCGATGATAAAATTATCTAATGGTTCAATTGGAAACCATGTGTGTATTCATAACTTCTTATTACTTCATTAAATTAATTAATTATATGAGAAAACATACAATTTATGAGCATTTTCGTTGCTAAAAAGTAGCAAGTTACGATTTGACGAAGCCATTTACGGGATTTTAGACGGCTGTTATTAATTTAAAAGGGTTACTGTGGACTGTACTTGTAATGTACTTGTGGATAGGGGAATTGAGTATTTTTTTTTTTTTTTTTTTTTTTTTGTACCCAATTATATTTCTGAAGTTATAAATATGAAGTAATTATTCATTTCTTTTGGTTTTTTATAGTACACTTAAAATTCATAGGCGGATCATTGATTTGTTGTTTTGATTTTTTACTTTCACTTACCTATATATGAAATATATAGCAAAGGAATGTATTGCGGTCGTGACAATTTTTGAATCTTAGTTTTCAACTAAATACACATTTTGAGGTCCCCTGAGTCCAAATAACCAAGTCCCTCAAAATGGTCTGTGTGTGTGTGCGTGCTAACAGTCTAGCTCAAAAACGAAAAGTCGTACAAAAGTGAAATTGCATATTTAAGGTTTTTATATGCTAGGGATGTTACAGTAACTTTTCGTCAAAATTGACTGACTGAAAGTGTCACTTTATATCATGGGCTAAACACATTTTTACAATTTTCCCGGAAACGGCTCTAACGATTTTGATTAAGTTCATTATATCAATGTTAAATTAAGCAGTTTTAAAAAAAATGTAGTTTTTATTCTGATTGATGTTCTCTAACAGGGCTTGAATGGCTAATTTTCAATATTACCTTCCTCTAAAGTACCTTTAATTTTTTTATTTTAAACAATTGACTATTTCACATTAATCTCTAATATTAAAGATATGTAAATATAAAATATGAAAGAATTTGATAATTAACTAAAGGAGAAATAGAAAATCGTATCGGAGAATAGTTGTAATTGACCGCACCCGAGCTCGCACGAAAGATTATAACAGGCTCTCCCATACGTAACATGAGCTTAATATAATACGGACTTCGACAATATTATATAAATATAAATATGGGGTTTTCATAAATGCTATAGTTGGTGTTATTTAATATTTAATTGTATAGATTACAACGATATAAATATTAAAATTTGTGTATTTTAGCGTACTTATACAAATAAAAATACCCACAATGAAATATAAATAATTATAGCTATTTCCGTTTTTGTATCGCTGATTATAAACTCATTCCATGTTTATATTTATTAAAACGATAATGTCTTCGCAAATAGATTCAATAGTTGAAGTATTTCAATCACCTACCAATGGATACAGAAAGTCAGAATGTCTTTTACCTCAGTTGAGCGATAGAGTCTAATTGTTTCTAATGACCAGGTGAGGTGATGATGTTGGAAGTTGCTGAAACGAAATTTGGTATCAAGCCGCTTAGGAAGAAATTCAGGGATCAGAAGTTACTAATTTATACCCTTCCAAATGAAAATAACTCTCTTTGTAAGGTAGGATGGATTTGTATTTTTCTGTGAAAAATCCAAAATCTTTATAATTTTTTTTTTCGTTTTGCCACTTTCTTTAGTAAGTTTTTCATTTCTAAAGTGTATTATAATTTTCTTGCCATTTTACTTAGTTTGTACATTATTTATCTATTAGATCATACTCATTTATTTATTTTTTATTGGTTGATAGGATAACGAATTATTGATTTCCTTGTCGTAAACAAGATTTTAGATATAGATTTTCAATATTCATTTCTAAAATGAAGAACATTTAAGTGAAGAGAAGGATAGTTGGGGTGATCAGTCAAAATAAAATAGTAAGAGTAAATAATTGTATTTATTTTTACATAATAATGTAAAATTTTATATTATTTTATTTTGACTGATCACCCTAACCATCCTTCTTTTCAATTATTTACAACAGTTAACCATCAACCCACAAAGAAGAACATTTAATTTTTCTGACAGAAAATAATATGGAATACTTTCAATAATAATATTTTTTAATTTAATTTTTTATTCATGTTCACCAGTCACAAGCTTGTCAATAAGCACATATGTTGTTATTGTTGGCAAACTTGAAATTTTGGGCATAAGGAAAAATTGTACCCTGCAGCACCTCTTCGTGGTTTTGGTTTACTTCAGAAAGGATATCTCTCACCCAGCTCCTCCTCTTCAGTCACCTCCTTCAGTCAGCTCTGGCCATTTCTTTCTTTAGTCCGTTGTGATGTCGGTGTAGCTAGCTTACTATGAAATCGGGAGTAGAGTGTATGTATGTATTGGTCGATAGCTGGTTGTTTGGAGCTGCTATTGGTTGATTGCAATTTTTATAAGTAAATTTCTGTGGCTTATGTCCATTTAACTTTGAGTTGGTAATTGTATGTATTTAGTTTTTGTCCGATATGCAATTTATATTTAGAAATAAGTATAGTGTTTTCAGCCGCTTGTTCAAAGTTTTCGTTTCATTTTGATCTGTGGGCCCCAGGTCATCCTTATGTTGAATATTAGCTCAAGATAACTTACTGTGATCGTCTGAGGAGTTTAGTTGTTGCCGATATAAACTGTTGGGCACATGTCTCGTCAAAGTGTAAATTTTATTTCTTGTGATTTGTCATGATTTAATCTAATTTTCCAAAATGAATACAATTACAATTTTTTTTTAAATTTTAGTAAGTGATTTTGTAAATTCGTTCAGTAGCAGTCAATGTTTAGGATATTATAAGTATGTCATACATATAGATAATGTTGAGTAACGGAACCGATTAAGGCACTCTTGCCGAAACTGGTCGAACTGAATAAATTTCTAAGCCTTGTATGACAAAGAAAAATCTGTCGAACATGGAAGATTGGAGAATTAGGTAGGATGTATGAGGTAGTAGAGTTTTGAGTTTAAAGAGAAGTCCCTGGTAGCAGACTTTATCAAATGCCTGAGCAACACGGCAGTCGCTGATTATGTTTGTTCAAGTGCTCCAGAAATTTAGTCAGTAACTGTGTTTAATTGGTGTGTAGTTGAATGAAATGTATGAAAACTGATTTGATGGTCAGGACTTATTTTTTGGTCCGTTAGAATGTCAACCAATATTTTGTATATTAATTGTTCGAAAACTTGGGAACATATTGGTCGGTAGAATCAAGGATTGAAAATGTCTTCTTGTTTTTTGTGTATCATTTTAATATGTGAATATTAATTTTAATATGTGAATATTTCGATTGTAATCGGAATTTAGTTTTCCTTAGCATACATTTACATATTGTCGTAAGGAACACTTTCCTACATAGGTAGTGCTTTCCTGAACATTTATTGGAGCGCCTCGGCACTTATTAAGTAACCTTATTAATTAAGTTAGGAAATAACCTAGAGCTTTTCTATTAGGCTATTGATTTATTGTGCAACTTGAGGAGGAGTGAAGAAAAGAGGAGGTGGTGTCAACGTTAGTGGTATATCTAGAGTATTCAGTGTTTTTTTTTTTTTTTTGGCTTCCCTCCCGTTCCTCGCAATTTAAGCTTTTCGGGGTTTTCCCGGGCTAAAATCTCTCCCTACCCCTGGTACCGGGTAACGAACTTAATACGTAATTATTTTACCTAATTATCTATGATCCTGGTTGCCGGACGACGAGCGGTGCTGTGCACACACATCCCGTTCAACCATCCCGCCCTTAGAGTATTCAGTACTAAGATTTCATGTTCTGTGTTCGTGAAGTCAGTAAAAGGTGTAAATACAGACGACAGATGATTAGCAAATAGCTCAAACTTTTCCTTATCCGACAAAGCCTATGAACCATCCTCTTTCCGCAGGGGTACTGATACAAATTAACAAATTTTTGTTATGCTTCCATTAACATCCATCGTAAGTCGATGGGCTGTTAAAGTAAGCATCATAGTTTTTTGCATTGAATTTTCGTATATGAATTTTTGTATCGTTTAAGTTCATTATTCAGTTTGTTAAATCTGAGAGAAGTCTGTTAGTCTGCCTTACCTCACGGGCTCTTCTCTTTGCCGTGATCAAGTCACTTATTTACTGCGGATATCTAGGCAAGTATTCTGGCATTGATGGAGTCAAGAAAAACTTAATAGTTTGAATCACTAGAGCAGAGCAGTCAGGTTCGAAAACTATTATTACGAACGGAACAAATTAAACAATATCAAAATTATTGAACTTCAATACAATGTAATGATGTAGAGAGGGTTGACCGTTGATATAATATGAGAAGGAGTTAGTCGAGGGTGCGGTCAAATAAATAAAAAATTGAAATATATTAATTTTTGCCGACGTTTCGACCTACTTTGCAGGTCGTCTGCAGGGCGTAGGATGTGGCACTGCGGGAGGCAGTTGAAACACTGCTATACAATGTAATTTAATTGCATTATATTCCATAAGTAGAATACGTACGGCCTCCGTAAGTTTTTTTGTGCTGATTCCATAAATGCCATAATCACAAAAAAAAAAAAAAAAAAAATAGAAAACATTAAAATTTTAACATATATAGACTTCCATTGTCATCTCCTAATATAAATGCGGTCTCTTAAAATTAAAAGATTCTCTATCTTCGCCATATGCTCCATGTGTGGAACATAAGACTAGTGATTCTTTGCGCCACTCGAGCTTAATTTTTTCTAGTCAAGCTGTAAAATTAGCACTCCATGAAGTGTCATTGCTGGCTTTGGTGTCTTTAAAAACCAATATCGTCAGTTTTTTTTTTTTTTTTTAATCTTTGAAATAGTGGGTAAATATCTCTGAAAGAAGTGATAACTGTTAGGACATCACTAATCACTTCCATTAATGAAAATGTATTCTCCATTTTAAATCCAGAGAGCGCAAAGCTAACAGCATTTGGTTTTATTTTATGCAGATTTTATAATGCAGATAATGACGACAAGTGAGTCTATTGGTACTTTTTGTCAATCCCAGAGGTAATAGTACCAATGATATTTTACATCGCCTTCATCTCTGTCTTAAATGATTTCGTTCTCTGTTCGACTCAAGTTCAAAAGGGATGAAAATGTTATGAAAGATTGTTCCAGGATTCTGTCCGAGCTCAGAAGCCGGTATCCAAGCGTCCTGAAACTATCACATTCTGGTAATATATTCGATAACAAGGCGTTGTGTACTGCATGCGTAATATATGGTAAAGTGTTTGGGTTACACGAGTTTGACCCAAGACATCTGATGAAATACCGATTTTTAGAATATCGGGGGAAAAAGGCTCATGAAAAAACCAACTAATTAGGAGATCTGAATACTGCTATATTTTACGATCAGCTTAACAGATTTGTTGGCGCAAGTGACGGTAAAGGTGGACCAAAACAAAATTAAAATAGTGATTTACTTCATCTTCTTTATATAGTTTATATTCTCAAAAGGTATATAAAAGGATTATATACCTTTTTCTAGACCATGAGCACAAATACTTAGCGAGCTGGACTTTTAAATTATTTCTGATCAACACAAGAAAACTACGATCGCCGAACATATCGAAACTTAAGATGAAAAGTTTTGAAAGTCCGCGCGGTTTTTTATAGAGATATTCGCTCAGTGATTTCAAGAGATTTAAATAGTAACTTTTAATATTTTTTTATAACTGTAAATTGAAACTTCTGGGAGTTTAATACAATTTACCTGAAAAAATAAAGATTTAATTGTGCAAAAAAACACTAGTCCAAAGTAGACCTGAGCAAAATGTATTATAAATATTATTTTAAAATTCAGTGTTTAATTTTAAAATACAGATGTTGCGTATTTTGTGTTTTAATTTGAAAGTATTTTAATTGTTTTCAGAAAAAGTATTTCCATTACAAAATAGTAAAATTATTTTGCATTTCAATTACAAATAAACAAAAGATAAATTAAAAATACTTTATGGTGGACGATCAGCATATAATACAGAGAATCCATTCAATTAGTTAATGCATATTTATTTAAAATACATTTTTGGTATTTTGATGTCGTGCAAATATTTTTTTTTTTTCATTGAGTAGTAAGTAACACAATCTGCCACATTGAAGAGAAACAAGTACCAAGGTTAAATGTGTCCATTCAGACCATACATACATAAAATGGGGAAATAAAAAAAAAAATGAGTAAAAAAATATATATAAAAAAAGAATAACATATTTAAGTGAAATAAGAAATAAATCAATAAGTAAAAATAATGTAAATAAACCTTTGTTGTTGAGGCTGACTTGATAATGATTTACAGTTGTTTTTTTTTTTGTTTCTTGAAAAGTGGTGATTTTCATATTTAATAGTTACCATTTGTATCGACATAGGTGGGGGAATATTTTTATCATTATACGCCGCATTTAGTTAATAATGGAGACCGCGTTTTTAAAAAAAAAATATTTCAATGTTTTTATTTTTGTTAGATAAAGCATAAGCATATATTTTTATTTTTATAATCTGCATTTTCAAAATTATTATTGACAAAGTTGAAAATTCGGAAATAAAGGTATAAATAAAAGTGTTCTCCGTCTATAGAATATAATGTGACCCAATAATTTTTATTCTATATTTATCACGCCTAAAGGTAATTTTGAGAAAAAATAAACAAAACAGATCTTTATTGGATGAAGATATGGTTTTATTTTGGTTTCCCCGAAATTGTTATTTTCTACGTAACGTTTACAAGTTCAATAATGTTGATACAATATGATTATTTTCCGTTTGTAATAATAACTTTGAAACTTGGGTTTATTTCGCCAGTGTTTTAGTTATTTGGAGATATTCTGTTATTAAACATTCCAGACTTTTGTGGGGGTGTTTACTATATTTTGCTTGCTCTATTTTTAGAGGCTTACATTATATAGCTGTAGTGTTTTTTGTTTACCCATTCACTTTTATAACGTTATATGTTATTTTCTAAATAATGTTCAATAATGTTGATACAATTATTATTTTTAATTATTATAGTATTTTTTAAAGAATAATTAGGAAATGTTTAAAGTAACATTAGAAAGTAAAAAAACATTTTTTTAATAATTCGATTCATTTCTGAAAATGAAATAATTGCACCAATGGATTGATTGAGTGTTTTTACATGAGAATCGATACTTTCCTTAAAACGATTTCCATAAACTTTGTAAATGAGCAGCACAACAAATTTATTAGCTTAAAAAAAAAAGTTTAATTGCTTGAATTTCATATTGAAAGCAGAATATAAATCTAAACGTATAGGTCTCAATGTATATTGATCACTCTAGATCATAATAGAGATAGGATAATTGATAAAATCAGATTTTAGCATTGTGTAAAATGAAGTTTTCACAGGTACCGGTTGAAAATCTAGTCAAATTATCTGAAGAAAAACTAAAATTAGAATCGCAAAACTTAAATGGAAACCAGAATGACTTCATAGAAGCCACTAAAATTAGTACTATCGCAACTGCTTATGCTGACGATAAAACCACTAAAATCGAAACAACCATTGCCGACCCGAGTGAAACAGGAGATAAAATAACTAACCAGGCGAAATCCATCGCTCACCCTGATGGGAAGGACGGGCCGGTGGCGAACTCGTTGCACCATCGTCCAGAACCTGGCAAAGAAGAAGGATCCCACTCATTGAGTCTCTTCTCCTCGCCACTCCCCAAAGAAGAAGCTCCTGCCAAGGGGATGTATTTCGGTCCTCATCCCATAAATTTGCAACTTGATGTCAATTAAAGTGCTCTAGCCTAAAGTCTCTGTACATTTATAGTATAGTGTAGGTTACTAACTAGCTATTATGTATAGTACCATTGGACTAGGTAAATAATTTCATTGTAGTTCACAAGATAAATATTTCACAACTTAATAGAAATTGGTTAAAATTGTATAAAATGGTCCTCCAGGTTGGGGGTTAAATAGAGGGATAATACTTCTTTACCATAAAAAACACCTTATTAAAAAACCCAAAATTTGCTTCTGGAAATCTGAGTTACTTAAAATGGTAACCACCCTAACTTTTTATATTGGAATATATATTGCATCTCGGAATGTTCGAAGCTTAGGACCAGCAGGCCAGGTCCGGCTCCGTTTGGGGCCCTCTAAAGTAGGCTCCCCTTATGACTTATATATATATAAGTGGTTTAAACGAACAACAGTACTAGGGAGCCCTCCGAGGGTGCCTCTCAATCTACGGTGATAAAGTACAAAATATTTATGATGGGATCCCATCGAAACGGCCTAAAAAATTTACAGGCCTAAAAAATCATTACAAGGCGATAAAAAAGTGGAAACCATTTATGATGGGTGCTGATCGGAGGGTCCCCCAACATTTATAGAAATAAACGAAAACAAAATTACAATTTTTGGAACAAACGTACCACGGTATTAATTACGGACGTGGGGTCACCGAATTCTATGAAAATATTTTTGGTGATTCTAGATCGAAATATATTAGACTCGTGTCCGAGGGTCCTTGCCAATATGCCCCAGGAGCCAAGATTTTTTATTTTTTTTTTAATATAATTTTATTATTAGAATAGAGTAATGATCACTCCCATGAGTATTATTAATCGTGTACCATTCTAATCTTGGAGCTATAATAGAAGTTGTTAGCGATAAATCAATGCTCGATAAATTGCCTGTTCAAGAACAGCATATGTAAGTATAGCTAGAATCATTTAAAATAGTTAAATTGTTTGCATCTATATAGTTTCTATCAGTTCATAGAATTTCTATCAGCCTTCCAGCAGTGTCTGATTTTTAGGACCCCAAAGAGGATTGTGACAGTTGAAATTACCAAGCCATAAGACTAGAGCTGAACTTTCTTCAAATAAACCATTGAATGCTCTAATTGGAAAGTTGTTTGTGGGTGGTAGATACAAACAATATACAGTTAAAGGATAAATAGGGTGTATCCGCACAGCAACTGCTTGTAGGCAGGATGTGACCGGGACGTGAAGACAAGCAACTTCATGGCTAAGAAATGTATCTATTCCACCACAAGCTTTTTGCCCTTCCATAGTCTTTTCGAAAAATTTGAATATTTCGAAATTTCGCTTGATGCTTAAGTTGTTACCTAAATGAGTTTCTTGAAGGCAGATGATATTAGATTCATTATCCCGTACTAATATCACTAAATCTCTTATATGATAAATAAATCCTCTAATGTTCCATTGGAGTGTTTTCATAATTATTTAAGAAACTATTCACAAAATTTGTTTAAAAATAAAGTAATCAAGAAATAACATTATGGGATATAGTATAGTAAAGAAAAAATAATTACCGAACATGTTAAAACAAAAAGAACATAACATTGTTTAGTTATGAACACAATTTTGATGTTATTTATTATATTGATCATATGTACTGTTAAAGAGATTGTTTGACGTTAATAGATAGAAATACATCGATATATTCTGAGACCATGATGCATTATTTGTATTAACAATTATCAATTGATGTTTGAGGTTAGAGTAGATAAGAGAAAACACGAGAAATGATGGATTGTTTTTTTTAATTTAATGTTTAAATGCCTTGAATAATTATATTTTGATTAGATAGTTTTTCCTATTTAACGTTGCTGTTGTAGTGGTGGGAAATATTTTTCGTGAGGTAAAATAGAAGTTTCGTTTGGGATTGGATTATCTTCTGAAGTATTTAGATTATGTTTGTTCCAGAGTGCATGCAGTATTTTGATTGCAGTTTGAGAGGATACGTGTATTTTAAGATCTGTATTTAGAGCTGAGTTGAATTGCCCATTGCCCCATTAAATTTATCAAATTAAATTGTAAAATTAATATAAATTGTTATAAAAGAAATTGGTAATTAAAAAATATAAAATTTTAATGAATGGTTGTCTTTTTCGAAGTTTTCAGCTGTCTGTAAAAAACAGTTGAGTGCAGAAACAGCATAAGTCCGAATCAAATTTCAAATTTTCCTGAGCCTAATTTATGTCAGCATTAGGTAACTTTGTATGACAGCAACATAAATGCATGTTATGACAGAGGAAAAAAAAGTTTAAATGTTTAAAATTTTGGAGGAGTTATGACGTTGTTTCTCACTTCTGAAAAAATTAAAATTTGTGACTGAAGTGGTTTCTGCACTCACCGATTCAATTGTTGTGAGTTTCTCCATCTATTGGTTCAATTGAGCTGTTGGGGGCGGAGTAGATACAATTTTAGAAAAACTACACAAAGGTACTACAGGAGTTTGATTTTCAACGATTTTTTTAACCACCGGATAGGTTACCTTATCTGTTACTCTTACTTTTTGTATCTCTTTTTATTTTAAAAATACAGGGCGGGATGTGAATTAGAACAGTTTATGCACTTCATTAGATTAATGTTTTCATTATCATGTTGAGGAAGACTACATTTACCATAGACTCTATGTTGACAGTTTGCCGACGTGTGGTTAAACGAAAAGCAATTGCAACATTGGAGAGGTTTAGGATAAGATAGGCTAAGGTCTTACCTTGATATTTATAAAATCTAAAAGGTTAGGATGAATAATGAGGTTGGTATTTTAAATTCGCCTGATCTCCTGTAAATTCTTCTGACTTCAACCTCTCCCTCATCACGCAGCTCTCATTTAAACTCTTCTTCCGGGCAGCTATTGAATTCCGGACCTACTTTTACACGTTTACTGTAATTTAAAAACGGGTGAAATTCAATGTTGAATATTCATACTGTTTAATATTTCTTAAATTCAAAAAATCCTTCTGATTCTTAATTTCCAATGACAACATCCCATTTCTCAATATGTTCACATTTGATTAAGGTGCAAAACTTTTAAAAAATCTGCAAATTTTGAATGGACTCAAGGTTGGGAATGTCTTACCCTCCTCAGCGAAGGAGACGTCAATGTATCTTTTAATCCATGGACACCCTGGATTGAAGAACTTTGAAAAGATGTCAGAAGATTTGGGTTCCTCATTTCCAATCGTTTCACCTTTCTAGTTTCTCCTTCTCTTTTCCAACTTGTTTTTTCCTTTCAAAGTTTATGCTCTATCAAAAGCAAAAGTGATTGGGGCTTTACACAAACACTTAAAAGATATAAGCTATTCCAAAAAAACTATATTGGAGAATGTAACTTTGTTAATTATGATAAAGGCATGGCAAGAAAAAAGTGAGTTTTCAAAAAGTAGAGAAACGATACCTCGAAAATATCTTTTGATTTTAGAGAAGTCTAAGAAAGATTCGTTTTTAACGTACTAAAGTTCACTTGGACATGGTTTGATTCACGAATGCTTGGTAAGTTCCAGGTAACCTACTGATGTGTAGATCACTTAATTTCTGTGCTTCTTGCTATTTGGAAGACTCATTGGTTTCATATATAGTTCATTTTTCGTCTGGTGTTAAATTGTACAATTAACGAAATCAATTCTCTGTCTCTCGCTGTCTGGAATTCGGCGGCATTGTAGTTTTTTTTTTTCAGTCAAGATCATTTTACAGTGTCCAGGAAGTTTCGATTGTTATTAAGGCCGTTTAATATTATATTCCCACTTACCACTCTCTTCTTTGTTTCGTATAGTTCCATGTTATAATTAAAATTTAATGTATTAATAAGGTTAATTTATACTTTATTCTATGTGCAATACGCTTTATACATTCTATATTTACATGACCACTTTTCATTGAACATTTCATTACGTTTTTTCGGTAACGAAACAATCTTTGTAACCTTCACTGTAACGTACAGTTTTTTACATCACCATTTGCTGGTTTTTAAATGACAGGTTTTTACAAAAGGCCTTAGAGAAGAAATGAATCACATAGATTTCACTTTGTGGGATCAGAGTATTCGTCAGCACAAGATTGACCAGAAAACTTCAAGATATCATTTCCCATAGAAATTATCCTTACAGACTTTTGCAGTGTAGCTGTCGATATGGTAGTCTAATATAAGTATAGCTCCTGAAAATGTATTCAATTGCGGCACAAGTTTTCAACCAGGCGGCACTAATCCAATCCAGCAGTTTGATTGAATGATCGGAGGGAAAGAGATACAGGTCGATCTGAGGAGCTGATACGAGGTGTGAAAGCTGCGACCATTAATCTCCAATGCTGACAGCTGGGACAGCCCTCGCCTGGAAAAAGACATTTCTCTAGCTAATGGTTCGTCAGCCCTCCCGCTACAAGCTTTTTTCCCCGCAGGGTCCTTTCTATGTTTTTATTCCATATTAGACCAAATCCAAACAAGGCTTTGTTCCTGTCTCACGAATCATACGCGGGCCATTCTACGTAAGTGAGACCATTTTTTTTTTAAATGATAGGCATGATTAATGGAACAATAATTCTGGATGCATTATAGTTTGTATTATAGACTTCTTTATTTTTGTTAGATATATACATAGGAAAAAAAAAACAAATTTATAATCCTGAGGATACTTAATCGTAGAATATCTTGGGTCGGACTATTTGCTTAATTAAGATTAGTTTCTAAGATATAAATTGAATGTTAAGATGTTGATTTTTATGTTCACTTCGCAAAGTAGTGCGGACATGGACGTATAAATTTATTAAATCATTTATTAAGATATGGAAGTATTCCTACAACGCGCGGTAGAACGAAATGATAAAATACCAATATTGGGAACAAAATACCAATTTTCAAGTATTTTATTTTCTCAAAAAGTATATATTCTTGATGCCTGACAGCCGGTGACATCGTATGTCCAAGGGATGACTATTTTAAAAATGTTTCTCATGATGAAATTTAATTCCGAAGTTATTGTTATTGGGAGAATAAATTTGAAAGGAATGTGATTACGATATATTAAATTGTAGCTGACTTATTGCGACCCTTATACTCGATCTTATACTAATACTCGATCACAGTAAAATGGTTTAAAGAATTCGTTTCTTTTAGAGTTATTTTTACATTATTTTGTTTACTTAATTAATGAATAGGTATCTAATTTCGCAGCCAGAAGCCACCTCCCATTTTAATCTCATATTGTCAATGGGTGTGTGAATATGATAGCAGTGAACATGATCAGTGACAATTTAGCCGCGACCATCTGTGGCCACTCTTTTGGTACATTTTTTTTCTAACTTAATTGCTAAAAAATCCTGGTAAAACAATTTCAGTACTTAATTACAGCCATTAATAGATATGAAACCTATTTGAAATCTATTTATATTTTCTCCGTGTGTAAATCGAGTTTCAATTGTTCAGTCGTTAGGACCTTTTCCTTTTATTAATCTACATCAGTATGAGAAATTGAACTTTAATTAAACCACTTCTTAAATATTGTTTTTATTAACTAAATTGTAATAGGATACATATTAAAATATTTAGTGGAATCGTACTTATCAGAGAAACTAAATTTTGAAAGTGTGCTGAGATTTACAGTAGGAATGTTTAGCATTAATAATTTAAAATCATTAAGTGACTTCTTCTTTAACATATCAACATAAACTTATATAGTACTGGTTAAACTGATTTTATTTAAAATGTGACGAGAAAAGGAAAAAATATAATTTTCAAATTTGGTAGTAGAGGTACTGAAAAAAAATTTAAGGAAATGTTAGTACAAAGTAATAAGTAAAGAAAACAAGGTATTCATCGGGAATACCCCATAGCTGATTTTTTTTATTCATTTATTCAGAAATATTACATTCTCTCTCAAACAGATATGAGGGGCCCTAAACTTTTACGTGATCTGTTTATACCTTTGTACATGTCTCTTACTTTATTTTTGATTCTATTAGTTTCTATTTCAATTATTTTATTTTTAAGATATTCCTTTTTTTTTATTTTTTAGCAATTTTGTCGTTTCAATCTTTGAGGTTCGGAAGTATTCCAGATTGAATTCGTTAGGATTATTAGAAGCTTTTAATTTAGCGGCTTTTCTTTTTTCGCACATGTTTAAGCAATCTTCATCAAACCACGGATTGTTATTCTAATTATCCTTTTTTTCCTACACACGAGTTACCGACCGCTATAATATTATCCCTGATCACTACATTTTACTTGTCAATATCCTCGCGGTTCTCGTTAGAAAGCTGTAAAGCTTCAAATCTATTCTTAACATCTAGCGCAAATTGGGTTTTAATCGTTGGATTTCTTAATTTTTCCAAATTAAAATTCTCAAAATCGAAACGGTTTTCTTTTCTCTTTTTTATATTAAGTTTTTGTCAAAGATCCAAGATTACTAATTCATGATCCGACCCACATTCTGCTCCGCGATATGACCCTATATTAATTATACTGCTTTGCCAGCTATGTTGTATCAAGACATGATCGATTTGATTTCGTGTTTGATATTCCGGCGATGTTCAAGTATATGTTTAAACGTAGTACTTTTAATTATCAGGTTTTTCGAGATGGCAAAGTTTATCAGACGGATTCCATTATCATTACTTTATTCGTGCAAACTTTCTTTATCAATCGTCGGAACATAAACTTCTTCCCTTCCCACCTTTGCATTCGCGTCACCTACAATTATTTTCATGGAGTTTTGAGGTAGTTTATCATATACCCATTCGAGTTTATCGTAAAATTTGACTTCATCGTCAGTGTCTTCCGTCGGTCGTATGTTTATTAATACGATTTTAAACCAACGTCTCTGAAATATAGCTAACAAAATTCTATCACTAAAGAATTGTACGTCCCTCAAAGCGGATAGCAATCTATTTCTAATTAGAAAACCGGTACCTAAACAATGATTCCCGCTTCCTCCGTACCAAATAGTATACTTTTCTTCCCTCATCAAGCCCTCCCCTGGCCTGCAAACCTCTTGTAGAGCCACGACATCCAAATTGTAGCCATTAACCTCATTCGCGACCGATGTACACCTCCCTGCTGTGTATAAACCCCTTACGTTCCACGTACCAATATTCAAATCCCTACTTTTCAACTTGAATCAGGAATCCCCTAAAGCAGTTCCCACCCGGAGACCCGAACGGGTGACTAGTTTACCTCAGGATAATGAGCGTTGAGATCCAAGACTATTTCTGTTGTATGGTGAATTTTGGGTGAATGGTGAATCGGAACATTTTGTTATGCATCTAGCAAATATGCTGTAGTTCGTCATGTGTGCTATTTCTTGAAAATGTATTCATATTGTGAGCAGATCTCTATGCCCCTTCCTTTTTAGTCTTCTTTGAGGCTAATACAGAGAGGAACGGGTAACTGTGAGTAAGAAAGAGAGAAGACAAGTAGGTTAGTGTGAATAATAGTTGAAGTGTGGAATGTTCATGTCGCTGTCTATGGTGCGATTTGAAATATACCAGGGTGCATTTACGATTTTTCGTAGTATTTTGGACTGTGCAGTTAGTATTTTGTTTATGTGGACGTGTTTTGCGGAACCCAAAAGTTCTACTCTGTATTTCTAAATAGGTTGTAGTATGGTGGGGTAAATTAGTCGCATTTTAAGTTAAGAGAAGATCTGTAGTCCACAACATTTGACAGTTGTTCCAGGTGATTTTTTTGTCCGGGTATAGTCCGAGATATCGTACATGAATTTTTGAGGGAACTGGCTTGTTGTGCATTGATACGGCAGGGCACGAAGTCTTCCTCAGGGAAACTGACACGACTTGAATTGCCGTCATTAACTTTTTTTCATTTGTTAAACTATTTTTCTAAGTTGTGGAGGTGATTTTGAAGGGTAACTGTAGTAGAATTTGTGGGATGAAATAATTGCATTGCGTCACCGAAACTATGAAGGGTGATGCTACAGACGTTTTTTAAAAATTAAATTCGTGTTTTGTTTGCATAAAAATTAATTATATTATTAGGTACCTGTAAAAGATAAATAAAAAATAAAAAAAATACTGAGAAATACAAACAACTTAGTACATTTTTGCAGAAAGATAAAGTGTGTACTTGTCATTATCATTAAAATATGCATAATTAATAATTGAGTACTGTGGATGACAAACAAGATAAATTATATAATTTATGCTCGTTTTATTTATAATATATGCTTTAATCGAAATGAGTAGTCAATTGATTGTAGGAAACTGCATATACTTTGATTTGCTTGTGAAGGCACTCCTAGCCCTCACCCTCCTACAGCCAATCAGTGAGCTTGATTTAAGGCTTGCCTAAGAGGGATCCGATAAACCAATTAAAGCTATTTCCCTTACACAATTTCTCTGATCTCCTTTCATCACGCCTTCATCCCCTCATCTTATAATTAATTAGATGAAGATCATCAAAAGAATCCTTTCGCCTTCCTTCTTTTCTTTTAGTACCCTTTGTTCCGACCTTAATGAGTTTTATAAAATGTTTCTCTTTTCTCCTCTTTAATGAGGAGAACACTCTTAATCGTGCCCGTTACCAAAGTCCTTCAATAAGAAAAAATAAAATAAAATTTCTGTGAGTTGCTCTTTTTTTTTTTTTTTCTTTTTTCTTTTCTCCGATCTACTGCATACATCAATATTTTTTTTTGTGCAAAGGAATGTAAAATAAGTATTAATAAATTGAGTAAATGACATATAATAAATCTCTACACCATGCTACTCCAATTGAAACCATAAAATACGAATTAAAATGCCTAGGCTACGATGCCACAAGTATTGTGAACGTTATTTCCAGATACAAAAATCCACTTCCCATGTTCTTTATCGATATTTCTAAAGCCACATTTAATGAAAAAAAATTTGATATCAAATTTTTATACTATACTAGAGTGAAAATCGAAGAGCCAAGAAAGAAAAGAATGATTCCACAGTGCACCCGTTGTCAGCAGTATGGCCACACAAAGGCTTACTGCAATCACTCCCCGAAGTGCGTGAGATGTGGCCAAGGACATGATAGCACCGTCTGCACAAAGACAAGAGAGACCGCAGCAACATGCGCGAATTGTAGCGGATCCCATCCAGCAAATTATAGAGGTTGTGCAACTCTAAAACAACTGAGGGAAGTACGCAATCTCCGTAAAAATATACAAAGTCCCCAAAAAGCACAAACTAGCGCACCCCCAAGTATAGACGAGTTTCCTTCTCTTCCGCAAAGTCAGCATACCGCAAATTCAGGTTCTTCAAAACCCGATTCCCAATATCCAGGACCAAAACTGCGAACTTCTCCTACAGAAGTCCCAGAAAATCACCTTCACCAGCCAAAGCATCCAAAAATGAAAAAGGGCATTACTCAACCGCCACTACCGACTTACAATCACCCGGCTTCAGCTCAGCTCTTCAACTTGGTAAGTGGATTGAATAACCTCATCCAGCCTCTTTTCAGCCTTCTCCAAGAACTGTCTCACGTTGCACAAGCCTTATCCTCCAGTTATGGCTACTAATCGGCTGACAGTGGGCTCCATGTCCGTTCTTCTCTGGAACGCAAATGGTATAAATCAACACAGGACTGAACTTGACATGTACATACATGAAAAACGGACTGAGACATTGCTCTCATCACTGAAACACACTTGACTCTACATTCTAAATTTTACATTCCAGGCTACAAAATATATAGAACTGACCACCCTGATAAGACGGCACATGGCGGTACGGCAATACTGATTAAGCAATCACTAAAACACAACCCTTTACAATTACCCATTACACCTGACATACAATCCACAGCAATTACTCTGTATACCCAGCACCATACCATTACCTTCGCTGCAGTGTACTGCCCTCCGAGATACGTGCTAACATCTGCAATGTTTTACAATTTTTTCCAACATCTCGGTCGGTGTTTTATTGCAGGTGGTGATTATAATGCCAAACATCAGTCCTGGGGAGCACGACTCTGTACTCCTAGAGGAAGAAATCTAAAGTCTGCCATCGATCAGCTTTCATTAAACACGATCTCACCTGATACACCTACTTACTGGCCAACTTCAAGACAGAAAACACCAGATTTACTTGACTTTTTCATTACTAAAGGACTCAGGACAGTGCCGTATACTGTAACTGCAAGCTCTGATCTTTGTTCTGATCATTCTCTTCTCAGTTTGGTACTATGCGATGAGCCTCGTACTGCATCAAAAGAACCAACACTTACAGATAGGATAATCGATTGGAAAGCTTACAGCGACTACTTAAATTCGACGCTATCAATCCCAATGTCCCTTAAGACCGAAGAGGAACTCGAAAAAGCTGTTGATAAGTTCACAATCAGCTTACAACAGGCTGTATGGTCATCATCTGTACCAAGACCTAGCAGAAATACGTCTCTTCCAATCTATCCGCAGTACATTAGAGACTTGATCAGAGCAAAGAGAAGAGCGCGCAAAGTGTGGCAGACTGGTCGACTTCCATCTGACAAACGGACTTTCAATAGACTTAACAATGAACTTAAACGACAGATTCAGAATTTTAAAAGAACGATCTACGACAATTACCTCAAAAATCTTTCGACTGACAATGGAAGCTTATGGAGACAGACTAAGAAACTTGTAAAGCATTGTGAGGTGTCATCACCACTCCGAAACGTAGATGGTTCCTGGGCTGTGTCAGAGCTTGAAAAATCTGAGCTCTTTGCCAACCATCTTTCTTCTGTTTTCATACCACATACTGACTTCTCTAATACTGATCACGAAAGACATGTACAAAACACTTTAGACATTCCTTTACAACTGTCATTACCTCCACTTTGCTTCACTCCCACTCAAGTTGCAGAACAAATCAGACAGTTACCTAAAAAGAAAGCTCCCGGTCATGACCTGATAAATGCTCAAGTGCTCCAGAAAATGCCAAGGAAAGCTCTAGTATACCTAACATCAATTTATAACGCAATACTCAGAACGACTAAATTCCCCTTACAATGGAAATACTCATTCATAAAAATGATTCACAAACCTAACAAAAACACTTTCCTTCATCATACAGACCCATCAGCTTGCTCCCATTATGCTCTAAAATCTTTGAGAAACTTCTCTACAAACGACTTCTTGACATACTGACTACTGAAAACATAATACCTGAACATCAGTTTGGATTTCGTTCACACCACGCAACCATTCATCAGCTACACCGAGTGACAGACTACATTGCGACAGCACTAGAGCACAAATTATATGCAACAGGAGTATTTCTGGATGTTGCTCAAGCGTTCGATAGAGTCTGGCATCAGGGACTTCTTTTCAAACTTAAGACTATACTCCCTCCAACCTACTATCTTATTCTTCAATCTTTTCTTTCTGACAGATTTTTCTCTGTTTGCCAAGGTACAGAACTATCTACCATTAAACCAGCCCTAGCAGGGGTGCCTCAGGGGTCAGTACTCGCTCCTCTGTTGTATATTATTTACACATATGATATTCCAGATCCTCTCTATACTCTGACCGCAACTTACGCAGACGATACAACAATCTTGACAAGACATCAAAATTCAGCATACGCCTCACAGACTTTACAATATCACCTAAACAATTTCTACGACTGGTGCAAACTCTGGAAAATTCGACTCAACCTTGACAAATCACAACATATCACTTTTACCCTTCGACGTGAAACTTGCCCCCCTATTTACCTTGACAATATCCAAATTCCTCAGACAGACAAAGTTCAATATCTTGGACTGACCTTTGACAGAAGAATGACATGGGGCCAACATATCAAAAACAAAACAAAAACTTTAAACCTAAGACTACGCCTATTGTACTCACTCCTTGCAAGAAATTCGAAATTAAAACTTAGACAGAAATTGAATACATATACTTACCTACTCAGGCCTATTTGGACCTACGCTTTACAGATATATGGGACAGCCAAAAAGACTCACATACGTAAATTACAGACTTTTCAATCTAAAACTTTCAGGACTATTACCAAAGCTCCCTGGTACGTCAGTAACATTACTCTACATAAAGACTTACAGATGCCAACAGTTAACGTCCACATACGAACATACTACAAGCGATTTCATAAAAACTTACACGGACATACAAACTCATTGATTCGAGGCATGGCCACAACTAACATGCCCGATAGCACCCGAAGGAGGCTTAAAAGAAGCTGGATGAGGGATCTCCTCCACTAACTAGAAATATTACGCTCTAGACAGGAAGGACGCCGCTGGGTACTCCTCTCCCTCACGCCTATTCCAAGACCAATCTCTTCATCTTGACATCACACTCGCTGATTGTCGGAACTTCTGACAGGTATGAGTTGAAGAATCAAGTCAAAAAAAAAAAAAAAAATAATAATAATAAATCTCCCATTTGTATAGTGAGTCACACATTAATTTTAAAATTAAAACGTTCCTCAACTTCTTTGGAAAGTTTTTTACTTTCACTTAACTATATATAAAATATATAGTAAATGTCAGTATTGTGATCGTGAAAATTTTTGAATCTTAAGTATTCAACGAAAATACGCGTTTTGAGATCCTCTGAGTACAAATAACCAAGTCCCGAAAAATGGTCTGTGTGTATGTGAACACTCTAGCACGAAACCGAAAAGCCGTACGAAACTGATATTACATATTTAAGATAGATATATGCCTTAGATGTCCTCGCAACGTTTTCCTTAAAATCGGCTAACCGGAAATACCACTTTATATCAACGCTGAAACACATTTTGACAATTTTCTCAATAGCGGTTCTAATGATTTTGATTAAACTCGGTGTATCATTGTATAATTAAGTGGTCTTTAATATCATTTAGGTCTTAACCTCGGTAATGCCACTTTACAGGGCTTAAATGCCAATGTTCAAATGCACCTTCTTCTAAAGTACCGTTAATATGGTTTATTTTAAATAAAAAACTATCTCTCATTATTAAAAGTTACCAAAAAATGCTAAATATAACTTTGGAATGAATTCGATAAATGAATAAGGGAGAAAAAAATAAAAATGCTAGTACAGGTCGAAAAAGAATCTCCGGAAGTACAAGTCAGAAAGTATACTTATAATATATCATTGGAAAGCGGAGAATTTTAGAAAAAACAATATTTAATATAGAAAGTTGTAGAAGATAACGGTGAGTGGAAAAAAATGATAAATAATAATGTTTGAAAACTAATAATATTTAACGTAAATCACATGTTTTCAAAGAAATCTTTATATAAATAGGCAAACACAAAACGGTTCAGCTCCTTTTACTCTCCTCTTATCATTCAACCGATTTTCTTCCTTCTTTTTTTGTTTAATAGATATTTAACGAGCTCTAGTGTTATCAATAAATATGAAATAGTATGTAAATAAAAATATAAATGGTAGTTTGTTGAAAAAGGCTAATCCCCGAAAGTTCTTTACCGATTTCTTTTAAATTTTGACACAACGTCGCAATAATATTTAAAAGTGTTTTTTGTATACGTTTCATTATCATTAGGCTTTCCTTACGAAATGGCGGCCGAAAAATATTATTCGCTTTAGACTGTAGCGCCAAACGGCTTGAACGATTTTAATGAAACTTGGCTAAGGTCTTGAAACCTTTATAATTTATGTATATAACATACTCTCCGAAAATAAGCTGCATACATTTTTATGATGAATTCAGTATTTTATTTGCGAATAACTGAAAAAGTACACATTTTGTTATATGTGCATATAATACTATTTATATATGTATCATAATCAGTATTTATTTGAAAGATTTCTTGATTTCCTACAAAATGATAAACAATCGGACTATTTGTTGCAGAGATATATCATTTCAAACATTTAGTACTTTTTCTTTTGCAAAGTCGATTTCCTCTATTTTGGTTTTTGATAAATCGAAAACTTTACATTTAATGAAGTAATCGGGAATATTATTTGAAGAGATGATATCATGGAATGTTACTTCATAAATTAAATTTAAAAATAAATTATATAGTTATACTCATAACTTAAATAATGCACAAGCAGTAGGTAATGGAACGCGAATGAGAGTGAAGTACTGACGGGAGCTACTTTAAATAAAAAAAAAATTAATTCTAAGAATTAATTTAATATTTCCGGACACAAGATTTCTTTTCGAATTTCAAGGAATAACGTTCCTATTAATAGCTGCATTTGCTATGACCATAATCAAATCGCTGGATCAAAGTTTTGGGAAAATGTGTATTATTGAGACGTCCAGGTATTTCGCATGGACAATTATATGTGGCAGCAAGTAGAGCACGTTCATTTAAAATATTGAAATTTATATTTTCAATGGAAATGAGCAAGGCTATGCACTAAACAATAACAGAACATTAAAAAATAACACATTGTTTACATAGAAGTTCTGAATAAAAATGGATTTAAAGTGAATTAAAATTGCTAATTTAAATTTATTTTTTATTTCCTTAATCATAACATTAATTTATTGTGATAATAATACACATAAATTAAATATTTTTGAATCAGTCTATTTTGTATTACTTATAAATAATTTTAAGTAGTTTAAGCTCGATTTTTAATTGAAATTGAAATTTTGTTTCTAATAATGAGGATTTTTGAATTATTATTTAATTTATTTTCTATTTAATTATATGTTTTCATCAAACTTTTAATGACTAATCGAATTTCGACCACTGGGCAAACACTAGTTAAATGAAATTTAATAACTAAATGTAAACTTGAATTGTTAAGCTTGAAAAAAATATTTAAAATCCACCTAATCAAGGCTATGACATTGTTTAAAAAACTATTTCATTGCACTTGTATGAAGGAAGAAGTAAAATATAAAATAATTTCATGGATGTATAAAAAATTTTTTTATAACCTTGAATACATTTACTGTAGGTTAGTGGTTATAGATCTCATATTATATGTAAATAATTAGGTATTCTGAAATATTGTCATGTAACTTTTTAGAAAATTAAATTAGTGAATAATTTGATAAATCTTCCCTTTGTGATATTTCAACAGTTTCCACTACTATTTCATTGTAGTTGTGTGAAAGAAGAAGTGAAATATAAAAATATTTCATAGATACGTTTATAACCTTAATGATATTGACTGTAGTTTAATAACTCTAGATCTGATATTATATTTAAATATTTAGGTACTATCGTCCGTTTATTTTCTAAGTAAAGCAAAAAAAGTGATTAAAATTCACCGAATCAAACCAATGCCATTGTTTTTTTTTTTTTGTTTTTTTTTTTTTTTAATCTATTTATTGAATAATAATACATGCAGCCACTGCTGGAGGGCTATAATCATTAGTGCTGAAAGTTCTCATTCATACAATATATACAAATAATAAAGAAATAAATATAAATATAAGAAGTAAATAAATAATACTGATGAAGAAGATAAATAAAAAGAACAGAAAAAAAATAATAATAATAATAATAAACAAATAAAATAAAATAAAAACTTCTAAACACAATCATAACTATATACAATATATACATTCGCCCAAGAATCTCCGAACCAGGCTTTTTCCCCCACACGTGGAAGGCAAAGCAAGACTCCGGAAGATCCCAGCGCCACTTTTCCAGCCGCATCACTAGTATTAGAAGCCAGTGGAGACTGAAAGAGGGCACTAGAGCCACAGACGCTCAGGACATGAGTGGAGAAGCTGGCCATTGCCAGGACTCCAAAGGCATATTTACAAAAGTTCTCGAGGCCACTGCCGTTTCAACCTTCGAGGGGGATGGTATGGATGCTCGGAGCTGGATAGAGATTGGGCTAGAGGATTGGGATGATGTATGAGGTTCTGGTGAAAGTTGGAGAATATGGATGGGATGATGTCATGGACATATAGGATGTTAAGGTCATGGTGTAGGGTCTTGTTCGTGACATAATATGGAGCATTGACTATTGTTCGAAGGACTTTAGACTGGAAGGATTGGATGCGTTTGATATTCGATGATTTAGTTGTCCCCCACAGCTCAAGTCCGTAGGTCCAGATAGGTTTCAGTATGGTCTTGTAGATTAATAATTTGTTTTCTGTTGAGAGATGAGATGTTCTGTTTAGTAGTCTATATAGCTGACCAAATCGTCGGTTAAGCTCTTGTCTTTTAAGTCTCGTATGTGGGTTCCAAGTCAGTCTTTTGTCCAGAAGGAAGCCAAGGTATCGGACTGTGTCTGAGTAGGGAAGAGGAATTGAATTAAAAAGGATTGGCGGACAGGATCTGCGTCGAAGAGTAAAAGTTACATGTTTACATTTTGATTCATTAATTTTGATGCGCCAGTTGTTGCACCACTGCTCAATGAAGGAGAGGTGTCTTTGCAGGTTCCGGGACGCAATTAGAGGATCCGAGTGGGAGGATAGGATGGCAGTATCATCAGCAAATGTTGCTAGGAAGGTATCAGGACTTGAAGGGATGTCAGCGGTAAAAAGGATGTGTAGAACTGGGCCCAAGACACTGCCTTGTGGGACACCAGCCTCAATTGGATAATGTTTGGAGAGTTCAGTGCCGCAGCGGACTTGAAAGGAGCGATTTGAAAGGTAGGATTTGAGGACTAGATACAAGGCTTGAGGTAAATGGGTTTTGAGCTTGAAAAGCAAGCCATCATGCCACACCCGGTCGAAAGCTTGAGCTACGTCCAGAAAGGCACCAGTGCAATATTGCTTGTTTTCAAGTGCAGAGGATATGTGGTCCACAACGCGAAGGCCTTGTTGGACAGTGGAGTGTCTTGAGCGGAATCCAAACTGATGAGAAGGGATATTGTGGGATTCGAGTATGGGTAGGATGCGTTTGAGAAGGATTTTCTCAAAGATTTTGGAAAGGATCGGAAGTAAGCTTATCGGTCTATAGGATGATGTACAATTAACAGGTTTACCTGGTTTAGGAAAGATGATAATTATGGAGTGTTTCCACACCAGAGGAAAGTGGGTTGTGCGAAGGATACAGTTGAATAGGTATGTAAGGAATATAATTGCTTTTTTGGGAAGTTGTCTGAGGATCTGGGAAGTAAGGAGATCGTGTCCTGGAGATTTGCGAGGTTTTAGGTTTTTTAAAAGGAATTTGACCTCAGAGGGGTTGACGGCTGTAGGAGGTAAAGAGAGAGGAATCGGTGAAGAGAGGAATTCTTTAACTTCAGCAGTATGGGAGGGATGGAGTTCAGGATGAGGAGTGAATGTGTACGATAGATGTTTAGCAAACTCTTCTGCTCTATTCTCATCTGACGAAGCCCAGGAACCATCATCACGGCGGAGGGGTTGGGAAATGGATTGGAATTTAAGGATTTTTTTAGTTACATTCCAGAGGGAGTTATCACTTGCAGATAGTGAGGAAAGATAGGAATTATAGGATTGTGATCTAAACGTAGCCAGTTTTTGTTTTACCTGCTTGGAATAATAGTTATATGATTTCCGATCATCAGGATGCCTGGTTCTTTGCCAGATGGTCCTAGAGCATCGTTTTCTATTAATAAGGTCCAGTAGGTCTTGGGGTAGAGGATTTATTTTGCGGTATTTCTTAGAAGGATAAGGTGAAGATGCAGTCCAAACTGCTTGTTGGATCAAGGTAGTCATGGAATATACTGCTTCATCTAGGTCTGCGAGTGTTTTTAAGGAAACTCTGAGGTCAATATTATCATCCAGTATTTGACGGAAGAGGTTCCAATTAACTGGCCCCCTGATAAATGAAGGTGGAGGTGGTTTGGGAATTGGTGATGTGGAGACCGTTAAGATTAGGGGACTATGGTCTGAGGAAAGATCATCAAGTCTTGAGATGCAATAATGAAGGGACCCTAGACCTTTGTGGATGAAAAAATCTAGGAGATCGGGATTGCGGTTAGGGTCTGTTGGCCAGTATGTGGGAGAATTGGGTGAGAGGATGTTGCTGTGATGGGAATTAAGTGCAGATAGCAATGTTCGTCCTCGGGAATTTTTGGTTCTGGCTCCCCATTGCTGGTGTTTAGCATTTAAGTCTGCACCTAGAAGGAAGTGGTGTCCTAAGGAGTTAAGGAAGGAAGTTAATTGGGATTCTGAGATGGGTATTTTAGGCGGGGAGTATGCTGCGACTACTGCTATTGGGTAAAGTGAAGTTTGGATTATCACGGCAGTGGATTGTAGGAAATTATGGGTTAGCAAAGGGAATAGATGATGGGAAAGGGATTGATGGATAATTATGGCAGTGCCAGCATGTGCTGTTCCATCAGGATTGTCGGTTCGATAGATATGATAGTTGGGGATGTTGCTATATCAATGTTTTTGTCCTGTAATAAGATTGTTAGTTCGTTGACGTGATTTCGAATACCATTCGCATTCCAAAGGAGAACGGAGAGGGATTTGATTGGGGACATTTAAGGATTTCTCGACAGTGGGATGAGGTTGGATACAACATTGGTAAGCAAGGAAATGAGAGGAGTGATGAGTGACCTGAATTCAGAGAGGAAAGAAGTCAATAGGCTTGTGAGGTCAGTGGCATTGGGAGGAGGAGGAATGAATGTCTGGTTATTAGGCCTAGGTTCAGAGATGGGATAAGGGTCTTGTGGTTGAGATGTGAATACTCGAGGTTGAGGTTCTTGTGGCAGGGCCTGAGTTTGTGTGGGTGCAGTGTCTCCTTTGAACATCTGAGCATAGGACACTCTTGTATTTACAGTTCTAGAGGGTTGTCTTGGTGGTCTGGATGGCCGTTCTTCTCTTGGAGCTGCATAAATTCTTGCTTTCAGTTCCTTATATGTTTGGCAACCCTTGTAGTTCGCTGGGTGCCCTTGGTGGCATAAAGCACATACTGCTGGTGTTCTTCTGGACTTCTGGCAGTCCTCAGTTTTATGTTGATCACCGCACCTGACACATCTAGGAATGTGGTGGCAATAGCGTTTCGTATGACCATAAGCCTGGCAGTTATGGCATTGTACAATGTCGCGCTTAGTGTAGGGCTTTTCTACAACAACGCTAGTGTAATAAAGGCGTGTGACCTTGTAGATTTCTTCGACCTGGGGCGTTCGGTCAAGGTCAACGAAGAATAGTGGGAGCGGTATTTTATTTTTTGTACCAGGCTGTTCTCTATCTTCCTTGAATATATTCACTATTTGTCGAACACGGAACCCCATCTCAGTTAGTTCTTCTTTAATGGCATCCAGCGGTGTTGATGGGTGTAATCTCCTGATCACCACCCTGAGCGCTCTCTCTTGGCGCAGTTGATATGTGTGATAATCCGCCTTAGTGTCAGATAAATACTTGACAATTTTTCTGTACGTATCTGGGGTGTCAGGCATTAATTTCGTGTCATTAGTGCGGCTTTGGCATACGTATTTATCTGAGCCCACTATATTATTTAATTGTTGACACATTAATTGGAATTTTTTTATATTTCTAACGAATATTGGTGGAGGTTTAGGTTCACTAGGGATGGGTACTGCTTCCATTTGTTCATTCTGTGTGTTTGACAGCACTTGGAATGGATTAGCTGTAAAAAAAGGCGATTCTTCCATATATCGTACTTTGTATTGGTATAACTTGTGTTGACATATTTTGTGATGATGTGCCAGGTTGATTTTCAACTTCGTCAACTGAGCTCTCTGGTGTAGCTATTTTTTATTCTATTAGCTGGTGGGTATTTTTTTTAGAGCGTCTAGCCCTTTTCTTGATGGGTGAACTCTTTGTGGTATCGAGACTCCTAGATCTTAAAGTTCGATTGTTACCTTTGCTCGACATTACCATATGAAAATAGCGCATCTCATATTAATTTAATTAGAGGTAACTGTAATAATTTGAAAAAAAAAAATGTCCTTTATCAATTACGTATATATTACGCGAGTTTGTAGAAGTCTAAGTAACGTAGATCTGCTTCCGCCAAAGGGCAGCAGCCCACTGGTCGGATTAACGAATGTATATGGCCGGCTTGTTATCTATCACTATCCTCAGGTCTATTTACACTGTTCACAATGCCGTTATAAATAAGTGATTACTCACCTTGTTTATGTCCAGTTTCAACTTAATTGTTAACTTAACAGTTTACACTACTTTTTCACATATAACATGAATTATTTCACTGTTAATAAAGTCACTTAATAAGAGACGAAATAAAGAGTATATGTGTAAGGTTAACGCATGCGAATACCATTGTTTAAAATATTATTTCATTGTACTTGTGTGAAAGAAGAAGTATAATATAAAAATATTTCATGGATATGTTTATAATCTTAAATATATTTTGTGAAGTTTAATTAGGCTAAAGATGATTTTATATTTAAATAACAGGTATGTATTGGTTGTTTTAAAAAAAAAGGTGATCACGAGCCTTTAAGAAAATTAAATTAGTGGATAATTTGATGATTTTTCTATTTGTGAAATCCCAACATTATCCACTTGCAATTAGTGTGACAAATTTGACCTAACCACGGCAGACAATGAGAATCTCGTAATATCATTTTAGTAAACATTACTATGGAAAGTAACAGTTTAATAACTAATTGTCCTACAATCAATATTCATTGATATGTTAAATATTCTCATATACTTTCAAATCTCTCGAGGCATATATGAGCCTTTCGGTTGACAGAATAACTCCAGAATAAAGTCCAATTTCAATATTTTTTATTATTAATTTTAGTGATATTTCTATTGGCAAAGAGTATATCATTATTCGCAGTATTATAAAGGTATAAACTGAAGTTGTGTGGTTTATAAAACCAGTTGGAGAAACTAGAGTTTTATTTCCTACCGTCGATATAATAAATAGACCTTTGTAATTGTAATGGTCTTAATGATTTGTTATCTGTAAGCTTTAAGCTTCAGTTCTGTTTAAAATAGGCTACAAAAATTTTATAATAGTCCAACATTGCCAGAAAATAAGTTCTGTTCAAATTAGAGCGGTAAGTGAAAATTGTGTGTTGAGCGTACCTGATTTTTTTAAATAATATATAGAAGATATATTGATTCGTTATTAATAAAACTTAGGATCATTATAACTCTTACTTTAGATTTAAGGAAGAATTAATTGGACAGCTCAAGTTTTTTTTATACATGTTTTAGATACTAGCTCATATCTATTTTTTTAATTTTCTTCAATGCGTTGATTTTTAGTTTCATTCATAAAATTCATAAAATTCATAAAAAACATCAACCTTATCAACATTTTAAATTTAATAATTATTATGAAATCCTGAAAACTGCATAAAACAAGCAGGTATGTTTTTTTTTATTTTAGGACATCAAAAATGAATTTATGTTTAGATATCGTTTGAAAGTCGAATCAGTTTGAAGAGGAAAAAAAGTAATTTTTAAGTAAAAATGAAAAATTATTATATCAAGAGGGATTAAACTCTCCTTATACTTTATTTGCTATCAATATTTTGGAATTATGTTTGATTAATTGTATAGTATTTAAATTTATATTGAAATTAAATTAAACGTATTTTTTTTACATTTGTTATTTGAGATATAATATAAATATAATTATTTATTTATTTATTTTCCACCCTTCCATGCCACCAGAGCAATACGGGTGTATGCAGTAGTTTGATGTTAAACATTAAAGCATAACAACACATTACTGCCATAATATCAGTTAACATAATTCAAAGCTGTGCACACAGCTAGCTCTTCTACTTTTCCTCCTTCTACACCAAATTAGGCCTGGCTTCCCGAATCCGGAGGTCTTCCTGCGGCTGGGCCTCTTCTCATACTGCGGGCACCTAGGTTGAAGTGGGCTGGACCCACCGTCTTCCAGCCATTTATGAACTCATGGAACCGCGGGAAGTTTTCCTCACTCACCAACTGAGGAAACTCCTCCTCAGCGAGGACGTAAATTCCCGTGGTTCTCATTCACCTGGCTCTTAATCCGTCGAAAACAGTGCAGGTCGTGACCACATGCTCAACAGTCTCCCCAACACCACATGCGGGGTGGTGGGGATCAATATCCTGCCCGAGGGTATGAAGTTTAGCTCTGAAACTCCCATACCAATAGTCCGGGAGTATCCATTTCGCTTGTAGCCGAGATTCAGCGGTGGGGAAGTATTTTCTTAAGGTAATGACTTTCGGAGTCGTCACCCACCGTCTGCTCCAATCTTCAATTGTTTCCTTCCGGATAATCGTTTTCGATTTATTTGGGTTTTCAATAATTCTCATCCGTAGGTTCTCCAATATACCTGTTAAAACCTCCTCTTGTAATCGTACCTGGTCAGTTCTCCTCGCAGAAAGAGGTCGAGAGGCACCACCCCCGCTAAGACCTGCACTGTTTCATGCGACGTATACCTATATGCTCTGGTGACCCTAAGCAAAGCAGTCCTCTGAGTCGATGCTAGCCTGTTTCTTTGTCTGAGTATGAGGTTTCGGAACCAGAAGGGAGACGCATACCTCAGGATATCCTCCACAACACCTTTATAAATAGTGATAGTGGCTGGATATCTGATTCCCCAAAATGCCCCCAACCGACATAGACCGTTCATTGCTAGGGCCACTCTACCTGTCAGATTTTCCAAGTGAGGCGTCATATTCAGGCCAACACCTAACCTAACTCCTAGGTAGGTTACCACCTCACTTGGACGTATCCTCTAGTCTTCTATGTGCATCGTTATAGGGCAGCAACCATCCTCATTTTTTTCCCCTCACACCATCCAGCGAGTATCCAAAGTATTCCATATTCAAACATTCATTGAAAATTCTCAACAGACGGTCTTCAATATACATTATAATGTTCCTCAAGATCGCTGCATGAAGTCCTTTAGCACGATTAGTTTTCTGCTTATCCACGGCAATACGGAGATCGTGAATGTCCCACGGTGGGCACAAATCTGAACCAGTTGGGTATACCGTGGTGCGTCTCACAAAGTCATCATTTTCGCTGTCCTGGGTCGGATCATCACTGTGGTATATTGCTTCAATGAAAACACTGGCAGTTTCTTCCAGACTGGTTGCCTGAGTATTATTATACCGCAAGGCTGCAATTGTCTGCAGCGGGGATAACTTAGACAACAATAGACTTGGATAGTATTTTTCTGCGAATTAAATTGAGAAAATGGAATTGAAGATATAAAAGCAAGTGTATCATGGAGCATGAGCTCCATGTATAAATATATATATATATGTAAACTTGATTTTATTTATTGAAAACAAACCAACGTTTAAACTAAACTAATCACCGCAAAAACAATTATTTATAATGGTGTGGATATGCTTAACCGTGATTATAATTTAACCCCTTCTGAAATTTATAATATTAAAGAAAAATTAAAAGAAATATCAGCAGAATTTTTCTGTTCTTTTTTTATGTGGTTTTAAAACGGAGAGGATATTTTGGTTTTTAAATGGATGTTACGTATAAGAAATTACTAGTTTTAATGAAATTTCTTTTTTGTGATAAGAGATCGAAAACCATTGAAGTAAAATAGTGATCGTTTCTTTAGCTCCACTTTTGACAAAGAGCAATGCTCTTGGGAAAATATAAAAATGACATTAACTGGTTCTGTAAAATAATAATGTTATAATACATTGAAAACAAACTTATTAATCTTAAACCGCTTCATTGCCATAGTATACATGTCCCAAATAAGCTACAACGATTGTTCTAATCTAATCCTAAATCTAAATGATATTTTTTTTCTGTTTGAAAAATTTGTAGAGGTCAATGTTGCTATAATTATATTATTTGTTTGTCTAATTATTTTTTTAAAATCGATATTATCTATTAGAACATCAGAAAACGGAGAATCTACGAAGGAGTGTAGACAGTATTGTATTTTTTTGTTATATAGAATTGTCATAGAAACTGTAATGTTTATTTCAATTAATTTGAGAAAAATATGGTAATCTATGATTCTTTTATTTATTATCTTATATGATAAGTTTATGTTTTGTTCAATAAAGTGGTTAGTTGCTAATAGCATCGTAATTTAATGTTTACATTATCCTTATGACTCTAATAATTAGTTATATCCTTACCACTATTATTGTTCTATAATTATGGGGATTCGGTAAATGTTTGAAATTTTATATTTTACATTCTAAAATTGTTTCAAACACGAAACACTTGAATTAACAGGTAAGTTCATTATTATTATTACTCAAATTTTAGATTATTTTTATATTTTAATATTTTGAAATATATTCGAAAGTTAAAGATTAATTTAAGACAGGATTGACATGTTAGTGATTTGTCAGCTGTAAGGTTAAAGGTTTATCTCCGTTACAAATTTGGTAATAGCCAAACATTACCCGAAAATAATTTCTATAAGTAGAGCGGTAAGTGAAAGTTGTATGATGCGCGCACCAGATTTTTTTTTATTACATTTAAATTTGTCAAACATTGCGTGTGGAAAATTAGAGATCTTGGTCATTCTAAGAATATTTTTTTACTTCGAAAATCAGATAAATAAATTACCATTAGTGTTACTATTAGTAACACTCCTGGATGGTACCTATTCTGAAATCCTGAAAGTAACACTGCTGGAATTTTACCATTAATTTATTCACCTTTCTCCCTCATCTAATACTAAACGTTGTCAAACGGTTGCCATCTTCAATATCTTCAGGAAATTAACTACTACTGAAGAAAAATATCTTTCAGAAATGATACTGATGAAGCATAATCGCATATTTAAAGTGAAATGACTCGTATAAATTGGATTTAATACTTGAATGTTACTACTAGTTTTAGATTGGCTTGAATTAATTCGGTTTGCTGAGGAAGACTCTTGCAACATATACTTACATGTTAAAGACTTATTATAGCAATTTATGAGCACTTTTAGGACTCCGAGAAAACAGCCGTGTGTAATTTGGTAGCTTCGGATAATACGACTATGTATGATTTCTTAAACTCTCAACTTACTAGTGCTTTTTTTATTAATCCAATGTTATTTCTGATAGTTTTAGATTTTATTTTATAACGTTTTTCTCCTTATTTCAAATTAGGCAAAGCCTTCTGCCAATAATAAAGAAAATAAATTAGCTGTGGGGAGACGGATTTCGATGTGGGGGATGAATCGTTTTGATTTTGTATTGCTGCTTTCACTCGAATAAACGGGCGTTAAAAATGCACATCACTTGCAGATGTATTATTTTAATCGAAGTTTGGCAGCTATCCCTAAAGCAGTAAATTTCCGGGGGAATTGTTCCCTTCAATAGGGATTTAGGTTCAGGGGATGGTTCATGATTTATATCAAGCATCCTCTGCGCTTCCGGGCGAATATATCTTTTTGGCAGTGGCCTCTGTTGTTAGCCTAAAAAATAATAATATTGAACTGCTGACTATAATGCTGTGTCCGGCGGAAAAACTTTTTCATCTGAAAAATAAATATTTCGGCTCACATTTTGTTTACGATGTAATAAAGTTTTTTCTTTAGTTCCAGTGTTATTTTCTCACGATTTCATTAACCTAACTGAGCAAAGATGATATTTGATATAAAACTTCATTTTTACAATAATAATTTATCTGTGTTTTTCTTTCTCATGAGAGCCAAAATCAGTAACACTTAGTTTGTGTTTAGTTATTAATGTAGGTCCTAATACCTTCTTGTAGTACCTGAAAATACGAGTTTATGTATAGTATGTATCAAAATGAATATTCTGGAAAATGATATTTTAGATCCACTATTAATTTTATTTATGGGTGATAAATATTCAATAATTTTATTTTAGATCACTAATATTGTAACTTGTAGAAGCTAGTAATAATATTCTCATAATAATTTCATGAAAAGAAAGTTTTTTTGGTAATTTGGTACATCTCAGACACAATTTATTACATTATATAGTTATGTATTTTGCATTTAAAATTGGATGCTATGGGTATTCGGATGTTATTATTGTTTCAAAAGCTTTATATCCAAAATAGTGACTTAAAAAACAATTAAATTTTATTCTAACAGTTTAAATAAACCATGATTTATCTTGTACACCTTATAACGTCGCTAGCCATCGCGTAGTTCATGCGCCCTCTGCGAGACTGCGCCACCACCAAACAGACGCTCACCATGTGAAAAACAATTATATTTTTTGTAAATTTCATTTGTAGAAATTAATTTTTTTAATTTTTTATACAATGTATGTTTATATATCTACAATCTATGTTTTTTTTACAATTAAGTTGAAGTTAAATAAAATTAACTGATCAAAAAATACAGTCTATTCTGGTACGACTCTCGTTACCCATGTTTTACAGGAAGTCATGATTCTCCCAGCTTCTGTTGGGTGGAAACAGAATTTCAGGTTCAGGTTATTCTGAATGGTTATGTATTAATCTTAATCTTATAATACTACACGCTCCTTTATCCCTTTCCTAATTACCCCTAGCATTCAATTTGCTTCTCACACTCTCTCCTTACGAGGTCATAGTGCCCATCCGTCCGCTTGAACTGCAATCTACTAAATCAGGAGGTCGTTTGTAGTGTCCATCCTGCGATTTCTTGTGACTCATCCTTCAGCTCGCAGTCCGAGACTGATTTGGGTGCTCGTCGGTCTGACACTTGAGGTCATCCTGTCATAGCCTCTTCCTCATCGACAGGGTCACTTTTCTGTTCGAGACCATCTATTTACTCTATTTAAGTACTTCAACAACTTTATGTATAAAATATCCATCAATGAAATATTTTTAAACTTCTAGTTTTCATAATGTGATGAATGCATTTTTCTACATTATATACCTTACTTCCTAGGAGTATTAATTAATTAATTATTATTTAAATTAATCATAATTTATATATAAATTAATTAAACGTAACTAATAATTAAAAACTTCAACTAACTTATCTTTAGTTAAATACACGATTAAACCATGTCATTTGGCTACAGATAACTAATTTTCGTGACTAAATAAGTAGGTAACTCATTTTTTTTTTTTTTAAATCATGGAAAATTTGTTCTGGAAGTTTAGGTCAAAGAAGCCCCACGATTGCTCAAGTTTTAAACCGGGCAAAAAGGACAAAATTAATATTTCAAGAATACAAGATGGGAATAGGTACAGTAAGTAGTATAAGATAGATCCTTGAAAAATGACAATTAGTATTAGTATAATGTATTATACCAATAAACATGTATTCTATTGTACATATTGATGCAGTAAAAACATATATAACAAAATGCAATAAAACGAAGCTAATAACTGTTGTAATAGTAAATTATGATAGTTTACTAGTATAGTGTGTAATATTAAATTATGAAAATAGTTTGAGTTAAGTATTAATAGTTATGAATTGGTATAGGAAGATTAATTTAAAATTCACAAAATAAGGTCTAAAATTTAGAAAAGTTCAAAAAGCACAACAAATAACATAACATCAGTGATAGCTATAGCTTATTAAGTAAAAGTAATAAAAAGAGATAATATTTGTGTCCAAGCAGTGTTCTAGCACGGGATTATAGTGAAAGATAAATGGGAACTGTTTTCGTTTATAGGGCAGATAATTCTTGATGAAAATAACATAAAGTCGTGATTGTATTCAGAGGAATAGTTGACTTTCTTTTTTAAAAAAATATAGGTTAACCATATGATTAGTTAAATAGAAATTAACGTCAACTTTAGAATGTATAATTAATTTGTTAGTTACAGATAACTTCAAATGCCTGTAAAGCAATATTTGTCTTATAACCGTGGAACCAGGACCCAAAAATCGACCTGATCGCAGGCGAAGGTTTGATTGTAAACTACAATAGTGTATGTCATTGTGAGCAAAAAGAACTTAGCGTGCCGTTCTAGAGCCGCTGCTTACAAGAATGGAGGCTGATTTAGAGGATATTAGGCCAGTAATTTGAGGATCGGAACGGGAAATCCATTGCAAAAAATGTGGGAAAAAATTTTATTTTTTTAACTTGTATAATTGGATTCAGAAGTTTAAAAAAAAAATTCTAACTTGGGCCACAACGGGAAAACTTTTTACAACCAAAAAAGTCAGAATTTTTCGATATTTTTTTCCCCACAATTTTGATTCTATGGGTTTTTCCTCTTAGGGAATTCATTTCCAAGTTATAGTGCCATTTACAGTAATTTGTCTCAGTTTTTGACAAATTTGGTAAAAATCAACATTGTTTGACCGTGGTTTTATACCTTACCACGTAACCGAATTATAAAGTTTATGTACTCGTTCGACGCACAGTTTAATGTTCTTTAATTTATTAAAGAGTACATTTTTCTCTTCGATGCATCATTTAGGAGTTATATGTGAAATAACAAAAAAATATTTAACATGTTAACAAACAAATTATCAGCAAATTTTGTTTTTACATGTCTGAACTCATATATTTTTTGTTCATAGTTCAAGTGATTTTTTGTTCATAGTTCAAGTGATTCGTTCATAGTTTTAATAGTTTTGTTCATAATTTTATGATCTGTATCTGTACATAGTAACTGTATGATCTGTAATGATCTGTACATAGTTTTATCTGTATTGTATATAGCTTGTGCAAGGTTGTCTTCATTTTTTATTTTATTTTATCAATTTTATTTATTGTTTCAAACGTTTAGGCCAGTAATATTCTATTAATTTGTACATTATTGTTATTCTAAAGGGACTTAGTCCCAGAATAAAGTATTTTTTTCTATCTATCTATCTATCTATATACAAGTTAAAAAAATAAAAACTTTTCCCACATTTTTCACAATGGATTTCCCGTTTCGATTCTCAATTTACTGGCCTAATATTCTTTAAATTAGCCACCATTTTTGAAAGCAGCGCCTCTGGAACGGCAAACAAGGTTCTTTTTATTCAGAATAACACACACTTTTGTAATTTACAATCAAACCTTAGCCTGCGATCAGGTCGAATTTTGGGCGCTGGCTCCAGGGCTATTAGGGCTGAGCAATGAAGACAAAAGCACACGAACGCTAATCGTTTACATATACTAAAATTATTGAAAACAATCGTATATTTCCGTGATTGATATCGAGCCAAGAGGCACATTGAATGATGTCTGTAAGAGTGTCTCATTCTCTCCACCATAAATTATATTTTTATTTTTCGAGGATTGGGTTTAAAGTGTTTATGGTGTAATTGTCCTACCCGTGAAAAAAAAAGTATTATGAAATTACAATTGTAGTTCTTTGAAAGGTGGTATAGCAATATCTTTTACGTAAGCAAAAGTAAGGACTTGTAACCCCAAAGGTGGCAGTGAAGTAACCAGGATGACGCGGGAAGACAGGTATTGGAAAGACAAATAGCTAATGGAGAATGGAGACAAACAATTAAATGGAGCATTAGGTAAATGAAACAAGAATGACAAGATGTGAAGCCCGCTGCTCCAGTTGGGAGAGCAAATAGGGGCGCCCTCTCCGGCCTAATTACGATCTCTAGTTCTGATTGGCCCTCCTTTCTGTTTGCTTTGTCACGGCTCTTCACTCAAAATTATGATGAACTCAGTTTTTTACAGTTCCTTATCTTTCCGATCTGAATCCGTTTTACCTATTTATTTCCCCCCTATTTTGCCTCTCGGTGATACGGATTTCAGTGGAATTGGCGTTTTACAAGACAGTTGCGACGTCTATAAATTATTTTACTATTTGCTCCTTCCTTCTCTCTTGATGAGGTGCGCCCAATGCAAGGATTGGGTCTGCCACATCTCGGCTATTAGATTTTGTTAATAAATGTATTTGTAAGTTCTCTTTTTGAGTTGAAAACTAATTTAGATGCTGTATTTCGGTTGTGAAAAAAAATATTGTTAATTCTCCCATACATATTAATTATGTGAATAATATATTTTTTTTCCCAAATGTATTTTGACTTATTTGACTTCAGCCATTCATTAGTCTTCTAGCTGTTACGGGGCTGTTGTAGACGACATCTGTGATCGTTTGGTTCTCTTGTATCGATATTCAGAGAACACGTAGCTTTATAATTACCGGACGCGATAACCAACCACTCTCTTCTTCATCAGGATGGTTGGCAACCTTTCGCAGACATCTCTATCCTGTTATTTTTTACGGGATAGAGTTAATGGTCTTGTGCCCAACCTCCAATATCGAGGATCAGGAGCTATGTTGTGAGACTCAGGAGTCGCTCAACTTCCTATGAATCTCAGAACGTTACCATTCCCATGCTGGAACGGAACGCGCGCCATAAGGGTCTGTGTTAATTCTCCCATACATATTTATTATGTGAATAATATTTTTTTTCCCCAAATGTATCTTGACTTATTTGACTTCAGCCATTCATTAGTCTTCTAACTGTTACGGGGCTGTTGTAGACGACATCGAGTAGGGACTGCACTTATTTATTTTTATTTACTATTAATTATTATTTTTTGGTCGGTTAGCATAAAATTTTGGAGGCGCCTTAACTCGCTCGACTACCGCAGCCCCTATAATAATGAAACTGTGAATAATAATGAAAACAGTTAATAAATAAATAAACGTCTGTACTCAGATTCATGGATGATTCCGATTGCTAATCAACAAAATTATATCGCGAAATCTAAAATACACAAAATTATTATTTGCTTAAGGCTCGGTCACACAGAACGCGATCCGACGTTACGTTACAATAACGCGCGATACTCACGGCGATATCTAATCCGGGGCAGTCACACAGAGAGCGTTACTTTGAAAGCGATACAGCAGCCCCGTCGCTCTGCCTGGCCTAGTCGACTAGAGAGCCCTGCTTCCCGCAACTTGTATATTAATAATTTGTTTTCGGTATTTTTCTTATTCATTTTTTTGAATAGAAAATAAGTGATTCTGACGAGGAGGCTCATTAGTTTAGCTCTTCAGCATAAGGTAAAAAAAAAAAAGAAAAAGGATTCATGAAATCAAAAAGCACATAGACTGATTGGTAGAATACCATCGCCTCGGCCGTCTGCTTCAATCTTACGAAGATAGATTTTTTCAATATTTCCGAATTTTATTTTTGCTTTCTTTACATTTATGTTCTTTTTTAAACATAGATTATTTTATTATGAAATTATGATTGAATGTTTTGTATATCGCAAGATTATTTCATGTTTTCAGTGATTTTTTAATCTAATTTCATTAAATGTATTTGATTTAATCACTTATTTATTGTATATATATTATTTTTCTGTATAATTTATTTTATTTATTGTATTTATCTCTGAACACTATTATAAATGTCCTTTGAAACAGATTGTAATATTTTTCAATAAATAAGTTAAATAGAATAAAAAATTTAATGAAATTAAATACCAAGCATTTCGGCCAAAATTAAGTTGTTTCTTTTGTACTATTTTGTTATTCTAAAGGGACTTCGTTCCACAATAAAGTTATTTTTCTATTCTATTCAAGAGGGTTTAACAATCGTGATTTTGTTTGTTGTTTGTTTCGATGTCTAGGCGCAAAACATCCAGGTCATAAGCGCCCGATCAACTAAATAACAGCATTTAATACTATTTGATCGTGATTTTATTCATATGCTTTAAATAATCAGGGACTCTAATTTTAAATATATGTTGATTTCTATTGTCTTGATCGTTAAATAATAAATATTTGGGTCTTTTTACATAAGTATCGCCAGTAACTTTTAGTAGAAAAACAGTTATAATCTCATATGTCATAAATGAATAATTTTTTTTTAAACATTAATACTAGAAAAGCAGATAAACACAAAACTGGTTAACTTTATGGAAAACAAATATCGAAAATTTAACTTAATTTACACCTCTACATAGTTTTACCATTTTTAGAAAGGTAAAATTTCACATCATGTACTCGGAAAGATTTCATTTTCTGAGTAATATTAGTTTCTCCTGCATCATTTTGATACCCTTTAATTGTGATGAAAGAATGTTACTTAAGTTTAAGAAGTGCATTAAAATTTCAAACGCTCAATAAAATAATATGTTCATAATTAGGTTCAGGTTAAAACTTCATTTAGGTTTAACTGAAATTCCTACATTATGAAAGTCTTATAAAAAATATATGGTGTTTATGACTAATGATCCTTAGCAGAACTTTTATTTTATTTTTATTATTATCATTTTTTCATTTTTAAAGTTCATTTATTTATTTTATTATTATTATTTTTTTAAAGTTTATTTATTTTATCTTATTATTAATATTTTAAGTGTATTTATTTTATATTAATTATTTATTTAGTCTTTTTGGTTTATTATTTTCAATAATGAACCATTGTGAGTGACCAAAAAATTCAAAACTTATCACCCTCTTAAAATTTGAGGTTTTACGTATCAGGATAAGTAGATTCGAAAAACGAATTCAATTTTTTTGTCCGTCCGCCGTCCGCCGTACGCCATCCTCCATCCGCTCATTCTCCGAAACTACTGGACCGATTTTTTTTCAAATTTGGATATAAAATCAGAAGTCGCCCGAGGATGATCTTCCTTCACCGACATTGCCATCCGCCTTTTACTTTCAAGATGGCGGCCGAAAAACCTAGGTTGACATAGACTATAGCGTCTAAACGAACTAGCGATTTCAATGAAAATTCTTTAAAGTCATTTTCCAGACGCCCTTTAAATTTATCTATACAACATATTTCAACGAAAAGAAGCTGTGAAGAAAGTTACGGGGGATGGTAAAATTAAATTTCGAATAACTCAAAAAATATACACATTTTTGTCGATGTTGTGACAAGATGTTCGAAAGGTATTTAAATTTACTAAAAAATGAATGAAGTTTCATAGAAATCAAAGCACTATTAGTAGAGATATCGCGATTTTAATATATTCTTGGTTTATTATTTTCAATGATGAACCATTGTGATCGACCAAAAGATACAAAAACTTAAACCCCTTTTAAAATTTGAGGTTTTACGTTTCAGGATACATAGAATACGAAAAACGAATAAAACATTTTTTGTCAGTCCGCCGTCCACCATTCGCATTATGGGCTATAATGATTTTTAAAGGTTTAAGGGATTTCCTAAAAAAAAATAATTCATTAAAACCGGATAATTAGGAGCAAAGATATGGTCTCTAGTTTTTTCTACTGCAAAGGTTATACATATATATATATATATATATATATATATATATATATATATATATATATATATATATATATATATATATATATATATATATCTTTTGTTTTGGGTTTTAAATTATTTTTTTAGCATATTACTAATGATTAAAAAAAAAGTTTAGTCCAATAATTGAAATCACCTTTTTTCTTAATAACTGTTACTTTAAATGTATAATTGTTTGGAAATTGTGCAATAATTTGCAGCGGTTTTTTTTTCAAATTAATTATCGTTGTGTATATGAAAAAAAAATCTTACAGGCTGAATCCCTCCCCCCCCCAAAATTAAATCTGGGTCCGCTACTGTATATTACTACTATTAGTGCAAAAAGTCGTATGTAAAATTTTTCAAATTGTATTCCATTTGTATTAAAGGTAACATTTTGTAGTCTGCAACTGATATAAGTAGTCTGCTACTATGGATAGTAGCAGATGACAATAAAATATGAAATTATACTAATAAAGCATAAAGAAATAATAAGTTTTATGCACTCTTGTAAAACAATAAATTTTTACATAAGACCAGTATTGAAATTCATGTTCAGGGTGCATTTTATTTATTTTTTTTTATTAAGGATAATCAAATATGGGATCTTCAAATACAGCACTCTTTTGTTGAATGTTGAAGGGTAACTATATTTCCGAATCGGCTTCTCCCAGAGATTTTATTCTCATACAAAAAATGGTATACATTGTAATATACAATGACAACGGTGAGGAAGCTATACTGACCTTACTTGGCAGACGTTTTTTTATTTTGAAACTACAACCTGATTAGTTTAAAAGTAGTGTTATTTAATTGATCGGGCATTGATTGATAACCTGGATGTTCTTTATCCAGAGAGACAAACCACCAACCAACTTCATTTAGGTCAGTAAAATCTAAATAATTTATTAAATCATGTGTATTTCTCAAATCTATAACAGCTTTAAACAAGTAACAAAAACAATCTAATGCGGGTAACACATAACTTTCACTTACCCCACTACTTTTAATAGAAATAATTTTGTGGCAATGTTGGGATATTTAAAAAAATTTGAAGTGCATTGTAAACGGAGCTAAAGTTTAAAGCTTAGAGATAACAAATCTTTAAGACCAGTAAAATTACAAAAAGTCTATTTATTATATCGACGGTAGCCAATGAAAATCTAGTTTTATAAACCACATAACTTCAGTCTCTGAGGCCTTTCAGTTGACATAATGAATAACTATAATTTCAAGATTTTTGAGTAATGTCATTTTAGTGATATTTCTAGTTGGAAAAGTTGTATCTATACAGACAGTGAGCAAGTTGATTCCAGAGTAGGTGATTTCAACGTTGAAATATAGAACTGCGAATAAAGGCATAAAGTTCGCCAATAGAAACATCACTAAAATTAATAATGAAGAATGTTGAAATTGAAGTTAGTTTTTCTGACAACCAAAAGGTTCATATATGCCTAGAGAGATTTGAAAGTACATCTAAATATTTAACATATAAATGATTATGGATTGTAGGACTATAAGTTATTAAACTGTCATTTTCCATTATAAAATTTACTAAAATGAAATTACGAGATTTTCGTTGCCTGCCATGGATAGGTTGAAAATTTTCACACTAATTGGAAGTCGACAATGTTGGTGCTTCACAAAGGGAAAATTCATAAAATTATTCACTCATTTAATTTCCTAAAAGGTTACTTGACGATTTTAAGAAAGGGCCAATAAATACCCAATAATTTAAATATAATATCATATCTAGAGTTATAGAACCACATCAAAAGTATTTATGGTTATAAATATATACATGAAATATTTTTATATTTCACTTCTTTCACACAAGTACAATTAAATAGTATTTTAAACAATGACATTAGCATGATTCGGTGGATTTTAAATACTTTTTTTCAAACTTAGAAAAGTACTTTAAAAGTTTACATTTAGTAAGGGAATTTCGCTTAATTTCATTGGAAACATGTGATTTACGTTAAGTAATGTTAGTTTTCTGAAATTATTATTTCTATTTTTTTTTTGTCACTCTGCGTTACCTTCTATTTATTTATTACATTTATTTATTTAATTTTATTTTTCTGAAATTCTTCGCTTTCTAACGATATATTATACGTATACCTTCTGACTGTTATTTCCGGAGATTCATTTTTAACCAGGATAAGCATTTTTCTTTTTTCTTCAGTTTCCAGTTATCATATTCTTTTAAACTTCATATTTAGCCATTTTTTATAGTTACTGTCAATATAAGGGAGTTGATTTTTTCAAATAATCCATATTAAAGGTGCTTTAGGGAAAGATGTATATAAACATTGTACATTTAAACTCTGTAAAGTGAGATTAATGGGAAAAAGACCTAAATGATATTAAAGACCACTTAATTATGCAATGATACACCGAGTTTAATCATAATCGTTAGAGCAGTTTTTGGGAAAACTGTAAATATGTGTGAGATACTTCCGATTAGCTGATTTTATATATAAAAACCTTAAATACGCTATTTAAGTTTCGTGTGAGTTTTCGTTTTTGAGCTAGGCTGTTCAATTGCACACAGACACATACCCTTTAGCAGGACTTGGTTATTTGGGCTTAGGGGACCTCATAACGTGTATTTCCGTTGAAAACTCAGATTCGAAAATTTTAGCGATAGGAATACTTTCCCTTTGTTATATATTACATACATAGGTAAGCGAAAGTCAAAATACCAATATATTTTCTTATAGTTTTGAGGTTAAGCCAATTAATTAACAACTGTTTTGGTAACATTTCAAAATTTAATTTTTCTGTTAATAAATATGAGAGGACAATTGGTTTGATTATTTTTGTTGAGATGACTATTGACGTGAACCACTAGTCAAAAATTACGAATCACTCCATTCAACACTAAATAAATGAGGACTTGACAATCTACAATCGAAAAACCATCTATTTTTTAATAATATAATAAAAAAATTAAATTAACAATAAGGCCATAACTTTATAGATAAATAAACTATGTTTCAATTTAATTTGTTTTTATTAAGAAATTGTTTGCTTTATATTTATTAGGTTTTCCAACAATTTTTTGCTAGTGTTTGAGTTTTTGCTACACGTTTTTCGAATATTTACTGCCGTTTCTAGCGATGAAGCTTGTTTCTCTTTAACAAAATTGTATTACATTCCAATTCTTAAAAATTGTGCTAATGAACATAAAATTCTAAAAAGATATGTTATTTGGTTATTCCTGTATTTCTTGCTTTGAAATATTCAAAAAATTAAATATATATATATATATATATATATATATATATATATATATATATATATAATTTTTTAGTATATTCCAGAAGAGATTTTAATAATGAACTTTCGTTCTACTTTTTCTTATGTAAAACTTCAGATTTATTTCAAATTATTATTTACTTCAAATGGCATATCTATTTAATATTAATTTCGTAGTAACGAATTTCTTTTATTGCCATATATATCTTGGATAGTTATTATCTGTTCCTCAACCGTTTTAAATATGCAATATACACAGATTTTTTTTTTATCATTTATGTCTTTAGTATAGGCAAAATTAAAATTAGTAAAAGAACGTAAGTATAATTTTTAAATGATTTCAAGATAAAAAAGAATATAACATATAATTATTATAATGTTCAATAATTATAATAATAATATCAATTAATACATTACTTGTGATATTTAGCTCTTCCACAATTTTTTTCCATGTAACCTCCTTTTTAATATTTTTTTTTTAATATTTGCTTGAGGTGTCATATCAAATAAAAATGGACAATTCCTCACTTTTTATATAAATAATTCGGTGTTTTACATATCTATATGAATACTACCACTAAATAATTTCAACTGTAATTTGTATCTATAATATTTTTCAAACATAACGCCGGCCCCGGCGATACACTTGTAATATTTTTCAAACGTAACGCCGGCCCCGGCGCTACAGAATGTATCGCTGAGGTGTAACGCCCTCTGTGTGACTGCTATAGTGGAAAAGATAGTAATACAACTGTAGCGCTGTAGCGCCGCGCTAAATAACGCCTTCTGTGTGAACACGCCGTTATAATCCTGCAATAATCCTATTAACTTGGGTATTAGCTAACTTTTCTGCCTACATTAGGTAGAGAATAACGTCGAAGGAGGGCGATATTTTTGTAATTTGTATCAATGTATCGCCGGCCCCGGCGCTACAGCATGTATCGCTGTGGCGTAACGCTCTCTATGTGACTGTTATAGTGGAATAGATAGTAATACAACTGTGGCGCTATATCGCCGCGATAAATATCGCGTTCTGTGTGACCGAGCCTTTAGGGGTGATAAATATTCAGGAAGCAGTCTTTTTTTTTTAATTTAATTTTTTATTTATGCCAACGTTTCAACCCAAACATGTGGGCCATCTTCAGGGCGTGGTTTGAGCACTGAGGATGTTCAAGTACTCAGAAGAGGTGTTGATGTATTTGAACACCCTCAGTGCTCGAACCACGCTGTGAAGATGCCCACATATTGAAACGTTGACATAAATAAACAATTAAAATTATTTTTAAAAAAAGACTGCGTCCTGAATATTTATCACCCATGATATCTAGAACAGTCGACTAACTTCGTTCAATAATTCTATTATTTATTTATAATACCAACAAGTAAGATTACTAGATTAATAGTACCATAGTAAACCCTAACTTATAATATTACTACATACACAACTATACAATTACATTATATATTTAAAATAATAAATAAAAAAATTACATTTTTAATTAAATATAAATCTCGTCAAAGCAACAATATAATATAAGAGCAAATTCAAAAGTAAAGTCACATAATTGATATTAAACACCATCACAAATCCCTAACGTTTGACTTTGGGTTGTGATACCTAGCAGAAAAAAAAAATTGCTTCTGTTCTTTCTAACCTGACGCCGCGCTATTTTCCATTTAAATAGCAGGATACTATCTCTAGCATCTATATAGTATGTGACACTCAGTTGGATAGTGTTTGCCTATTGTGGGCATAATAGAAAGATGTTAGGTATCAGGAGGACAGTAGAGAGTGTCCTGTTCACATCCTAAGGTCAAACGATGTAAACATGAAAACAGGATATGAATAGGATAACTATTCCCCAGCTGAATACGAGTTTTCAGTGCATGCATCTTGTTGGTTAAAGTGCTCGCTTAATGATATAATATGACGTTCTAAGAATCATGGTGCGGTAGGAACTTGGTCAAACCATTTGGTTTTACGTCAAGAGTAATAGATCTGCGCAGTGGAGAGAGAGGTCATAGGACACCCATTGTGCTCTTAATCTCAAATTATATTTGGTGGGAAAGCCTTGCCTTTGTCAATTTACTAACATAATTTCCCCATGGAAGATATTTTAACACAAAGCTACGCCATTTGACCTTGAATAACCAGGATGCCCTCACGCCTTTGATAAAGATTGTGTAACCCGAGAAGAAAATCAAAGTGAATTCTGGTGAGCATTAGAAAGCTGATTTGTGATGAATTGTATTATGAAGGATCCAGGATTACAAGATAATGTCGCAGAAAATACTAAACCAGCTCGTAATCGACCCCAGCCTTGATCGCTTTACAGAGAGATGCTTAAAAGGCATGGCAGATATACCAAAGGTGAAGAAGATACAGCCAGAGACAAGTTGCACTTGTTATTATCTGCTGGTTCAAGTTTTATCTAGAGCAAAGTGAAGTGCGTTCGAAGAAGCTGAGGTCCTGAAACGAGTTTATCTTTAGTGAAATTTTAGTAGAACTTTTAAGGCTTTCAATACAATATCGATATGGGAAAATTGGGGTATGTTGTTTTTATAAATGTGGATGCTCCCTCTTCAGGTTGCTTCTTCTTGTGCCCGCCATTGGATATCTGGGATCAAATTTTGTGCAGTGAATAGGCAAAAGTATGGTCTAACCCTGAGAATAAATGCTATAGAAGCGGTAATGTTGAAGAATAGTATGCTTGCAATTCTCAGTTATATTCTGAATATGGAATATTTCATAAGGAAGTGAATTATTGCCGATTTGAGACATCCCTACAAGAAAGGGGAGAATGATAAGCAACATCCTAAGTCGTTATACACTCACATTTGCTAACTTTGCAAAAATCTTATAAAAGTCATCCAGCGATCAGTTTTATAAGAGCGAGCTATTCACAGCAATTTGTATTATTTAAGTGTAAGGACACAGGATGCGCGTGCGTATAGTCGTTAAAAACAAGGTTGTGGTATGTTATGATGTTACTCTTTGTTTGATATGGCATCCACTTTCGTTAGCATACACACGTACTCCAGCAATTACTGAGATATGATACCCGCTATGAAGTATGAAAGCAATATTCACTTCTGTGAAGTTACCTACAGGACATTAATTTGAAAAGTAAGTGTAGTTTCTTGTAGATAAAGAGCACTGAAGGGATGGACATGTCCACTGTTCTCTGTTATAGGTCCTTTTCTATGAAAATCCGTTTTTGATTAAATTTGTTGGTTAAGGTTTGGCCGTTGCCATAATTTCCAATAGTTGAGATAGGATCAAGTAAGAAGCATAAGGTGCTAATTTAATAGCTACATGTTCTGCACGTTGGAGAACGATTTAGCTGCTGCCAAAACATGCCATCTTTCTAAGGGGCACGACTGAGAGAACACGCTTGCTTTGGAGATCCAAGGAGAGACTATTAGTCGAAGTGAGGTGGTAACCTATCTTGGCTTAAGTCTTTGGGTGTTGAACATATTTATGGTCGGAAGAAAGTTAAATATAATTCCTTACTTGGACTTCTTGGAATCAGAGTGCTCAGCCCTAAATGGATTTAATTGTGTCACTTTTTTGATGGGAAATTGATGCTGGGTTAATTGAGGAAAAGCATCCTCTACATAAAACCTGAACCACACACTAACCGAAAGACGAACGAAGTGGCATCTATTCTGAGAAAGTACGACAGTATCCCAGAAGTCTGTGCAGGTCAGCAGCAGAGGACGGGATGGCCGAGCACGTTGGGGCATGTGTCCCAGAGTGTCCGATTCTGAACGTTGTGGGTTCGATTACCCCCTAGGTCGGTTACTTTTCATTTATCGGCAGCACTGGGAAACGGGTCTTGATATTTCCATTCTGGTTCGTGCGCGGGAGTAACCTCAAGGTAGCCGTCCGGGGTTGGCAAAAAAGGACCACGATGGGGCCCTATTGCTGGACTAGTTCCCCCACCAGTAGCAGTACCAGGACAGCGGCAGAGAAGATACCTCTCGCTCCTTTAATGAAATAAAATTATTATCCTGCATTACCGAAAAAAAAAATCAATTTACTTATTAGCATGTGAAAATTCAATTTGTTTTAAGAAAAAGATATTATTTTGTATCGTTTTCTTTGAAATTTGAGAATTCAGTCAAATCTAAAATGATGTATTAGATATTCGATTAAAAAACGTAATTTTAATTTTTCTCATGATCATTTAAATTTATTTTCAAAGCTTCAAACATTGTTACAAAATATTATGAAACCAATTATCGATGCCAAGGAACTCCCTCTTTTGAAGGGACCCTCTTTATCGAAGTTTTTGAATTTTCTTACACGGCGTTAATTGACAGGACTTTATACTTATTGATAATCTAGTTTCTCCTTATTTCACCAAGAACGGATAGGAGAAGAGAAGGAAAAAAAAAGAGAGGGGAAAAGTTTCTAAAGCTTTTCCGGACCGTGAGAGGTGCCGTAATGAATTTCCCTCCCACCCCTTGCCAACAGTCGGAGATTACCTCCGACATCGACAGCTCAAAACTCTAAATGACTTTTCAGGTTTTCCATTCCACTTTCCTCAGTCGATGGCTCCCGCATTTCCCTTAATGCGCCTCTCCACCCCAAATCACCTATCACTAAAAGTGATTGTCCCGTCAGATATATCAGGATTAGCAGAGCTTAAAGCCCTAGAATAAGAGCTCTTATACTGAGATTGTTTTTTATGTTACAGCTCTTGAAAAATAATTTATATTTTTCCCTATGTGTTCAATGTCTAATGGTATCTAATAAAATAGTGTTTCCGTTACAAAAATAAAATTCTTATTATGTGTACATAAAAAGCTGTCCTAAAATTACGACAGGAAAAATTTGCCAAGTGGTATATCACAAAGTGACAGGTCATGAAAAAGGAGCCCAAGGTAATTTTCATGATCTGGAAATAATTAGATTTAATTGAAATTCATTAATTAATAAAATTAATGATTAATGATTATTTTTCTAAATATCCTGTTCTTGAAAAATAACCATTATTCAGCTTATAAGTTAATAGACAATAGTGAAATATGTAAAAAATCTGCTAGGCAAAACTTTCAAAACAAAACTTTCACTTACCGCTCAACTTAGAATAGAAATTATTTTCTGGCTAGGTTGGGCTATTATAAAGTTTTTGAATTGCATTTTTAATCGAACTAAAGCTATTACAGTTGACAAATCATAAATACCATTCAAATAACAAAAATCCAATATATTGTATCACCGGTTGATTATGGATTGTACGATCAGTTGATTATGGATTGAGCGATTATTATTTATTAAACTATTATTTTCTATTTCAAAGTTTTAATAAAGTGGAATTAAGAGATTTGCATTGTCTGTCATAGAGAGGTCAAAAGTTGTCACACTAATTGGAAGTGGATAATGTTGAAATATCATAACGGGAAAATTTATCAAATTATTCACTGATTTAATTTTCTAAAAGTTTACGTGATGATTTTTCGGAATAAACGGACGATAGATGCCTAATTATTTAAATATAATATCAGATCTGAGTTATTAAACTACAGTAAATATATATACAGGTTATAAACATATGCTTTATACATCCACGAACTTGCCGTGACCAGTTATAAGAATAGGTCATATAAATTTGACCCATTTATGTCTTGTCAACAAACCTCCATCATGGAACAATGGTCAGTCATATTTTTGAGGAAAGCCTGTACCTCAAACTTAAATAAATTATCTCTTAGACTGAATGTACCAATGATTTTAAATGACAATAAATCAAACATAGAAGCAGTTATCAGTTTCCTTAAAACTCATACGTTACTTAACAAAATATGAAAATGCATTTAATTTTTATCTTTTATGTTTTTCTTGGTTTATTTAATATTTATTTATTTATTGAATATTTAATAGTTGACCGTTGCATTATAAAGGAAGGAGATGGTCCGGGATTGCGGTCATAAATAGGCTAAATAGTGGTAAAACTATTTTTGTGAAAGCCGACGTTTCCACCCGACTTTGCAGGTCTTCATCAGGGAGGTGTGTTCAGCTTGGAGTTTCACTTAAAACTGAAGTGAAGTTTCACTATTTAGCCTATTTATGACCGCAACCCCGGACCATCTCCGTCCTTTATTTATTTATTATCTTTATTATGATGTAGAGATGGTTGACCGTTGATATGATATGAGAAGGAGTTAGTCGAGGGTGCGGTCAAATAAATAAAAAAATTAAAATATATAAATAATTTTAATTTTTGCCTTAATTTTATTTTATTTTAATTATTAATTAATTTATTTTAATTTATTATTAATATATATTAATATGTTAATATATATTAATTTATTATTAATATATATTAATTTATTTTAATTTTAATTTTAGCCTTTATTTTATTTTAATTTTTTAAAATTATTTATATATTTTAATTTTTTTATTTATTTGACCGCACCCTCGACTAACTCCTTCTCATATTATCTTTATTCTTTTATTATTAGTAGTATTTAATTATTTTTCTTTTAATTATTTTTTAAATTAATTAGTTTAAAAAGAACTGATTGATATTAAAGACTGCTTAATTTAACAATGATACACCGAGTTTAATCAAAATCGTTAGTACCGTTTTTGAGTAAAATTGTGTTTCAGCGTTGATAAATTGGCACTTCTGGTTAGCCGATTTTAAGGAAAAAGTTTTAGTCACATCTAAGGCAAATACCTATCTTAAAAAAGTAATATTAGTTCCATACTACTTTTTGTTTTTAAGCTAGACTGCTAACACACACACACACACACACCGACCATTTTGTGGGACTTTGTTATTTTGACTCAGGGTACCTCAAAACGTGTATTTCTGTTGAAAACTCATACTCGAAAATTTTCACGATTGCAATACTTATATTACATATATAAGTAAGCGAAAGTAAAAATGCATATCATTATAAAATATTTGAAATCAAACTAGGCTATGAAACTAGGATATGAATCACAAAGTAGGTCTTCAGATTTCACAGCTCCATCCACACCTGATCATGGCTGAACCACAAATTTCGAGGAATCCATTCTTGAGGGGGAGCCGGATAGCTTAGTGAGTAATGGACTGACTCCCTATGCTCAAGATTTCGAGTTCTAGACCAGCTTTGACGGGCAATCTATTATGTTATATATATCGTTAAACCTGTTATGCTCCGTTGTTCAATCTTAGAATCAAGGGGTTCTACTGGGAAACATCCAGTTCGATAAAGTGGATTAATTAAATAATTATTTGAAAGGTAAAAACTGGCGGTTGAATATGATATCGGCCCGATCTCCTCCTTTCACCGTCTGCCTTAAAACAGTACTTCTTTACGAACTACTGAACTCAGGACGCTTTATAGGTTGTTGTCGGTACAGTTGTTTTTTGTTTTTTTTCATTCTTGAAGGCATAGAATATAGCACGTAAATTTTTTTTATTTTTTTTATTGATGATATTTACAACTGTATTACAAGTAAAAATACATTCAGTAAACGTAAAAAAAGGAATAAATAGCATGAAATCACATGTTGAGAAACTACCCATTGGTAACACTCTAAAAATGTATTTACAAAAGGAAATCTCGAGGCCATCTTCTTTTCAGAAGCCTCTGAGGGTTGTAAGGGATCGAAGAGGAAGCAAGGTTAGAAACGAGAGGGTTTGGATGGTTCTGAAGTTTGTTATGGATGGATAGGTATCTGGATTGGGCCAGGTCAGAAACATAAGGAACATTAAGGTCGTTATGGATGATTTTGTTTGTGACAAAGTAAGGAACAGTGAGGATTTTACGAAGGGTTTTGGATTGTAAGGATTGGATACAGGAGAAATTCGATGGCTTAGTGGAGCCCCAGAGCTCAACTCCGTAAGTCCAAATAGGTATTATTGTAGTCATGTATATGAGTCTTTTGTAATTGACTGGGAGGTTAGAGCGTTTGTCTAGTAAGTGCTGGAGTAGTCGGAAACGTCGAGCTGTTCCTTGTCGTTTCAGTCTGGTATGAGGATTCAAAGTTAGACGTTTGTCTAAGTGGAGTCCAAGGTATCGAATTTGTTCAACAGGGATAAGTGGGGTATTATTAAAGGATACTGTAGGACAAGAGGACATAGGTTTACGACGAAGGGTAAAGCAGATTTGATGGGATTTATTGGAATTTATTTTTATTCTCCTGTTTTGACACCATTCTTCAAGGTTTGTGATGTGTGATTGAAGGGTTTGGGATTCAATTGTCGGGTCGTTATTAACTGATAGGACACATGTATCATCGGCATACGTGGTAATGACTGTGTTAGAATGGGTTGGGATATCAGCTGTATAAACTGTGTAAAGGATAGGACCTAGGATACTACCTTGAGGAACACCAGCGGACTGGGAAAAAAGGGATGAATAGGCATTATTATGATTTACTTTGAAGGATCTGTCAGTAAGATAGGAACGGATAATGAGGAAGTATGTAGTGTGTAGGAATTTACGGAGTTTGTAAAGCAGTCCTGGGTGCCAGACTCGATCAAAATCCTGTTTCTTAAGGGTGTAAAGTCCAAAATTAACCCCTACGGATTTCTCAGACATCGGTCCATGGTCAGTCGAGCCAATGAAAGATGAATTTCTCTTTATTACTTCATGAAATTCAAACTGTAGACACAAATGTTAGAACATAAGACTTAAAAATGAACAGGAGTATAAAATGTTCGATGCCATCATTACATACAGTTATATTTCAGTAAGATTAATCATTTAAGAATTGTTAGAGAAAGATTTACAAATTATTCCAGCCTACCTTTATACAACTTTCCTCTCTGATTAATGATGATCTCTGGAAATTTTAATTACCCTTCAATCCTTGATTAAATCTTAATCCTATAAATAATAATGTACAGCTATAAAAATTTAAGCACATATAAAATTTGGTTGTATATAATATGTTATGTGATCTTGCACATGAACAATGTTAATCATTTACGAAAAAAGATGGTAAAGTAAAACGCGAATATCAACTCTTCTAAAATAATTTTAATGAACGTTGCTCAATGATAATCATGCTTTCTTTTTATATTTTTGTATCTATTTAAAGTTAGACGATATTGTTAGCACGTTAATGCTTTGCTCTTAAAGTATTTGTTGTTAAGAAATTAAACTTCTAAACGACAAGGAGCCGTAACCCCTTCCCCTTCTGAAATTATACTTTTAATATATTCCCCCCTCATTATTCATGGCGTCGAGTCTGACCAAAAAACTTAGCCCGCACTTTAATGAATTTCAAGTCTCACAGGCGCGCATAGTCCGTAAGTTAATTTTCACTCATGAAAATTTAAACCTGAGTAATGCGTGTTCCTAATTCAAATTAAAGTATCCTTGTTCCGTTCATAATGTTATCGGAACTTTTTATTAGTTACACTTATGCCTTGATTAATGCTTTCAGAACCCTTAATTATATTTTACGGTTGTTTTTAGTTAAATCTAAACTTATCTCCTTAAAATTTATCTCCTTTTTACTTCCTTATCTGCCTCTTGCATTTGTCATAATGCTATTCATCATACCACTGATATATTGAACGAAACAATTGAAAATATTTCGAGATATCAATTTAAAGATATTATAAGTCTATCATTCGATGATCAATGGCACATGTGGGCTCGAGGCCGTATGTGGCCATCATGGTAGAACTGCGGCTTTCAAGCGTTTACGCGAGGTATTCATTTATTTAGCACTAGAATTAATTATTAATATATAATTATTTAACTTACGGAAATTTCAAAATCTTTTTGTTTGCTTAGGAAGAGCCTTTTTTCGTAGTTCTATCGCTTACTATGACTATAGAAGTCTATTACTGCAAGTATAGAAGTCATACATTTATGTTTTATTAAAATTACGTATCAAAAAGACTAATATATTATCCGATGTGCCTTAGGAATCTTATCAATATTCTTTCCCATTTACATTTTTAATAGATTTTTAGTTGGTCGAAGACAATCATGAAACAGAATATTTTAATTTTTAATACCTGTTATTATACTCCTTGGCTACGGCAGGACCGAAGAGGTTTTTGGAAGAATTACGATTTATCTCGAAAACTGTATACTTTTGGAATTTAAAACGAAGAGTCCAGTATAATTCCCAAGGAAATTCTTTAAAACACTGCACCGTATCGATCCGTCGACTTTAGAAACTATCTGAGTTTTAAAAGCTCCCGATGTTTCCAAAGAGCGTTGTTTGGTTGTTTTGATGTTATAGGCACAAACATCTGGGTCATCAGTGCCTTATCGATAAAATATTGTTATTAAAATATTTAGCTGGTAGGTTTAATGAGAAAAAAAAAGTCTGCCAAGTAAGGTCAGTATAGCTTCTACACCGTTAGTATTAGCTAAAAAATATCTATACTACAAGCTCTAAAATTTTTCACGTAAGAATAAAACCTCTGGAAAAAGCAGTTTTCAGAAATTCAGTAATCCCTCAACATAAACGGGTTTGATATCCATGAGTTTTGTTCATCAGCGAATACTAAAATGCGTAAAAGATCCACATAATTAGATTGCGTATTTGCTCATTGGGGATTAAAAAAATAATCCAGTGAGTACTGAACATGAATATCACTACTGTTAGTGCAAAAGGTCGTACATAAACATTGAGTGTTTTACAGGAAAGCACAAACACTAATTGTTTCTTTATGATTTATTGGTATAATTTCATAATTTATTGCCCTCTTCTATTTTGCATCGTAGCAGAATGCTTATATCAGTTGCAAAATAAAAAATGTCACCTTTAGCACAAATAGAATTAAAAGTCGAAAATGTTTATATACGACCTTTTTCAATAACAGTAGTAATATGTACTTAATCGGCATGTTTTCACTCCAAAAATGGATGGTAAAAAACATTCATAAGAAAAACTAAACTTTTTAATTCTTCAGAGTAAACGATACTAATACTTTTCTTCAGTCAGAAAAAATATTTAAGCTGGAATTTAAAAATATATGTAAAAATAACACAGAAACTCGATACCACGAGGTGCTAGTTGAGCTTCAATTGAAATAAACACAATCACAAATAAGATTATTCTTTTTTACAAACTCAGAGTAAAAATTAATTTTAATTTATTAAAAATTACACGAAATCTAAGTAACGGCATTAAGTATTATGCCGGTAACATTTAGAATCGACAAAACAATATAGTATTAATTAACTTTTTGAATAAAATATTTTATAACTCCATAAAAATATCGTATTAACCTAACTTCCACTCCATATGATCGGTGCCTTTCACATTTCAGTGGCATTATCTTAATATTATATTAATTTTAATTATTAAATAGAATTTAATGAAATATTTACTAGGTAATTTCTATACTATTTTCCAAAATTCCTCCTAGTTTGGGTCTAATTGAACTCATAGCAGTTTTCAAACTATATGCATTTCAAATAACACGTTTACTGATCCGAAAGAAAAAGTATATTTTTTAGGATTAGTAGATAGAATTTGATAAAATCCAAACCTACTTTATTATCTGTTTACCCATCCCTAACTTACCTCCAAATTTCAGCCAAATCGAACTTGCGGTTTTAGAGATATAGGCGTTTGCATATATATTAGAGAAATTAGTGAACATAATTCAATAAAATTTACATTACGTTATTTTTTCACCATTACCTACCTTTTATCCAACTTTGAGCCAAATCGAACGAGTTCTTTCAGAAATATTGGCATATCTAAAAAAGTACGTTTGCGCGTGCGTAAACGGAAGTGCTGGATGGAATTTGAGAAAATTGATATGGACTATCTAGGCACAAATCTGCACAATTCCTGAAAATTTCATGAAAATCGTATGAAATGTACTAGGTGATATGCCTGTCACATCGATTTGACTACAGATAGACAGACAGACATACACCGTAGCAAATTTGATCCTTGATGTCTGAAACGTAAAACGCGAGTGAAAATTTTTGATTTTGAGCACAAATTTTTTTTAACCTCTCGCACGAACACAATGCTTCCCTACCTTCGGTAGTGAGGCAGCAATTAAATAACAAGTATTTAAAAAAAAATCGTTTTATTCTTTATAAAAACCAAACTGTTAACATTTTTCATTTCCTTAATTTTTCATATGACACTCTTATGTAGTACAAAAGTTTCATTTTTACAATATTTCTCTATTTGAGCTCTTAAATTTTACTTTTTATAGCTCTTATACCATTAAAATAATAACAGCGTAATTGTAATACTGTGTACCTCTAGTGATATTTAATGTTCCGTATCCTTGAAAAAAACCTTCTCATTAGCCCAAGTGGCTGTGGCATTGACGTGACAATAGATCAATATCTGTAAACGGTTAGAGGTGGATGAAGTAGGCTCGGCAACAATTGGAGGGCTGAAGAGGGAGGCACTGTCGAGCTAGAGCCGGAAGGGCTCGTAAATCGGCGGCTAAGCCTGCAAGAGTTATTGCTGCAAATAATATGCAGGTAATAGCCCTAGTGAAGGGCACTTCAGTCCTCGCTTCATTATTGTCCTTCTGTCTTCCTTCTCTCTCTCCTACCATCTAGTCAATTATTTTACAGGATGAAGTTAGCAGAAATGAATTATGATTATCTTTAAAACTTGATTTTTCTCCCTGTTTTTTTAAAATGTGATTCTCTGGCTAAAAATGAGTTTCTTAAATAATATTGCTTCTTACTAATTTGTATCATAAATCCAAACATTTTTGATATAATGTTGCTTAAATCGTTTAAGCTACTGAAATTAGTTTTTAAATGTTTAACTAGCTATTCAATTAAATGGATTCAATCGAAAACAAATATCGCGGTTTAACAGTACATTATTTATTTATTCCTCCCTTCCTTGCCTTTCGGCTACACGGGATTTTGCAGGGACGCCGTATTACCAACGTTTATGCCATCCCTGACATTTAATAACAAATATTTTAACAATTTTTATAAAGCTTCACTTTTCTTCATTTTAATTTCGCAACAAGACTCTTCTTATTATCAGACGGAGGCTTCCATGAACGGGTCCTCTTCTTCCCAGATTAAAATGTGCCGGCCCCAGACCAGCTTTCCATCCATTCACAGAATCTTTGTAACACGGGTAGTTCTGCCCCGTCACTAGTTGATTAAATCCATTCTTTGTGAGTCCACTTTTCTTCAGCATTCTTGCCCTTGGTCCATCAAAGGCGGTGCAGTTGACTATTACGTGCTCAATCGTCTCCAGTACTCCTCAAGTGGGGCATAGAGGATCTATGTCTTTTCCAAGACTATGCAACTGAGCGCGGAAACTCCCTTGTCCTGTAAGGAATCAAAAGATTCTGTAGTCCGGGAGAACCCCTTTTGCATCCAGGCGACTTTTGACGTTGGGAAAACATATTCTTAAGGTTGATCCTTTCGAGGTGGTTGCCAACGGTCGATTCCACTCATATGTGCTATCCTTCCGGATGACCTTTTTCCATTTTCTTGGATCTTCACCCGGATATTCTCCCGAAGACCTGCTGAGCATTCTCTTTGAACTTCAATATAAATACAGTTTAACTGTACATGTCTGACGCCAGCTATCTGTTCATTTTTTATTACTATTGCGGTTGAGAGCTATATTGTTCTGGCTAACATCTTTTTGCCCATTATTACCGGCACGATCGTAACAATTTCGTAAAGGTCATTTTATTTTAAGAAGACATTAGGAGTTATTTGTTTGTTTATATGAGTGACTACTTAAAAAATGAATAGATTTATTCATTATTTCTCAAGCAATTGCATTTATCCTCTATGTAATTTGGTGAATACATTAATTGATTTCATTAGACAAACAGTAATTATTGAACGCAATAGTAAAATTATAGCTAAGTAAGTACATGATACTACATGTGTACTTTTGCAAATGGTCCATATAGGCCCGTAAAAGTTCTAAGATGTTAAAATATACGACCTGACTGTGGTAACACTGTTGTAACTGTACGGAACCTGGAGGCTATAGAAATGTGAGACGAAGTTGTTTGGCTTGCAAACTTACGTACTTAAATAAAGGAGTATTAAATATTGGAGTTTTATAGTTCATTAAATAAATAATACAACATTGTGTCAGAAGTGGGATTGTAATAATACGATACAATGGAGTTTAAACCACCTACTGAGTTATGGTTTTTGGGTAGTGCACTTCGCATTATTGGACCAAGCTGTGAATTTGGTGATCAGTTAGAATATTTAATAATAGATCAAATTGTGTTAAATCTAACTGATCAAGGGTTACATGAAAGAATTTTAAGAGAAATTGAACTTGATTTACTTAAAGTGGTTGATTTTGTATCCGAAACTACAAAGTAGCAAGTTAGAGTAATACAAGAGAAATCTGTGAAAGTTCATGAATTAAAAAAAGGTAACAATAAATCTAATTATAACACGGCTAATGATGAGGGCAGGCAACTTAATAATAACCTTAGGCCTAAGTATGGGAATCGCAGTGGTGTGAATAGAAATAATGATTCAGTACACTATCAGTGTCGGAAGTGTGGAAATAAACATAGAGCAAATAATTGTCCAGCATATGGAAGGTATTGCAGCTTATGCAATAAGCCAAATAATTTTGCAGTTGCATGGTTTAAAAATAAGAAAAACATAAGTTTAATAAAACAAAATCTGTATGAAAGTGAACAGAATTGTGCCGATTCCCTTATTGACTCTTGTGAATTAGTTGAGAGCTCAAGAAAAAAATTGTAAAGTTGATCTTTTACAGTGGCCACAAAAATTAATTATTAATAATAGGGAATTGTTGTTCAAGCTTGATGTGAGAGCTGAGATAAATGTAATTCCAATAAGCTGTCTGTTCAAATTTTGAGTAAGTATTGACAATATATTTGCCAATAGACAAATAATACTGAAAGTGTTAAAATCTTCAGGTGTTATTAAAATGAAATGTAGCGCAAATAAGATGAGGGATTACTAACTTAGTTTTGTTGTAGTGAATGATATAAACAATAATAAAATTAAACCCTTTCTAGGGTTGGATGGTTGTGTCAGCTTAAACTTAATCAAAAGAATAAATAATCTGAAGAGAAATGAAGAAATATTTAACGGAACTGGGCTGATAAAAAATTATGATTGTCACATTAAAGTGGATAAATCTGTAGCACCAGTCACCAGACCTCCTACAAGAGTACCTTTAGCTTTTAGGAACAAGTTGCAAGAAAAGTAAAACCTTTTGGAGAGAGAAAAAATTATTGAAAAAGTGGATGGTCCGGTGACATGGCTCAGCAATCTGGTAGTAATCGAAAAATTAGATGGCGGTCTGATCTGAACAAAGCCATCATTAAAACACCTGCGTTGATACCTACTTTGTAAGAAGTAACTTCTCAGTTAGCAGGTAAATGTTGGTTTTCTTTACTTAATCATAAGGAGGGCTTCTATAATATTAAACTGGACAAAGAATCATCTAACTTGTGTACCTTTTCAACACATTTTGGGTGCTGTAAGTTCCTCAGAATCCCATTCGGCGTATGCAACGCCCCTGAGGAGTTCCAAACAGTAAACACTTCTATTTTTTTTTTTTTTCCTATGCCATAGTCATTGGTCATTCGACCATCCGACATCTTGCTGCCCAATATAACTTTGATTTTTGTATGTTAGCATTTACATATGTTTGATTCTTTATTTCCGTCAAAGCAGGACATTCGTTTAGGTGGTCTGCATCCATTTCCGCTTGTTTACATCATTTACATCTAGGATCATCAGCCACGCCTATCTTGTGGAGATGACTTTGTAGATACTCGTGATCAGTGGCCAGGCGGAAGCAGGCTACTGCATCTCTTCTTGATAGGTCTGCTGGGATTGGGTTTTCCATCAAACATCCATAACGTTTCCCTTCCACCTTGTCTTTGTGCATATTTTTTGTTTCCTCCTTCACTACCATCCTCACCATTCGCCGAATTGAATCGTAGGATTTTGGATGGACTGTTTGTGGCAATTCTGCTCCCCTCCTGGCTGCTGGTGTAATTAAGTGGTCTTTGATATCATTTGGGTCTTATTTCTATTAATGTCGCTAAACAGGGCTTACGTGTCTTAATGTTATAAATGTCTTCCTCTAAAATACCTTTAATTCGGTTTATTATAAATAATTAACTATCTTTCATTCTCTGAAATTATGATAAATTTGAGTGAATTTGATAATCGATTAAAGGAGAAAAAAATAAAATAAAAATACTCATCCAAGTCTAAAATTAATCTCCGAAAATAACAGTTAGAATGTATATGCATAATATATCGTTGGAAAGTGGTGAAATTTAGAAAAAATAATATCTATAAATAAAGTTGTAGAAGGCAACGGAGCGTGAAGAAAAAATATAAATAATAATTTCTGAAAACTAACATTATTTAACGTAAATCACATGTTTTCAAGGAAATTAAATGAAATTTTCTTACATGTAAACTTTCAAAAACTTTTTTTTTAAGCTTAAAAAAGAGTATTTATAATTGTCAGAATCAAGTCGATAGGTTGAAGGTCTGAATCTTTCTGATATTTAAGGTTTCGAAGTTCCAGGCTTTTAATTTTTATGTGATTAACTAATTCTATAATCGAGAATGAATAAACATTTGTGAATAAATGAATACATATTTTATTAGTTTGGATAATGCTAAGCTAAAATGTGCGAAACTTGGGTCCTACCTCTCTGAGACATTATTCATTAGTATACCTAATCGCTCATATAACTCCAACCAGAGAGAATATATCACTCCGATGTGTATCACTCGCGATTTACTATTACTATGCAAATGGGAGCTCTATTCACGTTCCCGGTATTCGGGTTCAGCTCGATATTTGCACTGCCTTAATAATATATGAGTACAAACGTTTTGAAATTCTAAAACTGCTTAGACATTTCATCAAATTATTAATTGCTGCCCTATTTTCCGCCTTACTTTGTCACTTCAATTTAATAAAACATCTTTTGGGATTGAAGGCTTTGATTAACAAAATATCTGAAGACTTTGTGTAAGCACGATTTGAAAGGTAAGATTAGAGATAAATATCAAAATAAATGAGGTTAAAAATAATTTGTGAAAACAAAGAGATAAGAAGTAATGACATCATTTTCAATTCTTCCTTCCTGAGAAATACAGAAGTGACATAGTCGTCTAGGTATCGGGGCCGGGTCTTGATTCTACTGTATCTTTGAAAAGATTTTATTGACTTAAAGTCTGTTATAAGTCTTTGCCTCATACACAGTAGATCGTTTAAAAGATTTTTCATTTTTTTCTTTGTTTCTTTTGGTGGAAATCGCTTATCCATTATTTGTTATATAGTATTGGCTTGTATAGAAGTCCTTATCATGATTTTCTGATCTTCACTTTTCTGGGTCCCAGAGGAAGCTAGATGTCTGAGGGTTACTGTGTCATCCCGTCTATCACGAAAGTGTATAGGCCTAAGTAATGTTAGTTTTGAGGAGTTCGACCCCTTCAACTATAGGATCGTACTTACTTCTTTGGTCGATCTCATGTAAGCCTTTCCAGAAGTCATTAGCCAAGTGGTTAGGGACTCTCCGTTAGGTAATATTCTTTGAAAATTGAAAAGTTATTCGTGCGGAGTGCAGTTAGTTGCTGTGCATAGTAACGGTCTGATAGAATACATCGTCAAGCACTATCTCCCAATGAACTTCATTTAGACCTCTTGACTGAACAGTTTGCCAAATGATTTCATTTTATCGCTCAGATTGGACATTCCCCTGTGGGTTGTATGGGATCGTCCTGCTAGTGGTCTTCCTACAGCAAGACTCTACACCAATACCGCTACACCAAGACGCTTTACTTACAAACCTTTACTTCCTGGGATATGAGAGACACGACTCTGACTATCGAAATGAATGTAGCAACGGATACTAAATGCACTGAAGAGATTCTTAAAAAAAAAATTATGACTGTAGACGACAACATATCAGGACAGGGAAATTCAAATGGGAATCGGCTATACTCGTCAAAAATTGTTAAGATGCATTCTTTCCTAGTGTTGGATGGTAATGGCTCTTTGAAATCGATGCTGTCTTACTAACGGCTGGGTGACTTTTATTAATACACATTTAAACTTAGTAAACCTTGGTTTACTCGATAACTCATTACATTTAACGATTACAAGGAGATGTGATATGTCTGATTTCTTAGACTAAATAAGGTAGGTTTTTATTCCTGACCCATAGGTTCATTCTTGTCACACTGGTGTGCTATGGAGTTTTTTGAGGGTACTCAGGCTATAGGAACAAGAACCGTAGTGGGACATCGCATCAGCAAGTATTCGCACGCCGTGCTATGTAAATACTTTCGAAGGAATAAATGGATAATTTCATACGCCATACGAATTATTTTATCATTTTTTATTTTCAGGCAGTCAGGGTTGAACTGAGCATGTTGGAGATTGATTTTTGGTCAGTTAGGACATTATTGCTTCCAGTAACTAATGATCTCAACCTTAGGCATCTTTTTTGTTTAAAGAGTGCATTCACACTGAAGTGGTCAATGAACGAGAGAAGGAGGCTGGCGTTTTGTGAACGAATGGTTCAAATAGCTACTTTGGAGGCGTTCGTTTCAAGAATTTGTCTCTTTGCCTAGGCAGTCTCTGATTTGGGAGATTCAAAAGCGCTGATTGCTTTAGGAGACAGTGGGAACTTGCTTAATGTACTCAAAGCATAAATTTTCTTAGAAAAGAAAAAATGAGAAATAGATCTACTACTCTCTTCAAAGATTGACCGTTTGACGGAACTGGAATTCGAACTAGTGATTTGATTTTGTCGGGGTTTGGTCTTGCGTAATTGTTTTCAATCAAATAACCAGATATCTTGATTGAGATTAGTTAAAATTTTGAATTTTCCTTATTTATAGTTAAATTGTATTTTTGTAGCGCTCTATGTGTTTACTAAAGAAATCCTTCTAGGTGTTTACACAAATAATACTCAGACAACCTATATACCCTTCAAGATCCATGAAATTCTTCTTTGGCAAAAATGCTATCTTTACACCGTAACATCAGCCTGTTAACGAGGTAGACTCCTTTGATAGTTACGCTTGTCTGAATTCTTGAACTTTCTTTATCCATCACCACGTTCAAATATGCCCGGCTTATGTTCAGTGTCATGAAGATTTTTCCTCTTCATATTCATGTAAATATATCTTCCATCTTGGTCATTGGAAAAGTGCAATCCTCTACACAGCGGTTCTCTGTTATCTGTCTGCCCATTGTTGAATTGTGGCGTCCGGCTTTTCAATCGGTACTACTGGCGTTCCCTATACACAACAGTTAATTTTTATATTAGCTTCTTCCATTTACAAGCGGTCTCTTTATTTTTCAACCTTTCCTCTGAGTGCATATTGGAGAACTCATAGAGGTTTAAAAACTAGCTTTCTGCTTTCTTTCAGCTGCATGTGTCTAAAACCAGGAATTTCACCTAGATCTTCTGCTCATAATATAGTTCATGTAATTTTTTTTTTATATTCGTTTATGAAATTCGTGATTGCCATGGAATGCCTTATTCGATCCACCTTTGTAAAGGCCATCTATTTTCGGCCGAATATCGGCAGTACTTTCCCTGGTTGTACATACATATATTCCCTCGAGCTGTTTGGTTGCTACAATTGATGGTAATTGTAGCGAATCCCCTGCTTTTATAACTTCCCTTGTATATTTTGTTAAAACTAAATTTGTGTTTGTAGCTCAGTCTTATTTTTGGTTTTTCAAAAATTCTTCTCTGAAATTGTCGATACTGTAGACCCTGTGTCATATTCATAAGTGACTTGTTTGTCCTTGATTAGACAGTTTACTATCTCAGCCCTTTCGCTTGCACCACACATTCAGCTAAGACCATGTTTTCGTGACTTCCTATTAATTCCTTCAAAATAGCTTTCTAAGGCCTGCTGTAAACTGAGGTCTAACGCATGCATTCTGAAACATTTACACTTTACACACGCAAATTTACAATATTTTAAAATTTCCTTATTCTGTTAAATATTGCGTAAATGACTCACATTCTTTCTGTTTTCTGCAGGTATATTAGTTGCTAGAGCTGAGAATTTAGATTATAAATTTTAGTTTAGAAATTGAGAGATAGCATCTAATATTTCTTGGTTTTTATATTTATATTTGGTATCTTGCCTTTTTTGATATCTTTATTCACTGTTATCTTAATTCTGGAGACGAATTACTGTTCTGTCTTTTTGATTTTAGAATTACTGCAATACTTATCTTTAGTATTGGTTTTATTCATTAAAAGTGAATTGGATTAACTATATAAAATGTAGGTTATTTGGAAGAATATCACGTGACTTACCAGATTTCTACACAGTGGAATCCTTTAGTTTTAATAGTAAATAATTATTTGTTGCTAGTTTTAAAACTTGTTCTCTTATTAGCAATATAATTCAGTATACTTAATATCACAAAACAACAACTTTTCACATCTAACAACTGCCTTCTGCATAGTGTATTTTATAGGACCAGTTAACAATCATAAGTTCACTATGGCGCACATAGGACAACCCTCCCACAAACTATAGACTCCCCTTGTCAATTCGGTACTCCACTCTCTGTAATTTATTCTTTTACATTGATAGAAATTTTTTTTTCTGTTAAGGTAAGGAAGGACCTTCTACCATTTTACTTTATATATGTTTATAAATTCCTCCAAAACAACTTTGTTGTAAAAACTTAGTGCTTTAGGAGTATTTTTTGATCAGCATGGATATAATCCTCGGTGATGGAAGATAAAATTGAATGCCAATCTAGAATATTAGTAATTCAATATTGTTTAAATCATCAATATTCAAGATGTAAGAAGAATGTTCCAGTTACTTCATGCTCTCTGGCGAGGAGAGATATCAAGACTTTTAAAGCACAAATAGAAAAAAAAAAAAGAATTATGATTCCATCGTCCATAATTTCTTAGGATCTACACTCGATCTTAAGGACGGACTATAATAAAACTATTGCAATAAAATCCGGAAGTAAGAGCGTTTTAATTTTCATCCTTCGGAAGTGATTCCTCTTTTAGTATTATCGTTTAACCCAGATCTGTGTTTATGGTTAGGGTCGGCTGCCTCATACAACTGGAGCAGAAATTATATTTCTTGAACCAGGCTAAAATCTTACTTTTAGTTTTATGCTACTTGTGTTGATTGTTGAACGATGAATTTCAGTTTTATTTGAATTTATTATTTCTCCTTTACCCGCTTGGCGATTCGAACTCAATATATACTATTATATATTGCTGAAATATAATTTGAATTTATTATTTTCGCACGATGTATTCCCAAGAACGCCTAGTCCAATTTGAAAAAATCTGTTTGAATAATATAGACCATTTACTGACCTAAGTATTATAACATCAAGCTACAATACTAGATTCAATCAGAAACCATACTGTAAACGTGGAGGCCTTGATTTGAAAATGTTTTAACTGCGTTTACTATGATTTTGTGAAACAGAGCTTCAAAATAACAATTGATTATAGTATGAATATTCTGTTACTATTATTTTATTTATTTATATTCCATCCAATTTGAATCTGCGTGGCAGCGCATTTATCAATTATATATATATATATATATATATATATATATATATATATATATATATATATATATATATATATATAAGTTAAACGCTGCGGGCTTCAAACACTTAAAAAAAAGAGTAAAGGATCCACAAATAACACGCATGAAGTCAGAAACAAGACTGCTTTATTGCTCCTTATAATATGAACAGATATATATGCTGTAAAAGATGGTCCTATGTAAGGTGGTAACAGACTGCTTAACAGTGATACCATCTGGTCCCTCGAAAAATTTCTTGTCCAATAGCATTTGATTTGATCAACTATAACTGACAGTCATAATATGAACAAGTTCTGGTAGGGAATAAGCGTATCCGAAACATTGGGACACGATGCTCTCTCTATTGGCGGCCTCCAGAAGGATTCGACCTGCTCAAAACTGTGATTACTGCGGGATGTGGTACGATTGATCACTCTGCAGACCTCTTTTTTCCTATTTTTTGTCCATAATCTTTGAATCCTCTTGAACTACTCCCTTCTTCTAACAGCAGAATTAGTGGGCAATAATCTTTCACCAGATTTATTTGAAACGGTCCTTGTTACGTTCAGCAATTATACTAGCCATGCGCTAAGAGGTTCAGAAATGACTTCTTCTTCTTCTGCAATCTCCAGAAGTGAAACAAACAACGAATTAGGATCATTTATATCCTGGCATATATCTTTGGCTGCATTCTGATATTCTTGCTTATCTGTGGTATCATTATTTGTGGCAGTAGCTGGGTTACGATCTGTGGCTAGAGCATTATGTCTTGCCAAGACTCCCTGAGGGAGATCCTTGTGTTGTTCTTTTTTTCCTTGCCTTCCGCATACTCCATATACCATATACCGTATCGACCAAGTCCTGAATCCTTTTATTTCCTCCCTGGGCTATAATTGATGCTTCATTCATAGCTAGTACTTGAAGGCCCTCTTTAGTCCAATGCTCCTTCTTCCGATCCGTATTAATATTGGCATTGAAGGACTCGGGAAGTCCACGCTTAATGCGAAAACCACACTCGAACGAATACCAAAACTTCTATCTCATTGAGACATTGATTAATATTGTCGTCCATAGTCAGTGAGATTCAATTTCTCCAACGTCTGAGTACTTAATGCGACTTCCATATCTCAAATTCAGATTAAAACTGAAAAGAGTAACTGGTTTTTGAAAACCTTTTTGTTTTCCATATAAACAATCTCTTCGAGGTTCATTTAATATCTTGAAATGTTCTAGCTATGATTATTTCTCTCAGACTTTGTAACGACAAAACCCTCTGATATTATTTTCTTAACTAAGTTGTCCTACGAACATGCCATTTTCTCCTTAATGGAAGTAATGATTATTTTATTTAAAAAAAATTAATTTAAAGCTGTTTTGAGTTTATATGCTGATAGATGATTTGAGATGTAAATGCAAGGTTTATTGTATTGTTTTTTTTTTTTACAGTTTCTACAATATTAAAATACAGTATTATTATCAAATGCTGTTTTTAATTATTTTTTTTTAAAGAAAACCCGGCTTTTCTGCAGATAATCTAATTTGGCTTTAGTTCTTTACTTTTAAGATAATATTTTATGATATTTTTTAAGAACATCAAGAGGGATGTCATAACTAGGACCTAAATCAGTGAACTACTGAATATTCATAGCGGCGTGTCTTAGCTGTCATTTGATCTTCGGCTTTAAGTAAACCCTCTCCTACCCACCACTCATCTTCCGCTTTTAAGGCACGATATTAAAGGGAAAGGGGTTTATAGATTTTCATTGTAAAAATAAACTTTAAGAATTGTTTTAATAAACATGTAAATATTTTTTTCCCACACCTATTATTTTTGTCTTCTACTACTGAAAAGTTTTACATTCACTTCCGTTTGAGAGACTTAGGATATGCTCAGTGTGACAGACCTCTATATAGTTTTTGATTAGGATATCAGACTGTCTTCATGTGGCTTTGGGAAACCTAACGCTTTACATTGAAAGCTTTTTTGAGAAACTTAGGGGCATTACAGGTGCGGCTTGTATTCTTTTTTTTTTTTTTTAAATCTATTTATTGAATAGTAATACAATCAGCCTCTGCTGGAGGGCTATAAGCATTAGGGCTAAAAGTTCTCATTCATACAATATATACAAATAATAAAGAAATAAATATAAATATAAGAAGTAAATAAATAATACTGATGAAGAAGGTAAATAAAAAACAAAACAAATAAAATAAAATAAAAACTTCTAAACACAATCATAACTATATACATTCGCCCAAGAATCTCCGAGCCAGGCTTTTCCCCCCACATGTGGAAGGCAAAGCAGGACTCCGGAAGATCCCAGTGCCACTTTTCCAGCCCATCACTAGTATTAGAAGACAGTGGAGACTGAAAGAGGGCACTAGAAGAGCCACAGACGCTCAGGACATGAGTGGAGAAGCTGGCCATTGCCAGGACTCCAAAGGCATATTTACAAAAGATCTCGAGGCCACTGCCGTTTCAACCTTCGAGGGGGATGGTATGGATGCTCGGAGCGAGAGGATAGGGGATTGCGCTAGAGGATTGGGATGATGAATGAGGTTCTGGTGAAAGTTGAAGAATCTGGATGGGATGATGTCATGGACATATAGGATGTTAAGGTCATGGTGTAGGATCTTGTTCGTGAGATAATAGGAGTGTATTCTGCCGCCATAATGTTTTCTTAAATTAGTATTTTTTTGTCTGCATTTTTGAGAGATCTACTATTACGTTTTGGAAGACAGTTACTAAACTAAATGGGAAAAACACATATTTTATTTCTTGGATATTTTCGTAATATCGGACCAATTAATATACAATATCATATTATTAACCGATCGGATAATAATATGATATTATAAAGAGGATAATGGAGGTCGAATATACATAGCCTCAAAAAATCTTAAAGCTTTCAAAGAGCAGCCTCATGTAAAGCCTCAAATTCTTTTAATTAAAATATTAGCAAATAATGGCGTAGAAATTATTATTCTGATGATAGGTGTGTACGCCAAAACATTTGAAAACATATATCATAACAACATTAAAACAATCTATAAAGGAATTTACTTCATTAAGGAAAAAAATGTTCACTCCTCATACATGGCACAAAATACTGACGAACAAATGACATATCAACACGTTTTGTATAATATCTATCAATTGGTTTTCATTTATATTGTCGTTGTGTTGATTTGATTGAAAATTAATTTTCCCGCAGTGATTTGACCAATATTAAAAACGAAATGAAAGGAAAAAGGCCAGATATTATTTAAATTTAGATGGAACGGTAGATGCAAACTGTTTTTTTAATTTTATATGTTTTGCTTTTTCCCTGTTTTTAAAAATAGCCTAGCTGTGATGTGTTGATAATTTGTTCACATATTGCTTGAACCTTATCAATGTGAACATCTACCCTTACTGATATTACAGATTGAAATGGATGCTAATTATTACATCTTGAGCTATGACGTTATTTGAATCAATTTATAGTATGCAAATGTACAGTTGTGTGTCTTGATCATTTAGGACCCGACGTAAATCTATTTTAGTAAGCAACTTAAAAGAAAAAAGAAAACTTTTATTTCTAATTCAAAAGTATTGTATCATCATTTTTACCTATTCCTATTACTATGTTAAGGGTTTTAATGCTTATTTGAATCTGAATATAATTATAATAGATAATTGTATTTTATTTATTTTTTTAGTATCTTCTTATATTTCTTTTGAGAATTTAAATACATATAATGAATAAATATGTTAATTTTGTGAATATGTACATTTATTCCAATTGAGAACTTAAAGTTGGTATCTCTACGCTATTAAGTATACCAAGAAAAACCTGAGCTAATGGAAATGTATACTCTTCCATAATTTAAGCTTCAAAGTATTAATTACTAATTATAATTACAATTAGTAATTTTATGATGCGAACAAATAAGATATCTAAACGTAGCTGCGCACTGTAGACTATGCTCTGCGACCTGCAGCAATTGACCTCTAATACCAAGAGAAGCTTTATGGTATCATGCTCGACAGCAAAACAAAACGAAACCTGGCTGTACGAGCTCAACACGAATACTCTCACATGTTGTTTTCTTCACATGCGGAGTGCCACAAGAAGTAGTTCTTTTATCTTTAATGTTTTCCATCTACATGGCGGACATAATAAGTCGGATCTATTGTACAAACGTGCTACCATTAACTCTTTCGCCGACTATGTAACCGTTTTCAGTACAATTGATAACACTACTACTAAAGCAGTAACTCATGCTGTATCGATATGCCAAACAATCGTGCATAAGTTATAACCCTTAAACACATACGTGAACTGCTCAAACACTGATTGTATCGTATTTTCTATTCATAAAGGGAAACACTTCAACCACCGTCACAATCCATAATCTACACTCGTATTAATCTCGGCATATGAAGCTGTCGCTCCAAATTTACAATAAATTAAAGTCCGTAAGAATGAAAGCATAACGACTCCATAGTATTTTAACTTCCACAGATATCACTATGACTTAAATTGCTAATATAGAAAAGTGTTTTACAACCTGGCTGGATGTACGGTATACAACTATTCACTCATCTCATTAATAGTACACTAAAACTCATTCAACGTTACCAGAGCAGTATATTAAACAAAAATTATTCGGTAAAAAATATTAAAGAAACTGAATTTAGAACTGCTGGAGATATTTGCCTTCCGACGATCGCACAAGTTTTTCCGAGAAAAAAAAACACGTAAAATGTATGAACCCATTAAAACTATTTTCGAATCCAATTGTCAATACCCTAACTCCAGCACCGGCTCCAGTTCGATGAAAAACAATATATCTTTTCTTAAATAATAAGCCTTTTAGAACGTAAGTTAATGATAAATTAGTTAATAATAAGACAATTATAAACACAAAAAATAGTTGAGCATCACTATCCTACTGTTAAATTCAAATAGCTATTATAGAACAATAGACTATATAGCACTTCATTATAACACATTTTAGCCTGTTTTTTTTAAAGTAAAAACCTGTTTTTATAATTCTCAAAATGAAATTTAAAAAATCTAGTGACCGTATCACACAATTTTCACTATTTCCTCTACTCTTAACAGAAATTATTGTTTGACAAAATTGGTCTATGTCAAAAAGCTTTTGATTAAAAATATTAGAATGTATTTTTATATTTTGTACACTGGTCTACTAAAAGCCGATTTACATTGCTTAAGTTTATCAAAGAAATCGTACTTAATTTTTTTCTTTGATAAATTTTCAGGAAAATAAAGTCGTGTGAGTGGACACATCAGATATATATATATATATATTCTAACCAAGATTAGAATTGAAAACCAATATAACTCTTCTCTCTTTTGTTTTCCTGTGACTGATTATTAATTCATATTTTAGCATGTACATATGCTCTTACATCTTATATCTTGACTTTCGCTACCTGATGTTTATATGTGGCATGCCATACTATTGTATATAGAATAAGTATCTTTTTTTTTTTATCTTTAATTTTATGTAGCCATTATGTTTTATATCTCTCTTTTTCCTTTTATTTCATTTCTTTTGCTTGTAAATAGTATTAATTCTGTAAATATTTCTTTCTGTAAATAGATCTCTTAACCTTTTTGCTGCTTTATAAAAATATCTAACCTAACCCCTTCTCACCTGAGCTAGCATGGTAGAATAAATATTTAATGATGGATAAATAATGGGTAAGTACCTTATATCTTCTAGATTTATCTCTTTGGAGATGAAAGGCTGGTAAAGCCAGGCGCCCAACAAATAGAAAATTATATTTATTAATTTTTTTTTATTATCGTTTTATTTATCCTTTTTTTGGTTATAATATTTATATATATGTGTGTGTGTGTGTGTGTGTGTGTGTGTGTGTGTGTGTGTGTGTGTGTGTGTGTGTGTGTGTGTGTGTGTGTGTGTGTGTGTGTGTGTGTGTGTGTGTGGAATGGTGATCATTCATTAGCACGCTATTCTTTTTTGAAAATTCTGCTGCGTGGTAAAGCTTAATATTGCCTTATAAATTACAAATGTTTCCGCCTAAGGTCTCTTGGGCAATAAACAAACAGAAGAAGCTTCGCTGTGATAATTGCAGAACAGATTCGGCCGTTAACGGGTGGTTTATAAATCCTTGCTTTCCACCTTGTCCTCCTAAGGAGACAATGAGATTTTTTTTTTTTTTTGTCAGAAAAACCACAATGGAGTGAATTTCCTTAGAGAATGGGGGCTAAGACCTGGCATAAAGGCTGAAGAACGAGCTCTCGTTAGGAGGAGTGAAGACTTAATCCAGACGAGAATGTAGCGACATAATTAATAGATGTTGTCTAATGGAGCTTGATGCATTAAATTATGAAGATAACAGGTTGAATTATTCTGCAAAATATATCTGAAAGTGGGAGAGACCCTGGGCGGCTATTATTGATGATGCCCGAGTTCCTTAACTTTAACACCGCCCCTCGCTATTAATCACTTCCTTCATTGTATGCTTCTGAAATATTTATATTTATCATCTGAGTTTTCCTGTTCCATGCAGCTCTGTAAGCCCTGTACTGTCCCCTGATTAGATTAGATCGATAAATCTGTGGCATAGATTACGACGATTTTTTTTTTCAAACAATTTAATGAATGTCTAGTGTGTCTACCCACACGCCTGCTTTCAGACCAACTTAAGCCACTTTAGTTGGAGTGTTTAGTAAAAACGAAGCAAATTAAAAATAAATAAATGATATTTGTATGGTCTTACGGGAACTTCCCGGAAGTCCAGCCCTGATGAAGGCCTGAAACGTTTGCTTGAACAAGACTTTAGGCCGAAAATCTGACAAAAATAAGTAAAAATAAAGTATATAAGTATATAAGGCCTACGTTTCGGCCCAAAGGTCAGGCCTTCATCAGGGCTAAGAAAAAAACAGATAGCAATAGGTATTAGAAACTATAAACATTAACATTAAATAATAATAAAAAAAAAAAATATGTAGGTGAAAGGTATAGTCCAAAAAATGTAGGTAGAATAAACTTAAATTAAAATAAAGTAGGTAGAATAATAACAGTGGCAGAGAACTAGGAACTAATAACGTCAACAAAGTAGGGAATAATAAAATAAACATATTCAAAATAAGGTGACATAAGAAATGAAAAATGAATTAACAACGAAAAGTAATGGACTGTATGAGATAAAAAACGTAAGTGTGGACAAAACATTAATGGGATGACATATTTGCTAAAATATGATTTAATAATCATAATTATCATGATCATAATTATAATAAAAAAGATATTTAAATAAAAATATAATAAAAATAAATATTATTTATTTATTAATTTTTTTTACTGAACACACCAACTAAATTCTCTTCAATTATTCACTATGGTCAACCATCAATCCACTATTTTAACCACTTTAAATATGTATCTTAAAAAAAAAAAAAACTATGGTTCGTGTGTTAAAAGTAAAAGAGAAACCATAACTAAGGTGAGATTAATAATAAAAAATATAAATTTTTGTTGCTCTATATTCAGGGGTGCGCAGACGGAGGTTTCATGGTTCAAGTTACACCATCTAAATTAATGAGAGGAGGGCACTTCTTGGCGGATTTTTCAATTTTTGAGGGGAGGCACAATCCATCGGGATTGTGAATTTTTTAAAATGAAAAGTTTCAAATCAAAAGACAAGTGGAATCATGAAACTGAACACAGGATGTATATAATCTACTTATAGATAGATAGATAGATAGATAGAAAAATAATTTTATTCTGGGACACAGTCCCTTGAGAATAACAAAATAGAACAAAATTAAAAGATCACATCTGGCCAAAATAAAATCAATCGAAAAAAAGAAATAATGTAAAAAAAATATAAGGTAAACATTCTATATAAAAAAAAAACGAAACTATATACAAAACAATTAATACTATAACAAGGCACTTAAAGCTATTTGCACTAGTATACACTTTTAAGAAAATAATAAAGAATTAAAAAATAAAAATGTATCAATGAATCAATCAATGAATTTTTATGTATCAAATTCTCTATTAAAATCAGCTCGAATGGTTAGCAACTATCTGACTGTTCTTGGGATAGGAATTGGAATAGGAGGATTTTGAATTTGGATATGGATGGGGAATGTCGAATTTTGATAGGGAGGGAATTCCAGAAATTGACAGAGCGAACAACAAAGGAATTTTGGAATGAGGCAGATCTGTGAGAAGGCATGTAAAGATTAGAAGGTCGAGATCTTGTGGACAGGGAATGGACTGAGGATTTGAACTGGAGAAGATTGTAGGCGTAAGAAGGACGATGACTGTTGATGATTTGGTAGAGGAACGTACCTAGGAAATATTGTCTTCGGAAGGAGGGGAAAAGCCACTTTAACTCAGCATAGTGGTGAGAAACATGGGAGTATCTTGGGGCCCCGATCACAAATCTTACACAGCTGTTCATTAGTCTTTTCAGTCTATCACGGAGCTCCACAGAGAGCCCATCATACACCACACAGCTATAGTCAAAGTGGGGGAAAATGAGAGAGGAAACTAGGAGTCTACGCGTATGTTGAGGTAGGAGATGGCGGAAGCGATGGAATAGTTTGAGGGTGGAAATTGTCCGTCGAGAGATATGAGAAATATGGTGATTCCAAAGGAGGTTTTGATCAATGAAAAATCCTAAGTTTTTAACAGAGGAGTAGAAGGAGATTGGCTGGTCATTAAGGTGAAGGATGGGAAAGTCTGGATGGGATCTAAGAAGGGGCTTGGAAGCAATGACAATGGCCTGAGTTTTGGCGGCATTTAACCTTAATCCATTTACATTTGCCCAGGCACTGATTCGATCTAGGTCTTCTTGGATCTTGGCAAATGCCCCCAGTAACTCAGGAGGGGAAAATGATAGGTAGATCTGTGAATCGTCTGCATAAAGGTGATGGGAACAATGGAGAATTGATTTAGGTAGGTCGTTAATGTAGGAGCTGAAAAGGAGAGGAGATATGCTTGAACCCTGGGCAACTCCAGAGGATAAAGAAAGGAAGGCAGATAGTGGTTGGTTGGGTATGGAGACTGCTTGGGTACGTTGTGAGAGGAAAGATTGAAACCAAGAGATGGAACTATTGGAGAAGGATAATAATTTCAGTTTGTTGAAAAGGATGGAATGGTTAATGGAATCGAAGGCTTTGGAGAAGTCGAGAAGGATAAGGATGGTTAACTTTTTATCATCTATTGCAGTTTGAATGTCGTTGGTGATTTTAATTAAGGCGGATTGTGTGGAGTAGCTGGGACGGAAACCAGATTGGAGAGGATCAAGTTGGTTGGACTTTTCAAGGAAGTTGGAGACTTGGGATTGCACCAATCTTTCTAGGGGTTTCGAGAGGTTGGAAAGAATTGAGATTGGGCGGAAATCTTCGGGTGAGGTCGGATTAGAATTTTTATTTAAAGGAAGGACAATGGCTTGTTTCCAAGATGTAGGGAATACTGAATTCTGAAGGGAGAAATTGTAGATGAAAAGAAGGACTGGGAGGATTTCAGGAAGACATAGTTTTATTAGTTTGACAGGGATGCCGTCCGGTCCTATGGAATTGGTGTGGGATTTCATTACAGCGGTTAAAAGGTCTGTAGGGGAAATGTCGGAAAAATAAAAGTTATTGTCGTTAAATGGTATCTCTATTGGGAAGTCGGAACAGGAGGATAAAGGAGAGGTATTAGCAACAGATATAAAATGCGAGTTTAGATCATCAGGGGATATTGGAAAGGCTGGAGTAGGGGATCGGGAAGGATCACAAAGGGAGAGTTTACGAAGCAGTCGCCATTTTGATTTTATGTCAGGAGTTGAGGAAAGGGCTTCGTGGAAGTAGAGGGACTTCGCACGCCGGATCCTTGTTTGTGTCAAGTTGCGAAGCACCCTGAACGCTTGGTAGTCATCTGCAAGCCTAGTACGTCTGAAGCGTCTACGAGCAGCGTCGCGCCTCTTCTGCAGGTCTTTAATTTCCTGACACATCCAAGGAGCAGGCCGGTGACGAAATGTAGAGGTTTTGAGAGGGGCATGGGTATTGAGGATATTGAGGAGATTGGTAGTAAGAATATCGACCATAGAGTCGATAGAAGTGCAAGAATATATTTTATTCCAATCTAGGATTTCCAGGTCAGGTAATATTTGTTCTCGTGTAAGGGAATCTAGATGGCGGAAGGTGATAGTTCGAGGCTGAATAGGAGGAGTTTGGATATTATATGTTATTTGTATCAGATCGTGAGATGACAAAAAGGATACTGGCAGTTGTGAAGAGGAGAGGAGGTTTTGTGCAGAGTCTATAATATAGAAATCTATCCAAGTGTCGGACCTGCTAGTATGGTGAGTGGGAGAAAAAGGAACGATAAAGAGGTGAAGGGAGAAGAATAGGTCTTCTAGATAGGATTTGTCATTGGAGTTAAATAGGAAATTGGTATTGAGGTCACCTGAGATGATTATTCTGGGATAGAGGGGAACGAAATTCAATAGGGTAGATTCAAAGGACGTGTGAAATGGAACAAGAGGAGGACGGTATACCACAGCGTAGAGGAGAGGAGAAGTATTACAAAGGATTTCAACTAATAGGTATTCAATTTGTGGGTGGTTGGAAGATGGGGATAAATCGAGTATTCGGGTCTTCAGGCTATTGTGGACATATATGGCTACTCCACCGCCAGTCCGGCTTACCCGGTCATGACGGAAGAGGTTGTAATTAGGCAGGGAGACAGAAGAGGATGGGATATAAGGTTTGAGCCAAGTTTCGGAGATAGCTATAATATGGTAAAAATTTTGAGTGAAATATTGCAGGAATTCGTCATAGTGCGCGGGGAGGGATTGAGAGTTAACATGGCAGGTGATTAGGGTACTAGACATGAGAAGTATTTGGAAGGAGACAGTCAGAGTTCAGTAGAGAAACACTAAAACAAATAAAAAATACAGAAAAGCTATTACAATTAATGAAAATGAGAAAAAAGAAAGTGTTTAAAGAAACAAAAAATAGAAAGCATATAGTAAATAATACATAGGCTAATATGTGGAAGTAAAGAAATACAACTAAAAGCGAAAATCTTTCTTCGAAGGGAATTTTGTCAGTAGTTATTTTGATAAGGATGGAGGGTAGACGAATTCTGTGTAGTCAGGTAAATATATCGAGGTCCGAGGCCTGTTCGATCATGATAACCTTATGCCCGTCCTCTTTTCGACATCGCACCTTTCCAGCGGCAAACCAGCAATATTTGATTTTCCCCGCTGCTTTCTTCTGTCGGGCAAGCCAGTATAAGTGCCTGTTCGTGTGAGTCATCTCCTCTCCCAGATATATCCGGTGGCAGTCATTCTCCTGCCAACCGATATCCCGCGTGGAGAAATCCCTCTTAACTTTTCTTTTCGATATTAAATCGTCTCTGACTGATTGCCTGACAAATCGCACGATGACAGACGGCGGTCGCGGGTCATCTTTCCTGCTTCTGCGGCGATGCACCACATCCAGATCTTCTGCACTAAGCTTGACTCCCAGGCTGGCTCCTACACTGGTCACCAGACCGGCGGGCGTTTCACCAGCTCGCTCCGGTATCCCTCGGATCTCCAGTGATCTGGATAACAGGCCCTGCTCTGCATTATTCAGGCGAACTTCTAGTTCGCCCACTCGGGATTTGAGGGCTTTATTTTCCAGAATAATTTCTTCGAATTTTGCTTACTCGGCTTGACTTTCGAGGTGTTTTTCAATTTTCGCTAATCTTTCATTTACCTCAAAACTGAGCTCCCCATATTTATCGAGGGCTGTTTTAATGTTTTTTACGTCTTCGTTCACGCTTGAATCTAGACGATTTACTGCCGCCAGTATTTCTGAGGCAGACGGCTCAGTGTTGGTTTTTTTGGCCTGGTCGCAATTAGGGCATACCCATGTTTTTTTGTGTGCTTTTAGTGCTTCGATGTCTTTATCAGATAAGTTGAAACACCTACTGTGGTAAATAATTTTACATTTTGCACAATTAATGTTGTTTTTGTCCTCGCGTGCAATAGTATTATTGCAAATATTACACTGCACCATATTTTATGAGAAGTAAACTAATTAAAATGTAAATAAATACCGGTAGACAGTTGTTGATGTGATGAAAGCAGTAAACAGCGAGCTTAATGCCGTAAGGATTAGTAAGAGATTACAGTCCCGCACTTCTAGGAAATCAGTTAGAGTTATGCACTTTTTTACGTAAATATACGTCACTTGAATCAGTGAACACTAATAAAGTTCTAGAATAAAAGAGAAAAAAAACAAAAAAAAAAAATCTGAACTCAACATAAACTGTAGTGTAGACTAAAATAAAGAAAAACTGTGTAGATATTTAGAGAGAGAATTATAGCGATGTTCATTGGTAGCTGTCTCTGGCCAGACTTCTATTCAAATTCTATTTTCGTTTGCACTTTTTTTAAGAAGAAGAGAGGAATAAAATATCTTAGGAGGGTTGGGGGAAGGTTTATGCGCCTTGGGCCTTCACCCGTCTTGGGAGAGGGGAGAGGGGGCAGGGAGGGGCGATGGGCACCCCTCTCCACAAAGTAATAACATTTATAATATATGCAATTCTAGTTGTGTTTAGAATATTTTGTTCTATATTCAAAAAGTAATAGCATATTTACATTATATTCAATTCTGTGTCCCGGAAGTATTTATAACTTTGTGCCATTAAAATTTGTTTCTAGCTAATACATTATTCAGTCTGGCCTGAGACGTCCTGGTGTGTACATCGGTGTAATTCGTTCATATAATAGACTCAGTTTACTTTAATTTAATTTTCAGTTCAGTTAAGTTCAGTTTTTTTTTCTTCTCTTTTTTAAAACACTATTATTAATCACGCTATTAAGTGTCGGATCTTCACAATAATCGGAGTAAAGAAAACGCAGCGAGATTGATAGAGTTCTGGGAGCAACGAGCTGGCAGGCGTCTACTAATCCTAACAGCATTAGACCAGCATTAGACGTTGTTTACTACCGTCAACAGTCCTGGTATTTATTTATATTTTAATTGCGAAGTAATTCTCATTAATAAATTTAAAAAATGGTGCAGTGTAATATTTGCAACAACTCTATCGCACGCGAAGATAAGAACAATATACACTGCGTTAAGTGTAAAATAATTTTTCATGGTAGGTGCGTCAACCTTAATGATAAAGACACCGAAGCATTAAAAATAATTAAAAAAACATGGGTTTGCTCTAACTGCGAACAGGTGAAAAAACAAAATACCGAGCCGTCCCCCTCAGAAATACTTGCGGCAGTAAATCGTTTAGACGCTACCGTGAACGAAGATATAAAAAACATGAAAACAGCACTAGATAAATACGGAGAGCTCAGTTTTGAACTAAACGAAAGACTGACGAAGATTGAAAAACATCTGGAAGGTCAAGCTAAAAAGTTTGAGGAGATACTATTAGAAAACAAAGCACTCAAATCCCGAGTGGGCGAATTAGAGGTTCGCTTGAATAACGCAGAGCAAGGACTATTGAGTAGATCACTGGAGATCCGCGGTATACCGGAGCGACCGGGCGAAACGCCCGCTGCTTTGGTGACCAGTATAGGAGCAAGCTTGGGGATCAGGCTTAGTGTGGAGGACCTGGACAACGTACATCGCCGCAGAAGCCGAAAAGATGACTCGCGACCACCGCCTGTTATCGCACGCTTTGTCAGGCAATCAATTAGAGATGATCTAATTACGAAAAGGAAAGTGAAGAGGGATTTCTCCACGCGGGATATCGGTTGGCAGGAAAATGACTGCCACCGAATTTATCTGGGTGAAGAGATGACTCGCACAAACAGACACCTCTATTGGCTAGCCCGGCAGAAGAGAGCGGCGGGAAAAATCAAATATACGTGGTTTGCTTCCGGAAAGGTGCGGTGTCGAAAAGAGGACGGACATAGAGTCATCCTGATAGAACAGGCCTCGGATCTAGATGTATTTGACTGACTACCTAGAAGCCGTCAACCCCTTAGCCTCATTAAAATAGTCTTACTTCTTCTCTTAGTGCTATCTCTACACCGTCACTCATCAATCTATTTATTTTCAAGTACATTCTCTTTATTTATTTTTAATGTTAATATTACTTTTTCTTCACTTAGTTTCATGTACGATAATCGCTCTTCTGTACTTTCTACTCGTTTTGTCATCTCGCTACCAAACACTGACTGTTTCTCTCCAAATCCACTGTATGTCTAGTTCCCTAATCACATGTCAAGTTAACTCTCAATCACTTTCTGCCCATTATGACGAATTCCTGCAATACTTTACCCAAAACTTTTATCATATCATAGCAATATCCGAAACCTGGCTCAAACCTTATATTCCATCATCTTCAGTCTCCTTGCCTGATTACATCCTGCTCCGTCATGACCGGGTAAACCGGACTGGCGGTGGAGTAGCCATGTTTGTCCACAATAGCCTAAAGACCCGAATCCTCGATTGCTCCCCATCTTCCGATCATCCTCATGTAGAATACCTCTTAGTAGAAATTCTCAGTAATATTTCTCCTATCCTTTACGCCGTGGTATATCGCCCTCCTCTCGTGCCGTTTGACCCGTCCTTCGAATCAACTCTATTCAACTTCGTTCCCCTCTATCCCAGAATAATTATCTCCGGTGACCTCAATACCAATTTCCTCTCAAACTCCAATGACAAATCCTATTTAGAAAATCTGTTTTTCTCACTTCACCTATTCATCGTTCCTTTTTCCTCCACCCACCACACCACCAGATCTGACACTTGGCTAGACTACTACATCATCGACTCAGCACAAAACCTCCTCTCCGCCTCTCAATTGCCAGTATCCTTTCTTTCATCTCATGATCTGATACAAATAACGTATAATATCCGCACTTCTCCAATCCATCCTCGAACTATCACTTTCCGCCAACTGGATACCCTTACTCGAGAAAAAATATTACCTGATCTAGTAACATTGGATTTGAATGGAATATATCATTGCTCCTCTATCGACACCATGGTTGATATTCTTACCACCAATCTTCTCAATATACTCAATACCCACGCTCCTCTGAAAACCTCCACTTTCCGTCATCGTCCTGCTCCTTGGATGTGTCAGGAAATTAAGGATCTGCAGAAGAGACGCGACGCTGCACGCAGACGCTTCAGACGGACTAGGCTTGCAGATGATTATCAAATATTCAGAGTGCTTCGTAACACGACACAGACAAGGATCCGACAAGCGAAAGCGAACTACTTTCACGAAGCCCTTTCCTCAGCTCCTGATATCAAATCAAAATGGCTTCTACTTCGTAAGCTTTCCCTCTGTGAACCTTCTAGATCCCCTTCCTCAGTTTTCCCAATATCACCTGATGACCTAAACTCCCACTTTATATCGGTTTCCACCTCTTCTTTACCATCCCCTTCCGGCTTTTCTCCAGAGGTACCTTTTAACGACAATAATTTTTATTTTTCCGACATTTCTCCCACAGACCTTATTACCGTTATAATGAAATCCCGTTCCAATTCCGTAGGCCCAGATGGCATTCCTATCAAACTAATAAAATTATGTCTCCCTGAAATCCTCCCAGCACTCCTTTTCATCTACAATTTCTCCCTGCAGAATTCAATATTCCCGACCTCTTGGAAAAAAGCCATTGTCCTTCCTTTAAACAAAAAGCCTAATCCATCCTCTCCCGAAGATTTCCGCCCAATATCAATCCTTTCCAATCTTTCTAAACCCCTAGAAAAGTTAGTGCAATCCCAAGTTTCCAACTACCTTGAACAATCCAACCAACTCGATCCTCTCCAATCTGGCTTCCGTCCTGGCTACTCTACACAATCTGCTCTGATTAAAATTACTAGTGATATCCAGACTGCAATAGATGACAAAAAACTAACCATACTTATACTGCTTGATTTCTCCAAAGCTTTCGATTCCATTATCCATTCCATCCTTTTCAACAAACTAAAATCATTATCCTTCTCCAATAGTTCCATCTCTTGGTTCCAGTCTTTCCTCTCACAACGAACCCAAGCAGTTTCCATACCTAATCAACCTCTATCTGCCTACCTTCCTTTATCCTCAGGAGTTGCACAGGGTTCAAGCATGTCTCCTCTTCTTTTCAGTTCTTATATTAATGACCTAAATGATTCAATTATCCATTGTTCCCACCACCTTTATGCCGACGATTCTCAAATCTATTTATCCTTTTCTCCCGCTGAGTTATTGGTGGCATTTGCCAAAATTCAAGAAGATTTAGATCGAATTAGTGCCTGGGCCAACTTAAATGGATTAAGGCTAAATGCTGCCAAAACTCAGGCCATTCTCATTGGTTCCAAGCCCCTTCTTAGATCCCACACCAACTTTCCCTCACTCTATCTAAACAACCACCCCATCACCTTCTATCCCTTTGTTAAAAATTTAGGCTTTCTCATAGATCAAACCCTTTCCTGGAATCACCATATCTCTCATATATCCCGCCGTGCAATTTCTACCCTCAAACTATTCCATCACTTCCGCCATCTTCTACCCCAAAATACCCGTAGACTCATAGTTTCCTCTCTCATCTTTCCCCACTTTGACTACAGCTGTGTGGTGTACGATGGCCTCTCGGTGGAACTGCGTGATAGACTCAAAAGACTTATGAATTGCTTCGTAAGATTTGTAATTGGAACCCCGAGACGCTCCCGTGTCTCCCACCACTACACTGAGTTAGGGTGGCTCTTCCCCTCCTTAAGAAGACAATATTTCCTTGGCACTTTCCTTTATCAAATCATTACCGATCATCGTCCTTCTTATGCCTACAACCTTCTCCAATTTAAGTCCTCAATCCATTCACTCACTACAAGATCCCGACCCTCTGACCTATACATCCCTTCTCATAGATCTGCCTCATTCCAAAATTCCTTTATAGCCCGCTCTGTCAACTTTTGGAATTCCCTCCCGATCAAAATTCGACATGCCCCTTCCCTGTATACATTCAAAAACCTCCTATTCCAATTCCTGTTCCAAAAACAGTCTGATACCAGCTAACTATTGATATTATATATGTATTGTGTAGCAATCATATAATCATAACACTCGGTAAGAGATAGTACATGCATTCCTACTATCGACGTAGGAATTTCAATACTTACATTTTTTTTATATATTTTTTTTTATTCAATTATAAGTAACTGTTTATTTTTATATATATATTCAAGTAAAGTTTTTTTTTTTTTTTTTTATGAAATGAACTCATTGTATCTCTTTTTCGTTCTTCATTTCTCAAAGTGTATGTTTATGTTGTTCAACCCTTAAATATAATTTTGTTCATAGTTCAAGTGATTCGTTCATAGTTTTAATTGTTTTGTTCGTAATTTTAAATGCTCTGTACATAGTTTTACCTGTTTGTATATAGCTTGTGCACCTAAGGTTTTCTTTACTTTTTATTTTATTTTATCAATTTTATTTATTGTTTCAACGTTCAGGCCAGTAATATTCTATTATTTTGTACATTTTTGTTATTCTGAAGGGACTTAGTCCCAGAATAAAGTTTTTTTTTCTATTCTATTCTATTCTATTCTATTCTATTCAATAAAAAAAAATGGACATGGCGTTCTTTACCTCCGGAGCACAAATTATAATTATGTATAAATTACTGTAGTAAACTTTGCTATGACTGATCTTCATTTTTATCATACTCTAAAAATGATGCAATAGGGTTATGACAACCAAAATAAGTGATGAATACTTTTTCTATGTCATTTTCTAAAATAAAACCTTGGGAAGAAGCCGTTTTAACGGTACAGTAATCCTTCAGCATTCGTTAGTTTGATAACCACAGCGAAATCGAAAATGCAAAAAAGTTCAACATTTGCGGATTGCATATTTGGTGCCCAGTGCAACATGTATAGTTAGAGTTACAGAATGTTAGTACATATGTACATATAGTAGTACATATGTACTCTAGTGAAATGTTTGGAACAGAAATGGAAAAAACATTTTTGGATATTGCCAAAATCCGAAATTGTACCATAGACCTAAGCGAACATATAATCCTGGCGCTATGATTAGTCTTTCTGAAAATTAGGATGTGGAGGAATCCGCAACTATCATTTTATTCTCACAGTGAAGACAACTCATAGTGCATACTCTTGGTACAGTTAACTTCACTGAAAGGAATTATAAAAAAAATGGAAAACAAACAAGATGCTTACTGCTTTGCCTGTTCTTGTTCAATTTATACATTGAATTAAAAAATATATAATCTTCATCCAAATAAGCATCTAGGATGTTTAGAGGAATAATTAAAATGCGATTTATTTTTTATAATATCAAAATATACGGGCACTAGAACCATCGGTGGCAGCGCGGAACAGAACCAATAGATAAGTATATTTGAAATCATTGTGGAAATGTTAGTACACTTAAAGTTTCAAGTTTACCTACATTAGCTTGGCGAATTTATTTTAGTTAAATATATTTTCTTATTATTTTATGTTTAAGTTTTATTTAAATTTTATTTGATTTTTGTTTCAGCATATTTTAATTTGAGGTTATATTTGTTTCATCATTTTTATTTTTATTTTCTTATTACACTGGCAACGTTTCGGCTGTTGTCCCCATTTTAATAATGATATTCATGATGTTAGCCCAACATGTTAGTTGTTCAGCCTTTAATTTAGTGTGATTAAAAAATAAAAGTGGTGGAACAAATATAGCTTAAACTTTTTATTTTTGTATCATTCGTTTAGTTTATTGTTATTACTTTAATCAATTTTATTTCTATAGCTCATTAAAGTTGTTGGCATTTTTGTTTATTTTGAAATAGATTTTAAATATAAGGAAAAACATTTTCTAACGTTTACTAAGATATCAGTTAAAAGTTCTATTTCTTCAGGAATATTATTGTTTTTTTATTTAAAAAATATAGATATTATAGCCATGTATGTTAATTTTTAATGCACCAATTAGGAAGCTGGTCCATAAGCCGAAACGGATTATTTAAGTCTGTAGAGAATTTTCATTTGCAAGTTTGTAACAGTTGCTCCACTGCGTTACCCAATTTTCCTAAACAATGTAGTTTGGAATTCTTACATGCAGTTACTCCGAGAATAGGGCCATTCTCATGGACCATTCGCTGCAATAGTTTAACAGGACTGGGTCAGCTATGCTAACCTTGGACCACTCATTCTTGAAACATGTTAAAGCTACATTGCCAAATGAAATAGCAATGGGCGTTGACGAGTATAGTATAGTTGACTGTGCTGATGTGATTTCTACCACATGTTGATAAACAATATTTTTATCATTAATTGTTAACAGGATCAAGTTATTTTTTTATGAAGCTATGTATTTTAACTTGGGATTTTTAATAATTATTTTCTTAATAAAGACTATTATGTTGTATACAGTTTTGGTCAATATGTCCTTAATGGTATAATAATGAACCCTTCAATAACAGAACTACCTGGCCATTATGATGCATCATGAGAATTCATTAAATAAAATGTTTGTGTCGAGAAACCTTGTACATTTAGTCTAATAAAAGGTATTTTAATCTATGAATCTGAATTTTTGTGGTTTAGTATATTTGATTTAGTATATGTTCATGTTTTTTCAAAGGAAGGAGATGGTCCGAGTTGGCGATCATAAATAGGCTAAATAGTGGTAAAATTATTTTATTGAAAGCCGAAGTTTCGACCCGATTTCGCAGGTCTTCTTCGGAGCTAGAACGGACAAGATACAAAAAGATAGAGAATTGTGGCAGTTACATAATGTTTAGACAAAATTTATAAACAAATTGAATAAGCTTATTAAAATTATAAACAGTAAGTACATTAAAATATGAACAAAGTAAGCTAAGTAACAAGAACCTAAACTGAAGTAAATAGATGCTAACAATTGTTGTAGTGTAATATATAATAAATGCAAATGTGAATATACTTCTACAGATCTCAGGAGAGATTGAAAGAAAAGGAAAAAGGATATAATATGAAAAAAATGGACATAAAGGAATGTGGAGAAAGAAAAGAAAAAAAAAATAACCAAAAATTAAATAAATAAGTAAATAAAATGGAAGAATAAAATTAGAGATTTACAGTTGTGTTCAGCTAGGAGTTTCACTTAGAACTGGAAAGCCAAGGGTAAGGGCAGGTATAGAGGAAGCTATATATGTTTTATACTTCCATGAAATTATTTTCATTGAATTTAATTAATCTATTAATTTGAAAATAATTGAAATTCCTGATAGATGGATTGAAACATTCTATAAAGAGTTTGATGAACTTCCGAAAGCCAATCCATTACAGACGGAATCTCTTCCCGAATCCCCAGCAAAAAGTTTCTCCACTGATAGCTTTGTTTTTGCGTGAGTCAATTTCGTTAATTGCTTTGTAGTCAGCCCGTTATTCGATTGTAAATAATATATGGTGTGTATTATGTAACCATTATGTATTATATGGTGTGGATGGTAACTTTATTGTAAAGATAAAAAGGATATGGATGCAAGTCTAAATAATTCCAAGAGGGTCGATCTAGGTCAGAGAGTATGGGTTCTGAGATCAGGAGGCACAGCCCAGGAAGCAGTAGTGGCCTCCGTGATGTCTGATAAAAAGTTCATCAAGGTAGAGTGGCAGGGTGAAGATGGCCAAACATTGGGCAAAACAGTACCAATTGATGAAGTGTTTCCTAGTTTGCACGAAACAGCACAGACATCCGGAGAGCCTAGTGGGGAAATAAAAGTGAGGAAAGAAGACCCTTCCTCAGAGGTTAATGACAAAGTATGCCCCATTTGTGGGCTGAGTTTCAAGGGTGATAGAGGTCTCAGAACCCATATAGCTAAAAAGCATCCCAGGGAGGCAAATGACGCTAGAATGAGGGGCTTGATTGGTAATATAGAAAGGGGAAAAAATGTAGAGGATGAGGAAGAGGGAGTAAAGAATCAAATAGCAAAATGGTCGGCTACCTTCCAGAAATTTGGTCGGCAAAACAATGTGGATAATATGGAATTCGATGAGGCAGTGGGCAATTTTCTAAAATTTCTAAAAACAATCAATGAAGAATTGCCCGGCCCACAGCACCCTGCCGTCAAGTTCTATAAGCTAAGACGGAAAAACAAGATTGATATGGTTGGCAAGGGTGCTGGAAAAGTGTCCAATCCACAGAGGGCCAACAAGGCAGATAGGAGTCGTCGGCAAGAACAATATCAATATGAGGTAGCCCAGTACAATTATTATAACAGAAGAAAGAAAGTGGTGCAGAATATTATGAACGCCGACGCTCCTAAGCAATGCCCTCTGAAGGTAGCCGAGATTGAAGGCCACTTCAGAAGCCTCTTTGAGAAAGAAAATCTCTGCAAACGTGCGGACTACGAGAATTGCGCCCCGACGCCAAATCTTACATCCATCGATGTCCAAGTAGTAAAAAAGGCGATCAAATCAACGTCATTGGACACATCACCGGGGCCGGACGGAGTTTTGGTCCGCACGATTAAATTCTTTGATGTTTCATATATCATAAAGACCATTGCGGAGATCATGCTGAGGGTGGCATATGTACCGGAGCCTTTACGTCAGGGGCGCACAATCTTGGTATACAAGGGTAAAGGAAATAGCAACAGCATATCATCATGGCGACCCATTACCATTTATTCAATTGTGCGCCGAATTATTGAGAAGGTTCTGGACCATGAACTGAGAAAACAGATCACCTTCAGCAAAAATCAGAGAGGCTTCATCAGAGGCCTACCGGGAGCACACGTAAGCGCCAGAATTATCGACGCAATCATAAAAGACGCCAAGAATAAAAAGAAAGATTGCGCGGTAGTGTTTTTGGATGTCATTGGCGCTTTCGACAACGTTGGTCACGAACATATAATCGGCTCACTAGAGGCAAGAGGAGTGTCACCAGACCTGAAGAACGTAATTGCGGCTCTCCTAGGTTCAAACCAAATCAAGATTGGGATCGGAGCCCACTCGACTAGCTGGATCAAGGTGCGGCGAGGAGTACCCCAAGGCGGACCCTTGTCGCCCTCGCTGTTCAACCTGGCTATAGATCATCTGTACCGCGACCTGTGTGAGCAAGAATTTGCCAACCGCTATGGATATAAATTAAGCAGCGACCAAGAATGTGTGGTCCTCACAGGCTTCGCGGATGACCAGGCTGTTACAGCGTGTGACAAGGGTGCTGCAGAGAGGATTGTTAATGGTGTGCAGAGGATCCTTGCCGAGATCGGTCTAGCAATAAATCCGCAGAAAAGCGTGGGCTTGATAGTCGAAAAAGGAGAGCTGCAACAAACAAAGCTCTCCCTAGAGAACGGAGAAGTGATAGCATCAACAAAGCCAGGTGAAACTATAAAGTATTTAGGATGTGCGTTCTCGGGAGAGCTGGTATTAAATGAGGAAATGGTGACAAAATTAAACAACAACTTGGACAAATTGGTTAGCTCTTGCCTTCTTAAGCCGGAGCAGAAGATCAACGTTGTGAACCAGTACGTGTTCCCGGGACTTACTTACTCTCTTCAGACAGCGCCCCTCACAAAGATACGTCCTGCGATATTGGAAGGAATTGATACAAATATCCGCAGGAGTGTCAAGGCCATTATCGGGCTCCCTGCTAATGCATCAACGGCGATGTTTTATGCACCGAGGAGGTTTCGTGGATTGGGACTGATCCGCTGTCAATGGGAGGCTCCTTTGCAGCATTGGTCCATTGCCCAGCGGCTGTCTAATGTGCCGGATTCCCTGTTCCAGTCCACATTTGATTATAATGCGGAAATCGCGGAATGTGCGGAAAGACTGGGAGTGGATCAGGGCCACCGAAGCGTGAGAGCTCTACGACAGTCGCTGAGAGAAAATTCTTTTGAAGAGTGGGCCAGCTGCAGGTGGCAAGGCGTTGGAGTTCGACACTTTAAAGAGACCCCGAAAGCCAATAAATACATATGCCAGAAAAAAGTGCTTTCGGGGTCGGAATGGTCCAACGCATTAAAACTAAACATCAATTACGCACCTTTACGCGGAGTCCCAGGAGCCAGTGGACAGTCGAAGGAAGTTGGGTCCCTCTGTCGTAAATGCGGCAGAGAGTCGGAAACACCAGCCCATGTGCTGGGAAAATGCCCCAACAATTCCCTCCTCATAACACGCCGGCACCATAGGGTAAAGTTCGAGGTGATGAGGCTCCTTAGAGAAAAGGAATTCACCTGCTTTGACGAGGTCTATTGCATAGACAGTGAAGGCTCTACAAGATATGCGGATATTGTCGCGTTTCCCAGAACAGGAAGGACAGCGCTAATCTTGGATCCAACTGTCCGCTTTGAGAGCAACGACCTCGATCAGGCGGGTGAAGTGGAAAGGGAAAAGAGGAATATATACGAAAAATGCATCCCTTTCCTAAAAGAGAAATTCCGCGAGACCTTCGGAGAGAGAGAGTTCACGGTGAGAGGCCTCTGGTTTGGGTCTCGCGGAACGATCCCGGAAAGAACAAGGAGCTTTCTCGAAGACCTAGGAGGTGATGTTGGGGAGCTCGCGGGATTGGCCGAAAATATTATTTTGGACTCCCTGGGAATCATCCACTATCATATTTATACCGATTGAGGACATCTGGTAATAATTGTTTATTAAATTTTGAATTGATCCGCTGTCGTCCTGTCTTTTTGTCTGCACTCTGGGAATTGCTTATGAGAATTTGTTATGAGAGGAAAGAGGAAAAAGAGAGAAAGAAAGGAAAGATATGACATATATATGTATAAAAAAAAATAGAAAAATGAAATATAAAATTAATGTCCTTGTGGATTGATAGGTATGCTGTGTACGAAGCAACCCTATGTAGTAGGGCAGCATTACTTTTAATAAAGTATTTCTCTCTGGATACAATGGAAAAATACTATATCTATGAAATATTAAATTATAAATATATACATATAAAATAGCATTGAGAGATTATAGATAACAGTACAATGTGAATAAACCCAAAACTGGCAAAAGTAATATATATATAGAAATAACTTCATTTGCATACATACATTGCAGAACTAACAGATGTTTTTTTTTCATATTCATGTTTTTTCAGTTCTAACAATAATGCAATACTTATAACTTATATGTTCTTGAGTCTTTTCTTATGATTTTCAAATCAATTGACGAAGATATACTTATAAAATTATAAGACTACTCCATTTTTAGTTCGAATGTATTAAAAGTGTTATTCTCATTTAAGGTAATTTTTCTCTTATTCAGCCTTCGGCAGTAGTAGTACACTCCGGAACTCAGTGAAGTTTTGTACTAGAAAAACAAATTCTTTAATGTTTATAAATTATCTGATGATGCTGTGAGTTCCGTGTATTAGTGAATCCATTTAAAAGTATCAGGATAATGGTCTAAGTCCTTAATTATGTTTATCGTATTGATATGGACTAACCATTTATAGAAATGATCATTTTATATTTATAGAATCCTCATTTTATATCAAGTTCATATCAGTAGCATGGCTCAATTTCTCGTCAAGATCCTAAAATTTTTATTCAGCTGCTACATTGCGAAGATCATCATCAAGTCATACCTCCATTTCGATGATCATTGCATGTTTTCTTGCTTCCGAATAAGGAAAATTTCAGGCTTGCTGTGCAGGATGCTGTGGTCCATTATGATGACTGAGTTTCAGAGCTGTTCTTCACGATATGGCTTGAAACGTTTTGAAAGGTCTCGTCCTTCATCTTTCCTTGGAAGATGTTTTCTAACCTCTGATGATTTCCGGTGAAATCTTTTGCTGTATCACTTTCAATCCATTTCATCCAGACCAGTAGTGGCCCATTGCCATTGATCCATTAAATGCCAATAGTATAATTACGAGTTTTTTTTTAAACGTTTTTTTCCGCAAGACCTTTTGAAATGTTTTTCGAAAGGCTACTACGATGTTTTTGCCCGAGAGAGATGTTCAAATGATGATAATGTTTAGATTTCTTTCAAATTTATCATTGATTTCCTCTTTTATATCCTTCTTAATTCCCAAAAACAGATATTTGTTATTGTTATTATTGTAACCACGTCCGAAGCTGACCAAGATACATGGACAATATGTAGTGTAAGGTTCTTGATTACTCAAAGCTTTGACATAGCTCATCAGGATCATGACACATTAATATGCAAGGAGATTGGCTACGAACCTATGCCAGATCAATGCTAGCCTGTGTTTGTGCTTTTGCAGCTCCTATATTTGAACGTGGCCAATAATGCCTACCTAGCCCTGTTTCCGAATTATGGACAATACGATTGCTTTGAAACAGGCTACTGGATCAGTGTTTTGTATTGATCTTAAAACAAATAAATACCCAGTATAATGTTTTCATTTTTAAGTTCCCCGTTGAATGTATTTGCTTTATTTTTAAAATTTATGATCAGTCTTTTTAGTATCGAATAAATGCTGCATTTTTGAAGTGAGAACTTCTTTAAGCCCGTTTTGAACCTTTTTGTAGAGAGTGAATTAGATTAAGCCGTCAGACCTGCGATGTGTAACGCTCGGGTAAAGTCGGCTGCAACCGACTAATACTAGTGTTACACCGACTAAGTGCTTTTGCATATAGATTAAAATATTTCAAAAATTCAAAATCGGACCTGTATATTGGCAAGTTAAATGTTCAGCATTTGATCCTTTTTGTAATGAGCTTTTATTCAAAATTTTATCCCAGCGAGACACCGTGTTAGAGTTACGAAGAGGGAAAAAATAGCATCGAAAATCAAGTGATAACGAGTTTTATTGAATATATGGTTTATGATATCCCAGACACTAAAAATTGAACCTGCATACTACAAACGAGGCAAATATTTTATATTATTAATCTCGGCTTGTTGATATTTTCACTTCTTTCGTGTGATCTAAAACAAACACCGTAGTTTTTTTTGCTAGTTGTTTTTTAGAAAATTTAGAAAACCAGCTCTTGTGAAGTTTATAAAAGATTATTTAGGTTATTTTATTATCCACTTTATCTTACCAGTAAGGAAATACGATTATTTGCTGAAGTGAACAACTTTGACAACTTTTCTCTGATTTTTAATCTGAAACATTAGAACATTTACTTTGGTAATCTCAGGATCAAACGGTGGTTAAATTTCTAAAGATTAATCAAATCAGTCAAAACAAAGTAATTAATGTTGGTAAAGAGATAATTCGGTGTGTAAGGTTCGACTAATTAACATTTATACATAAATTCTTCATAAATCAGCTTATGTTTAAGGCACAATTGGACATATATTGGAATTGTCAAGAAATGAACGATTTTAGGAATACAAATTCAAATTTAAAACTTTCAAATTGATAAAACTTTTGCAGGAGTGAAAAGCAGAGCAAAAAACTACGGAACATGTCAAACAGGGACAACGAAATGAGCTCAGTAACAAGTCCACGAACCAACAGTACGTCATTTTAAAATTTGTGAAGTTGATGCTCAATATACAGAAAGGATTAAAGTATATAAAGAATCCCAAGTTTATGCTAAGAATTTGTTATTTTTTTAAAATAAATCTGTTAAATTAACAGCTACTCGATGAAATCCTGTAAGTGAAAAAAATTAAAACTGTTTGTAATACGAACATCATATTTCTTATGTTATGGTATAAATTTTCCGTTTAGTTTTGACCACATTTCTTAGTCCAAGGTTTAAATAACATTTTTTCTTTATATTTCTAAATATCCACAAGTTCGAGTTTGAGTAGAAAAGCTCAAAACTGTACTTTATAATAAATGTTTACTTACAGGCTTTTGGATTATGGCCATTATGTTGTTAAATTTTGTGAACAAGTTTTTTTAAATTACAATTGGTTTATTTAGAGGAGAATGAAAAAATTACCAATGGCAAACACTTAAATTAAAAACTCAAAAAAGTGATCAAGTATTGGACTTACTGAAATTTCTATTGTGTAGATGGTGAGTGGAATGAGGCTAAACTAAAAGAAGTATTTAGTTTTTTTATATTATTTAGCTTCTTATTTAAATGGATTGGAGTCAACGTAAAAAAAAAAAAAAAAAATCCATTGAACAGACCCAACATCCTGCCCACTCACTATTTTATTCAACCCACTGAAACTGTATCGATAAATGGTTAAGCAGACCGAGGAATTGCGGGAATACTTCATACTACGAGCCATGGTCTAATTCGAGTCCTCAGTCCAGAGAGATTGGGACGAGTGGGGGCACGAAATCAACTTAGTATTCCGCATCTTCACTACTTCCTATTGATTTACAATTCTCTCAACATCCAAAAATCCTAGTTACTTGTGGATTCGTTTTTACGAAGGTATGTAGAATATGACTATTTTTAATGAATTGATGAAAATGTTTTTTTTTTGTCATTATCCCGCAGAGTCAACAGTTTCGTGAGACTACTCTGTCAATGTTTTACACCCGATTCCCTCAGCTCAATGTCTCTGCGTCGTAGGCTTTAATCTGGCCATATTTTTCAACTTTGGCCAGATCTTATTTACTATTCAAATTGATTCGCGCAATCCCTATTTAGCCTAAGTATACACACCCCTTTGACTTGAAATGGATCTCATTTAACCTGCCTCGACTTGGGCTCATTACCGCTTAGGGGAGCGTCCCACGGATGGCGGATGTAGGAATGGTCGGTGGAAATTCCTCGGAAGTACAATGCACTCGCTGGACAACAATGAGAGGGGCCCTCCAGACTTGCTGAAGGAAGGGCCCCTCCAGATTTGCTGGAGGGTGTGAATTAGCATCGAACGCCCTACTCACATATTTATAGTTCACAAAATAACAAACAGTCATGGATCCTCATAAAATAAAACGCACATTATCCGGAATTAAACTAGTCCTCTGTTTGGGTTTCCGGGTGGGGAGTGCTTTAGAGGATTTATTCCACAAGTTGAAGACTAGAGAATTAAGTATAGCAAAGTGGAACGTAAGAAGTTTTAATACAACAGGTGGGTTAAAATCGGTCGCAAATGAGAATAATGGGTACAATTTAGATATCGTGTCATTGCAAGAGGTTCTTTGGCCAGGGCAGGGATCTATAAGGGGAGATAATTACACTTTTTGGTACTGAGGAAGCAGAAATCATTGTTTAGGTACCAGTTTTCTTATTTGGAATACATGTCTATCCTCTTGGACAAAAAATGTATTTATTGTACACAAAGTTGCTTATTATAAAAAAATTGTAAATGATAAAATTTGAGCCAAGATATAATGTTTAGCGATTTGTTATAATCGTAAAATATAACTATGCAGTAAGATCAATGAAATAAAATATCTTCTTTGTTTTCCTGTTCTTGATAACAAACTAGGATCGATTGCTACCCGTAGTTGAGGGTAGTAGCCGGTAGACATGAGAACGATAAGGTGTTCCCGGTGAACTCGAAGAGAGAGTTATGGCAACAAGCTTTAGCGGATCAACTCATTAATCTTTCTTCCGAGGCTATAAATCATCCGGAGCGGTGATGAGTTAAAAAACTCAGAACTAGGGATTTTAATAGCTCCTGTATCCTCGGGACCGCTTGCCCCGGATTTATGAATGAGGCCAAATGAATGACGGGGCTATCCTCTGTCTCTTTAAATTACCATTTTATTGCTATCTCCATCAATCATTCTTCCTTTCCGTTCTATATTCTTCTAGTTCTTGTCTCTTGTTTTTTTCCATCTTATTTCGTGCCTTATATTTAGAGGAAAAGATCTTCGATGTTCACTTTGAGAACTTTAGTCTACTAAATTCTTTCTTTATTATTTATCTTTGTTTCGCATAAATTGTAGTTTGGAATTCCATTTTTCTATTTCCGCAATTAGACTATTTTAACATGAAACCTCAGTCGGGTGCACGATAAATTATTCAAAACTAGTAGGCCTGTGTGAAAAATTAGCACAGCATATTATCAATTATCAAATGCCAAATTAATAAGAAAATAAAATAATGCAACGTATCAAAAGACAAAGAAATCAATTGATCCTTTATCGATAAATATAATCGACAAAGGAAACAAAAATTAATTTAAATCTTCATCATTGTTTGGAACGAACATGTTTACAAATTTCAGTGAGCTGTATCTTTGCTAAAAATTGTCCGATTTCGATGATTTTTTTTTCGTTTTGTAGGAAATTTATTAATCTTCTATATAATTATGGGCATAGCCCAGGGAAAAGTACGTAATTTTTCAGTTATTCGCAAATAAAGTTTGTTTTCTTTCATAACTTGTTTGCTTGAATTTTCGAGGTGATCGGACTATTTTGCCCGCCTGAAGAAGAAGGAAGCCTTCGAAATTGGTGGCTCAATCTTGGGATTTGGTGAAAAATTAACGATGATATGGCTTGCCGATCAAAAACACCATCGATAAATAATACAAACTCCTCCTCTCTCGATCATAGAGACCTCAAGTCGACGAAATGAGACATGTATTATATGACAGTACTACAATTAATGTAAATTTGTGTGGATGCGAACCATATGTCTTGCGTTATATCGAAAATAGTACGTTTTTGGGATCCGATAGTTCCGGATGACCTACCACCCTTCCAGTATTGGAGCCTAGCAGAATGTTTGTATCGACTTTATTTATTTTAGAAAGAAAAACAAAAGTGGAGAATACGATTCGATAACCCCCGTGAAATTCTGAATCCAACGGTCTCCCCATTCATGGTATTTGAACATGACAGGAGCTTATATTTGGTTTTCGAGCCTTACTGTAATAATATATGTGGGGATACAGTTTTGATTCTTGCCGTTGATTTTTTTTTACTTAATGGTACTATTATAATTTTCAAAAAATGTATTCATCCCAAACTCTTCAATCACACATCACAAGCCTTGAAGAATGGTGTCAAAACTGGAGGATTAAAATAAATTCTAATAAATCCCATCAAATCACCTTTACCCTTCGACGTAAACCTATGACCTCATGTCCCACAGTATCCTTTAATAATACCCCACTTATCCTTGTTGAACAAATCCGATACCTTGGACTTCACTTGGACAAACGTCTAACTTGGAATCCTCATACCAGACTGAAACGACAAGAAACAGCTCGACGTTTCCGAATACTCCAACACTTACTAGACAAACGCTCTAAACTTCCCATTAATTACAATAGACTCATATACGACTTACGGAGTTGAGCTATGGGGCTCCACTAAACCATCGAATTACTCTCGCATCCAATCCTTACAATCCAAAATCCTTCGTGAAATCCTCAATGCTCCTTACTTTTTCACTAATAAAATAATCCATAAAGACCTCAATGTTCCATATGTTTCCGATTTGGCCAAATTCAGATACCTATCCTTCCATAATAAACTTCATAACCATCCGAATCCTCTTGTTTCTAACCTAGCTTCCTCTTCGATTCCTGATAACCCTCCGAGGCGTCTGAAAAGAAGATGGCCTCGTGATCTTCTCATGTAGACACATTATTAGAGTGCTACCAGTGGGTAGTTTCTCAACAAGCTTGTTTCATGTGATAATATTTCTCTGTACACATTTACTTGATGTATTCATACTAATACAGTTGTAAATATCATAATAAAAGTTTAAAAAAAAAATGTATTATATGTAAGGTGTAAAAATAATCTATATCATACCAATGCATCACATTATTATTGTATACCTTATGTTACAGTTCTACTGTTACATTAAATTTTCTATTAAAATAATCAACTTTGTTCACTTATATTCCTTCTTTCGTAAAACGATTGTAACAATACGGGTAAGTGATGCAGATGAGAAAAATTATCGAAACATAAAAATATTTGTAATTTTGCTGTGTCTTTTTGAAACATAATTCCATTAGTGAGTGATACAGGGAAAAGTGATTAAATGCTAGGGTCAAGATTTAATTGGGACTAAGTTGATAATGCCTGGTGTAAACTGGGCTGTCATTGTTCCATAAATACAGAGCCAGTATACATTTCGTAGTCTGAAGGTGATGCCTGACAAGGGGTAGCTAGCCCTGCTAACTTCTGCCGGCCAAAGTTTACTGTAAATGGAGTAACCGCATCAATGTCAGCCAGCATTTTATCTGCCCATTACATTCCTCTCTCTCTCTCTCTCCGCGGGTCCATTTCCAACCTAGCGGTGTCTATCAGACCCAAACCTCACTTTGTCAATTAAATTCCATTCGGATAACTTCACAGCAACAATGATTAGAATCCGGAAGTGATATCTTATGCTGGGCTAAGATACTTTGTGAAGTCTACTGTATTTTATATCAATCAATCTTGACGTATCCAAAATGAGCTTTTTTCCGACTGAAATAAAAATCAGAATATGAAGAGATATAAGAAAAATTGTGCTTTTTTTCTTCCAGTGATTTATTATGATTAAACTTCATATTTTTGTTACTATGTTGTTTGTTTTCTTAGGATTTCACTTCCTTGCACATTTCTAACCATTTATTTATTTTTATTCTTCCCTTACTTCTCGGAGATCTTTGTTAAATCGCGCGATACCTCTACGCGATACTTATCCTCTTGTTCTTCGGTCTTCATTAGTGTAGGTTAAAATGATCCTCCCCCACTAATTCCTTCCACCCGTAAACGAATATTTTACGTAGTAAAGGTAATTATCCTTACTTACTAGCTGAGGGAAATCGCCCTCCATGGTGATGTATAGTTTTTCCTCAGTATTTTGGCCCTAAATGCATCAAAAGCGATGCAAATCGGGACGACATTGCTAATCTATTCCAACCACTGAAAGGTAGAAGCTCTTATTTACTATATTTCAACCCAACAATGGGTTGTACAGATACGAACCGGCGTTCGTATAGAGCTTACAATATATAGACCGTAAAAAAATATTGCACTAATCATTGATCAATAAATAAAAACATAAATTCAAACCGTCTGCTAGTATAGTTCCCCTTATTGAACATTAACTATCGCGTTTTTCATATCAAGATCGGGATACTGCTGGACTCGACATACCATCTGTGACTTAGGAATAAACAAAATGATTAATAATAATAATTTATTTATTCTGGGACGAGTCCCTTTAGAATAATAAAGAAAGACATAAATATGGGCTAAGGAGCCTTAGAAATACATAAATAAAAGTACAGAGTAATTAAACAGTCATAGTAAAAAAAATAAAAAATTGAGAAAGAAAAAAAAATGATGAAGTAAAAATAATGAAGAACAAACTAATAATTTATATACATATTTATATTAGTATCTATTTACAATTTCATGGGGACTGGATGGATAAAAAAGGATTGAACAGGCGGGATTTAAAGATAGAAAGGGTATTGGTTGACGAATGTGAGAGGGGATGGAGTTCCAAAGGTCTGAGGATCGGATAATGAAAGATCTGTCGAAGGCAGCGGTTTGGTGGACCCTTATGTATAAATCCGAAGACCGGAAACGAGTATTAAGGGAACGAACAGAGAATTTGAATCGAAGGAGGTCGGAGATGTATAAGGGGCGGTGGGATTGGATGACTTGAAAGAGAAAGGATGACAGGAAATACGACGGTATAAAGGATAAAGCCACTTCAACTCTGCATAAAAACGGGAAACAGAGGCGTCCCCTGGGATCCCGAAGATGAATCGTACAAAGCAATGTGGCCCTTTTCGCTACAGAATTTTGTAAAATATAGAATATTCATCTATGAATCATAAAACATTTACAAAATAATAATTAAATTTGACTACATACAGGCAGGAAACCAAATTAGCTCGTTGGTGTCTAAAATGTAAAATGTGAGTTGAAATTCCTGATTATAAGCATAAAAAATAGCATTGAGTGCCTTGCATAATATATATTTTTTTAGAGTTTGTAATGTAATATATTTCTGAGATTCATTTATTCACTATTTTTTTTCTCCCAAAATACCTGGAAGATTATATTGTCCAAAACAGTGAACAATTATCCCTAGAAAATCTTCTAAATATTGATAGTACGGGCAAACTAAATAACATCTATTTCTTTTTGTTAAAAACTATATATAGGTATTTGGAGTAAGGACTATATTATATTATTTTAGGAATAACCATTTAATTATTCACATATATATATATATATATATATATATATATATATATATATATTATATATATATATATATATATATATATATATATATAGCTTTAAGAATAACTATTTAATGTAGTTCTATTTATGTAGTATTGGGAATGAAAGGGAGAGGAAGAGAAAGAAAGAAGGAAAAAAAAGTCTAATTCGATATATTATTGAATCATTAATTAATTTCCTGATGTACACTTTTTTATATTGTTTTGGGTTTTAGAAACAATTATCTGTTTATTTATTTATTCTATATATATATATATATATATATATTTTTTTTTTCTTTCAATTCGTTGTATTATTGGATTATGTTGCGATGTTATAATAGGCAATGGGAATTTACCTATGTCCACGTATTTATATCTTTATTTATTTATGCTTTGTTTATGCTTTCATTGCTATTCAATACTAACAACTACTAACACCAAATGGGCCAAACTCCATGGCTAAAAAGATGTATATATTAGTCAATAAACTATATATCTATCTATTTTTTTCCCCAGATTATATCATTTTAAATTCCCTGTTGCTTGTGTTACTAGTATGTCTTTCTTTTATGAAATTAAACAAGGAATTGTGGAAAATCATGGATGTTGACAAAATTACAAATTATAAACTTACTAGAACTAGTCGGAGTTTTCCTTATCAAAGTAAGCATATACATTTTTTGGTCCTTCCTTTCTGTCATTCCATCATAATTATTATTCTTGTCCCGGCATACCACAAAGGAATAAACTTTTCACTTTTTTTTTGCTTATAATATAAAAACAAGTAGAATAATTGATAAAAAGTTGCCTAACATGGGTAGTTTTGACAGAAACCGAACTAAAAGATCAATAAATCGTGTTTTTTCCCTATAAATTGACCCTTTGTCAGCGTGCTTTTAAAGGTTTAGTCGTTAGTGTCTACAGATATTTCCCAAACCAACAAATGTAGATTTTACTATAAAAAAAAACTACAAGCGTTGACAATTTTATTTACTCTAATGTTATATAAAAATGTTTTCTCAAAAAATTGGTTTTCGAGATGAACGCATAAAAAATTATTTAAAAAAAAATAATCAAAATGAGTATTTATTTGCAAACTTTATTTATGCAAACAAATTAAGTTTGTAGGAATGTCACTATCAAGTTCCTTTTCTCCGCCATATTTTTTACGCAACAAATTTCTGGCAAACATTTTGTATACCTACTGTCTGGGCTATTGTATGGGATCAAAACTTAATATTAATAGGTGTAGTTGTACTGAGTTCTTTAATTTACCTAACTCCGAATTCATAGTTTATTCTTTTAAAATTTATTAAGTTTCCTAATTTACAAAGTTAAAATTTGTAGGATTCATATATTCTGCAATGGTAGGCAATGAAGGTTCTCTTCTGTATGAAGGCTTGCCTTTTCATTTCCCTTTTATTTCATACCTTTACCGTGCTTCAAAAGCATTATTAACATTTAAAATTGAAGTTGTTTATACTTTATTGCATATTTCATGTATATTTTCAAATATATTTTCCCTTTGATCAGCTAATGAGGAAAGAAATGTATTCCGAGAAATGAAGAGTGACATTGAAAACGCTCTGGAATTCAGGAGAGAAATATAAGCCAAGAAAAATTTACCGGAAAATCAACAGGTTATTATTAATTCTCGGACTACCACCCCATCAATTTTATCAAAAGAGTGAGTGGGATTCCCTTCTGCTCATACTCATACTCATACTCGCGGCGCGCATAGAAAACCTGTCAGGAAACGTTTACAAGACGACTTCGGTTTGAGTAAGTTGTAAATATATAAATTTACGGGAAAGGATGTTTTGATCCAGAGTGGGCGGATACCCAAAGACGGATTATGGGATGTTAATTGAACAGCTCCCGGCTATCCACCCCTCCTCCCCACCCCCCAGTTCCCACGGCTAAGTGGTTTCTACCCGTAATGTTCCCGTCGAGGTGTCGCTTTATATTTACCTCCAGGGCAGTTTCTGTTTCTTATTGCTCTTTATATTATTTTTAACTACTGCAATGAAATTCTCTACCGTTTCTTGTATTTGTAAATAAAGAAATATCCTATATATATAGTTCAAATAGGTCATGTTTTATGTTATCCGAGTGTTCATGTGTTCGAATCATTTGCAATATTTCGGTTGCTTATTTTCAGTAATGAACCATTGCAATGTAACTTAATTCAACGAAAAGAAGCTGTACAAAATAAGTTAGGAGGGGTGGTAAAATTAGATTTCAGAATTTTTTTTTTGTATTTGTTTATTTAGAAATATTACATTCTGTCACATGAAGGACATTTATAATAGTGTTCAGAGAGCACACTCACACTCTATTTACAATAATAAAAATAAATAATACAGAAACTTAATAATAATAAATACAATAAAATAAAATAAATGTATATAAACAAAAGAACTAACCTAATCATACACACTCGGGCTTGAGTGGAGGATCTGGCCATTGCCAATACTCCAATAGATGCTTATTTACAGAAGGTCTCTGGGCCACTGCCGCTTCAACCTTCGAGGAGGATTGTAAGGATGGGTGGTGCTGGATAGAGATTGTGTAAGGAGATTTGGATGATAGGTAAGGTTCTGGTGAAATTTGGAGAATTTTTCTGGAATAAGGTCTATGACAAATGGGATATTACGGTCATGGTGTAGGATTTTGTTAGTTACATAGAACGGAGCATCAACTATTGTTCGAAGGACTTTAGATTGAAAGGATTTAATACATTTGATGTTAGAAGCTTTTGCTGTCCCCCACAGTTCAAGTCCGTATGTCCATATAGGTTTCATTATTGTCTTGTAGATAAGTAATTTGTTTTCAATAGAAAGTTTGGATTTTCTGTTTAATAGTCTGTATAGCTGGCCGTATCGTCGGTTGAGTTCTTGTCTTTTGAGTCTAGTATGTGGGTTCCACGTTAGTCTTCGGTCTAAATGAAAGCCACGATACCGGACTGTGTCTGAGTAAGGAAGCTGGATGAAATTAAAGTATACTGGTGGACAGGAACTGCGTCGGAGTGTAAAGGTAATATGTTGGCATTTAGATTCATTAACTTTAATGCGTCAGTTATTACACCAGTGCTCAATCAAGGTGAGGTGGCTTTGGAGATTTAAGGATGCTATGTTGGGATCAGAGTTGGATGATAAGATTGCGGTGTCGTCAGCGAATGTTGCAAGAAAAGTATCAGGATGAACAGGGATGTCAGCAGTAAAGATGATGTAAAGCACGGGACACAAGATGCTGTCTTTGGGAACACCGGCTTTAACGGAGTAGATATTGGAAAATTCTGTTCCACAGCGAACTCGAAAGGAGCGGTCAGAGAGGTAGGATCGGAGGACTAGGTAGATTTCCGAATAACTCTAAAAGTAAAAACATTTTGTTGATGTTGTGTGTGGTCATTTAAACGTTTAAGAAATTTCCTAAAACAATAAGAAACGGACAATTTGGTGCAAAGATGATTTTTAAAATATTTTTCATTTGTTCTACTGCAGAGCATATGTTTCTAATTTTCTTAGAAAATTACTAATGATGGAATAAAAACATATTTAGGGCAATACTAGAAATCACCTTTTATTGATTTTTTTGACTTATTGATTTATTGACTTCTTCTGTTACAAAGTAAATACATTTCATGAAGTTTAATAATTCTAGATATGATATTATATTTAAATAATTCAGTATCAACGTCTGTTTATTCCGAAAAACGATCATGTAACCTTTAAAAAAATTAAATTAGTGAATAATTAGATGAATTTATCTTTTGTAAAATTCCAACATTATCCACTTACAATCAGTGTCACATATTTTGGTCAATCTATGGAAGCCAATGAAAATCCCATAACTTAATTTTAGTAAACTTTAGATTGGAAAATTGTATTTTATTGCCTACCGTTGATATAATAATAATAATAATACTTTATTTATTTTGGGATATAATTAATAGGATTTGGTTATAATTAATGATTTGTTTGCTATAAGCTTTAAGCTGTAGCTTCGTTTAAAAAATTTTATAATAGCCTAACATTGCAAAAAACAATTTCTATTCAAAGTAGAGCGGTATGTGAAAATTATGTGTTGCTCACAGCAGTTTTTTTTATCTTTAAGTGTATTTGTTTATTAATATTTTTCTTTTTGTACATACCACCTAAATAGTATGAAAGTAGTGTTAGTTAGTTGATTGGGCGCTGTTAACCGGGATATTTTGCGCCCAGACATCGAAACAAACAAAGAACAATCGAGAAGCTAGTTATAGGTTCTTTCTTAACTACCTTAGTCGTTAAGATTTTTAAAACCAATTACTTCCATAACAAGATTAAAATTATCTATAACAATTATCATGAAAGCATTAAATGAATTTTGGTAACATTCAAAATATATATAGAAAAAAATATATTAAAATTCGCTTCTCAATATCAGGATATTAAAATGGAGGGTAGAAGCTACTAATTCGTCTATTTTACAGAATTCTTCAAAATTGTTCAAGCAGCGTCAACTACAAATCCGATATTCAAAGTGAAATGACTAACGTATATTCGGCAGCTGGTTGTTGCTCAGTTGCTAATAAGAAAATCGTTGATCTTCTAAAAACAATTTTTTCCTGCCTCACTACCGAAGGTTGGGAAGAATTGTATTCGTGCAAGAGGTTAAAAAAACATTTGTGCTCAGAATCGAAAATTTCCACTCGCGTTTTATTTTTCAGACATCAAGGATTAACTTTGGTTTAGTGTCTGTCTGTAGTCAAATTTTATTTTATTTTATTTTATTATTTTTTTTTTGGGGTCCTTCCTTCCTCGCCGTTAAGGCTATACGGGATTTTCCCGGGCCAGGGAGTGTGGGCGGGGATTTAAAAGACTCCCCGGCACCGGGACGCGAACTCGTGACTATTTTTATATCTCAGATTCATATGTCAGGTTGCCAGCCAGGCAACGGCGGTGCAGTGTACACGCTTTAGCCCATTCGGCCACCCCGCCCACTCTGTAGTCAAATCGATGTAACTGGAATATCACCTGCTACTGTTTATCCGATCTTCATGAAATGCTCAGGAATAGTGCGTGTTGGTGTCTAGATGGTCCCATATCAATTTTATTAAATTCTTTATGTCTCTGACTTTGCCCGAGCCAGATACGTATCCTTTCATGATAAACTTCAATCCCATCCGAATCCACTTGATTCCAGCCTCGCTTCTTCCTCGATTTCTGATAATCCCCCTAGGCGTCTGAAAAGAAGATGGCCTCGTGATCGTCTCTCACCGAGAATTAAATAGGGAGTGCTATCACTGGGCAGTATCTCTTCAAGTCTGTTGTCATTATTTCTAATGTGTAAAAAAAAAAAAAAAAATTAATTCTAACCAGCACTTCCACTTACGCATGCCCAATTTTTGTAGATATACCAATATTTCAGAAACGGCTAGTTTGGTTTGGCTCACCCTCAACCCCTATCCAGCTTCCTTCATCCCTACAATCCTCCACTTCACAGATCTCTTGTAAATATGCTTCTGGAGTCCTGGCAATGGCCAGCTTCTTCACTCATGTCCTGAGCGTCTGTGGCTCTAGTGCTCTCTTTAAGCCTCCACTGGCTTCTAATACTAGTGATGCGGCTGGAAAAGTGGCACTGGGATCTCCTGTAGTCTTGCTTTGCCTTCCACATGTGGGGGGAAAAGCTTGGCTCGGAGATTCCTGGGCGAATGTATATAGATATGATTGTGTTTAGAAGTTTCTATTTTATGTTATTTGTTTACTTTTTTTTTCTTTTATTTACTTTCTTCATCAGTATTATTTATTTACTTTTTATAATTTATATTTATTTCTCTATTATTTTTATATAGTGTATGAATGAGAACTCTTAGCCCTAATACATATAGCCCTCCAACAGTGGCTGATTGTATTATTATTCAATAAATAGATTATTAAAAAAAAGATTTGGCTCAAACTTAGATAAAATATAAGTATTTAAAAAAAAATAATGTACCATTACTTTGATTGAATTCTGTCCATTGTTTTTTTCTTTTATATGCGCAAACGTGTTTTCCTTGATACTCTTATATCCCTAAAACCGCAAGTTCGATTTGGCCCTAACTTGGAGGGAATTTAGGAATTGGTCAACGTAAAATGAAATAGGCATCAATTTTGTCAAATTCTATCTAATACTTCAAAAAAACTTATACTTTTTCCACAGATCAGAAGATGTATTATTTCATACGCCTATAGTTTGAAAACGGCGCGTTCGATTTGACCCAAACTTGGAGACTGGCCAGTGTTTCAACTGCCTCCCGCAGTGCCACATCCTACGCCCTGAAGACGACCTGCAAAGTGGGTCGAAACGTCGGCAAAAATTAAAATAATTTATATATTTTAATTTTTTTATTTATTTGACCGCACCCTCGACTAACTCCTTCCCATATTATATTAACGGACAACCATCTCTACAACATTAGTATCAATTTCATTTAATAACTAAAATTAATATATGGCAGTGAAATGTGGAAGGTACTGATCATATGGAGTGGGAGTTAGGTTATTACAATATTGTTATGGGGTTATAAAATTGTAGGTTTTATTCAAAAAGTTAATTTATACGGTATTGTTTGGTCGATTCCAAACGATACTGGCATGACGCTTATTTCATAGATTTCATGTAATTTTCAGTAAATAAGAAGTAATTTTTACTCTGACTTTGAAAAAAAAAAAAAAAAAAACTTCTTCTTTGTGATTGTGTTTATTTCCATTGAAGTTAAACCAGCTCGTAGTGGTCTCGATTTTCTGCTTAAATATCAAAATTGTGTTAATTTCACTCATGTTTTATATTTCAGCTTAATTAGTAACTGCGGAACTTTTTCGTATTTTAGTATTTGCTGATAAACAAAACTCGTGGATATGAAACCGGTATTTGTTGAGGGATTATTGAATTTAAAATAACGGCTTCTTCCAGAGATTTTATCCACATAAAATAATTTTTAGACTTTTAATATAGATTTTTTTAGCATATGACAGCGGCGAGGAAGCTGTATTGGCCATACTTAGGATACGTTTTTAAAATGATTTTTATTGCTAATGTAACAATGAATAATTCTGGTTGTATCTTTGGTTTCGTTCTTTATGCATGCACCCATTTCGAGACTATTTCTCGAGGTAGGTAGCATTAGCTAGAGGAGACTAAGTAGAGGTGGAGTGGCATAATATATGCTAATGGTGTATATCGGTGAGGGGGGGGGGAGGGCTCTGAGGGAGGCGATATCTGCCCCAGCCCCTAGAGTGCTCTTCACCATAACCTGCCTCATTATTAGCTTATTTTTATCTTAACCACTCTAACTCCAAAAGCATTAGCCCCGCAACAAGAATTTAGATATAGAATTAACGCTATTAGTATTTATACATAGTCTATACTCGAGAATAATAAAACACCTCAAGATCAAATTTTATTCGGAATAACTAAAAACGATGTTGTTCATTATAACAGTAATTTTGCAAAATATTACAAATGCAAGAGAACCCTCACGTTTTTTGTTTGTTTTTTTATGGAGTCTAAAGCTCTTTAAGGTCTCTATAAGAGCTTCAGTTTTTATTCAATTTTCATTTCAATTATCATCGAAATTGCCATTAAAACATAGTCATTCTAAAGCGCCTGTATTCTATTCTAGATTCCCATCACATTATATCAGATCATCAGTTTGGATTCCGCACATCCTGTTCCAATATCCAGCAATGTCATCGTGTGGTGGATGTTGTCTCCTCTGCATTGGAGCGCGTTATGTACTGCAAGGAAGTCTTTCTCGACGTAGAACAGGCTTTTGATCGAGTCTGGCACGCGGGACTGCTTTACAAACTCCGCAAATTCTTATATTGTACATACTTTCTCATTATCCGTTCTTATCTGACTAATAGATACTTCAAAATTAATCACAATAATGCTTCTTACTCATCCCTCTTTTCCCAGTCCGCTGTAGTTCCTCAAAATAGTATCATAGGTCCTTTACACAGTATACACAACTGACATCCCAGCCGATCCTAACACTGTCATCTCCACGTATCACAGGCGAATCAACTGGAGTAGGAGAGGGGTTTCGGGCTGAAGCCTTTCCCCTTCTCCCCTCCTCCCCCCAAAAAAGGGGGTAAAATATAACCATGTTTCATAGAAAAAAAATATAAAAAACTATCTCTTAAACTATTATTGTTCGTATAATTACATTTAATAGGACTTCAAGAATCACTTCAACACCATTTCATATAGGTAGTTAATTTCTTTCTTTTTTTTTTAAATTAATTATTGTTGTATATATGAAAAAAAAAAAATCTTTCGGGCTGAAGCCGAATAATGGATCCGCTATTGCCACGCATGCTTCCTATCATTTAAGAATAACCCAAAAATTGCATCCCATACTCTTCAATCACACATCACAAACCTTGAAGAATGGTGTCGAAATTGGAGGTTTTTGGTGGTTATGGTGTCAAAATAAATTCCAATATATCCCTTCAAACCACCACAACAAACTTCAGAACCATCCAAATCCTTTCGTTTCTAACCTTCTTTCCTCTTTGACTCTTATAACCCTCCGGGACGTCTGAAAAGAAGATCAGGCCTCGTGATTTTCTGTTGTAAATCCATTTTTAGAGTGCTATGACTGGGTAATTTCTCAACAAGTGGTTTCATGTTATTACATTCTTGTGTTCACATTTGCTGAATGTATTTTTATTTCTAATACAGTTGTAAATATCATAAATAAATAAAAAAAAAACATCGTAGATCTTTTATAATGTTTGATGAGGTAAAGGCTTGTTTCCCAAATAAAAGAGACTATGAATGAAAAATACAATTCATGAGTAGTGATCCTGATCCTATATGAGTTCAAAAACGCTGCAAATTATTTCACAATGGTTTATTATTTCCAAACAATTATACATCTAAAGCAACATTACCTTCCGAGTTACAAAGAAAAAAAAAACAAAAGGTGATTCCAATTTTTGGACTAAACTGTTTTTCTTTAATCAATAGTAATATGCTAAAAAAAATATGAGAAGGAGTTAGTTGAGGGTGCGGTCAAATAAATAAAAAAATTAAAAAATATAAATAATTTTAATTTTTGCCGACGTTTCGACCCACTTTGCAGGTCGTCTTCAGGGCTACAAAAGATACAAACATGTTGAAAAAATAAAAATAAAATATAAGTATATATAAATTACGAAGAAGTTGTCAGATACAGAAATAAAAGATAAAGAAAATAAATACATGATAAGAAAATAGATAAAAGAAAATAAATACATGAATGTTAACGAATAAATAGATTGAAAATTGAATAACTATTGTTACAGTAAAGTTAAAATATGGATAAGATAACATAATACTAAGATATCAGTGGATAACAAGCAAGTGGAGGTTACCTTTAATTGTAAATAAACAGATAACGGGTCTAAAGGTTAAGAAGTGAAGAAATTGAAAGATTAATAGGGTAACATTAGTGTAATATTGTTGGGATGGATTATTAAGCATAAATAACTCTATAAGAAAACAATAATTTTAAAAGAATACTTTAAAATGTAAGAATAAATGTAAAAACAAGGTTATGATGATAAAGAAAATACCATAACATAAATCCTTTACCTCAAGATCTATTGGACCTAATCCATAGCAAACGTTGCTCTAGGACCCTTTGGCAAAGAACCAGGCATCCTGATGACCGGAAATCATATAATTATTATTCTAAACAGGTAAAAAAGAAACTGGAAACTTTTAAAACCCAATCCTACAATTCCTACCTCTCCTCATTATCCGCTAGTGATAACTCCCTCTGGAATGTAACCAAAAAAATCCTTAAATTCCAGTCCATTTCCCATCCACTTCGCCGTGATGATGGTTCCTGGGCTTCGTCAGATGCGAATAGAGCAGAGGAGTTTGCTAAACATTTATCCTACACATTCACCCCTCATCCCGAACTCCATCCCAGCCACACTGCTGAAGTTGAAGAATTCCTCTCTTCACCAATTCCTCTCTCTCTACCTCCAAAACCTGTTAACCCCTCTGAGGTCAAATTCCTTATAAACAAATTAAAACCCCGAAAATCCGCTGGATATGATCTCCTCACTTCACAAATCCTCAGACAACTTCCCAAAAAAGCAATCATATTCCTTACCTATCTATACAACTGCATCCTTCGCACAACCAACTTTCCTTTGGTGTGGAAACATTCCATAATCATCCTGTTTCCAAAACCAGGTAAACCTGTTAATAACACATCATCCTATAGACCGATAAGCTTACTCCCGATCCTCTCAAAAATCTTTGAGAAAATCCTTCTCAAACGCATCCTACCCATAATCGAATCCCACAACATCCCTTCTCATCAGTTTGGATTCCGCTCAAGACATTCCACTGTCCAACAGGGCCTTCGTGTTGTGGACCATATATCCTCTGCACTTGAAAACAAGCATTATTGCACTGGTGCCTTTCTGGACGTAGCACAAGCTTTCGACCGGGTGTGGCACGATGGCTTGCTTTTCAAGCTCAAAACCCATTTACCCCAATCCTTATACCTAGTCCTCAAATCCTACCTCTCAAATCGTTCCTTTCAAGTCCGTTGTGACACCGCATTCTCCACTTACTATCCGGTTGAGGCTGGTGTTCCACAGGGCAGTGTCTTGGGCCCAGTTCTCTATATCCTCTTCACTTCCGATATCCCTTCAAATCCCGATACATTTCTAGCTACATTTGCTGATGATACTGCCATTCTATCTTCCCACTCAGATCCTCAAATAGCATCTCTAAACCTACAATCTCACCTCTCTTTGATTGAGCAGTGGTGCAACAACTGGCGCATCAAAATCAATGAATCAAAATGCAAACATATCACTTTTACCCTGCGACGCAGATCCTGTCCGTCAATCCTTTTTAATTCAATTCCACTTCCCTACTCAGACACAGTCCGTTACCTTGGCTTCCTTCTTGACAAAAGACTAACTTGGAACCCACATACCAGACTTAAAAGACAAGAACTTAACCGACGATATGGCCAGCTGTATAGATTACTAAGTAGGACATCCCATCTTTCAATTGAAAATAAACTTTTAATCTACAAGACCATACTGAAACCTATCTGGACCTACGGACTTGAACTGTGGGGAACTGCTAAACATTCGAATATCAAACGCATCCAATCCTTCCAGTCCAAAGTACTTAGAACAATAGTCAATGCCCCATATTATGTCACAAACAAGACCCTACACCATGACCTTAACATCCCATTTGTCCTCGACATCATCCCAACCAGATTCTCAAACTTTCACCAAAACCTTATCCATCATCCAAATCCTCTAGCTCAATCCCTATCCAGCTCCCTTCATCCCTACAATCCTCCACGAAGGTTAAAACGGCAGTGGCCCAGAGATCTCTTGTAAATATGCTTCTGGAGTCCTGGCAATGGCCAGCTTCTCCACTCATGTCCCGAGCGTCTGTGGCTCTAGTGCCCTCTTTCAGTCTCCATTGGCTTCTAATACTAGTGATGCGGCTGGAAAAGTGGCGCTGGGATCTCCTGGAGTCTTGCTTTGCCTTCCACATGTGGGGGAAAAAGCCTGGCTCGGAGATTCTTGGGCGAATGTATATATTGTATATAAGTATGATTGTGTTTATAAGTTTCTTTTTATGTTATTGTTATTTTTTTTTTCTTTTATTTTCTTTCTTCATCAGTATTATTTATTTACTTTTTATATTTATATTTATTTCTCTATTATTTGTATATATTGTTTGAATGAGAACTCTTAGCCCTAATACTTATAGCCCTCCAGTGGCTGATTGTATTATTATTCAATAAATAGATAAAAAAAAAAAAAAAATGATGATAAAGAAACAAAAAACAGGTTGTACTATATATAGATGACAATTGACATTTAGTTTTTTGAAAGAGGTAATGGAATGGTAGGCTGAATGAAGATAATAATAGGGTGTATAGTTGAAGGATAGGTGTGTTAAGAAAAGAATCACAATAAAAGTAAAAACATACCGTAATTTGTGGTACTGCGGGAGGCAGTTGAAACACTGGCAGTGTCAAGAAACTCTTGTTAGCAGTGTCAAAAAAAATTTCGAGTAAAAATAAACGCATATATATATATATACATATATATATAATATATATATATATATATTATATATATAATATATATATATATATATATAAATATATATATATATATATTATATATAAAAAAAATATATATATATATATTATTAAAAAAATAAAAAATATATATAAATAAATAAATTAATAAAAATATATATATATATATATACATATATATATGAAAGGAAAAGAAGTAAAAGAAGGTATAAATGGAAGTGAGAAGATTAGATAGAGGTTTATGATCGAGACTTTTTTAAAATGTTGATGATTTGGGAGTAGGCGAGTGATAGATTTTGCTTGTCGGTTTTTAAGTTAAGTGGTTTGTAGTCTAATTGAATGAAAACACTTTCCGTAAGTAGTCTTTTGTCGTGGTTAGGTACTGTGGCAAGAATGGAGGTATTGTCAAAGTCAAATGTGTGGTTTGAGGATAAGGCGTGTTCAGAGAGTTTAGACGCGGTAGAGTTCTTAGAAGTAATTGAGTATTTGTGTTGTTTGATGCGGTCTTTAAGTTGGTTTTTGGTTTCTCCAATATAGGCAGAGTTACAATTGGTGGTAGAGCAAGGAATGCGGTATACGACATTAGAGCGGTGTTGCGGAGGGATGGGGTCTTTTAGGGTGGAGTAAATATTGGCAAGTTTGTTGTAGTTTTTAAAAGCAACTCGCAGGTTGGGAATAGAGGATCGTAAAGATTTTTGAATTCTATCTGAAAGTAAAGGGATGTATGGTAGAGATCTATATAAAGGAATGGGGGGCTGATTTTGAGAACTAGAGAAAGGGATGGAGGATGAGGGGCGGGTTTTGTAGTCAGTAATAAGTTTTTTAATGGTGTTGGAGGGGAAGTTATTAGACCATCAGCAGCAATAACCATCAGCAGTTTTGGAAATGATGTAAAATCGAGATATTAACATGGGTACAACTTACTTTATTCTGGGAGGATATGAAAAATATTTGTTTACCATACGATGATATATTTCCAATGAGCCTATCAAAAAACTTTGTAGGGTTTTATTCCCTCGATAATCTAAGTTAAATTAAATTATAGTAAAAAAAAAATCGTTTAATGATATATCACGGAATTTAATCAAATGTAATTTCAGCAGATCCTAATTTTTTTTTCATTTCTAATGCAGCCGGTTTAGATTGAACATTAAAATTTATAGAGGGGTTCATTCAGCGTCTCAATGAACTCAGATCAGAGTTTCGAGATTTTTTTTGGATAAAATTACTTCACTACTATTACTACTACAAAAATTATTTTATTTTGGTATAACTTATTATTTTTGATGGATTTTATAAGTTATAAAACATTATTTGGTTTCTTATTTGAGTCTATACATTTATTACCTTACAGACTTTATTATATATATAAATTGTTTATTCCAACTTAAATAATGTTTTTATTATTTGTCCATCTTCATTCTATTATTTTCTGAGTTCATTTATTCTTCTTGCATCTCTCCATAAACAACAAATATCTTCTTGGCTTTCTATTTTTCTGAATAACCTCCTTGGGACAATTTTTTAATTTTAGCTCCTTGAAAAATAAAATAAAGTGGAATCTGAATTAATTTGATTTCACAGAATGAAGAAACTTCAATAGTTATTCTTACTTGAGGAATGATTTTATTCAAATATTTTCTCTCTGATATGAAGTAGAAAATCCAAGGTTGGTGAAAATGACAGATTAGGTGGCGGAATTGCATTATTCAACAACGTTGATCCCTCCTCATTGAACCTCTCATGAAAACCGCATGAGCTCAAGTGAAAAGTATGGAGGGAGAAAAAATAATACCAACGCCTCATCATTATTATGATTATACGTTATTGCGGTTTTTTTGTTTCATAAATATTTTCATATTTTTAAAACTTTTAAATGTATTAGCCATGTTCTGGCAGAGGATGACATTATTTTTTATTAAATTAATATAAAAAATACATTGCTTTTAAATTTTATTTGACAAATTCATACATATTATAAATAAATGTGCGAATCTATGTTACTTATTATTTGCTTTAGTTATTTGTGTCAGAAGAAGGCAGTGGATCAGCTGATGCGAAGGTTGTCTCCTCAACTCCTCTCTCAGTTTTTACCAATTTTATAGCGGAATCTCTCTGATTATTCACGTGATACAGTTAAAGTGTATATCAGAGCAGTTGATATTTACTGTTGGCATCTTTTTTTTTGTTATTTTAAGAAAAAAAAATTTTTTTTTTTTTATTTATTTATTTTTTTTTCTCTTATGATATGCGGTATGATCAGCAAGTGATGGCCAGTAAGGTGCCCAAGAGGTCTCGGTCAGACGGAGTTAGCTCACCAGCCAAACAAAGGACTCGTTGCTGCCTACGAGAAATACCTCCAGTGACCAAACTGAACACTTCAGAACCAGAACCTCAGCCCCAACCAGGTACGTCTGCACAAGAAACGATTGAAGAATCACCTTTCTTTACCCCAAATCCCTACCAAGTGCTCCAAAATGACAGAGAAGTAATGGAGTCTGCAGCAATACCCAGAGAACCAAAGCCTCCTCCGATATTTGTGAAAAATATAAAAAATTTCCAGATGTTCTGCACCCAACTAAATAAAATCTGCTCTGGCAGTTATTCATGCCTTAACAGGACCAATGACACCAAAATAACACCTAATTCTGCAGAAGCCTACCGAAAAATAGTGAAGTACTTATCAGAAACAAATGCGAATTTTCACACTTACCAGCTGAGGCAGGAAAGAGCTTTACGAGTAGTGATAAGAAATTTACACTCCTCAACCCCCACTGAAGTTATTAAAGAAGAACTAACGACGCTTGGTTTCAATGTACGCCAGGTAACAAATGTTTTGAAGGACGACAGGGAGCAGCCAGGATTACGAAATAGGATCCCACTACCATTGTTTTTCGTGGACTTGGAGCCATCACCAGGTATCGAGAAAATATTTGATATCACAAGAATATACTACACAATGGTGAAAGTTAAGAAGCCATACCCCAAGAGAGACATCGTGCAGTGACATAATTGTCAGACCTATGGCCACACGAAGACATATTGCCACCATCTGCCGCGTTGCGTGAAGTGCGGTGAACAGCACAAATTTGTAGAGTGCACCAAACCTATACAAGATCCAGCATTAAGTGCCCTATGCTTGGAGGGACACCCGGCCAACTACAAAGGCTGCCAAATTTACAAGAATCTCAAAACCAGACACCAGAAAAACCGGATTCAAGATGAAGCACTAAGAACAAGAAGAGAGAGAGAGCCTTCCAGAATTGTAAACAATGATGTATCATTCTCCCAACTACTTAGAGGTAAGACTTTAACCGATAAATGTCAAACCCTGCCACAACAACAACCTCAACCCCAACCTCAAAATCCTCTTCATCCTAATATACCTAACCACCAACAACAAATTCCTCATATTCCTCCTCCTTCAAATGCAACAAATCTCACAAGTTTGTTAGCATCTTTTCTCACCGATTTCAAATCCCTTGTTACTCCACTCACATCACTCCTCACGAATCTCGTATCTCACCTCATCCCTCCTTTAAAAAATCCTTAAATGACTCACATCCCTAAACCCATATCCATTCTCCTTTGGAATGCGAATGGTGTTAGAAATCATACTGACGAACTATCTACTTTACTACTTGACAAGAACATTGATGTGGCACTAATTACTGAAACTCGACTAACCACTAAACAGCACTTCAATATACCACAATACCAGACATATCGTACTGACCACCCTGACGGAAAAGCACATGCCGGTACTGCTGTAATTGTACACCAATCCCTCTCCCATCACGTACTCCCTTTACCAATACATGATTTCCTACAGTCCACCGCTATCGTGATAAAAACCTTCTCCTTTCCGGTCACTTTTGTATCAGCGTATTGCCCTCCTAACCGATCCATATCCAATGCCCAATTCAGTTCTCTCCTCGACTCCTTAGGACATCACTTCATCTTGGGTGGAGACCTAAATGCCAAGCACCAACAATGGGGTTCCAGAACCACGAATTCTCGTGGCCGAACCCTGCTGTCTGCACTCAATTCCCAACGTTTTCACCTCCTTTCCCCCAACTCTCCTACCTACTGGCCCACAGATCCCAACCGTAATCCTGATCTTCTTGATTTCTTTAACCACAGCGGCTTAAGTCCCCTCAATTAATGCATTACACGTCTAAATGAACTTTCCTCCGACCATAGTCCTCTAATCCTTAATGTTTCACTTGAACCCGTTCCCAAACCTTCTCCACCGTCATTCATTAGGGGCCCAGTAAACTGGGACCTTTTCCGCCAAATAATCTCCGATAATATTGATCTCAACATATCCCTCAAAACTCCCGATGACCTTGATAGTGCCGTAAATTCCTTTACTACCACAATCCAACAAGCTGCCTGGACTGCCTCCTTCCCAAAAGACTCCTCCAGAATTCCTATAAAGACCATTCTACCCCAACACCTCCTTAACCTGATCCGCACCAAACGCCGTGCCAGATTATTATGGCAACGTACCCGACATCCTACCGACCGCTGTTCCTATAATTACTACTGCAAACAATTAAAACTGGAATTAGCCACCTTCAGATCACAATCCTTCAACTCCTACCTATCCTCCCTCTCTTCTCGCGACAATTCCCTTTGGAAAACCACAACAAAAATCCTAAATCCTCACCGCATTTCCCATCCTCTCCGACGAGGTGATGGCTCCTGAGCAGAATCTGACGAAGATAAAGCTGAGGAGTTCGCCATTCACCTATCCAATACATTTATTTCACATCCGGAATCCCATCCTGCCCACACCGTAACAGTAGAGGAACTCCTTACATCACCAATCCCACTCTCCTTGCCCCCAAAAGCTATTCATCCTTCCGAAGTAAAATTTCAATTAAAAAAACTAATCCCCCGTAAAGCTCCTGGACATGATCTCCTTACACCTCAAATCCTTCGACAACATCCATCCAAAGCAGTCATATTCCTTACATATATCTACAATTGTATCCTACGCACCACCCACTTCCCTCTGTTATGGAAACACTCCACTATTATTCTTTTCCCAAAACCAGGAAAACCTCTCAATAGCTCAACATCCTATAGACCAATCAGCCTACTCCCAATCCTTTCAAAAATTATTGAAAAGATCCTTTTGAAACGAATCCTACCCATTATAGAATCCCAAAATATCCCTTCCCATCAGTTTGGTTTTCGCTCTCAACATTCTACTGTTCAACAAGGACTCCGAGTTGTTGATCATATTTCCTCAGCCCTAGAAAACAAGGAATACTGTTCGGGTGCATTTCCGGATATTGCACAGGCATTTGACCGGGTATGGCACTCCGGACTGCTCTCCAAGCTTAAAATCCATTTACCTCAGTCCTTGTACCTAGTCCTCCGATCCTACCTCTCTGACCGCTCCTTTCGAGTTCGCTGTGGAACAGAATTTTCCAATATCTACTTCATTAAAGCCGGTGTTCCCCAAGGCAGCGTCTTGGGTCCCGTGCTTTACATCCCGTTTACTGCTGACATCCCTGTTCATCCCGATACTTTTCTTGCAACATTCGCTGACGACACCGCAATCTTATCATCCAACTCTGATCCCGAAATAGCATCCTTAAATCTCCAAAGTCACCTCACCTTGATTGAGCACTGGTGTAATAACTGTCGCATTAAAGTTAATGAATCTAAATGCCAACATATTACCTTTACACTCCGACGCAATTCCAGTCCACCAGTACACTTTAATTCCATCCAGCTTCCTTACTCAGACACAGTCCGGTATCTTGGCTTTCATTTAGACCGAAGACTAACTTGGAACCCGCATACTAGACTCAAAAGACAAGAACTCAACCGACGATACGGCCAACTATACCGACTACTAAGCAGAAAATCTAAACTTTCCATTGAAAACAAGCTACTGATCTACAAGACAATACTGAAACCTATTTGGACTTACGGACTAGAACTGTGGGGATCAGCAAAATTTTCTAACATCAAGCGCACCCAATCCTTCCAGTCTAAAGTCCTTCGAACAATAGTCGATGCTCCTTTCTATTTATCCAACAAAACCCTACATCATGACCTTAACATCCCATTTGTCCTAGACCTTATCCCAGAAAAATTCTCCAAATTTCACCAGAACCTTACTTACCACCCAAATCCTCTTGCACAATCCCTATCAAGCATCTCCCATCCCTATAATCCTCCAAGAAGGTTGAAATGGCAGTGGCCTCGCGACCTTTTGTAGATTGTATAAATTGGAGTTCTGGCAATGGCCAGATTCTTCACTCAAGACATGTGTGTATGTGGCTAAAGTGCTCTCGACCAATCTCCGCTGGCTTTAGTACCAGTGACGCGGTTGGGAGAGTAGCGCAGGGTTCTCCTGGAGTTTCCTCGCCTGATTGTATATAGGTATGCATGTGTTTTTTTTTTTTTTTGTTTGTTTTCTTACTTTTAATTTTCTTATTTTTTAGGTTATTTTATTTTATTGTCTATCGTATATACTTCTGATTATTATTTTGTTCTATTTATTTTATTTTTTTGTACATATGGTGTGAATGTCATCCTACCTCACTATAACCAATGTCCAACAGACAGATTGTTATAATACTCAATAAAGAAATTAAAAAAAAAAAAAATAAAAAATAAATAAATAAAAAGTTATTTGTGTCATTTTTAAATTTTTGGCAGTTAATATTTTGCAACTAACAATTTTAGGTAAATATTCCATTAATATACAATTTTCATTACAGAGTTCGATTTGAAAATATATTACAGCTCAAAAGAAAAAAAAATGTAGTTAACTAAAAAAATGAAATAAATTATTTCCGAAAATAAAAATCAGAATGTATACTTATCATATGTCATTGGAAAGTTGAGAACTTTAGAAAAATTATATTTAACATATAAAGTCATAGAAGATAATGGAGATTAAAGAAAAATACTACATATAGTAATTAATGAAACAATAACATTATTTAATCTACTGAATTAAGTCAATGAAATTCTTTAAAGATTTTTTTATTGTTTTATTGTCCTTCGATGTGACAGATTTTAATATATCTCAATAAATAAAAAGATGATCTAAAAAAATAAATTGTATTTGTATTTAAATTGTATTTTATTTTACATATTGTCGTTTATATTTGTATTGTAAAGTATATGTCTTATGACCTTTAATACATTTACTGAAGTTTATTAACTTTAGAAATGATAATATATTTAAATAATCAGAGAAATGTATTATGATTAAGATGAAAAACCATTAAAGTAAATGTACCGGTAACACCAGAAATTTTCAACATTAATGTTAACCACAGCTTTAGTTTTAAAGTTAGATCTTTGCAAACAGCTTTATTGACAGCAACTTTAGTCTTTTGTCGATTTATTTTTAATACAATCAATTGATGGACTGTATTTTTTTCTTTTAAAATGCTAGTAATCTACTAGACAATCCTGAATGAAACCTATCTGAACCTACGGATTAGAATTGTGAGGGACAGCATAACTTTTTAACATCAAACGCATTCAATCATTCCAGTCTGAAGTCCTTCGAACGATAGTCGATGCTACCTTCTATGTAACCAATAAAACCCTGCGTAATGGCCTTCATATCCCATTTGTTCATGAACTAAGACAAATTTCACCAGAACCTCATCCATCAACCAAATGCCGTAGCACAATCCCTATCTAGCTCCCTCCAGCCATACCTACAATCCTCCCCGGAGGTTGAATCGCCAATGGTCTCGGGACCTTTTGTAGATGTATATATATAGGAGTCCCGGCAATGGCCATCTTCTCCATTCAAGTTCTGATCGTCTGTTGCTCTAGTGCCCTCTATCAGTCTCCATTGGCTTCCAATACCAGTGAAGCTGCTGGTAGAGAATCACTGGGATATCCTGGGATTCTGCTTTGGCTTCCACTTTTAGGAGACAAAGCATAACTCAGAGGCAGATGTAAATATTGTACATAGATGTGAACGCGTTTTATTTATTTTAATTTCATTGAGCGTTTATCTATTATATCATTCTATTTTAGTTATTATTTGTATACAGGTATTGTGTGAATAATTACTGTAGCTATAATATTAACCACAGTGTAGTACCCACATTGAATGGAAAAATGTATTAATATTCAAATAAAGAACCTTTTTGAAAATGACAGATGTTCATTCTTGCTATGGAGCAATCTATTATTTTATTATTAATGAAACAAATTGTGACGGCGTACATTGCACCAGTAATAGACACGGAGGTTTTAAAGTCAATATGTTTTTTATATAATTAAAAAAATAAAATAAATACATTATGCACAGTTTTTAACTAACAAATGGCAAACTGCAGATGAATGAAAAAAAATTTTAAACTTATCTCCTGAAGAAAAAAACCTCCCTGAAACAAACTAAAGTCTTGCTTCATAAAAAATCAACTGGCAATCGACTATTGTGGAATGATATCAGTTGAGATTTTGGCATCATCTTCCTAAGTGTGTTAACTGCAAATATACTTGTATTTGCACTATGTAGAGGACGTATAAAGCTTATAAACTGTTAATGAGTTAAGAACTGTTTATTACTAGTAAAGTGTCTATTAGTTGTAAATTTACAGTAACGTTAACAAAAAAATGAATTAGTAAAATTTTGACGAATAATCCCTCTTTGGAATTAAAAAATAGTCACTTATAGTTAGAGTGATGACCTTTGACCTATCGATACTGTATAAAAAAGCTCTTGACTGTATCTCCTGACTCAGAAAAATAAGACTTTAAATACATATAGAAAGTGGTAGAGATTTAATTCCTATATTTTAAAAGTTTTATTTACAACTTATTCATAGATTACTTAAAATTTCATTTTGTCTGTAAAGTTCAGATAATGGAGTTATATGGTTGAAATATACCTAATGGACTGAGATTTTTATTATCCACCATCGAAATAATAAATAAATTTCAAGTAAAAAACGAAAAATACTATACAAAATCTTTTCGTAAGGGCCCAATCTTGCTAGGCAATAATTTTTGTTCAAAGTACAGCTGCAAGTGAAAGTTGTCCAATGCAACCTCCAGATTGGTTTTTCATTTCTGTTTTTTTTTAAGTTAAAAAAAAAGGATCTGGTGAAAAAATAACGATTTTATTAGATCCGTACTTCTTAATAAGTATTAGTAATAATAATAATTTCTTTTTAAGTCTTAAAAAAGTTACTACTGAAAATAACAATTTATGAAGATATTTTTAATAAATCGAGTTAATTTATACCTAACCTATTGACAAACCACGCAATGCAGTTTGATTTTACTTCATGAAAAATTAAAAAAATTCTGAAAAGGACATCAAAATTAGCTGTGGTGTAGAAGAGTGCAGCTAACCGATAGGTTGCATTCCACTTCATTTGGAATGGCGAAACAATGAAGAAAGCATTATCGGTTTGGTGTAAAACTGGTTGAGTGGAGCATCGGATGGACACCACAAAACCAGTGAATCACCGGCTGACGTGTGATTAAGTTACAATTAGCACTCAGCGGGTCCGCTAATGGGATCGGCAAAAACATCAGTGCAGTTTCCTCTGTCGATCGCTCCCGCTGATTAATACCCCTCCCCTCCCGCATGCGGCCATCTCTACGTTTTTTAAATCATTTCCATTGTTAATAGCCATGGCTTTTAGGTCACGATACTGTTAAATTTACTCTCATATTTTTATTAGAATTGTGTTCTCTGTCGTTTACTAAAGCATCCACAACTCCTCCTAATTCATTCAATTATAATCGTTGGAAAGCTGATTTATTTCTTTTCAAAACTATATCAATAACTTTTAGATTCGATGCCTTTATAATGAATAAATAAACAATAACTTTTAGATTTTTTAAATTTTATATCTGTTGTTCTAATGTGTTTATTATAAATACTTACTGTTACTATTAAAATGTTTGGCTTTTGTCATTTAATGTAGTTAATGTGGTCCTAAATTACTACTGATCACTGTGTGGGTAGGTGGAGTCATGTTGAAATGATCACACTTTTTATGATTTTCAAAATAAAAAATCGAAGGTTGGAAATCTAGTCTAGATGAAAATTTGAAGAAAATCATTTTTATTTTTCGTATGCACTCAAATTCGTATTTAAGGCTTTCACGAAGTGTGGGATACGAATCTGAAGGGGACCCCATACTTTCTCTCTGATCCTCTCATTGAGGATACAGTCTATTCTTGTTTTTCCCAACATTTTCCAGAGAAATTTGATTTGCGGATCTATTAATCTGCTATCCTGTTTACACGGCATTATCCAGCTATCAGCTCCATATAGGAGTATAGGCTAATATACCAATCTAAAGATGTGGAACTTATTCTGTTTAATAATCCACTTTCAAATGACGTTACATGACTGTTCTGAGGTAGGTAAATTCTGTGACTACTTCCGTTTATTCTACGTAATTGAACAACTCAATGTTTTCCTTTACCCTTCCTATTCGAAGTTACTTTTTCCATTAACCACAAGCTTCCTGCTATTCCGTCACTGCCTGTTATAACTTCTCCGCGAAATTTGCAATGAGCATAGTATGGTCTGCATATCGAAGAAGCTCGATTGGAAAAGCAGATTTCTCCTCCTCAGGAACATCCTGTGAGTTCACCTTATGCAGAACTGTCGTTATCACTTCCAAATATGGTATGAATAGCAAGGGATTTAGACTTTTCCCTTGTTTGACCTCCTATTTATGTTAAAAGACACCTGGTCTGGAAGTAATAATCCAAATCACTGAAACCAACACAAAAACAAATTAAAAGTTTTATAAAATCTTAGAAGTCCATTGCTCACATTTAAAAAAATCAAATTGCGTCAATCAATGATTGACTATTTGATTATGATGACTATAATGGTTATTTTTAATGATATAAAAATGTAAATGAGAAAGGATTTCCTAAACCAAAAAAATTAACATTTCCTTGTTAATAATCTCTCCATATCAGATAGTTGTGTCTTATATATATATATATATATATATATATATATATATATATATATATATATATATATATATATATATATATACATATATATATATATAACAGAGATAATGAAAAGAAGAGGGATAGAGTTTGTGTGCATTAGTCAATTGGTTTGTAGTTTTCCCCTAATATTTCTCGATTTTGACATATGGGAGGTGGGTGTTATCTTTTTTGGTAACTAACCTATTATACTAACGCGATGAAGTGGAGGCTTATAATTTAAATTAAGTTCGATGAAATCATTGCTTCTGATGAAGAACAATTATTGAAAAATGTTGTCCACTTGACCAACAGCGCCGTTGGAACTAAACAGGCCATGAATATATTAATAATATTTGTGGCCAATTGTAAAAATTTCAATAGTTCACTTTTATTAAATGTATCTATATACTATTATTAATTGAAAAAAAAAATAGCCGTATGCATCCTAATTTGCTTTCCTTTATACTTATGTCAGAAAAACAAATAAATAAATATCCCAATAATAAATGTTTTTTTTTAGAATGCTTCCGTATAAAGATCTCTTGATAAGATTGCTCTCAGGAATGTAATTTATCTTATTTCCCGAAACGCGGAAAAGTCTCTTAGAAGTTCTAATTTAATCAGCTCATTTCCATTCTAGATAAGGAGTCAGTCAATTGAATAAGTGCCATTGTATGGACACTTTTTAAGGGCTCTTGATCTATCACTGTTTCAAACTGGGCTAGATCTCTCAATTGGCAGCTGTTCTCCAAGCTCCTGCCACTATCATTAAATTTCAATTAACAAGCATCGAAGGGGGTGCAAAACAGCGCCCCCTCCAAAGTTTTAAGTAGCCAACTTGCACAATCATCCATCATTCCGTCATGGCGTCGCCTTATGTTCTCTCATCATACGTCATCCACCACCATATAACGAGTTTCAGATCAATTAAATATGACTTTTCATAATTAATAATACAAAAAATGAGCAGCAAATAACCATTACCAAGAGCATATTTGCCTCTAGTTCTAATTCGAAAAATGATAAACATCTGTTTCACAAATGTTTATCTAGAGAAATTAAATAGAATTTTAAAATGAATGGAGCTGCTGAATTTCAATGAAGTAGATAAAAGAAAAAAGTTGGGACACCGAAAAGACGAGTCTTGGTATGCGCACTCACTTGATCTTGGGCATCAGTCATGAGCACAACAGTCTTGCAGTTACCTATTAGCTTATTAATATAGACATATTACTATAATTTCATAGGTAGGGAAAACAATCAAGCACAAATGAAAAATTGGAAAAGTTAAATGAGAAATTATTTTCTTTATACCAATTCTTAATACACAGTAACTGAAGTTGTGGAGTATTAGTAACTATTTCGCCTTATTTTTTATTCACAAGTCCTGGTCTTGATCTTGCAACCTTCAGCCCGAAGGATTTTTTTTCGTATGTATATATTAGGATAATTACTTCGGAAAAAAAAAATAAACTAACTACCTATATGAAATGGTGTTTAATTGATTCTTTAAGTCCTATTAAATGTAATTAGACGAACAATAACACTTTTAGTAATAATTTGTTTCCTTAAATGTGGTTATATTTTACAAATTTGGGGGGAGAGAGAGGGATCTTCAGCCCGAAAGCCACCCCTCTCCCGTAGATCCACCTGTGCTCTATGAGATTCCTGCATTGCTCTCTCAACCGCCTCACTGGGGCTAAATCCAGTGCAGATTTAGCAAGAGGACTTAAGCCACATACACTCATGTGGTGAGGGGAGAATCTGGCCATTGCCAGAACTCCCAATACATATATAAACCATAAAAGGTAAATAAAAAAAGGCGGGACCACTGCCGTTTTAACCTTATTGGAGGATTATAGGAAAGGATGGTGCTGGATAGGTATTGTGCAAAACGATTCAGATGATAGTTAAGATTCTGGTGAAATTTGTAGAATTTTTCTGGTATAAGGTTTAAGACAAATGGGATATTAAGGTCATGGTGTAGGGTAACAGAATGAAAAGTTAACTTTTATTTTTTAAAAGGATCCCTAATAAATTTAAATATACTGACACTCATTCAATTGACTGACTTTTTATCTATTTTGACATATGGGAGGGGGTTGTTATCGTTTTTAGTAACTAACCTATTATACTAACGCGATGAAGTGGAGGCTTATAATTTAAATTAAGTTCGATGAGATCATTGCTTGTGATGAAGAACAATTAGTGAAAAATGTTGTCCACTTGACCGACAGCGCCGTTGGAACTAAACAGGCCTTGAATATATTAATTATAATATATGAATATATCATGAATATATATATTGTGCTTTTCTAGGCATTTTCTGGATTACTTGAGGATTTATCAGGTCATGGCCAGGGGCTTCCTTTTTGAGAAATTGTCTAATTTGTTCTGCAACATGTTTCGGAGTGAAGCAAGATGGTGGCAACTCTAATTGTAATGGAATGTCTAAAGTTTTTAGTGCTTGTTTTCGTGTTTGATATTGGTGAAGTCAGTATGTGGAGTAAAAACAGCAGAAGAAAGATAAATGGTAAATAGCTCAGATTTTTCCGATTTCTGACACGGCCCAAGAACCATCTTCGTTTCCTAGAGGTGCAGACACTTCACGATGCTTTACAAGTTTTTTTGTATGCCTCCATAAGCTCCCATCGTCAGTTGAAAGATTTCTGAGGTAGTTATCGTAAATCGTAGTTTTAAATATTTGAATCTGTCGTTTAAGTTAATTGTTAAGTCTATTGAAAGTCCCTCTGTCAGATGGAAGTCGACCAGTTTGTCATACTTTGCGAGCCCGTCTCTTAGCCCTGATCAAATCTCTTATGTACTAAGGATATGTAAGTCACTCATTTCTATTTGGTCTTCGAACAGAAGAACAATAAAGCTTGTCGAATCCTGTATGGGAATTGATCCACAGCTTCTTCAACTTCACCTTCGTTCTTTAGAGACATTGGAATTAGTTCTTAAACTATTTGTGTTCTGATTGATGGAAAATATCGATTTCGTTAACACCGAATGCAAACAAAAATTTACATAAAAAATTTGTAATTATATTTTATCCTAATTACAAATAGTAATGTAAAGGGATGTATTGCTCCAGTTGTGAAAAATAAATTATAAATAAAATCTAATAATTTCAATTGGCCTAACAAAAAATAAAACACTATCAACTCAGAATTCATGAAAAAATAAATTTGATTCTCTTTAACTCTTTAGAATAGAAGATAAAGTGAGATTATTTGAATTTGATTAATATTTTATCCTGAAAAAAGGAAGATTATAGAGAATGGATTAATGTTTGGTGATAAAATTTTTAACTGAAAAATTACACAAAAAGGATCTGTAGGATTTCAATCAGTTTCAGTTTATTTGTAGCTACTTTATTAAAAACACACATAATTGATATAGGTGTGTGTGTGTTCTTTTTATTTATTTATTTTTGGGTTATTTTATTCTTATTTATTGTATATATATATTATTTTATTTATTGTACATAGAGAGTGAATGTGATCTTTAAACTCTATTATAAATGTCCTAGAGACAGATTGTAATATTTTTCAATAAATAAGTTTAAAAAAAATATATATATATATATTCGAAGAAGTGTATTTATACGAACTGTTTACTTTCCAAGTTAGCAAGAGAGCAATGAAATCGAAAACAACTGTCTATCAGTGCCAAAATTACTTGGCAAATGGGGCCTATGATAGACACCTGACATAGGATGTTAATTTTGTTAAAAGGAATCCCTCACATGTAACTTAAAATATGACTGACTGGCTTACAATTCTCGGTTAAATTTTACATTACACTCTCACACAAAAGCACTAAAAAAAAATACTAATATACGCAGATGTAATTTATGATTTCTTCGTAATAAATTATTAAGTGACATTTTACCCGTTACAAGCATGTCGGCCTGCCTCAAAATCTTTACAGGGGTGTTTCCCAAGGACAGTTTTATAGTCAAAATCTTACGTTATTATACCAAGTTGAGCACTATAAGGCTCTAGTAGAAACTACTTTTCAAATTAGTAGAAACTTACCAAATTGGTCACTGGACCTTTAGATACTGAGACATTAAAATAGAAATGAGCTGATTGAACAAGATTGTTACAGTCACATATTATTCTTTCTTTACATATCTTTTTAAAAATTATAAAACATACTTTGCAAAATATCGAGGCGAAATTTCATAAATACGGTATATATATATATGTACTGTATGTATTATATATTCATGGATACAGTTCGAGGCGGCTGTATGCTTAGATATTATGAAATATCAATAGAAAATGTTTCTCAATATATATTTAATTAAGATCAATCGCTAATTGATCACCATAAAATAAGATATCTATTTCGAAAATTTACTGAATATTTGATGAAGAAGATGTCGTTGTGAAAATAAATCTTAGAAGAATGAAATGTCTAGAGGTGACTAGGATGGATGACGTACACTCCCTAAGATGGTTCTGGCGGAACCTCTCCCTGGCATTAGAAGAAGGAGAAGATCAAAACTGAGATGGCCAGATGTAGCAAGAGATCCACGGGATATCCTGGGAATCAGAAGCTGGGTTACATTTGTACAGAGCAGAAACTGTAGATGACTCTAGGAAGCTGGTAAAGTAACTTAAGACTCGTCATCGATTAGTAGCGCTGAGATAGATGAAGAGGGATTTCGATAATTTAATTATTCTTTATTCCAAGTCTTCGATGTCAAATCTTATTTTAGAGACTAATAAAAGAAAATTATTTATATTTAGCATTGCTTTTCCGAGAGAGTATTTAACATAAAATAAATATAAGAACGAGTAATAAGTATTGTTAATGTGATTACGTCTAACTTATCTTAATGTTATTAATATCACAACTCTTTGGCTATAAAAAATGTAACCCGGTCAGTCAGCCGTTTTGAGCGCTCTTGTATCTGTGGTTGAACAATTAATCGTCCTAAGTTATTATGAAGATGTACCTCAATTATACTCATGTTTCTAAACGCATAAACTGCGTAACATCACCTATTGAAATATCCTCTAAGCGTTCAGACTGCGCTGCATATTTCTAGGTACGAATATCTAACTCTTTTTGTTCATTTAATGAAGCTATTATTTCGTCGAGTGGTTGAACATTCTCTGTAAACGCTTTTAAGAGATTCTTCCTCAAATCGATAGGGTCACCTCGGATAGTCACATAATTGAAGTTCATAAGCCAACTCGTTTTTCACTAGGTCTGTAGTATCCATTTTGAACAATTAGGTATCCCCCTTTAATATTGGGAGGCTCCACGGGTTGTGCACCAATGTGACATTTTTTACAACGCTAAATAAATTATATAAAATTATAATAACTTAAGGCTTCCCCAGTGGAGGGGGAGTTAGTCCTTCCTAATAGGCTAATCCTTTTTGGAAGATGCTGATAAATAATTGATACCATTTAATAAATTTATTCATAAGTAGGACGACTTTAAGCCACTAATACAATTTTGAAAATGAAAGGTAGTTATTCAATATCTTGCAACCATCGATATAAGTGACTGGCTTAATTTTGCCAAAAACACCTTTGTAAAACTCTGCCATTGTATTTTGGATGGTCGGTCTGTCCTTTTTCTTGTTTTTGTATTTTGCAGTAGAAATTAATATTTTAAATATAAGAAGATCTATGTGTTGTCAATTTTTCTTCTGACTCAATTCACACGGAATCGGATATTTCCGCTATATTGAAAGTCGTCAGTGAAATGCTGGGTGGTGGTTTCCATCCTATTTAGAACCTTTGGAACACGAATTTGCAATTTCTAGAGATGCAACTTTTTTTTTTGTACACTCTTCATTACTATCCTTGGTCTCTGCCTGGTAAGCATAGGAATTGACGGATGATGTCAGGAGTGCCTGCATGTGCTGTTCCGCTTTGTAAATTATAGTACTTAGATTATCTAGTAGCATAGCATTTCATGTGTGTAAAAACATTTTAACACAAGCTAGTAAAAGAAGATGGACTAAATGATGATATAGTTAGAGATCTGATTATAAGTGATTCAGGCCTTCGATTATTCAATTATTCGAAACAGATCACAGAAGCCCAGTATTTTTTTAAGGAAAAAAAAATATTTGCAATGATTACGCAATTGGGTTCCGAAAATTTGTTTATAAAGTTAACTGCAGCTGAAACGAAATGGCTGGAGTTGTTCGTGATTCGAGCAATAGTTGCAGGTGACGAACTTATAACTGAAGAACAGGATAAAAATGTAATGTAATTTTAATAAATTTAGTAGCGATTACTTTGTATGAGATACTTTGAACAAGGAGAAATGTTCAAATAATTATAACACAAACATGAAATCTTTCATGTTCAGAATATGAAAGACTATTATATCAACGGTTGGATATAAAATGCTTCTCTATGCTACCACATCTGAGGAAATCAATGTTTTTATGTTGTTTTTTTAGAAATTGTTTATTGAGAAAAATTACAATCTGTTACAAAGGACGTAAATAAACATTTAAATCTGAACAGGATTTTTCTGGCATAGTGTAATACCTTTTGGGGATTTCAATCAGCTTTCCCCACTAGGAGACTATATATATATAATTGACAACTGTAATCCATATGCTGGCAATTATGTCGTTTTTGACAAAGCAATAACTCGCTTAACTAAATTATAATTGGATCAAGACGACATTAACAAGTTCAAGAGTCGTGAAATAAATTATACGACCGTTATAAAACGTGATAATTTTCTTCATTTATATGTCATGAACAATGCCGTGGACGCATAATAAAACACGTTTAAAAATAAAAATAATTGCATTTTCAGGTCTATCAACCTCATAAGAGATAATTCAATATTTGGGGAAATAAAATGGTACAAATGGTAAAATCCTTGAAACTGTCCAATTCATATGATACACTACATTATCTTGAGCTAGCAGTTGATATTCATTATATTATAACGTATAATGTAGGCGTAGAAAATGGTTAGGTTATGAAATTGTGCGGTTCTGGCTGGTAAAGCCGATCTTTGCATTTCGAATACATGAAAATTAGTAATATAACCTATAATTTGACTCCTATCCAAAACATTATAACTTGATCATAAGAGTCAAGGTTCAACTTATCATACTGTGATAATAAATATTAAGAAATTGAATAGAAATGTTTTATAATTAAACATTATACTACATTAAAAGTATTACACATTATATATTAGCGTATTATACATCATATATTAAAGTATTATAAATCATATATTAAAAAAAATTATACATCGGCAGTGAATTTCGAGCGCCTAAACCTCCAGTCTTGAATGTTAAAGTTACTACAAGTTTTGAAGTATTGTTTAAAGAACGTTCCTTAAAATTTTCGCATAATTTTTCATCCAATACAACAGTATTTCATTATAATCGTTGTTTTACAAGTGCTACTAAAATCTTGTTAAGTTGAATCTAGGTCAAAGCCATCAGATATTATTCCCAACTTCCCAATAGTATTCCCAACTTCAAAACGCTATTCAGGGTGGACAATGAAAATCTAAGAAATGCATATGGCATTTTAATTTGTGTTTTTAAACTCTTTACTAATTTAATTGTCTTATTAATAAAATTATTGCAGTATACTACCTATTAAAATCAATAATGAATTTATAATATGCGACCTTTACACTTTGAACAAAATATCTTATACAATCGTAAGAAAGAAATTTTTGAAGATAAACTGTCGGCGAAATTAATGACCTGACTTGTTAAAATCAATGAAAATTATTGTTTTTAGAAATAGAAATAGAAAAATAACATTATTCTGGGACACAGTCCCTTGAGAATAACAGAATAGAACAAAATTAATATATTACATCAGGCCAAAATAAAATCAATCGAAAAAAAGAAATAATGTAAAAAAAAAATATAAGGTAAAAATTCTATATACAAAACAAACTAAACTATATACAAAACCATTAATACTATGACAAGACACTTAAAGCTGTTTGCTCTTATAGACCAGTATACACTTTTACGAAAAAAATAAAGAATTAAAAAATAAAAATGTATCAAATTCTCTGTTAAAATCAGCTCGAGTGGTTAGCAACTATCTGACTGTTTTTGGGATAGGAATTGGAATAGGAGGGTTTTAAATGTGGATATGGATGGGGAATGTCGAATTTTGATAGGGAGGGAATTCCAGAAATTGACAGAGCGAACAATAAAGGAATTTTGGAATGAGGCAGATCTGTGAGAAGGCATGTAAAGGTTAGAAGGTCGAGATCTTGTGGACAGGGAATGGACTGAGGATTTGAACTGGAGAAGGTTGTAGGCGTAAGAAGGACGATGGTTGTTGATGATTTGGTAGAGGAACGTACCTAGGAAATATTGTCTTCGGAAGGAGGAGAAAAGCCACTTTAACACAGCGTAGTGGTGAGAAACATGGGGTATCTTGGGGCCCCGATCACAAATCTTACGCAGCTGTTAATTAGTTTCATTGTTATTGCAGATTTTAAATTGAATTTTGATAAACTTCCAGGCCATCGAATACTCAGTGATTTATATAATTTAGTTGAAATTGACTTGTAATTCAATTGGATTATATTGAATATTGACGAAACATCATCTATGAACGCCGTACGAAAATTTATTTATATTTCATATAATAACATTCGACAATTGCCACAGTTTTGGCTTTGGACACTATTTTGACCATTACAAACCAACAACTACAATTATTTAAAATAGTCTAAATAAAATGGTACATGTTGATAACAGTGGCTTAATTGAGCACACTGATATCCTAGAAATCTTAGATAGAGATGATGTCTTTGGCGAAAAAAATGATTCTTATCGTGATCCTGATTATATCCGAAGCAGTGGTACTGACCAAATTGAAAATGATGTAAATTTATAGAAATTATAATGGATTAAATTTTACTCGAATCAATGAAATAATTTTATAAAATTTAAATAGTTTTATGCGGCTTGTTACGCCAATACGATGTTGCCGTGTTTACTGCACAGCGATTATATAAGGAACGTTATAAAACAAAATTCAAATAATGAACTGTTTGAACTTTCCCTGTTATACGAAGTAGAATAAAATGGGCCAATTAATTCCATTCAACTGTTAGATGCCATCATGTTTTCATCATGATACCAGTGATTTTTAAGATGATTCATCAGGCACATATTTTCATCTACAGTACAGTGTTGCAATTATTATGAAAAAGTTTGTCTGTTGTAGGCACTGTAAATATTAATTTTTATTTTTAAGACTCATCAATACTTCCATCTAATTATTTCAATTTTTTTTATTCACTTATTTTATTTATTTTGATTATTATTTAGTTGTTGTTTGTCTTAAATTTATTTTATATTTTTTATATTATCTTACCTCCCTATAATCATTCTCCAAGTGACGACAGAATGTTATAGTACTTAATAAATAAATTTAAAAAAATATTTATAGATAAAGCTGCAGTGATGCTATTTTATAATTGTTGCTAAACTTGAAGGTACTGTTAATAGTGTTTACAAACGTTACGAAGCCTTATAAATAATTGTGAATTTAAATAAATTAATTAAAAATTGTTCAATTGATTTTGTTGATTATTAATACAGTCTGCCACACTCAAGGGCATTGATACTATGGCTATAGTAAATGTGCATTCACACAATATGTACATACTAAGAAAAATGAATTTAAATAACTAAAATAAAAAAATAATATAGATAAATAAAAGGTTAAAGAGAATTAATATACATATATACAAGATAAATAAAATAATAAAACACATTCGCACCTATGTACAACATAAATAAATTAATTAATACAAAAAAAATACTGCTTTGTTGTAGACTATAATTATGCGACGGCACACATCTGCATGCTAAATCATTTTTTTTTTTCAGTTGAACTATTCAATAAAAACAATGAAAAATTTATTTGTGCCAACTGAAAATATTCTCGGAAACTCCGCGAACAACACAAGCTATCAATAAAACGGTTTATCTAGTTTTAGAAGTTCTTTACTTTTCTTTTTTCTTTTTTTTTTTTTTTTTAGCTTATTTATTGCAAAATATTACATTCTGTCTCAAGGACATTTATAATAGTGTTAATTATTATTTATTAATTGTTAATTATTATTATTTTTACAATAATGTTGTGAGAATAAATGTTGTGAGAACATGTAATAATATATCAAAAGATTTCACAACTAATCAAGGTATTAGGCAGGGTGCAGTCTAAGTCCTCTGCTATTTACACTAGTGCTAGAAGTTCTAAAATAAAAATAAATAAATTAAGACAGATTCAAATAGACGTCGCGAGTTTTCCATCACTCGTTCGGCGTAATGGCACTGAGCGGCAGTTCTAATGAAATTTATCAATTGCTGGCGTTTCTACTCCGACAATTAGACATAATAGCTTTATTGATTAATATTCTCCCTTCACTAAATGCACATTATTTTAGCATAAAGTATACTACCTATTGTTGGTTAAACTTACTTCTTGGCATTTTAGTGCTTCCGAAAGATAATATTTACTAATAAGAAGCTAACTAGGCGACAAGGACCGAGGAACATTAAGCCCCCCATTTGGTTAAAAGTGATGCATGGCCCCCGGGTCGGGAACTTCACCTACGGTGATTTGACTTAGTCGAGTTTAAAAGTTAAGTAATGAGTCGCCTAGACAGAAATAGAGTATAATGTCACGTGGTAAAGAATGGACGAATTAGAGTTGTAAGAGTGGTTAACTTGGATTAATCGGTCACAGTTTTAAGTCCCCGGGGTGAGTGACAAATAGGGAGCTGCCAACTTACTACTCAACTTGGCCTACCGTCCTAATCCTCAACACAGTTTGCCTCAGAACCTCATTAAAGCTCACTGGGCGTCCAGGACCATCTTTGTGAGCCTCCTCCCTAAGGCTCTATTAAACCCCGTGACCGGGTTGCAGATCAGCCAGTCCAGCGGTGAGGTTAGCATATACCTTACCATCTTATATTTATCTGCTTGCTACTTCTTATACTGATTGCTGTATTTTATTGTCCATCGATGCTATTCTACTTGCACCATCTATCTAAAAGAAAATACAATTGTTTATTTTCTAATTAGTCAAACAAATTTTTTCCTTTGATAATAAAATCAAACAAATAAAATAAAAATAACCAGGTTATACAGACCAAACGGCTTAATATTTTTGAAGGCCGCCTTTTTTCTTGACTTTGTGCTCAAGTTATCTTACGATTCAAGTGGAAAGCAAATGTGTATTTAAAAGTATTTGTACTTAATTAAATAGACAAAGTTTGCCGACCTCATGATTGAAAACCCCCCAATTCCGAGATTTTTAGTAAATAAAATATTTGTAGGTTACGATGAGAAGAAACTATTTACAAAGTTTCAGTAGGACGTTAATAATTTGATAAAAAGGGATCTGTACCAGGAACTAATATTTTTTTCAAACAAATTCGTAATTTTTTAAAAGCAATTTCATATTTTTTTCAACCAATTTCATACACTTTATTTAATGATGTATCGTTACCATAACTCACGAGGAATGTGAAGCTGAGTTTTAATGTTTCGATCTACATAGTTCGTAGAGGTCTAGTTCAGTTGAAAATTATCTTATAACACACTTCAAAAGAACTTGACTACATAAACTCGGAGTTAGCCATTGAGCAAAGAAAACAATATATAATTTCTAGATTTTGAAAGGTGGGTGCCTCAAAATCTCTCTCTCGCCTTCTTTATTGAAGAATCTCTATTTAACTTTAACGATAGCCTCACTGAATTTACAAAATCACTTCCTAAATTTACAAAATTCGTATTCACTTTGTAAAATTAAATTAAATTACGATAAATCACAAAATATAACATTTACACTTCGACGAAACACATGCCAACCAGTTTAAATCGGCGACAACCAAATTCCCCAGACGAATACTGATAACGTACAGTTACTAATACCCGTGTTAATATTTGACAGAAGGATGACCTGGGGCCCACATGTCAAGATGAATCAAAAGACTTTGAATAAGCAACTGAAAATACTGTACTCACTTCTTTCCAAATCAAAATTTAAAATCAGACAAATACTTAACACATACACTCACCTACTCAAACCCATATGGACATACGCCTCAAAAATTTACGGTTCTGAAAAAATACGCACTTAGAAAAACGAAAGACATTTCAATCTAAATTTTTACGACCAAGAGCTCCTTGGTACGTAAACAACAAAACTTTACAAAACGTCTTGTGACAACTATCTGTCGACCAACACACACGTGATTTCTATTCCAGATTTCATCTTAAACTACACGGAGATCACAACGGACTTATTAACGACATGGCCACAGCTGACATGCTCATCAGGAGACGACTAAGGAGCTGGATGAGAGATCTCCTTTCCTGAATTAAGAGAATAAACCAAGACCAGGAAAAAGTGCTGCTGGGTACTGTATTTTTCCTCGTTCCTAAAATTTCAATTTTCTTATTAGTTACAGTTCATTTGCTTATTATCAAGCTTATGACAGGTAAGGATGGAAATATGAATTAAAAAAAAAAAAATCCATTTAACAGGTTCGGCAAATAACTGAGATTGTGATCTTCTGGATCGAAAAATAAATAAATAGAGGAAATTCCCGCATTATCTTCAATCTAAACCCCATCGAATTCCGCATGAGTTCTTGATAATGATACCTCATTTAATCAGTTCATGAAATTGGTTGAAAAAATTATGAAATTGGTTGAAAAAATTATGAAATTGTTTGAAAATATTATGAATTTTACTGAAAAAATCTATACATTGCAGAATCATTTGTTGCTCTCTTCACTTATTGTTTTGCGAATAAAAATTTCTTTGAAAATGTTCGAGGTCTGGTCTATCCTCATATTTGAACTATATTTTTTCGATTTAAGTCAACGTAAAATTAAATAGGCACTAATTTTATCAAATTCCATCTACTACTCCCCCCCCCAAAAAAAAAAAAATACTGCCGCTTTCAGATCAGGAAATATGTTATTTGATATGCCTGTAGTTTGAAAAAGGCGCATTTGATTCAAACTTGGAGGAAATTTAGAGAATACTATAGAAATAACTTAGTATCAATTTCATTGAATTCCATTTCATAATTAAAATTAATATAAATAATTGTTAACAATATAATGGCTGTGAAATGTTGAAGGCACTGAACATATTTAGTGAGATTTAGGTTATTACAATATTGTCATACAGTTATAAAATTTTAGGTTTTATTCAAACAATTAATTGATACTGTATTTCTTGGTCGATTCCAAACGTTACTGGCATGACACTTATTCAATTATGTAATTTTCAGTAAATTTAAATTAATTATTACTCTGAATTTGTTTTAAAAAAATTTCTTATTTGTTATTGTGTTTATTTCCATTAAATTATTCCATTAGTTCGTCTTGACTCAATTTCTTCCTTAAATGTAGGAGTTGTGTGAACTTCATACTTATTTTTATATTCAAGCTTAATTAGTTTTGTTCTGACTTAAGGAAAGTATTGGTCTTGTTAACTCCGAACAAACAACAAGTTGATTTATTGCTGTGGATTTTCTAGTTCTATCCATTTTACGAGTGAAAACACACCTATTAGGTATATACCACTACTATTTGTGCAAAAGGTCGTATGTAAAAATTTTCAACTTTTATTTTATTTGTGCTAAAGGTGACATTATGTAGTGAGGTGAGGAAGCTATACTGACTTTTCTTGGCAGAAGTTTTTTTTTTTATTAAAACGATACATCATCTTATAAAAACATTTTTAATAAAATAGAACTATCATACTATTAAAAAATATTTGTTTGCTAAAGAGCTACGTCTTTTAGTTACAAAATTATATAAATTTTTTTATTAAACTGTTATATCGTTTGATTGAATTCAACAGTTTCTTTGAACAAAACTTTTAAAGAATTAATAAGGTGCGAAGCACTTGTAAATGAAATAATTTGAATATTTTTAAGACTTCAAGTTGTAATTAATTATATGGTTAGAAATATTTTTAAAAATACTGCTATTAGTCTCCCGACTTGATTTAAAATTGGTTTAATTTAGGACAGGAACTAGAAAAAAAAATAGAACACAAAAGTATGAACCCCTTTAATATTGATATAAAGGAATTTATGGATGAAAAACTCAGGTTTAAGGAATTAATATTTGGACCCATTGTACGATACGCAGTTTTCAGTGTTTTTCATAGCTTGACTTCAGGCAACTGATATTTTAATAATGAACAATATTCATTCATCGTAGTATAACATGAGCTTATTTTGAAGTTTTTGTTTAAACCTTAAAGATAGGCATAAAAACAGGAGAGGTAAATAGGTATATATAAAGCGTAAGGCGAAGGAAGGTAAACATGAGGGAGCGGTCAAGAAATATGCGAGATGGTGAAACCGCTGTTCTATTTTATCTCTTTACGGCCTCAGCCCACCTTTTAGCCTCCTCAGACCCTTCTTCTTCATTTGATCCGACTTTTCTCTTCTTAACTCTGTATCATCTTACACCTTAAAAATAGCTTCTATATTCTTTTTGCACCTTTACTACAAGGGATTGCTTTTAAGGATGCCCCTTACGCCTAAACAATATCCCTATAAACTGGATAGAAAACTAGATGTACGATTTTTTTTTTATTTCAATATTAAGCCCCTCTATTTTGTTGAATAATTCTAAATAGCTTAAAGTTTTCAAGTATCTGCATAAACAATGTTAGTTATTATAATTGATACATCCTCAAAATAATAAAAAAGAACAAAACAAAAAATGAATTAACACCTATATCACTATTAATAATATTCTTAGTGGTTACAAAATGTGATGTTATTCATTAAAGAAATCTGTGATTTCCATCTGCATGCTCCTACTAAATATTCGTTGGTTTCAATTTACCATTAATGTTTACAATTAGTTAACTTGTTGTTTTAAATCTTTTTTCTTCCCGTTATCGCCTTTTCTCGGGCCGGAGGAAAGGGTGGGGAGATTATTCCAGAGTTAAAAGTACCTCTGGCCCTGGAATTTGAACTCGTAATCTTCGGGTTGTCATCTTGTTGCCGGGCTACAGGTATTTTACACACGTGTTAGCTCACTCGGTCACACCGCCCCATGTTCTTTTTAAACTTGTTTTTTCTTCTCCCCCTCCCCTTCCTGGAACTTTTGCCATTCGAGGTTTTGGCATCAGTGGGTTAATACGTTGGGAATACATTCACTTATGCCAATAAAGCTATTTATTTTATTTTATTTCAAGTTTAATAGTTGTATACTGCAGTGCGGCTCGGTACACGGGTGTACGCCTCACTAATGGGGCCGCACCATAGTATCCAGCTGATAGTGCATCCTGCCCTCCTAGGTCGGTTCCTCCAGCAGCCTGATGCTGTCTCTATCGGTGCTCTCCCTCCTGGCCTGTTGGTAGAATTACTCTTCCTATCGTGAAGTGCGTGGTCTCTACCTTCTTTCTTAATTTTCCCACGAACTCTACGAAATGGGGTTATTTCTTCTCATCCATCAGTCGTAGAAGTTCCTCTCCATCTAGGGCGAACAGCCTCGTCATCCACATCAATATCCCTCTGGCTTGTTCGGTGCAAGATTAAACCAGATGCTCAGCAGTATCCGGTGCACCGCAATCAGGACATAAGGCCTCGATGTTCTTCCAAGGTTCCTGAGTTTGTATCTAAACCTCCTCCCCCCCCCCCATGTCTCGTCAGGATCTGTGAGGTCCAGTAGTTCGGTTCGACCCAATGTGCCTTGGATCTGGAATGAACGGTGGGGAAATACCTTCTCTGCTTTCTCACTTGCAATCCATCTCCCATTCCACTACTCTAGTGTTGACTCTCGGACTATGCTACTCCATCTTCCTGGATCCACACAGATCCTACGCTGAAGCCTCTCTAAGAATGCCTCCAGCCACTGGCTCTTTATGTCATTCCTCCATGCGTCCTTCTGAAGGACGAGGTCCAGGGGAAGCTCCCCTACCAGCACTTGCACAGCTTCCGGGGACACGGTCCTGCACACCCTAGTCGTCCTCAGCAGGGCGAGCCTCTGGATGGTGGCCATCTTCTTCTTCTGCACCTGATTCAGGCGACGGCTCCAAGCTGGGGATGCATACCTCAGTATACCCAGCACAACTCCCTTCTAGACAAGTACGTATAACTGATTCTAGTTGCTGGGTATCTGAGGCCACAAAATGCACCTCCTATGCCATTTAGGTACAAAGTCACCGTACTCCGTAGGTGCTCTGAGGAGAGGTGTTGAATTTCGCTTTAAATCTCACTCCTTTGCAGGTGACCTAGGCGGATTCTATCTCCACAAACTCTGATACTAATAGGGTGGGCCTCCTTTAGACAAAATTGCTTGAGTCTGCGCCTCCGCCACCTTCATCTTGTTTGTTGCACATCATTTCTTGATTATGGTGGCGCACCTTTCTTCTTATCAAAAGTTAATTTGTGTTTAAAATAACTATGCATTCATAATTTTCAACCTTGAAATATAAGGAAGGTCTAAATTTCGCCCTCCCTAATACTTCTTAAGCAGCGTTGCCTATGATGAAAACGAAATTTGTTTACTTTTCCTAGTATTTAAATACATTTTTTAAGGATATTTCTTATTGTTTACTCTGAAGGTAGCAATATATAACCTCCAACTGTGAATGAAGAAAAACTATCTTCATATTTTAAGGTTAGTTTTCTACATTCGTATTTGATTTCATTAATGCTTAATTTTACCACCCAATGACTAGCTTTCAAAAATATTGAAAACATGTTTTTGTTTTTTCACGTTATTTTTTCATATTTATGATTGTTCTAATATTATACATAAAAAGCTTTTCAACAAATATAAAGAGTATGGAACAAGCTGAGTTCTTAAAAATTAGCTAAACATTTTTATAGAAATACAAAGGGAAACAAATAATTGTGACATACGTCTTGTTTATATATGGTTGTATTCCTTACCTGTATTTTATTTTTTTTACTTGTATTCTTATATCGACACATGTCACTTAGCTTACAACACTAAGAGGACGACACGGCTTCTTAAAATAAATTCAGGTATTATGTTTTTATTTCGTTTTGTCTTTATTTGAATTATGTATTTAATAAATGTATAACATTCGGTATGAATGAGTCTGACAGAGCTCTTACATTTAGTGCCCTTAAGTATGGCAAAATATGTTACTTTTCAATGAAATAAATTTATAAGAATTAGTTTATTTATTGATGTATAATATCATTCAATACATCATTTAGATCATGGTTATTATAGTCATATATACATACTTATACATATATACTCTATTTCGTTATATGTACGAGTTAGAACCCTTTTAGAACCCTTAGGGCGTTAACAGGGGCTGTTCTTCGAGTACATTCATCGGCTCATCCTTCCAACTGATCTCGCCTCCATGTTTCGTTTTCCTTTCCTCTGCTATTAGGCATAAACGACCAAGCCATCTTATTTGGCGTTCTTCCTCTTTTCCTTTTATGGGGTCGCATTCAATTCCGCGCTAATAACCTCGTTCCAGAATCAGTCCCTCCTTGTTTCCCCCGCCCGATTCTTTAGTAGATTCTCATCTCCGCAGGGCGGTCATGATGTTGAAGTGAATATTAAAGGCTATCCAATCCTCCATTTTAGAGAACGACTTGAAGTATAAGTATTTTTTTTTCCTTTTTAGTTTTGAATAAAATAAAAGCTGTGTTAACGGGTTAATTATTTTTGAATCACTTTTACCAGATTTTTTTTTTTAATTTCTTTATTTATTATAACAATATGTCTCTTGGACATTTAACAGATTTAAAAAAAATAAAAATAAAAAACTTTGTTTATAAATTAATAACAACAATAGGGCGTTTGAGTTGCCCATAAAAGAAAAAGATGTTGTATTAAATAAGTAAAGAATCATAATGATAATGATGATATTTAGAATGAACTGCTTAATATTTATTCTAAACTTATGATGATTATTATTCTATACATATCATTATTATTATTCTATACTTATTATTACTTTATGTTTCTCTATACTTATTATTTTGTACTTATTTATATTTTTTAACTTTAATTTTTATTCACACCTGTACTTTTTAGATTTAACAAGGTCTGTTGGCGAATAGATTCAATTCAGAAAACTTCAGGATAAAAAACAAAACAAGATCACATAAATGATAAATGCATACTTGCTAAAACAAATAAAGTATATTTCCACTGTTCATCCATAAACAAAAAAAAAACAAAAAAAAAAACTGTAACTAAAAGCCATCTACATAAACACTTGTTTATCCATTTAAACTATTATTTACATTATTTTTTTATTTTAATGTTATTAGTTTTTAAAGTAATGACAATGTGTATTAAACATGAACTTGCACAAGGTATGATATGAAAATATCAAAAATTTGAAAATAAGTTAAAAAAACATTTTCTGTACTTGAGCCATAACAACATCCATCTTTGAAAGAAGATTAAGACGCATTAGGGAAACAGGAACAGGCAGGTTTCTGCTCCGGAAGATAGACCCAGAACTACATCTTCATATTCCGAAATATTTCTGGAATAGTATAGTACAAAGATAAAGGTGCCTATATGGTTGGCTTTTTTAGACCTCAAAGCTGCGTTCGATTTTGTGTCTCAACATGAAATGTGGAATGCTCTCACTGCAAAGAATGTGCCATCAGATTTACTACGGTAATTAAATCCACAGGATATAGGAATGCAAAAGGAGTCTTAAGGATTATTGACAAAGAATCCAAATCAGTCATTCTTAATAGAGTGTTGAGACAGAGGAACAGCCTTAGTTCTCTTCTATTTGTGATTTTGATGGACGAGATTCATACCATTTGCAAAAGCTGAACGATATGAACAGCAATAGCAAAATGGAAGATGCTAACAGTTCTTGTAAAATGTCTTCTATATGCAGATGATATAGTTCTCATTGTAAACTCAGAAAAAAGTTGCAACAATCACTGGTGAAATGAGAAACGGAACGGAATGTTCATCAAAGACTCAGAAATCAATGTCCTGGTAATATCGCGAAATGAAGAAGAAAATATCGAAATCTTATGTAACACAAAGATGCTAGAGGTTGTAAATGAGTCCAACAACTATCATGGACAGGCCTGTTAGGATTATCGAGAAATAGTCAAGAGGATTCCTAAAGCGAACCAGGTGTACTATCAGATTATTAATAGCATAACAGATGTTAGAATGGTGGTGTAGGGAGAGATGTTAAGCTGCACATAGATTAGGCTATATATACCGGTCCTTATATCCGGCGGAGTGAGCTGGGTAATATCCTCGATAGGCATGTCAGCCGGATTGCTGGAGCAGAGATGAAATTCTTTTGTAGAGTAGCAGGAAAGAGAAGGCAAGACTGCGTCAGAAACATTGAAATCAGCGAGCAATTACACCTGCCTCCATTGAAATCATAGAAAAAAGAGAGTTTAAATGGTTTGGAGATATTTGTATAATGGATGAAGTGAGAAAATGCAGAAGGACGCTGGAAGCTATACCCACAAAAGGATCATTTGATAAGCCTAGAATTTCTTTTCAGAAATATATCCAGAGGATTGGTGCAGCTGAAGTAAATGAAGCAACTAAGAACCGATAGGGATTTTGGCAGCGCTAGATCAAAGTCCTACGCCAATGGACTCAAAGAGGAATAGGAAGAAATAATTATAAAATACATAATTCCAGCCGCTCGTTAAATAATTCATTGTAGCTTCACCGTGGTCGGGTAAAAATAAACAAAGATGGATCATACAGTATGATTATCAAGCAAAATAAGTTATTATGTCTCATCTTGAACCATTCAGCTACTATTTTTTTGGTTATCCTCATCGACTTAGTTGTAGTCCAAACTTTTGGGATTTGCTATTCTGTAAATCTTGGATATACGGTCCAAACTTGGGCCTCTGGTTACTATCAAGGATCGATGATGACGTGAGACTGGAGCAGATGACGGTGGGCCAAAGCCGTGACCTCCGCTAGCCCCGGGCGGTCCGCTAATGGAGACCGGAGCAATCTTCACACTCGGCCTGGCCCCCGCTGCCCCAAGGCACCCCGCCGGCCCCTCGGCCTGTCAAATCCTTATTAAATTATATCACCTTCCTAATATTGATCGCTTCTTGGTATCTTTATTAGCTGTAACTTCATATGAACGTAGATTCGACATTTTAAATTAAAATTTCAGAAGTGAAATAACAGTTTTCTAAGTGGAAAGGAGGAAAAATCCATGCCAACCTAATTTTTCTCGGATTTCTTAAATAAATAAAAACATCAGTTCTAGAAATAACAGTGTAACAGTCTTAGAGGTGCTGTGGCCGAGCAGCCTAATGCGTTTGCAATATACGTGTTACCTGCGAAACTGATAACCTGAAGATTACGAATTCAGATCTCGATGCCGAGGCTAATTAACTCTGACAGGGTTGATGATGTTAGAGCCTTGCCTGTTTTAGCATTCTCATGCCTAGTGAATCTGGCTTGGGCAGGGTTGTCATTTCGTTGGGGACCAACGAAATGTAACTCGATCTTCCCACTATGGTTAGAATAGGTTTGGTTGTACTTCTTGAACAAACCTATCCTCCCTCCTCCCTGTATGCCAGAAATGGTCGGTAGAAGGTAATCTAATAAAAATAAAATAAAATATCTGACATTAATCTGCCGATCCTCATCTGACACGAGAAACATGACAACAGAGTCTACAAGTACCTTACCTTGTCGACGATATTTTTCGACGAGGTAAGTAGGGCGAACATAAAAAAAATGTTGTGTTGCTCACATCTCATAACGTCCACTTACCATCCATTTTTCAGGTGAAATTAATGTTTTTAGACAAAGGAAATAAAAATCACAGACAGTTCAAAATAATAAATAAAATATGCCTAGCAGGGGATATTATCGGGCTAGTGTCACAGAATGAAATTGGAGTAAAAGCTGCCATCTGCCAAGCCACCAAAGTAGAATGCGTTTTAGTTGGACGGGATAATAGATATGGTATCAACAAATTACTTGGATGGGCAGAATTACTCAAAACAAATCTGTTTGCAAAGCCAGCACAATGGAAAACATAAGGTGGAAGCGATAACTGTGCAGCAAAACTGGAACCAGAGGATCTGATGAGGATATTATATAGAATATTAGTCAAGAAGTAAGCCCTCAGATATCTAGTCAATGCTCCCGAATCGTTTCTCAGTGGCCTTGGATTGGCTTTATTTTAATAGTTCTTTTAATAGAAATTTACTACCTATTCCCCTAATAAAATATTTTGTCTTTGCCTACTTTTAAGTGATCCTGCTATAAATGTGTAAGTCCGTTTACTCTTGTATTTTAAAAATAACATTATTTGTTTGTATTTTGTATTTTAAAAATAACATTATTTGTTTGTTAGTAGCAAGTTGTGAAGCCAGGAGCGGTTGAAGACAGTAAATTCTGGAGGAGTAAATGCTGGGTGGAGGACAGGTCTAGCGCAACCGCAGGAGTCGGTCTCACCGCTGCCGTGGAATTAATTAAAATTTAGTAAAGGGGAGCCCTCTATCCGTCTCTAAGGCCTCGCCTCTCTTTATATCATCAATTATCCAATTAGATTTATTCACTGCTACTTATCTCTTTGTTATATTAAACCTCTTATTATATGTTTTATTGTGATCGATTATCATTCTTAGGCCTCTACATACATCATGTATGTCAATCATGGACAGAAATATATTGAAACTTTTATCATGAGGTAAGTTGTAATTAAAACAATAACGCCATGTTTCTTGTACTGCCAACCTTCTTGCACATTTTATCCAACTGTAATAAGATTTTTCTCCATTTTTGAAAAATCAATGTTTATATATATATATATATATATATATATATATATATATATATATATATATATATATATATATATATATATATATATATATATATATATTCGTTTACAAAGTACAATCTATTGGTATTTTAGACCTTGCAGATCTGGTGCTGCCTTAACCATCTCCATCATGGGCTATTCATTTCCAGTTATCTGCATGCTGTTCTATTGTATCTTTTTTTCCAATTATATATTAATTAAATAAAAAATCTTTATCAAACAAAAATTGTCAACAAGATTTTTTATTTATTTAATAATTACTATTCATTTATCAACATTAATTCTTCAGGTATCTTAAGCCAACTAGTAATAAAAAGTTCATTCTTGGGTATTTAGAAACAATTTTATTTAAACAAAATAAAAAAAAAAAAACGCCGTACAACAGAAGCGATTTAAGGAATTATTATCACCAACAAACATTTCAATCCTGAGAAACATTAGTTATTATTAGAGCATTTATCATACATTCATAATTAGCTGTTTTAATCAAGATTTCCTTTTCTAGCTATATGTTTTATCATGTATTTTTTTTTACTATTATTAACGTTTATGCCACTATACATGTAATGTTAAACGTAAATATATATTTCTTTTTTTTAATATTTTTTTATTCTTTACATTTTATTATATATATAGGAATGCAAAAGGAGTCTTAAGGATTATTGACAAAGAATCCAAATCAGTCATTCTTAATAGAGTGTTGAGACAGAGGAACAGCCTTAGTTCTCTTCTATTTATATATATGAGTGTTTTATTAGAAAAAAAATTCTATCGTGTAATTGTGTATATGTCATGAAACTTGATAAGAGATTATTTTCATTTTTATTTATGTATGATTTATTCTTCGTTATTTCTTATCAACATTTATAATTCATTATTTTTTTTATTAGAATCAGGTAGACTTTCTTTATAGTATTGGTTTGTAATTAATTAAAACTGTAATACTAATTACTTTGTAATTTTAGTGGCAGCAATGTTTATTATGTTTACGATTTTCTTTATTTGTAAGGGGACTATCTCCGAAAATAAACAAATAATAAATATACTGTTGTGTCGGTTCCCCCTACCATACTACTTTTAGGGTTTTGAATAAAGGAATTCTACAATTCTACACAAATGTTTTAAATATTTTATTGTTGATATTTTATTTATCATTAAAAAAATACAATGGGGGCTTGAATATTAATTATAATAAAACAAATTATATGTCGACAGGGAGCGATAAGTTGAGTTACTCAGTTTTGAAAAGACTTTGTAGGGTTCACCAATTTTGCTACATTGGCTCAATTCTGGAGAGCAATGGAAGAGTCCTCTGGAGTGAAGATTTTTTTTCTAAAGTAAAGAAATTAATATATAATGCCCTTGAAGAGATCTTAATGCTCTATAATTCGAAAACGTGGACAATCAAGAAATCTCAGAGCAAAAGATTTATAGCTATGGAGATGGATTTTTGGAGGAGATTGGCTATAGACTTAAGGATGCAAAGATTAAGAAATCAGATCATTAGACAAAGAATGGTTAAGAATAATATACTAGAAAAATGGAAGAAAGAAGATTACAGAGGTATGGCATTTCAAAAGAATGAAACGTGAACGACTTTTCAAAACATCATTTGAGTGGAAGGCAGAATAGCAGAAGAGTAGGGGAATAGTAGTAGAGGAGTTAAGAGGAAAGGAGTAGGAGAAGGAGAGGAATACTTCACGTCAGGTGGAGCGATGTGGCTGAGAGGATGGCGGGCCGAGGGCTGACGAGGAGAAAGCGATAGACAGATAGAAGTGGAGGAACCGACTGAGAGAAACGTCAATTTATAAAGAAAACACACTTAAATAAAAAAATAATAATACACTCATATTAAACTTAATTATATTATTCATTCATAATTATATTAATTCTAAATAATGGAATATTAGTTACAACTATTGCTATATTGATGAAGACAACTCAAATATATTTGAAGTCTACATTTAGTTCACCAAAGCCAGGTGCCCCACCTGAATGTTATGTACTAAAGGTTTATTTTTTATTATAGCTCAAGGGGTTGTCAAAGTCTGGTATTCTAGATAAATTTAAGACATATACATATCGCAAAAATACTTCTACAAACTACAATCGTCCCCAACAGGTTCTGTGGTGACTAACTCCCAATGATCTCTGAAATTTCAAGTGTTCCAGTACTATAGCGAAACATTAAAAGTCAATAATCACAGTTTCTATTTAGATTTATTATACATATGGTATCCTATAGATAGATAGGGATAGAAATATTTAAGCCAACAAGTACAGAAGATATGAGAAAATTATATATTTTCTTATCACAATTATATCAAATTATAGAGAATTGGTAGGGTAATCTAGAATATTGTCCTCAGCATAATATGACAACAAGTCCATATTGCACATCGGCAGGTAATCTGTCCGGGTATTTTTCATGTTTGTTCTCCTAGGTATAGTGGTAATGTTTTAATTTAATTTTAAAACATAGTTTAATATTAATTTTTTTTAAAAACGTGTATCTATTGTTTTTATTGTTTTATGTGTATGTATTTATGCATATTGTTGACTATTTTAGATTTTATATCAATTTGGTAATTGGAAATATTTTAACTGTCTTTTTTTACCGAATATGATTTTCAATTGGTGCTTAAGATTGCTGTAACATCTGTTACGTAGTATAAAAAGGAATGAATTTGTATTTCCATAAAGATAATAATGTTTGTTATTTTGTGATATACTCCATTTGTGTAGGGTTCTTCCGGTAAAACAAATAAAGATTGGATTGAATTGATATTCGTTATCCCAGAGGTAAAAAACATCATGTCCATTTTTGAATATTCGATGGTTGACCATTTTATATTATTGAGAAAGGAGATGGTCCTCGGCGGCGGGTATAAAATGATTAAAAATAGTGAAAATAAATAAAATACTTTTATTAAAAAGGAATAAAATAGTTTTTTCACTATTTTAAGCCTTTTTGTGACTATCCCGCACTATCTCTTTCCTCAACCATGCCCATTTTTGCATTTGTTGAGAGCAGCAATGTTCAATAATAACATTGAGCTACTATTATTTGTTTCTTAGTTACTAATCTGTATTCAAGACAGGGATAAACTGGGGCATCAAAATTAATGAATCAAAATGCAAACATTATTATTATTATTTTATTTACACCCTACCCTGCCGATAAGGCAATACGGGTGTTATGCAGTAGTGAGTAGCAACGCATGCGTTACAATTCACTGCTGCATTCAGACCAATTACATTTTTTACAGCTGTGCACACAGCCTGCTCTTTTTTTTCTTTTTATCCAGCATCCTGTTCCACCCTCTCTGGCGGTCTTCCGTATACATGTTCATTTCTTCTTCCCAATGAAAAGTGGTTTGACCCAACCAGTTCCTTCCACCCGTATACGAATGCCTTGTAATACGGGTATTTTTCCTTTGTCATAAGTTGAGGGAGATCGCTCTCCGTCAGAGCGTAGAGCCCCGTCTCCCTCAACAACTTAGCCCTCAGTGCCTCAAAGGCGGTACAGACTAGGATGATATGCTCGGCGGTATCCGGCACTCTGCAACTTGGGCATAGGGGATCGATGTTCTTGCCATATTCAACGAGCTTTGCTCGGAAACCCCCATGCCCTGTGAGGAACTGTGAGACCCAGTAGTCCGGGAGAACCCATGTCTGTTCCATTCTTGAACCAACAGTGGGGAAGTATTTTCTTAGCGTAGCCCCTTTTGGCGTCGTCACCCACCGCTGGTTCCATTCCTTTAATGTGTTCTCCCGAAGAATCCTCTTCCATCCATTAGGGTCTTCACTGATCCTCACACGAAGATTCGCCGGTAGATCCACCAGGCCTTCTCTCTTCATCTTATGCCTGAAGTATTCTTCTCGTAGGAGAAGATCAATAGGAGTAGTTCCGGCTAAGACTTGTACCGCCTCATGAGACACTGAACGGTACGCTCTAGTGACCCGCAGCAGAGCCATCCGCTGGATTGTTGCCAACCTTTTCTTCTGTTGGTGCGAGAGATGATGACTCCACGCAGGGGACGCATATCTCAGAATGCCCAGAATAACTCCTTTATAAATAGTCAACGTGGCTGGGTACCTGAGACCCCAAAAGGCGCCCCCGATGCGACTAAGTCCATTGAGAGCCAGGGCCACCCTACTCTTCATGTAGTCCAAGTGAGGCGTAACGTTGAAATTTCTCCCAATTCTTATGCCAAGGTATGTAACAGCCTCACTTGGACGTATCCTTTCTCCTTCTATTCTGAGAGTAATAGGGTGGGCCCTGTCAGTCTTACCTCTTAAAAGAATGGACTGGGTCTTAGCAGCCGCCATCTTCATCTTTTTTCTCTCACACCATCCTCCTACGAGGTTGGCACATCGTTCAGCTTCTTCTTTTAACCTGGCTCTGCTGTTTGAGGCCACTACAACGGCCAGATCATCAACATAGGCCGTGGCGGGGAACCCCTCCTGTTCTAGTACCCCCAGCAACTCATCGAAGCAAACATGTCACTTTCACTCTTCGACACAGATCCTGTCCGCCAATCCTTTTTAATTCAATTCCTCTTTCCTACTCAGACACAGTCCGATACCCCTTGCTTCCTTCTTGACAAAAGACTTGGAACCCACATACCACCTTAAAAGACAAGAGCTTAACCGGCGATTTGGTCAACTGTATAGACTACTAAACAGAATATCTCATCTCTCAACAGAAAAAAAACTATTAATCTACAATACCATTCTGAAATCTATCTGGACCTACGGCCGTGAACTGTGGAGGACAAACAAATCGTCAAATACCAAACGTAACCAATCCTTCCAGTCCAAAGTCCTTCGAACAATAGTCAATACTCTAAATTATGTCACGAACAAGACCCTACACCATGACCTTAACATCCCATATATCCTTGATATCATCCCATCCAGATTCTCAAACTTTCATCATCCCAAGCCTCTAGCGCGCATGCAGCTCTGAGCATCCATACCACCCCCCTCGAAGGTTAAAACGGCAGTGGCCTCGAGATCTTGTAAATATGTTTTTGGAGTCCTGGCAATCGCCAGCTTCTCCACTCAAGTCCTGAGTGTCTGTGGGTCTAGTGCCCTCTTTCAGTCTCCACTGGCTTCTAATACTTGTGATGCGGCTGGAAGAGTGGTATTGGGATCTCCTGGAGTCCAGCATTTCCTTCCACATGTGGGGGGAAAACCTGACTCGGAGGTTTCTGGGCGAATGTATATATTGTATAAAGGTATGAATGTGTTAAGAAATTTTTATTTTATTTGTTTATTTTTTCTGATTTATTTACTTTTTTATCGGCATCATTTATTTACTTTTATCTTTATTATTTGTATACATTGTATGAATAAGAACTTTTAGCATAAATACTTATAGCCCTCCATAAATGGCTGATTGTATTAGTATTCAATAAATAAGTTTTATGTAAAAAAACAAAATAGAAAAACATGACAGAGATGGACAGAGGCTAATCTGAGTACCGAGTACCAAGTATTTTACTCAAATTGAATCACTATTGGGAATTCAATGACTACTTAAGTAAATCGTTTGACATCAACTGAAGTAGTAATTAAATTTTTGAGTTCTCAAAAAAGGTCAGTATATGAGTAAAATACGTTTTACTCAGTACTCAGAGTAGCATTTTCCCATCTCTGATTCTAGATATAAAAGTGCATCCTATAACATTTATATGTTTGTTTAGGGAGGCACTTATACCTAACTTTCAGTTATTAAAATTTGTTTCTTAGTAACTAAACTATGCAATAAAAAAATGGACATAGTATTCTTAACATCCGGAGCACAGTTTTATAAAATAAAAATAAATCAACACTACAAATATCCAAAAAATTTTAATTAATTATATAAGCAATAGATAGTCGGTTGAATAAACAAAACTTTAAAGAGAGGATTGATTGTTATATGATAATAAAGAATTTGGCAAATAAGTCGAAATTATTTTAATTATAATAAGGCGTGTAAAGGAGTACCAATATTCCACAAGATCGAAAGAAACAGATGTTCACTTCTCCCCGCCTCCTCCCATGAAATTTTATTATTGTTGACATATATTTTAATTCTGTGAATATGTCCTTTTAGAGAAAATTGCATTAGGTTTTGAATTTTTTTTTTCTTTTATTGATCGATTCAATGTTGGACGAGTATATCATAGAAAAGATTTAATTTAACATTTAACATAAAAGATCATTTAACATTCTTTTTTATTTTTGTTCTTCCCTACCTCGCCTTTTAGGCTATACGGGATTTTCCCGGGCGTTGGGGGGGAGAGGGGGGTTGAGTCCGGGGAATTTAAAATTCCCTCCGGCACTGAGACACGAACTCGTACTTTTTAAATCTTCTCAAATCTGTAATCCGGTTGCGAGGCAACTCGCGGTGCTGTACACAAGCTTTAGCCCATTCGGCCACCCCGCTCCTCATTTAACATTTTGTAAAATAACATCAGACCCAGCCAAACTATTCATGTATTTCAGTTATGTCTTCAGAATTGGTGTTTACCTTTAAATGAAATAAATTTGGTGTTGACCCATTAAAAGAAATACCGCCCCATATGTTTCTCCTTTATCTTATTTTTAAATGACTTTATTTGATTGTTGGTTTTGTCAAGAAATCCAATGATATGCGTACTAAACGACTAATTAATTAAGACTGATATGGCTGTCGAGTTATGTGTGCAGAGGCTAACAGATACCAGAAAACCTCGACAGAGCGTTGCTCAATTTAGGGGAAAGATGACAAAGTTGATAAATTAAGATGATTAAAACGATGACCTCAAGTGACAGGTGGATCAGCAACCAATCACTCTTGGTCTGTGGTGTAAGAGATCAAGCTTAACACTACGCAAGGATGGTAACCACAATTGGAGGGATTGATCTCCGGGCTTATGTGAGGATGCAATACTAATGGAGGGATCGATCTCCTGACTGAGTATATAGGAATACAAGCGGACGGATCAGCATCCAGTCTTGTATGGAGAGAGATTAGGAAAAAGGTTTTAGATAATTAAAAAAAAGGCAATGTGATCCATTAATAAGAAGAGTATATGAACCTCGTACTATTAAGTAAGTGACTGATGATCCTAGCGCCATAAGATCTAGGAGATCATTCTTTCATGCGAAAGATGTGTAACGAGTAACGAGTAACGAGTCGTACCCGATTATTCTAGTCTTATTTTTTTATCAGTTGATTTATATACCTTCATCTTTATTTAGTTAAATAAACATTCTTTTACAATACATGTTTTACAATGAAAGATATATACATTTTGTAAAAGTTATATGTACAAGAAATAAAATATAAAAAACATCCTATGGTATGAGCGTCTTGTGATGGCGCAGTCTCGTGGCGGGCGCTTGAACTACGTGCAAGGCAACTACAGGACTCCGTTGAGCCGCTACATGGCTGTAAAAATAAAAAAATCAGGTGCACGCAACATAATACTTTCACTTACCTCTCTACTTTGAATAGGAATTATTTTCTGGCAATGTTGAGCAATTATAAAATGTTTGAAGTGCACATTTAAAGGAGCTATAGCTTACAGCTATCAAATCATTAAGACCACTAAAATAACAAAAAAAAAAAAAAAAACTATTAATTATATCAACGGTAGAAAATAAAAACCTCGGTACTCCATATGTTTTTATAAATCCATACTCTGAGCACATAACTCCAGACTCTGAGCTATATACAGGGTGTCACGTAAGTAGAGGGAAATTTTTATAGGAGCAATAGCAGACATTAAGGCCTTCACAAAAGTACTTATAAACAATGGGCCAATTCTCAGCAGAAAAGTAGGAAATCCAAGTTTATTGTGTTAGTGTAAGTAAGTCATACTTGTCTCAAAATTAAGTCTGAATTAAGCAAGTCATGATGTATCTCAAAATTTTTCCTTATAAACCTCAAATTAATTAATATGGAGTTAAAGACTGTCAAACGAGGTAGTCTTTCTAAAAGTGAGGTAATTGTAGAATAGTTGAATGATGATAAAAAAAAATCGCGAAAAACTTATGATTTTTTAAATAACAAAACTTAGCTTAGTTTGACCGCTAAAATGTCCCGTTTAGATGGTTTTAATAATGAAAAACTCTCTTTTAAATTAAAATATTTTTTTCCAGTTTACAGTGAAGTAATTGTTTGTTTACTTAAATTAAATATTTCTTTAGTTACCGGTTCCTATTCAACAAAAAGCATGACTTACTTAAATAAACACAAAACTTGTATTTCCTACTTTTCTGCTGAAAATTGGCTCAATATTTATATATGAAGTTATTTGTAGGTATTGTGATGTGCTGTCACTCCTATCAAAATTCCCCTCTACTTACGGGACATCCTCTATATATATATATGACTAGAGATATTGAAAGTATGTCTGTTTAGTTGACCTATAAATGATTATGGATTGTACGCTTATTATTTATTAAACTGTAATTTTCCATCGTAAAGTTTACTAAAACGAAATTACGAGGTTTTCATTGCCTGCCATAGATAGGCCAAAAGTTGTCATTCTAATTTTAAGTGAATAATTTTTGGGTTTAACAAAGGAAAAATTCATCAAATTATTCACTAATTTAATTTTCTAAAAGGTTACATGACGAGTTTTCGGAATAAACAGGCCTTGATACCTAATTATTTAAATATAATACCAGTTCTAGAATTATTAAACGACAGTAAACTGTGTTTTAAGTTATAAACATATGCATTATACATCCATGAAATATTATTATATTTTACTTCTTTCACATAAGTACTGCGAACTAATTTTTTAAACAATGCCATTGCCTTGATTAGGTGGATTTTAAATACTTTTTTTTTTAAACTTAAAAATAGTTTACATTTTATTAGTAAATTTCATTTAATTTCCTTGAAAACATGTTATTTCCGTTAAATAATATTAGTTTTCACAATCCATTATTTATGATTTTTTTTTTCACTTTCCATTACTTTCTACCACTTTTTATATTAGATATTGTTTTTCTAAAATTCTCCATTTTCCAACAATATATTATACGTATACCTCCTGACTACCATTTCCGGAAATTCATTTTTGACCTGAATAAACAGTTCTTTCAACACTTTTTTCTCCGTTTTTAAATTATGGAATGCTTTCAAAAGTTATTTTTAGCATTTTTTCGTAACTCTTAATAATGAGAGATGGTTAATTATTTAAAATACACCTCATTAAAGGTACTTTAGAGGAAGACATGTTGAATATTTAAGCATTTAAGTCCTGTGAAGTGACATCAAATGGGATAGGACCTCGAATGATAATATTGGAGACCACCTAATTTTACAATGATACACCAAGTTTAATGAAAATCGTTAAAGCCGTTTTTTGAGAAGATTAAAAAATGTGTATAACCGTTGATATAAAGTACCACTTCAGGTTAGTCGATTTTAACGAAAAAGTTGTTGTTATATCTAAGGCATATTTACTTAAATATCCAATCTTAAATACGTAATATCAGTTTTGTACGACTTCTCATTTTTGAGCTAGACTGACACCGTACACACACACACACACAGACCATTTTGCGGGACTTGGTTATTTAGACTCAGGGGACCTCAAAACGTGTATTTCCGTTGAAAACTCCGATTTGAAAATACTTTCACTTACTATGTATTACACAGTAAGTTTTGAAATTTGAATTCTTATAGTCTACTGTTAATTTACATATGCTTTTATTTTCGAATTTCAAATGGACATGACTTCTAACATCATGGACAAATGGACATGACTTCTAACATCATGGACAAATGGACATGACTTCTAACATCATGGACAAATGGACATGACTTCTAACATCATGGACAAATGGACATGACTTCTAACATCATGGACAAATGGACATGACTTCTAACATCATGGACAAATGGACATGACTTCTAACATCATGGACAAATGGACATGACTTCTAACATCATGGACAAATGGACATGACTTTCGACTTCTAATGGACATTTTTTACTTCTCCTCTCCACACAAACCTAATTCACTTTGGCTTTTTAGGGTAGTAAATTTGGGTAAAGATGTCGCTTTATCGTTTTTTAGTTAAATTTATCGTAAAATATAGTCCATTGAAAGTTGTATGGTTTCTTTTTATTTCTTCTTATCTCTCGTTTCTAGCCTTTTCGGTTATACGGCGTTTTCCCATCTGGAGAAAGGACGGAATATTAATGTAATATTTAAATGCCTTCTGTATCAGGATTCGAACTCTTATCTAATCGTTACCTCATAATGTAATTTTGAGGTTTTCTTGTTGTCTGACAACGCGCGTCCTCATTTTCATGGTCATTGTTAAGGAACGGAAAGAACGTATTTGTAATTGGAGCAATACCATTTCCTTGCTATAAGACTTGATTCATGAGCTCGTAAACTTGTCCTGATCGTCCGGTGTTTATCTGAGGGGAAAAGGTCCTATGCTCGGTAGTTTAACAGGGGTTGCTATCCCGGACCATTTCTCCTCCTCAAGTTCTTCCTTAACCGGTGCTTGTACATACTGGCCGGACGCCAAGGTAGGGAATAAAATATATTGTTTTGGGAAGAAGTGAGCTGAGGAGGAGACAAACAGAGGAGGTGGGGAGGTCCTGCGTGAAGTGGCCGTCCCCGCAGCCTCCCTCCCAGTCGCCACCACGTGGGCCTCCCTATCTAACCCTCTCTCTCTCCTTCTCAGGTTCGAACTGTCTTCGTTTATTATTTTCTACATAAATATATATAATAACATATTTTATTAAAATAATTTCCTTTTATGTAAATTACTCTGCATGTTGTCATAACTGAGCCATAAAATAGAAAATGGCATACATAGTTTTATTTACAAAGTAACATCCTTAAAAACATAGCTTAAAATTGACAGATCTTTTAAGTAAGAGAACTGTCATTTTCAGTTGCGAATAATTATTATGTTATTATTATTATAATACATTTGCAGTCATTTTTGTTAAGTCTTTCTATGATCTTTTTCCTATTAAGTTTTAATATATTTTATCATTATAACATAATGAATATCTTCTCCTTATGTATATTCTATATTATTAACGAAAACATATCTTCTTATATACCAATTAACTGGCAATCGAAGTTTATATCACTGAGAACAATTTAGTAATTGTTATTTCAAATTCGTTTGTAGTTATTTATTTAATTTTTAACGTCTTTCAATCATTCTTTTCTAATTTATTCAGTATAAAATATTTTGCTAGAATTGCCTATTATATTGATCCTACAATGGGTCAATTATAGATTATTATTTATATAATAATCTATTTTATATATATGCGAGTGTATAATCCTATTATATTTTTATTATTATTTATATAATAATCTATTATATTATATATATATATATATATATATATATATATATATATATATATATATATATATATATATATATCTTTTCTTTTTTTTTATTATCCATTTATTAAAATTTACTACCGTATAAAAATATACAACAATTAAACTAGTTATAAGAATATAAAACATGATATGAATTCGTGAAGAATCTACCCATAGGTACATTTAAATAATTTAATTAATTTAGACCATCTTTTCTGAAGAATCAAAGGGTTACCATTAATTGTTTTTGATATAATTTTATCAACCAGATGGTTAGGATGACCTATGAGTTTGTAATTAAAGGAGAAATATCTAATTCTGGCCAAATGTGCAACAAAGAGAAAATTAAGATCTTTATCGATAGTTTTATTTTATTAGTATTACAGGTTAAGAAATTTTTTTTTTAATTTTTATTCATCAAATTTACAACTGTATGCAGATGAATATACATTAAGTAAATTAAATACAGAGAAATACGATGGCTGGAAAATACTTCAACCGTCTGTCTTTAATCAACCGATTGGTAGCACTGTTTTATTAACGCAGTAATATCTGCCTCAAGCAGAATAATTATAGTGAGGTAAGAATACATTTAAACCATAAATATAACAGATAAAATAAACAAAAGCAAAATAACTATTAAATAATAATAAAAAAGTATATACAATATAAAATAAACTGGTAGCACTCAAATAAAGCAGAAGAAGTTCACGAGGTCATCTTCTTTTCTGACGCCTCGGTGGGTAATCAGGAATCAAAGATGAAGCAATGTTAGAAATGAGAGGATTAGGATGGTTCTGGATTGGGCTAATTCGGAAATTTATGGAATATTAAAGTTGTTATGGATAATTTTATGTGTAACAATAGAAGGAGCATTGAGGATTTATAGAATGATTTTGGATTGTAAGGATTGGATACGAGAGGATAAGCTAAAAATGTACTTGTGAAAACAGGCTCATAAAAAAAATGAGCATTAGGGGTTCTACGGAGGATTTTGGATTGTAGAGATTGGATACGGGAATAATTAGATTGTTTCGTGAAACCCCTAAGATCTAATACGTATGACCTGATGATGATAGTGTTTGAGTTTTAGTAGAATATTTCATATAGTTTCTCATGTTTTAAAATAAAATAAAAAAAAACAATAAAATCAATCAATAAAAAATTGTCATTGATAAGAACCTGCTAGGAAGATACGAACTATGAAAGTTCATACCATATGTCAATATGGTTTATTTTGTACAAGTATTTTGCTTTCTATTATTAGTTTTGATTAGTTGCATAAGTTTAGCTTCATTTCATAATACATATATTAAACATAACTGAATATTCTTCAAAGTAAATACTACTCTTTCTGCCAGTAATTTGATTTGATAGCGATACCACTCTTTTGGTTTTGCGGCAAAGAACTCTTCACATCCAACATTTAAGTTCACATAATTATCAAAGATCCAACCTTTTAAAAAATGAGCCATTGCTATATTCAAACCATAATCATATAGTGCAATATCAGGGATATAGGCAGGGTGGGATACAATATTTACAGCTTGCAGTTCCGTTGATTATCGCTAAGTCAATCGAGAGCGATGTGCTGATCATTGTCGTCTTGGTTCCTGTTGAGCAAAGTTGAGCATATCGGGGTACTTTGCATTAAAAACTGCATAAACTTTTTCTAGTTGCTCAAAGTAAATTTTGAGACCATTTTACAGTCAGGAACATGCTCAAAATGCAAAACGTCTTCGAACTTCCAGTAAACATAAAAGCATAAATTTTTCCCAAACCCATCTTAGCGTACGTACTACCGCTTAGGCAGCTCCGCCATATATATTCATATATTCTCAGCTTCATATATGTAAAGAAATCTTATCAGTAAGTAGTATCTTAATATCGATAATAATGGGTTTTATAATAGTACTGCTTAATATAAAGAAGATAAAATACAGTTAGTGAGATAAGTATAGTAAATTCAACAAACCTTGTACGTAAATATATGAAATAAAAATACGACTTAATTTAATTATTTGGTTCGAAATTCATATAGTGATTTATTAAACCTAAGTATGGAGAAGGAATTGACTGAATCTAAAATTTAAAAACAGATTGTAACTAATTTAGAGGTCAGTCTATTACCAATTAAGAATTAAATATCTAAACAATCAATAGTATCTGAAATTGTGAACTTCACAAGGGAAATCACAAAAAGTGGCTGTGATGTAGCTTTCATATGGACTTTATTCCCTCATGGCATTGAGTGTAATGCAAAAGCTGATTTTGCTTTAAGTAAATTCATTGAATGGGTTCCCTGGGATGAATGGGTGATGAAGATAAAATCCATGCTTTTAGATCAGGTTTGGATCAGGTCATAATGGAATCAGGTTTGGAAACGGACACGGATCCTTCAAAATTACTAGAAACGAAATCATTAAAATGGAGTAGCGACAGTAGAGAATTAAGGCTAGAAGAAATGATATTGTATGTGGAACTGCTAGGACAATCATTTGTAAACTGGCCGAGTACTAACAGTATTCACCCACAAGGAAAACACTGAACATGAGCGATACAGTACCATAGATTCTAATAGATTCGAAAAAGGGTTGTTAATTGCAGCGTTGAAAAACAGATTATCTCAGGCAACCAATATGGAAAAGATTACAAAGATGTTTTTAGCTCAGACCTACTCCAGGGATGATTCTTCTCAAAATAATGAAGAGGAAATATTCATAAGACGCACTACGATATGCCCACCTGGTACGAACCTCTGCCTACGATGGGACATATGGTATCTCCGTGTTGCTGTGGATAGGACTGGTCGTGCACCTGGTTTAGATTCCATAGACGCAGCAATCCTCAGAAACAGTATCCCCTGTATTGAATAGAATCTGTGTGTACTGTTCAATGATTGTCTGGACTGAGGATACTTTCCTAGAAATTGAAAAATTGCTAATGTCAGGCTCCTCTACAAGGTAGGAGACAAGGTCAAGCAACTAGCCAAGTATCATAGGCCTATATGTCTCCTATTTTTGATGAGTAAATTATTGGAGACCCTGCTAATGACAAGTCTACGACCAGTCTTCTCTAGGGCGAGGCATCTAAGGTAGAACCGATCCACTAAAGGTAAGGGAACCGCAGATGCTCTGCTCAGAGAGCGCCGTGACGTTGAAGAGAAAGCTGTGAATTATGTCATGTTTCTCTTGTTCGACATATGCTCCGCCTTCAACAGTGTCTGGTGGCCGAGCGTACTCCAGCAGTTGCACATGTATAGGGCTCCCAGGAAATAATATGATCTTTTAGGAACTTATCTCCAAGACCGAAAATTGAAGATAGCACTTAGCTTCTTGGATGTACTAGATTCAATGGAACGAGGTTGTCCGCAGGGTTCGGTTCTTGGTCCATCCCTATGGAAATAGGTCTTTGATGAGTTGCTGGGAGTGCTTGAACAGGAGCGGTTCCTCACCACAGCTTATGTAGACGATCTGGCCGTTGTAGTGGTCTCGAACAGCAGAGCCAGGTTAAGAGAAGAAGCTGAACGGTGTGCCAACCTAGTAGGAGGATGGTGCAAGAAGAAAGAAAATGAAGATGGCGGTTGCCAAGACACAGTCCATTATTTTAAGGGGCAAGATTGGCAGGGCCCACCCTATTACTATTAGTATACAAGGAGAAAGGATACGTCCAAATGAGGCTGTTACTTATCTTGGCATAAGAATAGCCAAAAGGGGCTACTCTAAGAAAATACTTCCCCACCATTAGTTCAAGATTAGGCCAGACGTCGGTTCCCTCAGATTACTGATTCTCACAGTTCCTTACGGTCCATGGGGGTTTCCGAGCAAAGCTCCAAGTTACGGAGTACCAGGGACCGCCGAGCATATCATCCTTGTCTGTACCGCCTTTGAGGAACTGAGGGCCAAGTTGTTGAAGGAGAGCGATCTTCCTCAACTAATGACTAAGGAGAACTATCTGTACAACAAATCCTTCGTGCACTGGTGGAAGGAACTCGTTGGTCCAATCCATTTTTTATTGGGAAGAAGAGGACCTACATCTGGAAAGCTACCAGAGAGGGTGGAAGACGTCGGCTGAAAAGAAGAGTAGGCTGTGCGCACAGCTGAAAATGAAAAAAAAATAAATATAATTAGTCTGAATGCAGCAGTGAGTTGCTAACTGCTAGACCGTAGAATAAATATTTTATATTTAAAAATATATAGAATGTAATAGAATATAAAATAATTTTAATCTGGTACAAAGTTCCTTTAGAATAACAAAAAAATAAAAATTTAAAATATTAAGTCTGGCCTCAATAAAAACAAATATAAAAAGGAAAAATGAAGAGAAATAAGTAAAGAAAATATTAGTTAAACATAATATATACAAGATTTAAAAAAATCTATATACAAAATACTTGAAACCAAGACACTTAAAACTATGTACAGTAGTAAAACATAAATATACAATTGTAGAAAAAAATATATTACCTTCTTCTTAGCAATAAACTCTGTTTTTCTGTAGATAAAAAAGAAAAAAAGAAAATTGAATCTGATAGTAAGTATTTAAGTGATGAGTTATATGTAAATATATCATTATGAATAATATGTAATTTTACATAAAATGTTAGCGGGTATCTGACTGTTTTTGGAATAGGAATTGGAATAGGAGGATTTTAAATGTAGATAGAGAAAGAGAATGCTGAATTGCAATAGAAAGGGAATTCCAGAAATTAACAGCGAGCAATAAAGGAGTTTTCGAACGAGACAGATCTGTGAGAAGGAATGTAAAGGACGGAAGGTCGAGATCTTGTGGAAAGGGAGTGGACTGAGAACTTGAATTGGAGAAGGTTGTAGGGGTAAGAAGGACGATGATTGTTGATGATTTGATAGAGGAACGTATCTAGGAAATATTGTCTTCGAATGGAAAAGAAGAGCCACTCTAACTCAGTGTAGTGGTGAGAGACAATTTACTAGAGATATTTATGATTTTTCGAGATTTCAATACCTTTAAAAGAAAGATTTTTTCACAGTCCTCTTTCAGAGTCCCCTCTTCCACCAAGATAAAAATATCCTCTTCCAAATCAGAATTAATTACTACCTTGTCAGTACAACAACGAATTCATGCTCAACATTTCGTAGTACTTCATATTAGATTACTAATAACCTCAAAATAGTTTCTTCTTATTATTATATGGAATCCGGGAATTGATAAAGTAAATTAAGAATATAGCTATGGATATATATATACACTCACAGGCAAAAAATTCCACCCACTTGATTTTTTCATGTTTTCATCTAAAAATATTTCTGCTTTGGATTGGTCGATTGTTTTTAATGAATAAATAGGTAATCTTTTTGTTTGTTTTCAATTAGGAATGTTAATATAGAGGACAATAACCCTTAATCATTAATTCAATCAAATGATTCTAGATTCCAATGTTTACTTTCTATGGAATCAAAATGTTTATTCAGTATCATTAGTTCTGTGCAGTTTCTTGCAGCACATTTCTTAGTCTTCGGCTTTTAATTTTTTCAATATTAAGTTTAAAAATGCCTCTTAGTGCTGAGGATGTTGCGCTTGGTGTTGCACTTATTGATGATGGACGTCCCATTAGAAATGCAGCTAATGCTATCGGAGTTCCATATGAAACGAGACGCCGTCAGGCGTTTTCGGGAAACTGGTTCATACTTTAGAAGGCCCGGTTCTGGACGGCCTAGGGTAACAGATCCACGGGATGACTGGTTTTTGACTTTGAGAATTTTACGAAACCGGCACCTTACCGTTGTCCAAGCGATTCATCAGCTCGAAGAAGTTCGAGGTGTGCAAATTTCTGAATCGGAGAAGATTAAATGAGTATGGATTAATGTCTTTTCGTCCAGTAAGAGGACCAGAGTTGACCTCACAGAGCAACACGGCTGGCTTTTGCTCAAGAACCCAGCCATTGGGCTATGGATGAATGGAGTGCTGTACTTTTTACAGATGAGTCAAGATTCGCTCTTCGATCTCCAGACGGGCGTGATTTTTCCCAAAGCCAACCTTTCCAACGTTATACTTAATGGTGGGGGCTGGGATTTCAATGGAGCGTCGCACAGAATTGGTTGTTGTTCGTGGAGGGTCTTTGACGGTCATTCGCTATGTAGATGAGATTTTAGCACCTCATGTGTTGCCTATCCTTAACAAAATCCGCGATCGTTCTATTCTAATGCACGATAATGCACGCCCACATGTCGCCCGCATAGTGCAGACGTTCCTTCAACAGAACAATATTGAGGTTTTGGCCTTTCCAGCACGTTCTCCAGATTTGAATACCATTGAACAATTATGGGATAACCTCGGAAGACGAATAAGAGCCCGTGCATCACTCTCTGATACACTGCAGGACCTTGAAAGGGCTCTTCGGGAGGAATGGGCTATCGTCCAGCAAAGGGACATTTTCCGATTGGTGGAAAGTATAAATTACGCGACTTTACTCGTATAGTGAAAACAGTTGTTCATCAATGTCTTGAAAATCTGGACATTCCTCATCTCCCTTTTCCCATTTTTTCTCTACATCTCAATCCCATTAAGCACATGTGGGATGCACCGCACAGAAAGCTTTTTGATCACCATTTGCAGCTTCTCCACTGAGGGCATACATGGTTATATGGGTATTAAGGTGTGAAATCAGGGACAACATTATAAACCCTGTGTGTTAAAAGTGTATAGAGATAGTGTGTAATAGAGGTTATTACACAAATTATCAAATTTTACGAAACGTTCACGATTCTCAATCATAAAATAGTATCATACATATCTTTAATTTTATTTTATTTTTAAAACACATTTTATAAAATTTCAGGATGTCAAATAATATCTTAGTTGTATTAACGTTAAATTAATTTTATGATGAAAATTAAAGAGGAAATATTATATACATAATTGTCCCATACATATAATGCAAGAAGAAAGGATATGAAGTCACACTAATTTCGAAGTTATAAAGATTCCAGACTTGGCAATAATTTCATTCAATAATGGATTTTGTCTCGAGCGATATGAGATTTTTTTTTTTAGCATTTTTAGCCTAATAATAATTTTCGAACGAACATTTTTTTATTTATTATTTTAAAACCCGAACTAAAAAAAAAAATTATGTTCTAACAACAAACAAGTGACGAACGAATTTCTTTTGTTTTCCCTTCCGGGTCTAAGCAGTGAAGATATTAATTATATACATCTGTGGTTATAGCGTCTCTACTTAGCCTCCATTGGTCATTAATACCAGTGATGATGCTGAGAGAGAGGCTCTGAGATCGCCTCGAATTCTGCTTTTCATTCCTCATGTGGAGGAAAAGCTCGAAGTTGTTATTTTTGATTAGTTTAAGTTAGTTTTTGTTCATATACATTTTTATTTGTCTTTAGAATTATTTTCTTGCTGTTGTTTTATTTAATTTATTTTTATTTATTGTACTCAAGTGTGAATGAACCCCTGTATCACTATTACCAATGTTCTCAGTTATGACAAATGTAATATTACCCGATAAAAAAAAGTTTAAAAAAAAAGAAAAGATGTTTATTAAATGAAACTACGTTGATAATTTTAACGGGATTTATTATAGCTTCTCTATAATCAACTGACTAATTTTAATTGAATTCTGTTTAAATAGGCTGCAACCGGAAATCTGGAAATCATTCGGGATGATTGCTAATAAATTAGAGTGTACTAAACGGATATTGGAAATCCTAATATCATTAAAGATAATAAATACTAGAATATTAATCAAATATTAAATATTCGGGTCTTCAAATATTATTTACTTGAATGTTTAATTCACTGATTAATAATTTTTAATTAGTTAGTGTAGGTACTGACAATCCTTCTATCTTTTGATTTTTCTTTTGAATCATAATTAATTAAATATCATCAAATCAAATTAAGTAGGTTATGATCATCATTCCCGTGTGAGCTGCCTAATCAGAAATATTTCATGACTTAGGGAATTCAGATTTATATGATTACTTTTAATTTTTACCTATTCTAACAAACTGTGAGGAGCAGGTTTTTTAGATATTAATTATATATCAATTGAATCGTTTAATTTTACATTTTTATGTGCACATGAACACTGCAAATAATATTTTTTAAACATATTTCTTTATTGAGTAATATTACATTCTGCAACATTCAAGAACACTAGCAATTTTAGAACACTAGAGTAGTACAAATAATGTAATTACGTCTATTAGGTTTTGAAAATTACGAATTCTTAAAAGAGCTGGTGAATTTTTTTTAATGTACCTAAGTTTTTCTATTACAATTTTACATTCAAAGTGCATGCATCCACTCTCTTCAATACTTTGGAAATTTCCTTAATTTTGAATAATTTTCAATGTAGGATTTTATCTATGTGGTTTTTATTAGTAGTTTATCGATCATAAAATCTGTAGTGAAGAAAATAGTTCCTTTAAATTATGTAACTATTTTTGGTTCATTATTCTCGATATTTAATCTTTTTTATCACTTAAGAAAAAAAATTAACGTCCTCTTAAAATTTTAAATTTTATAATTCCAAATACGTAGAATCTAAGTAGTTGTTATTCAATTGTTCTGAAATCTGTTTCCGAAATCATAGGTTACCCGAGAGTGATTCTCAGAACTTGACATTACCATCCGAAATTTCGTTTCGAAATGGCGGCCGATTTGGAATTTAAATCACTCAAAAAAGATGAGTCATATCGTTAGTAGACTTTTATCATATATATATATATATATATATATATATATATATATATATATATATATATATAATTTAATCATATCAATTTAGGAATAGGAATTAGGATTTAGGAATAGGATCAGCAGTAGGTTAATATATGTGCTAGTGGACGGTGCTGAGACTGTCGGTGTGTCCCTGGCCTGATCGAAGCTCTATTTTTTAAAATTCTAGCTTTGAAGAGGATCCCTTCGTTGACTTCTTTGAAAAAGAAAATACCGGGATCGAAATGTCAATAAACATAGAAGAAATGAACATTCAATAGTTTATTAAATAATTAATAAGTGACTTTATTCCCAATTAAATAGTTAAGTTTAAATATATATTTATATTCACCGAACATATCATTGAAAAATTGAGTAAGGTCAGATTCAGTTTGAAACCAACCCAGTTCCTTATAATGTATAAATTTTATATTTTTATACACAAGTGTACTTGCTTATGTATGTACATAAAATTGCTCAATCGTTGTGGGAGATATATATGTACATAATTTGCCAAATTCAGAGAACCCGGTTCGAGTTGCAGAATGAAGATATAAGGTCCTAGATGAGTGAAATAGTTAATGCAGTAAAGCACCGAAGGTGCCACTGATAAAAAAAAATGAATTCTAAAAGCAAATCCGAATCAAAATTTTGTCATAAGAAGATACGACTATTTTTTCTTAAATGACTCGACCAGTTCTCTGCATGAGCGATAAATGTGGATATGGCCTTTCCTGGGTAACCATCAAATTATTTCTAAGCTCTGCAATTTTCGATATATCTATGAAAATAATAATACGCCATATGGCATTATGAAGAATAAGATGATAACAGAATGAATCACGTTAAAAAAAATCAAACTATTCCTTACGGTAACTCCGTTCGAGTATCTGTGATAATTGCAATAGAGGGCTGAGTGATGGCTAACAGTGCTTTCGCTTCTTCTATCTTGACGGACAGGCCGTTACGATTGAAGTTAAGAATGGAGTGGGTTCACCACTGAATTTATTAAGGTAGGTATGTATCAGATAACAATTAGCTGTTGTACCAGTCCATTCATAGATTTTTCGAACTGAGTAAGCGATGGTAGTGGTGCACTATCTGGAAGAGGTTCTCGTACTTTTTCGAGTATTGATGGGTCAGTTGTGAGTAGAAAAGCCGTAGCGTAAGTTTTTTCCGATTTTCATAGTTGGAGTAGGGTTTGATCTCTCATTGGTAGTTTTGGTTGTTGTTTTCTTTCTTTATTCATTTTCTTCTGCAGTTGTTCACCGTACTGAAGTCGATAAGAGCACTGGCAAAAAGAGGCAACATGTTCCTGTGAGCAATTTGGGCACTTGGGTTCGCCCTGGGGGCATACTGAAATGTTATGAATTAGGAAATTTAAGATTTGTGTGTTGTTTTTTTTTATGCGTCACGTTTTTTAATGAATGGGAAGCGATTACTTAAAAAATATTTTATTCAAATAATTAAATATTGATCCATAGTAAACTACTCATAATTGACTTTGAACGGAAATAGAGTTTGGCATTAAAAATAACATAAAGCTAAATACAACAAAGTTTTTTTTTTTTAAAAAGAAGTTATAAATCATTTTTATCACCCTTAAACTTTATTACATTTACACTGCTTTTAGAAAAAAAATCCTTGTTTAATATATTTTAAGTGTATATATGAAAATCATACAAATAAAAGATAATGATTTTTCAAATATATTTCATGTAAGGTTGTTTTGAAATTGTGTTTTTCTCCCAGATTTCTGTCATAGGAATCGATGCGTATTGGCAAGTGACAAACTCAAATTCTAGCCCTGATATGTTCGTTTTCATAAAAATAATTAAAGCAATAAGTAGATTTCTTTATTTTAAAAGTAAATTTTAGTAGTAAAAATTAAGCTTACCACTGATATATAGTTACCAATTCCTATGATGGAGGTCTGCAAGAAAACAATTGCATAACCTATTAACACGAAAAATATTTAAACATTCATCAATTGGGTTTAATTTTTTTTTTGTGACGGAGATGGTTTAGTGAGTAAGGTTCTGTGCTCCTAAACTGAATAGGCTCAAGTTCTAGTCCGGCAGATAATTATTGGTTCTGTTATATCAGCTACAGGTTGGGTATAAAATCATCCTCCTATGCTTCCATCGAAAATATTCACTTATGCATTTTATTAAAACAGAAAAATTAATGATAGTAATATTCTACCAAGATTTAAACCCATATTCATGTCAAATCCGTCAGGTAGACGTTTTTCTTCGAACTAAACCACATGGATAAAGAGGGCATCAGAGTTTATAACATCGAATGCAGCTGAAAAGTCAACAATAAATGCATAACTTCTTTCCTTTGCTCCGTAGCTTTGAATAGAACATACCCATTAAGATGAAAATATTGTTAGAACATGTTGGAAGCTTGAGTCCCTAAAATACCTATAAACAACATTGCAGTTAGCGTTTTGCCAATTCAGGGATCTTCAGGACAGTAAAAACAAGATCATATATCCACAAACCAAATACAGTCAACATCACAGTACATTACTTCAAGACATCTATTCACATGTTAACTGTATTGCTTACCTGAATTCTAATAGCTCGAGACATTGCTTATATTCTTCTAGTTGTATCCTAATTACGCTGTTATGTAGCCAATTAATTGATCAAAATGATATATATATATATATATATATATATATATGTGTCAATGAATGTGCGTAGAAGCGCATTAGTTAATTAGAAAGTTTTTAATTTTGGAAAGTACATACAATAAATTATTAATATTTGATACAATAATATGAGTGGTTTATACTGCCCATAAAATACTGATGATAAAACTTGGGTATTTCTTTGGAATAATTTTATTTCATGGTTATATAATTTTATTAATATTTTCTTTTTCTATAGAAAGAACGATAATTTTACGTTATTACGTTTTTATTTATATAAGGAAAAAAAAACCTATATTTTATATGAAAACATAAATATAATCTTTGATGACAACAGCTATATATACGGCTCTAGAAAAGATCCTTAAGGCATTTAAAAATGTTATACAAATTTTACCAAAACATGTTTAACTTGGGAGCCATAAGTTAAACATTTAGTTTTAGATTTATTTATACAATACATTTGCTATTCCTGCTATATTATAGTTTTCATTTTTAGGCTGAAAATTTTTTGATACTTACAATGGGAGGTTATAGTCAGTGGGCCACCAATTTTAACCAAATTTGTTTCGGCAATTGAAAAATATTGGACATATATTCCGGAGTTCGTTCCAATGGATCCTAGGACACGATAAGAAAATAGTATATATATTTTTTTAAAAAATGTATGTAATATAAATCATTGCCTTTGCTTTACCCGGAATTTTAGGTTTTTGTATATCAATAGATTCATTTTTTTAATGCAAAATACGAAAACAATATTGACGATTATATTAAACTAGTTCTAATGTATCATAAATTAGAAAAGCCATAGGGGCTAGTGGTAAAATAAATTTTAAAAGCAAGTTAATGTAAAAGCTAGTTAGATAGGTATGTCCTTAGCAATTCTTAAATGTTTAAAGAAATCGATAGTCGCAAAAGATATTTTTTTTTTTAATTTTCTTAGAAGATTTTTTTTCCTGACCGATAAAGAAAGCATTCATAACTTCTTAGGATTTTCTCTAAATTCAACGTTATTATAAACTTTGAAAAGCTGAATTACTGTTCTTCCAACCAATATCAATAATTTTTTTTTTAGATATAATTCATTTTTAAACTAGAATTTAGGAAAAACTACTCATTTATTTTTATTTTATTTCTATGGTTTAATTTGTTTAAAGAGTTGGTTTTGTACAATTTCGTATAGCACATAGAGTCCTGAATCCCTAATAAATTATGCGTGCATCGGCGAAGCCGTTCTGAATTATCACTTGTTTCTGGTTGTCGGCAAAATTTCGATTGATCCACCCTAGGCAGAAATGTCTTGCAAAAAAAATTCAATTTTTCAATCGCTGTAAAAATTCGTAGTTAAGGTTTTTTTGATGTGCAAAAAATGAATATCAACTTTGTCCGGCTGGTCCAATTTGTTCCCGTACTATAGCTATCTGAAAAATACAATATATATATATATATATATATATATATATATATATATATATATATATATATATATATATATATATATATATATATATATATATATATATATTATTTTTTAAACTATAAAATATTTATTCTACGGCCATGTATCTAGTTTAAACATTTTTTTTTAAATTAGAAACAAAGTTGATATTTGTTTTTCGCACATCGAAAATCAATTAAATACGAATTTTTCTAACAATAAAAAAATTAAATATTTTGCAGGATTTTTTTGCCTAGGCTGGACACCCTTTGAAATTTGATCGAAAACCACAAAAACAGAAATAATTTCAAGACCAATCTACCGATTCACACAGAACTTATTAGAGATTTAGGGTTCTATATGCTATGTGAAACTGTATGAACCCAATCTTCTTAAACAAATTAGAACTAAATATATAAAATAAGTGTTTAAAAAGTTTTTCTTAATATATAACTCAAATAAAATTGAAATCGAAAATTTGTTTATTTCGAAGGGAAAAGCAACAATTTAGCGTTCCAGCGGTTACATAAAAAAAAAAAAAAATCATTCAACCAAATCATATACTAAAGATTGTATTTTTTGAATATGAAAATTCGTAATCTAGTGTTTTAAAGGGCCCTTAAAACTAATTTAACATGCTTTTCAGTAACCAAAATTATTTGGCCTACTTTACCGCTAGTGTTGCCCAAAATCGGTCTTGGGGTCTTGCAAAGTGCCTAAAGACCAAGGCCGCCAAACTGTTGCAAGACCAAGACCAGGACTGGTAAAAGAAATAAATTTTTTGAATAAAAATTAAGGCAAAATAGTTACTAATACTTGACAATCTTAGTTATTATATGTAAATAATTGGTATTACCAATATACTTTTGCATTTAACTTCTCTAATTTTTCATTAGTGCTTAGTTAGGTTTTTCTTATTTAAAAAATTACAGTAATATCTCTATAGTAATAAGCTGATAAGTAACTGCAAGACTGTTGCGAGAGTCTTGAGCAAGACCAAGACCATGACCTAGACTGAGTTTGCAAGACCAAAACTCGTCTCGTTCTCGCATTTGGGCAACACTATTTACCGCAGGCGCCTTTTGGTTAATGTAATTTATGATACATTATAACTCATTGAAAACAATAGTCAATATTTATTTCGTATTCTTTTGTATGAATTGGTGCAAAGAGAATACTTTTCTTTAAAATTAAATAATAAATAAAAGTATTCTCTTCAATTTAATTTGTAAGATTAAGTAATTCATTTTATAATTGTAGTATTTTAGTAGGTTATGGAAAATGCGATCAAAACAACTTCCACATTCGCCGTATTTGTTTCTTAAGAATAACAGAAACATCTAAGTTTTTTTTTTTTTTTTTTAATATCTATATCCGTCTTAAGATAGAGTAAATATAATGTGTTATGGTCTTTTTTATCAATATACAGAACAATCATGCCAAGATCCACCAAAAATGAATGTCAACACCACTTTTTTATTTGTTTCCATTGATATTAGTGTTGCCCAAATGCGAGACCGAGACGAGTCTTGCAAAATCAGTCTTGGTCATGGTCTTGGTCTTGCGCAGAACTCTCGCGAAAATCTTGCAGTTACTTATCAGCTTATTACAATAGAGATATTACTATATTTTTTTAGATAGGAGAAACCTAACTAAACCTGAATGAAAAATTAGAGGAGTTAAATGCAAAAGTATATTGGTTATACCAATCATTAACATATAATAACACAGATTGTCAAGTATTAGTTACTATTTTGCCTTAATTTTGATTCAAAAAATCGATTTTCTTTACCATTCCTGGTCTTGGTCTTGTAACAGTTAGGTGGCATTGGTCTTTAGGCACTTTGCAAGACCCCAAGACCGATTTTGGGCAACACTAATTGATATGGCATGACGCCATAGATTTGCTTTATATACATTTGATTAATTATAAAAATGATATACTTTTTGGTTTTCAATTAAAATTACACCATTAAGTATCAATTAAGTAGTAAATGTTTACTTAAATAAATCTAAATTTTGTCTTTTTTTTTCAATATGGAAACCTTTGTAACTGAAAACTATTTTAGTTTTGCTTATATTTGAGATGTAAAGGTTCGTTTCCAAAGGTCCAGGTTGACAATAGGAGATATAAAAAGGGAAACAAGAGGAGGGTCGTTAACCTGTTCTTGGAGGAGATAGAATATCGCTAAATGGCAGCGGAAGGTAAAGAAAGGAAAAGAAGTGCGTCTCGGGCCCGTAGGGGAGGGGCGGGGGTGGTAGGTAGTTTTTTTTATCAAAGCCGCCGTAAATAAAGTTTTCCCGAGCCCTGGAAAGGCTGATAAGAAGTTGTCTCCAGAGGATTATGAGGGGAGTTTTGTGAAAGTTGACCCTCTTAGCTCCGCTCAAAAACCTTTTTGCCAACGATTCTTCCCTCCAAACAGGAGAAAAATAACTTATTTAAACAGCCTCAGCCCGCTGCTATCAATTCCCTCTTCTCGGCTCATTGGCCGAATCATCTTGGGGAAGAATTTAAAAGTAAATCAAAGAATTTCCGACCTCTAAATAGCGTTTATTTCGCTTCCGGAAATCAATGATGATTCTGCGCTGAAATTAGTCAGTCTTATGATGAGGAAAAGTTATAATAATCTCAACAAAAGATCTAAGTAAAATAATAAGAAAAGATCTAAATAAAATAATAATATCATAAGTAATTATAATAAGAAATATATAAGATCTAAGTAAAATAATAATATCATAAGTAATAATAATAAGAAATATATAAGATATAAGTAAAATAATAAGAAAAGATTTAAGTAAAATAATGATATCATAAGTAATTTTACTTAGTTTCGATAAGTAATTTATTAAAAGTTTCGATAAAAGTGAAGGTTAATAACATTACTTAGATAATAAAGACAAATAATCAGGATAAATAGTATCCTTTCCGACGTTTCAGTCCAAGCATGAGGGTCTTCATCAGGGATAAAAAAAAAAAAAAAATACAATAGAAAATGAGATATAGGTATTAAGTATGTAACTAATAATAAGAAATATCTAAGATCTAAGTAAAATAATAAAAAAAGATTAAACTAAAATAATAACCTCAAGAAAATATTAAATATTCTTACTTTGCTAATCACATAATAAAACATTGATTTTTTTAGTCATTTAAACGGTTATTCTTGTGGACATTGCCGGTTGACCCAATGGCTACCTGAAGACCCAAGGGAAGATCCACCTCAGTGTCAACTCTGTAAAGTGGCTCCCACAGTGAGCCATCCATATCTTTGAGGAGTGTCCTGGCTACAGAAGAGAGATGGAAAGACGTGGTGTACCTCGTCAGCTCCGTGAAGCACTAACAGATAACGTATCAATAGTACCATTGAATTCATTAAGAACATAGAGCTTATTCAACTAATCTGAACTAATTTTTTTTCTCACAAATTTGCGATATATTGACTTAATTTCTATATACTCTATACTTTTTTTTCTCTCTCTTTTTTTTCTCTTCTCGATAGTAATTTATGGATACATATTTTTTTTATTCCTTTTTAAAACATATTTATTTTTGTAATATTAGTTTTAAGATTAAAAAATAAATCAATCAGTACAACTTGAGGGCAATGATAACCGTCAGCAGTTTTTTGTTACTAACCCCAAAACAACAACAACATGGTGAAATTGTGTCGCTCCTTAAGTTTTCTTTTAACAGTGAAACAAAATTGATTAAAATATTTTTTCTTATCATGGGAATGTTGTCCCTTAAGAACAAATTATAGAAACAGAAAAAATGCCTTTGTGGCCATGTATTAAATTAAATATTTAAGAAATAATATCTCATTCAAATCAAAATATAGAACGAAAAAAAAACACAATAAAAATACAGACGTATATAAAATAAAGAAGGGAAAATAAAATAACATACGTAAACAAAATAATTTTTGGGAAAACTTAAAATGTTCTGTTATGTAAATTTCGTGAGCAATCGGGTTGGGAAATGAGTAGGGTCTTAAAAAGAAAAGATTTGAATGAGGAAACGGTGTGGTCCATGTCGGATATCGGGAGGGCTGGTATTCCAGAAGGAGGTGGCTTGAATTATAAAATATTTATCAAGAGCAGCAGTTCGGTGAGGAGGAGGATACATGTCGGAAGTACGGGATTTACTGAGACGGAATTGAACGGAGTATTTACACTGTAGGCTGTGAACAATATAGGAAGGTCGGTGATTTCTGATAGCTTGGTATAGAAAGGTAGAAAGGAAGTGCAGACGGCGGTTGGATGGAGCGAGCCACTTTAACTCAGTAGTTGAAATTGGCGAAACCGCCTATTGGCTCAAAATGTTCGAAAGATGGTTCTAAAGAACCATCTAAAATTGACTTTTTGTCAAACAAATGCTGTTTCATATCGTTAGTGTCTGTCTTCATCTGATTAAATACTAGTAAACAATTCTTGTTCAAAAGACCATTTTATTTTTAAAATGTTCATAACATTTCCAGCTTCCAGGTAGTCTCTTTACTTGACAAAAGGTATATTTTCCATATCATTTTAACAGATGAAGATATAGTTAACTTTTAAAATTATGATTATGAAAAATGATCTGATTTTAAACTCACTTATGTTAATGAAATATAAGTTTGCCAACGTTTCAACCCAAGAATGTAGTTCATCTTCAAGGATGAAAATAGAAAAAAGATACATAAGGAAAATGAGATATAGATGATAATAGTATGTAAGATAATATGAGACGCGATGTAAATAAGAGAACTTTCCATATTTTCTCTTTTCTTAGTTACATACTTCTACCTAAATCTCATTTTCTGTCGTAATTTTTTTTATTTTTAGCCCTGATGAAGACCGTCATACTTGGGCTGAAACGTCGGAAACCTAATAGGCAACATAAGTTACTATTTATCCTGATTATTTGTCTTTCTTATCTAATTAATGTTATTAACCTTCACTTATATCGAAATAATTAATTCTAAAACGTTTATAGCAGCTACTCTTTGTTTATTATTGATGAAGGCATTCCAGTGAATGGTTTTGATTAATTTTTAGAGATTAGGAAGAATCTAGAGAATGGTCTGTAATCCAACTTTTCTTTTAAATTCTTTTAAATTTTAAAATAATGTAAAGCAGAATAATCTCTTAATCCTTAATTCTATTCTGATTTTTTACCTCGAAATGTTCCACTAAAATCTCTTAAAAAATATAAAAGCATCTAAAAATAAACAGATATAATTATGATTCTTTGGGAGCTGATATTCCTGATTGGCCAAATTATGTCAAATATGTCAACATTTTCCGAACCTTGATTTTATCTAAGAGGTAACAATTTTTTTTTTTTTCTCGTAATTGACTCTAAATATCTTAGATATTTTATGCATGGCAGTGGTTGTTCGTAGTTTCAGTCCTGTATATATGCTGATTAAAGTAAAGTTGCTTTAGACGTACATAGGATGGACCGCCAATTTATTTTAATTGATACTTATCTCTATAATTGTATAAAACCATAATAACTATAACAATCCTGAAATATCTTCCATTTGTTATGTGGGTTATGGGTTATGTTATGTGGATTTGATGTTTCAGGTGGGTAATAAAATGAATAAGTAACGTAAAGTTCTAGCTAAAATTAAATTATATTTCAAATAGTGAACCATTATTTAAAATGGTAGAAAAAAACAACAAAAGGACCAGTAGAAACGTAATTAAATTTTTATTTTAAAAACTTAATGAATAGAAGATATTTTTAACCAAATCTGCTTCAAATGGTTTATGCAAAAAAGTGGTATTCTGCAATCAGAAAGGGACAGCGAGTTTGCCTAATCCAATTAAGTGCAGAGGGATGGACTTTTAATTGAGTTAACCCCGGCAGATATAGCATTTATATTTACGCGGAGGCAGAAAACATTTTAGTTTGGTTGGTCTTTTTTTTTTAGTTAGTCAGGGATAGTGTAGGTTGGGTTGCTGCATTTGCAGTCCAAGCTTAAATTCTTTCCTTTCACAAAGTATTGGTTTCACTCGAATAGAAAATTCCAGGCGGGCGCTGCAGTGAATTTATCATCGGAATTTTAATTCAAAAGATTTCTGGAACAAAAAGTTCTGAATCAATGAAATAAATATAGAAATAATATTAGGTCTTCTCTCGGATTATGTTTTGGATGATTATATTATAAAATGGGATGTATTGTTAAAAATATTATTAATGGTTATATACTTTACTAAGGACAAAGAGGGTATAGACAAGAACGCTATCCTTTGAAACGATTTCCTCTTTTTATTTGATCATTTTTAAGATTCAAACTCATAGGGCTTGACCTGATAAGTAGGGTTTAATGGATAGTGGTTTCATCGCGCTCAAACATGGTGATTCTGCAAGAGGTTTGGCAATGCCGTATTAGCAGATTTTTTTTTTATTACAATCTATCTCAAAGGACATTTATTATATTGGTATTAACAGATAAACTTGACAACATAAAATGCAATTAACTAAGTGCATTGTCAGGAAGAAAAAGAGGCAGTATGTCTGGTAATAAATTTCTATCCACTTTGAGGAATGCTCAATTTTTATTGATAGATCGTTAGTTTCCATATCGTTACTTTTAATTCACAAAATTGTACTCCAACGGCTTTGCATCGATGAGCATCAGTTGATAGAAGACCTGAATTAGGGAGAGAAAAAGTATATTATCCAAAAGTTTAAAAGCAAGCACCAATAATAATCTAAAATGGAATAAAATAATAAACCTTGAAATTTTGAATAATTTAAAGTTAAGTAAAGAAGAAACCGTGAGACACAATACATTTCAAGCCATTGATCAGAAACTTATTGTGATCGGTTTCATAGAATGAGTGAATGTGTTAATTATGTAATGATAAATAACGGTGGGAACATTGCAACGATTAATTTCATTATGAGTGACAAACGTGATGAAATTTAGTATAAGAATCATTATTTTTTCAAAAAAATAATCCTTTCAATCTTCCATTAAATATAAATTTAACAAACCTGAATAATTTTAGTTTTAGTGCATAGCCTCCGTTTTAAAGCAGGAGCTTAAGCGTTTTATGCTTATTGGGGTATGACGCCCATTAGGAGCCACCTAGATCAAAGAATTGAGGGTCAATTTTTTTCTCTTTAAAAAAGGTCTATGGTCGTTATATTTTCGTTTCCTTTTTTCTTTACTTTTTTTTTTTTGTTTTATATCGCTACCACGTCGCGGGCGATGATCGTCAAAGGGCCGCTTACTTAATTGAGTTCAATGGAGCATGAGTCCACATAATCTTCTAGCTCTAAGGCAAAAATTATTGATCTATTTTTTTTTTCTTTTTGGGTTATTTATGTTCTAAAATTGCCATTTGCACAGGCGTGCAGTGGGACGAAAAATAACATGGGATAGTTACAAACTCGATGCTCGGTTATTAATAGTAATTGTCACCGTAATATGATATTATATTTGAATGTAGTAAATTCATCATTTTTTTTAATAGCTGGTTTGTCTATATTTTTTCCTGAACCTAATAGTTTGTGCTAGGCAGAATCAGGCATTGCGAATGAGTCCTGAGATGGTAGAACCATCGGTTTTATGTATAATATAAAAGCATGTTGGTTGGTTGGTTTTGTAGTAAAGGCGTAGAACCTGTTGTTCATCAACGCCGTCAATTGAAATTATATATTATTATATTTTTTGGTTATAAAAATTAAGGATTGGATAAAATAAAAAAAAATGTAAAATTCACGTTAAGGTTAAATTTTTTTTATTGTTATTAAAGTTTAGCTATTTAAACTTTGCACGTTAGGTAAAAAATAAAAAGGAAAAATAAAATGGTAAGACGAAAAAAAAAATATGTCGGGAGCGTTGCGTGAGAGGTTCAGATATTTTTTAAGATTCATAAGAATTAATATTTTTTAAGATCACATTTAAGTTTGGTTAGTTTATTATTTTTTTTTTTTTGTTCTTATACATTTACTTTTAGTATAATTATTTAGCAGTTCAATTTTAATGTTCTTGAATGTGACGGAATGTAGTATTTCTTAATAAATAATTAAAAATATATATAATTTAAAATGGATGATATATATTCAGGACGCAGTCTTTTTAAAAAAATTTTTTATATTTTTTTATATATTTTTTTATATTTCTATTTCAATTTTATTTATACATACTAAATTTATATTTTTGATATTTATATTAATTTTGTTTTTTTAAAAGACTGCATCCTGAATATTTATCATCCATGATATGTAGAACAGTCGACTAACTTCCTTCAAGAATTCATTATATAATTTAAAGTTTTTTTTTTAGAATTTAAAAATTTATATTATAATATTCCATTTATGTATAATATAAAATATATATTATATCTATAAACTTTTAAGCTGTTTTACTTTTTCCAGTATGCAATTGGATGTCATGCAGTGAAGTGATGATGCATTTTTTTTCTTTTCTATCCTGGTGATGTCTGAATTGGCTAAAAGTTTACGGATTATCTTATTCGTCATCTACATTATAGAGATACAAGGATGCGTGGTTGAAATCATCCAATTATTAACTACCAATAAAATATAATTTATATTCATTTTAAGAAAATTTAGTCTATGAATATCAATTTAATTTTTTTACAATGCCCAATCTCCCCAACACCATAGACAGGTTACGTGTAAACGTTTGCTTGGACTGACCTCCTGCTCTTCAAAGAAAGACGTCAAAGGAATTTGATTGGGCTATTAATGAGGAGCTATAAAGGAGATAAGGCTATCAGCCGACACAGGCGATTGCCCCGGAATCGGCGGGATTTGCCAAGGCCTTTAATCAAATGAAAACAAGACCCCAGCTAGAGATGGAAGTGAAGAACGCTTCCGCCGACGCCCTTATCTCCCCGAGCATTTAGTCCCTCCACAATAGAACCATCAATTAAACAACCTTACTCAGCGCTAATCTTATACTTCATCTTTAGTAGTCCCCCGAATTGCCGCTCTTTCTTCCCACTTTCCTCCTTCTTAAGGATCCTTGAGGTCTGTTCCGCCTCATTGCTCCTAATGGCCAACTTTCTTCGTTGCATTTCGATTCTCGACTTGAATTCTTCTTTGAATACTAAGAACCGTTTAATGTCCGTTGACGTTTCCGACTGCTCTAACTCTTACTAGACAAACGCTCTAAACTTTCAATTAGAAAAGACTCATCTACATAACTATAATAAGATCTTTATGGACATATGGAGTTGAGCTTTGGGGCTCCTCCAAACCATCTAATTCCTATTGTATCCAATCCTTACAATCCAAAATCCTTTGTAAAACCCTTAATGCTCCATATTTTGTCACAATTAAAAACATTTATAAAGACCTTAATTTACCATATGTCGCTGATTTAGCCACCAGATCTTCTATCTTCTATCTATCCTTTCATGATAAATTCCATTCCCAACCGAATCCACTTATTTTAGCCTTGCTTCTTCCTCGATTCCTGATAATACTCCTAGGCGTCCAAAAAGGATATTGCCTCGTGATCTTGTTACCTAGAATCATTTAGGGAATGCTACCGCTGGATGGTATTTCTTGAAGCCTGTTAATGTCATTATTTCTAATTCGTGCATACTTACTGGTGGCATTTGTATACAATAGTAAATTTCATTAAATAAACAAAAAAAAAAGTCCCTTGGGGCTACTAAACTTAATTAATGATATCTTGGTTTTTTTTTTCGTAAGGATAATAGAAACATAAGAGATATAGAATGAATCGTCATATATTTCGCTTCGAGGTTGTCAAATGCTTACATACTTCTTACTGATTCACTTCACAGAAAATAACGGAGAGATTCTCGGATATAGAGATTTCTAATATATCAATTATTAGGATGAAACAAAATTCTCAGGATTTACAGTCAAGATTTTTTATTAGGTTAGCTCAAAAGTTTTTTTCTCAACTCGCAAATGATAGCCCTGAGGATGAGTTGTATGTTTTGATCGAAATTTTGGCTAACACAATAAAAAAATTTGTTTCATTCTTAGAAATAGTTGTGACAAAATTTGGTCCTATACTAAGGAAATTGGTAACATAAGAGAAACTTTGGGTGGAGGAAATATTTATGAGGAAAAATTACAAACAAACTCAGCATTTTCGGGGAGATAAATCTTATTATTATTTTAGGTCGAATCGTCGACTAATCTTATAAAAATTCCTAAGTGTAAATCCTGACAATTTCGTTTCATTCTCGAATATAGTTCATTGCTTTTTAACATTCTGTACTTACTGTCTCACGATATTGATTGTTTTATCACTGAAATCGTGCCTCAAAGGACTACTTTAGCATCTATAAAAATGAGAGGATGGTATTCATAAATGTTCCAACCCTTAAACAATCAGTGGCCTATTCTTGAGTCAAGTTATGGAATGTTTCTTGGCTTAGCTCGTAGAACACCTAGAAAACTATCATATGTTTACAACAAACAAAGATTATAATATCGCTGTAATTATTGTATTTTCACTCTGAAGTAACTCAATATTTGATATATACATAAAAATAAATCATTAAAATCTAAACCTATTGTTATTATATCACTATTGAGCGTGGCCTTCTCTGTAGACCACTATTTATTCCAACAACGGACTCTTTAGTTTTACAGTAGACAGAGATCATTTACTGTGATGATTCAAGTGATTTTGAAAAATATTGAATGTGCTGTTAAAACGATTTAAGTCAAGTAAATAATATAAATTAGAACAAAAAATACACCTCTCTAGAAAATATTTGTTATGTATGTAATTTTTATTAATCCAATATTAAAAAAAATAAGTAAAATACAATTTTCACAAACGCATATACTAAAATAGTATACATTACACTTAGATTCTCAAATTTTAAATTTTTTAAAATATTCTTTCTCTGAGGATAGAGGTGTAGGGGTAGACATAATTTTTTATCATAATCTCAGCAGTGGTATGAGTAATTTAATTATAATCAATCAATTCGGCTAACATATAGGTATCTAATTATACATAATAATCGAGACGATTTACAATAATATTAACGAATATATATTGCTTCCCCACTACCGAAGGTAGGAAAGCTTTGTAATCTTGCGGATTGGTATCAGGTATTACTGCTGTTATCAGTCTTAAAATTTTGGACTAAAAAGATTGTAGTTTTTGTTAAGCTTTTTTAGCTGAACCGTAAATATGTGATGCTTAATTCCATATGGGTTTAAGTACGCATATGTACTTGTTAAGCTTTTGTTTTATTTTTTAATTTTGAATAGTAAAAAAGTCAGTATAGTATTTCCAGTCGCGTTTTGTTTTATTTTGCTGTCTAGGATTCATAATATTGCCTAGGTCATCCTTCTGTTGAATTTTAGTCCGAAATAACTAGGAATTCGGTTTTAAATTAATATATTAGTCATTTGTCGAATTAATTTGTCATGATTCAATATTATTTTCCAAAGTGAGTACCGCTTTTTAAAAAAAAGTTAGTAAATGCTTTTTTTGAATTCAGTTAGGCATGCCTAGGATTATGGTATTTTATAATGTCATTGTAGGTAGCAGTCAATGTTTCGGAGCTGCTAGGTATGTCATGCGTACTTGTACATAACGTAAAGTAAAGGAGCTATTACTAATCCTTGAAGGGGCCCTGCCAAGAGTGGTCGAATTGTGGAAATTTTTAGGCCTTGTACAACAGAGAAAAATCGGTCGAATAGGATAGACTGAAGAATGGAATAGTATATTTGAAGTATTACTGTTTTGAGTTCAAAGGAAATTGAAGACCTCACGCTTCATCATATTCTTAGGCGACATTTAGAAATATACCAGTCTCGTATTGTTTTGCTCTAGTACTCCAGAAATGTACTTACTGAGAGGGCGGGGTGGCCGAATGGGCTAAAGCGTGTGCACAGCACCGCGAGTTGCCTGGCAACAGGATAACAGATTGGAGAAGATCAAAAAGTACGAGCTTGCGTCCCGGTGCCGGAGGAGATTTTAAATTCCCCGCCCTCACCCCCTCCCTCCCCCCGGCCCGGGAAAATCCCGTATAGTCTAAAAGGTGAGGTAGAAAAGAACATAAAAAAAAAATGTACATACTGTTTTAAGTGGTCGCAGAATCACTGTTTGAAGTTGCTACGTTGTTGAATTGGGGTGTAAAAACCGAATTGATAGTAGAGAATTATTTTTTGGTCGGTCAGTATGCCAACCAATCTTTTGTATATTATTTTTTGAAAAAAAATCAGTATATTGCAATATTGCTCTATGGAGGTACCCCATTTTACAAATTATACAACTTTTCATTTGATTGTACTCCTCGATCCTCTAATTTTATAGCTTTAATTTACATCTATTCTGTAGTTCAGATTGTATTGTTTTCTATCAACATAAGATGAACGGTGTAAATAGTATAGTAAATAATATTTCTTCATTTTTATTTATTTATCTTTAAGTTATTTTATTCTATATATATATATTATTATTCTGTTTAATTTATTTTCGTTTATTGTACATATGGTGTGTATATGATGTCACTATTATAAATTTTCTTTGAGACAGATTGCAATATTTCTCATTAAACAAGTTCTAATTAATAAAAAATAAAATAAACGGAAGTTCGGACAAATTTTTAATTTATTTAAAACCTATATTATACATCCCGTTTTAATGCCGATTCATACTATTATGTAATTATAATTATTCTTATTGCCAATTCGTAATGATAATAAGGAAAAAATAATTCTGGGAATAATTAGTCTAGCTTTGTATATATATATATATAAAATAGTAAATATGTAACATTTCAAATATGATACTTAAGTATACATGGCATAAATATTGGTATTTAAATATCCAATGGCAATATCTTTGAAAGACTTTATCATTATTTCACGAAGCTTTCAAAATTTCAACAATGCTTTGGTAAAGGGAGATGGTCAAAGGATTACTAGCACCTTATAAAATGGTAATAAGCAGAGGTCAGGGCACCAAATGGACTAATAGATTCCGATCAAAAGCACAAAGGCATTGGCTCCACAACAAAAGGGTGGGGTTAGACAAAGACCTTACGAGATGGCCATTGGCTGTTATTGGATAATGATCGAGCTGATTGGCTACTACGAACTGAGAGCAATTGCTAAGATGCTCTCTCCACCAATGGCAGTTATAGCTCATTTGTAATGGTATTATTAACGACCAGTCCATTGTCCAGCAATGGTAACACCGGTTCTGATAAATAGTACGGTATGTGGTCACTTTTAGTTTATGCCTTCCCTGTCACGGTCCACACCACACAGCAGCCACCGATGAATAACTCCAATCGAACTCACACCATTCACACCTGTTCTCGTTCGTAAATCTCATCTTATCTCCTAATGGAACCACAGGAAACAGCTCATTTGCTACATTCTCATCGCGATAATCTAGCTCGGCCAGTAGTTCAATTTACGATTGGTACGCAGTATAATTATTATTTAATAATCATATTTAAATATAAAAATACATTCTGTATTAAAATATAAGCTTATATTTAATTTATTTTACATATAATGCGGTAATATAGATTGATTTTTCAGCTCTCTGGAGCGATTGATTTTGATGAATGATTTATCAAACGTAACTGAATTTCACAGAGAAGGAACGAGTTACAATTTCGGTCCGAATTCCTGCGACTATAATAAAAGTCGTAGAAAAATTCGATTTCAAAATTCGATGATTGCAAAATTAGACGCTAGTGCTTGGAGAGTTGGAATCTTTTATTGAAGCTAACCTACGTTATTATTTGTTCTCAAGAAAGGTTAGTTCTAACTAATTACGTTTGAAGGATAACTACAACCCAAAATAAAATCGTCTTTGCTACTTCTTGTAACAACTTAACGTGAATAGGATTTAAATGATGTTACTTTTAGAAGAATTACTTATCACTCATCAAATAGAAAAACTCCGCAACTCTAAGTTTTTGGAAAGCTGTTTTATCACGCTAAATTGCCAGTGTTTAATCGAGTCGATATCATATTAAAATATTGATATAATCAATATTTCAATAGATAGAAGAACTAGTACAAATAATTTCAAAAATTGTTATGATTTGCGGTTGTAATTGATCCGCTGATTGTGGGATACGCTTTGAAAAATATATAACAAATTTATACTTATATCCATTTCATGAATCCACTTTTACCCATAAAGCTATTTATACATAGAATTTTTTTTTTGTATGGCCTCTACCCTAGAGGGTCATTGCCGGTAATTCTTAATTTTTATGTTCTATTGTAAGATTTTGTTTCGGTTAAAAATTAGGAGACAATGACAAAATCTTCCTCCCTGCCTCGCAAAATATCCTTTAATAACGTGGAAAACTCCAATTTTTGTATCTTTTTTCCTATTGGAGACACTCTAGTAATAAGTGTTTAACTGTTTGGGGTAAGCTGAGGTAAGGAGAAGATACATAAAATTACATTGATGTAGAATACCGAAAAATCTGGAATTTATTTTTTTCTGTAAAATTAAGGAATTAACCTACATAAAGTTTAATGTTCCCTAACAATAATCAATTTTGAAAATAATATAATAAAATACTAGTGGTGAATTACTAACTCATTCTCTAGTGGATTTTGTCAGCGCAGTCCACTTTATACAAGTTTCATTAACTATATTTGAATATTTCCATTAAAAAAAAAACAAAAAAAGAAAATCGTACGTTGAGTACTTTTAATTACACTAGCAAATCGTGGCGTTTCCTATCCAATGTTCAACAGGTGGTTGTTAAGCGATGTTACATCGTTACGTTAGTGACTACGTCATTATTCTACTTTTTTCATATGTTAATATGGTATCATTTTCATTTAATAGCGTACAATGTTACGATAAATCTAATTTTATAGCTACATGGCTATGAGAACTGAACACTAAGATAACCGAGACATGTATCTGGGAGAAATCCGTTAGATAGCTTCTTCAAAATTATGGATGCTTCAATAGTTGATACGTGACCGCGTGAGAGATACAAACCTAGATGTAGGAAGAATTAACAGAGATGCTACAAATCTGAGTGCAGCGAACTGGAAAACATTCGCTCAAGATGAACAGATGAAGCGAATTCTGGTTCAGAACTCCAAAGATCTACTAAGTTAAAAAAAAAAAAGATTGTGGATTTTTACTTTGAACGTTCCGATTTAAAATTTAGAATATTTTTAATAAAGATAAATTTAATTCCTAAATAAATTTTAATAATACGAATTTACATTGTTGTTAATGATGACTTAAAACATGATTTAGTGACGTTTTTCGTTTTTGCAGCTGTCCTCGGAAAACAGTCATTCATTAAGATGACTCATATTTACAAAAAGCATGAATTTAAATATCCTAAATTTTATTTAGATAACAATATTTTATTATTTTTGTGCAATTTATTATAGGATAAAAATTAAGTATTTTGATTCTTTAAATATTTACAATTTTCTTCATAGTCATGCATCTATATATTGAGACAATCGCTGCAAAAAAGTTTTGGAAGTTCAAATATTTTTAGTTAATTTCATTCATCTTCTAACTATGCTGACTTCAATGTCTGATTTTGTATGAGAAACACGGGGTGACAAATAATACCGACGTATGTTGTAGTGGTATCACGCATTGACTGAAAAACAGAAGAAATTTGACTGGAAAGGAATTGAAACACATCAATCTAAAGTGTATTTTCAAATGTCGAACCGTACGTGTACGTGTACGCAACTGAAAAATCCGACTTCTTCCAATTTCCACCCGGTTTGACGGGATGTATTTGTATGTAAAAAATGATAACCGCCATTCCGGCCCTACATAAAATTTTCTACGGTTAATTTTTAAAAAAAATTACGAAAACTTGATGTTTCAAAATATGCGCAACTTTCAAATGCAAGGCTTAATGGAACTGGATTAAACGAAAAATACATTCCGCTAGCGGTTTTGCTCAACGAATCTCTTTTTGTCTGGTCTTATTCTTTACCATGACCGCTTTAAATTTAAGGAAGGCATTTTGGAGCAGCCATCAGGAAGAGTGGCCAGAGGGAGGAGCAGATTAGATTTGGAGGCGGCATCGAGCTTGTTCTCTAGTCTCCTCAGGAAAGGAATGTAAATAAGAAAATGTATATTTCCGCATCCTCCTGAGGCTATATTTTTGAGAAGATTCAAAGGCGAGGTCTTCATTTAGTTAAGTCATCGCGAAGATTCAATACTACGTATGAAGATTCGTTCTTGATAGAAGGCTCGATTTATTTTCTTGGGCAAAAAAGAAATATAGATATTGAGAGGGGTTGTTGAGGAAAACCTGGAAATAGGAAGGAGGAAAGATGCGTTTCGGTAATAGAAAATTCATCTTGTTTGTTACCTTATTGCTTTTGATGTCGCTGTAAAACTTTTTATTTTGACAGAATCTAATATTTTTTTTTTAATTTCAAAAACACTAATAAAAGCGAGGTTAATTTTTCTTTGAAACTCTGTCTTATAAATTCTTGGAGTGAAGCAACAGTGAAAACTTTTCTTTTTGTTGCATTCTGTAGAGCAACCAATTAGCTCTAAGAAATAGGAACTCCACAACTCGGTGTAGCGGTTTCACCGCAAACGATGACTGAGACAGTTCTACAGAAAATATGGACGCTTTAAACTTAAATAAAACTACTGAAAATTCTTTGGAACTCGTTGCAGGAAGAAAACGCTCAAATGACAATAACAGAGAACCATGAAAAGACCTGAAGCTACCGCTAAACAACCAGTTTCTGTAAAACCGCACCCACCCACCTGAATGATGTTCAGAACTACACCGAACTGGTCACATTTCTCCAAAAGGTTTGAACAGCTTTAACCTAAAATTCACATCAAGAGGAAAAACAGTATATCCTGAAAACCCTGACACATATAGGCGAAATGTAGCTAACTTAAGACAGGTAGGTGCCGATTTTCATACCTATCAGTTAATAGATGATCGAAATCCGAGAATCGTTTTAAAAAACTTACACCATGCTGCTCCAATTGAAACCATAAAATACGATTTAAAATGCCTAGGCAACGAGGCCACAAGTATTGTGAACGTTATTTCCCGATATAAAAATCCAGTTTTCATGTTTTTTATCGATATCTCGAAAGCCACATATAATGACAAAATTTTTGATATTGAATTCTTATGTTATACTAGAGTGAAAATATATATTTTTTTATTATTTTATTTTCAACCCTCCCCTGCCTCAAGGCAATACGGGAATTAGCAGCAGTGAGATGTTACTGTTACTGCTGCACTAGAGTGAAAATAGAAGAACCAAGAAACAAAAGAATGATTACACAGTGCACTCGTTGTCAGCAGTATGGCCACACGAAGGCTTACTGCAATCACTCCCCGAAGTGCGTAAGATGTGGCCAAGGATGTGATAGCACCTTCTGCAAAAAATACAAAAGAGACCGCAGCAACATATGCTAATTGTAGCAGATCCCATCCAGCAAATTATAGAGGTTGTGCAACTCTAAAACAACACATGCCTCTTTACTAAGAGGACTAGAACCACCGACTTTCGAGAGCTGTAAGGTGTAGCCAACATATCATCCAAGACTGCCCAGTATTATAGAATATAAGGAAAAATTTGGATATGGCTCAGAGTCTAAAAGAAAAGCTCACTGACAACTAAAAAGCCATTGAAAAAAAACCTTGCAATTTTTAAAAATTCTACAATACAGTATGAATAGGAAGTGTTGCCAATGACCCTACAGGGTAGAGGCAACAATAAAAACAAATATATATATATATATATATATATATATATATATATATATATATATAATTAAATTTATCTATAGTTCATTTTTATTTTTTAAAATTAACCAATTTTTGAAAATCTCGACAGTTGGCAAACCCTCATTTCAACAGTTTAATAACAGCAAACTTTATAAAACGCTGGCAACATCTAACACAAGATTAGTGTTAAAATTTAGTTGTAAAAGCTATAGTATAAGGTCAACTCAAGTCTGAGGCAAGCAAGCATCATTACCGATAATACATTAAATTAAGACTAAATTCACAAAAATGAAAAATAGTACCACAGTGCACCTTGCAATACCTTTAGCAGTAACAGGTTATTAAGAGGACAAAATTAACAGGATTCAAGACAAAGATATTTTTAAAAAAAAAGCTTTGAAGAGGAAAACAATTTTAATTATTATTGTTTGTAAATTATGGGAATAATAATGTATTTTTCTCTCAGATGGCCCTGGTATTAATACAAGTTTTTGGTTATTTTATTTTTAACCTTTTTAATTTTTAATTCTTTATAGTTTGGATATTTTTTGTATAATTTCACTTATTTTTATAAGTCAGGATTCTAAATTTTCTAAGAATTCAAGATAGGAATTAACGAAAACCACTGACTTTTACTGATATATTCTTGCTAAAACCATCAAGACACAGTGGGTTTATTACCTTCTCCTTCTCTTAAAACTATTTTTTTTTAATTTGGTGCTGTGCGCGCATCAAATAACATTCTCTTACCACTCTGCTATGAGTAGAAATAGAAGTAAATAAAAGTTATAGACTGTAATAAAGAAAAAAAAGATGGAAATTAAATGTCGACTCTTGAACGCTCTTCATACAAATATGGTATTTTATAAATAATTATGTTTGATAACGCGCAAACATGTCTACTAATAGGTCCAAAGTATAATTATCCATTGCGACAGTGCTTGTAAACGCTTGTCTAGCAAGGAAGAGAATAATTGGCTGTAAAGAAGCGTTGTACTTAACAATAATCCAAACTTACAAGCCGGGAGATATAGATCAGGTTACTTGCCGCTACTAAGTTTGGGCTTCCTCAACGAGTCAACTTGGACAATGCGGCCTGCGCAACTGACTACTATCAAACGCTTGTAACCATTTACATAGCTTTTCCTCTGTCCGTCCTGCTTCGGAGGTCTCTCCAATAAGGCTTGGTTGCTGATATGAAGAGCTCATAAGTACCTTCCGAACACAACACATTTATCTAGCGCCATTTTATTTTAATTTTTTGGAGTAAGTTTGGCTAAAGTTTTGTAAAATATCATGCATAGAAAAATAAGAATATTCTGTGTATTTATGTATTTTTTTTTTAAATGTAGTAAAAGTTTACAATTTTTAGAGTATATCTAAATGTAAAACAAAGCAGGAGTGACTAATTATCTCCATATTTAACCTAACTAATTTCTTATTTTATTGCTTTATACACCATAAAGTAACAAGTTTAATGAAAAAGAAAAACTCCAGTTTTATTGGCGTTGAAAGTTCGGTGATAAATCTCTGAGGTTCCAGCTGTTTTATTTGGAATTCCCTTCCCTGGTACATGACTAGCTTCGACCTCATTCGCAAACAAAAGTTCATTTATCTTTTCACAATGTTTAAACTCCTCCTTTTTATTTTTAATAAATAATTACATTAGAGATAAACCCTATAAATAAATACTGGTCCTCCGATTTTAGTTAAAAATTTAGGCTGCTCTTGTATTTATAATGTATATTAGTGTACCACTAATAGACACTGTACCAGTAATAGAGTTTTAAACTTTATGATAGACATTTTGATTGATTTTTTAATTGAGCAAGGCTGGGTATTTTACAAGGGTGTTACCTTATCACTCTTCTTTCAGAGATGGGTTCGAAATTTTGATTCATTCATCTATAGTTTGCCATTTCTTTGTTTATAACTTTAGACAATTTATTTAGGGTTTTATAATTATTTAAAGAACCTGTTGATCCAAAAACACGGGTGTCTATTACTGGAACAAAATATGCTGTCAGAATATTCCAAGTTTATTTTATCAATAATAAACTAATTGATTGTATAGAAAAAACAAATTCGATAAAGGACTAAATTAGCTGGGTCTTTTGCACATTAGTTACTTTTTAAACAAGAAAAAGTAACTGTTATAGACAAGTATCAGTTACGTCTGAATCAATGTTTTTATTCTTCTATTAGATAAACACTTTTAACAAATTCATTTAGTTAGCAAAATGAACTCCTTTAGGTTATATTCCAGTTTGAATAACGAAGAGAAGGAAGGCTATGAGTTTTATCAGGAAACACGTATTTAGTTCATACTATTTTAAATTATAATGTTTACTCGACTGTTAAGAATATATATTTTCTGCGGATATTGAGATTCAACAAAACAAATAAATTATTGTTTTCATATTCATAAATATAATTTATGTGTACTTATATATATATATATATATATATATATATATATATATATATATATATATATATATATATATCGTCGTTATATTGTAAATTGTTATGTACTGAACCTAGCAAATAAGTTTTTAAAATTATCATGAGGTGTAGAAAACAAAGTTGGAATACCCTCACACCAAACACATCAGGTACCTGCCTGAAACCTGAAAGGACCTACCTATACCGTACCCTGGGAAAGGCTCGCAGTAAAAACTAGTAACCGGCTAAGTAACTGGTTCCTTTTAGGGTTTTACCAGTTATTGTGAAGCAATAGGGTGAAGTTAAGAACCAATGAAAACCGCCCTTGCCCCATCTTGAATATTTGTGAAAAATCTACCGAGAAGGAAGAAAATAGGTCTTACGATGATATCCGGCCTTGAGGATAGGTCTTATGTTGATTTTCGGCCTTGAGAGTGGGACTTATGTTTTCTTCCGGTTTGGAGACTGAAGCCTTGGCCCTACATAGACCATGGAGATGGGCCTCCTGGCAGTTTTCGGACCTCAGCTTGACCAGATGACCTCAGATCAGCAGCCGTAGTGATGAAATCTACCAACCACACCAATTCATAGACAATAGCTAAGTTGTAATTCCCAATCCTAATGTTAAAATATTTCATGGCAACAACTCTCAAACAATCCATCTCAAATCATACCTATAAAGTCATTATTAAATCATGTTCTTATTTCATTAGATGTATATAGTATTTTTACAGAAAGATTTTGATTTAATATATATATATATATATATATATATATATATATATATATATATATATATATATATATATATTTCATCACTGCGGCCCATCTCCATGGTCTATGTAGGGCCAAGGCTTCAGTCTCCAAACCGGAAGAAAACATAAGTCCCACCCTCTAGGCCGAAAATCAACATAAGACCTATCCTCAAGGCCGGATATCATCGTAAAACCTATTTTCTTCCTTCTCGGTAGATTTTTCACAAATATTCAAGGTGGGGCAAGGACGGTTTTCATTGGTTCTTAACTTCACCCTATTGCTTCACAATCGCTGGTAACACCCTAAAAAGAACCAGTTACTTAGCCGGTTACTAGTTTTTACTGTGAGCCTTTCCCAGGGTACGGTATAGGTAGGTCCTGTCAGGTTTCAGGCAGGTACCTGATTTGTTTGGTGTCAGGGTATTTATACTTTATTAAAAATAAGAATAAATTAAGTTTTTTAGTAAAAGTTATTTTAATTCTACCACCTATTTATATCATCATGATCACAGGTAATGTTGGTAATTAGAAGCATGATCAACACAAACCAGCCTTTGCAAAAAGAAATCCAACTTATTAATTTTAGAGCCATATAGACCCAATTTTCTTTAACTAATTTTTTATTATCAATTTTTATTAATCATTTCTGGGTAATTGTCATCAATAATTATACAGTGGCATTCTGAATAAATTTAAAACACCCCAAAACGTAGGGATTTTTAATGTCATCCCTTTTTTTGGGATAAAACATAGCAAAATATATTAATTGTAAGTGTATTTTTGCTTTGTAATTGTAGGTTAACTTGTTTAGGCTATACTCCAGTATAAATAACGAAGAGAAGGAAGGCGACGACAGGAGGAGATTTTATCAGGATATCATGTGTTTTCTCTAATCATATAAAATATGACCTGTTAACAGATCTTTTTTTATAATACAAGAATGACACCATTGATTCAAATGTAGCTGATACTTTTCTGTAACAGTTACTTTTTTCTGTTTCAAAAGTAACTGGCGGGGCTAATGTGCAAATGACCCAATTAGCTATCAACCAAACTCATTTGCCGTTTCATCCACCATCAGAGCTATTGCTTTGGTTTTTATTAATCTTAAACATTTCTCTTAAGTGTCTATGACTTATACTTTTACCGCAATTTCGGATGTCATTGTAGGACACGGATTCCAACAAGAAAAAATGATAGCATTATTTTTAAATGATGTCGAGGATATGAACTGGTTTTTAATCACGGGCGGTGGGCGGTGGCGAGGAACTGTTGCCATTCTCTTCTATAATGGAGCAGATTCCAGAGAGAAGTGCCTACTTACAAACTCCCTCCCGTCCTCAATATCTCAACCACAGCAAAAACTCCTTCCTGTATTCATAACGCCCCTTCTAGGGTGACCATTTTTTCTGTTTTCGGCCCCACTAAAAGTCTCAGTTTCTCCATCCTACCTAAAATATTTCTTACTTATCCGCGACATTTTTGAAAGATTTTTTTTCTTTCTCATTGTCATCCTAAATCCCTTGTTTGCATAGTGAAACATTGAGTTATGATTTCCCTTTATGACTATCGTTATCATTATTATAACTGAGTGTTGGCGTCGACCAGTAAGGGTTCTTTGCGACTTACCATTGAATAGATATCAGTGGCCTAGAAAATATCTTATAGGTCATGTATTATACGGAATAAGGCCTCTCATCAGATACAACACGGACGTCTAGTTTTGCATCCTTCAACGATGAGTGTTTATCGAGGTGCTGAATACAAATCTCAAATTTGTTCCTCCTTAAAAAAAAAAATATTTGAATCCACTTTACTCCTATGGCCGCTACAAGTTCTTTCGTTTCGGAGATAATTCTTATCAATTTCAATGAATTTTGTTTTATTTTGTAGGAAATTCAGGAAGCATTCAAATCAATATTTCTATTATCTATTAAAAAAACGTGTACGTTTTGAATTATTCGCAAATAGAATAAGTCATCATAAAAATGTATGCACCTTGTTTTCAGGATGTTATATACATAAATTATAAATGTTTAAAGGCTAAGACTTTAGCCAAGTTTCATTAAAATCGTTGAATCAGGTGTTAAAATTTAAAAAAAAAAAATCCCATTTTAATAGTTTCGCTAGAACGTTTTTGTGAAAAATGTTTTTAAATTCAAGCACTGAACCCTAGAATTAATGTTCTTATAACAAATTAAAAACAATAAAATTTATATTATTCTTTATATACACTCAGTTTAAGCTTTAATTATAATTTATTATAATTATAATTTGTGGTAAAAAGGTATTTTTACATTTCTTTATTGTTTTTTTTTTCAACAAATGTACAAAAATTTAATCTTAATAAGATCAGTGTGTCAATCTACACCTAATAAAATTTAACCTTGCCCATTTAAAATACAAAGATATAATTCGCCATAATCATAATAGATATCAGTACTCCAGGTATGTCCCATTTATTGTATGTATCATACATACTTTATATACAAGCTAAAATACAAAAAATAAAACAAAAAAAATTACTTGAGCAGTAAAATTTAAATAAATCAAATAAAAATTGATAACTAAGTTTTTAAAATGATCATATGAAAAACTATACATATATATATATATATATATATATATATATATATATATATATATATATATATAAGAATAAATTAAAAACGTGAAACAACGTAATGACTAAATATTTCTTACATGACTTAAAGTAAATTGAATTAAAGTAATTCTTATTAATTCTCATTTGGGTCCCAAGATACTCTGAAACTATTAATGGAAAATAGAATAGGAGAAATTTCTTCACTTACATCACTGACTAAGAAATAATTATAAAATAAAAGTAATTTTTTGCATATAAATAACAGCCCTACGTCGTTTACCACGAAATTGTCTCCAGAGACGGATAGCTTTGGATACTAGGTAGCTAAACGTTGATTTTAACTGAGTTCGAGTTAAAAACTAAACCAGTTTAAAAAACTAGCAGTTTCTCATCTTTTTGGGGGATATTTCAACGATTTTTCTGACACGAAAACATTAATTATCAATAGAAACATTGTTTTGGGAAGAGTATGAAACGACCTGTTTCCTTTTGACATTGAACGAACTTTGAATTCCAATTATAATTAACTTTATAGAATTATTTGTATCTAATCATCCCTGAACCAGAAAATTACCGATATCAGGATACGAACAATAATAAGAACTGTACATATCATAAAAACGTCTGCCAAGTAAAGTCATTAAGCTTCCTCACCCTTTCACCGTTTTCATTGGATATAAAATATCTGTATTACACGGTCTAAATTTTTTCGAATGAGAATAAAACCTCTGGGAAAAGCCGTTTTAGTAAATTCAGGAATCCCTCAACATATACAGGTTTGATTTCCACGTATTTTGTTCATCAACAAATATTAAAATGCAAAAGGGCTCCGCATTTGCAGATTGCATATTTGATGATTCGTGATTAAAAAAAAAAATCCAGTGCATACGGAACCTTAATGGATACAAAATTGAGTGTTTAACATGAGAGTATAAAAACTAATTGTTTCCTTATGATTCATTAGTATAATTTTGTATTTTATTTCCCTCTGCTATTTTTCATTGTTATCTGCTATTTTCCAGCAGACTGCTTATATCAGTAGCTAACTTCAAACCAATACTTACCATGGCTTGTGATAAAAACAAAGTGTTGTTCTATAAATAACACTTGATTCTTTGAAATGAGCCTTGTAAGAGAAAAAAACAGAAACAAGAAATGCTCTAACCTCGTGTATGAGTCATTTTTAATTTCTCATTTTTGAATAGGTTGTTTATATTTTACCAGCAAGCTCCTTTTATAAGTCGTAAAATTTTGGATTGAAATGCCTGTTGTTTTTGTAACTGCCTCTTTTTTGCCGAACCGTAAATCTGAGAGGGGTATGTACGGATGGGTTGGTAAGTGAGCGTATTTAGTTTTTATCAAACATTCAATTTATATTTAGAAAAAAGTAAATACATTATTTTATTAGTAAAATTGTTTAAATTGAGATATTTTGCATTTTTCCACTCTTAATGACTTCCACACTACGTATTTGTTATTTTGTTAATAAAACAAAATAAAACTAAAATCGAAATACGGCCACTGCTTTAATATCAATAGGCTGCTCGAAGGCCATTGATTGCTCGGTTTGCTATAATCAGCTCTGTCAACGTCTTATCAATCTAGATTGTCCTGAATAATTATACTAATTGTTAAAATCGTTTCTAAGCCGTCGTACATTATCAGTAAAAGTAGGCAGTGAGAAATCAAACACTGTCGATCTTACTTGTGGGGTACCCCAAGCTGTACCATATACAGTATTATATATGGACCTGTATTATATACTGCGGAAATAGTGGGAACTAAACACCAAAATGCTTCTGTGATAGCATTTGCTGATGACATAGCTGTCTCAAGTAGCAGTATGAATGCCCAAAAAAAAAAAATGTGAAAAAATTGCAGAACAGCTAAAAATCCTAAACATAGATGTTAATCTTGAAAAGACGAAAAGAATTATATTTTCATACCAAAAAGGAAAAAAGAAAATGCCAAATGAATTCAAAATTAACAGCAACAGTATTAAATTATCGTCTGACTTAACAAATCTCGGTATTCACTTCAACAGAAATTTAAAATTTACTAGACATTTTGACAAAAAAATTAAAACAGTAAGATCTAAGACGTACAAACTCCAAATTTTTTTTTTGTTTGTCTATAAAATATGTATTTGCGCCTGTCAACAATAAGTTTACAATCAGCAAATGTGATGGCGATAATGATATAATGACATGACAGGCATGGGGAAGGAAAGTACTCAGCAGTACCTCTTCCCTAACTTGTTACAATTACTTAGGTTGTCTAAGGAAGGAGATCCCTCATCCAACGCCTTTTCAGTCTCCTGCTCATGTTCTGAGTTATGTCAGCTGTGGCCATGTCTCTTATAAGTCTGTTATTATGTCCATTTAAATTTTTGTAAAATCGTTGGTATAGGATCGTTTAATTCGGAAAAAAACATATCTTTACGCCTAAAGCTTCTAGTTTATAAAAGTATATTGTTTTTGTCAATATTAAACTCGGTCGGCTCTGTTGCATGGCGCACCTCTGTTCGATCATGTCAGCAAAACAACTGGGAAAAGCTTACAATATTTCTAAAATAGAATAATTAGAAAAATTGGTAGGGGAACCACGATGCAGAGAAAGAAGACATTGTATATACAAGCAACACTAAATTTATCAAAAATAAAAGAATTTCTCGCAAAACTAAAAAAAAATATTTTAAAAGTCCCAACAATTGGCAAACCCTCTTTTCAACAACTTATTACCAGCCAAAATTCCAAAACTTTGGCAACAATCACATGAGATAGATGTTTTATTAATTTAGTTGTAAGTTCTAGAAGATTAGGTCAACTCAAGTCTGAGGTGAGTATCATCACCTTTTATATTACATATGTAGAACAAAATACTCAGAAACGACAAAAAAATAAAAAAATACACCTTACAATGCTTTTAAGCAGTAAAAGGACGATCATAAAGAAGATGAAAATCCAAGGATTCAAGACAAAAATAAATAAAAAGGGGTTATGGAAAAAAAATAAAAATCCCATGTAATATATAAAAATTGTTAACTTTATCCGATTGTGGATACCATGTCCTTGATCTAAACCACCTTTATATATTTGTTTATGTATTTGCATTTTCACCGATACTACAAAATCTGTACGGATTGTTGCGTCTGAGGTTTGTTAAAGAGCGCATTCATTTGCATGGTAATTTATGATAATCACCTTATTTTTTTATATATATTGTATTGACTCGAAGCTGGAAACTCACATATCGGTATAATATCGGAATCACATTATACATAAGAGTGTGATATATGTTTTTATCGGAGCAGCAGTGGTCCGGAAACGTGGATATCTTTCTCCCCCTCCCCCTTCTGCTCCTCCCTCAACTACAACAGAGGGGAGGTTCCTATAGGAGCAGCCAGGCCTGAGATAGATGGTACCATTGCCAACAATGACGTAATAAGCGTGTAGCCCTGTGGTTCATAAAAAATAAGGAGATTGCTGCTAGGTAGCAAAACCGCCACTGCCAGGAGCAGTGCACTAAATTAGGGTTCCTTCCCTTCTTACCGTCCTGGTAAACTATTTCAACACCCAGCCCTCATATAGGGCGGTCTTTAAGGGATCTGGGCCACAACTATTCCGACTAGGTGCTTTTTAAGTCCTTTAAGGACTTGATAGATTATGCTAGGGATAGCATAATTTTAAGATATTTTTTCATTTATTTATTTTACTTTGAGTTCTACCAATGTTTAGTTTCTCTTCATGTTGTACATGTCATGTTATCAATTTCACATTTACTTATTGTATTTTCTATGTAATACAGTTGTAAATTCCATTAAAATAATAAAATAAAATAAATAAAAAAATATTTTACACCGTAAGGCTTCGAGTATTGCTCAATGTTTTATACAGAAAAGTAATTTATTTTGCATGAATCGTACAAATAAGAAAACTGTCATAATAATATCGGTAGTGGATTGTTGAATAAAATGCCACGAATAATAAGAATATTATGATGCACCTATGAATTTAAAAACATTTTTGCTCAATCCTCAATCTTTTCGTTAATTTTATTTTAAGCGTAATTTCTCATGATCCGTCGCTACCAATTGCCACTTTTCAAAAGAAATTTTATAAACTAAAATGTAAGTTATTTTATTTTATTGAGTATTAATACATTCTGCCACACAGAAGGGCATTGGTACTATGGCTATAGTATTCATTCACACAATATGTACATAAGAAAGGAAAATAAATAAAAATAACTAAGTAAAAAGAGAAAGGAAAAGAATATAAATAAAAAGATAAAGTAATATACAAGATAATTAAAATAACAGATTAAAAAAATAAAATGAAAAATCTTTGTTGACTCTATGAAAATTTAGTTCTATTAAAATAAACGTAATATAGGATAACTATGTTTGACTAATTTTAACAGCACTATTATTTTTTTTAAATAAAATTAAACAGAAATTAAGTAAATTTAATACAAACTGAAGTAAGTGGTGAATTGTTTCATTAACTAATGAGAACCTGCATTCAAGAATTTAAACTAAATTATGATGCAAAGAAATAAGTCATACAAGAATAAACCTGTTTTTTGCTAGTTTTAAGGGAACTTTTAATCGTGTTAGAACTATGACTCCTCGATTCTTTTCTCTATCTGTCGCCATCTATTGTAACTATTTAATTTATTTATTGTATTGATCACCCTATAGAATTGCTCATTTTTTAACAGTAATGTGTATTTTTTGAGCTTCGAGGTTCCTTTCATGCCTTTTACCTTGGATGGAAAATAGTATAGTAAAATTATATGTATGTTTTGTCGATACGTCATTCCATGCCAAATCATCCAGTTCCCGTAACCCAACCCCCTCAGATCTTGATAAAAACTTATATTACGTACTTATATTAAGTAAATATACATGTAAAATACCAAATTATACAAAATTATAACGATTAGTTTTAGAATTATGGGCATTTAAAATAAATAAATAAAGAAGTTGAGAAGACATTTGAGATAAAAATCAGCATGTACCTGTTATGTTTTCCTTCGTAAAACAAATATTTATGGACCAAGAGCTTTCAAAATGTATTCATTTGTCGTAAATTTAATACTGGATCTGCTGAAACCATAAGTTTCAGAATTATAATTTTTCTCTATGTGTAACAAAATTCTTAAACATAAATTTTCACTGTTCCGGAAAACGTTCCCAGGAAATGTTTCCGACAAGCCAGGCTCTTGAAGTTAATTGAGCCATGCATGGGATCCCTACAAAACAAGAGGTGAAACAGTGTTCAATATAAATCCAAGAGGAAAATACATGTGTTTGATATCCTTGTGTTACCTTTTGAATAGTAAAACTAATTTATAAAAACATGAAACGAATTTGTAAACAAAAGAATCTGAATCAATTCTATACTCTGCAAAAGGTTGACCAGGTTACAAAAAATGAGTGTGTGGCATAAAGGTCTATTGCGCTGTTGGGACAGAATGAACCACTCATACACACAGACGGATTGAGACAGGATTCTGAGTGAGGTACCTTACATTTTATCCCCCTTTTTCCTTTAACCTGGCTTCAAATTCTCCCAACTAACCAGTTATTAGTATTAGAATAATTTTTATAATTTGTGATAGGTGAATAGTTTAGATCTTAATTTCATCCCTGTATATTACGTGACAACACCAGAAGTAGAACCACTTTTACAGTGAAAAGTAATTATATTCTTCAAAATTCATGTATTAAAAAATTAAATATGTATAAAACTTGCAACTGGAGAGACGGGAAGTTATCCCTGGATGCTTTGTGTATTGGATTAGGAGAAATGGAAACTAAAACAGGTTGGTAATTTGAGCCAATCTAGTAGCGGTTGTGGTCATTTGATTGCGGTGATAATTACAGTTGCCTTGACAATTTGGTACCAGCAGCACTCTGCCCATTTTCCAATTCCATATTTTCTAAACCGATGGGTTATTCGACAAGCGATGAATTTCTCTAGTTGAAATATTGTCATTCCTGACTTCTATGTGTTCTATACTAAATCGAGAATAGAAGATGACAAATCATTATCAAACCGTGATGCTCAGAAATTATTCTAAACAAAGCCGCAAATAAGTCGTACGATTATATGTGTATTTCGTGTTGAAGTAGGTAATAGAAAGAGCTTCAAAAGTTATTTTAAACCTTTAAAGCATCTTTAAAATTGTCCGATAAACTGCTAAATGTCATTTGTTGGTTTAGTAATAAAACTAGAACGAGTCACAACTACATTATATTGGTCCTATGTTTTAGCAGAACCCAGAGCTCTTTCCATTACTCAACACTTTAATACCGGCATACGCAGATGACACTGGTATTTAGCAATACATAAAAATCCGACTTATGCCTCAAATAATCTACAACAATATATAAATAAATTACACGATTGGTTTAAATTCCGGATAATCGCTCTAAATCAAGAGAAATCTCAGCACATTACGCTTACCGTCACAGATTACACCAACAGATAACGTCCATTACCTTTGTCTGACATTTTACCAAAATAGGAGATTGGGACCGCATATCACAAAAAAACAAAAACAACAACATAAATAAAACACTGAGACTTCCAAATAAAACAAGATCCCTAGACTTTTAAGTTCCCTTCTCTATAAAAGCGAAATCTTTGACAAAAAGTTATTATTATTATTATTACTTACTAAAACCTATTTGGACATACGAATCACATATATTTGAAACAGCTAAAAAGACTCACATTAAGAAACTTCAAATCTTTCAAGCTAAAACACTCAGGACAATTACAAATGCACCTTGGTACGTTAGCAACCTTATACACTGACCTTCGTCTGTCGACTGTTAACGAACATATACGAATCTCCCCCACAAACGATTCGATGCCAAATTATAAGCACATGCTAACGCACTCATGAATGACATTGCCACATCATAAATGCCAGGCAACGCTTGTGGAAGGTTGGAGAGGAGATGGATAAGAGATCTTGTCTTCTAACAATTGATATAAATATCACACCAGGTACTGTTTACGTTTTTCTAGGAATCATCAAATTCACTAATTATTGGTATTTTCTTTGACAGGTGTAAATAAAGATGAACTAACGAAATAATATTGAAAGCATTGCAACAAAAAAACATTATTAGGATCGACCGAATCAATAAAACCCTAATGTTTGTTCGTCCCAAGTCTTGCACAACAATTTTAATAATGATATTTTTAAAACTAATATATTGAAAATAAAAATACATATCAATATAATTTAAAATTAAAGATATGTCAAAATGAAACGAAAGTTTTTGAACAAGCTACTGGAAATATTATATCACTTTTATCCAAATCGAAATTGAAAATCAGACAGAAATTAAATACATACACTTTGGACATACACCACACACATTTGCGATTCAGCATAAAATAACGACTTACAAAAACAACAATCTTTTTACTATAAAATTTTAAGACTTATAACAGCAGCCATATGGTAAGTAAACACAAAAAAAACTTACTTAAGACAATGAAGTCTCGATCAACAAATACGTACTCTTTACTCTTACGGCAACGGATTTATGAACGAAATGCTCATAAGGAGGCGACTAAAAAGGAGCTGGATGAGTGATCTCTTTTTCCTGACTTAAGGAAGTAAACTAAGACCAGGGGAGATGTTCTGTGAGATATTATTCTTCCTCAACCCGAATATGTGCTCAAGGTCGCAGGTTCGAATTCCGGACATGGCAGAAAAAATATTTATTCTGTTATATTGGCCGTGGGGCGACCCTGGGGTAAGGAAACCCAGCGTGGGCACATCCAGCCTCTAAAAAGAAGGCTGTCTTAATTAAATAATTGATTAAGGCAGAAAACCTAGGCCTTGAAACAGTACATTCCCTAAATATTACTGAATCCAAGATCCTTCATGGGTTGTAGTTGTACGGGTATACTGGGTATGTCCATTTGCAAGTCTAATCTTTGTATAAATTAATTAAAAAAATTATATTCTCGACATTATACAACAAAATTTAACAATTTAACGGAGAATGACAAAAATCCATGTTTATATCGCCAGTTTTTGTCACAACCTCAAAAGATATGGCTTCTTAATTTATCTTTGTAAAATGGAAAATCCAGCCATAATATCAGTTCATTGTTTATTAAGTAATCGGAATTTGCTGGAATGACAATATAAATTTGACTTAGACGAATGATACCACTATTGGATGAAATATAAACTTTATTTATTTCCTAGTTAACCACTTCTGCTAGGACGAGTAGTGCAGTTAAATGTATCTTGGAGGAGGACGGTAGTGCATAAAAACTAGGCAACTGCAGCGTAATTTACTTTTTACGAGGCATCACGACAGGTGGTGCCCCGTTGCGTGCGTAATAAAGAAAATTCCTGACATCAGAGCTGCTCTCTGTTTATTATACTATTTTCCTAGGCCCTATATTAAACGTCACATTTCTCGTTCTTCACTGACAGATATAACCTCCGAGGGAGAACTTTATCGATTTCACGTATATGGCCTTCGATCTTATTCTTATTAGAACTTATTACCTTATTTTTTTCTTATTTTTTAAAATTAATTTTTGGAAGTTTCTGTTGTTTCACCCTAAACACAAGTTGGTACCCAATTTATTTCTTTATAAATTATTGAAAAGGGGTCAGACACCTCTATTTACTGAGTTTAGTAAAAGGCTAATAGGTAATTACTATTTATCAGACCGCAGAAATATTTCAATTGAAATTTTGTTAAAATACAGAATAAAATACATTTTTTTCCAATTTTGCACATTTTGCATTTTGAAAAATAAAATACGTTGTATGTATCTTCTTTTTTATTTCCGCCCCTTTCTCGCCTTTTAGGCCATACAGCGATTTCACAAGTCAGGGGATGAGGCTGAGGAATCAAAGCCAGAGTTAAAAGCCCCCCTTGATACCGAGACGCGAACTCGGCATTATTTTATCACAGTAACTTCTATCCGGTTTGCCAGGCAATGCACTGTACTGTGCACACGCGTCAGCCCACTCGGGTACACCGTCCCAATACATTGTTTGTATCCGTATATCCTATGCAAAATACAACAAAAAATGTATTTTGTTTTATATTTATATACGCTGAATAAATTACCGAATTGTATAGTTTCCCATGATGTACTGTAGATCTTTTACAGGAAAATTCTTCCACGTAAAATTCGAGCTTGTAATAAAATTATCTTTGAGAGTAAAATTAATTAGTCTTAAAATAATTATGCAGGATTTCATAATAGAAGAGTCTTGCGTAATTCTTTAACACAAGAAACGGTAGAAGAAGATATGTTGTGAAATAAATAAGTAAATGTCGACCGACACTTTTTCTTTAATAATATTTTCGACAATCCGTCACTTTTGTTTTAGAATGATTACATATAATATTAATTAAATAAAAAATTGTATTCCTATTATTTCGTTTAAGTATGTCCACCGTCTAAGTAATAGCAAAAATAAATCTATTTATTAAGTTGTTAAGCGCTACTTCATGAGACCCCAGTAATTTGTATATTATTTAAATAATTTTTAATTAAAATATATATATATATATATATTTTTAAACTCCAAATATGTATCTACATCTGTCGACAAACTGTTGGCAATCAGCAGATGGTTTGTTAAAGTAAATAAAACTGACATGTTAAGCATGGGGGAGAATAGCAACCAACAGTACCTCTTCTCTGGTTTGTTAAGGAAGGTTTCTCATCCAACGTCTCCTCCTCGTATTAATGGACATGAAAGATGAAGCCATACCTATTATTAATATGTACAAGTAAATTATTGTGAAATCCTTTGTAAAGAGTCCTTATGTGTTGAACAGCTGTTCCAAAGAGGAAGTCAGTTTGTAGGATTTTGTTAGTCAAGTTCCAAGGTGCTTTCCTTATGAGCTTTATAAGCGTAATATTTTTTATTGAAAAGTTTCAAGTTTTTATAGTGTGTCTTTTTAGCTATACAGTATATGTGTGAGGAGTATGTCCACGTAGGTTGAAGTAAGTGAAATTATGTATTTAGTTTCTGTCTAGGTCTTTGTTTTGTAGATTTTTAAAAAGTGAGTAACGTAGCTTAGGTCTTCCGTTTCATTTTACCATGTGGAAAATTAATTTTACCTGGGCTTCTTGTCATCCTTCCATCAGCGGTAAGTACAAGATATCGGTATCTGTCTGAGAAATTTTGTTGTTTTCAATATAAATTTGAGGGCAGGTATTTCTTCGAAGTGTAAATATAATCCTTTTCGATTCATCGTCGATTAATCGAAGTTTCCATAATTTATGTCAGTCTTGTAAATTATCTAATTGAGGTTGCAACGTTTTCGACGCTTGTGTAGTGTCTTGTCTTCTTTTGTAAGAATCGCCATGTCGTCAGCATAAGTATCAGTCAATGTCATATTCTTAATAGGTATGCGGATATGTGTATATGTAAATGTATACAAAATAGAATAGTGGGCCTGATCATTGGGGCAATCCCACGAAGACTGAATGAATGTAAGAAATCTCTTCGGTCAAAACCGAAAAAAAATTCTCGAGAAGGAATGATTAAAGATTCAGGAACTATGTGGTCAGCAGTATGGGCTTGAATTTAAAGAGATCGTGGTGCCAGGCTTGGTCTAACGCCCGGGCGACATCCAAAACTACATCAGTTACATATTGTTTTTTTTTTTTTTTTTTAACTCTCCAGAAATATAGTCAGTGACTGCGTATTTGATGTTTTGTTGAATAAAATGCGCGAAAACCAAAATGATGCTTAGTCAGATGTCAACAAGTCTTTTGAATATTAATTTTCGTATATTTTGAGCATTTTGGAAGAAGGCTAATTTGTCTGTGGGATGAAGTCTTTTCGTGGTTAGTGAACCATTAATGATTGAATATTTCTATTATAATGGAAATTTTGATGTCCTCAGTATACAATTGTATGTTGTTGTCAGAAATACAAGGGCTTTCCTGGGCATCTGTTGAAGTGCTTCGGCTGTAATCTAGTAATAAGCAAGGGCTTTTACATCAACCAAATGTTTGATGTGTGGTGTAACTTGAGATGGAGTGAATAAAGAAGTGGTAGTGTAAGTTGAAGAGGAATGTCTGAAGTGTTAAGTATTAGTATCTCTGTTAGGTCCATATTTTAAAAAACACAAAATAATTTACTTTTTAAATTAATAATTTATGTATTTTTCTCCGGTGTGGTATTTATTACTTAGGACGTAATATTCCCTTCTGTTAATTATTCTTAAATTAGAGTTAATGTCACGGACATTTATATCAGGAGAACAAGATTTCATTTTTTCCTATATTTTTTTTTGTTATATTAGTTTACTATTTTTTTCAAGCTTGATAAATAAACAAAAAACTTTATTTAGATAAATTCTTAATGCTGTTCTCCTGACATGTTTTCTTGTCAACATATTTATATTTTGTTCCCGTCTTCTCCTCTTCCCCTTCGCTAAATATTTCTTTAACGTGGGATGTTTTCTGTAACATTGAGCTATAATAATTTACGATAGTTAAGGGACGACCATAAATAATACATTGATTTCTCATTCAATATAAAAGATTTCAAAATCTATGACAAATATCTTGCCAAGTATAATTCAGTTCCTGTAAGGCGCTGTGGCTACCATACCTGCAACAAGCAACCGATATGCGGGCAGGTTTGTTATACCTTTCCAATGGTAGTTATTAAATTACAGGTTTTATGGTGGGCCAGACCCTCCTACCGTGGACCCCACCTTTCCCCACATCTCTATAAATTGCATATAGTTGTGTTCCTTGTAACTATTTATTTAAAAAAAGGCAATGTTTAAACAAAAAAGTGAACGTACTACCCCAAAATGGCGTCCAAACAAAGCGGACTGACGAATTAGACTATAATTAGTTTTTTGGTCACTGAGAATCATCATATGGCTTAGTTTCGTGATAGTTGATATAAAAGCTAGCTAGTCAGAGAACAATAACACATGAGAAAAATTGAAGGCTTAGGCAATAAAAAACACCAATAAACTCAACTTGTTTTTAACAAAAACATTTTTAAGTTGAAAATCAAGCGTCGTTTGTAACTAAACGGCCAACAATAACGTTAAAGCTGCTGAAATAAAACATCTGGAGAATATATTTCTCTTTATGAAACCCTGATTAATTTTTAATATATTTGATGCAATTTCATAGAAAATACACTTATGCGGTACTGGTGTAGGTGCCTACAGGCCTCTGCTACAACATTCAGGAGTCATAAATGGCTTAGTTATAGTGTGATGATAACATTTTTGGTACGTAATATTGATTATATTAACGAAAACATATTAATGCAATAATTTAATTGTCTGAAAAAAAATTAAACAATTTTTTTTATTTTATTAATTTATATTTTTTTTAAATTTAACTTCCTTTATTATATACGGAGTTCGTTAAAGAAGGAATCTATTGTAAAAATGATATTATAGTAACATAACTTAATTAAAAAATATCTCAAATTGGTCTGGCCCACAGACTATTTCACATTTGAAGGCACAATTGGGTAAGGGTGGATAAGAAATATATTAATGTTTTTTTTTTTTGTTTTGTTTTTTCCCATAGCCCCATTTTATTTATCTTCGTCTTTAATCCTTGTATTCTTAATAATCCTTTTATCATAATATCTTCTATCCGGTATCTATCTTCTGTCTGTTTCTTATTTATTAATAGATGCAAGAAAATTGAGTTTGACGTTTGACACTGACACCTTTTTTAATAAGAGTTGATGTCTAATTTCTAATCATTGTTTTAATAGCACAAAAAGTGTTTTGTTGAAAAATACAGAAATATACTGTAGTTACATTTAACTTATTTTAATTTTCTTAATTTAACTGAAGATATTTATATCTAACATTTTTTTTGTATTATTATAACTCCAAATTAAAAGTCTTAAATGAGAATTCATATCTTAAAAAATATTTATTCAAGTAAAATTCTAATAATTAAAACAAAAAAACAAATAGGTTTAATAAAATTCAAATTACTAGAGATTTATTTTTTCCTATTTCTCTATACTGTTTTAAAAACACACTCATGTTTCTACTTCACTTCCTTGGTTTAGTTTTTCTTTAAGTTCACAATGTTATCTTCTCTTAGTATATCTTTGAATTCCGTCGAACAATTTTTTTTTTAATATTGAATATTACTCAATTGCCTTGGGGAGGAAAACTCTGAAGACAAATGACCCGGTCCTCCATGTTGGGAGTTGAGCGTAGGGCCAACGACCCCTCCTAGGAAAAAAGTCAATGTTCAGAAAACTGAGTTAAAAGGAAAGCCGGATATTTCGGATGGTAAAAGACCTAAGCGCTGTCAACGGACTAAACTAAAATGGAAACAATGTGAGGTTCCATTACCCATACGGAACGTAAATACAATGTTAAGACCGGGCAAATGAAAGAAATTACCGACCAGCTCGGCATGCGATTCAGACCACTTTTTAGTTAGAGCTAAATTAAGGCGAAAGATAGCAAAGGTGGCAAGAGCGGAAAATACCAAACGAACTAAATGGGACGCTAATAAATTGAAAGTGGAGAACGAACTAGGAAATTTTCCGGAGGTTATGGATAGAGAGATGGTGAGAGGGGGGGGGATGGGTTAGAGAAAAACAAGCCAGTAGAGGAGAGTGGGCGAATTGATAAGAAATGGAAAGTTGTGAAGGAGGCTTTAAGCAAGACAGTGGAGGAGATATTAGGAGAAATTGCAAATGGACGACATGAAGAATGGTCTAATGAAGAATGTGCGAAAGCCATTGTAGAGAAAAATCAAGCCAGACAGAAGATCTTACAGAGGTTCACAAGGCAAAACCAGGGGACCTACAGTAGGAAAAGAAGAGCAGCTAAAAAAGTATGTAGAGAGGAAACAAGAAAAATAATCTCTAAAAGGCTTGAAAATATAGAAATGTTGAACAATGTGCATGAAAGTAGGAAATTTTATATGGAAATTAATTGGTTCAGGAAAGAGATCAGCCGAAGCTGAATAATTGAAAAAGGAAAACAGGAGAGGCTTTGGATGAAGAAGGAAAGGTGATTTCATAGCTCTGCATGCTGCTGTGAAAGATGCAGCTAAAAAAGGCACCATTGTTGATAAGATCTGGCAAATTTGTGTTTACGCTGATGACCTGTTGATAGCTGCACGAAGTGAAAAAGCGCTTAAAGAAGCATTTGAGATTGTGTACGAAAATTGCAACAAAGTAGGTAAATGAAAACAATACTAAATATCTGAAACTGTCCTCTGCAGCAAGTAGAAGATCCTGCAATGAAATCACAATAAAGAATTTTAAGTTAGAAAATGTACCCACATCTTGGTTCTGTCCTAAATAATGAAAATGTAATCAGCAGAGTAATAAACAACAGAATAATGGCTGGTAAAAGAGCTTACTATGAAAACTTCTCAAGTCTCCATTGCTGGCAAAAGCTGAAATAACAGAAATAAAGCTTTCTAGTCACCTATGGAGCGGAAACCTGCGATGTATATCGCAAGAGGATTGCCGTAAACTAAAAGTATTCGAAAGGAAAATAATAAGAAAGATTTACGGTGCTACAAGTATTAGTGGTGAGTGGAAAATCAAAAGTAACAATGAAATCGAGGCTATACTAGAGAATCAAAACATTACAAACTATATCAAGAAAAGTAGGCTTAGATGGGCAGGACATGTAGTCAGAATGGGGAATGAACGGGCGCAGAGAAAAATATTGGAAGCACACTTCAGCGGGAATAGGAAAAGAGGAAGACCGAGAAGCACATGGAAGGATGAAGTGGAGAAAGATGCGAAGAAGCTAGGAGTTCGCAATTGGAAGAGAGTAGCACAGGACAGAGAAGTGGAGAAAAATAACTCAGGAGGCCAAGGGTCATGCTGGCCAGTAGCGCCGGGGAGTTAGTAGTTAGACCATCGTGCTACAGTAAAAGCTTTTATCGATGATAATCCAATCACGAGTAACACTCCAAACGCCAGGAATGCCATGAAGCATTCACAAGATGCAGCTCAAAAAATAATCGATGAACTTAGGCAACTGAATATAAAGGATAATCCAGATACAGATTGTTTCTTCGTTCCGGAAAGGAAAGAAAAATTACCATTGAAATCAAGAACTGCGAAAATAAACTTTCTAAACAAATCGTTTATCTAGGACTTAACTTTGATTGGAATTTAAGATTTTCGGCCAAATTTTAGAACAAAATTACAACCGCACGACACATCATACAGATTATGCCAACTTTTATCATCCATACACCTTTCTATTCTCCTAAAAGTTTTAATCCACAAAACTATTAGGCGCCCTACTCTATCTGATGGCACACTGCTGTTCAAATTTACCCTTCAAATCAATACAAATACGGCTACAGACATTTCAAAGTGCAATATTAAGAAAAATAGGTAATGGGACGACTATACAAAGAAAAAAAAGCTTCTAAGCTCCACCAGGAATTCAAAATACCTAAAGCTAATAAGAACTTTATTACTAAAAGAAATAAACTTTTTTTTTTCAAATCTGTGAAATACGTATCAAATCACTTACTTAATCAAATTGAACCTTCCTCACGTTTTTTTTTATGTTGTGGGTCCTCCCCTTCCTCGCCTTTAAGGCTATACGGGATTTACCAGGCCCAGAGGGGGGGAGGGAGGAGGGAAGCCGGGGATTTAAAATACTCCCTCGGCACCGGGACGCGAACTCGGGACTATTTTTATGTATGCATTACGTTGCCGGGCACGGCGGTGCTCTGCACACACGTTAGCCCATTGACCACCCCGCTTCCACTGGACCTTCTTAACGCAGAAAAAATTTGTTTCGAAATTAAAGTATAGCTTTATGTTTTAGTTTATAAGTTCAGTACAAAAAAAGAAAAAAAAAAGGTGAGTCCCATCACTTAATCATTACATACAAATCAAGTATATAAATTAAAAATAATAATGAGATATAAACTTCCTTATAATACAAACATACAGAAAAAAGAAGAATTCCAAGACATTTAATTGTGCCAGGAAAATAAATAATGTGCTATGAAAAAAAAACCCATCGTACTCTTAATAACTATTGTAGATCATTGACAATTTTACTCAAACAAGTATGGACTATTGAAATAGTATTAATTATTTTTACGTTTATTTAAGTATTTCGAATTACCGTTGACCTTTTAACTCTGAAATTTACCGATCGAACTTCCGACAACCTAGATAGACACTATAGTGACTAAAGTAAACACAGAACGGATGGTGTTAAAGATCCGACTGTTTGTAGATGTTGATGATGATGAGAATAGATGGGACAGGTAGCAGCAATCTGCCCTGAAAGCATCGCGAGTACCCACTTAATATCAATACCGAGACCGACAAAAACCTGCCTATCAATCTTTGGAGGAGCTAAAACCAGTCCCCGGTTCTATCCAACACCTCCGACCCTATACATTAAAATAGCCCGCTGTCGTTTTTATTTATTCCGAGTGGGTTGCTGTGTTCCTCTTGGTAGGTAATACCAGTCCACCGTTTTTGTCAATGGGTTTGTAGCCATCGGTTTGCTTTTATGGTGGGGCGTATTCGGAGCTGAATATTGCTCTGGAAAATATTTTAATATACCTGCAATCCCGGGGCGGAGTCATATGCATGAGGCCATTTATTTTTTATGATATTTCATAATTTTATTATTGAACGATGCGAGAGGAATTTATTATTTGTCGTTGAATTATTCAAACCTTTTATAAATGTAAATATTTAGGTACCTATTTCATTTTTGGAAATTCAGATGTACAAAAAAAATATATATTATTATTTCTCAGAGTGAGAGAATGAATAAGAACCGTCGATTGAATCATCACTACATGCCCCGCGTTCGCCGGTATTAAGACAGAATAAGGGAAGTCTGCTCTAGTGTACTATAACGTTTTATAAACAGTCAAAACTATTTTCAAAAACATTAAAATAATTTCTAAAAAAAAAATTACACAAATAGAGATTGATTAAGAAATTTGTAAATAATAAGATGATTTAAAATTCAAATATTATTATTTATCTTGATCTATTGAACTTATGAGATGTATTGCAATGGACCTCATTTTTTTTTATTATTTTTTTTAATGAATAATAATACAATCAGCCACTGTTGGAGGGCTATAAGTATTAAGGCTAGAAGTTCTCATTCATACAGTATATAGATGTAATAAAGAAGTAACTATAAATATAAAAAGTAAATAAATAATACTTATAAAAAAATGTAACTCAATAGGAAAAAAAATAAATAAACAAATAACAATAAATAAATAAACAAACAAAATAAAATAAAAACTTCTAAACACATTCATACCTATTGGACCTCATTAAGTCCGACCATAAGTCTGTCTTGTATAATGTTCTAGGTAAACAACAGAAAAAAATCTAAGCCATCATATTTTATCAACAGCCATCATAGCTTGTATCATAATTTTTTTTTAAAAACAACATAAAATATGAACTTACTTCTTCGCAAAACTTAAGAAAATCCAGCTCGGGTTCACGATTGGTTTTTGTTTAACAATACAGTACACATGCAATACTTTTCGTTACTATATGTCACAAATATATGTAAGTAAAAGTAAAAAATATCCAACTTCTATATTCTTGTTATATGAGAGAGCAACAAACCAAGGATCTGCACTAACAAAAAAGTCTTGAGGGAGTACAATATTTAATTTTCATAAAGGAAGGAGATGGTCCGGGATGGCGGTTATAAATAGGCTAAATAGTGCCAAAACTATTTTATTAAAAGCCTATTTTTGGTTTTTAAAATTGTTGGCATATCCTTCCTTTATAATGCAACGGTCAACTATTAAATATTCAATTTAATTTTCATAAGTTCAGGGATAGTTGTGTCTTATTGTATAACAATTACTCGGAGGGACATTTTCCAGTGGAAATAACTAATCACTTAATAAAAGTAAATTAATAATTAATATAATAAAAAAAAATTAAATTATCAGTCATGGTATGTATAAAGCTTCACTAATTGTTTTTGTTGAATAGACTATCTTGATAATTCTATCTCGTATACACAGATAAACATGCTTCACTGATGTTCCTTACATGTGGAAGGCATTAATGAGCTTTCGCTAAAGTGTGCTAGTATTGCTTATTATTATATCTTAAACGTGCTCAGTTATTCAGGATAGGTAGAAGAGCTACAACGTGTTTTGCCAGATATACCAAACATACGGAAATAAACACATATTCAGCCGGGGTCATTTGGAACGGTGGCTTAATTCGTTCGCAATTAAGATAGCGCCCTTGTAGTAGTTGTGCCTGATGAGCTCTTCCTTTTGGCATAATTGGTGAAATTAGTGAGGATATGAGGTCGTTATGAAGGTGTGGTTTACGGCTGTGTACCTCTCCTCTCTGCTCATTTCGGTTGCCAGCTGTTTGACTTATCTCCTCTCGTCAACACCACCCATAATCAGCTATAAACAGAATTTATATTTATCGTACTCACATAGTACTATGGCCATATGTAAATGTTATTAAGTACCAAAAAAATTAAATAAATATTTTGTCACTTAATATTTTTTTGTCTATAAAAATGTATTTATTGTGAACAATCAGCAAATCTGCTGGCGATACAGGAAATAATGACGTGACATGAATGGGGATAGAATGTACTAAGCAGTACCTCTTCCCTGACTTGTTTCAATTACTTGGGTTGTTTAAGGAAGGAGATCTCTCATCCAACGCCTTTATCACTTAATACTATAACTATATTAGGTTATAATACAGCATTGTGTCTATAAAATTCAAGTAAAGAATAAAATAACCCGATTTCTGTCCTCATGATGTCTGAATTGGTGAAACGTTTTCTGGTTATTTTATATTTATCAGTAGTTTAGAGACGTAAGAGTATATTTACGATTTTTCCCAATTATTATTTGATATTTATTTTCTGCCTCTTAGTGAGTTTTTATTCGTTTACATTATTAAAACTATAATTTCATTTAATTTTATTAATGCTAGGACTTAAGATAACCTGGATTTGTAAGATAATATTCACATATTACATAATATATTATATTACGTATTATATTATGTAGCCTGATCATATTGTATAATATATTTTGTTACTGATAAGATATTTTTAATTTTTAATAGATATACTTTCTTTAAATATTTTTTTATTTATTAATATTAAATTGTGTCACAATAAAGGCTGTTAGTAATAGTCATTCAGGCGTTCACTCCATATATAAAATAAATTAAATAGGATAAGAGCAAAATAATAATACTAACATTTTTTTTAATTGGGTTTAGCCCTACTGACGCGGTTGAGAGAGGAGTGCAGGGAACTCCTGGAGTCATACTTTTCCCTCCACAGTTGGAGGGACAAGTCTGGTTTGGAGTTCTCTCACCAAATTGTAAATATTGTATATAGGTGTGTATGTTTTCTTTTTATTTATTTTTTTAGGTTATTTTATTCTTATTTATTGTATATATATTATTTTTCTGTATAATTAATTTTATTTATTGTACACAGAATGTGAATGTGATCTGTGAACTCTATTATAAATGTCCTAGAGACAGATGGTAATATTTTTCAATAAATAAGTTTAAAAAAAAAACAACAACATTTTTTTAAAAACTGGTTTATTAAGAAATATTACAATCTGTCTCAATTAGCGACACTTATATTGTGTTTAGAGAGCATATTAATATCATATTTACAGAATCATATATAAGTAATAACAATATACAGCGAATACAGCGAAATAAGAACAGAATAAAATATCATACTGAGAGAAGAAAAAATAGTATTAATAATAATAAATAAACGGAAAATCCATTATAGTTTCAACGTTTGTAGTTCTCTATTTTTGATAGTTTTTTTTTTTATGATTTCACTGAAGCTTCACTGAAAAAAAAAATACTGAACGAACATTCATCGAACGCTGTCCTTTAGCTGATGAAAAACATAAATTATATGTTTAATTCTTATACTGATACCAAATAAAAAAAAAAAAAAATGGGCACACTAGTTTAGGAAAAAGCCACTTGCGGCGTATTATGTGCATAAAACGGATGGATGGATGGATTTTTCTTTTCGATTTTCGGATCGTATATATCATGAAAAATAAAACTTCAAATTTTTTTTTAGTTATCTTTTTCTCTTTTTTTCGATTGTAAATGTTCACGACTGGAAATAATAAACGAAAAATCTGAAAAAAAAATGAGTTCTAGATAAAAGGGCACTGAAACTTTATTCATTGTTATTCCTAGAAGGAATTAACTAAGATAAATAAGTTGGTCAAACTACTATTCATTCTGTCTAGTTGTTTAAAAAAAATTGGGGAGACTTTCCACCGGTTAATGAAAAGATTATTTTAAAAGCGGTGGCTGCTATTTGAATAGGCTAAAAAAAAAAACAGTAAAATCTGACTATAAAAAAAATTATCCTCGTGGAAAGGGTTAGGATTGTTGTCGAAATTTAAAAGTCTAGCTTTATAAAAGGAAGGTAGCCATTAAGAGACGAACTGAGAACATAACAAGCTACATTTTTGACAAATTGAAATAGTTTGAGCCATTAGGAAGGAGTTAGGAAGAAATGAAGAGAAATACATAAATTCTTTAGAATAGTAAAAGTTGGAGCTGTTGGAGCAGGTGCCGCTAAGTAGCCTACATTTTGACACCGCGTCCTCACTTCTTTATTTTATTTCTTTTCTCTGGCCCCATTCTTTCTCTCCGCTTTGTTTAGTTCCTTCGTAAGCTTATCGCCACTCTCTCCGTCCAGGTTTGCTCGGTCTTAATAAAGTTGGACAACAATTTTTTCAGATGTCTTGTTTTGAAATGTCTTCTTTTTTTATTTTTCATTATTATTAAATGGGTCATTTGAGCTCGCTATATTTCGCAAATATACGGTCGCTTCAACTGATCCATCTGTTCAATTTAGATTATTGCGTTTCAATTTACCGAAACTGATTTAATTTAACAATTTGTTTCACTATTTAATTTTTCTATTTAATATTTAGTGAGATACCCAGGACTCCACCTGGACAAATGACTCTCACTTGGAACCCCCATACCAGTTTAAAACGACTAGAAACCACCCGACGTTTTCGACTACTGCTGCACATTCTAGATAATCGCTATAAACTTCCAACTATTTACAAAAGACTCATTTATATCTTACTATAATAAGGCCTATTTGGACTTACGGGATCGAGCTTTGGGGCTCTACTAAACCATCAAATTCCTCTCGTA